>CM067760.1:16115000-17365000 GCA_034642375.1 Vigna nakashimae | reverse complement strand
TGAGCCACCGTCTCACATCTCCCACCCTGCAACCAGAACGAGAAGAAGGAAAGAAGAAAGGTTCCCCCTACACAAATCGAGCCACATCTTGAAAGAAGGGGGAGGAAGAAGAAATGTTCCTCTACAAGTAGACTAAAACGAAAAAAAGGAAGGAGAAGGGTGACTCTCTTTTCTCCCTTACAATTTCGATGTCTTCCCATTAATCTAGACCCTTGACCACATATTTAACTTGATACCTTTAATTCAAGATGCGCACAAGAATAGTGATCAACCAATGTTTATTGGTCCAATAATATAAATTATTCATGACTATAAAGCCTACCAAAACTTGAAGAAGCATCCATGAAAAGCTTAAGCATAGTTTAAGCATTCAACATTAAATTCACAACTACATAAATAAAAAAAATAACTATGGTTAGACTCTCATACTCCCCAAAAAAATCAAGAATATCCCACATTCATCATACAATACAAAAATAAAAAAACAAAGGTAAGCCTCTACATACCTTGGTCAATCCTAAGGCTTTATCTACAACTCCAAAACACCACCTTTCTTCCTCTTCACTAAGGGTTTTTGTTGCCCTTTCTCTTCTCTCCCAAACGTCTCTCCTATGTTTTTCTCTTTGATTTTGAGTTTTTAGGGTTTCTAAACACAATTAAACCTAGGGATGACAACGGTTCGAGTCGGGCATGGACAATGCCTACCTGCAACCCAACCTGCAAAAAAAAAATTCACCCGCTACATGCCCGCTAGTCACACGGATACCTATTTAAAAAATATCTGGGTATTTTAAAAATCGTGGATATCTGCAAATATTTTAAAAAATAATTTTTTATAAATTATTAAAATAAAACTACAAAAAATATAAAAAATATAATATAAATTAAATTAAATATTAATTAAAATTTAATTTTAATTAAATTTAACCATATAAAATATAAATTAATTATAATTTTAATTAAATTTAACTTTATAAAATATAATTAAATTTTTATTTTTCATTTTTGTGGGTAGCGGATATTCGTGGGTATGGATAGTATATTACCTGCACTCGACCCGTTTATAAGTCGATATTAAAATATGCACTACTGTAACCCGCGAGTATCAACTATTCATCGTAAATTTTATCCACTGTGCAATAAATGAACTCCTCTCTCTATATTTGGTGAAGTGGGTGGAGTAGCAAGTGCCTCTTCCGGTTGTTGTTGTTCCACGTCATCTTCTTCAACGCACGGGAAGAAGGTATGGTTCTCACAGTTTGTCGATCAATCCCATTCTCCTTCTTCA
Organism: Vigna nakashimae; assembly: GCA_034642375.1. Lineage (NCBI taxonomy): Eukaryota > Viridiplantae > Streptophyta > Magnoliopsida > Fabales > Fabaceae > Vigna > Vigna nakashimae. Next base: position 17,363,712 of record CM067760.1, on the reverse strand, counting down.
TCAAAAACTACATTCCAACTGATGATTGTTTTCCTTTTATTAGGATTGTAGAGTTTGTACCCTTTGGAGTTGGCGTCGTAACCAATGAAGATGTATTTTTCACTTTTTTCGTCAAGCTTACTTCGTTTCTCATTTGGTACATGCACATGAGCTATGCTTCCAAAGACTCTAAGATGAGATATACTTGACTTTCTTCCGCTCCATGCTTCTTGTTGGAGAGCGGTTGGTTAGATAGACTGCACATGCAATGACTTCAGCCCAAAACTCCTTCGGAAGTCTCTTGATTTTAAGCATGCTCCTTGCCATCTCCAGGATTTTTCTATTCTTCCTTTCCACCACTCCATTTTTTTTTAGGGGATCTTGGCATTGTCAACTGTCGTCTGATTCCATTATCTTCAAAATATTTCTGAAACTCTTTTGATGTGAACTCTCCTCCATGATCAGATCTCAAAGCTTTGATCATAAGGCCACTTTCCTTCTCAACATGGGCTTTAAACTTCTTGAAGTTCTCGGATACTTCTAATTTTTCTTTTAGGAAATATACCCATGTTTTTCTTTAAAAATCATCAATAAAGAGAAGGAAATAATTTCTCTTACCGAGTGATCTTGGCTTGATTGGGCCGAACACATCTGTGTGTATGAGTTCTAATGGCTTTTGAGCTCTGAGTCTGACTCATTTGGAAAACTTCGTTGAAATTGTTTTCCAAGTAGACAACCTTCACAAACTTGGTTAGGGTGAGTAATATAAGGAAGTCCTTTCACCATTGCCTTCTTGGAGAGCAATTCTAATCCTTTAAAATTAAGATGGTTGAATCAAAGATTCCAAAGCCATGATTGGTCTTTATAGCACATCTTGAGACATTGTGGGCCATCACTTTGAATGTTAAGCACAAACATTCTATTTCTTGTCATTGACACCTTTGCAATGAATCTACTTGTATTATCTCTTATAGAAAGATTATTATTCTTAAGTTGAATATCATAACCTTTCTCTAAGAGTTGTACTAAGCTCAAGATGTTGCTCTTCATACTTTCACATAATATACGTTGGAAATAAATTGATGTTCTCCATTCTTTAGTCGAATGAGGACATTACCTTTTCCTTTCACTGCCACCTTTGATTCATCTCCAAAAGTCGCGTTTCCCTTTACTGATTCATCAAGCTCTACGAACATGCTTCTTTTCCCACACATATGGTTACTTGCTCCACTGACAAGGTACCACTGATTATCTTCGCCTTTATCTTGGCCCTTGTAAGCCAGTAACAAGGTACCATCTTCTTGAAGCCTTTCTTCAGCATAATTGGTTTTCTCTTTGACTTTATTTTTGTTAAGGGCACTACATTCAGAAGCATAATGTCCAAACTTATCACAATTGTAACACTTGATTTGTGACTTGTCATACCTTGAATTTGGATTTCCTCTCTCACGACCTTTGTTAGATCTTTCTCCTCTTTGGTTATTGTTGTTAGGCCTTCATCCTTGTCCACGTCCATATGCATGCCCTCGTTCTTGTTCTTGACTATAACTTTGCCTTGATTGGTTGTGTGCATTTTCTTCTTTCCTTGAATCAACTTGTGCCTTGAGGACTTGCTCCACAATCTCTTCCTTCTTCTTTTTCTTTTCTTCATAAGCTTGCAACGAACAAAGAAGTTGCTCTATTGACATGGCCTCCAAGTCTTTTATTTCTTCGGTAGTGGTGACAATATGTTCGAACTTTAGACCTAGTGATCTAAGAATTTTCTCCATAATTCTTACATCATCTAGCTTCTCACCATTTCTTTTTAGGTTATTAGTAACCATTAAAACTCTTGAAAGGAAATCAAAGACTACTTCTCCTTCCTTCATATGCAACGATTCAAACTCTTCTCTCAAAGTTTGAAGACTTACCTTTTTTACTTGATCTACTCCCTTGTAAGAGATCTTAAGCTTCTCCCATGCTTCCTTGGCTGACTTGACTTCGAAAATCTTCTCAAAAGTATCTTCATCTAATCCTTGATAGATTAGACAAAGAGCCTTCTTGTCTCTCTTCCTTGAGTCTCTCAAGCTATCCTTTTTAGCTTGAGAAAGACTCTCTACATTCTCTGGCTCGGTGTGGCCCTTCTCAACCACCTCCCAGACATGATGTGCACCAAGGAAAGCAATCACCCTTAAGCTTCAATTGTCATAGTTGCTCTTAGTGAGCATCAGGACTTGAAAGGGAACTCTGGTATTTGCCATTTCTATAAAGATCTTAGGGCTCTTGATACCACTTTGTTGGGAGAAAACTTTAAAGGCTTGAAGGAAGTGTTTGAAATTTAGGAGAGGTTGGAAGATTTAGAGAGAAGGAAAGGCTTGTTGTATTGAAATGCTTCTAATCTTTTTGGCTTTCATACAAATGATACAATCATCCCCTATTTATACTAGTGACACTTCCTTAACCAATGGTTAGGATCTTGCCACCACAATACTCATCTAAGGGCTGTAATTCATTCTCTAGAACTTTCTAAAACATTCTTATAATTCCAAACTTATCTAGATACATCCTATGGATAATCCTCCTTAGATACTTTTGTAGATCATTCTAGAATCCTTCTAGATAGTATTTTCTATAATTTTATTTGGACATTTTCTAATATTGGGCTTTTATCTTGTAGGTCCAAAACACAAAATCAATTTACATTCAACATACTAATCATGTGTTGCACTTTAATAATAATATCATGAAATAATTAACATAGCAATTATAATTCTAAGAAATACCTAAATTTCCCACCAATTACCAACAATAACATTCAAATTCTCTATTTACTATATTTATTCTCTGGTCTTACAGATGTTGTGTTGTTAATGATTTAGACACCGTTAGAGAAAATGACCAAATTGAACAAAAATTAAAAAAATTGGAACAATTTTAAACAGCCAAAAAAGTCAAAAACTACTTTAAACAAAAGTGATGAAAATAAAAACCAAACTAGATATTAAGCCAAAATTAGATTTATTATTATATATGCACTAATACTTCCCCGCTAAAATGTCTTAAAGAGAGAAAAACAAAATAAATCTTAAAAAGAAAATGTTAAAATGGTCCTCATGAAAAAAAAAAGTTAAACTATCAAGAAACTAACAAAATTGATGAAACTGGTATGGTTAGAAATAATTTTATATTGAAATCCACTATATATAATACCTAAAATTGACGAGGGTTGCATTCATAACATTTATTCACACACAATTAATTGAAATAAGCGACCGATAAATGTTATGCTATGTGTGATCTTGTTGGAGTTTGCTTTAAAAAGGATAATATAAGGTCTGAGTTTTACTTGGTCCAATGTCAACTCTCCATCCGTGGAAGTCAAAACCTGTTACTTCATCTACAGCTTCATGTTGACCATATTATTTTAAAAGATCTTATTCTTCTTCTAGATAATGGAATTAAAAAACTAAAAGTCACAAAAAAAAATCAATTTACTCTAGTTGGATCACGAAACTAAGGCACTTAATAAATGAATCATTCTAAAAGTCAATTTAATGTGCTTATAAATTTTAGAGAAAAAAAAAACATTATTTCCTAAACTCCTACAGCAATGTTTAACCAACAAGTTAATGAATTTCTTATATAAATGAATAAAATCAATAATATATAAATATATCTCTTTATGCTGAAATGGGACGAGGATATCGTTGTGTGTTGCTCATGTTTTCGCCGAACATGCGCTCTTCTTCTTGTTCTGGTAACCGATCTGTTGGGAGTGACCGGCAGAAGATACTCCGATGTTCAAGTCAGAATTTTTTTTTAGAGGTCTTCAGTAATTCAATGATGACTCAAAAGTGAGTTTACCTCGAAATTAAACCTCTATTTATAGAGTTTATAGGAATCTGACCAATTAATTTACCTCTTAATGATCATTAACACAAACCTTAATCACTCATCAATAGTTGTTATAATATTAACTACGCTTTAACTCTGTTCCACTATTGTCGGGACCAAGCGGCTGCGAAGTTTTTTTCTCCACGTCTACTGCTCGGTCCTTTCGAGCCAGTCGGCCATCATACCCGATCGGCCGAATTTAGGCCTATAGTAACATAGGCCCCCAAGCTCTAGCAAAATCTTAGATATTCCATAGGGTTTACAAAGTTTCACCGATCAGCGAAATATTTTTCCTAAACTTCCAAGGTCATGATGATTTAGCAAACGTCACGTCCCCTTAGGACCTACAAAAAGACGAAAAATGACAGAAGTCGAACAGTTACGACTGTAAAAAAGGGCGGGAAAAGGTAGAAAATGTAACGTCATGACGTTTCAACCATTAGATCTTTTCCCTTTGGACGTCGCAAATGGCTCCGATGAACAACATTCATCATCGATAAATAGTGGTAGGGTCATCTCTTATTTTCACTTTTGCCCTCAAGCTCTATGACTCCCGAACGTCCTTTCTGCCTATCCCTTTTCAAAGGCTTCAAACCTTCTTCTTCCAGGTAAACCATGTCTTCTCCAAGTGCTTCTAGGTCCTCCGGGAGGGAAAGTCAGGGGTATGCTGACGACGTTGTTGCATCCTCTTCTTCTATGTTGGGTTCCGGCGAGAGAAATCCCCCGCCAATGATCAAGTCGGCTCGCCGGGTAGTGAAAACTCCTCTCGAATCCTTGAGGACAGCGAATATGAGGAGGTGGACATCAACGTTGACTTCACCGGTGAGTGGGATGGAAGGTGCAAAGCCTGGCCCACTCTCACCGATTATGACTGAGCTCCCCACGAGGTCAAACTTTACACTTACTCCTTCTATACCAGTCGTTCACTAAAAGAGCTGCTCTATAGGGTTAGCGGGGTGAAGGCGACCATAGATGCGGACTACCTTAAAATAGTCGTCTGCTAGATGACTGAGCGGGCGTGCCATGATCGGGAAGGGTATGCCTCGGAATTCTTCTATGTGTAGACTTTATAAGAATATGACCAATTAATTTACTTCTTAATGACTATTAATGCAAACCTTAACCACTCATTAATAGTCATTGTAATATTAATTGCACTTTAACTCTGCTCAACTGTTGTTGGGACCGAACGACTATGAAGTTCTTTTCTCCACGTCTATGGCTTGATCCTTTCGAGCCAGCCTACCATCGTACCCGAGCGGCTTATAGTAACAATACCAAAATAAAGTTACTAAATATGTATAAATATTAAAATATTAAAAATAGAAAATTTAGATAACTTTCTTAATTAAAGAAAATAACTTAAACAACAATGTGGCCCGTGAGTATAGACCTATTCCTATCCAATTTTATCTTTGGGCGAAATTCGTCTTACAATTATTTTTTTATATAAACATCGAATTCTTCCATAAATGTTTTTAGAGCTCTCACTTGTCAAATTTAAGAGATAAATTATTGAACGCGCCTACCAGAAATTAAAATATAGGGAATCGAAAAATAAAAAGAAATTAAACCATAGGGATTGTTTAGAAATCACGTATAAATTATTTAGTTACTATTTTAATTTTTGAGGTAAAAATAAAACAAATATGAAACTTGGAAAGGAGGGTACAAAGAAAGACGATGAATTATTTTGTTACTAATTTCAATTTTTATTGTAATAACAAGAAATGATATAACTTGGACGAGGAGAACGAAGAAGCAAGATGAAGATAATTACGCTGAGAGTGAAGTTAGGTGAATATCTAATTGAATGGAGAGAGAAATCAATAATAAAGTAATCACATGGTTAATAGGAATAAGATGAAAGTCCATGAAACACTAGTGCAAGGAAAACAACAGCGGTTATTTTCGCTCATAAACAGGGGTTCCGCAACCGAGGTATATACTGGCGAGGTAAACAATCTACCCTTTTTTGCCTCGGTTATGAACCGAGGCATAAAGATGTATGTTTTTGCCTTGGTTAAAATACAACTGAGGCAGTAGATGGTGTTTCTTTTTTACGTTTTTTGTTCTACTAGACTTTTAGCCTCGGTTTGTTGTTGAACCGAGGTAGTAAAAGGGTTTATTTTTTTTCCTCTAATTATATGCCTCGGTCTTATGCCTCTGCTCAAGCTCCTTGACAAAGTTAACAACACCTCCAATTATAGAAGCTTGATCACCCTTCAATGGCCAACCAAACAAAACAAAAAAAAAATTTCAGTACGAAGGAAGCAAGTAAAGAAACAAATAGGTAAGAACAAAAAAAGGAAGAGGAGCGAAGTACCCTTTGGATATAAGAGTCCGACATGAGAGAGCGAAGAACAGAAAGATATTTGATATCACCTTTGGAGATTGAGCTTCAACAAGAGCTTGGAAATGCTCCAACTCGTTACTGTCTAGAAGAAATATAGCTTATAAGAAACTATACCAACAATAAGAGACAATTTCTTGAGAACATGAAAAAATGTACAATCTGACACTTACATGTATTTTTGGTTCTTGAAACTCATAAATCTTTGTTTTATTAAACCAAAAACATTTTGAGATTGTGGACCCGGAAGGGCCAATTGTTCGGAGATTCAGCCTGGCGAGAGTTGCTACCACCTAATACTTTGAAGAACCATGCTTCTTATGTGTTTGATATCTATTACCAGAAAGAAGGCAATATCACAAACGGCCCAGCACCAGCAACGACAATTCCTCCATACACCGCCTTACCCCACCCCAAATCCAATTCTCTAAATCCAATATCCTCCAAAACCAGACATGACCTCACCATAGTAAAAAAAGGCCTTCCCAAAGTCACCAACAGATTCGCCACCGAGTGAACATACTCCTCGCTCACCTCACTCCTTGCATTCTATATCAACCTCACCACATACTCCAACGGCTCCGACCAAAGCTCTCCGACGATGGTCACAACTGCCAGAAACCCGAAGCGGTGCTCATGAGCATCGTTCCAGCTGAGGCGGCGGACTGGACCCGAACCCTACGTACTTCCCTCCCTGCGACGACGGATGCCCTTTAGGCCGCAAATCGTTCTTCGCCATCTTCCTCGCGAAGAAGCTTTCCTTATTCATCTCCGAGGCCTCCAACTGCAACCACGTGATGTCCTTTATCCACCTAGACCTTGCCGGCACACCCGTGCCGTTTAAGCTCCTGAAGTCCCCGATTGACAGCTCAGATTGATGAGGAGTTGAGATAGCATTTACTGCTGAATGCTATCATAACTAGAGCAGGACTTATGCTTTTGTTTGGTTTAGTGTTCTGAACTTATTTACTTATGTTTTTAGAATAGTGTTTGATGTACTCAATTGGAAACTTTGTCTGTTATGATGGTTTGCTTATGATTGTGATTGTTTGATAAGTAATGCTTGATGATGCTTTGAGATTGATTGATGTTGAGATGTGCACATTTGATGCTCATACAGGTGATTCACAAGCTTTGTGAACAAATGCATGATGTTGTGATTGTGATTGTGATATTAAGCAGGATGTGTATGTCAAATGTGAATGAGCTTATATGTGAGGTTTTGAGCTTCAGAGTTTGTGTGAATGAATGCTATTACTTTGGAAGCATGCATAACTTTGCTCAAGTTTTCTATGATTGAATTACTTGTTTGTTTTCACCATATGATCAAGTCCATTTGTTGGTAACCCTTTTATTAGCCAAATTCATGAAGTTAGCCCACTAAAAGAGAGCATTTTGTGTTCCATCATTTGAACCCTTAGCATTGAACATAATTTGAAAACCCTTGTGAAAAGTTTTACCTTGAGTTAAGTAGAAAATATTTTGTGGTATTGATAAATGTTCAAGTTTGGGGTTGTTGGAAGTTATGAAAGGGAAATTGAAAGCATTGAGCTAAGAGCTAAGAAATAAGAATGTGAAAAGAAAAAGAAAAAGAGAAAGAAAAGAAAAGGCAAAGTTCAATGCAAAAGAAAGTTGGAAATAAATAAGAATGATTGTGTCTATATGATTCTCTTAACTCAAGGGTTTTGTGATCTAGAAAAACCAATTTTCTTGTTAGGCCAGCCACATTATAAGCCATTGAAAAGTCCTTGTGATGATGCATGCTTGTGAATGTATTTGATTATGGTTAAACGAAAGGCAAAGTCAATTCATGTGACATTGTGATAGTAGAATGAATGAGTGATTACCTCTTATACACTTGTGTTTGAGTGAAACACTTTACCTAGTGAGGAAATATTCCATGAGCACATGAACATCCATGCTTAGTTGATTGATCATTCATGAAAAGTAGCATTTGTTGGATATTAAGTGACTTTGTGAATACCAAAGCATGAGCATGTCTTGATTGAAGTTTTTGTCATGAGCTTAATTGAGTACTTACTTATCTTGAAAAGAGAATTTTTGAATGAGTGAATCATTGTATGGATTGGTAGAAGATTGAGTTACATCTTGTTTGCTTGAGGACAAGCAAAGTTCTAAGTTTGGGGTTGTGATAACAGTTGAAAAAATGTTATTTTCATGCTTAAAATTGATACTAAAAGCAACCTTTAACACTTAGAAACTAGCTTGAAATCATGCTTTTGGTCATACTAAAATCTTGTTTGGATAGGTTTATGCTTGATTTCGGTGTTTTATGCAGGTTTTAAGGTGAATTTGGTGAAAGAAGTGAAGAAGGATAGAGATGGAAGCAGAAAAGACATCAAAAAGTGCAAAAGGAGAGGTCGCAATTACCGCTCAGCGGCAGTTTACTGCTGAGCGGCACTCAGGAACTCACGTTGGATCCGCTGAGGGGTGAAAATGTCGCTGAGGGGGAAAATCAACTCACGCACTTACCGCTGAGCGGTAGTTTACCGCTGAGCGGTAGTTTACCGCTGAGCGGCACTATTTTGGGCTTGGGCCTAATTTTCTGTATATTTTAGAATAGTATATAAGCTTTAGGACGTCTTAGAGTTTGTATCTTTGGCTGGGAGGAAGCAGAAACACACTTTTCACCCCCTGGGGGTAGATTGGGAGATGGTGACCGATGACAAATTTATGATCACCAAAATATGATGTCACAAACTTGTTGAACAATCGGCAAGTATGACCGAATCGTTTCAAGTAATAAACTCGGTAAGACCAAGTATCGTTCTCCCAAAGGACTCACAGCCTAGTTTAGTTCTGTGATTCGTTGATTAGCTAAGACTTAAGAACAAAATAATTGGATTTTACTATGCAAAAGACGAAAATAAACATGTATGCATGAGGTTGATCAATGGCAAAACAAAATACAAGCACTTTCAATGAAATATATGTATGAATATGTTGTTGGGGGTCAATTTCATCTTATCCACTCTCATATATTTTAGGAATTCAACATTCAAGTCATCATTGTTAATGCCACTCTCTAAATTACTTTGTCAAGAAGGCCTATCCCTAATTACGAGTTCATACAATTCCTAGCATTCCTAATAATTAGTTCTTTTAGCACAGGAGCTTAACGACAACCAATATACTATTGGGAGTAATTCCCCGGATCTAGACTTCCTCGTACGTTCCTGTATCGACAAAACCAATAATCATGCATTGAATGAGTTAAACAAAGCAAGCATTGAGCAAAGAGGAAAAACCCTAACTAATGATGAAAGAAAGCATAGGTCTTAGATTAAGATGAAAGCACAAATTCCATATATGAGAGCTTCAAAAGATTACATTGATTCCCCAACAAACATACAAGGTTTAGTTCACCATATTCATGGTGAAACTAGATGAACAATAATGAAAGAATGAAAGATAAAACCCTAGAAAGGTGAAGAGGTAGCCTGAGCATCCAAGATCCTCCTTCAAAGGGGTGGAAGAGAGAGTGTTTGCTTCGTTTCTGCCAAAGATACAAACCCTAGGAGGTCCTAAAGCTTATATACTATTCTAAAATTACAGAAAATTCAGGCCCAAGCCCATAAGTGTGCCGCTCAGCGGTAAAGTGCCGCCCAGCGGTAAGTGTGTGAGTTGGTTTCTTCCCCTCAGCGGCCATTTTGCCCCTCAGCGGATCTCCCGTGAACTCCTGAGAGTGGATAAGATGAAAATAAACATGTATGCATGAGGTTGATCAATGGCAAAACAAAATACAAGCACTTTCAATGAAATATATGTATGAATATGTTGTTGGGGGTCAATTTCATCTTATCCACTCTCATATATTTTAGGAATTCAACATTCAAGTCATCATTGTTAATGCCATTCTCTAAATTACCTTGTCAAGAAGGCCTATCCCTAATTACGAGTTCATACAATTCCTAGCATTCCTAATAATTAGTTCTTTTAGCACAGGAGCTTAACGACAACCAATATACTATTGGAAGTAATTCCCCGGATCTAGACTTCCCGGTACGTTCCCGTATCGACAAAACCAATAATCATGCATTGAATGAGTTAAACAAAGCAAGCATTGAGCAAAGATGAAAAACCCTAACTAATGATGAAAGAAAGCATAGGTCTTAGATTAAGATGAAAGCACAAATTCCATATATGAGAGCTTCAAAAGATTACATTGATTCCCCAACAAACATACAAGGTTTAGTTCACCATATTCATGGTGAAACTAGATGAACAATAATGAAAGAATGAAAGATAAAACCCTAGAAAGGTGAAGAGGTAGCCTGAGCATCCAAGATCCTCCTTCAAAGGGGTGGAAGAGAGAGTGTTTGCTTCGTTTCTGCCAAAGATACAAACCCTAGGACGTCCTAAAGCTTATATACTATTCTAAAATTACAGAAAATTCAGGCCCAAGCCCATAAGTGTGCCGCTCAACGGTAAAGTGCCGCTCAACGGTAAGTGTGTGAGTTGGTTTCTTCCCCTCAGCGGCCATTTTGCCCCTCAGCGGATCTCCCGTGAACTCCTGAGTGCCGCTCACCGGTAAACTGCCGCTGAGCGGTAACTTCGGCTTCTCCTTTTGCACTTTTTGGTGTCTTTTCTGATTCCATCTCTCTCCTTCTTCACTTCTTTCACCATATTCACCCTAAAACCTGCACAAAAACATTGAAATCAAGCATAAACCTGTCCAGCTCTCTTATTTCTGAAAATATCAATAAAAGCATGATTTCTAGCTAGTTTCTAAGTATAAAGGTTGCTTTTAGTATCAATTTTAAGCATGAAAATAACAGTTTTTCAACTGTTATTAGTGACGGCTCTCATCTTCTCTTTCTATGGTTTTTCTATCTCTTTCACTCTTTCATTATTGTTCATCTAGCTTCACCATGAATATGGTGAACTAAACTTTGTATTGTTGTTGGGGAATCAATGTAGTCTTATGAAACTCTCATATATGGAATTTATGTTTTAACATCTTATTTTAAGATACATGCTTTCTTTCATCATTCGTTAGGGTTTTTCCTCTTTGCTTAAAGCTTGCATTGTTTAACTCATTCAATGTCATGATTATTGATTTTGTCGATATGGAAACATACGGGAAAATCTAGATCCGGGGAATTTATCCCAATAGCATATTGCCTAGACATAGGAATATGAGGGTTGGTTGTCGTTAAGCTTTTGCGCTTCAGAATTAATTATTAGGAATGCTAGGAATTGTATGAACTCGTAATTAAGGATAGGCCTTCTTGCAAGGTGATTTAGAGAGTGGCATTAACATTAATGAAAAGAATGATGAATTCCTAAATGTATATGAGAGTGGTATAAGGTTCCTTTTGATGGAGACCTACTAGTTATAAGTCGTCTTTTGGGTCAAGTCCACATACTTTGATACAACTCAAAGAGAAAACATTTTTCACACTAGATGTCTTATAGCTAGCAAGGTTCATTCCATGATCATAGATGGGGGAAGTTGCACTAATGTGGCTAGCACTCGTGTAGTGGACAAACTCAAGTTGCCCACTATTGCGCATGTCAAGCCCTACAAGCTTTAATGGCTAAGTGAGGAGGGTGAAATTTTGGTCAATAAACAAACCCATATTTCCTTCTCTATTGGCAAGTACCAAGATGAGGTTCTTTATGATGTTGTGCCCATGGAATTAACTCACATCCTATTAGGAAGACCTTGGCAATTTGATCAAAATGTTCAACATGATGGTCTTACTAATAGGATGTCTTTTACTTTCCAAGGGCGCAAGGTCATATTAAAACCTCTCACTCCAAAGGAAATACATGACGACCACCTCATCATGAAGTCAAAGAGAGGTGAAGAAAAGGAGAAGGTCAAGCTTAATTGTCTCATCTCTCATAAAGAGGTCCTCTAAGATAGAAAAGATGAAAGAGCAAAAGCAGAAAATGAGAAACAGGAGAAAGCAAAGCAAGAAAAAGAAGAAATTGTGAGAGAAAAGGAGAAGGCAAATCTACTAGTCACAAATGAAGTGTTACTGAAGGCACCTTCCACTCCCATTAATCTAACGAATTCACACAAGTTCAAGGGAGTTTCTCAATCCTTCCATTTTTCTTCAATTATTAAGCTTTCTTCCTTTCCCAAAATCTTTTTTGAAAATGATGGCAACCCCTTTAGGGACTTTCCATCCAAAGAAGCATCAACTTCACTCTAAGACCAAGAAAGGGAAGTTGAATAAGGACTTAATCTTTTCTTTCTAAGTCTTAGCATGTTCTTCTTTAACTAAATATCTTTACCTTGTTTTGTAGGTTACCAATAAAGGTGGGAATTCCTGTATATACATCTTAGAAGGCTTGCCAAGCAAAAGAGGAAACAAAGGAATAAAGTAGGAATGTATCTTGTAGCACCCCATGAAGCATGCTTTCCACATTTTCCATGTGCAACAACATTCAGTCATGTTTCTTCTTTCCTTTGAAGCATATTCAACATATTTCTCACGTGGAACACAAGCCAACGTGAAGTTTCTTCTATTTACGCACATTTTCAATGATGTATACATGGAACACACGGCCAGCAGTTCCTGCACATGTGATTTAGCTTATGCACATTGTAATTATGCAGCTTACTTTGCACGGATCGTAGCTCTTCTTCATCTATAAAAGAGAGCTTGATCTCTTGTAAAATTCTGTTACCAATAGGGAGTATTGGTAAAACTTGAAGATGTGTTTTGATGATGCTACAACTTATAGATTTTGGATGTAGTAGGAAAATATTTATAAAAAAGCAAACTTGTAGATTTTGAATGTAGTAGGAAAATGTTAAACATTGTAATTTTTACTAGTATAATCGATTATGGTTAAGCAATAATCGATTATCACAAGTCATACTTGAATAATCGATTATCACTTCATATAATCGATTATCACTTCATATAATCGATTATCACATTTTTTGAAAACCTATAACGGACTTGAATAATTGATTATTCATGGCAGTTGGGAGCTGATCTTTGGCACTCAGTGTACTTGGCTATATATTTTGTTTTGGAGAAATTAGAAGGCAACGTTTTTTGAACTGAGAAAGCTTAGAACACTGTGTGTCAGAGGAACGTTCTTAGAGAGCTTTTTGTTCATTGTTCCCTTGCTTGGTCTTGTGAAAGGAGAGGCTCGCATATCGTGTGTCGATAGTCGGAGCAGACTCTCTTCAAGTTAGCAAGGTACTCTGCCTGATCTTGTGAAAGGAGAAGCTTGTGAATCGTTGGTCGATTGCTGGAGCGGTTCTCTTCAAGTTGGTAGAGTGGTTCATTTCATTTTATTCCTGTTCATTATCTTGTAATCTGTTAAACCATTTTTAGTGAAAAAGGTTAATCACTATTTATAGTGATTAACGACTGGACGTAGAATCTTTTGATTCGAACCAGGATAAAAATTCTGTGTTGATTTTCTTATTCCCTACACTCATATTATTTTACGTATATCAACTGTTTGATTAATTTTCGGAAAGAAAATTATTTTTACTAAAAAGACAAAATTAATTTTAATTGTGATCGAATACGCTTTCCGCTCTCTGAGTTTTAATTCCGCTGCGCTATACTCTTCGAAAAATACCCCCTCCGATACCATCAATTGGTATCAGAGCTTGCTTTGATAGTTTTTCAAAATTTGTGAAAATGGCCGGTCACAATCAAAACCATGTATATGCTGAGGGTGCTTCCATTAACAGACCTCAATTGTTTACTGGTGATAACTATGCTTTTTGGAAAGTGAGAATGGAGATTTTTATGGGGTCTGTTGATAGAGGTATCTGGGAAGCTGTACAAAATGGCCCTTATATTCCTATGAATACTGTTGATGGTGTAGAGATTGAAAAACCTTATTTTAATTGGACTGCTGAAGAAAATAGATGAGCTCAATTTGATATTAAAGCTCGCAATATAATTTCATCTGCTGTTGTACTTGATGAATTTTATAGAATTTCAGTGTGTAAGACAGCACAGGAAATGTGGGAAGTCCTCAGAGTCACTCATGAAGGAATAGAGGACGTGAAGCGTGCTAGGAAGAACACTCTCATTCAGGAATATGAGATGTTCAGAATGCAACCTGGAGAAACGATCTCTGATGTTCAAAAACGATTCACTCATATTGTGAATCATTTAACAGGGTTGGGTAAGACTTTTGATACTGACGAACTTAATGTGAAAATTCTGAAATCTCTGGACAGGTCTTAGCAACCAAAGGTGACTGCCATCTCGGAATCTCAAAATCTTACTCAGATGTCAATGCCAATCTTGTTTGGAAAGCTCCGTGAGCATGAACTTGAGTTGAGGAGATTGACGGCTGAAGAAGATCAAGGAAAAAGAAAGACATTAGCCTTCAAGTCCAAGATCTCCAAAGGAAAGAATTCTAAAAGAATTGAAGATGATGATTCTGATGATGAAGAAAACATGAGCTTAATGATAAAGAAATTTGCAAAGTTCATGAAAGCAAAGGGAAAGGACAAGTTTCACAAAGATAGGAAAGAAAGTCAAGAATCTCCATCAAATGTAAAGTGCTTCGGTTGTGGAGAAAGAGGGCACGTAAAATCTGAGTGTCCAAAAAGCAAGAAAAGTTGAAGAAAGAATGATCCACTACTTGATTGTCTGGATTTTATGTCCTAGAGCAACCAACCATGCTCAATGCTTTGAGCAGGATTTACTTCTGTTGTATGGGATTCTAAATCACATACACATCGACTGGCCTGCTCTCATTGCTGACACAATGGTAAAAGCCAAGAAATCCCATTCATATCAACTTCCCTATGCTCTTCTTCTTTATAGGATTTTAGAATTCAAAGGTGTACCTGTTGAAGGAGAACTCGTTCAAAATATTGAAGCTGTGGGATTAGAAATTGGAGATACTACCTTTCGTCAAATGGGATTCATTACTAGAGGTAGAGTTCTTATTCACAAAGATGATGACCATCCTGATGTAGATGAAGATGATGACATGGACACTCATATGGCTGACCCAGTAAGTGCTGCTGCTCCGTCTGATGCTGGACCATCCAACATACCCTCCTCTTCCTCAACTTCTATGGAAGAACATTTTGCAAGGTTATCTAAACAATTGGAGGATATGAGTCTTGCACAAAAGACTCACTTTGAGGAGATTTATGAGTGGCAGCGATCTGTTGATGAGTACATGGTTGATCAATTTCTTGATCTTGATGTTCGCCTATCTAACATCGAGGGTCATCTTAATATCTCACCTCCTGAACGTTCTCCTAGTTCTGAATTCTAGGTTTTAGGCCTCTAAGTTTGATTGTTATGTTATTTTCTTTATGGTATTTAGTTTCTTAATCTTTATGAATTTCATGTAATTCCTTTCTGTTCTTAATATAATGAGCTTTTATTTTTTGCATATATTCCATTTTTGAGGGGGAGCTCATATTAAGGGGGAGGTTATTACATTATTCTTTTTGCTTATGATCAAAAAGGGGGAGAAGAAATATAAGGGGAGGATTAAAAAAAAACAAATAGTTTTTAATTGTACAGGTACTGCTAACTGAGGTTGTCCATTAGTTTATTTATGTTGCAGGTAAACCTGAGTTGCTTTTAAAGAGAGAGTTTTTGATCATCATCAAAAACGGGGAGATTGTTACCAATAAGGAGTATTGGTAAAACCTGAAGATGTGTTTTGATGATGCTGCAACTTATAGATTTTGGATGTAGTAGGAAAATATTTAAAAAAAAGCAAACTTGTAGATTTTGAATGTAGTAGGAAAATGTTAAACATTGTAATTTTTACTAGTATAATCGATTATGGTTAAGCAATAATCGATTATCACA
The DNA here is from genome assembly GCA_034642375.1 of Vigna nakashimae. Classification (NCBI taxonomy): domain Eukaryota; kingdom Viridiplantae; phylum Streptophyta; class Magnoliopsida; order Fabales; family Fabaceae; genus Vigna; species Vigna nakashimae. The sequence continues at coordinate 17,347,710 of CM067760.1, read as the reverse complement.
AGTCATACTTGAATAATCGATTATCACTTCATATAATCGATTATCACATTTTTTGAAAACCTATAACGGACTTGAATAATCGATTATCACTTACAATAATCGATTATTCATGGCAGTTGGGAGCTGACCTTTGGCACTCAGTGTACTTGGCTATATATTTTGTTTTGGAGAAATTAGAAGGCAACGTTTTTTGAACTGAGAAAGCTTAGAACACTGTGTGTCAGAGGAACATTCTTAGAGAGCTTTTTGTTCATTGTTCCCTTGCTTGGTCTTGTGAAAGGAGAGGCTCGCATATCGTGTGTCGATAATCGGAGCAGACTCTCTTCAAGTTAGCAAGGTACTCTGCCTGATCTTGTGAAAGGAGAAGCTTGTGAATCGTTGGTCGATTGTTGGAGCGGTTCTCTTCAAGTTGGTAGAGTGGTTCATTTCATTTTATTTCTGTTCATTATCTTGTAATCTGTTAAACCATTTTTAGTGAAAAAGGTTAATCACTATTTATAGTGATTAACGACTGGACGTAGAATCTTTTGATTCGAACCAAGATAAAAATTCTGTGTTGATTTTCTTATTCCCTACACTCATATTATTTTACGTATATCAATTGTTTGATTAATTTTCTGAAAGAAAATTATTTTTACTAAAAAGACAAAATTAATTTTAATTGTGATCGAATACGCTTTCCGCTCTCTGAGTTTTAATTTCGCTGCGTTATACTCTTCGAAAAATACCTCCTCCAGTACCATCGAATTCAACTTGAGTTTGATAATGAAATGTTGCTGAAATCCAGCCATTCTCTCATGTTCATTGCTTAAAGCTATTTTAGCTTGTTTCCCTCTAGCTCCTTTCCCCTTAGGAAAGACGTCTGAGTTAGAATTACTCACCACACCACATCCAAACACTGCCAGACATTACATCGAACACCTTGCAAGCACCACCAACTTCATCCGTGATCTTCATTCCGTTGCCCCTTCTGGTTCGAGGAGCCGCTCCACTCTTGAACGTGGAGGCTGCTTCCATCATTTGGCATCCAGAGCCAGTTGGTTCCTGCTGTGCTTCAAGAGCTAAGTGCTCTTTCCATTTAGTTTCTTCACTTTCGTGTTGTGTTGTTCTATGTCTGCAACTATTTGAAAAAAAAATTCGTTTAATTTTGTTTTGTTGTGAATGTTCGTGTGTTTTTACTATTCCTTAGAGTTTGTCAATCATTTTAATCAATGAACTTCATTTGTTTCATTTCAATTCAGCTTGCAATCTCAATTTCCAGTTTTGTCCAAGTCTTGTGCAATGTCCTATAGTGTTATTTTTGTCTTCCTGTGTCGAATTTGTTCCAGCAATGTTTATTGTTTCAATCTGTGTTTAGATGCATATGTAGCAATATATCAATCCTAAAAGGCAATGAGATAATGTCTAGCCTGGATGATATGAGCTAAAGCATCCAAAATACTGATTCTGTTTTACAAAATTCTACACAATTTTCCAAATCTGGTGAATACACTTTAATCTATTTCAGATCAGATTTCTTGATTCTAAAGCTTGAGACAAGTTTAATTGATGATATTATACATGTTTCAACTTCTAGCTACCTGTGTTAACCACTAAATTTCACAAACCATGGTTTAGTTTCCTAAATTCAGTAATTCTTTACTGTCACTATTTCAGATTGGAGTTTTCACCGAACTCACTTCTTTGCATGTGTTTTAGGTCGTTTAAAATTCTGCTAGCTAATATTCTATGGCTAGATCTAGTCATTTAGGACTTCTTTATGCCTTTGATTGACCATTCAGCTTTGATTCCACTTAGTTTTCAAATCTGATGCAATTTTGGTCCAATTTTCTTGAATTTTGGCAGCTGCTACAGTCATACGAAGCCAATAGCTATTTTTGTGCATTCTGAACAATTGAGCAAGTGTATTTTGTCATTTGAAACTTGTATGCACTATTCAAATGGTCATTAAGAAGCCTATATGTAGAATTCCCCTTTAAACCACCAAATTTTGCTACATTTTTTGCTACAGCTGTTGTGATTTGCTTAATATGATTGTTTTAGTGCATTCTTACCATTTTCAGGTTTATTTTGTCATTTGGAACCTGTATGCACTATTGATGAGTGCATATTTATGCCAATATTTATGCTTTAAAATTCAAATTTTTGATGAATTCATGTGCTTGAATGGGTGATTTAAAGAAGATTTGTTATGATTGGATATATTGTGTTTGGAAATAAAAGGGACTTAAAAAGTGTTTTTAATTGCATAAATTATTCTTGGAAATTCTTACGTTTATTTGTGCAGCTGAAATTATAAGTTTTATTGGTCCAAATGGCAATTCAAGGCCTAAAATAAGATTCTGTTGCAATTTTGGAGAATGCTGAAGGGGCTAAAGTGCAAATAGAGAAAATTTCAAGGCATTTGTGCAATTTTGAAAAGTCAGAAAAATTAAAAGATAAAATTTAGTGTTGAAATAATATAATTTGGGAATATCAACAGAAAATATCTTCCAAATAATTATCTAAATCTTTTAGTTGGGAATATCAACAGAAAATATCTTCCAAATAATTATCTAAATCTTTTATTTGAGAATATCAACAAAAAATATCTTCCAAATAATTATTTAATCTTTTAGTTATTTGGAAGATATAAGATAAAAGATTTTGTCAACTGAATATTCAGAGTCCAAGCCCAATCAAGCCCTATATAAAGACACCCAGGGGGAACTTGTCAAGAGCGGCTGCAGCGGAAGGGTTAGCGTGGAATAACAAACCAAGAGGGTTTTCAATACTAACGTGTGCCTTTTAATTTCTACTCAATTAAACTTACTTAGCAATTAATAATAACAATTAAATAGAGTAAGGTTGAGAGAAATTTGCACAGATGATTTTATCCTGGTTCAGATCTTACCAATCCTACGTCCAGTCGCTTATCTCAAAACAAGATAAATAGTTTCACTAACACAAAACAATTACAAATTACAATCACAAAGATACAATTTGTAAGAGTTTAGAAACCACCTCTCTTGATACCACAAGAGATGAAACTACACCTCCTTTGAGTCTTCACAAAGGATGAACACCTCCTCCGAATACTTCACGAAGGATGAACACCTCCTCCGAATACTTCACGAAGGATGATTCTCTTCCGAACACCTCCTTAGACACACCAAGGATGAACCGGCTATTTCCTCTGTCACCGTAGCAGCACTTCACCAGCTCCACAGACAAGAGTTTCACAAGCCGAACAAGAACACACAAGTCTCAAGAGTTTCTGAGTATTTGAGCACAAGGGAAGAGTTTCTGTGTCTCTAGATATTTTTAAGAGGAAATGAGAGTCTATTTATAGACTCATCCAAAGGCTCTTCCATTCACTAAAAGACAAACTTAACGGCTAGTTTGTCCAACGGCCATAAACGGCTAGTTTGTCCAACGGCCATAAACGGCTAGTTTTTCCAACGGTCATAAACGGCTAGTTTCTTCAACGACTAGTTTCTCCAACGTCCGTGTTAAGTGCGATACTCTTACCGTTAACCGTCACTATTCACGTGAATAGTGTTACTATTCATATGAATAGTACTATAGTGTTTTGTTGCAATGATTTACTATAGTAATTTTACAAAACACTTTTCTTTTTCTAATCTAAGTCCTATACATATTTCTAAGAGTATTACAAAAGCTTTCCATCACAATATAAGTCTTCATAACATCTTGAATCTTGATTTCTCTTGACTTGATTTGGACATCATCAAAACTTCATCTTGATCATTTTGCTAACAATCTCCCCCTTTTTGATGATGATCAAAAACTCCTTGATTTAAAGCTTTTGGTAATAATCTGTATTTAAAACACAACTTATGGAAGAAAGAGTGCATTAGTGAATAAGCACAAATAGTACAAATAGGCAAATAAGCTTTAAACATTTTCTCCCCCTTTTTGATCATAATTAAAAAGTTGTGTTGATGTTCTCCCCCTAAGATAATACTCCCCCTTAATAAAAACATGTATGCATATGAGCTAAAAATATTTCAAATTTAAAGATTCATTCAAACATGCACAATAGGATATTTAAAGCAAATATTTTTAGGAGAAAGATCTTATAAAACATTGTTTAGATCTTTATCTTGAGGATTGTCATCATTATTTGCTTCATTTGTTGTCTTCTACAAATCTTCGTCATTGCCTGCATGTAATTCAACTGACTCAAGAGGTTTTGCCTCAAGGTCTACAATTTCATCAAAGACAACATGCTCACATAAAAATTTTTCCGATTGAAAACTATATATGCTTTGTATATTAGAAGATATAAAAATAGTTTTACCGGTCTTGAAAAAATTTTCTTAAAATTTGTTTTAAAGAAATTCTTAAATTTTTAAACAATAGGTACCCAACTACTTGTATGGGTCCTTTGGGTTAGATTTAGAAAAAAGAAATTATTTTATAACCCAAACATATCTACCACTTGGAACACCATAATGCTTAATTTTACATTTATTAGATGTATGACCCTTTTTCATACAATAAAAGCATGATACAACATTTGTGTTCCTATAAGTTGTTCCTTTTTCTACCCAAGTTCTACGGGTTCTATGATTGTGTTTATTTTTAATTCTAGGAACATACTAATTTTTAACAACCTTATTTTCATTATTTTTACTACATTCTCCTGAGGTTGTTTCATCTAGTAGTTTCTTATAATTAACACAAGATGCACATTCATTACTACTAGTAAATTTACCCTTTTCAAAAATTAAAACTTTATTTTTCAAATCTTTATTTTCTTCAAAAGTATTTTCAAAATTTAATTTTAAATTCTTATTTTCTTCAAGAATATTTTCAAAATTTAATTTTAAATTTTTGAAATCCTTTTTCAACTTCTGATGGGCTTTATCTAACTTTTCAGATTCTACTATTAAAGCAGCATAAATTTCATGCAATTCATTTTCACTAATTTGACTAGAATTATCAGAATCGCTAGATGTACTTACTTGGCTTCCAGCGTCGTCGTTCACCACTAAACAGATGTTTGCTTCTTCATCTGAGTAGCTTGAATCTGAAATGGTCTCATTGTCATCTTCCCATGCAATGTATGCCTTCTTTTTCTTGAAGAATTTCTTTTCTTCACCCTTCTTTTGATTTGGGCAGTCTGCTTTTAAATGTCCCTTTTCTCCGCAACCGTAGCATCGGTAATTTGAGGAAGATACTGGATTATCTTTCTTTTCATATCTAAATTTTCCTTTACCTTTAGACTTCATGAACCTATTGAGCCTTTTTATCATGAGTCTCAATTCTTCTTCTTCGTCTGAGTTTTCATCTTCCGATTTACCTTTGCTTCTTTCAACCTCCGACTTTAACGCCAAACTCTTCTTGTTGTTTTTGGCTTTTGATTCTTCTTCATCAAGTCTTCCGAGGTCAAGTTCATGCTCTCTCAACTTTCCAAATAATGCAGCCATGGTCATTGTGTTGAGATTTTGTGACTCAGAAATTGCAGTCACTTTTGGTTGCCAAGACCTGTCTAAAGATTTCAAAATTTTTATATTAAGTGTTAGCAAAATGATCAAGATGAAGTTTTGATGATGTCCAAATCAAGTCAAGAGAAATCAAGATTCAAGATGTTATGAAGACTTATATTGTGATGGAAAGCTTTTGTAATACTCTTAGAAATATGTATAGGACTTAGATTAGAAAAAGAAAAGTGTTTTGTAAAATTACTATAGTAAATCATTGCAACAAAACACTATAGTACTATTCATATGAATAGTAACACTATTCACGTGAATAGTGACGGTTAACGGTAAGAGTATCGCACTTAACACGGACGTTGGAGAAACTAGTCGTTGAAGAAACTAGCCGTTTATGACCGTTGGACAAACTAGTCGTTTATGGCCGTTGGACAAACTAGCCGTTTATGGCCGTTGGACAAACTAGCCGTTTATGGCCGTTGGAGAAACTAGCCGTTAAGTTTGTCTTTTAGTGAATGGAAGAGCCTTTGGATGAGTCTATAAATAGACTCTCATTTCCTCTCAAGAATCTACAATACAGAGACACAGAAACTCTTCCCTTGTGCTCAAATACTCAGAAATTATTGAGACTTGTGTGTTCTTGTTCGGCTTGTGAAACTCTTGTCTGTGGAGCTGGTGAAGTGCTGCTACGGTGACAGAGGAAATAGCCGGTTCATCCTTGGTGTGTCTGAGGAGGTGTTCGGAAGAGGTTCATCCTTCGTGAAGTATTCGAAGGAGGTGTTCATCCTTCGTGAAGTATTCGGAGGAGGTGTTCATCCTTTGTGAAGACTCAAAGGAGGTGTAGTTTCATCTCTTGTGGTATCAAGAGAGGTGTTTTCTAAACTCTTACAAATTGTATCTTTGTGATTGTAGTTTGTAATTGTTTTGTGTTAGTGAAACTGTTTATCTTGTTTTGAGATAAGCGACTGGACGTAGGATTGGTAAGATCCGAACCAGGATAAAATCATCTGTGCAAATTTCTCTCAACTTACTCTTGCTTTATTTGTCTTTATTAATTGCTAAGTAAGTTTAATTGAGTAGAAATTAAAAGGCACACGTTATTATTAAAAACCCCTCTTGGTTTGTTATTCCGCGCTAACCATTCCGCTGCAGCCGCACTCTGACAATTGGTATCAGAGCTTGCTTTGATAGTAATTCAAATGGCAGGATCACATCAAACCTTTGCAGAGGGTGCTTCTATCAATAGACCACCACTATTCACAGGTGAAAATTACGCATTCTGGAAGGTAAGAATGCAATTTTTTATGGAATCTATTGATATAGATATTTGGGATGCTATTGCATCTGGTCCTTTTGTTCCAACTAACAATATGCAGGAACCAAAGCCCCGTGACCAATGGACTGCTGAAGATAAGAAAAGATTTGGTAATGATGTAAAAGCTCGTAATATTATTTCATCTGCTTTAACTGTTGATGAGTTTTACAGGATTTCTATTTGTAAAACTGCACAAGAAATGTGGGAAGTACTTAGAGTAACCCATGAAGGTACAGATGATGTTAAGAGAGCTAGGAAGAATACCTTAATCCAGGAATACGAAATGTTCAGGATGAAGCAAGGGGAAACAATAGTAGATGTTCAGAAACGCTTCACCAACATCGTAAATCATCTTATTGGATTAGGTAAGTCTTTCGATACTGATGAGCTTAATATAAAAATTTTGAAATCTTTAGACAGGTCTTGGCAACCAAAAGTGACTGCAATTTCTGAGTCACAAAATCTCAACACAATGACCATGGCTGCATTATTTGGAAAGTTGAGAGAGCATGAACTTGACCTCGGAAGACTTGATGAAGAAGAATCAAAAGCCAAAAACAATAAGAAGAGTTTGGCGTTAAAGTCGGAGGTTGAAAGAAGCAAAGGTAAATCGGAAGATGAAGACTCAGACGAAGAAGAAGAATTGAGACTCATGATAAAAAGACTCAACAAGTTCATGAAGTCTAAAGGTAAAGGAAAATTTAGATACGAAAAGAAAGATAATCCAGTATCTTCCTCAAATTACCGATGCTACGGTTGCGGAGAAAAGGGACATTTAAAAGCAGACTGCCCAAATCAAAGGAAGGGTGAAGAAAAGAAAGAAAAGAAATTCTTCAAGAAAAAGAAGGCATACATTGCATGGGAAGATGACAATGAGACCATTTCAGATTCAAGCTACTCAGATGAAGAAGCAAACATCTGTTTAGTGGTGAACGACGACGCTGGAAGCCAAGTAAGTACATCTAGCGATTCTGATAATTCTAGTCAAATTAGTGAAAATGAATTGCATGAAATTTATGCTGCTTTGATAGTAGAATCTGAAAAATTAGATAAAGCCCATCAGAAATTGAAAAAGGATTTCAAAGATTTAAGACTAAATTTTGAAAATATTTCTGAAGAAAATAAAAATTTGAAATCAGATTTTGAAAATATTCTTGAAGAAAATAAGAATTTAAAATTAAATTTTGAAAATATTTTTGTAGAAAATAAAGATTTGAAAAATAAAGTTTTAATTTTTGAAAAGGGTAAATTTACTAGTAGTGATGAATGTGCATCTTGTGTTAATTATAAGAAACTACTAGATGAAACAACCTTAGGAGAATGTAGTAAGAATAATGAAAATAAGGTTGTTAAAAATAAGTATGTTCCTAGAATTAAAAATAAACACAATCATAGAACCCGTAGAACTTGGGTAGAAAAAGGAACAACTTATAGGAACACAAATGTTGTATCATGCTTTTATTGTATGAAAAAGGGTCATACATCCAACAAATGTAAAATTAAACATTATGGTGTTCCAAGTGGTAGATATATTTGGGTTGTAAAATGATTTCAAATTTTTAAATTAACCCAAAGGACCCATACAAAATAGTTGGGTACCTATTGTTTAAAAATTTAAGAATTTCTTTAAAACAAATTTTAAGAAAATTGTTTCAAGACCGGTAAAACTATTTTTATATATCTTCTAATATACAAAGCATACATAGTTTTCAATCGGAAAAATTTTTATGTGAGCATGTTGTCTTTGATGAAATTGTAGACCTTGAGGCAAAACCTCTTGAGTCAGTTGAATTACATGCAGGCAATGACGAAGATTTGTAGAAGACAACAAATGAAGCAAAGAATGATGACAATCCTCAAGATAAAGATCTAAACAATGTTTTATAAGATCTTTCTCCTAAAAATATTTGCTTTAAATATCCTATTGTGCATGTTTGAATGAATCTTTAAATTTGAAATATTTTTAGCTCATATGCATACATGCTTTTATTAAGGGGGAGTATTATCTTAGGGGGAGAACATCAACACAACTTTTTAATTATGATCAAAAAGGGGGAGAAAATGTTTAAAGCTTATTTGCCTATTTGTACTATTTGTGCTTATTCACAAATGCACTCTTTCTTCCATAAGTTGTGTTTTAAATACAGATTATTACCAAAAGCTTTAAATCAAGGAGGTTTTGATCATCATCAAAAAGGGGGAGATTGTTAGCAAAATGATCAAGATGAAGTTTTGATGATGTCCAAATCAAGTCAAGAGAAATCAAGATTCAAGATGTTATGAAGACTTATATTGTGATGGAAAGCTTTTGTAATACTCTTAGAAATATGTATAGGACTTAGATTAGAAAAAGAAAAGTGTTTTGTAAAATTACTATAGTAAATCATTGCAACAAAACACTATAGTACTATTCATATGAATAGTAACACTATTCACGTGAATAGTGACGGTTAACGGTAAGAGTATCGCACTTAACACGGACGTTGGAGAAACTAGTCGTTGAAGAAACTAGCCGTTTATGACCGTTGGACAAACTAGTCGTTTATGGCCGTTGGACAAACTAGCCGTTTATGGCCGTTGGACAAACTAGCCGTTTATGGCCGTTGGAGAAACTAGCCGTTAAGTTTGTCTTTTAGTGAATGGAAGAGCCTTTGGATGAGTCTATAAATAGACTCTCATTTCCTCTCAAGAATCTACAATACAAAGACACAGAAACTCTTCCCTTGTGCTCAAATACTCAGAAATTATTGAGACTTGTGTGTTCTTGTTCGGCTTGTGAAACTCTTGTCTGTGGAGCTGGTGAAGTGCTGCTACGGTGACAGAGGAAATAGCCGGTTCATCCTTGGTGTGTCTGAGGAGGTGTTCGGAAGAGGTTCATCCTTCGTGAAGTATTCGAAGGAGGTGTTCATCCTTCGTGAAGTATTCGGAGGAGGTGTTCATCCTTTGTGAAGACTCAAAGGAGGTGTAGTTTCATCTCTTGTGGTATCAAGAGAGGTGTTTTCTAAACTCTTACAAATTGTATCTTTGTGATTGTAGTTTGTAATTGTTTTGTGTTAGTGAAACTGTTTATCTTGTTTTGAGATAAGCGACTGGACGTAGGATTGGTAAGATCCGAACCAGGATAAAATCATCTGTGCAAATTTCTCTCAACTTACTCTTGCTTTATTTGTCTTTATTAATTGCTAAGTAAGTTTAATTGAGTAGAAATTAAAAGGCACACGTTATTATTAAAAACCCCTCTTGGTTTGTTATTCCGCGCTAACCATTCCGCTGCAGCCGCACTCTGACATTAAGCTCATCAGTATCGAAAGACTTACCTAGTCCAATAAGATGGTTTACGATGTTGGTGAAGCGTTTCTGAACATCTACTATTGTTTCCCCTTGCTTCATCCTGAACATCTCGTATTCCTGGATTAAGGTATTCTTTCTAGCTCTCTTAACATCATTTGTACCTTCATGGGTTACTCTTAGTACTTCCCACATTTCTTGTGCAGTTTTACAAATAGAAATCCTGTAAAACTCATCAACAGTTAAAGCAGATGAAATAATATTACGAGCTTTTACATCATTACCAAATTTTTTCTTATCTTGAGCAGTCCATTGGTCACGGGGCTTTGGTTCCTGCATATTGTTAGTTGGAACAAAAGGACCAGATGCAACAGCATCCCAAATATCTATATCAATAGATTCCATAAAAATTTGCATTCTAACCTTCCAGAATGCGTAATTTTGACCTGTGAATAGTGGTGGTCTATTGATAGAAGCACCCTCTGCAAAGGTTTGATGTGATCCTGCCATTTGAATGACTATCAAAGCAAGCTCTGATACCAATTGTCAAGAGCGGCTGCAGCGGAAGGGTTAGCGTGGAATAACAAACCAAGAGGGTTTTCAATACTAACGTGTGCCTTTTAATTTCTACTCAATTAAACTTACTTAGCAATTAATAATAACAATTAAATAGAGTAAGGTTGAGAGAAATTTGCACAGATGATTTTATCCTGGTTCAGATCTTACCAATCCTACGTCCAGTCGCTTATCTCAAAACAAGATAAATAGTTTCACTAACACAAAACAATTACAAATTACAATCACAAAGATACAATTTGTAAGAGTTTAGAAACCACCTCTCTTGATACCACAAGAGATGAAACTACACCTCCTTTGAGTCTTCACAAAGGATGAACACCTCCTCCGAATACTTCACGAAGGATGAACACCTCCTCTGAATACTTCACGAAGGATGATTCTCTTCCGAACACCTCCTTAGACACACCAAGGATGAACCGGCTATTTCCTCTGTCACCGTAGCAGCACTTCACCAGCTCCACAGACAAGAGTTTCACAAGCCGAACAAGAACACACAAGTCTCAAGAGTTTCTGAGTATTTGAGCACAAGGGAAGAGTTTCTGTGTCTCTAGATATTTTTAAGAGGAAATGAGAGTCTATTTATAGACTCATCCAAAGGCTCTTCCATTCACTAAAAGACAAACTTAACGGCTAGTTTGTCCAACGGCCATAAACGGCTAGTTTGTCCAACGGCCATAAACGGCTAGTTTTTCCAACGGTCATAAACGGCTAGTTTCTTCAACGACTAGTTTCTCCAACGTCCGTGTTAAGTGCGATACTCTTACCGTTAACCGTCACTATTCACGTGAATAGTGTTACTATTCATATGAATAGTACTATAGTGTTTTGTTGCAATGATTTACTATAGTAATTTTACAAAACACTTTTCTTTTTCTAATCTAAGTCCTATACATATTTCTAAGAGTATTACAAAAGCTTTCCATCACAATATAAGTCTTCATAACATCTTGAATCTTGATTTCTCTTGACTTGATTTGGACATCATCAAAACTTCATCTTGATCATTTTGCTAACAGAACTTCACTTCAATTCATTCACCACTTCTCTCTCTCTTATTTCATCTTTTATTCAACTTCATTCATGGAGAGCTAAGCATCTAGGGCTATTCTGCTGTAATTCCATTATGGATTCTGAGGTTAGATTGTGTTAATGCAATTATTTATTTTGATTATTGATTTAAGTTGTTCTCTCTCTATGTCTTTCATCTCTCTATCAAATTAAAAGCAAAGATTTTTGCATCATAATATGTTTGAATCTACATGCATATTGATTATATGAGTTCTAGGGTTTCTAGGTTTAATTGAGAATCTACTTTGATTTAATTTAGGAACTTTCATATGATTAAATGGTTTTTACTATCAATTGAGAATGTACTTTGATTGATTAGTAATAATTTCAACTATAATCAATTGAGAATTTACTTTGATTGATTAGCTTTTAATTTGGTTAGGAGATTTAAGAATATACATTATTAAACACAATAGAATTTGATTGAGAATGTACTTTGGTTGAATTTATTGTGAATAATCTAGTAAGGTTTTGCATTGGGTTGAGAATTTACTTTGGTTAAGTGCATGATCGCCCTCAAATTTTAATTAAGAATGTGCTTTAATTAATTTGAAACTTAAATAATAATCAATTGAACAATTATCTGTGAATAACCGATGATGAATCTATCTTGGAAAAGCAGTAGAATTAGCCTATTTCATCATAACTATTTTTAAGTTTCTTATTTATTCTTTAAACATTCTTCAACCATTACTTTTATTCATAAGCATTGCATAACGTTCATAAGAGTCAGATATTCGAAAGCAATTACGTGTTCGTTGGGAGACGACTCAGGGTTACGTTAACCCTATCTACTTTCTTAAATACTACTTGGCAATACTGAAGTTGCCTTGAAAAGTAGTATTGATTTGATAGCCTCAACGACAGCGTATCAACTGTTCATTTGGTCATTTTTTAGTTCATATGCAAAATCACTTCCTAAACCATCCATGTTGCCTAAATTTGGAAGTGCACTAGTGAAATTTTGTTGCAGTGTGTTCCTTAGCTGTTTTAGTATTTAAACATCTTCAATTTGATGATATAAAGTTTCTTGAAACATCAACTGAGCTTTTAAAACACTTCCATTCAATTTTTGGTTTGAAAGCACAATTTTCCAACTCATTTTCTGGTGCAATTTGATAATCATGTGTTGTTTGAAATTTGCCAAACTTTAATCTTCATTTCTGGATTGGCAAAAGCTGGTTTCAAGTTTCCAAATGCAATGATATGATTAAAAGAGTGTAATACATCCATAAAAAGCAAAAGAAAACCAAGCGATCCAGTTTTGACCCCAAAACCCTAAAATCACAAAATCTGAAATTCATTGGGGACTTTAATCAAACAGTTTGCACAATTATCAAAGAGTTTTACTGCACTTGATTTTGCTCTTTGTTTTTTATTTTTCTTGCTTATTTAACTTGATCTAGTGCCTCTCCTAGGTTCCTTTTGTGTCCTTCCATTGATTCAAAGCTTAAAACTACTTGAAATCAACTTGTTTGACCTCCAATTTGTGCCACTAAACCTGGTATGCGAATTTAATTTTTGGTGCAGTGTAGTTTTGCTGTGACCGGTTTAGTGTATGGCAGTGGTGCTGTGATGCTATGGTGAAGGTTCTAAAAGTCCAGATTGCTTCTCCAAAGGGGTAGCATATTAGGGAGTGGAAGACTTGTTAAAGTGGCCACAAGCTTGGACTCCGAGAGCACTTTAACTTTGTTGTTCAAGCACCTTGTTTTCAGCAGCAAAACACATTAATTTTGGATTTCCACCAAATTGAAACTACAAACACACTTGGCTTTGTTCATTTGTTCACAATCTTTACTTGTAATTTTGACTTGATATCACGGAACCTTTGTAGTTCATTCAATTTTTTTTCTCATTTCCAACTTAAAGTGACTTGGGAAAATGCTTTTCAAGCAATTCCAAGAGCACCCTTAAACATTGTAATAGTTAGTCAATGCATCTTAGTGTGAAAGTGTGTCAAGGGGCTCCAAGTGTCACTTGCACTTTCACTTAGGGTCGTGTCTTAGTTATTTCCATTTGCTTTACTTTACATTGCTTGTTGACTTTTATGTTTTACGTCTCCGTGATATCTAGGTATGTGCTCATATAGATAAACAATCATTTGGTTTCTAGGTGCATAGCATTCTTGCATTTAAAAAGTTTTTGAAAGATTTCTACCTAGACACTAAGGTAAGAAACAACCAAAGAAACTCTGGCTAAGGAAGGACAAGGTTCTTAAGCCTATCCATTGTGACTCACCTCTCCTTCCTGTGAGCTATTTGGTTCATTTTACCTCTGGAATCTGTCTAGAAATCATTCACCAAAATCTAAAGAGTTTGATGTCTTGTTATGATTCCTATAGGTCTTCTTCTTCATATAGTTTCTCTCTGGTTTCTAGTTTTGATCAATCCATTAGTTTCAAAGAAATTAAAAGAAAACTTGATGAAGCTAGAAGAAGGACTTGTTCCTTTCATGAATTTGATCGGATTGAGGATGGGTTGTATAAACATGCTAGGGCAAATATTCCATTATTTTGATAAGGATATTGGTCCATTAACATACCTAGCTTGGGAAAGGGAAATTAATGACATGCATTCATTTATTGCTAGAAAAAGTAAACCTGCATCCATTTATTACATCAAACACCTTGCAAGCACCACCAACTTCATCCGTGATCTCCATTCTACTGCCACTTCTGGTTCGAGGAGCCGCACCACTCTTGAACGTGAAGGCTGCTTCCATTAGAAAATATCTCACCTTTCTCATCCATTATTTCCACTTTGTCACTTACCATTTCCAAACCACATCTTGAGTTAATGTTTTCATTTTTACACTTAACTCAAGACAAAAATAAATATTTTTATAAAGAAGGATTTCTAATTTTCATTAAGCAAATAAATCCAATTTCAAAGAAGCCTTCGTTTAATATTCCTTGTCTATATAAACCTTGTGGAAAACATCAATTCATTCACCAAATCCTTGATGCTTTTTGCAAGTTAACATTTGATCTAGGAGGAGTTTCTTTGGATTATAAAAACAAATAAGTCATTAATCTCCCTTTGTTGCGGTTTTTCAAGATTTGAGGTTGAATCCTCTCCAACCTGGGGGGATGATATAATCATAGATGGGGCAACAATGAAGAATTTTCAAAGTGACAACAAGCATAAAAAAGAATACAATAGGTTTTCTTAGCTTGTATTTGCCTCTTTTATTTTTCATTAATTATAGTTGCAGAGAAGCTTATAAACTCTTCTTTTCTTTATAGTACAAGCAATGTGGGACTTCACATAGCTTGGACTTAAAAGAAAAGAAGAATAAATACGCTTTCTCCTTTTGTTGATTGTAGTGCAAGTAAACATGCATAGTTTATATCTTTTGAATTCTAGACTTGCTAGGAAGTTTATAAACCTTTTACGAATGGAAGATTTAAGAGATGTGGGACTAATATACACTGGGGACATTGCTGGACAGCTTGGGAAGCATTCCAAGTCCCACATCCCTTAAAACTATCCACTTAGTTCATCCTAAAGGTTATATAAGAAGCCTAAGGGTCTCCCTTTTGTAGACACCTTTAAATGAATCAATTTTAAGAGTGAATTGCATTCTTGCATTTCTTCTTTGAGATAGCAATCTGTCTCATAGTCTTTTTGAGGATGCTATCTTGAGTAAATCAAGTGATTTACACTTATCTTGGAATCCTTTTCAAGTGGCGTGTCTACACTTCATAAGTTTTCCTTATCCTTTCTTTTTTCCAATTTTTAATTCTTTCCATTCCTTAATTATCATTAAAATAGTTCTCTCTAAGCATGTTATTCCTTATTAAGAAAGGCTCAACCAAAGCATGAAATCTATGGAGCAATGATTCATAGAGTAGCTACAAGAGCAAAAAGAAATCTGAAGAGCGCTTGAAGAAAAGTTGCATTCCATGAACTAGGGCACCATGGGGTTGCCCACTAAAGCTCCAACAAGACCTCAGGTGAGCACAAGAAGATCATGCTCTACTATAGACCCTACTGAGTATAGTGGTCAGTATCAGTTGTTTGTTGATCGGGATCCCCCACGTGTAGTGGTTGTCGGACGAGTACTTAAGGGAGGGAAAACTATTCATGGTGCTCCCTTATTACCCCACCACATGCGTGTGACAATTGACGAAGTTCGTGATCCTTAGGCTCAAGTGCATGTACTAACTTCAGAAATTCCTTTTGTGGGGGAGGCCATAGGAACATTTATAACTTGGCATAAAGCATTGATCATGTTGCACATTGTCACACCACAAATATTATATTTCTATTATTCGTATTGGTTTAATCATTTCAGACATCCCTATTTTTGTAGGATCGTCTCAAATAGGTTATCGTATTGTAAATGCTCTCAATTAGGTCCCTTGTTATGGAAAATTCAATCAATTTAGACCTCGCCGTTAGTTCCGTACTAACACCGTTAAAGGAGGTGACACGTGACAGTTCGTGGTTTTTTTGAATTTTTTAATTATTTTATTATTTTTTAATTTTTTAAAATAAAATTAAAAAAAATGTCATGTGTCAAACTGATATTGTGCCACGTGGCAATGATAGTGTGACATGGCAATGATAGTGTCACATGGCATTGTTAGGTCACGTGTCATTACATTAGTCTCAATTTGGTCCCTGTATTTTTATTGTGTCTCATTTTGATCCCTGTATTTTTATTTTGTCTCAATTTAATCTTAATTTTAAAAATTAAACAATTTTTTCCCTCCTCAAATTCAAATATAATTTAAATTGTATATAAATATTAACAAATATTTTTATTAAAATTGATTTTTTTATTAAATATTTTAACAAGATTAAGTTTAATTATATTTATATTACTTAATCATATAAATGTTAATTATGTTATTTAAATATACCTATAAGGGTTTAAAAAAAGAGTGAGATAACATTCTGCTATGAATTTTCGTGGAGAAAGTTTTCATGGAAAATTATGAAAGAAGAAACTACCTTTAATAACCGTTTTCACAAAAATTTTCTCCATTTTTTTATTTAAAAAAAAGTGAAATTTCACATCGATAATTTGTTCAATGAGCTAAATCTTTGGAAAATTCACATTATCATGTTAAGTCACTGTTTTCTTTAACTCTTATAAGTATATTTAAACAACATAGTTAACATTTATATAATTAATTAAATAAAAATATAATTAAACTTAATCTTATTAAAAATATTTAATAAAAATATCAATTTTAATAAAAATATTTGTTAAGATTTATATACAAATTAAATTTTGTGGAATTTGGAGAGAGACAAAATTGTTTAATTTGTAAAATTAAGACTAAATTGAGACAAAATAAAAATACAACGATCAAATTGAGACACAATAAAAATATAGGGATCAAATTGAGACTAATGCAATGACACGTGGCCTAACAATGACACGTGGCACTGTTAATGTCATGTCACATTGTCATTATCACATGGCACAATATCAATTTAACACGAGGCATTTTTTATTTTATTTTTTTTTAAATATAAAAAAAATTCATAAATTCAAAAAAATCACGAACTGACACGTGTCACCTCCTTTAACGGTGTTAGTACGGAACTAATGACAATATCTAAATTGATTCAATTTTTCACAATAAGGAACCTAATTGAGAGAATTTACAATACGAGGACCTCTTTGAGTCGATCCTACAGAAATAGGGATTCCGAAATGATTAAACCTATTAGTATTTCTATGTTAAATTTATAAATATTTATGATAACTTTGAAAATTTTAATTTCAATTCATATGTCCTCGTAGGCAGCTCATGCATGAGTCAGTCATAGATGAAGATGATGACATGGTTGAAGCAGAGGATGATTCTCTAACAAAGCTCATGACAAAATTACCCCGGTTGTATGTAATTTAAATATATTTAATACGTTATTCTAACATTATTCATTTTCATTGTTTAAGGTATTTACATCGGTTGAGCATTGAGAGGAACAATTATCACATTTATGGATTTATTAACCCTGTTTTCATTCAATGAGTTGAGAATAAAGGTAAGGAGGTTCAAAAATATCTTTTGGAGGCCTTTCAAAACGGAAAAAATAACAAGTGTACTTAGCACCTTATTTGTAATAGTAAGTATGTTTATTTTTATTAATAAAATTCTATTTATATAAATCTTATTTCACGTTATTATTGTTTGAATCTGCATGGATCATTAACAATTGCTAGTAATTCTTCCTCGATAGAGTCTTATGGTTCTCTTGTGTTCCTTAATAAGTTATTTGTTGAGTACACATTTAATTTTTCTAAGTTCCATACTAGGCAGTAATTTCGATGTACATTTAACTTTTACAGAGTGGTTGAGACTTATTCGAGGGTGTAGGAAACACATATGACCTATAGAAATAAGTTACAGTTCATTGCACCAATTGTAAATAATTAATCTTTCAAACTATTCAAACACAATTATACAGTTTATGATACTTTATGAATTTAACTTGTAGTGTTCATGTCAACTAGAAAGCTTTGAGTGCAGATATTATGTCATGAGACACATACAAATAATCATATCTGCAAACATTGTTGACTCATGAAATTTGGTAATATCAACATTTTATAACTAACATCTTAAGTCATTATCATTATAAGTTGACTCAAAATGTGTATTGTGTAGATATTTGGTAATGTGTTTCTAATGGAGCAATGTCCTCAAAATGTGCATTTCTTTTAAGTGTTTGTTGATCATGTTAGATAAATATTAGATATATTCATTATAAATTGAGGTTAGAAACTATATATATATATATATATATATATATATATATATATATATATATATATATATATATATAGCATTGTATCTTGGGACTATTATCTTTTTTCAGATTGAATTTTATGTAGGTTTGTATGTGGATGGTAGCACATATAGATCTGATATTAAAAAAAATCACTTTTTATACTGATTTTGACCTTAATCACTATAGAATTAACTTTTTATACACGTATTATAGTTACCAGTATAAAAAGTAAGACCTTTTATAGAAAGTCAAATACTTTCTATACTCTTACTTTTATACCAATTCAAAAATCAATATAAAAAATAATTTTTAATCAATATAAAAATGTTATTTGGCAGAGTGAATGAGCTTCATGTTTCTAAAATTTATTGAATTAGTTGTATAATAAGTGTACAATTGTTCAAGTATTTAAAAGAGGTTGAAGTGATGGTTATTTAAGCATTAGGTAGATGATGAGGTATTTAGTGTTTGAGCAAAAGAAAAATAAAATCAACTACACTTTTTGAAATATCACTAAAGTAGTGTGAGATAAGTGAGGAAAAAAAACAACTTTAAGTGAAAGTAGCTTGTTGTGACTCTTAATGATAATAATGATATTAATGATTTATACCAAATGTTATATGGCTGTACGAGAGTGTGAATGTGAGAAAGGGGAAAGAAGGATACAAAATTAAGTAAATGAAAAAGAATAAAGATTATGAAAAAAAAAGAGATGAATGAATAAAAAAATTAAAAAACATAAAAAAACAAAAATTAAAAGAAAATAAAAATTCAAAATACAAACATGTAACATCTCACAATGAACGAACGTAAATTTTAAATAAAATTGTCAAAAATATCAAAAAACAATTTAATATTTACCTACATTATTAAAACTGCAATAAATTAAACTTTTTTTTCGTTAAAACTTTAATGACAATTTATAAAGTTGATGGATTAGTGTAATAATTTGATATCCTGTAATCATATATATATAAAAAAAAATATGTAACTGTAAATCATGTTCAACATATGGAAAACTCTTTTAATCAGCCACACTTACAGTATTGCCCTTAGGCTTCAATGTGAGAAGGAAAACTCAGTATAACATTTTAAATTTTAATTCTTCAAAAGAAAAGTAAGGTAAAATATTCTGACTGTTATGCTTTACAAATTCGAATCCGCCACGAAAAGAGCACCTATTTTCATAATATTTCAGAATCTTCTATTTATCGGAAAACGCGACAAACAATATCTTATTCACTTTGCTTAGTCTTTAAAAATTCTTGGACAAAAGTTTGAAAACAAATTAACGATTAAATTATCTCTAATAAGTTTAAATATGGTTTTTAATTTTAAGTAAAAAATGAAATTAATTCACCGAAACTTTAAGTTAATTTAATTAAATTTTATTAAATTTATTTAATGTTTGAAACATGTTTTATAATATAATATAAAGTATGCTTAATATAAAAACTAGCAGACAATTTATGATATAATGTTTGAGAAAATATTGTCATTTACTTCACTATTTCTTTTCTCACAAAAAATTCAAACTTTAGTTTGTTATGGGTAAAAAGTAATATTTTATGTTCTAAATTTGTTTTCTTTCTTGATTATACCCTCAATCTAATTCTGAATCACATTTATAAAAATAAAAAATAACTAATACATATTGATTAAAGAGTATGAATGAAAAGAAAAAGAAAATTGTCAGAAAAATAAGAAAACATAGAAGATATATTGTAAGAAATAGACAAACTATTGTATTTCTTTAAACAAAATATTTAAACGAACTAGGAATAATTTTTTCTCTTAAATCTAAAACAACAACCAATGCAAATAGAAGAGAATAAAATATATTAAAACATTTTTCTACAAAAACCTTTCACGAATTTCAGTTCGATGATTTGCATTTAATTAAAAACATTACTTATTGCTAAAATAAAATTTTAAATATGATTAAAAAAACACCCACAATGTAAATAGTCATGGAAAATTTGTTTATCTAATTCCTTATTTAATAAATGTGCAAGTAAAATTAATTTTACTTATGACTTTTTAAATTTTTTTTATCATTATTTTTTATATTTTAAGTATTTTCTTATTATTTTTAATTTGTTTCTATTAATTATTACTCATTTCTTATATTTAATATAATTATATTTAGTATTTATTAAATCATTTTTTAAATTTTATATATTTTAAATTAAAATATATTCAATGTTATAAATTGCACCAACTATAAGACATGTACCCGATCAATTCATTTAGAAATGACTGATAAAATTTAGATTTAGTTAATTTTATTACATAAACTCTTCTAAATAAAATATCTAGAAAAAATATAAAAATTTATGTAAAATTCTAAAAAAGTTATTTAAAAAAATCCAAAATTATATAATAAAATATTTTATTTATATACATAAAATTATATAATTATACTTGTTATAACATTTCACATTTACAAACTAATTTGTCAATTAATTTCATTAAATAACTCTAATGTTCAGAAACTATAAATTATGATTATATTAAATTATGAGTTAACTTGTTTGTCAAAACACTTTTTTAATTTATTATCTATAAGATTATTTATGAAGTATAAGCTAGTTTTTTGTTCTATGAAGACCTAGTGTTAAAGGAAAGCAAAAGCCAGCAGGGTATTTGATAATGATAGGATAAGAAAATCTAATCTCATCAAACAAAGTAAAAGTCAAATGGTGGGACCCACACACAGTGCCACGTAAACTGTTGGTGGTTGGTTTGTTTGGCTCCGCTTTAAATGGAAACAGCGCCGACTCTTAAACCCCCTTCGTTTCACTGCTGTCTCTTTCTTTACTTCTTCTTTCATCACTTTCTCAAACCAAAACAAACAAACCACAGTTAACACGCAAAAACAGACACCAATGACCATCGAACTTAGATTGTTTTTGCAGCCACAAAACATCTCAAGAGTTGACCGAACCAACGCAAACGCAATTCTTTCATAATTCACTGCAGCTTCCCTCTCTCTCTCTCTTGTTCCGTGAAACATTAACAAAAAAAGCCTGCGGAAAAAGATAAAGCTTCTAGTTTTCTCTCTGCCCCTTCTTTCCCGCCACCTTCGTTTCATTCACCCTTTTCTTTTAACTTCAATTTCTCCCCCTTTTCTTTTTTTCTTCTTTATCCTTTTCCTTTCCTCTCTCTCCACATACCTTCTGATCCGATCTAATATGCTAACTGAGGTTGCTGCGTACTGCGCACCCTGATTCTCGCGGTGAGGGTCTCTCTTCTTTCTTTCTAATGATGTTTTGCTTAAAAATCGGTTTTTGGAGTAAAATATTAATTTTGTTTTCTATTTTTCTTTCTGGGTTTGTGGGTTCTGAAACGTTTTTTTTTCTTTTCACTTAATGGGTGCGGATACCTTGATTTTTCTGGTGATTTTTTTTTGTTGTTTTTCAATAAACATTGTTTATTGGAGGAAAAAATGGTATTTGTTTTTGTTTTTGTTTTTTCTTTGTGGGGTTGTCTATTGTGAAGAGTGTTTCTGTTTTTGCGTGATAGGTGCGAATGTTGATTATATAGTTGGTTGGTGTGGTGGGCTTCTCTTTGTTCGGTGAAATTTTCTGAAAACCGCAAATTACACTATAAATCAGCTTGTTTTGTGAGAATATTTAACATATTTTTCCCAATGATTCGTGATTCCCTTTGTGTGAGTGGTAATGTGAACTCTAACTGTCTTTTTTTGTTTTAGTTTTTTTGGTTTGTCACTTTTAGACCTAAAAACTTAATTGATCTTACATGATAATCGTGTGCCGATTATTAGAACTCAGTCAAAATGGTAAAGAATTTCTCAAATTGCTAGTTAAAATCTAGTTTTGAGGTTGAGTACTACGAGCTATGAGACTACCTCTGAAGACCACTTGTTCGATAGATAGATTCTGAGAATTATGTATTTGCTTTCTAAATTTGGAGCATGCTCCTTTCGGAGTTTATTTACTAATCCGAAAAGATTTATTTCGATAGTTGGTGCATCTTGGTGGTAGTGTGGTGTTTGTTTTGTTTTGCTAAATTAGAGTTGGTAGAGTTAACTGATTTAAGACCCATAAAGTCAGATCAAAATTTACTAAATATGAACCAGGCGCTTTATTATCTTTATCTCGTTGATTTTCTACCTCTTGCTGTTTTTTCTTGTTGTTTCATTTTCTTCAACACCATGCTCGCTTTATTACATAATTAAGGAGCCAACTGCCTTTTAGAATTCGAGCTAAACTGCAATCTTATTTGATGCAGACAGTGAAAGTTTGGGAGACCATTTTTCTCCAGCCAGAATGCTGTGAATGAATTTAGTTTTTCACTTTTGAGATCTACTGTGGAAAATCTGTTGGTAATTTGTTAAAAATTTTGAGCAAGATGTCTGGTGAATCAGCTCCCAAACCCAAACCACGATTAGTGTTATGCCCTAAATGCTGGCAACTTCTTCCAGAGTCTCCAGACTATGATGTGTACAAGTGTGGTGGATGTGGCACAACACTTCAAGGTAAAAATTTCATTTTATATGGTTTTACCTTTTGGGGTATCTAGAGAACCATGATGGAGTAAAAGTTTTCAACTCTGAAATTTGAGGCTGTTGCACTTGCTGTCTGCTGAGCTCTTACAAAATGTTTGGGTTGTTATTTTCTTGTAAACTTAAGCAAACCAAATTGATTTTTCTGATATGATTTATGCTCTCTGATAGATTGAAATAAAAGGATTGCTAGAATAGCTGTTTCCCATTCTAGGAAGCAAATATTGTTGTTCCAATCTATTCTTATTATGTAACTGAAATCATTTCATTGCGCCCCATACAGCTAAGAAACGAAGAAGTAAGGCTGTGAACTCAGAGTCTGGTATGCATGAAACGGATGCAGCTCCTAGAAATGCAGTGGATCCTAAAGCTGATGATAAACAATACAACAATGAAGAGAAGCTACTTAGAGATCAGGAAAATGGTGTGAGGGAAAAGTTGACTAGTTCTTCATCAGGAAAATGCTCTTTGGATGGATGCGATAGAAGGAATCAAATTGAAAATGGTGAATGCAATGGAGAGCAGCTAGTTGCTTCTCGGGTGAATGGTTTCAATGAAGAAACAAATCGTTCTTCCTCTGGAGAATGGTCTTCGAGTGAAAATGGTGGTAGGGATCAAATTAAAGATGGTGAATTCAATGAAAAGCAGTTAGTTACTTCTCTGGAGAATGGTTTTGGGGGAAAAACATCTAGTTCTTCCTCAGGAGAGTGTTCTTTGGCTGGAAATGGTGGAAGTTATCTAATTGAAGGTGGTGAATGCGATGGAGAGCAGCCAGTTATTTCTCAGGAGAATGGTTTTAGTGAAAAAGTGGCTAGTTCTTCCTCACAAGAATGTTCTTTGAATGGAAATGTTGAAAGGAATGAAATTGAAGATGGTAAATACAATGGAGAGCATCTAGTTATTTCTCGGGAGAATGGTTTGAGTGAAAAAGCAGCTAGTTCTTCCTCACAAGAATGTTCTTTGAATGGAAATGTTGAAAGGAATGAAATTGAAGATGGTAAAAACAATGGAGAGCATCCAGTCATTTCTCAGGCTAATGGTTTGGGTGAAAATGCAGCCAATTCTTCCTTAGGAGAATGTTCTCTGAATAGAAATGGTGGAAGGAATCAAATTGAAGATGGTAAATACAATGGAGAGAAGACAGTTATTTCACAGGAGAATGGTCTTATGGAAAAAGCATCTGGCTCTTCCTTGGGAGAATTTTCTTTGGATGAAATTGATGGAAAGGATCAAATTGAAAATGGTGAACGCAATGGAGAATGGATTGAACATGTTAATTTGCCTGATGAGACACTGGAAAATGAGATGGATATCTATAAATTGTCAGATATGAGAAGTCAAAGTGGTTGTTCAGATGAGCTAACTCATTTTGAAAATGAAACCTCAGCAGAATTGGTGGCAGAGTGTTCGGTAGAAAATGCTAAGAACACAAACTTGCATCTAGAAGGAGAAGAGCTAAGTAATGGAAATGTGCCATTTGAAGGAGCAGGGAAGCAGTTAATTAGTGCATTGGATAAAGAAGATGCCAATGATGAGAAATCAGCTTCAGTACAGGTAAAGCCTGTAGTGGACATTGCAGGAAATGATTTACAAGTAAATGGAAACCTGATTGTAGAAGGGTCAGGAGAAGATTTATTTTGTGGGTCAGGTGAAGAAGAAGTCAATAATGACAGATTGGAGCTATTTGGTGCAAATCCTAAGGTGGTCATTAATGGAAGCAGAGAAGCAAGATCAGAAGAATTACCTGACAGAAACTTGTTATCGGAGGTAACAGACGAGCAGTTGAATGGTGAAGATCTTAAACATCTGCAATCAGATCTAGTGGGTGCAAAATCTGAAGTGGACAATGCAGGAAATACATCTACTGCCAAAAGGTTAAGTACTGAAGAAGGAAGCATTTCATGTGCCTACCCCAGTGAACTTGAAGAGGGTTCATTCGGCAACCATGCATCTTCCAAAACCATTGCTCATAGCTTTGATCGTGTAAGGTCTGTGAATACATTTGATAATACAGAAGTGATCAATCCTGGTTTTGAGACTAGTGCTACTCTGGGAGGATTTTCTAAATATTCAACCACTCGAAGCTACCATGCTTATGATGGAAGTGTCTCTTCAAATGATGGGGTGGATGACCAGTTCCCTAATCAATATTTAGATTCTTTTGAGAACACTTACGCTGTTGCTAGTGGGGTTTTTGAGGGAGGATCCAGAAAGGGTAAAGGCGTTTCTAACAGCATGCTACATGGAGATCTTGAAACAATAAACCGTTATTTTCACGAGGGAAGGCCTTATGTCCAAAGAGACAGCAGGGTGAATATAAATGAAGTTGCAGAGACTACAAGACATGATCATGCACATTGGATGAGAACAAAGAGAGATGAGTTTCCTCCCAGAATACCTCATCATCGAAGTGGTTCGCAATCTGGCTATGAAAGTGGAAGCACATCAAATCAAATTATTGATGAGTTCTACTGCGGCTCAAGCTATCTTTCACATGACTCATATGATGACCCTGATCAGGAGAAGATGAAACTGTTGAGATTGGTTTATAAATTGCAGGATCAACTCAAGAGAACTAGCTATGTAAGTGGTGAAACGAATGAAAGACTGTCCATGGGAAGTCACATGTCTGCATACCAAAGCCATGATCTTCATGAAAGAAGATTTTATCATGGTTTGGATTACTCCAGGCATGATGGAATATGTAGTCATGGAATCAACTGGTGCCAAAAGCATAATTTTTCACGTGCACCTTATTCAACTGAGCCAACATGCAGCATACACCATGTTGATCCTTCTTGTTTCAATTGCTGTCCCCAACAGTGGCAACACTCTACAGAGTTGCCTCCACGTGATCTTTATCAGCATGAAGAGTTATGTAGGCATAATCCAGGTCACAATTGTTGTTCACCTCACCATTCTTATCCTGTAAGTCCGCAATGGTCCATGACCTCTAACCTTCAAGCACATGCCCATGAAACAATGTCATGTGATCAGATGTACAGGCCTGAGGTGAAAAAACATTTTAGAGAGAAACCAGTCTTGACCAGGCGACATTACCGGCCCGTGGCCGGTGGAGCACCGTTTGTCACTTGCAATAAGTGCTTGAAACTGCTGCAACTGCCTGCAGATTTCCTCCTTTTCAAAAGGGTGTTTCACCAGCTCAAATGTGGTGCATGTCAAGAGGTACTCAAATTTTCTCTGCACAACAGAAGTCACATAGTCTCTTATGCATCAAATGATGTAGAGCCGTCCCTAAACGAGGTGATCTATGGAAGCAATCCACCATCTGAGCCTCGTGACAACTACTATCATTCCCCACATGCAGACCATGCTTCATATTCTGATGATTATGGAAATTCCGTTGGTAAGAGCTACTCCTCTGAAGGAGATCCCATACCGTTAGATCCCTTGCATGGCAGTGAATATGATAAACCAACTGTATCTTCTGGTACCTTGGAGACTATAACAGAGAAGGAGAAAACTGCTGTAAGAGGTCCTGGTACCAGTGAGGCTTCAGTTGAAACAGATAAATCAAATATGACCTCCTCCAATATTGCACCAGAAATTGAAGAACATTTACAGCCAAAAAGTTCACCTCTTCATCAACTGATGGGTTATTCCTCACCAAGTCAAGTAGTAAGAGGGATTCCATAATTTGTTGAAGGAAAAGATCATATACTTAGTTGAGAAAATGGTCTAGTCATGAGTCTCAACAGTCATGCTGCACTGGCTCAGATGACAATTCGGTTTTTTCTTTGTTATGGTGAATCTAAAATGACGCTTGAACGATCAAGAAATGGGTAAGTTCTTTTCTCCAACTTTGGGATGTGGTGATAAGGCATTTACATAATCAATTATTTTGTTTAATTCTATTGAACAAGGGCAGTAAGATTGACTTGTTCCTCTAAGATGTGTATCAGTAATTTTGTGGAACAGTTTGACAATGTACGCTGAAAATGAAAATATATTTAATGTAAAAATGTAATTTTGGCTTGTATAGATCTAATTATTATGTGAGTTTTTACACTTTTATTTCTTTAAATCAGTTAATTTTTGGTCCGCAATGTTTTAAGATCAATGCATGTAAATGCCTTGCCGAATTAGTATTTAGATGTAAGATCTGGACTGGTCGATTCCACCATTTGTAGCATTTGAGTTTCTTTTCAAGAAACTTACTATTTGCATATAAGTCTAAACATTACGAAATATTTTGACTTTTACGTGTTCTTTAAATATTAAAACTTACAAAATATGTTTTCAATTTTAGTATTATGTATAATTTATTTTTGTAAAGGGGCATCATTTAATAAATGGGACAATCCTTTCAAAGTCTGAGAACAGTTCTTTGCAAATTTCTTATTTTTATCTGAAAATTAAAATCAGTAGAAGAATATATATCCATAGCAAGTGTCATGATTATAAAAAGGAAGGAATACATATCCTTTTTCTTCTTGAGGGAGATGAATTAGAATTATATATTATATGACATTAAGGATAAGGATGTTGAATTCCATCCTAGGCTGTCTCACATGACAACTATGGACTATTCTATTTCTATACCAATGTAATAATACAAAGTAAATCTTTTGAACGAAAATGGGTACATATAGCTTTTGTGTTAATAATTGTCTCTGTACATTCTTCTTCGATTGGAGGCAATGGAAATCCTCTGATCTTGAAGCATGTTCAAATTGGGAGCCAACAACCGTGTGTAGCGGTCGAAGTACAATAGCTGTTTCAGGAGAAGAGCAAATTCACGAGGAAACTTTAATCCATATGATTCGCTAACCCGAACCTGTAGAACACACATAATCAAACAACCAACATAAGAAATTCCCACAGTAGTGGAGGATCACTGTATAATGGAACATTGCAATGTAGTTTGACTTATATTAGTATGAAAATTTCTCATGTTTATCCAAAATCATATTTCAATACCATTTCTAATTGGAGACTTTTGGGTTTATGGCTTAAAAATTGAAATATTATCTGCTGCCACGTGCTATATTAGATGTGGTTGATACCAAACTATGAGAGTACAAACTGAGCAATTTTGAAGCGTCATCTTAATTTGTAAAACTGAAAGAAAGCTTTACTAATTGTTGCTTTATGAGTAGCAAAACTCCATACATATATCAATTCAAATACCGGTAGTAAGCAATGACAATTTGAACTTTTTACGTTGACATAGAGAGTTTTCTTTGCGATCTTGTTAGTTCAATATAAAATAGCTTACCACGTCAAGAAAGAGGGCATTCATCTGCCTTTCATCGAAAACTATATTAGCTGCAACAGTGGTCGAATTTGTGGCTGTTCCACTTGTAGTAGCAACAACTATTTCAGTGTCCAACTCCTGCAGTCACATAGTGGCCACAAATGCAAAAACGTAAGCAATAACAGTAACACTCAAATGATTTCTTGGACAGGTTATATGTATATAACGTTACTCTGATGGAAGTACTCATCTGCCATAACCATCTATAATAACGTGCCACTCTTTTCCTATTAGATAACTAATACAATAAGACATTTTTATATTATTTAACCCAAAACCCAAGAATTTAAGAGGCATGAATATAGACCATCTAATAAATGAGATATCTTAATTTTTTTTCCTCAACTAGAATGCTAAACATTGTTTACAAACAATTGTAAATTCACGCATGGATACAGATATACATACATACTTATCAAATCATTAATTTTCTCAGGACCGTGTATGCAATGCAAGGAATGATAGATTACGGAAAACTGCCCAGGTTCTACACATTTATCACAAGTATGTCCCAACTCTCTCTCTTCTCTTACAACCCTGTCAAGTGAAACTCTAGTATATAGGATCCAAATTCATAAAGGACTCATTAAGTGAAAGCACCGATATATCCTATTTTGAGTATGTAGGAAAATCCCAAACATTGGATTTTGTGCAATTGGTCAAAGCCGAAAGACTAAAAGCATGTGTGTAAACTCTTGTAGACTTTAAGTCTGATTCAATCTTATAAAATAGACTTGTAAAATAAGATTTGCATTCACTTATGTATTATAATTTTATCATATTTTTAATTGATGTAAGACTTCAAATTAGCAAAGTACATACACATTCACTTATGTAGTCACATATGGCTGACCAGTGGGTATAGGTGAGTTACAATACTTGCCTTAAGTGATGAGAATACTTTTTCCAAATCTCTGGCAAAGGCTTTTGTATCAATATCCTTGTTTGTAGCTCCCATTTCAATTAAGGCAGATGCCATGGAGTCATAATCTTCAATAGCAATTGATCCTAAGAAGACTTCCATAGCAGCCCATGTTTTAGGGGATATACGACCAACAATTCCTGCAGATAGAATATTTTGTAGAATGTAGGTTGAAACTTGTAGCACACAAAATCCCAAATAAATGTGTGCATAACTCAACTGTATACTGTGAAAATCGTAGGTTTTAGAAAGAAATGGTAACCTAGCTCATGAAAATATTAAGCAAAGTGACAATGATTAGAGTTTAGCTAAAGAATAAACTCATTGACAGGACGGAAAAACACCTTAATTCCAAATAAAATGTATAGCCTATTTTGAAACTTTAGAACATTTACAGATGACAAATGTGCAACAAAAAGTTAAAACCATATCTGTAAATATGCACAAAGACAAAGCTGAAGCATACCAAAGTCAAGAAACCCAATACGCCCATCACGAAGAAGCCACAGATTTCCAGCATGTACATCTGCATGAAAAGATTCACATCCAAGCAAACTTCCAAACCTGCAACAACATTTTATAGCAAGATACAAAAGGTTCATGTTAAAAGAGAAGATATAGAAATGTTAACTGCAAATTAGAATTTCAGAGTCGTACCAAACATTGAGAGCAGTTATAAGGCTGGTTTCTGGATTAGAAACTAACGAACTTATGGAGTCCAGGTCGGTAAGAGGCACTCCATACAGTCTTTGCATAGTTAAAACTTTCTTTGTACTGCAGTACTGATATACTCTGGGAGCTGTTGCATTCCCTGTTAGTCCCATTGCTTCTAAATATCTCCTGAAAGCTTCAATATTTGCAGCTTCCTTGTAAAAGTCAACTTCTTCAAGCATACTCTCACGTATATCTTTGACTATACCAACCTACTAAAAAATTGCTATCATTACAAGGAATTCTGAGCACTCCCATTTATTTATGTTAGGTATCCTCGTATAGAAACACAAGAAAAAGGAGAATAATACTGTTTTATATATTCAGTAATTCTGAGTTCATACAATTCAGAATAAAGAGCCAAAATCAAAGGAATGTAAGTCTCTTTGCCCTTCGAAAGTTCCCAGATCATCCTTTTCTCCCCCCTACGTAATTCTTCTCTCATTCCACTTATTCCCTCTCTCCTCTAACAAAAAGATACTCTCGTGAGTTCACATCTGCCACATCAACCATTCTGTTATTTCAGAGTCACTGGCCCCCAAGTGATAGGTTTTCACTTCTTCCTCCATAAACCTGGTGGATTTTCCTAATCTGCCCTTGCACTCCTCCTTCATTCGTGTCAACACCTACCCCTCGAAAATTCACCTTGTCCTCAAGGTGAAGTACAGATTCCATCAGCTTGTGCAGAGGTTCCCATAAATTTTCACAAGCTGGAAAACTCTTCCACTTTACTAACACTTCCATGGTCTGTTCTGTTTCTCCTGACTGCTAAAGACTTCTTCTGGGTGCACTTCGAGCTCCAAGTCTTCAGTCACAAAAGGGAATAATTGCTGGACAACAAAGTCATTGGCCACCTTTGGTTAGTGACACATGAAACACAGGGTGAACTCTGCTACCTTCAGGCTGTTTCAATTTGTAAGCCACCGCTACAAACCTTTCCATGATCTCGTAAGGACCACAGTACCTTGGGTTGAGCTTTTGATTCACTCTCTTAGCCAATTTCTTCAACTTATAGGGTTTTATTTTCAATTATACCATATCTCCCACCTTATACTCCACCTCCCTTCTATTTTTTTGGCTTGCTATCTCATCCTATTTTGAGCTTGCACCAATTGGTCCTGCAAAAGCGCAAGCATTTCATTTCTCTCCTGTAACATTACAGCCAACTCTTCCAAAGGGGTTGCTGGTACATCACCTCTAACCACTGGAAGTGGGTCTCTCCCATATAAAGACTTGAGTGGTGTCATCTTAGTGGACTCATGATAGGTTGTATTGTACCCAAATTCAGCCCAACTGAGCCATTTAAGCCACTGCTTGGGTCTCACTCGGTCATGCACCTCAGATACGTTTCAAGACTTCACAACTTTAGTCTACCCATCTGTTTGTGGGTGATAGGCAGAACTGAACTTTAATTTGGTTCCTGCTAGCTTGAATAACTCAGTCCAGAAAGAGCTCGTGAAAACCCTGTCCCTATCCGACACAATTGACTCAGGAAACCCGTGAAGCTTTATCACTTCCTTCAAGAAAAGCTCAGCAACTTCTTTGGCTGTGTAAGGGTGTGTCAGGGCAATGAAGTGGGCATATTTAGTGAAACAATCTACTATGACAAAGAAAGTATCTTTGCCACCAGATTTTGGTAACCCTCCAATAAAACCCACGGAGATATCTGTCCAAATCTGTTTTGGAACCTGTAGGGGTTGCAGCAGCCCTGCAGGGTTGAGGATTTGATACTTGTTTCTTTGACATACCTCGCATTTCTTCACATACTGTTTTATGTTCTTGCACATTCCATCCCAAAGAAAAAGGCTCAAGATCCTTTCATAAGTTCTAAAGAAACCCAAATGCCTTTAAGCTAAATCATGAAATTCTCTGAGGATTGAATTGATTCTAAGGGACCCCTTTGGAATAACAAGCCGAACTTGATAGTGCAACCTGCCCTTGTTTATTGTATACCCTGGATGCCCTCCCGTCTTCCCTACAAGGTCTTGGATTATCTGCTTCAACCTTTCTTCCTGCTCAATATCTTCCGACTCCAAGAATTTGACCGTGTGGATGGCTGCATATTGCATTCAGAAAGGGCATCAGCTGCTCTATTTTCTTTTCCTGGTTTGTATTTAATTTCAAAGTCATACCCAAGCAACTTGGAGATCCACTTATTTTGTTCCTCCCCCATCAGCCTTTGATCACTTAAGAACGGTTAATAAGTGAACTTTAAGCTTAACTAAACCCTACAAAACCGGCTTGTAAGGTGAGGTTGACACTCAGTTATATATATATTATAAATTGGTTTTATCTCTAGTTGATGTAAACTTTCCAACACACATCCCTCACGCCGAGGTACATCTCAAGCGTGAGACTAGATATTAATGACTAGTCCGATAACCTGATAGCGAGTGAAACAATATGCCCAACAAAAAACAAATATCGCTAGGATAGGCTCTAACCATAGCTCTGATACCATGTTAAGAAGTGGACTTTGAGCCTAACTCAACCCCACAAAATTGACTTATAAGGTGAGGTTTGCACCCACTTATATATTATAAATTGGCCTTATCTTTAGTCGATGTGAGACTTCCAACAAGAACTTCAAACTTCTTTGATTAGTATGGATTACGAAATGCCTTCCCAGTAAATAATGTCTCCATTTCTATACAGCCATGACCATTGCCATCAATTCTTTTTCATAAACCGACTTGTTCAAGCTCCTGTGAGAGAGTTTTGGCTCATGTACACCACTGGTTGTCCTCCTTTCATTAAAATTGCACCAGTGTCGTGACGTGAAGCATCAGTTTCTATCACAAAAGCCTTCGTAAAATCTGGCACAACAAGCACAAGCACTTGTGTCATTGTTGTCTTTCTCTATTCTAAAGCTTTTTGATTTGGTGCATCCCACTGAAAGTTGTCTTTCTTCAACTATTGAGTCAAAGGCCAAGCTATCTTTCCATACTCCTCAACAAACTTTCTATAATATTCTATGAGGCCGAGGAAACCTCTCAATCCTCTCACATCTTTAGGAATTGGCCAATCTACCATAGCCATTATCTTTTAGGATTAGCAACCAGTTCTTGGCCTGACACAATATGGCCTAAATACTCAATACTCCTCCTTTCAAAAGAGCATTTCTTTCTATTCACCATAGACTGTGTTGCCTTGGTGCATCCAGCACCTATCACACATGCTCATGATGACAATCTACACTCTTGCTAAAATAAGGATGTCATAAAAAGCACTAAAGGAAAACTTTCTCCAATAGGGGTGAAGTACCTAATTCATGAGAGCTTGAAATGTAGAGGGTGCATTAGTAAGTCTGAATGGCATTACTAAGAACTCATAATGACCCTCATGCATCCTGAAAGCAGTTTTGGCTATATCTTCTTCCCTTATTCATACTTGACAATACACTAATTTCAGAATTAACTTAGTCTGAGCTCCACCCAGTTCATCCAACAACTCATCTATGATAGGTATGGGGAACTTGTCTGGTAATGTGAGCTTGTTTAAGGCCCTATAGTCAACACAAACCCTCCATCCTCCATCTTTCTTCTTAACTAAAATAATTGGACTACTATAAGGGTTGGAGTTGGGTCTTATGATGCCTGCCACCAACTTTTCAATCTCAGTCTTTTGATAATAAGAATACCAATACGGCCTAATATTTGGAAAAATGGTGTTTTCCTTAAGATATATGGCATGGTCACAGTCCCTTTTCGGAGGCAATTCAATAGGGTCTCAAAACAGATCTTCATAAGTTGCTAGAACCTCTGCTAAGGTCGAGCTAATAGGGCCTTTGCCCCTTGTATTTGTCATCATATTGGTTGGACAACATAGCACATACCCTTCTTCCTGATTGGTAAGAGCCTTCACCATCGCCTTCCATGATGCTTGAGATTTGCATAAAAGAAGGACCACCTCATATGCTTGTCTTCTCACCTTTAAATCTCCAAGTAAGAATTAAGTTTCTAAAATTCTCTTTGACATTCCCTAGGCTAGCCAACCAATCCATTCCTAACACCAAATTTGTCCCTCCTAACTCCATAATAAAAAAATGTTGCACAATAGGAATGTCTTGCACTACAACTGCTTAGTGCTTGCATATGCCCCAATTCCTCACTTTGGCACCCGTTCCTACTTCCACCTTATAGACCTTTGTGTCATTCACTTTCAAGTTGAGCTGCTAGACTAATTTCGTGAAAATGAAGTTAGTCGAATCGAAGCACCATAATGCATCAATATTAGCACCTCCTTGCCCATAATCATTCCCACCACCAAATCCTTATTTGCTTTATAGAGAAATCTACAATACTTTGTTGGCCAGAGGTTCTCCCTAATCCTCGTCCTTATCACTAATTTTTGATTCTTCACCTTGGGATCCTTCAATTAATACAAATTGAAAGTGTTTCAATTTGCAAATATGATCACGACCTCAAGTTTCACCACACTTAAAGCAGAGCCCCTTTTGACTTCTTTCTCTCAATTCGGCTTGAGAAAGTTTTCCTCCAGTCAAAGATTTCTTCTCCCCATGATCTACCTAATGCAACTTGCTACTCCTTCCTTCTTTATTTCCTCTTCTCTCCCACCTAGTGGACCCCCGAATATGCATGCCTATTGTCTTCTCCAGGGATTTCTTTTCGTAATTCATGAGTCTTGCTTTGCGCAAAATGATATTATTATGTTTCAGTAGCAAGCCCTATCCATGAGCTCCTCAAGAGACCCTATCATATATAGTTTCAATTCGTCTTGAATCTCTTCCTTCAAGCCATTGAAGAAGATTCCCTTCAGCATGATTCTCTCTTTTCTCCAACGGTGCAGATTCACATTCAAATTGCTCCCTATATTTCATCACAAAGCTGGTCTGTTGCAGACTCAACAATAGACCAAAGGGATTGTGTACCAGCCCTAGTTGAATGCGTTGAATCAATGCACCTTTAAACTCCTCCCAACTAGTCGTTTGACTCTGCTATGTCCACCATTGATACCAATACTATCACTACAACGTCCAATTTTTCATCATCTTCTACCAAATTGAGTTTGAAATACCTTTCCGCCCTTACTATCCAACCATAAGAATTATCTCCTTGAAATATTGGGATCTGAAGTTTTCACCCTCTGAAATCATGTGACGACTCACGGCTACTAGTTTGTGTAGTGTGGCTAGCATCGTCTTCACTCTCGAGTTCGCCATCATTGGCATTGGATGTCACCTCCCTTTTGTGCAAACAACGCTTGCAAGGCCGCCCCCTTCTTGACCTACTGCGAGAGATGATAAGATTTTTCAACTCCGCTAGTTGTTGCTCAAGCACTTCTATGCATTGCTCTATTGCTAGACGAGTTATTACCATACACTCCCAGAAGAGACTGGTCTGATACCAATTGTTAGGTATCCTCGTACAAGAAACAAGAGAATAATATTGTTTTATATATTGAGTAATTATGAGTTCATACAATTCAGAATAAAGAGAAAAAAATTAGAAAGAATGTAAGTTTGTCTACCCTCCGAAAGTTCCCAAATCCTCCTTTTCTCCCCCTATACATAATTCTTCTCACTCCTTTTATTCCCTCTCTCTCCTCTAACGAAAAGCTACTCCCATGATTTCACACTTGCCACATCAGCCATTCTGTTATTTCAGAATCAAGGATGTGTGCTTGTGGGCCCCCAAGTGATAGGTTTCCACTTTGTCCTAACATAAACCTGGTGGATTTTCCTACTCTTCCCTTGCACTCCTCCTTCATTCGTATCAATTTGCAATCAAGAAAATAACAATAGAGGATTGAGAAAAAAGGTTATAAATATCCCTTCTATGTAACAAACTAGAAAGAAAAATGATTTTGGTAGAATGGATAAGAATAGAGGAGGATATAGGCAGCATAGTTAAGAATTTTACTGTGTACCAGAGAAGATGCCTGTGAAGAAAAACATTACTTTTCATGTTACAGCAAAAATATCCATGTAGAGGTAAAACGTTCCCATATTACTTACAAGAGATGTTCGACTTATTTCAGGACTCAAGAACTCCAATATTCGAGCAACAACATAAACAAAATTAAGATCTGCCACTAATATGTCTTCTATTCCTGGTTTTAAGACCTTTATAACCACATCCTCTTGGGACCCTTTTAGCCTTGCGCCATGAACCTAGATGTAAAATATTGCATTAGCAGCCACATAGTAATCCTAATAAAAGTTTTTGAAAGAGAAATATATGTGCACAAGATATACCTGTGCTATAGAAGCAGAAGCAATGGGTGTTGGGTCAATGTATTCATAAACACTTTCCAATGGTTTTCCTAGCTCCTTACGCAATATAGATTCAATTTCCTCAAAAGGAACAGGAGGAGCTCTATCAAAACAATTTTGGAATTCTTGTACATACTCAGGTGGAAACAGGGTTGGAGCAGATGCTATGAACTACCATAGAGAATCAAATATAACCATCAGTACGAAGTTGCATTGCATGTCATAAAGAAGATCAACTACCAAATTAGAACTAACCTTTGTATTGAGAAAATGATCATATCACATGGCTATTGTGTTAGATATATTATATCTTTTATCTTTTAGTTAGTTTGTTATTATTTCTCATTTGTATTTTGGGCTTAGCCCATATTTCTTCTATTATAAATAGAGAACCCTATGTGTGTATTTTACACAAGGGAGATTAATCTAAATATAGTTTTTCCCTATATTCAACATGGTATTAGAGCAGGTTCTCTGATCTTCTTCTGGTGTCTCTGCTGTCTGCCGGCGGCCGGCCGCCATGGCCGCCGGCAGCCCCTAAAGATTCAGTGGGCAACCCTTCTCTCTTTCTTTTTCTCTTAAATTTGTGCCACAGTTAGCACCAGTGCAGTCAGATCTCTCCACCGTCGCTGCCCCTTCTTTCCGGCCAGTCCGTCGCCGCCTCCGGCCACTGTCACAGTTTCGACCGATGACCAGCGGATCAAAAGCGCCTCCTCGAGCAACGCCCAACCCCGCCGGAGTGATGACCAAACTCCTCATCACGCGCCTCCACGCGCCGCTTCTTCTCGGCCAGTCTCGGCCGCGTGTTCTGCACGCGCCGCCTTCCCGGTGTCGGAGTTTCACCGCATCACTGCAGATCGTCTCGCCGGAGCTTCTCGAGTGTGTTTTGGTTCTTGTTTCTCCGTTTTGTTGGCTTGGGCTCATACCTAGGGTTTCTGCTGTCCCGGCGATGTTTGCCGCGGTCCAAGCGCGGTTTGCCGCTGTTCCGCGCGGTTTGCCGCTGTTCCGCCCCGTTTGCCGTTGTTCCGCCCCGTTTGCCGCTGTCCGGCGCCGTATGCTTCCAACCACTGTAGGCCCCATCACCTCGTCAGTTAGTGATGGCAGTCTCTGTAGTTTTGTCGCTTCCAGCCACTACAGGCCCCATCAGTCAGTGATGGCAATTTAGTCCCTACAGTTTTATAGCAGTCAACCGCCGCCGCAGTCGCTACCGCCTCAGACAGACGCAACTGCGTCAGTTCTTCTTGGGCTAGAGTTTAGCCCGATCTTCTTGTGATACATGGCTAAGTATCACCACTTGGGAGTTGTCCAGCAAAGAATCTTGGACCTCCAACATGTCTTTAGATCTTTGATACCTTTGTTTCAGCATTGCAGCTTAATATTTTGTTTTGTTTTAGTGGTCCAGCAAATGTGATATTCCACATTTCTGCCCTTCACACTAAGGGGGAGTACGTTTCCAAGACACTGCAAGTCACGTAAATATGGGTGTAGTCCCTACAGTTTTGTAGATTTCAGCTACTACTGTTGATCCCGTCACCCAGCCATCATTGATGAGGATTTGGTGTAGTCCCTGCAGTTTTGTAGCTCTTAGCTTTCAGCTACCACTGTTGATCCCGTCACTCATCCATCATTGATTGGGAATCAGTCCTTGCAGTTTGTCATTGTCTACCACTGCTTTCCTTCATCCACTTTTGAAGTTGAAGTTTCACAAGCTGTTGATAGTGTTTGTCTCACACTCTTGAAGACAAAACATCTAGTTCAACACTGAGTTCATCTATTCCAAGCTTAGTTCATACAATTTGTATGCTCCAGCTTGAGGGGGAGTGTTAGATATATTATATCTTTTATCTTTTAGTTAGTTTGTTATTATTTCTCATTTGTATTTTGGGCTTAGCCCATATTTCTTCTATTATAAATAGAGAACCCTATGTGTGTATTTTACACAAGGGAGATTAATCTAAATATAGTTTTTCCCTATATTCAACAGCTATAAATTATAAATTTTATCTGCAACTAGCACTATTCTTAAAGTAAAGTTAATTAAAATATTAAATACTGATGATATAGCCATTTTAGACTGAACACAAGTATAATCGTTTTGTACTCAATATTATGAAATATAAACTGGGAGGAGGAGGAATAAGTTGGGCAATTCTCTCATACCTGACCCAATTTGATATAGGTTGCGCCCATGCGCTCAAACAACCGCCTCAAATAAAAGGGTGTGAGTAAACCAAGCTGCATTTCAGTCTGTAATCCAGCAGATGTATTTGCCGACTACAAATGATGCAAGAGTTAATAACTCTGTCCCAAATTTTGATAAAAAAATATTAAGATAGAAATAGAGGAATATTAACTATTTTCATAAGGAAACAAGACAACAAGAGCAGGTTCTTAATTTGAAAAAGAAAAAAAAATGTTGGCAATTTATACAACAGTAACATATCTCAGCTCATCTTACACCTTCATAATAAAATTATATTTCCAACATTGTATGACTAGAAGAAATATCCTCCTTTACTTTTTGTTAGATATTAAGATGTGTGTTTCTGTTATTTGGGCTTAGTCTATTCTGTATTAAGGGCATTGGCCCATATCTTACAATATAAATAAACTACCCTATGTGTATGTTAAACACACAAGGGATATTTTCTCCCAATTTTCTCTATTTCTCATATGGTATCTAGAGCACAGGAATAGTTCCAGTCAACTCCACGGTCTCCGGCACCTATCACTGTCGCCGTCGCCGGAGTTCCAGAATCGACCGGCGACCACACCATCGGGATCGTCTCGGCCGGGCGACCACCGTCGCACGAAGATCGCGGCGATCGGAGCACCCACGCACCGCCACGCGCCGCCGCAAGATTCGCCGCTGCCGCCGCTGCCGCCACGCGTGCCGGCGCGTCGCCGGAGCTTTCCGCCGCCGATCAGCACCGCCGTGATCGCCTCCTCGCCCTCTTTCCGGATCTGTGGTCGTTGCGTCAATCGGAGCACTTTGAATTTTTAGGGTTTCTCCCTCTCTATGGCGTCTTCCTCGTCTACAAACACCTCTGTTGGTGGCTCATCTTCTGATCCCTCAATATATACCAATTATGTGAATGTACACTTGTCCATTGACAAGTTAGATGGCACAAATTATGCAACATGGGCGTCCGACATCAAACTTTGGTTGAAGAGTCAGGGGTACTTAGATCATCTTACTCAAAATGTGACTATTGCTCCCATAGATGACACTTCCCGCTGGATGAAAATTGATGCTCAGTTATGTATTGTTATAAAGTCCACCATTCACTCCTCACTGAAACAAATGTTTCGATCCTATGAAACATGTTCAGAAGTATGGGCACAAGCGAAGTTGTTATACACCAATGACACTCAGCGTCTTTATGGTGTTTGTCAGGACCTATTAACTGTTATTGGTCCGCGCAATCCTGGTCCCATGGCAGATTATTTGGGTAAAATTCATGCCCTTCTTCATGACTTTAATGATATATTACCTCCTGCTTCCACTCCTGCTGAAGAATTGGAACAACGATCAAAGTTCTTCATGTTGTTGGCATTATACGGACTCTCTGATGATGTTTCTCATGTCCGTGATCAGATTTTGGGTTCTCCTGTCATACCCAACTTTACTTCTACTTGTTCTGCTCTTTTGCGTATACCGAGCAAACCTGTCACTGAGACATCCTCCCATACTGATGATTCCTCTGTTATGGCTGCTCAACGTGATGATCGAAGTCGGTCTCGCAAGCCAAGTAAAGGACGTCCAAAATGTGACCATTGTGGCAAGTTAGGCCACAAGATTGATAAATGTTATGCTCTCCATGGACGTCCTCCTCGATCTGTAGCAATGGAAAATTCTGATCCACCTCCCCGATCACCATCTGCAGACCATCCTACTTCATCTAATACCATAGACAAACCTGCACTCTTCAACGAATTTCTCAGATGGTATGAGGATCATCAGCACTCTGGTTCCACTACATCTGCATCTGTTGCACGTACAGGTACACCTTTTGTTGGTCTAACTCACTATCTCGGACCTTGGGTCCTTGACTCAGGCGCCACTGATCACATCACCGGTAACAAGTCTTTGTTTTCTTCCTTGTCATGTCCTGATAATTTACCCTTGGTAACAATGGCTGATGGGTCTAGAGTCTCATCTCATGGTATTGGTACTGTTAATATTTTTCCATCCATATCCATTGATCATGTACTTTATGTCCCTGGGTCTCCCTTCAACTTACTGTCCATTAGTCGTTTAACTCGCACTCTTAATTGTGTTATTTCATTTACTAAAGATTCTGTTTGGTTGCAGGACCGGAGTTCGAAACACATGATTGGCACAGGATGTGAGTCTCATGGCCTTTATCATCTTCGTCCTTCTCCACATGTTGGCGTAGTCATGGAGTCACCATCCCTTCTTCATGCTCAGTTCGGTCATCCTAGTCTTGCCAAACTACAACAACTTGTCCCGAGGTTGTCCACATTATCAAGTTTGTCGTGTGAGTCTTGTCAGTTAGGGAAGCATACTCGTAGTTCCTTTCCTCGTAGTGTCTCACAACGGGCGTCGTCTCCCTTTTCATTGGTTCATTCTGACATTTGGGGACCTAGTCGTGTTAAGTCCATTTTAGGTTTTCAGTATTTTGTTACTTTTATTGATGACTATTCCAGATGTACTTGGCTGTTTTTAATGAAGAATCGTTCTGAGTTGTTTTCTATTTTCCAATCTTTTTTCAATGAAATAAAAACACAGTTTGGGGTTTCTATTCGACATTTACGTAGTGATAATGGCCGTGAATACCTTTCTCAACAGTTTAAACAGTTTATGGCTTCTCATGGCATTCTTCACCAAACCTCATGTGCTTATACCCCTCAACAAAATGGGGTGGCTGAGCGCAAGAATAGACACCTTATTGAAACAACTCGTACACTTCTGATACATGGTCAAGTACCCTCACGCTTTTGGGGTGATGCAGTTCTCACAGCATGTTATCTTATCAACCGCATGCCATCTTCCGTCCTAGATAACAAAATCCCTCATTCTATCTTATTTCCTCAAGACCCTCTGCATCCATTACCTCTTCGAGTTTTTGGGTCTACATGTTTTGTTCATGATTTTAGTCCTGGTCTTGATAAGTTGTCTCCTAGATCTCACAAATGTGTCTTCTTAGGATTTCCCCGGTCACAAAAGGGCTATAAGTATTTTTCCCCATCTCTCAATCGTCATTTTATCTCTGCTGATGTCACTTTTGATGAGTCTTCTTTTTACTTTTCACATCTATCTTCTAGTTCTGTACCTCTCCCTGTTACTGTTGATATTCCTCTTGTCTGTGATCCTCCTGGTGATACTCCACCCCTTTTGTCTTCTCCTTCTTTAGACTCTCATTCACCACAGGCTCATCCTTCACCTCCACCACTTCAGGTTTATAGTCGCCGT
Source organism: Vigna nakashimae (assembly GCA_034642375.1). Taxonomy (NCBI): domain Eukaryota; kingdom Viridiplantae; phylum Streptophyta; class Magnoliopsida; order Fabales; family Fabaceae; genus Vigna; species Vigna nakashimae. The sequence continues at coordinate 17,306,153 of CM067760.1, read as the reverse complement.
AATTGCCTACCTCATGACTCACTTCCGGTGCCGCCTCATGTGTCTCCTCCGGCTCCAGCAACTGAGTCTGACTTGCCTATTGCCCTCCGTAAAGGTATACGCTCTACCCGTAACCCTTCCCCCCATTATACTGTTCTTAATTACCACAGATTATCTCCATCATTTTATACTTGTCTCTCATCCATTTCTTCTGTGTCAATTCCCAAATCTGTGGGTGATGCCTTAACTCATCCTGGTTGGCGTCAAGCTATGATGGATGAATTAAGTGCCTTACAGGAAAGTGGAACTTGGGAGCTTGTCCAATTACCATCTGGAAAGTCTGTTGTTGGTTGCAGGTGGGTGTATGCTATCAAGGTTGGTCCTGATGGTACAATTGATCGTCTGAAAGCTCGACTGGTTGCCAAAGGCTACACACAGATTTTTGGTTTGGATTATGGTGATACTTTTTCTCCAGTGGCAAAGATGACCTCTGTTCGCCTATTCATTGCCATGGCCGCTCTTCGACAATGGCCTCTTTACCAACTTGATGTCAAAAATGCTTTTCTCAATGGTGATTTGCATGAAGAAATTTATATGGAGCAACCGCCTGGCTTTGTTGCTCAGGGGGAGTCATCTGGATTGGTATGTCGTCTTCGCAAATCCTTATATGGCCTAAAACAGTCTCCTCGGGCCTGGTTTGGTAAATTCAGTTGTGTTGTTCAACAATTTGGTATGTCTCGCAGTGAAGCGGATCATTCAGTGTTCTATCGCCACTCGAGTGCTGGATGTATCTACTTAATAGTGTATGTCGATGATATTGTTCTCACAGGAAGCGACTATCTTGGCATCTCTCAGATGAAACAACACCTTTGTCATCATTTTCAAACCAAAGATCTTGGCAAACTTCGGTACTTTTTGGGTATTGAAGTAGCACAATCCAGTGATGGTATTGTCATATCTCAGAGGAAGTATGCATTAGACATCTTGGAGGAAACAGGGTTAATGAACTGTAAATCTGTTGAGACACCTATGGACCCTAACATCAAACTCCTACCAAATCAGGGGGAGCCTTTCTCAGATCCTGAACGGTACAGAAGACTAGTTGGTAAATTAAACTATCTTACTGTTACGCGTCCTGACATTTCCTTCGCAGTTAGTGTGGTGAGTCAATTTCTAAACTCCCCATGTGAAGACCATTGGGATGCAGTTGTTCGCATACTGAAGTATATTAAAAGATCACCTGGGAAAGGTTTGCTATATGGCCCTAACAACGATACAAAAATCGTTTGTTATTCAGATGCTGATTGGGCTGGTTCCCCTTCTGATAGGAGGTCTACTTCTGGATATTGTGTCTCTATTGGTGGCAACCTGATATCTTGGAAAAGTAAGAAGCAAAGTGTTGTGGCAAGGTCCAGTGCAGAAGCAGAATATAGAGCTATGGCATCAGCTACTTGCGAGCTTGTGTGGCTTAAACAATTGTTGAGTGAATTGAAATTTGGAGATGTCACTCACATGATACTTATATGTGATAATCAAGCTGCTCTCCATATTAGCTCTAATCCTGTCTTCCATGAGAGAACCAAACACATTGAAGTTGATTGCCATTTCATTCGAGAAAAAATCATATCTGGAGATATCAAGACTGAGTTTGTTAATTCAAGCAACCAGTTGGCAGACATATTCACTAAGTCCTTACGAGGACCTAGAATTGATTATCTTTGTAACAAGCTTGGAACATATGATTTATATGCTCCAGCTTGAGGGGGAGTGTTAGATATTAAGATGTGTGTTTCTGTTATTTGGGCTTAGTCTATTCTGTATTAAGGGCATTGGCCCATATCTTACAATATAAATAAACTACCCTATGTGTATGTTAAACACACAAGGGATATTTTCTCCCAATCTTCTCTATTTCTCATACTTTTCAACAAGTGTGGACGGAGGTGGTAACTTAAGTAAAATCAATTCCATAGTCAATACCAAATCAATAAATGGACTTGACCAGCTTTAAAGAACAAAAACCCATTTTCCCACTAAAATAAGTTTATGCAATGCGAGAGATGAATTTGAAGAAGTTATATCATATTACCTGATCTAAAAGCTGGTTTAAACTAATACACAATCTAATTTTAGTTTATGGAGGATTATTTTTTTTTCATTTTTCCATCTTAGTTTCTTTTCCTATAAGTGCTTCGGAAGAGCTTTTCCAAATAGACCCATAAACTATTTCAATGAGCTTCTCTGCTAAACTCATCAGGATAATCTTTGATTGAATTATGCACTTACGACACAAGCTCTTCTCGAACTAAGCTGTCTACCAAACCCTGTGATAAAGTGTTATGGTTACCTTAGAGATATCAGTTAACCACTCCTGACCAACGCCAATGAAGGCCTGAACCCCTTGAGCCAACCTAAGGACACCCCTCGGACCGGTGTTTAAGGATGTCTCCACAATGTCCTCCACCAGCTTCGGCAGCTTCTCCATGCTATCTGACACAACAAAAACACCCAACTCGTTCAATTTGAAAAGCGAGAGAGCGTGTAGAAGTAAAGTGAAGAAAAACGGAACCTTGGAAACGACGAGAGGAGAAAAGGTCTCGCGCTTGTGCATAGCGAGCGAAGACAGTGAACCCCTTCTTCGACTTGGAGCGAAGAACGTTGAATTTCGCGAAGGAAGGAGGAGATTGAAGGAAGCGAAGGTGGTGACAGTGGTGATGGTGGTGGAAGAGCGGTAAGCCACCGCTTCTCAACCCCGAAACCGCCATGACGATGGATGTTGAGAAAAGGAACAAATTTTATTAATTCTTTTGTTGGTCGATGGAATTTTCCTGTGGTAGTTATAAGAAATGATTGTGTTCGCTAGTGTTACGATCATGACGTGGATGGTTTAACGAGTATACATTTTTAACAATTGAATTCAATTTTTCTATATAGGAAAATTTTCCACCAAAAGAAAATACCAGTTTTATAGAATAGATATTTTACTCGAATTGTTAGCTTTCACAAAGAAGTTTCAATTAATGAATATAAGAAAAAATTGACATGCTGTAAGTAAAGTTGAAATGTTGAAAGATATAATTAATATGAATTTAACTTTTTCATTATTAATTTATTTTTTTCTTAAATAACCTTTTAATATTTATATATAGTTTGTGGATTTTGTTTATGTTTTCTAATATGAAATGTTCTTTTATTTTTTATTTTGTTTAATTGTTAACCTATGTTAATTGATGAGGTGCCTCATGAGTCGCACCACCAAATATTATTAACATGTGTCAATTTTTTTTAAATAAGGTTTTTACCCTAAATAAATTTGTAGATGTTTTTATTCCAATTTTTCATCTTTCAATTTTTGTATTACCTTTTTGTATTTATATTCTTTAATTTAAGTTTTTAATTGAATCACATAAAGGAAAAATAAAAATTAAAAAGTAAGGTTATTTAAAGACTTAAATGCTTACTTCGTTCCATGTTAAGAGCTGATTTTCACTTTAGTACCCGGTTTTAAAAATGAAAACATTAGGTCTATATGTTATGAAAATTGTATGACTTCAGTCATATCCGTTAAGTTGGTAGAAACGACGTTAAATGTTAATTGATGTGGCAAATTACTTATCTAGTGTGGCAAAAGCACATTTTGTTAGCAATGACAAATATCAAAATATCCTTTAATTTGGATGATTTATTTTTTAGCAACAACAAAGAAGTGATATGACCCCTCTGTGCGATTCCAATAGGGCTAGTTTGAAGAAATAAGATGTATGACACTTCTCATCATTTGTCGTGACTTGAAGGGTAAAGGGAGGCCATTTGGTGTCACTAGTGTAGAAAATACTTTAGACGTATATTATTTTAGGCTTTTAACGTCTGATCTTTGTTCGACGTCTATATGGGTGACGTTAATGAGACGTCAGACCCATTAGGTCAGACGTCTCTATAGACATTGGACCTATATAGGTCAGACATCTATATAGACGTCCAATCCATACAGGTCAGACATCTATATAGACGTCTGATCCATACATTTATATTTTAGTTGAAGAGAATGTATTGTACATTTTTTTTATTGGATGGTTTTAAAAACGTAGTGGAGGGAATTTGAGGAGTGCAAAACGCAAGAAATCGCCGCCGAAGAACGTCGTTCAAGGATACGAGAGTAACTGCACCAAAACCCAACGAAAACGCATTTTAATCGGTTCAAAATAAAGATAATTCATCAAAGAGTGAAGTAATCAGAGTAAAATTAATTTAAAACAGTGCAAAAGTGAGAAAACGAACCTGAAAAATGTAACCCGTAGAGAGAAAACGCGACGAAGACGATGAACAATGAGTGCGCGTAACGCCTGTGATACAGCTGTCGCGGCTGATCCAATTTGATATGCAATTAAGAATGCAGTATAAACTAGGAAGTGACTCCTAGGTCGTCTCACAAGGACCAATTTTTTGGGGTTCAGTTTCAAATTAAAAGAAAACGAGAGGGGGGTTTGATTGGTTGTTTTTGGTTGCGATTAAAACTTAAATAAAACTAGAAATTAAAAATGGTGAAGTAAAATTCAAAATAGTAAAAACCGAACGGTAAAAGACATCAAAATAAAATAAACGCGGGAACATTAAACATGCATAAAACATAAAACATTAAACGCAAAAATAAAAGAATCAGTAAAAACAAACCGTAAACATAAAACTAAAATGGTAAAACTGAAATTAAATCAGTAAAACGAAATTGAAACAGTAAAAACGATTTTGCTACAGTAAAAACGAAAATACAGCAAGGTAAAACAGTAAGAAAAATCTGGAACAGAAAACTAGATACAAAAAACGAAAATACAGAAAAACGAAAATACAGAAAACAGTCAAAACAGTCAAAACAGTAAAACAGTAAATTTTAGAAAATAAAATTACAACAGTAATTAATAATAGCAAAACAATAAATACAGAATTGCAGAATCCAAATAACAGTAATACAGAAACAGTAAAAACGGAATACAGAAATACAGAAAACAAAAATACAGTAAATAATAAATACAGAAAACAGTAGAAACAGAAAATAAATTACAACAGTAAATACTTACAGCAAAACAGTAAATACAGAAACAGAAAAAAAAAAACTGCAATACAGAAAAATACAGTACAGAAAACGAAAATACAGAAAATAAAAATACAGTAAAACAGCAAATACAGAAAACAGTAAAATTCAAATATAAAAACAGAATTAAAATTACATCAGCAAAATACAACAAACAAAAATACAAGAAATCATTCCAACGTATGATGTAAATTCTATTCTAATGCAAAAGTTGATTGTTTCTTCATGTGGTTATCTCACGGCTTTGGTCTTCCAGCAAGAATTCAATTGAAGTAAATTCCAATAAAATACTATAAAATAATGAACATTGGACCAACTAGTAATTCCATTTATGGTTCTTCGGTGCAGTAAAGAAAAGAGAGGAACTCCACTTCCTTACCCCTTCCAAAACCGTGACACCTAGTTCTTTCTAGTTTCCATATTCATTTTTTATTCATCACCTCATATGCCATGCTTCTAGACAATGCTTTTCTGATTTTTAAAGATTGATATGTGTGCAAAATGCCGTGACCACTTCCTACACATATTATACTTTATTCAAGCACACCCAAGGACTTATCCCTTCCTAAGACAATTAAACAAATATCATATCCCAATGATTATTGAACATGGCCATGTAATGAAAGTTGCTGAACGAATAAAATAAAATGCAACACATAAACTAAACAATCCAATACAATTCATGGTAGAAATAACATATATGAACACGTTAACAGCAAAGGGATAAAGCTACATCAATCAATGTTTTCCAATGCGTAAAATAAGATTGGTTCAAGCATTAAGATACAAACAACACCTATTCAAGCTAGGCTCCATTCCATTGTGCTGACAGAGAAACTAAACCAGAAGCTCTTACTTGGTGGCAACTAAACGCATTTCTCCTCTCCTTGCTCTCCAACAAGTTTGTTTTTCTCCAGAGAACTCCAGCCAAGAGAGTAGTATCCAGACCCCAAGTAGCAGCCCTCCAACAAAGACGTTTACAAAAAGTTCAAAACCCAAAGACCCAGAGTGTGTGTTTCCGTGAGTTCCCCCTCAGCCAACTTCCTTCACTCCTTTTTAAATGCTGCCAAACATCCCCTTCCAAGTCTGGAATGCAAAACGTCCAAAAATGTCACTCCCTTCTTCCCACCTTTTCATGTGTTGTCTCCTCTTTTTAGCTTGCATCCACTTTGAGCTCCTTGTCCGTGAGTCTTGAAATGTGGCTGTCTATTTTTTACTGCACTGTGGTTTCTAAGGTTTCTATCCTCATTTACACTACTTCTTCCAGCTGGGATTTACTTGGGTCAGTGAATTCTTTTTCCAATGGAAGGATAAAAGCTTGTGTATGTAGTGGACAAAGCATAGAGATCCGAATCTTGCATTATGAGCTGCTCCCTTTTTCCGTGAATTTCTCCCAAAGAATGAACTAAATGCCAACACCAAACCTTGAGTAGAGAATAATACCGAGAGTGATGGCCCTTTTGATTTAAACATATGTGATGTTTTATTTGGTGTGTAGTAGAAAGGCGTGGAGATAGAAATCTGCAGATTTTAGACAAAGTGAATGGACAGTGAGCTTTCAACCAAGTGGTGGCTCCCACTTTTAATTGCTTTGCCGTGACTTCACATAATGCCAATTCCATACTACATTTTGCACTTTTTCAACCGAGAGCTATTCAAGGGTCGTATACCACTTCTATTTTTTTGATTAATTTGCACACCAATTCTCTCCAATGTGCCGCATGTTGCTTTCCATTGAGTCACCATTTCACCCGCTAGGAATCACATCAATATGCAACACCAGCAATAAATCACAGTGCACTTCCAACTAAAAATGAATTCACACTTTTCTCTAATTTTGTTCAAAGAATAAATCCCTTGTTCTTCTGGATGTTCCAATATATTTCCTTCAATTAATAATGAAAATAATGAGCTCAAAAGATGTAGATTAACTGAAGTTAGAATCTCTGATCAAATTAAGCTCAATTAGAAGATACGGAAAAATACCGGACATTTAAGTACAATTCCCCGATTAATTCTAGCACAATAAACTAAGTAAAGTGAATAAAATATTGACTCATCAAAATAGACCACACTTAGACTTTTGCACTCCTGGGCAAAACCAAGACGAAAACCAGGGAACTACTCAATCATCAGGGATATGACACAACATCAGTACACAGAAAACAAAAACTAACAAGGACAGAAACACAGTTATACAATTCTCAGTAAATCTGGACAGTAAAAGGTATAGGCAGAATCCCACACAGTTAATGAAAGTAAATACTCAAAGAGTTTTCCAAACAGTTCAGTACAAGGAAAACAATCAATCAATTCAAGAGATGAATTTAAGGCAACAAAACCTCACAGTTGCACACAATCAGTGTTTCTCTCAAGTGTTTAAGGTAAATCAATGTCACTCAATGCACTCAAGAAAGCAAACACAAATAGGCATGGCAAGCCTCTAATATCAACACTCAAGCAGATACGCATGTTCAAATCAAAAGGTCTTTTTATGGTTATGGTGGGGTCAAGGACATGGAAGGATATATCTCGATAAAAAGCTACAAATCATAAGGGATAGATGAGCAATGGGGAACAAGTATAAACACATTTAAATACACCCACAACTTCTAATTCCATCCTTTAGTTGACTCCATTTTTCACCATTTTTTTTTTCATCCTGTCTCTTTTCTTTACTTTGTTCAGCACACAATTTCAAGAGACAAGAGATATTCCATATATTTACAAAAACACGATAAGAAGAGGACTCAGTAGCTAATTCATCTGAAACTCCTAGGAGACCACACTTATTCCCAAAACAATTCCAAAACTGCAAAATTCCCTAAGGCTCAGGTAATAATGGTTTTTCACTTAGGGCTGATGTATGAGCTTCAAAACAAAGAAATTGGAAAAAATATAGGCTCAAAAGGGCTATCAATGGATCAAAACAAGGTAGGCTCATTTGGCTTGAGAGGCTCAACAACAAAATGCCTTTATTACTTTCAAACATGCGTATCGATCGAGAGTCATCAAAAACAGTCAAGCCAAGACATATGTGCAAGCAATCAAGAGTTATATCACCCACAAGAAAGATCATTAAATGGCTCAAATCTCGCACAGGTGTATTTGGTCACCATCAATTCAACTCTCAAACATCGTGATCATCTTCCAAGTAAAGAAAAGCAAGGATTCAACAAATCAGAGTATTAATGAAGTGAAGGAAAACTGACAACCTAATCACAATCCAGAATTCACGAAAAACATGCAAAACTGTACACAAGACACAACAAACTACTGAAATACAACTGAAGCATGAACAGAGAAACAAACATGAACAAAGAAACAACCTCCCCTAATAGACCACACTTAAACGACACAATGTCCTCAGTGTGTCACAAACAGCAGATCAAACAATCAGACCGTGATCAGATATCGACAAAGTGCAATAAAAGTGAGGCGGGAAGGAGAAAAGAAACTCCCTGATCAGTTGGGAGGGTAGGTGGGGCGGTCCAGAGACGTCTCCTCCACCACTGCATCCGACAGAATAGGATTGCTAAGGAAAGGCTTCAGTCTATGCCCGTTCACCTTGAAGCTTTTTGCTGCAGATGGACCTTGGATTTCTACTGCACCATAAGGATAAACATTAGTCACAATAAAAGGTCCGGTCCACTTTGATCTCAACTTACCACCCATGAGGCCGAGTCTAGAGTTATACAACAAAACCTGTTGGCCAACCTCGAAGTCCTTTCTAACAATGGAGCTATCATGGAACCTCTTGGTCCTTTCCTTGTAGAACTTTGAGTTCTCATAGGCTTCCAATCGAATTTCATCTAATTCATTCAGTTGCAACTTTCTTTCCTCTCCCGCTTGGTCCATGGAGAAGTTGCATGCCTTCACAGCCCAATATGCTCGATGCTCAATCTCAACTGGTAAATGACATGTTTTTCCAAAGACGACCCTGTAAGGAGACATCCCAATCGGTGCTTTGTAGGCAGTCCTGTGGGCCCAAAGAGCATCGTCCAACCTATTACTCCAATCTTTCCTGTTGGGCTGGACAATCTTTTCCAAAATCCTCTTAATCTCCCTGTTGGAGATCTCTGCTTGCCCATTTGTTTGGGGGTGGTAAGGTGTAGAAACTCTGTGCGTCACCCCATATTTCTTTAGCAAAGCTTGCATGGATCTGTTGCAAAAATGGGTTCCCTGATCACTAACAATTGCTCTGGGCACTCCAAACCTGCAAAAGAGGTGAGATCTGACAAAATCTACAACAACCCGAGCATCATTAGTCCTGGTGGCTTTAGCTTCCACCCATTTTGAAACATAATCTACTGCGAGCAGAATATAAGAGAAACCAAAAGAAACAGGAAAAGGACCCATGAAATCTATACCCCAGACATCAAACACCTCACAGAACAGCATAGGCTGTTGAGGCATCTCTTGTCTCTGTGAAATTGCTCCTCCTGCTTTCTGACAAGGCTCACAGGTGCTGCAAATCCTCTCCGCATCTTTGAAGATGGAAGGCCAGTAGAAACCACAGTCAAGCACTCTGCGAGCTGTTTTCTGTATCCCCAGATGACCACCAGGTGAAGAGGCATGACAAAACTGCAGGACCGAGTCAATCTCATGGTCCGGAATGCATCTCCTCGTAACCTGGTCACTGCACAACTTCCACAGATATGGGTCATCCCAAACATAATACTTAGCATCACTCTTAATTTTAGCAATCTGAGCACGTGATGCTAAGGGAGGAAAAACAGAAGCAACCAAATAATTTACAATGTGTGCAAACCAAGGAGTAGGGTGAGAATAAGAAATCATCAACAAACTCTCATCAGGAAAGTCATCCTGGATGGGCAACACATCAACTTCATTCCCAGCTCTCTCGATCCGGCTAAGGTGGTCTGCAACCAAATTCTGTGCTCCACTCCGGTCTTTAATTTGCAAGTCAAACTCCTGGAGTAATAGCATCCATCTGATCAATCTAGGCTTTGACTCAGCCTTTTTCAACAGAAACTTTAAAGCTGCATGGTCAGTATAGACAATAACAGATGATCCAAGCAAATATGACCTAAACTTATCAAGGGCAAAAACAATTGCCAACAACTCTTTTTCAGTGGTGGTATAGTTTGCTTGGGCAGCATCCAAAGTGCGTGAAGCATAGTAAATCACTCTCGGCAGCTTGTCAATTTTCTGTGTCAAGACAGCCCCCAATGCATAGTTAGATGCATCACACATGAGCTCAAATGGGGCTGTCCAATCCGGTGCCTGAATGATAGGGGTGGTGGTCAAAGCTTCCTTCAGGCAATCAAAAGCCTGCTTGCATCTGTCATCACAAACAAAGTCAACATCCTTCTGCAGCAGCCTGGACAAGGGAAGCGCCTTCTTGCTGAAATCTTTGATGAAGCGTCTGTAGAAACCTGCATGTCCAAGGAAAGATCGCACCTCTCGCACGCAAGAGGGGTAAGGCAACTGCGAAATCACAGATATCTTAGCAGGGTCTACTTCTATTCCCTTTTCAGAAATGATATGCCCTAAAACCAAACCTTGTTCAACCATAAAGTGACATTTCTCAAAATTGAGAACTAGGTTTGTTTCTATGCATCTTTGCAAAACTTTTTCCAGACTGTCTAAACATGCATCAAAAGAGGATCCATACACAGTAAAATCATCCATGAACACCTCTATGCAACTCTCAAGAAAGTCGCTAAAAATGCTCAGCATGCATCGTTGGAAGGTACCAGGAGCGTTGCACAGACCAAAGGGCATTCTCCTATAGGCAAAAGTGCCAAAGGGGCAGGTGAATGTGGTTTTCTCTTGATCCTCAGGCGCAATATTGATCTGAAAATAGCCAGAAAAACCGTCAAGAAAACAATAATGAGATTTACCTGCCAGGCGCTCCAACATCTGATCAATGAAAGGCAGGGGAAAATGATCTTTTCTTGTTGCTTGGTTGAGCCTCCTATAGTCAATGCAGACTCTCCAGCTGTTCTGCACTCTAGTTGGGATAAGCTCATCTTTCTCATTCTTAATCACTGTGAGGCCAGTTTTCTTTGGTACAACATGGATAGGGCTCACCCACTGACTGTCTGAAATGGGGTAGATGATCCCAGCTTGCAAAAGCTTGGTCACTTCCTTCTTGATGACGTCCATGATCACTGGGTTTTGCCTTCTTTGTGGCTGTCTCACTGGCTTTGCTCCATCTTCCAGAAGGATTCTGTGCATGCATGTGGACGGGCTAATACCAGGTATGTCAGCCAAACTCCAACCAATGGCCTTTTTGTGCTTCCTCAGCACACCGAGCAACTTCTCCTCTTGAACAGAATCAAGGGAAGTAGAAATGATCACTGGTTTCTTCTCATCATCCTCCAAGTACACGTACTTGAGGTTATCTGGTAGCTGTTTCAGCTCAAGAGTGGGTGCCTGCAAGTCAGATTCACTTGTACTTCCTGCACAGTGGTTAGTGCATTCTGACTCTAAAGAGTTCACAGGTAAAGGCATAACACTCATCTCATCACAATCCAAATCAATGTCCATCTCAGATATGTCATCAACATCATCAATATCATGCATAGCATCAATATCCTGGACATCACAATCCTCATCAAAATCCACAACATCATCATTATCATATTCTGATTCGAATCCAGATGAATGCAAAGAAGATAGAAAAGAATGCTTCCTCTCATGCACAGAATGAAAGTCATCAACAACAAATTCATCAATAATGTCATCCAACCCATCGATCCTAAACAGAGAATGGTTCTCAGCTGGAAATTTCATTGCATCAAGGATATTAAAATGAACAATAATATCAGCAATTTCCATAGACAAAGTTCCAGCATACACATCAATCTTAGTTCGGGCAGTTTTCAAGAATGGCCTGCCTAAAATAATGGGAGCGGATCCATGAGAAAATCCCTCCTCCATTTCCAAAACATAAAAGTCAGCAGGAAAAATCAATTCACCAACCCTAACCAAAACATCTTCTGTGAAACCTGTTGGGTGAGTAACACTCCTATTGGCCAATTGAATGACCACACCCGTGGTTTGCAAAGGACCAAGAGACAAAGATTTATATATGGATAAAGGCATGACATTAATAGAAGCACCCAAATCAAGCATGGCATTTTCGAATTTACTATTTCCAATCACACAAGGAATGCAAAACATACCTGGGTCCTTGCACTTTTCAGGAATATGCGGAACCGACTTACCAATAAGTGCAGATACATTCCTTCCCATGCTAATCCTCTCATTTCCCTTCATCTTCCTCTTGTGTGTGCACAGTTCCTTCAAGAATTTGGCATACTTCGGTATCTGCTTGATGGCATCGAGTAAAGGTATGTTCACCTCTACTTTCCTGAAGGTTTCCAGAATTTCCCTATCCACTTCTTCCATCTTTTTGCTAGGAAGTGCTCGTGAAGGGAATGGAAGAGGGATAGGTCGGTCAATCAATGGAGATGGTGTGGCAGCAGTAGTGGTGGTTAAGGGAGGAGATCCTCCTGAAGAAGAACCACCGGTTGGAAAAGAAGATTCACCTGCCTTAAATGTCCTGCTTGGACCAGCTTGGTCTTCCTTTTTGTCAGAAGTAGCAGGCACGGGTGTCGGTATAGAGGCGGGCTCTGAAGGCACAACAATCTGCTTCCCTGATCTGAGGGTTATGGCACTCACATTTCTTGGATTCTGCACAGTCTGGGATGGTAACTTACTAGAATTCTGAGACTGCGCCTGGTTTATCTGAGTGGCCATCTGACCTATCTGGTTAGTGAGGCTCTGTATGGACGCTCTAGTCTCCTGCTGAAATTGCATGTTGTCTTTCTGAAACTGCAGGTTTTGCACGGTCATCTGTCTCACTAACTCTTCCAATGAAGGTTCAGACGAAGTGGAAGGTTGGGCAGCTGGTTGGGCAGGTGCCTCTTGCTGTTGCTGTTGTTGTTGCCTTTGGTGTTGTTGCATGGGTGGAGGCACATATCTGTTAGGTGCTCCAGCATTCTGAAAAGGTGGTGCCTGCTGCTGTTGCTGTGGCGCATTGTTCCATCTAAGATTGGGGTGATTCCTCCACCCTGGGTTGTACCTGTTGCTGGACAAGTCATGATTTTGCTGTTGTGGCTGCCTGTTGTTGTAGATGTTTGTAGTATAAGCCTGAGGTACATCAGAGGCAGCAGGAATTTGCAAAGAAGGACATGCATCTGTGTAGTGGTCACTGGAAGGACAAATAGCACATAGTCGTGCAACAGATGCAGATGGAGATGCCGATCTCTGGTTGGTGGTCAACTGTGTCACCATCTTCGCAAGAGAGTTAATCTGGCCTTCTAACTTGCTTTCGACAGCTGATAAAGACTGGGCAATATCTTGTACGCCCTTCACCACAATGGCATCATTCCTGTTGCTAAACTGCTGGGAGTTGGAGGCCATCTTCTCAATCAATGGTCTGGCCTCAGCAGGTGTGATGTCTCCAAGAGCTCCACCACAGGCAGCATCGATCATACCTCGATCCATGTTGTTCAAACCCTCGTAGAAATACTGAATAAGGAGTTGTTCAGGTATCTGATGGTGGGGGCAGCTAGCACAAAGTGTCTTGAATCTCTCCCAATATTCGTACAGGTTCTCTCCACTAAGCTGTCTAATCCCAGTTATGTCTTTCCTGATAGCTGTGGTCCGGGATGCTGGGAAAAATTTCTCCAAAAACAGCCTCTTCAAATCATCCCAGCTAGCAATGGATCTCGGCGCTAAACTATACAACCAATCCTTAGCAACATTTTCCAATGAATGTGGGAATGCCTTCAAGAAGACGTGCTCTTCAGGAACATTATGCGGTTTCATACTGGAACAGACAACTAGGAATTCCTTCAAATGCTTATGTGGACTCGCACCTGCAAGACCATGAAACTTGGGCAACAAATGGATCAGTCCAGTCTTGAGAACATACGGAACGTCCTCATCAGGATATTGGATGCACAAGCTTTCAATATCGAAATCAGGTGCAGCCATCTCCCTAAAAGTCCTCTCACGAGGTGGAGGTTGTGCCATATTGTTCTCAGTGTGAAAAACAACAGAATCAAAATCAGAATCAGAATCAAGTACAGATGCAATAGATGCAGTATGCAACAAGTACTCAGCAGTGGGATACACAGTATCTAATGGAACAGGCTCAAAAACAGACTCTAAAGACAAATTCCTAGAACGCCTAATTAAGCTATGAAACGTCCTATCAATCTCAGGATCAAAGGGTGGTATGAATCCAGGATTTCCTCTAGTCATGCACTAAATCAGGACACCCTATAATCATGAAACAATAGCACAAAAAATTCAAACCAAAGAAATCAACAGAAGATAGCAAAATGACACTTATCACAAACACAACAAAACACAAATCACACAATACAAACACAAGACTCAAAACTGAACCGTTGTTGGTCCCCGGCAACGGCGCCAAAATTTGATACAGCTGTCGCGGCTGATCCAATTTGATATGCAATTAAGAATGCAGTATAAACTAGGAAGTGACTCCTAGGTCGTCTCACAAGGACCAATTTTTTGGGGTTCAGTTTCAAATTAAAAGAAAACGAGAGGGGGGTTTGATTGGTTGTTTTTGGTTGCGATTAAAACTTAAATAAAACTAGAAATTAAAAATGGTGAAGTAAAATTCAAAATAGTAAAAACCGAACGGTAAAAGACATCAAAATAAAATAAACGCGGGAACATTAAACATGCATAAAACATAAAACATTAAACGCAAAAATAAAAGAATCAGTAAAAACAAACCGTAAACATAAAACTAAAATGGTAAAACTGAAATTAAATCAGTAAAACGAAATTGAAACAGTAAAAACGATTTTGCTACAGTAAAAACGAAAATACAGCAAGGTAAAACAGTAAGAAAAATCTGGAACAGAAAACTAGATACAAAAAACGAAAATACAGAAAAACGAAAATACAGAAAACAGTCAAAACAGTCAAAACAGTAAAACAGTAAATTTTAGAAAATAAAATTACAACAGTAATTAATAATAGCAAAACAATAAATACAGAATTGCAGAATCCAAATAACAGTAATACAGAAACAGTAAAAACGGAATACAGAAATACAGAAAACAAAAATACAGTAAATAATAAATACAGAAAACAGTAGAAACAGAAAATAAATTACAACAGTAAATACTTACAGCAAAACAGTAAATACAGAAACAGAAAAAAAAAAACTGCAATACAGAAAAATACAGTACAGAAAACGAAAATACAGAAAATAAAAATACAGTAAAACAGCAAATACAGAAAACAGTAAAATTCAAATATAAAAACAGAATTAAAATTACATCAGCAAAATACAACAAACAAAAATACAAGAAATCATTCCAACGTATGATGTAAATTCTATTCTAATGCAAAAGTTGATTGTTTCTTCATGTGGTTATCTCACGGCTTTGGTCTTCCAGCAAGAATTCAATTGAAGTAAATTCCAATAAAATACTATAAAATAATGAACATTGGACCAACTAGTAATTCCATTTATGGTTCTTCGGTGCAGTAAAGAAAAGAGAGGAACTCCACTTCCTTACCCCTTCCAAAACCGTGACACCTAGTTCTTTCTAGTTTCCATATTCATTTTTTATTCATCACCTCATATGCCATGCTTCTAGACAATGCTTTTCTGATTTTTAAAGATTGATATGTGTGCAAAATGCCGTGACCACTTCCTACACATATTATACTTTATTCAAGCACACCCAAGGACTTATCCCTTCCTAAGACAATTAAACAAATATCATATCCCAATGATTATTGAACATGGCCATGTAATGAAAGTTGCTGAACGAATAAAATAAAATGCAACACATAAACTAAACAATCCAATACAATTCATGGTAGAAATAACATATATGAACACGTTAACAGCAAAGGGATAAAGCTACATCAATCAATGTTTTCCAATGCGTAAAATAAGATTGGTTCAAGCATTAAGATACAAACAACACCTATTCAAGCTAGGCTCCATTCCATTGTGCTGACAGAGAAACTAAACCAGAAGCTCTTACTTGGTGGCAACTAAACGCATTTCTCCTCTCCTTGCTCTCCAACAAGTTTGTTTTTCTCCAGAGAACTCCAGCCAAGAGAGTAGTATCCAGACCCCAAGTAGCAGCCCTCCAACAAAGACGTTTACAAAAAGTTCAAAACCCAAAGACCCAGAGTGTGTGTTTCCGTGAGTTCCCCCTCAGCCAACTTCCTTCACTCCTTTTTAAATGCTGCCAAACATCCCCTTCCAAGTCTGGAATGCAAAACGTCCAAAAATGTCACTCCCTTCTTCCCACCTTTTCATGTGTTGTCTCCTCTTTTTAGCTTGCATCCACTTTGAGCTCCTTGTCCGTGAGTCTTGAAATGTGGCTGTCTATTTTTTACTGCACTGTGGTTTCTAAGGTTTCTATCCTCATTTACACTACTTCTTCCAGCTGGGATTTACTTGGGTCAGTGAATTCTTTTTCCAATGGAAGGATAAAAGCTTGTGTATGTAGTGGACAAAGCATAGAGATCCGAATCTTGCATTATGAGCTGCTCCCTTTTTCCGTGAATTTCTCCCAAAGAATGAACTAAATGCCAACACCAAACCTTGAGTAGAGAATAATACCGAGAGTGATGGCCCTTTTGATTTAAACATATGTGATGTTTTATTTGGTGTGTAGTAGAAAGGCGTGGAGATAGAAATCTGCAGATTTTAGACAAAGTGAATGGACAGTGAGCTTTCAACCAAGTGGTGGCTCCCACTTTTAATTGCTTTGCCGTGACTTCACATAATGCCAATTCCATACTACATTTTGCACTTTTTCAACCGAGAGCTATTCAAGGGTCGTATACCACTTCTATTTTTTTGATTAATTTGCACACCAATTCTCTCCAATGTGCCGCATGTTGCTTTCCATTGAGTCACCATTTCACCCGCTAGGAATCACATCAATATGCAACACCAGCAATAAATCACAGTGCACTTCCAACTAAAAATGAATTCACACTTTTCTCTAATTTTGTTCAAAGAATAAATCCCTTGTTCTTCTGGATGTTCCAATATATTTCCTTCAATTAATAATGAAAATAATGAGCTCAAAAGATGTAGATTAACTGAAGTTAGAATCTCTGATCAAATTAAGCTCAATTAGAAGATACGGAAAAATACCGGACATTTAAGTACAATTCCCCGATTAATTCTAGCACAATAAACTAAGTAAAGTGAATAAAATATTGACTCATCAGCCTGTCTCGGGTTCGCGGTGTTTTAATGCCGACATTTAGACGTTGCTTCCCTAATAATAGACATCTAAAGTGCTTTAGAAGTCGGAGTGGTGGGATCAGACGTCTAAATGGAGTCAAAAAGTGACTTTTTAAATTCTTGGGTTGCGCATTTAGACGTCGGTTCCCCTAATAACAGACGTCTAAAGTGCTTTAGAAGTCAGAGTGCCGGGATCATACGTCTAAATGGAGTTAAAAAGTGACTTTTTAAATTTATGGTTTGTGTATTTGGACGTCGGTTCCCTAAATAACAGACGTCTAAAGTGCTTTAGAAGTCGGAGTAGCAGGATCATACGTCTAAATGGAGTCAAAAAGTGACTTTTTAAATTTCTGGGTTGTGTATTTAGACGTAGGTTCCCCCAATAACAGATGTCTAAAGTTCTTTAGAAGTCGGAGTGGCGGGATCAGACGTCTAAATGAAGTCAAAAAGTAACTTTTTAAATTTCTGGGTTGTGTATTTAGACGTCGGTTCCCTAATAACAGACGTCTAAAGTGCTTTAGAAGTCGGAGTAGCAGGATCAGACGTCTAAATGGAGTCAAAAAGTGGCTTTTTAAATTTCTGGGTTGTGTATTTAGATGTCGATTCCCCAATAACAGATATCTAAAGTGCTTTAGAAGTTGGAGTAGCAGGACCAGACATCTAAATGGAGTCAAAAAGTGACTTTTTAAATTTCTTGGTTGTGTATTTAGACGTCGGTTCCCCCAATAACAGACGTCTAAAGTGCTTTAGAAGTCGGTTCCCCCATAACAGACCTCTAAATAGAATAATTTTTTTTTAAACTTTTTCGTTTAGTTGTGGCGTCTATTCGGGGAGCCGACTTATATGAGTATTTAGAAGTCGAGCCCCTCCATAGTCGACGTCTAAATAGTTGTTTTATTTACGAAAAATGCCACCGATCATTTTTTACGTTGGATATTCGAGGGTCAGACGTCTAAAGGGTGACGTTAAAGGTCTTTTTTGCATCTCTGATCTTTTTGTAGAATTTTCTTATTATACTTACTTGGAAGTTCATATACAAAAACTTTTAACCTTCCCACTAGATCATCTTCCAGCGCTACCGGAAACAATATTTTATAGTCGCACTAGATATATTTTATCACCATCCTCAAAGGTCGGCGCAACAACAACATCAGCCGGTTTCATTGAAGAACCAGAAGATTCAGTTTCGGCGCCGCGGTCCACCGTTGGAATCAGATTCAGACGAGCACGGCGCGTCATTGCCAGCTTTGAGCGACAGTTTTCCCCCAAAGAGTTTCGAGCGAATGAGGCTGTGGGTGATGAGTTCGAACGTAGGGAAAGGAACCGAAGGAAGACAGAGGGCAAAGGGTTGGGAAAGTGCAATGAGGGAACTGACGTAGGCGATTCTGAAATTGGCGAAGCGTATGAACACACGGAGAGCTCGAAGCTGCAGCAGGTGGTTGAGACAGAGAAGTAGAGGATGAAGTTCGTGAAGGATTTGGAGATGCAGATGATGTAGTTTTTCATGAAGACACAATTTTAGATTTTGCTACTCAAGCTCGGAAGAAAATCCCCAATTTATGACCTAAATTTCCTAATCTTTTTATTCCCACGATTAAAAACCTTAATTATTTAATTTTCCTAATTTAAAAACACGTAATATAATCTATTTTGCTGCCACGTCAACTAATTTAGTCCAACTCATTGCCATGACGACAATTTTTGCACTCACATCCATAATCAGTTCACCGTTATTAATTTTAACGTCGTTAAATGGATATGACTGAAGTCATACAATTTTTATAATATAAGGACCCAATGTCTTCATTTTTAAAATCGGGTACTAAACTGAAAATCAGCTCTTAACATGGGGACGAAATAAACACTTAAGCCTTATTTAAATTATGTACAAGTGAAAAAGACATAAAAATGAATAAAATATATAAAATAAACACCGGTACAACTTTAGTTTAGTGTAATAAAAAATTTATCATTTTAATATAAGTTTATGTTTGTAACATCTAATAATATAATACTACTAAATAAAATTAATGTAGCTTATAATTCATAAGTAAAAGAGACACATATAATTATATTTTTATAATTATTCAGATTAATCATATTAGCATATAAGAGATTCAACGTTGACAACTTCAATGAATTAAATGTTGATCATCAAGCTACAAAGTTTTCAATAGACAAAAGTTAAATCTAACTCTTACAGTCTTATATCTATACAATTGCATCAACATTTTCTTCTTAAGATAATCTCATACTTATTTCTTTATTTGCTCACACCAATAAATGTGGTCATTACAAAAGAAGAACAATAAACACACAAAGCACAAGCACAAAAGATGGTAAGTTGGTTTACAAAAGAAATAAGCACATAACAGTTAATTTAATATACAATTAAAAAATTTCTAGACTCAATTATTCGAATACATGCATTTAATATCATAATCATTAGAGATATGCACTTGTGGTGACATTTACTACTTTGCAAAGTCATTCCCAATGAGTTTCACTCTACCACTCACAAGATTAATCCCCTTCGAATTTGAGGTCATTATCTTACCTTCATACTAGAATTATTACTCTCACCACATAACTCATTCTATGTACATAAGTGTGAATGGTAATTAGAGTATTAGGATGTCTCCTTACTTGAATCCTTACATCAATGCATACACTAAAGGAACACCACCATAGAATATCCCCACGAGATTTCCAAAACTACGTCAAACACATACCAAACAATCACCCATATTTGTATTTATCCATACCAGGTGATATCATGTTTATGATCAATTACAACCAATATATATTTTCATACATATCACATCAATTAGCAAGTCCATCATCATCATAGTTTCATACATCATTACAAACATGAATATGCATTAATAATTTCATAAACAACCATAATACCAAAGATTTAAACCACCAAAACTATAAACAGCGTATCAAAACACACAGCAAAACTAGAGCTCAATGGCAAAGAGGGCCACTCAGCATTGTGCTTCTAGTGGGTTTAGAGCTCAATGACAAGAATTGGTACTCAGTGCCATAAAGTTAATGGCTCCTTATAAGTGGTGCTAATGGTAAGGTCTAATGCTCAACGATTTGGAACAAAAATGCTCCCTGACTTGGAAAATGAAGTTGGCGCTTAGCACCACCAGTTGCCGCTCAACATCATCTTAGCAACCAAAACTAAATGGGAAGGTTTTAGCTTGATTCATTGAGTCTAATTGGTACCTTTTCATTTCTTCCTTAGTTCATATAGATTTTAAACAGTTCCTATGTGGTACCAATGAGGCCAATTCCTCAATTTAAAATTGTCTCGTTCCATTTCATGATTAAACCACACTCATTAAATCCCAACCATACATATCATCCCCAAATATATCTCATAAATCAAAATTTCTACATTTCAACAACACTAACTCAACAACATCTCACACACCCAAAACTATCATACAATTTCAATTCATTTTCTAATCAAGACAAAGCAATCACAACAAGATTTCAAGTAACCAAAATTCACAATCACAACGTGACAAATTCACCAACAAATGATTTAAAATCAGAATTTACTCAAAATTTACTTAAATTTAGCTTATTTCACCTTAGAAGGTAACTCAACTACATGAAAAAGCCTCAAATTATCCTCGAACTTGCGAGCCCTCTACCTCAACCTAGAGATATTGAAAACATTACCCGGACCAAGCCAAAAAAAATCATTGGTTAGAAAAAAGTGAAATATAAGACTCTAAGAGCACATGCAACCCAAGAAAGGGTACAAACAAAGACAAAACTAGTTAGGGATCAAAGGAGATCAAAATTTTGACTTACTCAAATGAAGAATCTGTTCAATTAGACTTCATGAGTTTGTCATCATGAATGCAACCCCAGTCTCTGACAAAGAAAAATATTATATTTGGATGGGTTCTCAAAGAAAGAAGGTGAAAGTTTTTGAAAAAAATAACTATTTGGAGAGGTGAGAGCAACATTCATGTTTGGTTTATATAGTCTGACTGTAATTATTAAAAGAAAGAAAGAAAAAAGGAAGTGATGGAAGACCATCTAAGATGCACATTGGACCTCTTACTAGAGCCATGGCAAAGAGGATTTAAGAGGAAGAAGGACCACATACTATTTTGCTTCTATGGAAGGTTACTTATAAAAATCCTTCTTCTCTTAACTAAAGCATTTATACTTTGTTTTGTAGGAATTAATAAATCTTGGAGACTATGATTGAGCCATCCAAGAAGATAAATTAATAGATCAAACAAAAGAGCCAAAAAGAGGTGCTTACGGCATGCACCAACATTTTCCACGTGAAATGGGCTGATGTGGAAAGAGGCATGGACCTTGCTTGATCAAAATAAATCTGAACCATTTGAATTTAGGAGGGAATTAGAATTAGAAATTAGGCTCCTCTTCACCTATAAATAAGAGGGCCTTTTCCTTGTATTGATTCACTTTTGAGCTTAATGATATGCTGCAGAAATTGTTTTCCAGCTTTTGTGCTCTTAAGTCACCTTTGAATTACTACTTCTCCTCCTTTCCTCAAGCTTCCTTCCTCTGTATGAAGGCCCTCTGAGCTGTGAGGCTTCACCCATACACCTTTCATCCATTAAAACACATCAAACACTGCATCATTTCATCCATCCGCTGCACCAATTTTCATTACTGGTTTTCTCTGGTCTGGAACCTCTTCCTACACGTTTCCAGCTGGGAATTGGTCTCCATCAAGTGGTATCATGAGCTTAGGTCATCCACGCACCAAGAGCTAAGCTATTCCTCCATCTTTGCACTCCATTTCTATATTCTGTTGTGATCTCTGTTCCAACTTTCCAGTTCTGTTTTAAGTACTTTTGTTTCTGTTTTGTGCTTTTTCCAGTTATTAATTTCGTGTTTCCTGTGCATTAATTGTGTTTCCAGTAGTCATACATGTTTGTTACTCATTTTAAACGGTGAATCATTCTTGTTTATGTCTCTTCCAGCTTTAATTTTCAATTCCAGTTATGTTTTAGTCTTGTGCAGTCCATATTTGCAGTTTTAATTCTGTTTCACTTTGGTTTTCTGTTCTGCTGGGTTTCATTTTGGTTTATTTGAGTTTAGAGTGCTGGAAAAGCTTTAAATCAACCAAATAAGGCAATGAGAACATGTTCTAGCCTTGGTGATGGAAGCAAAAGCACTAGAAACTAATTCTGGTTTCAAATCTGCTCAAGAAATTCAAATCTGGTTTTAAAATTTGAAATCTGTTCAGCTGATTTTATTTGATTCTGTTGCTTGGTAAAAATTTGTTTGCTGTTATTGGAAGTGGCTAAAGGTGTGGCAGACCATTAAAAGCAAGGAAATGCATCTAGCATAGCTTGGTTGCCTTAAAAACCAGTAGCCTTTGCTGTCCAGTTTGTTTTGTTTTTCTGTTCTAGCTTTTCACCGTGCTACCATTCTTTGCTGTCCAGTTTGAGTTTATTCATACTAAGCACTTTAATCCTAGCTTAGTTCAGTGTAATAACATTCTCTAGAGTCATTGTGTGTGCTGTCCAACCTTATATCCAAAAGGTTCTTAAATCTGGTGCTGTTTTGGTGGGAATTTGCTGCATAAATAGGCTATAGCAAGGGTGAATTGTTGAGTCTTGCTATTTCTGTGCATTTACAACATTTGAGCAAGTTTAAATTGTCATTCCAAAGTTGTTTGCACTGTTCATTTGGTCATTTTTTTAGCCTATATGCAAATTTGCTTTTTAAACCTTAAAATTGCCTTTAAAATGGAAGTGCACCAGTGAATTCACATTGCAATCTGTTTTCTAGCTGTTTCAATGTTTAAACATCTTTAAAATGATGATACAAAGTTGTTTGATGCATCAATTGAACTGCTGAATCACTTCCAATCAATTTTGGGTTTAAAACCACCATTTCAAGCCACTTTTTCTGGTGCAGAAATCATTCTCCAGCAACTGTTTTGGTCATTCTTGTTCAAATTCATTTCTGGATTGTAGTAAGAGCTGGTTCATTACTTTAAATTGAAAATAAATGATCAAAATAAGTCAGAGCAAGTGTTAAAAAGCCTGTTGAATCGTGCAATCCAGTTTTTGACAGTTAAAAACCCCAAAACACCAAATCTGGTTTTCATTGGGGCATTTTAACAAACACTTTGGTAAAATATCAAACAGTTTGGTCTGGATGAGTTTGTGATCTGCTATTTCTATTTTTGTTGCTTTCTTAATCTGTTCTAGTACCATTATTAGGTTCCTTTTGAGTGCTTTCTGTTATTCCATCCCTGTTTCCATTTGATTTCCCATTCTTGGCTTCCAAATTGTCAAACATTCAAAACAAAATCTGGTTTGAAATTCTGGTGCAGTTTGCTAATTCTGTTTGGTGTGTTTGACTGGAATCTTGAGGTGCTGTGGTAACTATTGTGAGGCATCCAGAAGCAGAAACCTTTCCCTACTGAGGCACCATATTAGGAAGTGAAAAGGGGGCTGAAGTGGGAACAAAAAGGGAGCTTTTGAGCAGCTGCAACTCTGCTGTTCCAGCAGCTAAAAATACACCAGAAAAGCTTGAAGTGCAACCTATTTTGGAGTAGCAATCTGCAGCAGCAAGAGAGTGAAGCTTACATTAGTTTTAGGCCTTCTTTTAAGTTTGTTTACACCACATATCACGGAACCTTTGTTGTTTAAAGTTGATTTTCATTTCTTGGCTAAGTGACTTGGGAAAATGCTCTTGAAGCAATTCCAAGATCACATTTAAACATTGTAATAGTGCAATTTCGTTTTCTTAGTGTGGAAGTGTGTCAAGGGGCTCCAAGTGTCACTTGCACTTTCACTTAAGGCCGTCTAGCATTTACATTCTTGCATCTTTATTGCTTTCTTTAATTTCTTGCTTAATCTTTTTGTTTGTTTTTAAGTCTCCGTGGTATATAGGATTGCATAGCATTTAGTCAACCTTTCTTTGGTTTTAGGTTCATTTCATAACATTTGAAAAGAATTTGAAGAATTTCTACTTAGAAACTAAGGTAAAAAATAACTCTAAGGAAACTCTGGCTAAGGAAGAACTTGGTTTCTAAGCTTGTCCATTTGTGACTCACCTCTTCTTCCTGGGAGCTACTTAGAAACATCTTTTACCTCTAGAATCTCTTTAGAAATTTTTCACCAAAAACAAAGAAAGCTTGTGAAAATCTTTTCACTCATTACTTGCCAAATATTTTGAAAACTTTGTGAAAACCTTTTCCATTTGACAAGAATGAGTCAATCAAGTGTGCAAGGTAGCATCAAACCCAATAGTGAGAGTTCTTTAAGGGAAGAATTTCAACAAAAATGTGAACAAAGGGATAGAGAGATTAGTGAGCTCAAAGACATGATTAGTCAACTTTTGAATAATCAAGACAAAAGAAAAGAGAGATCTTCCCATAGGAGAAGAGAAGAATCATCATCTTCTAGTGAGCTTGAGCAATATAGTAGTCATCACAATGATGACCACTACCAAATGCCTCCTAGAAGACATCATAGAGTGAGAGAACACCATCCAAGAGAGCCCAAAATTGATCTACCTTCTTTTCATGGAAAGGATGATGTGGAAGAATATCTAGAGTGGGAAATGAAAGTTGAGCAATTGTTTGAGTGCCACCAAATAGATGATGAAAAGAGAGTCACCATGGCTTCTCTAAGCTTTCAAGGCTATGCCTTAATTTGGTGGACAGCCTTGGTCAAAGATTATAGGCTAAGACACTTACCTCCCATTAGATATTGGAATGAGTTAAGAACTGCCTTGAGGAGGAGGCATGTACCAGCCTATTATGATAGGGAGATAATGGATAAACTCCATAAACTCCAACAAAGGAACATGAGTGTTGAGGAATATAGACAAAAAATGGAATTACTCATGTTGAGGGCTGGGATAAGAGAAGAACCTAGGATAACAATTGCTAGATTTCAAAGTGGACTCAACTATGACATAAGAGATAGGGTTGAACTTATACCCTACAATGATCTCAATGAGTTAGTCCAACTTTGTGTGAGGGTAGAGCAACAACTAAAGAGGAAAAGCTCCACCAAGAAAGATTACCCTCATAGTTTTCACCATAAGAAAGAGTATAAGAGGGAGGGTAGTCAAACCAAGCCAAGGTATGAAGAAAGAGAGAGAGAGAGAGGAAAAGAAAAAGTCAAAGAACCTTCAAGAGATCATAAGAGTAAGGAGACTAAGTGTTTTAGATGTGGGGAAAAAGGGCACTATGCGTCTGAGTGCCGCAATAGAAGGTCAACTTACATCCTTGAGCATGAGAGTGAAAGTGAGGGTTCTTCATATAGTGAGTTTGAAACATCCATTTCTGAAGAAGAACAAGCTTTACCTTGTGATGGTGACTTACTTATGGTAAGGAGACTCCTGGAAAGTAAACATGTAGAATTAGAACAGTCACAAAGAGAGAACCTATTCCACACAAGATGCAAAGTTTTAGAAAAGACATGTTCAATGATAGTGGATAGTGGCTCTTGTTGCAACTGTTGTAGTTCTAGAATGGTAGAAAAGCTTGGCTTAACCACTACTCCTCATCCTAAACCTTATAAACTTCAATGGATCAAAGAGGATGATGGAATAGTAGTTAAAGAACAAGTCAGTGTACCTATTTCCATTGGCAAATATGAAGATCAAATTGTTTGTGATATAGTACCAATGGAAGCTGGGCACATATTACTTGGAAGACCTTGGCAATATGATAAACAAGCTTTACATGATGGAGTCACCAACAAAATCACCATTCAACACAAAGAGGTACCAAGTGGTACCAAGTGGATTACCACCTTTGAGGGGAATAGAACATCAAATAGATTTGGTGCCTGGGGCAAGCCTACCCAATAGGCCAGCCTATAGAACCAACCCTATGGAAACAAAAGAAATAGAGAAACAAGTTAATGACTTGTTGAACAAAGGGTGGATCCAAAAGAGTTTAAGTCCCTGTGTTGTGCCTGTGTTGTTGGTCCCTAAAAAGGATGGGTCTTGGAGAATGTGTACAGATTGTAGGGCCATCAACAACATAACTGTCAAGTATAGGCATCCCATTCCTAGGCTAGATGACATGTTGGATGAATTACATGGAGCAAATCTCTTCACCAAAATTGATCTTAAAAGTGGATATCATCAGATAAGAATTCATGAAGGAGATGAATGGAAAACTGCTTTCAAGACCAAGTTTGGTCTGTATGAATGGTTAGTCATGCCCTTTGGCTTGACCAATGCTCCAAGTACATTCATGAGATTAATGAATCATGTGCTTAGGGAATGCATAGGCAGATTTGTAGTGGTCTACTTTGATGATATCCTAGTATATAGTCAAGGCCTTCAAGAACATCTTAACCATGTCAGAAAACTCTTGCTTCTTCTTAGAGAACATCATCTCTTTGCCAACTTTGACAAATGTACTTTTTGTCAAGAAAGTGTGATTTTCCTTGGATTCAAAGTGGGAAAAGAAGGTGTACATGTTGATCCAGAGAAGATCAAGGCTATACAAGAATGGCCAACCCCTAAAAATGTAGGAGAGGTGAGAAGTTTTCATGGGCTAGCAAGTTTTTATAGGAGATTTGTGAAAGATTTCTCCACCATAGCTGCTCCTTTAAATGAGCTAGTCAAGAAAGATATGCCTTTTATTTGGGGTGATAAGCAGGAGTTGTCTTTTGAGACTTTGAAACACAAGTTAACACATGCACCTATTCTAGTCTTGCCTGATTTTTCCAAAGCCTTTGAACTAGAATGTGATGCATCTGGGGTAGGAATAGGAGCTGTTTTAATACAAGGAGGACATCCCGTAGCTTACTTTAGTGAAAAACTTAGGGGGCCTACCTTAAACTATCCTACCTATGACAAAGAGTTGTATGCCCTCATTAGAGCTTTAAAAACTTGGGAGCATTACTTGGTAACTAGAGAATTCATCATACACACTGACCATGAATATCTCAAGTACATTAAAGGGCAAGCAAAGCTAAACAAAAGACATGCAAAGTGGGTGGAATATCTTGAGCAATTTCCCTATGTCATCAAACACAAAAAGGGGAGTACTAATGTTGTTGCGGATGCTTTATCTAGAAGACATGCATTATTAGTAACCCTAGGATCCCAAATATTAGGATTTGATGACATAAAAGAGTTACATGAAAATGATGAAACATTTGCATCCACTTATTCATCATGTCTTAAGAAGCCTTTTGATGGATTCTATCTTTCTGAGGGGTATCTCTTTAATAAAGGAAAACTTTGTATACCCCAAGGATCCATTAGAAAACTTCTTATAAAAGAAAGTCATGGAGGAGGACTCATGGGCCATCATGGAGTTGATAAAACTCTAAACATTTTGAAAAGTAAATTTTATTGGCCACACATGAGAATAGATGTTCAAAGGCATTGTTTTAAATGTATAGCTTGTTTACAAGCTAAGTCCAAAATTATGCCTCATGGACTTTATACACCTCTTCCTATAGCTAATACCCCTTGGGAGGACATAAGCATGGACTTTGTCTTAGGATTGCCAAGAACTCAAAGGGGGTATGATTCTATATTTGTGGTAGTAGATCGTTTTAGTAAAATGGCTCATTTTATACCCTGCCACAAAGTAGATGATGCTAGCTATATCTCTAGACTCTTCTTTAAAGAGATAGTGAGATTGCATGGCTTACCCAAAACTATAGTGTCTGATAGAGATGTGAAGTTTCTAAGCCATTTTTGGAAAACTTTATGGGAAAAGCTTGGAACTAAACTTCTATTTTCTACTACATGTCACCCACAAACTGATGGGCAAACTGAAGTAGTAAATAGATCTTTATCTACATTATTAAGGGTAATATTAAGAGGAAACAAAAAATCTTGGGATGAACATCTACCTCATATTGAATTTGCTTATAATAGAGTAGTCCACAAGACTACTAATCTTTCTCCTTTTGAGGTTGTTTATGGTTTTAACCCTATCACACCTCTTGATTAACTACCTCTTCCAGAATCATCTTCTTTTCTTCATAAAGAAGGTGCTTCTAAAGCGGAGTTTATCAAGAAGTTACATGAGAAAGTTAAAATCCAAATTGAAAAACAAACTCAAAAATATGCAGAACACAACAACAAAGGGAGAAAGAAAATAGTTTTTGAAAAAGGAGACCTAGTTTGGCTTCATTTGAGAAAGGAAAGATTTCCCTCTCAAAGGAAATCCAAACTTAGTCCAAGAGGAGATGGTCCATTCAAGGTGGTCAAAAGGATAAATGATAATGCATACATATTAGACCTTCCTGAAAGTTATGGTGTCAGTCCTACTTTTAACATCTGCGATTTAATTCCTTTCACAGGAGATGATCAACAGGATGAAGCAGATCTGAGGACAGATCTTTTTCAAGAGGGAGGGTCTGATGGAAGACCATCTAAGATGCACATTGGACCTCTTACTAGAGCCATGGCAAAGAGGATTCAAGAGGAAGAAGGACCACATACTATTTTGCTTCTATGGAAGGTTACTTATAAAAATCCTTCTTCTCTTAACTAAAGCATTTATACTTTGTTTTGTAGGAATTAATAAATCTTGGAGACTATGATTGAGCCATCCAAGAAGATAAATCAATAGATCAAACAAAAGAGCCAAAAAGAGGTGCTTACGGCATGCACCAACATTTTCCACGTGAAATGGGCTGATGTGGAAAGAGGCATGGACCTTGCTTGATCAAAATAAATCTGAACCATTTGAATTTAGGAGGGAATTAGAATTAGAAATTAGGCTCCTCTTCACCTATAAATAAGAGGGCCTTTTCCTTGTATTGATTCACTTTTGAGCTTAATGATATGCTGCAGAAATTGTTTTCCAGCTTTTGTGCTCTTAAGTCACCTTTGAATTACTACTTCTCCTCCTTTCCTCAAGCTTCCTTCCTCTGTATGAAGGCCCTCTGAGCTGTGAGGCTTCACCCATACACCTTTCCTCCATTAAAACACATCAAACACTGCATCATTTCATCCATCCGCTGCACCAATTTTCATTACTGGTTTTCTCTGGTCTGGAACCTCTTCCTACACGTTTCCAGCTGGGAATTGGTCTCCATCAGGAAGTTTACCAGTTTTGTTTGAATTTCATAAATGAATAATATTGTTAAAATAGAATGGCTTAGTTTTCAACACCAAAAGGGGGGTGAATTGATGAAACACAAAAACAATGTTTTCTTTAAATCTTTTTCGCAAAGTAGATGCCTTTAAAAGCTTTCTTGAAACACAAGGAAGAAAACTTTGTAGTGCAGAGCAATAAATTCGAATGCATGAAAAATAAAGTTGACTGAATGTAACAGAGTAGGGATAGAAAAATCAAACATTGGGTTTTTATACTGGTTCGACCAAGCCTACATCCAGTGCCCTTCCACCATAAGAGGCAAATGCACTATAATGATCAAGGTTTTTACAACAAGGCTTTTATAGAGACCTCCTCGTCAAAAATATAAAACACCTCTCTAACCCTCTAATCAAAATATAGGCATACAACAAAAAGACCAACAACAAGATGTCCCATCTTCTACTGTCTACACCCTTTGAGAAACCCCTCAAAGTCAAGAACGCAACACGCACTTCTTTCTGTAATCACAACAGGGAAAATACCTAATCTTCAGTAGATTGTCAACTCTGATCTTTCAATAAAACTCCTCTTTATGCATATTTGATCAGCTCTTTCAAAGCACAACAATCTTGCTCTTTAAGAAATCACAAGAGATGATCACCACGGCCTTCTTCTTTGATTCTTGGAGCTTTTCCATGTTCTGTAAGATGACATTAATCTATAATGGATATGAAACTGTTAGAATTCACAAAAGTTCTTATAGAATTCAAATTCGCCTCTATTTATAGTTTTTCACAATTCTGACGCTCTCAAGTCAACTTAGCTACTAATGTAGTCAAATACAACACTTCAGTCAAAGTAGTTAGCAACAATCAATGTAGTTAATTGAATGTACAATTAATGCAGTCGAATCACAATAAATGCTTGGTCAACATATTTAAAAATATAGTCATTGTAACATTTAATACAAGCATTAACAGAATTTCAAAATTGTAATAGACTTAGTTGAATGCAGGTTGCATGTAATCGACTATACAACATAGTTAAACAAAGTTTTGAAAAACATTCTCTTCAAAAATCCTCACAGCACACTTTAAAAAAGTTTGTGCAAAGCCACAAGTTTTAATCGACTTACTTCATAATGAAGTCAACTTAAAACTATTGTTTTGCCACATATTATAAGTTCAACAAAAGTGTTTATGGTTTTTCTTTTCTAAAACATATGTCATGCATTCACAGATAAGATCTCATGTAAAAGAAAGTGAATTGCAACAATGACAAAATCAACACAAACATGTTCTCAAATAATCATGAAAGTAATGAACATGTACCACATAAACACATGTGTTATTACTTATGTGTTGTCATCATAAAAAACGAAAAACTTTGGGATTGTAGGTTCAGCTAAACCAGTGCTCCCCTATCAACAATCTCAACAAATATGATTTAACATGTAATTAGGATATACTATATAGTAATTTACACATATGATTATGGAAGAAAAAACTATTATTTATATGCAATTAACCACATAAAATAAATTATTAAAAATTTAAAATTTAAGAAAGAAAAGGATAAAATGTTGTATTGACCTTAATTTTTCCTTGAATAAACACATTTAATAATTATTAAAGAACAAATAATTGTTCATTTATCTTAACTAATTAACAAGATTGAAACAAAAACATTAACACTAAAACTTTGTATTAAAGTCATAATATTTTTTGTTATAATATATATTGTTGATAGGGGGCACTGTGATACTTGAACCCAATCCATGTGACTTTGGTTTTTGATGATGACAACACAATGATAATAAAAATATATGAATATGTATTGTGTTATATGTGATATGTTGTATGTGCTGATGCTTAGTGTGAAATATGCACATATTAGGTTGTCACATAGGTTGAACATATAATGTGTTGAATGATGCATATTGTGTTAGTAAAGTGAATATACCTGTGTATGCATACTATATGTTTTGATTTTATGGAATTCACATGCACAAAAGCATATCTGAATGACTAAATAGATTACAGTGGTGTGATAATCAATTTAGGTCATAAGATAACTTGTGTTTTTAAACTAAGGCAAAACAACTTATTTTGAATCGATTATATTAGTTGGTGAATCGATTGAAACACGTGTGTTTGCACATATCTTTTTCAAGTGTGTTGTTATGTGTATTAGAAAGAAAAGTTTTCAAAAATATGCTAAGTGCTGAAGCTTAATCGATTACATGGATTTTGTATTCAATTAAGTCTATTATTGATTTGAAAATTATTTCATGCTTGTCATAATTGTTGCAATAGTCATAATTTTAAATGTGTTGACCAAGCATTAAATGAAAATCAATTGCATTAATTGCGTATTCAATGAAGGAGATGAGTTAGTTATAAATTTGTTACAAGTGTTTAATGTAACAGATTAGATTAAAAGATTAATCAATTATATAGATGCATTGATTTGATTTCTGTAAGAAAATCGAGATTAACATTTTCATATCTGATTCAGATTGAGTTGAAAGGTTTCATAGAGGTGATCAAATGCTCCAAGAAACAAGAACTTGACATGGTGGACTAATCTTGAAGATTTCTTGAGAGACAAGTGATCGAACGGGTCGCACCGCTCACAAAAGTTGAGCATAAAGGAATGCAGTACAATACTAGGAAGTGACTCCTAGGTCGTCTCACAAGGACCAATATTGTGGTTCAGTCTCAGATTTACACACGAAGTTGGGGGGTGGTTTGTTGGTGTTTTAAGATGCAAATAAATTAAAATGAACTGGAATTTAAATAAGACAATAAACGGTAAAATAAAAGAGACAGTAAAATTAAAATCACTGAATTGGAAATCAAATTTAGCAAAGACACACTACTTGAAATAAAATGTCGTGAAAATAAAATTAACAAACTGTTCCAAACACTGATACACTTCAAAAATAAAACACTACATTTTGCACTGAAAATGGAAATTCAGAGAGGAAGAGAAAGAGGAACCGAGACTCTACATTATTCCTAAACTTATGCTAAAATCTACTGAAACTCTCATCCCATAATACATTGCTGACTACTGGAACTGGAAGAGAGCTTCTCACAGCCCGTGTCCCCTCCTCCTTACTCTCTGCCTACGCTGCCCTTTTTATTCTTGAAATTCTCTCTTTACTTCATTCCAGCCAGCTTCCCATTATTATTTTTTAATTAATTTCTTCCCTAAATTGCTGCTCCT
Source organism: Vigna nakashimae (assembly GCA_034642375.1). Taxonomy (NCBI): domain Eukaryota; kingdom Viridiplantae; phylum Streptophyta; class Magnoliopsida; order Fabales; family Fabaceae; genus Vigna; species Vigna nakashimae. Next base: position 17,273,561 of record CM067760.1, on the reverse strand, counting down.
GGATGCCAAATAAGCAAGGGCCCTCCATTTTGTTGTATCTGATTCAGCCAAAATTCACGTGACATTCCCTTCCACCAGTGGGCTCCCTTCAATTTTGTTGGACCATTTTCTGGTTAGTGAAGGCTTGCTGGATGTGTTGCCATCTGCTGGTGCAGTTGATGCACCTTGGAGCGTCTAGACAGCTTGCTGGATTCTCCTATATGCTGCTGTCTACACCCCTTTCATCTCCCACCATGCATCTCTCATTCCATCTCAGCTGGACTGCTCTCTTCTTGCTTCATGTTGTTGGATCTGCTTGAAGTGTGAAAGCTGGATGCTACTGCTGCGCTTGACTTTTCTTCCAGCATAATCACCATGAAATATTCCCAGCTGTGGCACCATGTAGTTGCTGGACGTTCTGGAACAGTTGGAACGTCATCCCCTTTCCGTCTTCAATCACCGTGGTGCCTTCCATCCAACCAGCCGTGAGCTGTGAGCTTTTCTCCCAGGCCATGAGAGATTTGGACGTTGCTGGATGGTGAATCAGTCACCTTCTTTGCTGGATACTGGACAGTGTTGGAGCTGTTGCTTCCTCCATTTTCTCCCTCTCGGTGATGACTACTACTGGACGTGAGTCTTCTTCTTCAGTAGCCACCGTGAAGTGCTCAACCAAGCTGCTGCCCCTTCCGTCTCCATCTTCTCCCAGCTTCCAAATCAGCATCCGTGAACTCCCAATAATTGGTGGCTATCATTTTTATTCTAGAAATAATGGATGTGCACAAGTGTGGGACCGTGTTCTCTTTATACTTCAACAAATATTCATCAGCATTTTAGAGTTCCTATGTGACCCAAATGGTGGCCCCCTCGTCCTTTGGAAATGTTTATTCAATCAACTTTTGTCAAAAAGAAGAAAACAGGGGGCCATGTGTATGAATTCAGAATTCTGTAAATGAGTTCCTTGTTCCGTGAGTTTGTTTTCCAAATGTAAGGTCCACAATTAAATGCTTAAAGAAATCTGCACACAAAGTGGTCGTGACCAACTTCAATAGAATTCAGGATTTCATTTTTATTTGCTTTCACTAAACCGTGAATGGGTGTGTGATGTATATACTTTCCAAGCCAATTTTACTTCTTGAAATGAGCTACAAAATGTACCAATATTCTACTTCAAATTTTTCATCAACACACAAACTAAATCAGTGCAGTGTAGCTTCTTCCAACAGAGTGTGTAAATGAATTTCCTTACGAATGTCCTTGAATATTTACAGAATTTTCCCTGCACTCAATATTGTAAATAATTAGTCTCAGATAATTCAAATTAATTAAAATAAGAATTTCTGATCGGATTAAGCTCAATTCAGTAAAATGGGAAAATACTGGATAATTATGCACAATTCCCTAATTAAATATAGCACAATAAGCTAAGTGAAGTGAAGAAAATAATGATTCATCAAAATAGACCACACTTAGTCTTTTGCACTCCTGGGCAAAATTAAGACGCAAATGAGGGAATGGTTCAAAGGACTTTTAGGAAGGTGACACAAACTCAGCAGACAGAAAAATATAAAAACTCACAAGAAAACACACAAAATTTACACAGTTCTCAAAAAGTCTGGACAGAGGAAAGAAGTAGAAAATATCCAACACGTAATCAAGAAAAGTAGATACTTATAGAAATTATCCAAGCAATTCAATACGTAGAAAAATAATTAATAAGCTTAAGAGGTGATTTAAAAATAACAAAACCTCACAGATGCACTCACAGTGTTTCTCTCAAGTGTCTAGGGTAAATAATTTCAACTCGATGTACTCAAGAAAACCAACACAAGTAGACTTGGCAAGCTTCTAATTATCAATACTTAAAACATATGCATGTTCAGATCAAAAGGTCTTTACTGGGTTGTAATGGGGCCAAGGACAGGGGAGGATAAATTTGGATAAGTAGCTATAGCTCAGAAGAAATAGAGGTGCACTAGGAAAAAAAAATGTAACACAGTGAAATCTCACCCAAACCTCTAATTCAATCCTCTTCTCGACTCCATTATTCACAAAATGATTTTTCAATTTTTTCTTTTTCTCATCAAAATTTTTTCTCATCCTGTCTTCTTTTTTTTTTTTTTTTTTTTTCACAACAGGGTATAAATTATCATTTCAAAACATGATGAGGAACCAACTAGCCAATTCATCAGAATTCCCAAGGAGACCACACTTATTCTCAAAATACTTCTATAGCTCCAGACTTTCCTAAGGTTAAGGTAATCATTTGTTTTTCACTTAGGATCAGTGTATGAGCTTCAACACAAAGAAATATATACAGTATAGGCTCAAAGGGGTTATCAAAGGATAATAACAAGGTAGGCTTATTTGGCTAAAGAGGCTCAAGAACAAAAATGCCTTTATCACGTCTGAACATGCATATCAATCAAGTATATCAAAAAGAATCAAGCCAAGGCATATGTGCAAGCAATCAAGATACATATCACACAAGAAAGAAAATAAAGTGGCTCAAATCTCACACAGGGTATTTGTCGCAATCAAATCAACCTCTCAAACGTATAATCATCTTTCCAGGCAGAGAAAAGCAAGGATTACAAACTATAAGTATTAAGTAAGTGAAGGAAAAATCTACAACTTAGACCTCATCCAGAAATCAAGAGAAAAATGTAAAATTTATTGCACTCAAGACACACTAAAACAACTTAAAACAGAAAAAATTTAACACTTAAAAACAAAAAATTTAACACACGAAATAAATACTAACAGAAACTAACAGAAAAATCAGAATTTCTCCCAGTAGACCACACTTAAATCACACAATGTCCTCAGTGTGTTACAATTATCAGATTATCAATTTCAGAGCAGTCAAATAATATAGACAAGTGCAATAAAAAGTTAGGAAAAATGGGAAGAAATTTTTTAGTAACATCCATCAGTAGATGTTATCAGGGACATCCATCAGCAGATGTCTAAAACACCTAGCACCCATCAGTAGATGCTAATAAAAATTTTTTTTTTTTTTTTATTTTTTTTTATTTTTTTTTTCAGAAAAAGGAGACCGGTACTGTGACAACAGTCTCAGTGGCAAAGACCGGAACTGTTGCTACAGTGGCAGAGCTATCTGGCTATAAAAGGGCACTTCCTCAGCCTCGAGTGACATTTCTGAACGCTCATTCTCTCTCTACTTCTCTTCTCTCTCAACTCTCTCTGCTCTCTTCTCTCTCTACTCTCTCTGCTCTCTCTGCTCTCTCTCGAGCGTCTGGATCTGCGAGGAAGCCTCTCCACCCCGCGTCTGCTGAAGGTCTGAGATCTGCGCAGAGCCCCTGTCCCTGCGTCTTCTGAAGAGTCTGAGTGAGATCCGCGAAGAGCCTCTGCAAGCCTACTTCCCCAGGTAAGTCCTTCTGCACCTTGGATCTCTATTTCTTCTTTTTCTGCTTAAGTTTCCAGATCTTTCACTGCTTTCTTTTCCTTTCTCTGCTTTCCAGTCTTTCCCTTTCAGTATTTCCTTTATTTTTCATCTCTGCCCTGCTCTCTTTACTGCTTTCCATCTTCTTTCTGCTTTGATCTCTTGCCTGCTCTCCCTCTTTTCCATTTTTTTATTTTTATTTTTTTGAAACTGAAAACACTTAAACACATAAATCACAACTGTCTAAAAACTTAAGGGGTATATCGGCTGGAAACCAGACGTTAATCTCCCTTCGATTGAAGGTATTGCAGAGACAATCGGGTAGAACAACGCCACGTACCCCACTTAGAAATAAATAAACACATAAACATAATATACAAGAACAATATGGACAAGAACAACCGGACAACTGGACGTACATCCGTTTAGGACCCTTTTGCAAGGACCGTGAAACAGATCTGAGACCAGACACTGAAACATCAAATACAGACTGGAAAAAATAAATCTAAAAGGAAACAAGAACAAATAAAGAAAACAGAGAACTAATCTAATTTTTTTTTTTTATGCTTTTTTTTTTTATGTTTTGTTTTTCTTTTTTATGTTTTTGTTCTTTTTATTATTATTTTTTTTTCTTCTCTTTTATTTATTTTTTTTTTTTTATGTTTTAGAATACTAGTAGAGGAAGGATGACTGATATGGAATCAGAGAGATATACCAGTCAACGATGGCGTCCTACAGATGATCAGATCACGATGATGACCAAAATCTACAACTATGGGGTCACACACCCAAGCCGAGCGCAAGTCGTCGAGATCGCGTCTCGACTAAGGACCTTCGCAGATGCCACCGAATATAACGTGCACTGCTGGTTTAACAACCATGGCAATCGGGTCAGGCGCTGGCAAGCGGAGATAGACCCCACAGGCACTCTCTTTTCACAACTGCCGCTATACATGTACGGTAAGACCTCTGATCACACCTCCATTGAATTTTCCATTCCTTTTCTATTATTAACACAAGTTTTTTATTTTTTAATTTTTTGTTTGAAAGAAAACAACTGGGTGATAATGAGGGCACCGAGGCTGCTGGATTTGTTTCCAGTTCCGATCATTATCGATGACGACAGAAATGAACGAGAAATTCCTCCACCAAAGCCTCCGCTCGTGACTTTTCGAACCAGAGCTCCCTCAACGGAGCTCTCCCTTAGACCACCACAACCAGCTCGAGAATTCTTCCAGTTTTAATGTTTTATGTTTTTTTTATTATTTTTTATGTTTTTATTGGCCGAGTGTGGCCAGAATATGGGCTGTAATATGAACACTTATATTTTTGTTGTTTTTATTTTTTTTTATGTTTTTATGATGTTTTTGTTTTTTATTTGGTTTGTAATATTAACGATCACTAAAGATCGACCCCCGAACATCTTTTAATTTCATATATATCTACTGCAATTTCATTTTCAGATCTGTTCAATTTCCATTCACCAATACTGTAATTTTTGTTATTATGAATGAAATCTTTTCTTAGTCTAAAAAATTTGCAATCAAAGATCTGTATGAAAACAACTAAGAAATTGTATTTACAGTGAAGGAAAATAAGGACAATAAATGAGATCTGAAGTGAAAATTTTTATTGGTATGAAATAATAAGATACTGAGGGTCGAAATAAAATCAAGGAATATGCAAAACAATTTTTTTTTTTTTTGAATTTTTGAAATTTTTTTTTATAAGGATAACAATGTGAAAACTAAGAAAAAAAAATAATTATACATATCAGAATACAGATTTGGCACGCTTTTAAACAAAAAAAAAAAAAATTTATCACAAAATATTTTTTTTTTTTAATTCATGCTCACAATTTTTAAAAAATGAAATAAACACAACCATGAAAACACACCAGAAAAGCTAAATAATATGTACATAATGAGGAAAAAGAGTGCTCCCTGGTCATGGTGGCAGTTGCCAATTCTGGACAATCAGTGAGATATCTTCCACCTCAGGATCCGGCGAAGATGTCTTCAGGAGCAGCTCGCCCAGTACTGCCCTCTCACTTGAATCAGGACAAATCCCAGTAGCCACGCCACTTCTCCGAGCAAGTTGTTGAATCAATAAAATCAGGAGCCTTCTGTCCACTAGCAGTTGTTGAGTCTGTGACACCGGAGTAATAAGAGAAAAAGCAGTATACTTTCCTTCATCTATCATTATTTCCTCTATGTCAGTACCTGTATTCTCATTTACTTTTGTAACCTGGTCATCAAACTCATAATCAATAGCATTTGTTATGAATTTAGAATCTGTTTGTAACACATAATCAATTTCAATACAAATCGGGCAAGAATCAGATTCACAATCACATTCACAATTCTCAGAAAACTGAGTCAGATCAACGTTTTGTTCTAACTCTATCAAGTTATGCGATTGCAAAATTCCTGTCTCAAAATCAATATTGACATATGCATCATCAACAAAATCCAAATTCAGTGCAAAGCTATTATCAATGGAAATTTCATCACTGTAATCATGTTCATTCAACACAACATTTATACCAATGGTTTCAGAGACTAATACTGAATCAAAAACTTCAGAATTGTCAATCAAGTCTGTATGAGTTTCAATCCTAAAACCTGTAGAATCATTGTGCAACAAATCACAAGCAATTGAATGTATAGGTAGATCTGGTAAAGAGCTTGTAATCTCAGTTTCAGAATAAACATGTTTTTGCTCAGAATAAATTTTCTCATGAATTTCCAATTCATCAACTGCACATTCAAGTTGAGGTACGTTTACCTCCACGGTGGAAGATAAAAATGGTCTACCTGTCTCAACAGTGTTACTCATACCTGTCTGGTCCTTAAAATAATCATCAACAGTCTCAGGTGCAAGAGTGGGATCATAGAAAGGTAGGAAAGTGGGTGTAGTAGTAAACTCATAGCTTTGCTCCCCATCTTCTATGTTGATGCCACTATCATCTTGAAAGTGTTGAGTGGCCATCTGCCCGATCTGATCAGTCAGCTTCTGAATGGCAGCTTGAGTTTCCATGCTCTCTTGCTTGAACTGTGATGAGTCATTATTTTCTTCACTTCACTTGGTTTATTGTACTAAAATTAATCAGGGAATTGTGTTTAAATGTCCAGTATTTTCCCATTTTTCTTAATTGTGCTTAATTTGATTGGAAATTCTTATTTTAACTAATTTGAATTATCTGAGACTAATTATTTACATTATTGATTGAAGGGAAAATTCTGAAGATATTTTAGGACATTTAGAAGAAATTTCATTTGCTGTGTTATTTACTCGAACCTGTGTTGCATTAATTTAATTTGTGTGAAACTTGAGATGGAATATTTTTCTTTGAATTTTTAGGAGCAAAGCTTGCAACACACATATGCATCACACGGCCAATTCATGTTTAAAGCACATAAGGAAGAAAGTGTGATGTCCATTCTCGGCTGCAACAAAATAATAGCACACGGCCATTGTAAAGGGGCACTTGGAAAATTGTGAAAGCATTAAACACATCTCACGGCCCCAAAGAAAATGCATTCAGAATTTGCAGATTGTTTTACGGTGCTATTCCACTCCACACAATTGGTTTTGATTCTTCAATTGATAAAAGATAAAAGGCACACGTCCCCATGATGGCCTATGTTTTAGTTCATAATTTTTGCAAAAGACAATGCTTGAAAGAAGAGAAACACACGACATGTGTTGGATGGAATAAGGGACCACAAGTAGCAAGTAGTGGCCACGGTTTTTGTCAAGTAAGGAAGAGAATAACATGGTTGAACAATTCACGTGAGATGCTAAGCTTTTTGGTTCTTCATAAAAAAACACATGGACCCCTTTGCTTTTGACAAAAGTTGATTAAATAAACATTTGTAACTGACCATGAAGAAAACACACGGCCCATTGATATTTTATTTTGGCAAAAACATTGAAAGCACACATTCAGAAAGGAAGCAACTTGCAAGGGGCCATCACTTGTTATAGCATTGGAAAATTCATTTTGAAGTGTTAGTCGTGAAGCTTGATTGAAAAAGGGGCCACCACGTTGAAAGAGGATGCTCACGGTTCACATAAGGGTGCAACTGCTGGTGTAGCAAAACCCAGCAAGCTTGAGCAGGTGGCGTCAAATGAATAAAGGTGCAGCACCCAGCAGCATCTAACGTCCAGCAAAAGGTTCTTCACGGTCAAAGGAAACAGCAGCCACCACCTCACGGTTTTGTTGAGAGAATTTGTTCAAGAATGAATTGTAAATTTTATAAAGGAAGGACAACACATGGAGAATGAAGATGAAGTGGTGTTTTCGGTCAAGGCAGCTTGATGGGGCACGTTGCTGGCTGAAAGATGAAGCCCACGGCTGGAGGAAGAGAAAGCTCACGCAGAGGATGCAACACGGTACCAAATTGCTTAAGGCTAGAAAGGAAGACACGGTCATGAGAAGTGTTCCTCTTGTCACGGATGCTGGAAAGAATAATAGAAGAAGCAACCAGCCACAATGCAGAGGCAGAGGAGCTCACTGTGATTGAGCTTTTGCAGAACCAGCTACCTTCACTGTCTAGATTCATCCTCAAAAGCCAGCAACCGAGAAGAAGGGGAAGAGGCATGACAACAGCTTACATCTTAGGGGCTGGAGAAGAGTCTTCACGGACAACCACCTTGGAAAGCTGGAAGGGAATTCACGGACCAGCAGCTTGGAGGAGAGCCGTGAAGGGAATGGGCACGGGAAAGCACAAGCTGGTGGAGTTCTTTGGTGTGCATGTCTCCAAGGTGTAGAAGATGACACGAGGGGTCCCACCCTATTTCTTTGGCATGGCATGGCTAGGAGGAGGTGAAGAAAGTCTTCCAGCTACACAAGCAGACAGAGAACCAAGGCTGAAATGGAGAAGTCACGGATGTTCAGAGAATTTGGCTATAAATGAAGCAGCAGCATAGCAAAGTAGAATTCATTAGATTTTAGGAGTAGAATTAGGAGGAGTGCAGAAGTTTTCATCTTTTATTTTCTCCTCCCCTTTGGGGAGGTTTTTGATTTGTGTTACCTTTCAGTTTTAAGGATTGAATGTTAATTATAATTTCATTCTGCAATTTCCAATTGATGTTGTTGGATTTGATTTTCATTTACGCACTACATCCGTTTTCACGTTTAAGATTTTGAATGCAATTATTTTCAGTTCATGAAATTCAGATTTGCAATTTTAATTCTGTTAAAATTTCGTTTTTACCATTTTCGAAATTTTACTGCTTAATCTTGCTTTTACAGTCAATTAATTTTACTGCTTTCAGTAATTAATTTTTCCGTACAAAAATATTCACAACCCCCCACTTCGTGTCAAATCTAAGACTGAACCACACAAATTGGTCCTTGAGAGACGACCTAGGAGTCAAATCCTAGTCTATACTGCATTTCTTTTATGCTCAACTTTTGCGAGCGGTGCGACCCGTTCGTCAAAAATGGCGCCGCTGCCGGGGATCAATGGAGGTTTGGTTTTAGATTTTTGTTGTATAAAGTTTTGTTCTGTTAATATGTGTGTTTTGTGTGTTTTGTCTTTTGTATTTTTGTAGGCGACAACGACACCTTCAGAAAATTTTGGCGGCGTTGTCACTTCAGTTCCAGGTTTTTGTTTTAAGAGTTGTACTGTGTTAATATATATTGTGTATATATATGTTTAATTGTTGTGTTTTATCTTGCGTTATGATGTGATGTTCTATTTTCTGTATGCGTGTCATATGTATTTTGTTTGTTAATTAAAAAAAAAAATTTAAAAAAAAAAAAAAATTTAAAAAAATTTAAAAAAAAAATTATGTGTTGTTTTGTGTGTTCCTGTAGCATGTATAAATGTGTTGTGAATTATCTGTTTAGTAATTTTTAGTATTTACTTTTTATTTGTTTTATTTTTATTTTTCGATGTCTACCTATTTTAATGTTGTGAATAATGCTTATTCTGCCAATGTCTGTGATTATGATTCTTATTCTGCATATTACTTTGATTTTAAATCTGCTGATTTTTATGATGAGAACAATATGTTCCATCATCCAATTTCTGAGAGCTCTCTTTGGGAGCCAGTTCCACAATATGAGAGTCAGCAGTATGATTCTCCTATTCAAATAACTCCTCAGCCTTCTACTTCTGAACCTACTTTAAAGGAGTTACTAGAGCAGATGACAATGCAGAACATTCAGTTTCAGAAAGGGAACATGCAGTTCAAGCAAGAGAGCATGGAGTTCCAGCAGGAAACTCAAGCTGCCATACAGAATCTGAGTGATCAGATCAGGCAGATGGCCACTCTTGCACCTGAGGAGACTGATGAAAATTTTGGGGACCCGGCAGAAGTAAGCAGTAATCCTGAACCAGGTAGACCACCTTCACCTTCCCACACTCTAGAAATCTTCAAGGAAGAGGAGGTAAGCATACCTCAATTTGATTATATTGATGACTATGTTGTTGAGAGGTATGCTAATGACTATATTGTTGCTGAGCATGATTTTAATTTTTCCTCTGTGCATGATGAGGACCGCTTTTTACTATCACATTCAAATATTTGTTCTCCATGCACTGAACATGAATCTGAACCTGTTATAGATATTGTTTCTACATTTGAAACGGATTCATGTTATGAGGTTGTATCTAAGGCTCGGTATGATGAATTGGGATTGGGTGTTATACCTCTGCATGATATTTCTGTGGAACCATTTTGCACTAACCATATTGCAGGAGGTACATATAAATTTGATCAGCATGCACCCACGCTGGAAGACAAAGGTGCCAGTACATACAACAGTTCGAAGAACAAAAGGCACCTACTGAATCTGCTCAGTGACAATATTTGCTGCTTAGATCCGGCGGTGGAAGATATTTCTCTGCTTGATCAGATTTGGAGGATGAAGCAATTTTTCCTCAAAATTTCCGTCTTGGATCCTGAAGAAGACATCTCCCTGATTGTCCAATTTTGGCAACTGCCACCATAATCCAGGGGAGTTTTCTTTTTCTTTCTTCCCCGTTTTCCTACTTTTATTGCATTTGTCCTTTATCTGTTTAGTGTTTTAACTGATGATCTTATGCTTAGAACACGTTTAGGCATTGTGTGATTTAAGTGTGGTCTACTGGGGAGAAATTCTGATTTTTCTGTTAGTTTCTGTTAGTATTTATTTCGTGTGTTAAATTTTTTGTTTTTAAGTGTTGAATTTTTTCTGTTTTAAGTTGTTTTAGTGTGTCTTGAGTGCAATAAATTTTACATTTTTCTCTTGATTTCTGGATGATGTCTAAGTTGTAGATTTTTCCTTCACTTACTTAATACTTATAGTTTGTAATCCTTGCTTTTCTCTGCCTGGAAAGATGATTATACGTTTGAGAGGTTGATTTGATTGTGACAAACACCCTGTGTGAGATTTGAGCCACTTTATTTTCTTTCTTGTGTGACATGTATCTTGATTGCTTGCACATATGCCTTGGCTTGATTCTTTTTGATAATTCTTGATGGATATGCATGTTTAGAAATGATAAAGGCATTTCTTTTCTTGAGCCTCTTTAGCCAAATAAGTCTACCTTGTTATTATCCTTTGATAACCCATGTTGAGCCTATACTTTCCCTATTTCTTTGTTTTGAAGCTCATACACTAGCCTTAAGTGAAAAACCATGATTACCTTAACCTTAGGGAAGTCTGGAGCTATAGAAGTGTTTTGTGAAAAAGTGTGGTCTCCTTGGGGATTCTGATAAATTGGCGAGTTGGTTCCTCATCTTATTTTATTGGAAATATGATTTATATCCTGTTGTGTGATAAAGAAGAAAAAAAAAAAGAGAAAAGAGACAGGATGAAAAAAATATGATGAGAAAGAAAAAAAAAATGATTTTGTGAATAATGGAGTCGAGAAGAGGATTAAATTAGAGGTTTGGGCGTAATTTCACTGTATTTTCACTTGTTCCCCATAGCTCCTCTATTTTCTTCTGAGCTGTAACTACTTATCCATATTTATCCTCCCCTGTCCTTGGCCCAATTACAACCCAGTAAAGACCTTTAGATCTGAACATGCATATGTTTTAAGTGTTGATATTAGAAGCTTGACAAGTCTGTTTGTGTTTGCTTTCTTGAGTGCATTGAGATTGAAATTATTTACCCTATACACTTGAGAGAAACACTGTGAGTGCATCTGTGAGGTTATGTTATTTTTGAATCACCTCTCAAGCTGATTGATTATTTTTCTGTATATTGAATTGCTTGGAAGATTTCTGTAAGTATTTGCTTTATTGGATTTTGTGTCGGATATTTTCCACTTCTTTTCTCTGTCCAGATTTCTTGAGAACTCTGTAAATATGTTTTTCTTACGAGTCTTTGTTTCTGTATGCTGCATTTGTGTCACGTCCTTTGATGTCCTTTGAATTGTTCCCTGATTTGAGTCTTAATTTTGCCCAGGAGTGCAAAAGACTAAGTGTGGTCTATTTTGATGAGTCATTATTTTCTTCACTTCACTTGGTTTATTGTACTAAAATTAATCAGGGAATTGTGTTTAAATGTCCAGTATTTTCCCATTTTTCTTAATTGTGCTTAATTTGATTGGAAATTCTTATTTTAACTAATTTGAATTATCTGAGACTAATTATTTACATTATTGATTGAAGGGAAAATTCTGAAGATATTTTAGGACATTTAGAAGAAATTTCATTTGCTGTGTTATTTACTCGAACCTGTGTTGCATTAATTTAATTTGTGTGAAACTTGAGATGGAATATTTTTCTTTGAATTTTTAGGAGCAAAGCTTGCAACACACATATGCATCACACGGCCAATTCATGTTTAAAGCACATAAGGAAGAAAGTGTGATGTCCATTCTCGGCTGCAACAAAATAATAGCACACGGCCATTGTAAAGGGGCACTTGGAAAATTGTGAAAGCATTAAACACATCTCACGGCCCCAAAGAAAATGCATTCAGAATTTGCAGATTGTTTTACGATGCTATTCCACTCCACACAATTGGTTTTGATTCTTCAATTGATAAAAGATAAAAGGCACACGTCCCCATGATGGCCTATGTTTTAGTTCATAATTTTTGCAAAAGACAATGCTTGAAAGAAGAGAAACACACGACATGTGTTGGATGGAATAAGGGACCACAAGTAGCAAGTAGTGGCCACGGTTTTTGTCAAGTAAGGAAGAGAATAACATGGTTGAACAATTCACGTGAGATGCTAAGCTTTTTGGTTCTTCATAAAAAAACACATGGACCCCTTTGCTTTTGACAAAAGTTGATTAAATAAACATTTGTAACTGACCATGAAGAAAACACACGGCCCATTGATATTTTATTTTGGCAAAAACATTGAAAGCACACATTCAGAAAGGAAGCAACTTGCAAGGGGCCATCACTTGTTATAGCATTGGAAAATTCATTTTGAAGTGTTAGTCGTGAAGCTTGATTGAAAAAGGGGCCACCACGTTGAAAGAGGATGCTCACGGTTCACATAAGGGTGCAACTGCTGGTGTAGCAAAACCCAGCAAGCTTGAGCAGGTGGCGTCAAATGAATAAAGGTGCAGCACCCAGCAGCATCTAACGTCCAGCAAAAGGTTCTTCACGGTCAAAGGAAACAGCAGCCACCACCTCACGGTTTTGTTGAGAGAATTTGTTCAAGAATGAATTGTAAATTTTATAAAGGAAGGACAACACATGGAGAATGAAGATGAAGTGGTGTTTTCGGTCAAGGCAGCTTGATGGGGCACGTTGCTGGCTGAAAGATGAAGCCCACGGCTGGAGGAAGAGAAAGCTCACGCAGAGGATGCAACACGGTACCAAATTGCTTAAGGCTAGAAAGGAAGACACAGTCATGAGAAGTGTTCCTCTTGTCACGGATGCTGGAAAGAATAATAGAAGAAGCAACCAGCCACAATGCAGAGGCAGAGGAGCTCACTGTGATTGAGCTTTTGCAGAACCAGCTACCTTCACTGTCTAGATTCATCCTCAAAAGCCAGCAACCGAGAAGAAGGGGAAGAGGCATGACAACAGCTTACATCTTAGGGGCTGGAGAAGAGTCTTCACGGACAACCACCTTGGAAAGCTGGAAGGGAATTCACGGACCAGCAGCTTGGAGGAGAGCCGTGAAGGGAATGGGCACGGGAAAGCACAAGCTGGTGGAGTTCTTTGGTGTGCATGTCTCCAAGGTGTAGAAGATGACACGAGGGGTCCCACCCTATTTCTTTGGCATGGCATGGCTAGGAGGAGGTGAAGAAAGTCTTCCAGCTACACAAGCAGACAGAGAACCAAGGCTGAAATGGAGAAGTCACGGATGTTCAGAGAATTTGGCTATAAATGAAGCAGCAGCATAGCAAAGTAGAATTCATTAGATTTTAGGAGTAGAATTAGGAGGAGTGCAGAAGTTTTCATCTTTTATTTTCTCCTCCCCTTTGGGGAGGTTTTTGATTTGTGTTACCTTTCAGTTTTAAGGATTGAATGTTAATTATAATTTCATTCTGCAATTTCCAATTGATGTTGTTGGATTTGATTTTCATTTACGCACTACATCCGTTTTCACGTTTAAGATTTTGAATGCAATTATTTTCAGTTCATGAAATTCAGATTTGCAATTTTAATTCTGTTAAAATTTCGTTTTTACCATTTTCGAAATTTTACTGCTTAATCTTGCTTTTACAGTCAATTAATTTTACTGCTTTCAGTAATTAATTTTTCCGTACAAAAATATTCACAACCCCGCACTTCGTGTCAAATCTAAGACTGAACCACACAAATTGGTCCTTGAGAGACGACCTAGGAGTCAAATCCTAGTCTATACTGCATTTCTTTTATGCTCAACTTTTGCGAGCGGTGCGACCCGTTCGTCAAACTGCATGTTCCCTTCCTGAAACTGAATGTTCTGCATGGTCATCTGCTCCAATAACTCCTTCAATGTAGGTTCAGAAGTTGAAGGCTGAGAAGCTACTTGGGCAGGCGCATCATACTGCTGACTCTGATATTGCTGAACTGGTGGAACCGGCTCCCAAAGGGAGCTCTCAGGAATTTGAGGATGATCCATATTTTTCTCAGTATTAAAATCAGCACAAGAATCAGAGTAATATGCAGAAAGAGAATCATAATTACAGGCACTTGTAGAATAAGCACTATTCACAAAATTAAAATAGGTAGACATGGAAAATAAAAATAAAAACTAAAAACTAAAAATTACGAAACAGATAAACTAAACACATTTATACATGCTACAAGCACACACAAGACAGAACATCAATAGTAAAAAAAAAAAAATTTTTTTTTTAAATATAGCAACTAAATACAGAACACAGCACAATAAAATATAAAAGACAAAACATATATTAACACAACATAATCGAAAAACACAGCAAAAATCTAAAACGAAAAACCTGGAACTGAAGTGACAACGCCGCCAAAATTTGCTGAAGGTGTCGTTGTCGCCTACAAAAATATACAAGACAAAACACACAAAACAAACATATTAACAGAACAAAACTTTATACAACAAAAATCTAAAACCAAACCTCCATTGATTGGTCCCCGGCAGCGGTGCCAAAATTTGCTGAACGAACGGGTCGCACCGCTCACAAAAGTTGAGCATAAAGGAATGCAGTACAATACTAGGAAGTGACTCCTAGGTCGTCTCACAAGGACCAATATTGTGGTTCAGTCTCAGATTTACACACGAAGTTGGGGGGTGGTTTGTTGGTGTTTTAAGATGCAAATAAATTAAAATGAACTGGAATTTAAATAAGACAATAAACGGTAAAATAAAAGAGACAGTAAAATTAAAATCACTGAATTGGAAATCAAATTTAGCAAAGACACACTACTTGAAATAAAATGTCGTGAAAATAAAATTAACAAACTGTTCCAAACACTGATACACTTCAAAAATAAAACACTACATTTTGCACTGAAAATGGAAATTCAGAGAGGAAGAGAAAGAGGAACCGAGACTCTACATTATTCCTAAACTTATGCTAAAATCTACTGAAACTCTCATCCCATAATACATTGCTGACTACTGGAACTGGAAGAGAGCTTCTCCCAGCCCGTGTCCCCTCCTCCTTACTCTCTGCCTACGCTGCCCTTTTTATTCTTGAAA
This sequence comes from Vigna nakashimae, assembly GCA_034642375.1. Classification (NCBI taxonomy): domain Eukaryota; kingdom Viridiplantae; phylum Streptophyta; class Magnoliopsida; order Fabales; family Fabaceae; genus Vigna; species Vigna nakashimae. The sequence continues at coordinate 17,258,096 of CM067760.1, read as the reverse complement.
TTCTCTCTTTACTTCATTCCAGCCAGCTTCCCATTATTATTTTTTAATTAATTTCTTCCCTAAATTGCTGCTCCTGGATGCCAAATAAGCAAGGGCCCTCCATTTTGTTGTATCTGATTCAGCCAAAATTCACGTGACATTCCCTTCCACCAGTGGGCTCCCTTCAATTTTGTTGGACCATTTTCTGGTTAGTGAAGGCCTGCTGGATGTGTTGCCATCTGCTGGTGCAGTTGATGCACCTTGGAGCGTCTAGACAGCTTGCTGGATTCTCCTATATGCTGCTGTCTACACCCCTTTCATCTCCCACCATGCATCTCTCATTCCATCTCAGCTGGACTGCTCTCTTCTTGCTTCATGTTGTTGGATCTGCTTGAAGTGTGAAAGCTGGATGCTACTGCTGCGCTTGACTTTTCTTCCAGCATAATCACCATGAAATATTCCCAGCTGTGGCACTATGTAGTTGCTGGACGTTCTGGAACAGTTGGAACGTCATCCCCTTTCCGTCTTCAATCACCGTGGTGCCTTCCATCCAACCAGCCGTGAGCTGTGAGCTTTTCTCCCAGGCCATGAGAGATTTGGACGTTGCTGGATGGTGAATCAGTCACCTTCTTTGCTGGATACTGGACAGTGTTGGAGCTGTTGCTTCCTCCATTTTCTCCCTCTCGGTGATGACTACTACTGGACGTGAGTCTTCTTCTTCAGTAGCCACCGTGAAGTGCTCAACCAAGCTGCTGCCCCTTCCGTCTCCATCTTCTCCCAGCTTCCAAATCAGCATCCGTGAACTCCCAATAATTGGTGGCTATCATTTTTATTCTAGAAATAATGGATGTGCACAAGTGTGGGACCGTGTTCTCTTTATACTTCAACAAATATTCATCAGCATTTTAGAGTTCCTATGTGACCCAAATGGTGGCCCCCTCGTCCTTTGGAAATGTTTATTCAATCAACTTTTGTCAAAAAGAAGAAAACAGGGGGCCATGTGTATGAATTCAGAATTCTGTAAATGAGTTCCTTGTTCCGTGAGTTTGTTTTCCAAATGTAAGGTCCACAATTAAATGCTTAAAGAAATCTGCACACAAAGTGGTCGTGACCAACTTCAATAGAATTCAGGATTTCATTTTTATTTGCTTTCACTAAACCGTGAATGGGTGTGTGATGTATATACTTTCCAAGCCAATTTTACTTCTTGAAATGAGCTACAAAATGTACCAATATTCTACTTCAAATTTTTCATCAACACACAAACTAAATCAGTGCAGTGTAGCTTCTTCCAACAGAGTGTGTAAATGAATTTCCTTACGAATGTCCTTGAATATTTACAGAATTTTCCCTGCACTCAATATTGTAAATAATTAGTCTCAGATAATTCAAATTAATTAAAATAAGAATTTCTGATCGGATTAAGCTCAATTCAGTAAAATGGGAAAATACTGGATAATTATGCACAATTCCCTAATTAAATCTAGCACAATAAGCTAAGTGAAGTGAAGAAAATAATGATTCATCAACAAGCTTTATGGATTTGAAGAGTGTGATCTTTTTGCACAACGGAGGTGCTTGTTGTGTGATAAGGACAAGTTCTAAAATATCAGTGTTGATGTTTCCCTGTGCGTGTCACAAGGAAGAAGAACGAGAAGTTCTTGTACTTTGAGAAGGTTCTCAAAGGGTTGACTACATGAGAGGATTGTTCTTGCTGTAGGGTTGTGGTATTTGGCTATATTAGATTAGTGAGTTAAAGAGGTGACTTACATTTTGGCAGTGTGGTCGCTTTAAAGCCCTTATTGTAAAAACTCATATCTCTATAGTGCAAATTGGCTTTCAATCTCAGGTTAATTGAAAGGACACTAGATGTAGGCATTGAGGCCGAACCAGTATAAAACTCAAAGTTTGATTTTTCTTCTCCTTATCTCTTTGCATTAATCGATTACATATTATCATCATTCGAATACACGTACTGTTACATTGCATACATATCACTTACTGTTCAAGAAAGATTTAAAGATTCATTCCTTTTGCGAAAAATATTTGATAAATAAGTATTTTTATCAAACACCAATTCACACCCCTCTTGGTGTTGAGAAACAAAGCTCATCAATTCTAACAATTGGAACCAGAGCTAGTTTTCAAAAATTATTTGAAAAATAAATCGATTAACCTTTTTGTCTAATCGATTGTTCGATCCTGAAAATGGATTTTGTTTCTCAGACCTTTGGTGAAGATGCTTCCACAAATAGACCTCCCCTATTTGCTGGCGAAAACTATGCCTTTTGGAAAATAAGAATGCAAATTTTTCTTGAATCAATAGACAAGGGTGTATGAGATGCTACACTCAATGGTCCATTTGAACTCACTCATGTGATAAATGGAAAAATTGTTTTGAAAAACTTTTTTGAGTGGACTCAACAGAAAAAATGGAGAACACAATCTGATGTTAAAGCACATAATGTTATTGCTTCTGCTCTCACAATGGATGAGTTTTTCAGTGTTTCCCAATGCAAAACAACTAAAGAAATGTGGGAAGTTCTTGAAGTCACACATGAGGGGACAAATGAAGTCAAGCGTGCCAGAAAGAATTCCTTGATGCAAGAGTATGAAATGTTTAGGATGAAAGCAGGAGAGACCATTAATGATGTGCAAAAAAGGTTCACACATATAGTCAACCATCTGATGGGTCTCGGCAAGGGTTTTGAAAAGGAAGAAATCAACATGAAGATTCTGAAAAGCCTAGACAAAAGCTGGAAACCTAAGGTAACTGCCATATCCAAGTCAAAAGATTTAACCAACATGAATATGGCAACTTTGTTTGGCAAGCTCAGGGAACATGAACTGGAGCTAGGTAGATTGAGGAAGAAAAGAAGATTGAACAGAAACAATCAATTGCGCTCAAGGCTACAAACAAAAGAACCTCCAAGAAGGCTAAATCTAATGCTGAGTCTGAGGCAGAGATATCTGAGAAAGAGGTCATGAATATGAAGGTAAAAAGGTTTACAAAATTCATGAAAAATAGAACTACTGCAACTGACCATGCAGGTTACACAAAAAGAGGAAGAAAGAACTCCAAGACCAGAAATGTGATGTGCTATGAATACGGTAAAGATGGTCACATAAAGTCGGAATGTCTAGAGTTGAAAAACAGACAAAAGACTGACTCCAAGTATCCACAAGACAAGAAAAGAAGTAAGTAGAGAAATGCTTACATTGCTTGGAGAACAATGATGATGAAACATCAAGAGATGATGACCAAAGTGTTGATGAGGAGTTAAATCTGTGTTTCATGCCTGGATCAGTAGATTCAGAGGACAATGACAACAACTTCAAGAGTGAGCCTATCGAAGTAAAGTATGACTTGCTACTTGACACATACCAAGAGCTGCATGCAGAAGCTATGAAATTGCAATACAAGGTAAATCAATTAAACTCTGAAAGAAGAGATTTTGAATATCGTATCAATAACCATGTTAAAGAAAATGAAAAGCTTAAACAAGAATTGGAAGATGCTTTGCAATCTGATAAAACTGTTAAAACTGAAGTCCAGATTGTAAAGAAAAAATGTGAAAATTGTCATGCTCATTTAGAAAAGAATGATTACTTGACAAGCATGCTATCTAAATTTACTCTAGGAAAAGATAATTTAGATGTTGTTTTAAGGTCACAAGGTAGAGCAATAAACAGACAAGGAATAGGTTATAAGGCTAAGAGAATAGAATTAATTATAAGAAATTCATTGATCTAAGCAAACTTGTTACAAATGCGTGCTTTTATTGTAATACCATTGGGCATACTATTAGGAACTATTACTATAGAAAGGTTAGTGGTCCAAGATGAAAGTACAAGTGGATTCCAAAGGAATAACCTCCTATAACTAACCATAAACGCCCCAAGTTTATTTGGGTACCTGCATCGATATAGTTTGAAAGTCTTGCATGAAAGTAAGTTGCTACAAAAGCAGAGAACTGCTCAAGGATGGATTGTAGTGGAATATATCAAAGATTCTTGAGTAACTCGATGTGGTAACGAAAACTGTTAATTTCATGCACTCATGCATTATAAGTTTTTGTATGTGAATGTATGGTGTGTGCATGATTAATGATTGCTTGTCTGGTTAATGTTTTTGTATGAAAAATTGTTTTCACAAATTTTAATCGGTTATGTTATAATCGAAATCGATTAGTGTTTCTTTGTGTTGTTTTCGTGTTTTGGTTGAATTTGTTAAAATTGAAATCGATTTAAAATTTAATAAAATTGATTTTGAATGGTGCAAATGGGCTTTCAATGTCTGGAATGTTTTTAAAAGACACTAAATTGATCAAAGGGTTTAAACGCAAACTGGTGAGTGAAGTGAACGAGAGACATTCGATAGAGAAATGTGAAGCGCCGAAAGGTGAGATTTTCTTTCCCTTTCCCTTTTCCCGCTAGTTTCTCACCCTATAAAAAGGGGTTTCTCTGTAAAAAGAAGGAGAATAGACTCCATTAGACATAGTAGTTGAGGTGGAGAAAGCATGTGAGTATCGTAGGATAGAGAGAGGGTTTATAATAGTTAGGTTTTTGTGTTTTCGTAGAGTCGAGAGATTTTCTTGCAATGGATTTCGCTTAGGCTCTCGCGAGAGTGACAGACCATGGGAGTTCTTGGTAATTTGTAGTATCAATATTGTAATTTCATTTTCAAGTTTTAATGAATCCTTACATTTCTAGTTTATTGCTCGTGTTCATTTTTATGATTCAGATTACTCTTTCAATTCTTGCACATGGACTTTAATTTTCAACACTCGTATACGTTGATTCCATTTGATGTTGAATATTGATGTTGGATTCTTACACATTTGCTTTAATGAGTTTGAGAAGTATTTGTTTTATTCGCTTATTCAATTGTTACTTGATTTTGTAGGTTTAATTAGAAACTACTTTAGGTAGATAATGATTTCATTTTGATTGCAATGTGTAGGAGTTGTTCTGTTCATTTTGGTTTGCATTTCTGATTTCCTAAATGTCTGGCACATTTGTTTTTGTTCTAATGATTGGTAGGGTTATAGACATGTTTCTAAATTGAACACACATATATTTGTTAATTGAATGGGAGTTACCAATTTAAGTTCTGAAATATGAACTCAAAGACCCCAAAGTGGGCTTTATTTTACAGAAGGTTTTCCTGAAAAGTGACTAAGACTATTTTCATGCAATCAATGCTTATTGAAGTCTACAAATTATCTTTACCAAAGTTCTTTGTATGATTCTTTGCTTTATTTGATTTATATATGATAGACTTAGGATAATCGTTTAAATTCAATTTTGTTTTAGTTTAAGTTTCATGTCTTGTTCAATATTGTTGTGTTCATTTGAGATTTATTTTCATGCTTTATATGCATTAGTAGAATTAGGATTCATCACTTGTATGTTTCATTCTCTACATAAACAGTTTAATTTCCTATTTCAATTTTTAGCATATTTGATGATATTTATTTCACTAGCACTAGTACAAAAACAGCGTACAACGTTGAATATTTTGGGCCTTTCACGTTGAATTCGAGAACGATGTCATATCAGGAGACATTAAATTGACGTCGAATTTAAAACATGAACTATGAACGTGTAATAAAGTATCCACAAAAAACAACAATGACAAACAAGTTCAATCAAACAACAACAACAAACAAAATCAACCAAACAACAACAACAAACAAGTTCAACAAAAAATAACAACAAACAAGTTCAACAAATAAGTTCTTCAAAACGAAAATGAAAACAAAAACTAACCTTGGTTCATCGGAATAAAGTGTTGCCACAAGTGAGAGAGAAAGCAGAATGTGCTTATGAAGGACAAAAACACGAAAATAATCGATCAAAATTAACGAAAATCATACCTAAAGTAGTAAATTAACATGCATTTGTATCAAATGAAAGAAAGATTACATGTGATGGTCATCAAACTTCATTCGAGAAAAGTTTGAGCAGAGAAGAGAGTCTCGCGCGCTAAGATAAAGTGAATGAATTTTCAATCTCCCGCTCAAATTTTTATTGAATTCACTAACCTTTTGACGTCTAACACTGGGGCATTCGACGTTTTATATCCTTTTACGTCGAATTACAATTCTAAATGACATTTAATAATTACATTTATTTACAAAAATGCAACCGATCATTTTTAACGTTGGCTACTGAGTGGTTCGACGTTGAACGAGTGACGTTATACGTTGTTTTTGCACTAGTGTAGTTAGGTTCTTATTTTCTTTCCTTATATAGTTAGTTATAACATTTAGAAATTGATAAAAATAGTAGTTATTTTAGATAAAATTTTGCATCTTTGTTCCTTTCAGGAAGCATAACATCTTTCATGCATTCATTTAAGCATTAACATATCATCTTTCATGTATTGCATCCATTTTTGTTAAGCAAACCATTTCATTCTCATGTTTTTCATACTTGTACTAGTTTCATATAGATAGGAACATGCATTATTTGTTAAATTTCTTTTCTTTCAAATTGAATTTCTTTCCCTACTTTGTTTTGTAGTTAATAATTAGTAAATAAAATAACAGGACTTTACTTAACACTTTAAACTTGATTTTAGCCGAGTCTGAGGATTTATACCTTGGTTCCCCTTATGCTACATTAGTGGGGACCAAGTTTATTATATTTTGGGAGATAAAAAGATAGTTTAACACATTAACACAGTTGCATCCTATTAGTGGGGTTGTATTCAAGCTTTCAAACCGATCTATAAGGTAGTATTCTCTGTCTCTTGAATGCTTTACGTACTTTTATTGCATATGTCCCCAGGGTTGGCTGTGAAGTAGGGAGAGTTGAATAATGTTAATGAAAAAAATTCTTTTCACAACTCTTCTCATATAGCACGTTGTAGAGTTTTATGATTTTATTTTAAATGCTTAGACGCTCTACCTAATGAAAGATTGTTTCAAGAAATGCTTTTGTTGTGCTATTCAGAATGTACACTGTAGAGTTTATAAGAACTTCCTTTGTTTAATAGTAATCGTTTAGCTTGGGAATTTGTTCATTTAGAAATAAAAACTCAAATGTAGGTTTTGTAAGAGAAACATTTAGGCAAGAGAGAAAAATAATTGCACAGATATTTTATACTGGTTGACTCCAACTGAGCTACGTCTAGTCTCCTCCGTAGAGAGTTCCACTATAATCTCTGTAAGATTACACTGAGTATTCGCACCACTCCTGGTCTTCTCAGTCAGCGAGTAACCACCTGTTACCCAAGACTAGATTAGTATTCTCACCACTCTTAGTCTCCTTAGTCAACGAGTAACCTCCTGTTACCCTGGACTGAATGAGTATACACACCACTCATGATACTAAGCAACCTTGCCTAGATTTACTTAACTCAACCAAGTTACAACAAATGTTTTAATTCTCTTCAAAATTGAAATCAACGATTGCTTACAAGTCGTTCAGACTATTACTCTCGCAGACAGGATGTAATTATAATACAATGCAGTCTAAACACCCGCAGGTGTTTATCTCTTTTCTCTATCTTACTTTCTTACAAATAGTAAGTAGTATATCAATGAAGCTCGAGAGTTTTTCTTTTATTCTCTTTTCTCTTCTTTTTTTTCTACTCATATGTATTTTTTTTTCTTAAGGTCTTTTTTTTTAACGCTTCTCATCATGAATATTTGGTTGTAAGCTTTTCTCTATCTTACCTTTTGATTTTTCATTTGAAAGCTCTTTATTTATAGGCGTTTGGATAAATGTCTGTTAGACTAAGATTTTGGCCTTGATTCTTGTACTTTCTCTTTCTTCATGTACAGTAGCCGTTGGATAAAGTCAACTTGTCAGAACATACTTGCTTTTTCAGTCATTTGCTTGAAGTAGGTTTGATGATCATTATTTTATACTATTCACTTAGCTTTTCACACCGAATCTTACTAGTGAATTGTGTTTAATTCTCCATTATTGTCTCATTTTCACTAATTGAGCTTAATTTGATCAGTAATTCATATTTTTAATTAATTTGGATTATCAGAATCTAATTGTTCTCATTATTAATTGCAAGACAATTTTGGAATTATGATTAGAACTTCAAGAGGGCTCCCACATCATTTAATTTCGTTTTGTAGTTTTAATTATTTTAGTTTTGCACAAATTTGCACCTTTGGACCCAATTTTAGGTCTTATTTTGCAAGAAGCACATATGGAGGGCATTACATCTTTTGGGGTTTTAAAACCTCAAATAAGATTTGAAACATTTCCTTCCCTCATTTTACATTTTTCTTTCTTAGGTTTTGGAGCATTGGTGCGTTTTCTCTCCCCCCCCTTTAGGGTTTTCGCGTTTTGCCTTTTTTCCTTCTTATGTCGAATATCTTGGTCTAATTACAATTTCGTTTTGTTCTTTTCCTTCAATTTAGATTTCATTTTCCATTACTATTTGGATTTACGTTTTCATTGCAATTTCGTTTTGCCCATATGCATTTCAGTTTTTGTCATAGATTTGCATTTTCAATTATGTTTCTATTACGTTTTTTAGATGAATTTTGTTTGCTGCAATGTGTTTTTTAATTTCTGTTTAATGAAAGAGTGAAACTATTTTGGTTGGTAATTGGGGATATTACAATTCTTGCTTGAGATTTCCGGTTGGTAATTACGTTTCTATTCTTGCCTGGCATGATGTCAATTCGAGATTGTGCTTGAAATTAAGTATACACTTAGTTTCCTAATTGGTGTTTGATTTTCGCTTAGTTAATTGGACTGTGGGTGTTGATTTTCGCTTAGTTAATTCATATTTTTGAAGATCAGATTAACCTTCGCTTAGTTAGTTAATTCGTGTTGGATTAAAGGTGAGAGTAGTGTTTAATTATTTTTAATCTGTGATTGGAAGCTTTGTAATCGATCTAGATGCCAACCTGTTTTGTTTTGTGTTGAGTTCAAGTTTTAATTTAGTTCATTTCACTACACAAAAATGTCCAAAAACACCCCCCACTAAGTGTTCGATCTAATGACTGAACCAATATTTGGTCCTTCAGAGACAACCTAGGAGTCACTTCCTAGTCTATACTATACTTTAATTGCATATTAATTTGATTCGGATACGACCTCGATCAAGATTGTACGTTCTTTTAGACATAGTGAAGAACATTATGTGAATATCTCTTTTGTCTCTAACGTTCACTTTTGATATTTTGATTTGAAGTTTTATGGATGCATTTAGAATAGCTCATATGAAAATAATAGAGTAAATTATGCATGCAACAGATATGTTTTTTCTTATCACTTTTGTTGTTTTTTAACGTTGAGCATTTAATATCATTTAATGTTAGCTTAGAACAACAAATTGTTTTTTGATTTTCTACCGTTGAGGTAGCATTTGACAATTACGCTTTTCTTCTAAAGATAACAAGCTTGATAAAATACTTCATTGTTTGACGAAGTGATGTTTTAACTCATGGTATCGTTTAGACAGAATAAACACTTTTGTTATTTTGAATTTACAGACAAACAACGTTTAGCTTGTTTGTGTTTTCTCTAGTGTCTTAAGTTTTAGTCTTTTAATTTGTTTTGTTAATGACATCGTCTTTGACATTGTATTGTGTTCCCAAGAGATAATCTAAATACCCTTTAGGTATTGATAACAGTTTAAAATACCGTTATCTGTGATGTAATTTTGATACTAAATACTCCCTTTTTGACTTAGAAACTTGCTTGGACTCATGCTTTTTATTAACTTGCTTGGACTCATGCTTTTTATGACTAATTCCCTTTGTTTTGATAGAAAATGAGTTAATACAGGAAGCAGAGATGAAGTGCTAAGGATATAGAGCTTAGAAAGGCCTAGAAAAGCATCAGACGAGGGAATAGCACGAAGCTTGGGCGACCTACAAGAGGCTTGAGTGTGGAAAAATCGACGCTCGCCGCCCAGGCGGCGGACCCCCGAAGCCTAAGCGAAATTGAAGGCTCAAGCATTCCGGAAATCATCGTCCACCGCCCGAGCGACCAAATTGGTCGCTCGAGCGTCGTGCATTCCTGATCCGGTCCAGTTTTTGCTCTGTTTCGACTCTTTTGGACCAGGCCCTATTTCTACTCTTTTCCAACTTTATTTAAAGGACCCAAGCACTCTAGGTTTTGTATCTCTGGCTGGAGCAACAAAACAACACACTCTTCTACTCTCTAAAGGCGGATCTGGAGGCGGAAGCTTCCTCTTCTACTCTTAGGGTTTTACTATCTCTTGCTTTTCCATTGTACATCTGGTTTCTCCATGTCTATGGGGAACTAAACTCTATTTGTTGTTGGGGAATGATGTAACCATGTGAACTCTCATGTATTTGAATTGATTCTTAATCATATATGTTATATTCATTAATTGTTAGGGAATTCATCTATTTTAATTCTTGCTCTATTTAACTCATTTAGTTGGATGATTTATGAATTGCATGAGTGTCGAGAGGTTCCTTACAATTCAAGTTCTTGTTGAATTCTCCCAAGGGTAATATTTCTCTGGGAGAGGGTATGAGTACTTGGTCATCTTAAGCTCTTGATCTTCAAACTTAATTCTTTAGGAACGCTAGGAATTGGATGAACTAGGAATTAAGGCAGGCTTATTGTGCCAAGGGATTGGGTTCTAAGTACTTTAGTGAGTGACGTTAACATTAATGCATAAAGAAGAATTCTTATATACATGAGAGGGAACTTGGTGAAATCTAACCCCAACAACATATTCATCTCATATTAAAGAACATTCGTTCATCTTTGTGTTACTCTACTATTGATCAATTTGCATTCATATTTTATTCTATGTTTTTGCATCTTAAACCAATGATCTCTTTTTATTTAAGTCTTAATTAATTAACTTATCACACGACTGTTTAATGCCGAGAGTCCTCTGGGATACGATACTTGGTCTTACCATTTTATATTACTTGTGCGATTTGGTACACTTGCCAATCCATCAACAAGTTTTTGGTGTCATTGTAGGGGACTCATGGTCTAAACTATTCTATTTGTGTGATTCTTAATTAATTTTGGCTTTATTTTATTTTACTTTATTTTATTTTATTTGATTTTATTTTATTCTAATTTATTTTCATATTTGTTATTTTATTTTATTTTTGCTAACAATATTTTCTAGAATTTTTAGCTTGCAAGATGCAATTCGGACAAACTGTCAGTCAACAACAATGGCAACAACAACCTTCTCTATCAGAAAGATGAGCTAAGATGGATGACACCCTTCAACAATTACTACAGGTGTCTGATTCTCATCATAAATCAATCAAGCAGCATTCAAGAGGATAGAGAAGCAGCTCGGTCAAATGATTCAGAAGTTGTATGATCTGGGAGTAACCTGAAGACCAACTCTAGAGAAGAATGCAACGTTATTGTTACTAGAAGTGGCAAATTTTTAGATGAAAGGTTGAGTTAAAAAAAAGAGAGTGAAAAACAAGAAAAAGAAAGACTGAGTGAAAAAGAAGAGAAAGAAAAAAGAAAAAGAAGAGAGAGAAACAAAAGAAAAAGAGAGACAAGAAAAAAAAAAGAGAGAGGAAGAAGATGAGAGAAAGAAAAAAGAATCTTATAAAAAGATCCTTCCTTATCCAAAGAAATATTCGAGGAAGGAGAAAGAAAAATAGTTTGAGCATTTCATGGAAATCTTCAAGAAATGGAGATTAATATACCCTTCTCTGAAGCTCTGCAACAAATGCCTTCATATGCTAAATTTTTGGAGGAGCTCCTCACAAAAAAAAAGGAAGTAGATTGAAGAAGAAACTATTGAAGTTCAAGGAAACTGTAGTGCTATCATACAAAAGATCCAGGAAGTTTCACTATTCCCTGCACTATAGGGAATATCTCTATTGAAAAAGCACTTATTAATTTGGGAGCCAGCATTAATCTCATGTCGCTCTCCATGTTTGAAAAGATTGAGGGGTTGGAACTCAAGCCTACTCGGATGACTCTTCAACAGGCAGAAAGATCTTTAAAATATCCTTATGGGATGGCTGAAGATGTGCTTGTGAGAGTAGATAAATTTCTTTTTCTTGTGGATTTTGTCATCATGGAGATGGAGGAGGATGTGAATGTACCTCTTATTCTTGGGAGACCTTTTATGAAGACAACAAGAGTTTTGATTGATGTGGAAAATGGCAAATTAAAGGTGAGAGTGCAAGATGAAGAAACAAATTTTGATGTCTTTAAAGCCATGTCTCACCCAAAAGATGATAAGGAATGTTTTCATCTTGATGCACTTGAAAAAGTTTGCATGATCCAAGAAAACAACGCAAGTGATACTCTTTCTTTGGAGGAAATACTAGTTGACACTTGTGAAGAGCCGAATGAAAAACAAGAGGAATTAATTGATGAGTGCTTGACTGATTTAGAAGAATTAAAATAGGATCATTTGCAAAATACAGAAGAAAAAGCCAAAGAAAGCAAAAAGGAGTTGAAGATGTTAGCACCACACCTGAAATATTTGTTGCTAGAAGAAGGTGGAAACAAACCAGTTATCATTAGCAACTCTCTATCCCCTAAAGAAGAAGAAAAGTTGATGGAAATACTCAAAGCCAACAAAGGAGCAATTGGATGGTCAATCTCAGATCTCAAGGGTGTAAGTCCAACATATTGCATGCACAAGATATTCATGGAAGATGATTACAAACCAGTTGCACAACCATAGAGGAGGCTCAATCCAGTAATGAAGGAAGAGGTGAGAAAAGAAGTGCTAAAGTTACTAGAAGCTGACATTATTTATCCTATTTCTGATAGTGCATGGGTAATCCCAGTACAGGTGGTACTAAAAAAAGGTGGGATGACATTTATTTATAATGAAAAAAATGAGCTCATACCCACAAGGTCTATTACAGGATGGAGGATGTGTATTGACTATAGGAAGTTCAACAATGCTACTAGAAAGGATCACTTTCCCCTTCATTTTATGGATCAGATGCTGGAAAGACTGTCAGGTTAGGCTTTTTATTGCTTTCTGGATGGATATTCAGGTTACAATCAAATTGTGGTGGATCCAAAAGACCAAGAGAAGACGACTTTCACATGCCCATTTGGAGTTTTTGCCTACAGAAAAATGTCGTTTGGGTTATGTAATGGTCTAGCAACTTTTCATATATGCATGCAAGTCATCTTTGCAGATTTAATAGAAAAAAATGCATTGAGGTCTTCATGGATGATTTTTCAGTATTTGGCAGTTCCTTTCTAGAGTGTTTGTCTAACCTGGGTGTTGTACTTAAAAGATGTACCCAATCCAACCTTGTTCTAAATTGGAAAACATGTCACTTCATGTTCACATAAGGAATGGGGCATAAAATTTCTTCCAAGGGGATTGAGGTTGACAAAGCCAAAGTGGAATTTATTGAAAAGGTTCCGCCACCAACCAATGTGAAGGGAATCAGAAGCTTTCTGGCTCATGCTGGTTTCTACAGAAGATTCATCAAAGATTTTTCAAAGATTGCCAAACCACTAAGTAACCTTCTTGTTAAGGACACACCCTTTGTGATGAATGAAGAATGCCTTCAGGAATTTGATATTTTGAAAAAAAAAATTGATTTCTGCTCCAGTAATTATAGCTCCTGATTGGAACCAAGATTTCGAGCTAATGTGTGATGCCAGTAATTATGCTATAGGAGTTGTCCTTGGCCAGAGAAGAGAAAAGGTATTTCACACTATTTACTATGCAAGCAAAGTTCTGAATGAAACCCAGTTGAATTATGCCACCACAGAAAAAGAATTTCTCGCTATTGTATATGCCTTGGATAAATTTAGACCATATCTCATTGGGTTTAAAGTGATTATCTACACAAATCATGCAGCTATAAAATATTTGCTAACCAAGCTAGATTCCAAGCCGTGATTAATTAGATGGGTGCTTCTGCTACAAGAGTTTGATGTGGAAATTCATGACAAGAAAGGAAGTGAAAATTTAATTGTTGATCACTTATCTCGGTTGGTTAATAGTGAGTTACAAGCAAGGAAGCATAAATCTTGGAATCCTTCTCGGATGAAACACTCATGTATATTCAACAAAGGCTGTGGTTTGCTGATATGGCTAATTTCAAAGCTGCAGGAGTAATCCCAGATGATATCAATTGGCAACAACGAAAAAAAATTTTACATGATGCCAAATAGTTTATTTGGGGTGATCCTTACTTATTCAAAATTGGGGCAGATAACCTTCTAAGGCGTCGTGTTACTAAGTAAGAGGTGAAAGGAATTTTATGGCACTGTCATGACTTACCTTGTGGGGGGCATTTTAGTGGAGAGAAAACAGCTGCAAAAGTGCTCTAATAAGGATTTTATTGGCCTACTCTGTTTAAAGATGCTCACAATCATGCTAGAAACTGTGATAAGTGTCAAAGGACAGGTAGTATCTCCAAACTACATGAGATGCCATTGCAAAGCATATTAGAAGTAGAAGTTTTTTATTGTTGGGGCATAGATTTTGTTGGACCTTTTCCACCCTCCTTCAATAATGAGTATATCCTGGTGGCTGTGGATTATGTGAGCAAATGGGTGGAGGCCCTGGCCTATCCCAAGAATGATTCCAAACCTGTCATAAAATTTTTGAAAAGGAAAATTTTCTCCCAATTTGGAACACCCAAGGTACTTATTAGTGATCGAGGATCTCATTTTTGCAATTTTCAGTTAGCAAAGGTACTCAAGCATTATGGTGTGAGACACAAGGTAGCTACACCATATCATCCACAGACAAATGGGCAAGCTGAGGTCTCCAATAGGGATATAAAAACAATTTTAGAAAAGACAGTGGCTTCATCAAGAAAAGATTAGTCTCAAAAGTTGGATGACGCCCTTTGGGCATACAGAACTGCAATGAAAACAACTATTAGATTATCTCTCTTTCAAATGATTGATGGAAAGGCATGCCACCTTCCGGTGGAGATGGAACATCGGGCTTTAAAATTCTTGAATTACGATTCTTGTGACAGTGCCGAAAAAAGGAGAAGGCAAATTATTGAGCTTGAAGAGATGCGGCTGCATGCCTATGATTCTTCAAAGAATTATAAAGAAAAGGTGAAATTTTATCATGACAAGAAGCTGGTAAAAAAAGTCTTCAATCCAGGACAACAGGTACTGATGTTCAATTCACGACTAAAACTTTTCCTGGAAAGTCGAAGTCCAAGTGGTCTGGTCCATTTATGATCAAGAATGTTCTTCCACATGGAGCAGTTAAGTTAACAAGTCCAGCATCTGAAGATCCACAAAGAAGTTGGATTGTCAATGGACAACGTCTCAAGCATTATTTGGGTGGTGAGGTGGAACGCCTTTCCATAGTCATGGAGTTGGTTGATCCAGATTGAATCTATTGGGTCAAGCTAGTGACGTTAAAGAAGCGCTTACTGGGAGGCAACCCAGCTTTCTAAACTTTTCCTTACTTTTATTTTATTTTATTTTATTTTTTTATATTTTGGTTAATCTTGAACTCTTTTAATATTCCCGTTTTTATTGTTTTTTCTGGAATAATGTACTTTGCTCTATCTTATTATAGTGGTTTAGTTCTTTTGATGTTGTGTTTTGATGAGTGTTACTTTTTTATGCTTATTGCTTGGATTGATGTTGAGATGATGCATGCTGTGAAAATACACAGGTGGTTGCTTCTAACATGTGAAACAAATGCTTGAGGTAAAACTTGATTGAGATAGTGAGCAGGATGTTTTTCTGAATTCTGGGACTTGAGAGTTTACTTGTGTCAATTTTGGGTTTCAGAGTTGTTGTGAATAATTGCTATTACTCTGCAAGCATAAATGATTTTGCCCAAATTTTCTGTGATTGAACTACTTGCTTGCATGTTTCATATGATCAAGGTCATCTTTTGTTTTCCATTAATTTTTAGCCTATACTCTTGAATTTTTCCAAATAAAAAGAGAACAGTTTGTTCCATCCTTTAAACCCTTAGGCTTAAGCATGTTTGAAAACCCTGTTTTAAATTCTTTACCTTGAGTTGAGTTGAGAATATTTGTGAGGTATTGAAAAAGGTTCAAGTTTGGGGTTAATGGTAAGCAACCCCACTTTTCCAAGCAGTGAATAATTAAAAAGCAGTAGAAAAAGAAAAAGAAAAATCAAAAGAAAAGAAAAGGAAAAATAAAAGGAAAATAAAATAGAGCTCAGTACAAGGGAAAAAGGTTGGGAAAGATCTTCTTGAAAAGAGAACCTGTGAGTAATTGATAAATTCATAAATGTCTCTCTTAACTCAAGGAATTTTGCTGACCAGAAAAACCAATTTTCTTCTTAGCCCAACCAAGTTACAAGCCATGAAAAGCCCTCGTGATGACAACTTGTTTGTTAGTATGTTTGATTTTGGTAAAATGAAAGGCAAAATTAATTTGTGTGATACTGTGAAAGTAGAGTGATTGAGAGATCTCACTATACACCTGTGAGTTGAGTGATACACTTTTGAGTGCTTGAGTAATATACTTTTTAGTGCTTGAGTGAAACACTTTCTTTGGTGAGGAATAGTTCTTTGAATTTCTGATTACATCTCTGCTTGGTGGATTGATTGCTCTTAAGGATAGAATATGTTGAACTGTTTGAGTATCACTTTAAGTTATGTGAGAGAAAGCATCTGTGCATCTTGACTGATATTCCTATGATGAGCTAATTTGAGTGATTACTTATTGTAGAAAAAGATTTTTAAAAAACTGCTGAACCACTGTGAAATTTGTTGAGAGTTAAGTTACATTTTGTTTTGCTTGAGGACAAACAAAGTTCTAAGTTTAAGGTTGTGATAATGGTTCAAAATACCGTTATCTGTGATGTAATTTTGATATTAAATACACCCTTTTTGACTTAGAAACTTGCTTGGACTCATGATTTTTTATTAAGTTGTGTGAATAAGAGAGTTGAGGTTGAATTTGATGATTTTATGACTAATTCCCTTTGTTTTGATAGAAAATAAGTTAACACAGGAAGCAGAGATAAAGTGCTAAGGATATAGAGCTCATAAAGGGCTAGAAAAGCACCAGAAGAGGGAACTACACGAAGCTTGGGCAACCTGCAGGAGGCTTAAGCATGGAAAAATCGACGTCCACCGCCTGGGTGGCCAAATTGGCCACCCTAGCATCGTACGTTACTGATCTGGCCAAGTTTTTTGATCTATTTCGACTGTTTTAGACCGGGCCCTGTTTCTCATCTTTTCCAACTTTATTTAAAGGACCCAGGCGCTCTAGGTTTTGTATCTCTGGCTGGAGCAACATAACAACACACTCTTCTACTCTCTGAAGGCGGATCTGAAGGCGCAAGCTTCCTCTTCTACTCTTAGGGCTTTACTATCTCATGCTTTTCCATTGTACATCTGGTTTCTCCATGTCTATGGGGAACTAAACTCTATTTGTTGTTGGGGAATGATGTAACCTTGTGAACTCTCATGTATTTGAATTGATTCTTAATCATATATGCTTTATTCATTAATTGTTAGGGAATTCATTTGTTTTAATGCTTGCTCTATTTAACTCATTTAGTTGCATGATTTATGAATTGCATGACTGTCGGGAGGTTCCTTACAATCTAGGTTCTTGTTGAATTCTCCCAAGGGTATTATTTCTCAGGGATGAGGGTATGACTACTTGGTCGTCTTAAGCTCTTGATCTTCAGACTTAATTCTCTAGTTAGGAATTGCACGAACTAGGAATTAAGGCAGACTTATTGCGCCAAGGGATTGGATTCTAAGTACTTTAGGGAGTGACGTTAACATTGATGCATAAAGAAAAATTCTTATATACATGAGAAGAATTCTTATATACTCTAGTACCTTAACCCCAAGAACATATTCATCTCATATTAAACAACATCCGTTCATCTTTGTGTTACTCTACTATTGATCAATTTGCATTCATACTTTATTTTATGTTTTTGCATCTCAAACCAATTATCTCTTTTTATTTAAGTCTTAATTAATTAACATATCACACGACTGTTTAGTGCCGAGAGTCCTTTAGGATACGATACTTGGTGTTTCCATTTTATATTACTTGTGCGATTTGGTACACTTGTCAATCCATCAACATGTATGATAAGCTTTACGCTTTTATCTTCAACTATATGCTTTTGACTTCTTTTATCATTGCATCAAGGTGTTTGACTTAGCTATTCTTTTGTTTCCTAAAATCCTAAGTGTTTTCCTAAGATTTTCTATGTTGGAGATTTTGGTTCTAAGTCTTTGTATTTTCACCCTATGTTATTTTCATATTATTATTATTTTTGTTTAATGTTATTTTGTTAAACTTCAAAGCATGAGAGTGTTTAAGCACATAGAAGATTTAGTCTTAACAGGCTGTGTGGGTCTCTTTAATAAAGAAGTTAAATGCTTCACTTCTAGGTTCATATTGGAACTCCTTCAAAAATTTCAAGAAAATATTCTTCAGAGTTGTAGTCAACTAGAGTGGTCGACCACACTTCTATGACAAAAATGGGAACAAGAAGTTCCCCTTCTATTTGACTGATAACCCCTTCTAGTAAGTTTTACATCTTCAAACATAAGTGGCGTAATCTCCCTCCATCGTCACCTAAAAGTATCCGACTTTAAGGGTTCGAGCCATGATTGTCTGTGCCCTAAAAATGTAACTGCATATCCTTTCATGCGTCTCCTGAATGATGTAATGGGTTTGCTCCAAAGTTACACACGTCAACAGAGGTTGACCACTCTTCTATGACAAAAATGGGAACAAGAAGTTCCCCTTCTATTGGACTGATAACCCCTTTTAGTAAGTGATGAACCAATATTTTCCTCACTTCACTTAGTTTACTGTACTAGAATTAATCGGGGAATTGTGCTTAATTGTCCAGTATTTTCCCATTTTTCTGAAATGTGCTTGATTCGATCAGAAATTCTTATTTTAACTAATTTGAATTATCTGAGCTAATTATTTGCATTAGTAATTGCAGGAAAAATATTGGAAATACAATTTGGGACATTTGGAAAAATATTCATTTTCACACTGTGTTATTTAATTGAAAGAAGCTACACTGCATTGATTTATTTTGGGTGTTGAAGTTAATAATAAATGAAGCTTGGTTTTGGTTTTCTTGGTTCTTGGCTGGAAACAAAGTGGTGTCACGGCCAATTCAATTTTTTTGCAATCAAGCACATAAGAAAGTGGGGGCCACCAATTTGAGAAGGGAATATTTGAGAAAGGATGCGCATGGGCTGAAGAAAACACCACACGGCCATTGCAAAATAGGCTTGGTTTCTTTAATAAATTAAGCAAATGGAAAGAAGGGATCACCACCTTCAAGTGTAAGTTTCTCAAAATTATTGAAGACAATATGGAGAATTCACGTGACAAACAAGAAACCATATATGGGAAATGATGAGGGGACCGCTTTCACACCTTTGTCCCATCCAACAATTCAACAAGTGAACCCACATGATGTCCACACACAAGGTTTTTCTTTCACAAAGCTGGGCATAAATATTAAATGAAATGGAAAGTGAAGTGCAACTACAACACCACACGGCCAACTCAATTTGGCAAGCATCTAAGTTGGAATCTAAGAGGGGGCCACCATTTTTGAAGTTTACGTGAATGAAGAGGTTTCATTTATTGAATGGATGGAAGAAAAAGCAACTCCACTTTCACGGCCCACATACAAAGAAGCTCTTGGATTTTAAATTGGAAAATTGAGTGTTGTGGAATGGTATAAGCACACGGTCTCCTGGAGCTGCAAGCAAGAAGAGAGTTGGGACGTGCTAGAGCAGCTGCACCATTAAACTCTTCATTTATCAAGGTCCACTAAAAGAAGGGCATCCCTTGGACCATCCAGCAAACAGAAAAAAAAGGGCTTCACGGACATGGCAGCAAGGAGAACAGCAGCTTGGAGGTTCACCGTGAAGCAAGAGAAGCCACACTTGAAGGGCAGCAAGGAGCTTGAAGAGAAGTGAAGCATAGTGATTGAGTTGAGAGAAGAATGAGTTGGTGTGCACGGTGCTGGAAGAGAAAGCAGCTGTTTGGTCTCTCTTGGTTTTGCATTCCAGCAGCCACACACAAAGAATAATCAAGCACGGTGCAATATTTTCTTTTTGGTTTTGTCTTGGAGAAGAAGACGTGCACAAGGAAATGAAGGGGAGGCTACGGATGTATGAAGAGAAAGGAGAAGAGCAGCAGCCACTGGTTTTGAACGTTTTGCACAAAAAGAGGAGTGCATTCATTGGCTGGAATGTGAACAAGGTGAAAGCACAAAGCAAGCAAGTCCAGCAAGAAAAGAAGTGAAGCTCCACGGTCTTGGTCCAATTGAAGCTGCAACGTGCAAAGAGAGATGAGGAGAAGCTGTTGTAACGTCCAGCAAAGGAAGCAGCATGAATGGTGTGCTACGGCTGATTGGAGAAGAAGACAAGAGTAGGTGCAAAATGGAGGGCCCTCACCCTATTTTCTCACGGCCAAGAAACTATTGCTCAGCAATTTGTGCAAGGAAAAGATGTCAATTGGAGACAAAACAAAATCAACGTGAAAGCATATCTGAAAAGAGAAGTCACGGGAGGAAGTTCAAGTTCAGATTTTGGCTATAAAAGAGCAATGGCAGCAGAGAAGAAAAATTATTAGATTTTAGGAGTAGGAATTAGGAAGTACGTACTGGTTTTCTCCTCCCCTCTTGGGGAGGTTGTGATTTGATTCCTTTTCCATTTCCAATTCCAGTAGCATACTTTCAATTCTATTTTCAAATACTGTATGAATTTTATTTCTGAAGAAGGGTGTAGTTCATTTGATCATTTGGTTTTCATTTTATTTGAAGTTTTGAATTTTAATTTAAATGTTGAATCCTTGATGAATTTGATTTTCAGTCCAAGTGTTTTTAATTTTACCGTCTCTTTTATTTTATCGTTTATTGTTTTCTACATCGTTTAATTTTACCGTTTCTCAATTTACCGCTTTTCATTTTTACTGTCTTTTACTGTTCAGTTTTTACAGTGTTTAAATTTGTTTCAACGTTTTTAAATTCTATTTAATTTCCAGTCCACTTTAATTTTATCGCATCCAAACATATTCACAAACCCCCCCCCACTTCGTAAAAAAATCTGAGACTGAACCACCAAAAATTGGTCCTCGAGAGACGACCTAGGAGTCAAATCCTAGTCTATACTGCATTAATTTATGCACATCAAATTTGTATGACCGCGACAGTTGTATCAAATTTTGGCGCCGTTGCCGGGGACCAATAACGGTTCGGTTTTGGGTCTTTTGTTATTTTCTGTTATGTGTGTTTTTGTGTACATGTGATATATGTTTTTAGTTTTTGTTTTGTTAAAATTTGTTGTTATGTTTTATCTTGTGTTGTGATGTAATGTTTTGTTTTGTGCATGCATGTCGTATGAGTTTTGTTAATTTAAAAAAAGAAAAATAATAATATTAGTTTTCCCTCCATGTTATGTTTCTGTATATTTCTTTCTGTACAATCTTTGTTTGAAGAGGAAGTCCAAGTCTGAGACAGGTTTTGCACTACAATAGATGAAATGACTGATTCTCAAGATTGGATGTATGAGATAGTCAAGAGTCTTCCCAAATTCCATGGGTTGGCACATGAAGATCCATACAGGCACCTCAAGGAGTTTTGTTTGGTGTGTTTGTCTATGAGGCCTGCTGGTGTTTCAAAGGAGACAGTGTTGATAAAAATGTTTCCCATGTCCCTTCAAGATAAAGCAAGAGACTGGTTCATATACCAGTATCCTTTTAATAGTTGGCAGGAAACACAACAAAAATTCTTCGACAAGTTTTTTCCAGCAGCAAAGGTGACCAGCATTAGGATGAAGATCACTGCTATTGAGCAGTTTCAAGAAGAAAGCCTAGCAGATTATTGGGAGAGGTTTAACAGGCTCTGCATAACTTGTCCAAACCACCAAATTCCAGAGCATTTGCTCTTGATTTATTTTTATGAAGGGCTCCTGGACAGTGAAAGGATACTTGTGGATGTAGCTTTTGGTGGATGTTTGATGGATATAACCCCATCAGAAGCGAGGAAATTGTTCTGCAAGCTGGCTGGTGAAAGTCCAATTGAGTTAACAAAGGAAGAACCTGAGCAGCCTATTCTGGATTCTGACGCTGATAGCCCTGAGGATGCAGCTGATAACTTGGAGTTTGGTAAGAAACTTTTCAGTGAGCAAAAACAGGTTTATTCTGAACCTGAGATTCCAATTTTGCCTGATTTACCTACACATTCAAATGCATGTGATTTGACGCACACTGATTCTATAGGGTTTATGACTGATACTGATACAAATTTGATTGACCATTCTAAAAATTTTAATTCAGTGTCAGCCATTGAACCCACTGGTCAAAGTCGCGTCAATATTGATTTTGAAAGAGAAATTGTGCAATCTGATGATTTTATAGAGTTAGGACTAAACTTTGATTTAACACAGTTTTCTGAAAATTTTGAATGTGATTGCAAATCTGGTTCTTGCTCCATTTGTGCTGAAATTGATTATGCGTTACAGCCAGACTCTAAGTTTATTACAAATGCTATTAAATGTGAGTTTGATGACAAGGATGCAGAGTTCAAAAAGAATGCAGGTGCTGACATTAAGGAATGCATGATTAATGAAGAAGAGTATACTGCTACTTCTTTGAGCGAGCCAGAGATAGCTATTCCGGTGTCACACACTCAACAAATGCTAGTGGAAGGACAGATACTGCTAAAACAAATTGCTACGAGAAAAATAATGATGAAGCAGTTCTTCCTCAAATTTTCTTTGCTGGATCCTGAGGCGAAGAACATCTCCCTGCTTGTCCAAGTTTGGCAACTGCCACCATAACCAGGGGAGTTTTCCTGTTCATTCTTCCCTTAATTTTCTTGGTTTGCGAATTAGGGGAGAATTCTGATTTTCTTAGTTTATGATTTTTTTAAAAAAAAAAATAATAATAAAAAATAAAAAATAAAAATAAAAATAAAAATAAAAATAAAAATTAAAAAAAAAAATAAAAATAAAAAAATTTTATGTTCTGTTTTAGGTCTGTTATTTTGTTAATGTATGTTTTGTAAATATGTGTTTTGTTTGCTATTTTTGAAATATGTGTTTTATTTGGTTTGATATTTTGATTCAGTATTAGGTCTTTTGTTTCGTTAATATGTGTTCTGTTTTTATTTATTTATTTAGTTTTTTGTTATAATAAAAAAAAAAAAAAAAAAAAAAAATCAGAGAGTAAAGTTGCAGTAATAGGGCAGAGAGGTGTAGTTTGAGCAGATATAATCTGAGTGAATTTATTGAAAATAACCTAGTACACCGATAACATTCTGTCTTACACTGCTGATAATAAAAATAAAATTCATAAAAATAAAATAAAGATGTCCGAGGTTCGATCATTATTGATCGTTAATATTACAGTCCAAAAAAAAAAAAAAAAACATAAAACATAAAAAAATTAAAAACATAATAATTTAAGTGTCCTTATTACAGTACTTGTCCTATATTCTGGCCACACTCGGCCAACAAAAACATAAAAAAAAAAAATAAATAAAACATAAAACATTAAAACTGGAAGAATTCTCGAGCTGGTTGTGGTGGTCTAAGGGAGAGCTCCGTTGAGGGAGCTCTGGTTCGAAAAGTCACGAGCGGAGGCTTTGGTGGAGGAATTTCTCGTTCATTTCTGTCGTCATCGATAATGATCGGAACTGGAAACAAATTCAGCAGCCTCGGTGCCCTCATTATCACCCAGTTGTTTTCTTTCAAACAAAAAAATAAAAAATAAAAAAATAAAAAAATAAATAACTTGTGTTAATTATAGAAGAGGAAGTGAAAATTTTCAATAAAAATGGAGGTGTGATCAGAGGTCTTACCGTACATGTATAGCGGCAGTTGTGAAAAGAGAGTGCCTGTGGGGTCTATCTCCGCTTGCCAGCGCCTGACCCGATTGCCATGGTTGTTAAACCAGCAGTGCACGTTGTATTCAGTGGCTTCGCCGAAGGTCCTTAGTCGAGACGCGATCTCGACGACTTGCGCTCGGCTTGGGTGTGTGACCCCATAGTTGTAGATTTTGGTCATCATCGTGATCTGATCATCTGTAGGACGCCATTGTTGACTGGTATATCTCTCTGATTCCATATCACTCATCCTTCCTCTCGTAATATACAAATACATAAATAAAAAATAAATACATATAAAAAGAACAAAAACAAGAAAAAAAAACATAAAAACATTAGATTCTTAATTCAGTGTTTTCTTTATTTGTTCTTGTTTCCTTTCAGATTTATTTTGTCCAGTCATGCTTTAATGTTTCAGTTTTTGGTCTCAGATCTGTTTCACGGTCCTCGCAAAGGGTCCTAAACGGATCTATGTCCAGTTGTCCGGTTGTTCTTGTCCATATTGTTCTTGTATATTATGTTTATGTGTTTATTTAGTTTTAAGTGGGGTACGTGGCGTTGTTCTACCCGATTGTCTCTGCAATACCTTCAATCGAAGGGAGATTAACGTCTGGTTTCCAGCCTATATACCCCTTAAGTTTTAAGACAATTGTGTTTTATGTGTTTTAAGTGTTTAGCAGGTGAAAAATAAAGCGAATAAGAGCTGAAAATAAAGAAGGAACTGAAAGCAGGAAAAAGAAAAAAAAATGATAGATCTGAAAGCTGTAAAAGGAGAAGAACTGAAAAGCAAAGAAAAGAGCAGAAAGCTTAAACGGCAGAAAGAAGGAGATCCAAGGTGCAGATGACTTACCCGGAGTAGTAGGGCTTACAGAAGATTGACGCAGATCTTAGACGCTCCGAAGGCACACAGGCAGAGGCTCCGCAGAGATTCCAGACGCTCAGGTAGAGAGAGAGAGGAGAGCGAGGAGAGCGAAGAGAGGACTAGAGAGAGAGACTAGGTCAGAAATGCCGCTCGGGAGCCGAAGTTGCCCTTTTATAGCCTAAATTTCTGCCACTGTAGCAACAGTGCCGGTCATTCGCACCGAAACTGTTGTCACAGTACCGGTCTCCTTTTTCAAAAAAAAAAAAAAAAAATAATAATAATAAAAATTATTAGCATCTACTGATGGATGCTAGGTGTTTTAGACATCTGCTGATGGATGTCCCTGATAACATCTACTGATGGATGTTACTGAAAAATTTCTTCCCATTTTTCCTAACTTTTTATTGCACTTGTCTATATTATTTGACTGCTCTGAAATTGATAATCTGATGATTGTAACACACTGAGGACATTGTGTGATTTAAGTGTGGTCTACTGGGGAGAAATTTTGATTTTCTGTTAGTTTCTGTTAAGTTTGTATTTTGTGTGTTAAATTTTTTGTTTTTGAGTGTTAAATTTTTTCTGTTTTAAGTGGTTTTTAGTGTGTTTTGTGTGCAATAAATTTTACATTTTTCTTTTGATTTCTGGATGATGTTTAAGTTGTAGATTTTTCCTTCACTTCATTAATACTTATGGTTTGAAATCCTTGCTTTTCTCTGCTTGGAAGATGATTATAATGTTTAAGAGGTTGATTTGATTGTAACGAATGCCCTGTGTGAGATTTGAGCCATTTAATTTTCTTTCTTGTGTGATATGTATCTTGAATGCTTGCACATATGCCTTGGCTTGATTCTTTTTGATATACTTGATTGATATGCATGTTCAGACGTGATAAAGGCATTTTTGTTCTTGAGCCTCTTTAGCCAAATAAGCCTACCTTGTTATTATCCTTTGATAACCCCTTTGAGCCTATACTGTATATATTTCTTTGTGTTGAAGCTCATACACTGATCCTAAGTGAAAAACAAATTATTACCTTATCCTTAGGAAAGTCTGGAGCTATAGAAGTATTTTGAGAATAAGTGTGGTCTCCTTGGGAATTCTGATGAATTGGCTAGTTGGTTTCTCATCATGTTTTGAAATGATAATTCATATCCTGTTGTGTGATAAAAAAAAATACAGGATAAAAAAAAAATGATGAGAAAAAGAGAAAAATTGAAAAATAATTTTGTGAATAATGGAGTCGAGAAGAGGATTGAATTAGAGGTTTGGGTGAGATTTCACTGTGTTTACATTTTTTTTCCTAGTGCACCTCTATTTCTTCTGAGCTATAGCTACTTATCCAAATTTATCCTCCCCTGTCCTTGGCCCCATTACAACCCTGAAAGACCTTTTGATCTGAACATGCATATGTTTTAAGTGTTGATATTAGAAGCTTGCCAAGTCTACTTGTGTTTGTTTTCTTGAGTACATTGAGTTGAAATTATTTACCCTAAACACTTGAGAGAAACACTATTAGTGCATCTGTGAGGTTATGTTATTTTTGAATCACCTCTTGAACTGAGTAATCATTTTGCCATACTTTGAATTGCTTGGATGATTTCTATAAGTATCTGCTTTATTTGATTTGTGTTGGATAATTTCTACTTCTTTTATCTGTCCAGAATTCTTGAGAACTGTGTAAATTCGGTTTATTTTTCTTATGAGTTTTTATTTTTCTGTCTGCTGCGTGTGTGTCAGTCCTTTAAAGTCCTTCTTTGATGTCCTATTCCCTGATTTGTGTCTTGATTTTGCCCAGGAGTGCAAAAGACTAAGTGTGGTCTATTTTGATGAACCAATATTTTCCTCACTTCACTTAGTTTACTGTACTAGAATTAATCGGGGAATTGTGCTTAATTGTCCAGTATTTTCCCATTTTTCTGAAATGTGCTTGATTCGATCAGAAATTCTTATTTTAACTAATTTGAATTATCTGAGCTAATTATTTGCATTAGTAATTGCAGGAAAAATATTGGAAATACAATTTGGGACATTTGGAAAAATATTCATTTTCACACTGTGTTATTTAATTGAAAGAAGCTACACTGCATTGATTTATTTTGGGTGTTGAAGTTAATAATAAATGAAGCTTGGTTTTGGTTTTCTTGGTTCTTGGCTGGAAACAAAGTGGTGTCACGGCCAATTCAATTTTTTTGCAATCAAGCACATAAGAAAGTGGGGGCCACCAATTTGAGAAGGGAATATTTGAGAAAGGATGCGCATGGGCTGAAGAAAACACCACACGGCCATTGCAAAATAGGCTTGGTTTCTTTAATAAATTAAGCAAATGGAAAGAAGGGATCACCACCTTCAAGTGTAAGTTTCTCAAAATTATTGAAGACAATATGGAGAATTCACGTGACAAACAAGAAACCATATATGGGAAATGATGAGGGGACCGCTTTCACACCTTTGTCCCATCCAACAATTCAACAAGTGAACCCACATGATGTCCACACACAAGGTTTTTCTTTCACAAAGCTGGGCATAAATATTAAATGAAATGGAAAGTGAAGTGCAACTACAACACCACACAGCCAACTCAATTTGGCAAGCATCTAAGTTGGAATCTAAGAGGGGGCCACCATTTTTGAAGTTTACGTGAATGAAGAGGTTTCATTTATTGAATGGATGGAAGAAAAAGCAACTCCACTTTCACGGCCCACATATAAAGAAGCTCTTGGATTTTAAATTGGAAAATTGAGTGTTGTGGAATGGTATAAGCACACGGTCTCCTGGAGCTGCAAGCAAGAAGAGAGTTGGGACGTGCTAGAGCAGCTGCACCATTAAACTCTTCATTTATCAAGGTCCACTAAAAGAAGGGCATCCCTTGGACCATCCAGCAAACAGAAAAAAAAGGGCTTCACGGACATGGCAGCAAGGAGAACAGCAGCTTGGAGGTTCACCGTGAAGCAAGAGAAGCCACACTTGAAGGGCAGCAAGGAGCTTGAAGAGAAGTGAAGCATAGTGATTGAGTTGAGAGAAGAATGAGTTGGTGTGCACGGTGCTGGAAGAGAAAGCAGCTGTTTGGTCTCTCTTGGTTTTGCATTCCAGCAGCCACACACAAAGAATAATCAAGCACGGTGCAATATTTTCTTTTTGGTTTTGTCTTGGAGAAGAAGACGTGCACAAGGAAATGAAGGGGAGGCTACGGATGTATGAAGAGAAAGGAGAAGAGCAGCAGCCACTGGTTTTGAACGTTTTGCACAAAAAGAGGAGTGCATTCATTGGCTGGAATGTGAACAAGGTGAAAGCACAAAGCAAGCAAGTCCAGCAAGAAAAGAAGTGAAGCTCCACGGTCTTGGTCCAATTGAAGCTGCAACGTGCAAAGAGAGATGAGGAGAAGCTGTTGTAACGTCCAGCAAAGGAAGCAGCATGAATGGTGTGCTACGGCTGATTGGAGAAGAAGACAAGAGTAGGTGCAAAATGGAGGGCCCTCACCCTATTTTCTCACGGCCAAGAAACTATTGCTCAGCAATTTGTGCAAGGAAAAGATGTCAATTGGAGACAAAACAAAATCAACGTGAAAGCATATCTGAAAAGAGAAGTCACGGGAGGAAGTTCAAGTTCAGATTTTGGCTATAAAAGAGCAATGGCAGCAGAGAAGAAAAATTATTAGATTTTAGGAGTAGGAATTAGGAAGTACGTACTGGTTTTCTCCTCCCCTCTTGGGGAGGTTGTGATTTGATTCCTTTTCCATTTCCAATTCCAGTAGCATACTTTCAATTCTATTTTCAAATACTGTATGAATTTTATTTCTGAAGAAGGGTGTAGTTCATTTGATCATTTGGTTTTCATTTTATTTGAAGTTTTGAATTTTAATTTAAATGTTGAATCCTTGATGAATTTGATTTTCAGTCCAAGTGTTTTTAATTTTACCGTCTCTTTTATTTTATCGTTTATTGTTTTCTACATCGTTTAATTTTACAGTTTCTCAATTTACCGCTTTTCATTTTTACTGTCTTTTACTGTTCAGTTTTTACAGTGTTTAAATTTGTTTCAACGTTTTTAAATTCTATTTAATTTCCAGTCCACTTTAATTTTATCGCATCCAAACATATTCACAAACCCCCCCCACTTCGTAAAAAAATCTGAGACTGAACCACCAAAAATTGGTCCTCGAGAGACGACCTAGGAGTCAAATCCTAGTCTATACTGCATTAATTTATGCACATCAAATTTGTATGACCGCGACAGTCGTATCAGTAAGTTTTACATCTTCAAACATAAGTGGCGTAATCTCAATCCATCGTCACCTAAAAGTATTCGGCTTTAAGGGTTTGAGCCATGATTGTCTGTTCCTTAAAAAGGTAACTGCATATCCTTTCATGCGTCTCCTGAATGATGTAATAGGTTTGCTCCAAAGTTACACACGTCAGCAGAGGTCGACTATATCCCCTCCGATAAAGTTCATCCCTAACAACGTGTAGCGAGCGACTTTTCTCACCCAATCCTTATCCTCCCCTTCTAGAACATATTCAGGCTTTAGTTAACTTATGTAAGGCTCCATCCACGTTGCCTCCCCCGAGTCGACGATCTCACATTCAGTCATTGCAATGGTTGGAGAATTAATTGGTTTCAGTCCCTTGAACGCCCGTCCTGAGGGGAGCGGACGTCTATAATATTATGGACGTCCGCTCCCCTCAGAACGGACGTTCAAGGGACTGAAGCCAATTAATTTTGCAGCCACCCTTGTCAGCCCCTTGAACGTCCGTCTTGAGGACGGACGTTCGGGCCCTCCCAGGACGGACATTCAAGGGCTGACAAGGTAATTGGAGAGAATTAATTGGTTTCAGTCCCTTGAACGTCCGTCCTGAGGGAAGTGGACATCTATATTATTCTAGACGTCCACTCCCCTCAGGACGGATGTTCAAGGGAGTGAAGTCAAATTAATTCTGCAGTCAGCTCCTTGAACGTCCGTCCTCCCAGGACGGACGTTCGGACCCTCCCAGGATGGACGTTCAAGTGGTTGCCATTGGCGTTGAAAGCGTTCAGTGTTCAACGTTCAGTATTCGGCCACCCTGTCAGCACCTTAAACGTCCGTCCTACCAGGACGAACGTTCGCACCCTAATGAACGTCTGCCCCACTCTCACGGACTTCTACAATATTATAGACGTCTGCTCGCTCTCAGGACGGACGTTCAAGTGGCTGCCATTGGAGTTGAAAGCGTTCAGTGTTCAGCGTTAAGTATTCAGCCACCCTGTCAGCCCCTTAAACGCCCGTCCTACCAGGACGGATGTTTGCTCCCTAATGAACGTCCGCCCCACTCTCACAGACATCTATAATATTATAGACGTCCGCTCCCTCCCAGAACGGACGTTCAAGTCGCTGACATGGGAATTGAAAGCGTTCAGTGTTCAGCCTAATGAATGTTCGCCCCACTCGCACAGACGTCTATAATATTATAGACGTCCGCTCACTCCTAGGACGGACGTTCAAGTGGCTGACATGGGAGTTGAAGCATTTAGTGTTCAGCCTAATGAACGTCCGCCCCACTCCCACAGACGTCTATAATATTATAGACGTCCGTTCCCTCTCAGAACGGACGTCTAGAGTTTCACTTATTTACGAATATGCCACCGGTCAATTATTTACGTTAGGGCTTTTGTGGACGGACGTCTATGGGGAGACGTTAAAAGTCAATTCTGCACTAGTGAAGGACTTGTACCTCCCTTTCTTCCTGGTGCTGGCTAGCTTAAAGAGCACCTCAACTCTCATGTTGTCCCCTCGAATTATGTGCTCGAGCTTGACCTCAACGAAGGTGTTGAGCATGTTTGTCAATATATAATAATACTATAACAGGAGTGGATCCTTCACTTGATAGTCACCCATTAGGCGTGTAACCATTAGGCGCGAGTTTGTCCAGCATATATGGAGTGTTGCATAAATTCCTTAATAAAATTAGAATGGACTCGAATAATACCTATGACTGTGAGTTTATTTGTCATTCCTATTTGTAAATGTAAGTAATTAATTTATATAATTGATTTATGAGTAATATTATTCTTTATAAAAAAATCTAATTACACAAAAAAGAATTACTTCTAACTTTTAATTAAACATTGATTACTTGTATATTATATAATATATGGAGTGATGTAAAAATTCCTATTAAGATTAGAATGAGTTTGAATAATAGCTACTTTTATTTATAAGTATAAGTGATTAATTTATAGAAGTGAAAATGCTCTTTTTATTCATGAAGGCATGGCGGAAAACCAGAAGACAGTTATGAATTTCAAAAACATTCTCCATTGTTTTGCTTTTTTTTATACTTCCTAGTTTTGGTTATAATGTCTTTCATCATCTTTGGTATTCATTGTAGATATTATGTTTTGTAATAGGAGGATTTCTTTTTGAAATCCTCTAAGATATAGGACGTTGGTTATCTAAAAAAAAGACGTCAATCTTTGCATCGAATGCACTCAATATTCGACGTCAACAGTATAAATTTAAATTGTCTTGGAGTTGTTTCCCCCATAGGAAATCAAAAATCTCTGAAATCTAATGGTAGAAGACAACTCCAAGACAATATTTTTAAAGGATTCATACATAGTTAAATAATTAAGTTGAACAACATTTTTATATAATTATTTTAGATCTCAATATTGTTTCGGCATTAAACATATTGTGAACCATATTTCTTTTTCCTAAGCACTTCCCTTTCAATTAGATAACTTAATCATTTATGTACTATAGAAAGCATTTTTTTCACTTGAATTTCACAGGCCACCTTCATATGAACTGAGACATGAATGAGACACTTTGAACTTCAACTGGGAAAATTGTAATTTAAAGAACAAACAAGTTTCGAAATCTAAGGAAAGGAAAACGCCAAGGATATAAAAAACATGAATCCTAATAGGTTCAATGTGGAAAGAGGAGGAAAGGAATTATGTGAAATGGAAGTTATATTTATAGATGAACTGATGATGTACATCGTGTAATTATACGTAGTAATTGCCACACTCCACCCTCCTGTATGAACATCGAAGCTCAACTGAATTCGACGTTCAAACATCATTCAAAGTAATAAATCTCATTGTATTCAGATAAGAACAAATTGACGTCCCACCCCCAAGAAATTGTCTACATTTCAATCACCCGCGAAGAAGGTGAGATTTGGAGGGCTTGAAGTTAAAAAGTTTGAAGTGTCACTCTATATTCATATAATTCCACTCTCAATTTTGCTAACACTACAAGAAAAGTCGCATTTAAATATGGCCGAAATCCGTATATAACATCAAAAATCCGTATAAAAAATGGTGTTATATACGGATTACATACGGCCAAAAATCCGTATATAAAAAGGGCGTATATAACATTACATACGGATTATCCGTATATAAATTATATACGGATAATCCGTATATAATTTACATACGGATAATCCGTATATAAATTATATACGGATAATCCGTATGTAAATTATATACGGATAATCTGTATATAAATTAGATACAAATAATCTGTATGTAAATTATATACGGATTATCCGTATGTAAATTATATACAGATTATCCGTATGTAAATTATATACGGATTATCCGTATGTAAATTATATACGGATTATCCGTATATAAGTTAAACAGTTTTTGACTTCACGTGAATAGCATACCTGATGGAGACCAATTCCCAGCTGGAAACGTGTAGGAAGAGGTTCCAGACCAAAGGAAACCAGTAATGAATAATGGTGCAGCGGATGGATGAAATGATGCAGTGTTTGAGGTGTTTTAATGGAGGAAAGGTGTATGGGTGAAGCCTCACAGCTCAGAGGGCCTTCCTACAGAGGAAGGAAGCTTGAGGAAAGGAGGAGAAGTAGTAATTCAAAGGTGACTTAAGAGCACAAAAGCTGGAAAACAATTTCTGCAGCATATCATTAAGCTCAAAAGTGAATCAATACAAGGAAAAGGCCCTCTTATTTATAGGTGAAGAGGAGCCTAATTTCTAATTCTAATTCCCTCCTAAATTCAAATGATTCAGATTTATTTTGATCAACCAAAGTCCATGCCTCTTTCCAGCTCATCCAACAAGGTGTGTGCTTCCTTTCATATCAGCCCATTTCACGTGGAAAATGCTGGTGCATGCCGTAAGCACCTCTTTTTGGTTCTTTTGCTTGATTTTATTGATTTATCTTCTTGGATGGCTCAATCATAGTCTCCAAGATTTATTAATTCCTACAAAACAAAGTATAAATGCTTTAGTTAAGAGAAGAAGGATTTTTATAAGTAACCTTCCATAGAAGCAAAATAGTATGTGGTCCTTCTTCCTCTTGAATCCTCTTTGCCATGGCTCTAGTAAGAGGTCCAATGTGCATCTTAGATGGTCTTCCATCAGACCCTCCCTCTTGAAAAAGATCTGTCCTCAGATCTGCTTCATCCTGTTGATCATCTCCTGTGAAAGGAATTAAATCGCAGATGTTAAAAGTAGGACTGACACCATAACTTTCAGGAAGGTCTAATATGTATGCATTATCATTTATCCTTTTGACCACCTTGAATGGACCATCTCCTCTTGGACTAAGTTTGGATTTCCTTTGAGAGGGAAATCTTTCCTTTCTCAAATGAAGCCAAACTAGGTCTCCTTTTTCAAAAACTATTTTCTTTCTCCCTTTGTTGTTGTATTCTGCATATTTTTGAGTTTGTTTTTCAATTTGGATTTTAACTTTCTCATGTAACTTCTTGATAAACTCCGCTTTAGAAGCACCTTCTTTATGAAGAAAAGAAGATGATTCTGGAAGAGGTAGTAAATCAAGAGGTGTGATAGGGTTAAAACCATAAACAACCTCAAAAGGAGAAAGATTAGTAGTCTTGTGGACTACTCTATTATAAGCAAATTCAATATGAGGTAGATGTTCATCCCAAGATTTGTTATTTCCTCTTAATATTACCCTTAATAATGTAGATAAAGATCTATTTACTACTTCAGTTTGCCCATCAGTTTGTGGGTGACATGTAGTAGAAAATAGAAGTTTAGTTCCAAGCTTTTCCCATAAAGTTTTCCAAAAATGGCTTAGAAACTCACATCTCTATCAGACACTATAGTTTTGGGTAAGCCATGCAATCTCACTATTTCTTTAAAGAAGAGTCTAGAGATATAGCTAGCATCATCTACTTTGTGGCAGGGTATAAAATGAGCCATTTTACTAAAACGATCTACTACCACAAATATAGAATCATACCCCCTTTGAGTTCTTGGCAATCCTAAGACAAAGTCCATGCTTATGTCCTCCCAAGGGGTATTAGCTATAGGAAGAGGTGTATAGAGTCCATGAGGCATAATTTTGGACTTAGCTTGTAAACAAGCTATACATTTAGAACAATGCCTTTGAACATCTATTCTCATGTGTGGCCAATAAAATTTACTTTTCAAAATGTTTAGAGTTTTATCAACTCCATGATGGCCCATGAGTCCTCCTCCATGACTCTCTTTGATAAGAAGTTTTCTAATGGATCCTTGGGGTATACAAAGTTTTCCTTTATTAAAAAGATACCCCTCAGAAAGATAGAATCCATCAAAAGGCTTCTTAAGACATGATGAATAAGTGGATGCAAATGTTTCATCATTTTCATATAACTCTTTTATGTCATCAAATCCTAATATTTGGGATCCTAGGGTTACTAATAATGCATGTCTTCTAGATAAAGCATCCGCAACAACATTAGTACTCCCCTTTTTGTGTTTGATGACATAGGGAAATTGCTCAAGATATTCCACCCACTTTGCATGTCTTTTGTTTAGCTTTGCTTGCCCTTTAATGTACTTGAGAGATTCATGGTCAGTGTGTATGATGAATTCTCTAGTTACCAAGTAATGCTCCCAAGTTTTTAAAGCTCTAATGAGGGCATACAACTCTTTGTCATAGGTAGGATAGTTTAAGGTAGGCCCCCTAAGTTTTTCACTAAAGTAAGCTACGGGATGTCCTCCTTGTATTAAAACAGCTCCTATTCCTACCCCAGATGCATCACATTCTAGTTCAAAGGCTTTGGAAAAATCAGGCAAAACTAGAATAGGTGCATGTGTTAACTTGTGTTTCAAAGTCTCAAAAGACAACTCTTGCTTATCACCCCAAATAAAAGGCATATCTTTCTTGACTAGCTCATTTAAAGGAGCAGCTATGGTGGAGAAGTCTTTCATAAATCTTCTATAAAAACTTGCTAACCCATGAAAACTTCTCACCTCTCCTACATTTTTAGGGGTTGGCCATTCTTGTATAGCCTTGATCTTCTCTGGATCAACATGTACACCTTCTTTTCCCACTTTGAATCCAAGGAAAATCACACTTTCTTGACAAAAAGTATATTTGTCAAAGTTGGCAAAGAGATGATGTTCTCTAAGAAGAAGCAAGACTTTTCTGACATGGTTAAGATGATCTTGAAGGCCTTGACTATAGACTAGGATATCATCAAAGTAGACCACTACAAATCTGCCTATGCATTCCCTAAGCACATGATTCATTAATCTCATGAATGTACTTGGAGCATTGGTCAAGCCAAAGGGCATGACTAACCATTCATACAAACCAAACTTGGTCTTGAAAGCAGTTTTCCATTCATCTCCTTCATGAATTCTTATTTGATGGTATCCGCTTTTAAGATCAATTTTGGTGAAGAGATTTGCTCCATGTAATTCATCCAACATGTCATCTAGCCTAGGAATGGGATGCCTATACTTGACAGTTATGTTGTTGATGGCCCTACAATCTGTACACATTCTCCAAGACCCATCCTTTTTAGGAACCAACAACACAGGCACAGCACAGGGACTTAAACTCTTTTGGATCCACCCTTTGTTCAACAAGTCATTAACTTGTTTCTCTATTTCTTTTGTTTCCATAGGGTTGGTTCTATAGGCTCGCCTATTGGGTAGGCTTGCCCCAGGCACCAAATCTATTTGATGTTCTATTCCCCTCAAAGGTGGTAATCCACTTGGTACCTCTTTGGGAAATATATCATCAAATTCCTTTAAAAGTTTTTGCAACCCCTTTGGTAGAGAACCAAGTTCATGAGTGATTGAAACAAATGCCTCTTTGCAATAAAGAAGGAAATGAGGTTGTCCAAGAAAAAGATTTTTGGAAATATTCAAGGTTTGAGGTTGGACAACTTCATGGGCTGAGGCATGGGTTACCAAATTCTTTCTTTCTTTCTTAGTTTCTTTTTTCTTTTCTCCATCCAACTTCTTCTTAAGAATTATTTGGTCCTTGACGAAGCTGTCGCGGTCATACAAATTTGATGTGCACAGAAATTAATGCAGTATATGACTAGGAAGTGACTCCTAGGTCGTCTCTCAAGGACCAATTTTTTCGGTTCAGTCTCAGATTTTTTTACACGAAGTTTGGGGGGGGTTGTGAAAGTTTTGGTAGTGGAAAATTAAATAAATGTAGTGAAAATAAAGATGATGAAAATGTAAATCAAGTAGTGCAGTAAAAGTAAAACTGAAAAACGTAAATCGCAGCTTGAAACGTAAATTGGAAATAAAGTTTTGACAAAATTAAAATTTGCAATTGGAAATAGATCATGAAACTGATGAAATAACTTAGCAGAAATGACAGTAATTTGATCGAAGATTTAAACGTGCGAACAGAATTGTAAAACACACTGGAAATTAACATTCAATTGAAACTGAAAAAAAAAAAGAAACAGAAAACCTCCCCCAGCGGGGAGGAGAAAACCAGAACGTCTACTATTCTACTCCTAAAATCTAATCCTCTTCTTCTCTGCTGCTTGCTTTCTTTTATAGCCAAAACTCAGAATCCGTGAGCCTCTCCCAATCTGTACAGAATTCTTCCCGTGAGCATCTTTTCCTTGCATGTTGAGCAATAGTTTCTTGGCCGTGAGAAAATAGGGTGAGGGCCCTCAATCTTGTCCTCTTGCACACCATTCCAACACATCATGCTTTTGCTCCTCCAAGCTGCTACTGTATTGTTCAAGCTGGACGTTGATGCTTCTTGGGTGGTGGTGCTGCTGTATTCTCTCCAAGCACACACCTAAAGCCCATCATCATTCCTCGTTCTTTTCTTAGACCAAGACCGTGGATATTCCAGCCAAGCATCTCTTCTCCCTTCTCACGTCCAGCCGTGACATCCTCACACGTCCAGCCAGCACCGTTTCCTCCTTCAATCCAGCCCCTCTTCACTCTTTAAGTGAGCTAGCCATTAGTTGTTCCTAGACGTGAATCTCTTTTTTACTGGACGGAACAACCTGCTGAACTAAGCTTGCTGGATGGAAGTTGTGCTACTGCCAGCCAAGTGTTGGTGCTGGACCAAGCTGTTGGACTTCACGTGAACCATGTACTGTTGCTTTTGGTTGCTGTGTTTGCTTCATCACCAACTCATTTCCACCATGCTGTGCAAGTCGGAAGCCACTTCCCTTCTTGCTGGACCAAGGCCGTATGTCTTTCATTCCCTGCTGGATACTCTTCTGCTTCACTTCTTCCAGCTCTTCCGTGGGCTGCTGGATGCTTCCTCTCGCGCTGCCATCGTGTGTTTGCTGCCACCGTGTGAAGGTTGGCCTCAAAACCTCCCATGCTGGACTGCTGGATGAAGAAACCCGTGAGAGCTCCAATCCCTCAACGTGGTGGCTGCTGCTGTATCTGCTGGGAGCGTGTTTGGCTGCTGCTTGCTGTAATGGAAGACCGAGAGCTTCCTTCTTCTTCCTTCACGGACGTGCTGAGCTGCTTGCTGTAATGGAAGACCGAGAGCTTCCTTCTTCTTCCTTCACGGACGTGCTGAGCTGCTGCAACGTGAGCATCTCCTTCTCTGCCATCATCCGTAAAGATAGCTGGGCTGTCATCTTCTTGCTTCCAGAAACAGCTGGGACACAATTCCTTCTTTTTCCCAAAGAATTCTGCACATTCTTTTCAAACCAAAGTGGACCGTGATATCACTTCTCTCCAAAATAAATAAAGCATCCACTTACTAATCATTTTGGTCCCTACATATCTACGTGTGAACTTTTGCAAACTTCAATTAAATGTAAACGTGAGTGGTGGCCGTGTGGTGAGTGTTAGCTACGTGAAATGAGTGACCACAAACTAACAAAATAAATTAGCATTACACTTCTCCCAACCAAACCGTGAATGGAAAGTGGCCCCTTCTCCTTTGTTTCTTCTTTCAAAAATGTAACGTGGTCCCCTCCATAATATGTTGTCTCCCATTCACATTTATCTGCAAAGAGAAAGAAGATTTCATGTGCCGTGAATTTGCTTCTTCTATGCCCAAAACCGTGAGCTTCGTTCCATAAACTAAATGCAGTAAGAAACCGTGACACCTTCTTTTCAACTCTAAACAAAATTATTCCACCTCAAATTTGTACATATCAACACAGATTAAATCAATGCAGTACGGCTTTGACTAGATAGCACAGTGTGTAAATGAATATTCTTCCAAATATCCCAAAATATTTCCAATATTTCCCTCCAATTATTAATGCAAATAATCAACTCAGATAATTCATATTAATTAAAATAAGAATTTCTGATCGAATTAAGCACAATTAAGAAAAATAGGAAAATACTGGACATTTAAACACAATTCCGTAATTAATTTTAGTACAATAAACCAAGTGAAGTGAAGAAAATAATGACTCATCAAAATAGACCACACTTAGTCTTTTGCACTCCTGGGCAAAATTAAGACACAAATCAGAAAATGGTTCAAAGGACTTTCAAGGGTACGACACAAACATAGCGTACAGAAAATAAAGACTCACAAGGAAACAAACCGAATTTACAGAGTTCTCAAGAAATCTGGATAGAGAAAAGATGTAGACAATATCCAACACAAAATCATGGAAAGCAGATACTCACAGAAATTCATCCAAGCAATTCAAAACATGGTAAAAATAATTAATCAGTTCAAGAGGTGATTTAAAAATAACAAAACCTCACAGATGCATTCATAGTGTTTCTCTCAAGTGTCTAGGGTAAATCAATGTCACTCAATGCACTCAAGAAAACAAACACAAATAGACTTGGCAAGCTTCTAATATCAACACTTAAAACATATGCATGTTCAGATCTAAAGGTCTTTCAAGGTTGTAATGGGGCCAAGGACAGGGGAGGATAAATATGGATAAGTAGCTATAGCTCAGAAGAAATAGAGGTGCACTAGGAAAAAAAAAATGTAAACACAGTGAAAT
Source organism: Vigna nakashimae (assembly GCA_034642375.1). NCBI lineage: Eukaryota > Viridiplantae > Streptophyta > Magnoliopsida > Fabales > Fabaceae > Vigna > Vigna nakashimae. The sequence goes on along the minus strand of CM067760.1, from coordinate 17,219,293 downwards.
CTCACCCAAACCTCTAATTCAATCCTCTTCTCGACTCCATTATTCACAGAATTATTTTTCAATTTTTTTTTCTTTTTCTCATCATTTATCCTATCTTTTTTTTTTTTTTTTTTTTTCACACAACAGGATATATATTATCATTTCAAAACATGATGAGGAACCAACTAGCCAATTCATCAGAATTCCCAAGGAGACCACACTTATTCACAAAATACTTCTATAGCTCCAGACTTTCCTAAGGATAAGGTAATCATTTGTTTTTCACTTAGGATCAGTGTATGAGCTTCAACACAAAGAAATATATACAGTATAGGCTCAAAGGGGTTATCAAAGGATAATAACAGGGTAGGATTATTTGGCTAAAGAGGCTCAAGAATAAAATTGCCTTTATCACTTCTGAACATGCATATCAATCAAGGATATCTAAAAGAATCAAGCCAAGGCATATGTGCAAGCAATCAAGATACATGTCACACACAAGAAAGAAAAACAAAGTGGCTCAAATCTCACACAGGGTGTTCGTCACAATCAAATCAACCTCTTAAACATTATAATCATCTTCCAAGCAGAGAAAAGCAAGGATTTCAAACCATAAGTATTAAGTAAGTGAAGGAAAAATCTACAACTTTAGACATCATCCAGAAATCAAGAGAAAAATGTAAAATTTATTGCACACAAAACTCGATAAAAATAACTTTACAGAAAAAAAATTTAACACTCAAAAACAAAAAATTTAACACACAAAATACAATCTAACAGAAAAATCAGAAAAATCAGAATTTCTTCCCAGTAGACCACACTTAAATCACACAATGTCCTCAGTGTGTTACAATCATCAGATGATCAACTTCAGAGTAGTCAAATAATATAGACAAGTGCAATAAAATGTTAGGAAAAATGGGAAGAAATTTTCAGTAACATCCATCAGTAGATGTCTAAATCACGCAGCACCCATCAGTAGATGCTAATTAATTTTTATTATATATTTTTTTATTTTATTTTATTTTATTTTATTATATTTTTTTTTTTTTTGAAAAAGGATACCGGTACTGTGACAACAGTCTCCGTGGCAACGACCGGAACTGTTGCTACAGTGGAAACAATTTGCCTATAATTAGGCCAATCTCAGCGCCTGAGTGGCATTTCCTGACTTCCACTCTCTCTCTGCTCCTGTCTTCTCTACTCCTCTCTCCTCCTCTCTCTTCTGAGCATCTGGAGTCTGCGCGGAGCCTCTGCCACCGCGCCTTCTGAAGAGTCTGAGAACCTCGAGGAGCCTCTGCAAGCCCTACTACTCCAGGTAAGTCCTCTACACCTGGATCCCTTCTGCTTGCTTAACTTTTCCTGTCGTCTCTTTGCTTCATTTTTCTTCTTTCCTTTCATTCTGCTTATTCTGCTGTTATGCCTTCCTGCTTTCCTTCTTCTCCTTTTCCTTTTTTCCAGATCTTTCATTTTTTTTTTTTCTCTTTTTCTTTTTCTGCTTTCTTTTCCTGCTTTCATTTAAGCCTTCAGTTCCTTCTTTATTTTCAGCTCTTATTCGCTTTCTTCTTCACCTGCTAAACACTTAAAACACATAAAACACAATTGTCTTAAAACTTAAGGGGTATATCGGCTGGAAACCAGACGTTAATCTCCCTTCGTTTGAAGGTATGGCAGAGACAATCGGGTAGAACAACGCCACGTACCCCACTTAAAACTAAAACACAGAAACTGAATATACAAGAACAATATGGACAAGGACACTGGACGTAGATCCGTTTAGGACCCTTTTGCAAGGACCGTGAAACAGATCTGAGACCAAAAACTGAAACATCAAATACAGACTGGACAAAATAAATCTAAAAGGAAACAAGAACAAATAAAGAAAACAGAGAACTAATCTAATTTTTTTTTTTTTATGCTTCTCTTTTTTTTTATGTTATGCTTTTTTTTTCTTGTTTTTGTTCTTTTTATATGTATTTATTTTTTATTTATGTATTTGTATATTACGAGAGGAAGGATGAGTGATACGGAATCAGAGAGATATACCAGTCAACGGTGGCGTCCTACCGACGATCAAATCAAGATGATGACCAAAATATTCAACTATGGGGTCACACACCCAAGCCGAGCGCAAGTCGTCGAGATCGCGTCTCGACTAAGGGCTTTCGGCGAAGCCACTGAATACAACGTACACTGCTGGTTCAACAACCACGGCAATCGGGTCAAGCGCTGGCAAGCGGAGATAGACCCTACTGGCACTCTCTTTTCACAACTGCCACTGTACATGTACGGTAAGACCTCTGATCACACCTCCTATTGAATTTTCCATTCCTCTTCTATTATTAACACAAGTTTTTTTTTTTTTATTTATTATTTTTTTTTGTTTGAAAGAAAACAACTGGGTGATTATGAGGGCACCGAGGCTGCTGAATCTGTTTCCCGTTCCAATCATTATCGATGATGACAGAAATGAACGAGAAATTCCTCCACCAAAGCCTCCGCTCGTGACTTTTCGAACCAGAGCTCCCTCAACGGAGCTCTCCCTTAGACCACCACAACCAGCTCGTGAATTCTTTCATTTTTAATGTTTTGTGTTTTTTTTTATTTTTATTTATTTTTTTTTTTTTATGTTTTTGTTGGCCGAGTGTGGCCAGAATATGGGCTGTAATATGAACACTTATATTTTTGTTGTTTTTATTTTTTATGTTTTTATTTATTATGGTGTGTAATATTAACGATCAGAAATGATCGAACAACTTTATTTATGTTTTTATGTATTTTATTTTAATAATCAACGTAAGACAGAATGTTTTCTGCGAATTTGGTAAGTTACAATAAATGCACTCAGATAGTTTCACCTCTCTGCCCTTTACTTGCTAATTCTGCTCTTACGATTATTTATGTTTTAACAAAAAACTAAATAAATAAATAAAAACAGAACACATATTAACGAAACAAAATACCAAATAACGAACACAAAATATCAAAGCAAAAAGAACACAAATGTCAAAAACAGCAGACAAAACATATATTTACAAAACATACATTAACAAAATAACATACTTGAAACACAACACAAATTTTTATTTTTATTTTTTATATTTTTATTTTTTATTTTTTATTTTTTGAATTTTCGAATTTTTTTTTTCTTTTTAGTACAAACACTAAAAATCACGAAGCAAATAAAACACAAAACACATTTTTTTAAATATATGAAAAATAAATATATGTATATCATATAACAATTAAATTTTAATTGAAAGGAAAGATTTTGCATGCTTAAAATAAAATAATTTATCAAAAAGAATTTTTTTTTTTTTAAATATAATAATTCGAAAACTAATAAAGAAAATAAAATAATAAAAAAAAATAAAAAACAAACATAAAAGAAAACAAAATGCAGAATCTCCCCCAGACCATACTTAAACTACAATGTCCTAAATGTTTTCTAAGCATAAGATCATAAATTAAAACAATAAACAGATAAAGGACAAGTGCACTAAAAATATGAAAACGGGGAAGAAAGAAAAAGAAAACTTCCCTGGTCAGGGTGGCAGTTGCCAATTTTGGACTTGTAGGGAGATGTTCCCTTCTTCAGGATCCAGCATGAAAGTGTTGAGGACGAACTGCTTCATCCTCCAAATCTGATCAAGTAGGGAAATATCCTCCACCGCCGGATCTAAGCAGCAAATATTGTTACTAAGCAGATTCAGTAGGTGCCTTTTGATCTTCAAACTATCAGTGTCAGCACCTTTGTTTTCCCCTGTGGGTGTATGTTGATCAAATTTATACGTACCTCCTGCAACATGGTTAGTGCAATGTGGCACTGCAGAAATTTCATGCAGAGGTATAACACCCAATCCCAATTCATCATACTGAGCCTTAGATACAACCTCATAACATGAATCCGTTTCAAATGTAGAAACAATATCTATAACAGGTTCAGATTCATGTTCAGTGCATGGAGAACAAATATTTGAATGTAATAGTAAAAAACGGTTCTCATCATGCACAGAGGAAAAATTAAAATCAGACTCAACAACTATATAATCATCAGCATACCAATCAACAGCATAATCAACAGAATAATCAATTTGCGGTATGCTTCCCTCTACTTCCTTGAAGATTTCTAAAGTGTGGGAAGATGAAGGTGGTCTACCTGGTTCAGGATTACTGCTTACTTCTGCCGGGTCCCCAAAATTTTCATCAGTCTCCTCAGGTGCAAGAGTGGCCATCTGCCTGATCTGATCACTCAGATTCTGAATGGCAGATTGAGTTTCCTGCTGGAACTCCATGCTCTCTTGCTTGAACTGCATGTTCCCTTTCTGAAACTGAATGTTCTGCATTGTCATCTGCTCTAGTAACTCCTTCAATGTAGGTTCAGAAGTTGAAGGCTGAGGAGTTATTTGAATAGGAGAATCATACTGCTGACTCTCATATTGTGGAACTGGCTCCCAAAGAGAGCTCTCAGAAATTGGATGATGGAACATATTGTTCTCATCATAAAAATCAGCAGATTTAAAATCAAAGTAATATGCAGAATAAGAATCATAATCACAGACATTGGCAGAATAAGCATTATTCACAACATTAAAATAGGTAGACATGGAAAAATAAAAACTAAAAACTAAAAACTAAAAATTACGAATCAGATAAAACAAAACACATTTATACATGCTACAAGCACACACAAGACAGAACATAATAATAATTTTTTTTTTTTTTTTAAATTTTTTTTTTTTTTTAATTTTTTTATTTAACAGATAAAACAGATGCGACAGACATACAGAAAATAGAATATCACATCACAACAAAAAAAATAAAATAAAATACAACACAATTAACATGCTACAGGCACAAACAAGACATAACATCAACAAAACTTTTTTTTTTTTTTAAATATAACAACTAAATACAAAACACAACACAATAAAAATATAAAAGACAAAACATATATTAACACAACATAATCGAAAAACACAGCAAAAATCTAAAACAAAAAACCTGGAACTGAGTGACAACGCCGCCAAAATTTGCTGAAGGTGTCGTTGTCGCCTACAAAAATATACAAGACAAAACACACAAAACAAACATATTAACAGAACAAAACTTTATACAACAAAAATCTAAAACCAAACCTCCATTGGTCCCCGGCAACGGCGCCATTTTGACGAAGCTGTCGCGGTCATACAAATTTGATGTGCACAGAAATTAATGCAGTATATGACTAGGAAGTGACTCCTAGGTCGTCTCTCAAGGACCAATTTTGTCGGTTCAGTCTCAGATTTTTTTACATGAAGTTTGGGGGGGGTTGTGAAAGTTTTGGTAGTGGAAAATTAAATAAATGTAGTGAAAATAAAGATGATGAAAATGTAAATCAAGTAGTGCAGTAAAAGTAAAACTGAAAAACGTAAATCGCAGCTTGAAACGTAAATTGGAAATAAAGTTTTGACAAAATTAAAATTTGCAATTGGAAATAGATCATGAAACTGATGAAATAACTTAGCAGAAATGACAGTAATTTGATCGAAGATTTAAACGTGCGAACAGAATTGTAAAACACACTGGAAATTAACATTCAATTGAAACTGAAAAAAAAAAGAAACAGAACACCTCCCCCAGCGGGGAGGAGAAAACCAGAACGTCTACTATTCTACTCCTAAAATCTAATCCTCTTCTTCTCTGCTGCTTGCTTTCTTTTATAGCCAAAACTCAGAATCCGTGAGCCTCTCCCAATCTGTACAGAATTCTTCCCGTGAGCATCTTTTCCTTGCATGCTGAGCAATAGTTTCTTGGCCGTGAGAAAATAGGGTGAGGGCCCTCAATCTTGTCCTCTTGCACACCATTCCAACACATCATGCTTTTGCTCCTCCAAGCTGCTACTGTATTGTTCAAGCTGGACGTTGATGCTTCTTGGGTGGTGGTGCTGCTGTATTCTCTCCAAGCACACACCTAAAGCCCATCATCACTCCTCGTTCTTTTCTTAGACCAAGACCGTGGATATTCCAGCCAAGCATCTCTTCTCCCTTCTCACGTCCAGCCGTGACATCCTCACACGTCCAGCCAGCACCGTTTCCTCCTTCAATCCAGCCCCTCTTCACTCTTTAAGTGAGCTAGCCATTAGTTGTTCCTAGACGTGAATCTCTTTTTTACTGGACGGAACAACCTGCTGAACTAAGCTTGCTGGATGGAAGTTGTGCTACTGCCAGCCAAGTGTTGGTGCTGGACCAAGCTGTTGGACTTCACGTGAACCATGTACTGTTGCTTTTGGTTGCTGTGTTTGCTTCATCACCAACTCATTTCCACCATGCTGTGCAAGTCGGAAGCCACTTCCCTTCTTGTTGGACCAAGGCCGTATGTCTTTCATTCCCTGCTGGATACTCTTCTGCTTCACTTCTTCCAGCTCTTCCGTGGGCTGCTGGATGCTTCCTCTCGCGCTGCCATCGTGTGTTTGCTGCCACCGTGTGAAGGTTGGCCTCAAAACCTCCCATGCTGGACTGCTGGATGAAGAAACCCGTGAGAGCTTCAATCCCTCAACGTGGTGGCTGCTGCTGTATCTGCTGGGAGCGTGTTTGGCTGCTGCTTGCTGTAATGGAAGACCGAGAGCTTCCTTCTTCTTCCTTCACGGACGTGCTGAGCTGCTTGCTGTAATGGAAGACCGAGAGCTTCCTTCTTCTTCCTTCACGGACGTGCTGAGCTGCTGCAACGTGAGCATCTCCTTCTCTGCCATCATCCGTAAAGATAGCTGGGCTGTCATCTTCTTGCTTCCAGAAACAGCTGGGACACAATTCCTTCTTTTTCCCAAAGAATTCTGCACATTCTTTTCAAACCAAAGTGGACCGTGATATCACTTCTCTCCAAAATAAATAAAGCATCCACTTACTAATCATTTTGGTCCCTACATATCTACGTGTGAACTTTTGCAAACTTCAATTAAATGTAAACGTGAGTGGTGGCCGTGTGGTGAGTGTTAGCTACGTGAAATGAGTGACCACAAACTAACAAAATAAATTAGCATTACACTTCTCCCAACCAAACCGTGAATGGAAAGTGGCCCCTTCTCCTTTGTTTCTTCTTTCAAAAATGTAACGTGGTCCCCTCCATAATATGTTGTCTCCCATTCACATTTATCTGCAAAGAGAAAGAAGATTTCATGTGCCGTGAATTTGCTTCTTCTATGCCCAAAACCGTGAGCTTCGTTCCATAAACTAAATGCAGTAAGAAACCGTGACACCTCCTTTTCAACTCTAAACAAAATTATTCCACCTCAAATTTGTACATATCAACACAGATTAAATCAATGCAGTACGGCTTTGACTAGATAGCACAGTGTGTAAATGAATATTCTTCCAAATATCCCAAAATATTTCCAATATTTCCCTCCAATTATTAATGCAAATAATCAACTCAGATAATTCATATTAATTAAAATAAGAATTTCTGATCGAATTAAGCACAATTAAGAAAAATAGGAAAATACTGGACATTTAAACACAATTCCGTAATTAATTTTAGTACAATAAACCAAGTGAAGTGAAGAAAATAATGACTCATCAGTCCTCTCTTACTTGTGAAGGTGTAAGACGACACAAAATAATTTTCTTTCCTTTGTGTTGAATGGTGATTTTGTTGGTGACTCCATCATGTAAAGCTTGTTTATCATATTGCCAAGGTCTTCCAAGTAATATGTGTCCAGCTTCCATTGGTACTATATCACAAACAATTTGATCTTCATATTTGCCAATGGAAATAGGTACACTTACTTGTTCTTTAACTACTATTCCATCATCCTCTTTGATCCATTGAAGTTTGTAAGGTTTAGGATGAGAAGTAGTGGTTAAGCCAAGCTTTTCTAGCATTCTAGAACTACAACAGTTGCAACAAGAGCCACTATCCACTATCATTGAACATGTCGTTTCTAAAACTTTGCATATTGTGTGGAATAGGTTCTCTCTTTGTGACTGTTCTAATTCTACATGTTTACTTTCCAGGAGTCTCCTTACCATAAGTAAGTCACCATCACAAGGTAAAGCTTCTTCTTCTTCAGAAATGGATGTTTCAGACTCACTATATGAAGAACCCTCACTTTCACTCTCATGCTCAAGGATGTAAGTTGACCTTCTATTTCGGCACTCAGGTGCATAGTGCCCTTTTTCCCCACATCTAAAGCACTTAGTCTCCTTACTCTTATGATCTCTTGAAGGTTCTTTGACTTTTTCTTTTCCTCTATCTCTCTCTCTTTCTTCATATCTTGGCTTGGTTTGACTACCCTCCCTCTTATACTCTTTCTTATGGTGAAAACTATGAGGGTAATCTTTCTTGGTGGAGCTTTTCCTCTTTAGTTGTTGCTCTACCCTCACACAAAGTTGGACTAACTCATTGAGATCATTGTAGGGTATAAGTTCAACCTTATCTCTTATGTCATAGTTGAGTTCACTTTGAAATCTAGCAATTGTTATCCTAGTTTCTTCTCTTATCCCAGCTCTCAACATGAGTAACTCCATTTTTTGTCTATATTCCTCAACACTCATGTTCCTTTGTTGGAGTTTATGGAGTTTATCCATTATCTCCCTATCATAGTAGGCTGGTACATGCCTCCTCCTCAAGGCAGCTCTCATTTCATTCCAATACCTAATAGGAGGTAAGTGTCTTAGCCTATAGTCCTTGACTAAGGTTGTCCACCAAATTAAGGCATAACCTTGAAAGCTTAGAGAAGCCATGGTGACTCTCCTTTCATCTTCTATTTGGTGGCATTCAAACAATTGCTCAACTTTCATTTCCCACTCTAGGTATTCTTCTACATCATCTTTTCCATGAAAGGAAGGAAGATCAATCTTAGGCTCTCTTGGGTAATGCTCTCTAACTCTATGTTGTCTTCTAGGAGGCATTTGGTAGTGGTCATCATTGTGATGACTACTATTTTGCTCAATTTCACTTGGAGAAGATGATGATTCTTCTCTTCTCCTATGGGAAGACCTCTCTTTCTTTTTATCTTGATTAATCAAAAGTTGACTAATCATATCTTTGAGCTCACTAATCTCTTTATCCCTTTGTTCAAATATTTGCTCAAATTCTTCCCTTAAAGACATTTCACTATTGGGTTTCAAACTTCCTTACACACTTGATTGACTCATTCTTGTCAAAGGAAAGTTTTTCAAAAGGTTTTCAAAATGTTTGACAAGTAATGAATGAAAAAGATTTTCACAAACTTTCTTTATTTTTGGTGAAAAATTTCTAAGAGATTCTAGAAGTAAAAGATGTTTCTAAGTAGCTCCCAGGAAGAAGAGGTGAGTCACAAATGGACAAGCATAAAAACCAAGTTCTTCCTTAGCCAGAGTTTCCTTAGAGTTATCTTTTACCTAAGTTTCTAATTAGAAATTCTTCAAATTCTTTTCAAATGTTATGAAATGGACCTATAACCAAAGAAAGGTTGACTAAATGCTATGCAATCCTATATATACCACGGAGACTTAAAAACAAAAAGATTAAGCAAGAAATTAAAGAAAGCAATAAAGATGTAAGAATGTAAATACTAGACGGCCCTAAGTGAAAGTGCAAGTGACACTTGGAGCCCCTTGACACACTTCCACACTAAGAAAACGAAATTGCACTATTACAATGTTTAAATGTGATCTTGGAATTGCTTCAAGAGCATTTTCCCAAGTCACTTAGCCGAGAAATGAAAATCAACTTTAAACAACAAAGGTTCTGTGATATGTGGTGTAAAAAAACTTAAAAGAAGGCCTAAAACTAATGTAAGCTTCACTCTCTTGCTGCTGCAGATTGCTACTCCAAAACAGGTTGCACTTCAAGCTTTTCTGGTGTATTTTTAGCTGCTAGAACAGCAGAATTGCAGCTGCTCAAAAGCTCCCTTTTTGTTCCCACTTCAGCCCCCTTTTCACTTCCTAATATGGTGCCTCAGTAGGGAAAGGTTTCTTCTTCTGGATGCCTCACAATAGTTACCACAACACCTTAAGATTCCAGTCAAACACACCAAACAGGATTAGCAAACTGCACCAGAATTTCAAACCAGATTTTATTTATTTTTTGAATGTTTGACAATTTGGAAGCCAAGAATGGGAAATCAAATGGGGACAGGGATGGAATAACAGAAAGCACTCAAAAGGAACCTAATAATGGTACTAGAACAGATTAAGAAAGCAACAAAAACAGAAATAGCAGATCACAAACTCATCCAGACCAAACTGTTTGATATTTTACCAAAGTGTTTGTTAAAATGCCCCAATGAAAACCAGATTTGGTGTTTTGGGGTTTTTAACTACCAAAAACTGGATTGCACGATTCAACAGGCTTTTTAACACTTGCTCTGACTTATTTTGATCATTTATTTTCAATTTAAAGTAATGAACCAGCTCTTACTACAATCCAGAAATGAATTTGAACAAGAATGAACAAAACAGTTGCTGGAAAATGATTTCTGCACCAGAAAAAGTGGCTTGAAATGGTGGTTTTAAACCCAAAATTGATTGGAAGTGATTCAGCAGTTCAATTGATGCATCAAACAACTTTGTATCATCATTTTAAAGATGTTTAAACATTGAAACAGCTAGAAAACATATTGCAATGTGAATTCACTGGTGCACTTCCATTTTAAAGGCAATTTTAAGGTTTAAAAAGCAAATCTGCATATAGGCTAGAAAATGACCAAATGAACAGTGCAAACAACTTTGGAATGACAATTTAAACTTGCTCAAATGTTGTAAATGCACAAAAATAGCAAGACTCAACAATTCACCCTTGCTATAGCCTATTTATGCAGCAAATTCCCACCACAACAACACCAGAATTAAGAACCTTGTGGATATAAGGCTGGACAGCACACACAATGACTCTAGAGAATGTTATTACACTGAACTAAGCTAGGATTAAAGTGCTTAGCATGAATAAACTCAGACTGGACTAAGCAAAGAATGGTAGCACGGTGAAAAGCTAGAACAGAAAAAAAAAAAAAAAAACTGGACAACAAAGGCTACTGGTTTTTAAGGCAACCAAGCTATGCTAGATGCATTTCCTTGCTTTTAATGGTCTGCCACACCTTTAGCCACTTCCAATACCAGCAAACAAATTTTTACCAAGCAGCAGAATCAAATAAAATCAGCTGAAACAGATTTCAAATTTTAAAACCAGATTTGAATTTCTTGAGCAGATTTGAAACCAGAATTAGTTTCTAGTGCTTTTGCTTCTATCACCAAGGCTAGAACATGTTCTCATTGCCTTATTTGGTTGATTTAAAGCTTTTCCAGCACTCTAAACTCAAATAAACCAAAATGAAACCCAACAGAACAGAAAACCAAAGTGAAACAGAATTAAAACTGCAAATATGGACTGCACAAGACTAAAACATAACTGGAATTGAAAAATAAAGCTGGAAGAGACATAAACAAGAATGATTCACCGTTTAAAATGAGTAACAAACATGTATGACTACTGGAAACATAAATAATGCACAGGAAACACGGAATTAATAATTGTAAAAAGCACAAAACAGAAACAAAAGTACTTAAAACAGAACTGGAAAGCTGAAACAGAGATCACAACAGAATGTAGAAATGGAGTGCAAAGATGGAGGAATAGCTTAGCTCTTGGTGCGTGGATGACCTAAGCTCATGATACCACTTGATGGAGACCAATTCCCAGCTGGAAACATGTAGGAAGAGGTTCCAGACCAAAGGAAACCAGTAATGAATAATGGTGCAGCGGATGGATGAAATGATGCAGTGTTTGAGGTGTTTTAATGGAGGAAAGGTGTATGGGTGAAGCCTCACAGCTCAGAGGGCCTTCCTACAGAGGAAGGAAGCTTGAGGAAAGGAGGAGAAGTAGTAATTCAAAGGTGACTTAAGAGCACAAAAGCTGGAAAACAATTTCTGCAGCATATCATTAAGCTCAAAAGTGAATCAATACAAGGAAAAGGCCCTCTTATTTATAGGTGAAGAGGAGCCTAATTTCTAATTCTAATTCCCTCCTAAATTCAAATGATTCAGATTTATTTTGATCAACCAAAGTCCATGCCTCTTTCCAGCTCATCCAGCAAGGTGTGTGCTTCCTTCCATATCAGCCCATTTCACGTGGAAAATGCTGGTGCATGCCGTAAGCACCTCTTTTTGGTTCTTTTGCTTGATTTTATTGATTTATCTTCTTGGATGGCTCAATCATAGTCTCCAAGATTTATTAATTCCTACAAAGCAAAGTATAAATGCTTTAGTTAAGAGAAGAAAGATTTTTATAAGTAACCTTCCATAGAAGCAAAATAGTATGTGGTCCTTCTTCCTCTTGAATCCTCTTTGCCATGGCTCTAGTAAGAGGTCCAATGTGCATCTTAGATGGTCTTCCATCAATACCTGCTCATCCAACATCCAAAAAGACAATTTACAAGACCTGCCCATACTACACAGACAATTCACAAGACCTGCACATTATATCCATTCACAAATTTGTTAAATAAATTAAGTCTTAAAACCTACAAACATGCATTTCACATTAATCATAATAAGAAAGTTTACATAATTGTTAATCATAATAAGTTCAAATAACATGAAAAAAGTTATTGAGGGAATAAGTTTGAGTCATAGATGTCCTACTTCTAAAAACATAACTAGTAATCTCCATAAACAGTATCATCTTGTGGTTGATCTGTTGGTTGATGTGGTTGTTGTGGTTATTGTGATTGTTGTGGTTGAACATTAGTTTGTGGCTGATTTTGGGATTGAAAAAATTGTTGTGCAATTGCGACTATAGGAGGCGAAAGGTACTGCATTATGACGCCAATAAAGCCTTGCAATTGAGAGTTCATCTGTCGAAGTTGGTCATCATGGGTTGATACTCGTGTGTGGAGGTTAAAAATGTCCTCTACAATCGGTTGCTGAGAAGAAGATGCATGTGTCTGTTGTATGTAACTATCGACAAGTCATCTTGAGCACTGACATTTCCAATGCCGTATACGCGTCCCTTGTACCTTCCACCAGCAACGTCCAACCAACATTGGTTCCTCAATCTTTCCTCATCTACAGGGTCTAGGGGAGCACAAGCTGAAGCACCAACGGATGCTGTCTTAGATCTTATTTGAGAAAATTTTGCTTCAAACTCTTCCTGTTAAATGAATACATGATTATCGTTAAATAGATAGACCTAAGAATTAGAACCTAATAAAGAATATAATAGAGTTAGTAGAAACTAACATGTGTCCGCCTATACCTTTCATCGACAAATTCTCCTGTTGATGCTCGAATATGTGTCTGCTGAAATATTTCATCAACATGCACTGACCTACCAAGCTCCTGTGACTGCAAGCAAAGAAGATGTAAGTTGTTAACATCAAATGTTTGTAAATTTTATGAGTAGAAATGTAAAAATAAATTTATATGTACCAGACGAATTGCATGCTCATGCACGCTAATGGATCCCCCAGTGTGCAAACAACCACCTTGTCAGATGTCCTGTTCTTTTTGGCCGTTTCACATTTTTGTCTATAAAGTGGCATGTTCCACTTCTCCAAAAGACTTCCAAACAATATCCCCCATCCAATTAGGTTTTTTTTGTTAGCAAAATGATGAAGATGAAGTTTTGATGATGCCCAAATCAAGTCAAGAACAACCAAGACTCATGAAGAATGATCTTTGAAGACTTGTAAACCTTTTGTAATAATTGTATAAACATAGGAAAGTTAGTAGTTTTATGTATACACTCAAAAGTGATGTAAAAATAAACCAACAGCAAAATCTGTGCAGTGTTAATCGATTAACAGAGGGTGTTAATCGATTAACGTTAATCGATTAACAGAGGGTGTTAATCGATTGTTCCAGAGACGAATGGCGAAGCACAGCATTGCAGTGTTAATCGATTAACAAGGGGTGTTAATCGATTAACGTTAATCGATTAACAAGGGCTGTTAATCGATTAACACAGGAAACGTTTGAAAAACTAGCCGTTTTTAGAGCCGTTGGACTATCCGTTGGGGTGTTAATCGATTAACCACTGTAGCTAATCGATTAACACAGTGTGAAAGGCTGAAAACGAAAAATGGAAGAGCTCTTTGGATGAGTCTATAAATAGACTCTCATTTCCTCTCAACCAGAGAATTCAGAGACACAGAAACTCTTCCCTTGTGCTCAAATACTCAGAAATTCTTGAGACTTGTGTGTTCTTGTTCGGCTTGTGAAACTCTTGTCTGTGGAGCTGGTGAAGTGCTGCTACGGTGACAGAGGAAATAGCCGGTTCATCCTTGGTGTGTCTGAGGAGGTGTTCGGAAGAGAATCATCCTTCGTGAAGTACTCGGAGGAGGTGTTCATCCTTTGTGAAGACTCAAAGGAGGTGTAGTTTCATCTCTTGTGGTATCAAGAGAGGTGTTTTCTAAACTCTTACAAATTGTATCTTTGTGATTATAGTTTGTAATTGTTTTGTGATAGTGAAACTGTTTATCTTGTTTTGAGATAAGCGACTGGACGTAGGATTGGTAAGATCCGAACCAGGATAAAATCATCTGTGCAAATTTCTCTCAACCTTACTCTATTTAACTGTTATTATTAATTGCTAAGTAAGTTTAATTGAGTAGAAATTAAAAGGCACACGTTAGTATTAGAAACCCATCTTGGTTTGTTGTTCCACGCTAACCCATCCGCTGCAGCCGCTCCTGACATTTTTTCCTTCTGTTCGAGCTTTTTTAAACATCTCAGATAATCTATGAGATGCTTTTGTGTGGAAATCTTTTTTCACCTTTTCTTCATGGTTAGACCTCCATGAAACCTTTCTCTGTTGACAAAAAAGATGAATATTGGATAAGATAATTGAGGACCTTAACATTTAAAATTAATTGTAGTACATAATGTAAATAAACATAAGTGTACCTTAAAACGCTCAAAGAAAACATCTCTTTGTGTCTGAGGTATTTGTCCCCATGTCACCCATGGCTCATCAAATTGTTTCTTGATGGTGGTTATGATTGCTTTGGATGCTATTTTTGTTGGATAAAACCTATACCAAAATAAAATTCAAATATTAGAATAATACAGTATATGCTTGGAACATTAAATTGATGTTTTCTTACCTTCCTCCAATAGGTGTAATGATTGGACTATTGTTGGAAACATCTTCAAAGTCATTGGCTGCTGAACTTGAATGTGGAGGGTTATCCCCTATAGGAGGTGGTGATGGCATATTTGTGGGAGTTGTTGGGTTAGAACCAACATGGGGGGAGGGTGATCTCCATTGATCAACAACAAATTGTTGTGAAGTAGGTGTGAAAGCAGGAACTTCCAACGAAGGTGGAATTGATGGTGGAGTAGGTGTCAAACCAGGAACTTGTAATGGTGGTGGAACAAATCTAGCAGTGGAGGTAGACGTAGGTGTAGATGGCTGACTACTTGAAGCATTTACATTATTGAAACGATTTAACAACTTGACCATATAAGATTTCTTCTTGCCCTTCTCCTTATCTGATTTTGCTGAAGGTGGAATAGGAGGGTCACAACCATCTGATGCCATATTCTTGAACAAAAAACAAAATTGTTGGGTCAATATATTTTTACAATTGAATGGAAAGGAAAAGTAAGAAAAGAACATGATGATGATGTTCTTGTTTGCCAATACTACACATCGAAGCAAAAGATAAGAATGCAAAACTTTAATCTACACAAAACCATTGGAGCAAAAATTATAATTAGCAATATATTGTACTCAAACACAAAGGGTATCGAAATAACATGCAAATTGAAATTACATAAATGATTTCATCACTTCTTCTTTCTCCCCTCTACAAGTATGGGTTTATGATCACCCATGGGTACACCAACACATCGTAACTCTATTCACTGCTAGAACTGTGAAATGAATCTTCATCCTCATCTTCACTTTGTCCCTCTTCACTGCAGTCTTCTTCCGATTCACTTGTTTCTTCATCCATATAGCATTCAACTGATGGTACATTGTTGGGGTCCACTTCTTCAAGACCGGCTTCTATATCTTGCAATCGGATAACTTCTTCAACTTGAATGATGTCATTAACATGTGACATTTCCTCCACTTGGTATGGCTCAATGGCATCTACCTCATTAGAGTCTATATGACCTCTAGGTTTGGTCTTTATTGCAACACACCAACCCCGTTTGTCGGTGCACGATGCAGGATATGGTACATAATACACTTGTTCTACATTATGTGCAATTATAAAAGGATCAAATAAGACATATCTTTTATCCATTCGAATATCCACAATGCCATACTTTGAATCCACTCTTGTCCCTATTCTTGATGGATCAAACCAATTACAATAAAATAATACAACCTTTTCTTTTCAATGGTTGAGGTATTGTACTCGAGCTCATATATGTGCTTAATGACACCATAGAAATCATCTTCACCCCCTTCTGTAAGGCCTTTAACATGAACCCCACTATTTATATCCATTGACAAAGTAGGTATGCCATTCCTTCACACATCTTAAAGGACCAAGTGATAAATCTCTAAGATGTTGGTTTCTGACACTTAAAGGATCGTTATGAACCTACAACCACAAAATATATGAACCTATTCAATATAATTAAAAATGAATCAATATGTGAATAACAAATTTATGTGGAAGAATTTGATAAGTTGTACTTGATCCCTGAACCACAATGGGAAATTTGCATGTATATGTGTCAAACTGTTTGACTCTGAAAGTTGATAGGTATGTAAGAATGAGTTGTCCATAGGTATGACAATATTCGGTCAATATCAATTTAATACATAAAAACCAAATCCGTAGAGAAAAGCAATTTATTTGGAGCCTTACTCAAGATAAGGTTGAACTTCATTGCAATTGATCAAGAGATGAACATGAGCTGATCTCAATTCTTCGTCACTTAGCCAATGAGTTGATTCCCTCCCGGAATGATGACCACCTTCGTCAAACACTGATAATGTTGTCCTTTCAACTTCAGTGTCTACTTCATTTCTATTGCTTTCTGGTGTTAACATAAAGTTCTTGAAGTAGTGTGAACAAAAATGAGTTGTTTCTTTGTGCAAATATGATGCCACTATTGATCCTTCAACCCTAGCTTTATTCTTAACTGAACGTTTAGCATATCCCATGAACCTACAATTTAAGAAGGTGGTATGTTAGTTTCAATATGTGTGACATCTAAATTCAACAGTTGAATGAGATATTGTCACCTTTCAAATGGGTACATCCACCTATATTGGACCGGTCCACCAAGTCTTGCCTCATATGGAATATGTACAGGGAGATGTTCCATACAATCAAAGAATGAGGGGGGGAATATTCTCTCCATCTTGCAAATAATGATTGGAATGTTTTCTTCCATCTTCCGAAGGTCGACCTCATTCAATGTTGTACAACATAAATCTCTAAAGAAATGACTTACTTCTGTAATGGGATTGAGAACATGAGTCGGTAAAGAACTAAATGCTATAGGAAGTAAGCATTCCATAAACACATGGCAGTCATGGCTTTTCATCCCAATGACCTTTCCCCTATTCACATCAACACACCTTGACAAGTTAGAAGAATATCCGTCAGGCATCCTAAGATCTTTCAACCACTGGCAGACCTGTTTTGATTGGTCTACTGAAAGTGTATAATTAGTTTTTGTCTTGTATATCTTTCCATTAGTATGAGTTTTGAGCTCCAAGTCTTTTCGTTTACAATACAAGCCTAAATCCATTCGGGCCTTTTCATTGTCTTTTGACTTTCCACTGACATTCATCACGGTATTAAAAATGTTGTCAAAGAAATTCTTCTCAATATGCATGAAATCAAGATTATGCCTTAACAAATTATCCTTCCAATATGGTAGATCCCAAAAGATGTTTTTTTTCGTCCAATTATGCCACTCACCATATCCATCTATTCTTGGTGCACCATTTTCAGTTACTTTAGGATAACCATTAACTCTATTCCAAACTTCTGTTCCCGTCAAATATGGTGGCGCGTCTTCCATGTCCACTTCCCCCTTTTTGAAAGCATTCCTATTTCTCCTAAAGGCATGGTCATTAGGTAAAAACCTCTGATGGGAGTCAAACCACGAATTTTTTCGCCCATTATATAATCTAAATGCCTTTGAATGCTCCATGCAATGTGGACAAGCCAATTTACCATGGGTGCTCCATCCAGACAACATACCATAAGCAGGAAAATCATTAATTGTCCACATTAGCATCGCCTTCATGATAAAGTTTTGTCGCCTTGAAATATCGTATGTTATGACACCACTCCACAACTTTTTCAAGTCATCTATCAAGGGCTCTAGGTATACATCAATGCGTACTTTTGGATTGAATGGCCCCGGAATGAGACAAGTCAAAAACATGTAGGGTTTAGACATGCACATTTCTGGAGGCAGGTTGTACGGCGTGACAATTACTGGCCAACACGAATATGGTATAGATAACGCCTACACGTATGGATTAAAACCATCGGAGCATAAACCAAGTCGAACATTGCGTGGCTCAATGGAAAAATCACGATGTACTCTATCAAAGTGCTTCCACGCCTCTCCATCACATGGATGACGCAAAACACCATTTGACGACCTGTTGTGATGGTGCCATGTCATTTCTGTTGCAGTTTCTTTTGAGGCATACATTCTTTGAAGTCTTGGAATTATTGGCAAATAGAACATGGATTTAACGAGAACTTTTTTTTTGAACTTGCTCCTGTCTTGTGATGTTGATACCTTGGCTTCCCACAAAATTTGCATTCAACTAACACTCCATCATTCTTACCATATTCATTATCATAGAATAGCATACAACCATCCACACAACAATCAATCCTCTGCGACTTTAATCCCAACTTCGACACTATCTTTTTTGCATCGTAGTAAGTTTTCGGTAAACTACATTTGTGTGGTGTTACATCCAAAAGCATTTGTGCAAAAAAGTCTATGCATTGGTTAGGAATATTCCAATTCGACTTGCAAGCTAAAAGCCTCACACACATTGATAATTTGGAGTCTGATGCTCCTTCATACAAAGGCGTATTTGCCTCCAACAAAAGGTTATAAAACCTTTGAGTTTCTTCATTTGGAGCCTCTTCTATGTTAGAAGAATTTGATGCTTGGAAGGGTTGTCTTTGTATAAGAGCATCATGGACCATGTTTTCCATCGTCATAACTTGTTCATTTGGTTCACCTTCTGTCTCCACACCCCTAAAAGTGACATCATTATCTAAATCAGCTTCTTGCATGGTTTCCCCATGATCCTCCCAAATGAAATAATTAGGCTTGAAACCGTTTTTATACAGGTGAACCTTCACAACTCTTTCGTTCAAAATCTTTGTACAATCGCACTTTAAACATGGACATCGAAACCCCTCATCTCTTTGATAACGGTCTTGTTCACAAGCTTTAATTATAAACTCTTCAACACCCAATACAAATGACTCTTTCAACGCACCTCTTCCTCTATAACACCTATCGTACATCCATGAACGATTTGGTGGAACTTGATCCATGTTCTGTATACCTATCAATTAACGACAAATTAGCCATTACTTAATACAAGGCTAAATTAATTATGTATTACAAGTTTTCCTTCAAGGAAAAGTAATAAGAAAGTTCAACACTAAACAATCAGTAATTGAATTTCCATCACTACTCCTTGGAATGTTATGTTAGGTAAGTACTTAGTCATGTTAGTTTAAAAGGTTTGGCATATTACATGGGGTATAGATGTTCATGCTTTATGAAAAGTGATGTTGTTATAATGAGTACACATGGTTGGATACTTTGGGGTGTTGTTTGTGTATGAAAAAGTGTCATGGATACACTTTAAAACCATGTATATTGTGGATATCTTGTTTCTTATTATCTTGCATTAAGTATACATTGTTGGGGCACTTATCTATACTCTTTGACCAAGAGTGCGGGTAAGAGAGTTTTGAGTATTCTCTTCTGAAGAGAAAAGAACGAGTTTTAACTATGAGAGGAGTGGAAGTGAGGTTTTAGTGAGTTGGGGTACATGGGTTGATAGTAATAATGAAGAAAGGAGAATTTTGGTGTCAATGGTGTGGAAAAAGATCTTGAAAGAATAATAGTGTTAGAAAAATGAGGAGATGGACACATTTCAAATCACCTAGCAAGGCAAGGAGAAAAGATGGAAGTTTTGGAGTTGGAGTTGAGACGGAGAACAAAATGTGGGAGAGGTTTGGGTTCAGTTGGATAATGTTATAGATAAACAAAAGAAAAAAAAAGGAGATGGTCAAGATGTTGCATTGGCTGACGTGAAAAGAGCTTAGAAGATGGGTGCTTGCTTTTGACGTGAAATGGGAGAGGAGAATGAGAGAGGTTTTGAGATTGAGAAGTGGTGGTGTATAGCTGCACGTAAATAGCTATGTGCAGGGAAGAGAAATTGTCACAGGAAATGTAGTGGAGAAAGGGGAGGGGCCATGGTTTTTGAGAGAAAAGATAGAAAAATGTGGGACAGAGATGGAGAAGAAAGAAAATGTTGTAGAGGGTAGTGGTGAAGTTTGTAAGGTCACTGTTTGTTAGGGAAAGGAAGTTTGTAAGATGGGAAATTGGACTTTAAGGTGGCAAATTTGTGGTTCACTTAGAAGAGAGAACTGTCTGAATGCATAAAGGTCTCTCAAATGCATGAAGGTTGATTATGAGAAATATGATTGAGTTAAATGAGATTTCGTATATCACATTATTCAAAAACTAGGCTTCTACTCTACATTTATAAACTGGAAAAGGAATGTTTGGGGTATTGTTTACTAAAGAACCAAAGTAATAAGTAAGGATTCCAAAGCAAGCAGTGGGTGCTGCTTGTAGCACTCATTCTACTGTACAAGAAAACAAAATAAAAATATGGCAGAAGGCATGATATCCAATTATAGAAAACAAATAATAAATATATTTATAAATGCTAAATATAGAAAATAGAATAGAAGATAAATAAATAAATTAAAGAAAACAAAATCATTGACTAAAATCCAAGAAAACATCACAACTCCAACATTATTTTGGGCACTTGACCTTGTAGCTTTGATAAAAAAAAATAACACTCACATCACACACACAACATGATTCTGAACTTCTAAAAACACAAACATAAATTTAAAGAAAAACAAGAGCACATAAGCTAACTGTAATAATTTTTATTTATTTATTTTTTATAGTTTGATGGGATGAGAGAAAAAGAAGATAAACATGGGAACTAAACCTAACCAATAAATCAATTCCACTCCTCTTCTGTAACATCTTTATTCTCACTCTGTATATCTCTCTCATATTGTGTATATATATATATATATATATATCTGTGTGTGTGTGTGCATGTGTGTGTGTGTATTGTGTAAATGAGATACTTGATAGCTATAACTGACCAAAGATCACTTTTGTTAGGTTAGTTCAATGTTCAAGACCAGGTTAAACTCTACTCTATTTTTTTTCTTTAATTTGTATCCATGTTACTATGATCATTATTATTACAATAGTTAATTTAATTTCTTTTGATAAGTAATACATCTTTTAATTAAAACTTATGATATGGAATATGTTTACAGAAGCATATATCAATTTAAAACAGAACATCAAACTACAAATTTACTAAAATAGAAACAACACATGTTAAAACTAACATACTTTACTACATCCATAACCAAATTTCAGAGACTAACGACAATGACACAATGCAATTGAACATCAAACAATCACAAGGCAAATTTACCTCCCCATACTAAATCCAAATAAAAGGTTAGAACCACTTACTTGAGTTTTGATGTCACAGTTTTACTACAAAATTGGGGGAAATTTTTACCTGATGATTAACATAGTTCAGAGTCAAGACAAACAACACTACTTATTACTTCAAAAATGGTAGGACTATAACATTAAGCATACCTTTTAGGAATTATTGACAATCTTCTTTGCTTGTTGCCTTTTCCCTAATCACACCTTCGTACACTACCACCTCTAAATCACATTTGAAAATGAATGTAAGACAAAATCAAACATAGGAGCCTTTGCAAGATGGATTGTGCCTAAGAAAAAAAGATTGAGAGAAACTAATATAAGGGCCATAGTGTCATCTGCATAACTATAAGAGAACACTATGACTAGTGATTACATGACCTAACCAGGAAACAACTTCAAACAGAGGATGACAAAGTGAAACCATGTTACCCCTTTTTTCACAAAATAGGATCAACTAAAATAAAAATATCTGAATTGTGGTTCACTTAGAAGAGAGAACTATCTGAATGCATGAAGGTCTCTCAAATTCATGAAGTTTGTAAAGGAACTTATCAAAGTGGGTTTACTGAATGTAATACATAATTTTCATACAAGTGGTAAATGCCAAAGTGGAAGTAACACATCTTTTATAAAACATGTACTAGAGTGAATCCTGCTAGTGTAATGAAAACATACAGTCTAAAAGAATATACTAAAACGATGTTGACCATTAAGTGTATCTTACTTTACTAGATATTCAAATTGGTTTCATGAATTCGGGAGCCAAAATGAATAGAATATGTTCACAGCCTAAAACTAAAATATATTAATATTCTTTTACTGAATCCAGTATTTTAAAAATTGAGTATATTTTTTTAATCATAAAAATTTAAACCTACTATTTATTTGACCTTGGATTAATTAGGTCACAAGAGGCGATTATTCCGTTTGGATTTGCACAATAGCTTTTCATAGAATCCTAATTCATCATCATTGCAATAACTATTACTAACTTTTCTCACCCTTTTTATCTTTATAGCCATACATGTCTTTGTCACACAACAAAAGAAGAAGAGAAAAAAAAAGATAGGAATTTGTTGTGTTTTCTTTTTCGCTTTTTATCTTTTCAAGGGACAATCACCATAACATTGAACATATTAAGATCATACAAACATAAAAGCACATATTATTAAGGGGGGGAAACCCCACAATAAATAGTAAAAAGAATATATTAATGAACACATCTTACTGGAGTCCTAAGAAATCAGACCACACACAGGACAACCGCACCATACACACAAGGAACAAAGAAAACAAGACGGAGCAAAACTCAGGAGTAAACATACCTTGGTTCAGTTTCTGATAGATCTTTTGCTTTACTGTACAACACTTTAAGCCTTCCCAATGAGGTACCCCACACTTCTCAACCACTTCAGCTCCTGTATCAAAGTCAAAATAAAATTTTAAAAAAAATTAAACACATATTATAGCAGAATAAAATCACAAACATCTAATTATCATTCTTAAAAATGGAAGCAGCACCCTAAATGAAATATGTTATGGATGATTCCTTATAGATTTCTAAATATGTGAGTTAATAGTAATATTGAAAGGTGATGTGCAGAATAGATTGAGTTAATAGTACGTTTCATATCTCACTGAGAAGAAAGAAAGAGATTGGATTCATTTTTTCATTTCTTGTGAAGCAGACATCAATTGATTCTTGCATACTAATCAAGTGGACAAACGGTTTTGCAGTCACTACAACAATATACATTTACTCTTATCTGTTAGCAAAAATCAAAGATGAAGTTTTGATGATGAACAGATTTGCACAAGTCAACATCCATAAAGACAAATTGAAGATCTCTGTATTTTTTAAAGCTTTTAGTAATAATCTGGATAAAACACAACTTATGGAAGAAAAAGTGCATTAGTGAATAAACACAAATAAGCAAATAAGCTTTAAACATTTTCTCCCCCTTTTTGATCATAATTAAAAAGTTGTGTTTGATGTTCTCCCCCTAAGATAATACTCCCCCTTAATAAAAGCATGTATGCATATGAGCTAAAAGTATTTCAAATTTAAAGATTCATTCATACACAATAGGATATTTAAAGTAAATAATTTTAGGATAAAGAACTTATAAAACATTGTTTAAACATACATTGAACTATATAAGATAGGAATTTTAAAGCATACCAAAATATGGCTAGTTTTTCAAAAATGCAAACCTGAAACGCATTTAAAAGTTCAATCCTAAGATATTTCTAAAAATTCTTAGATCTCTTATAATGTTTACCCCTTTAGATATGCCTCCAACTTCGTAATGATAATCCTCTAGGTTGTTTCCACATTTGTTTAGATCTTCATCTTGAGGATTGTCATCATTCTTCGCTTCATTTGTTGTCTTCTACAAATCTTCATCATTGCCTGCATCTATATCAACTGACTCAAGAGGTTTTGCCTCAAGGTCTACAATATCATCAAAGACAACATGCACACATTCTTCTATTTCAAATGTTATCCGATTGAAAACTATATATGCTTTGTATATTAGAAGATATCCAAAAAAATAGTTTCATCGGCCTTGGAATAAAATTTTCTTAAATTTTGTTTTAAAGAAATTCTAAATATTAAACAATAGGTACCCAACTACTTGTATGGGTCCTTTGGGTTAGATTTAGAAAAAGAGGAATCATTTTACAACCCAAACATATCTACCACTTGGAACACCATAATGCTTAATTTTACATTTATTTGAAGTATGACCCTTTTTCATACAATAAAAGCATGATACAAAGTTTGTGTTCCTATAAGTTGTTCCTTTTTCTACCCATGTTCTACGGGTTCTATTATTATGTTTATTTTTAATTTTAGGAACATACTTATTTTTAACAACCTTATTTTCATTATTTTTACTACATTCTCCTAAGGTTGTGTGTTCTAGTAGTTTCTTAACATTTTCACAAGAAGCACATTCATCACTACTAGTAAATTTACCTCTTTCAAAAAATAAAACTTTATTTTTCAAATCTTTATTTTCTTCAAAAATATTTTCAAAATTTAATTTTAAATTTTTATTTTCTTCAAGAATATTTTCAAAGTCTGATTTCAAATTTTTATTTTCTTCAGAAATATTTTCAAAATCTAATTTTAAATTTTTGAAATCCTTTTTCAATTTCTTATGAGCTTTATCTAATTTTTCATATTCTACTATTAAAGCAGCATAAGTTTCATGCAATTCATCTTCAATAATTTGACTATAATTATCAGAATCGCTAGATGTACTTACATGGCTTCCAGCGTCGTCATTCACCACTAAACAGATGTTTGCTTCTTCATCAGATTCGCTCAAATCGGAAATTGTTTCGTTGTCATCGTCCCATGCGATGTAGGCTTTCTTTTTCTTGAAGTTTTTCTTTTCCTTTATTTCTTCATTCTTTTTTTTATTTGGGCAGTCCGCTTTTAAGTGCCCCCTTTCTCCGCAACCATAACATTTATAGTGTGAGGAAGATCCTTGATTTTCTTTCTTTTCGAATTTTAATCTTCCTTTGTCTTTTGATTTCATGAACCTGTTGAGCCTTTTTATCATGAGTCTTAAATTTTCCTCTTCGTCTGAGTCTTCATCTTCTGATTTACCTTTGCTTCTTTCAACCTCTGACTTTAATGCCAAACTCTTCTTGTTGTTTTTGGCTTTTGCTTCTTCTTCATCAAGTCTTCCAAGATCTAATTCATGTTCCCTCAACTTTCCAAATAGTGCTGCCATAGTCATGGTGTTGAGGTTTTGTGACTCCGAGATTGCAGTCACCTTAGGTTGCCACGACCTGTCTAAAGACTTCAAGATTTTAATGTTAAGTTCATCGGTATCAAATGACTTACCCAGTTCAATGAGATGATTGACAATGTTGGTGAAGCGTTTTTGAACGTTGGAAATTGTTTCTCCTTGCTTCATCCGGAACATTTCATACTCTTGAATTAGGGAGTTCCTCCTTGCCCTCTTTACGTCATCTGTTCCTTCATGTGTCACTTTAAGTACGTCCCACATTTCTTGTGCAGTTTTGCAGATAGAAACCCTATAGAACTCATCAACAGTCAATGCTGGTGCAATGATATTCCGAGCTTTTACTTCATTCTGAAATCTTTTCTTTTCTTCAATGGTCCATTGACCACGGGGCTTTGGTTCCTGTATATTGTTAGTAGGAACAGAAGAACCAGACGCAATAACATCCCAAATTTCACAATCAATAGATTCAATAAATATTTGCATTCTTACCTTCCAGAATGCATAGTTCTCACCTGTGAATAGTGGGGGTCTATTGATTGATGCACCCTCTGCAAAGGTTTGATGTGATCCTGCCATTTGAATGACTATCAAAGAAAGCTCTGATACCAATTGTTAGAATCGCTGCAGCGGAATTGTTAGCGTGGAATAACAAACCAAGAGGGTTTTTAATACAAACGTGTGCCTTTTAATTTCTACTCAATTAAACTTACCAAGCAAATAATAAAGACAAATAAAGAGACTAAGGTTGAGAGAAATTTGCACAGATGATTTTATCCTGGTTCGGATCTTACCAATCCTACGTCCAGTTGCTTATCTCAAACAAGATAAACCTTTTTCACTAACACAAAACAGTTACAAATATTAGTCACACAGAAAAACAATTTGTAACAGTTTAGAAATACCACCTCTCTTGAAACCACAAGAGACGAACTTACACCTCCTTTGAATCTTCACAAAGGATGACCACCTCCTTCGAATACTTCACGAAGGATGAACTTCCTCTTCCGAACACCTCCTCAGACACACCAAGGATGAACCGGCTATTTCCTCTGTCACTGTAGCAGGACTTCACCAGCTCCACAGACACGAGTTTCACAAGCCGAACAAGAACACACAAGTCTCAATGATTTCTGAGTACTAGAGCACAAGGGAAGAGTTGTTTTTGAGATCAAGAGTGAGCTATTTTATAGGCTCAGCCAAATACTCTTCCATTCTTCGAAAACGGGCCATCTAACGCATTTAATCGATTAACATAAATAATAATCGATTAATAATGAGTACAACGGCTAGTTTTTCAAATCTGCTCAAGAAATGTGGGACGTACTCAGAGTGACACATGAAGGAACAGATGACGTAAAGAGGGCAAGGAAGAACTCCCTAATTCAAGAGTATGAAATGTTCCGGATGAAGCAAGGAGAAACAATTTCCGACGTTCAAAAACGCTTCACCAACATTGTCAATCATCTCATTGGACTGGGTAAGTCATTTGATACCGAAGAACTTAATATTAAAATCTTGAAGTCTTTAGACAGGTCGTAGCAACCAAAGGTGATTGCAATCTCGAAGTCACAAAATCTCAACACAATGACTATGGCGGCATTATTTGGAAAGTTGAGAGAGCATGAACTTGACCTTGGAAGACTAGATGAAGAAGAAGCAAAAGCAAAAACTAAGAAAAAGAGTCTAGCCTTGAAATCATTGAGACTTGTGTGCTCTTATTCGGCTTGTGAAACTCTTGTCTGTGGAGCTGGTGAAGTGCTGCTACGGTGACAAAGGAAATAACCGGTTCATCCTTGGTGTGTCTAAGGAGGTGTTCGGAAGAGAATCATCCTTCGTGAAGTATTCGGAGGAGGTGTTCATCCTTTGTGAAGACTCAAAGGAGGTGTAGGTTCATCTCTTGTGGTATCAAGAGAGGTGGTTTCTAAACTTTTACAAATTGTGTTTCTTTGTGATTGTAATTTGTAATTGTTTTGTGTTAGTGAAAAAGGTTTATCTTGTTTGAGATAAGCGACTGGACGTAGGATTGGTAAGATCCGAACCAGGATAAAATCATCTGTGCAAATTTCTCTTAACCTTACTCTCTTTATTTGTCTTTATTATTTGCTTGGTAAGTTTAATTGAGTAGAAATTAAAAGGCACACGTTCGTATTAAAAACCCTCTTGGTTTGTTATTCCACGCTAACAATTCCGCTGCAGCGATTCTAACATTATCAATATTTTTTTTCCTCTAATTACTAGTTCCATAGAATTGAGTGAGCAAAACATCAAAAAAAGGAATTATGTACATTTTACTTATCATATCACTTGCTACTTTAAACATGTCAGGTGTCACATTGGGAGGCATTGCTCTTGGGTTAAAATAATCGGGGGGATCTCCTCTTAAAAATTTGTTGTCCCCTTCAAATGAAGAAGCCATGTCAAGCATTTTTTGCAGTTCATCAGGTGACATCTTACTAATTACATCAGAGGTGGTTTTGATCATATTTGGGGCAACTAAGGTAGTTGTTATTTCTCTATTTCGTATTCATCCTGTTTTCACCTAAGAAATACTTTATGATAGCTTGATGTGTGTTGATATTTGATTTATTTAATTTTAAAGCATTTTCCTTTTTACTAAGGTGCATTTAGCGTGGTTGGGTTGATTTAGAGTCACGTCTCATAAGAGGGGTTGATAAGGGGAGGGAGGGGACTACGAAGTGTGTGCATTAGAGGAGGGATAGTGAGGTAGATGAACCAGATCAAATTATGCTACTTCATTAGAAATATAATTGGGTTCATTGTGTTAATGCAATATTTGTTTAGAAACTACTATGGATATTATTTGTTGGTGTTGTCCACCTTCATTAAATTCATGCTTTTGGGGCTTTCCCTTTCCAAATTTTACCTACTTATGCATAATGTGCTAAGAAATTTCCAGATTTGATCAAATGTTATGTTTTGCATATTAATCTGAAACAAACCAATGTAAATTTTGATAAGCACTACGTTGATGGCAATTGCTTTACTAGCAATTATGGTGAACAGAAGTATTGATATAATGCGTGGAAAATGAAGCTCCAGAGCTAAGTCTGAACTAGCCTAACTAGGTTGCAAGCATTGGGCTGGAGGTGGGGGTTCTAGGTTTGGTTAAGGCTATCCCTAACATGAAGGATATCTAAAGCCTACTGATCTACTAAGCCTCACAGTTGTATACACCATGGGTTGAGGATCTTTTATGATAACGAAAAGTGTTAGAGTCACAAATTTGAGTAAAGGGGACCAATATTGAATCTGTAACATGTATCATCTTGATACATGCTTGTACTTTAAAAGAGCGAATAGGAAAGACTGAATTGTTCTGTTGTCTAAAATGTTGAAAATTGATACAAATATATAGATCCGAATGAGGTGACCCAAATTAAAGAAATAAGGAAGCAAATGAGAAATTAAAACTGTACACAATCAACCCCCTACATATTGTAATTGAAGTCACAATCGTACTTAATAAGCTATATAATCTTATCATATAGGGTGGGTCCATGCCTACACTTGTGAAGCTACTTTTCATACAAATTAAAGAATATCAACAACTTTGGGTTAATTCAACATTAAAGTATTTTGATAGCATTGCACCACCAGGTTCATTAACCTCCAACTCTCGATCAACTTGTATGGAACGTGCCAAACATCTTTTATCCATAATCCAATATAAGTATAAAGTTAGTTCAACTAACATGCACACTAACTACAACAAAATCTATCTAACGGTAATGTAAAAATCCACTAAGTTGTCTCAAAATATTTTTAATGTTCATGTAACACAACTAAAAAGTACTTGTTTTGGTGAAATTCAAATCAAATTTAGAATGAAAAGCAAAACAATTTAAACTACTACTAAACTAAGTGACTGAAATCTACTAATTTAAGACACTGCACTAATAATGGTCTAAAAACAACTAATTAACACAGGAATTGTTGATTCAAGATATACTTAAGTAGTATATATGACCTTTTTATCACCTTTCAATAATAGCCAATAAAAAGAAACCGAAATCTAAGAAATTCAATCTTACCAAGTGTAGAAGGCAATTACAGCTCAAGCTTATCTCTTCCACTTCCAAGAAACCAACCTAGGGTTTCCAAAATCGTGATTTAAATCCTCCAAACAACAACGACCATAGGTTAATGTAACAACACCCAGAGAAACGAAAATTGAAATAAACCTCAAATCTAAGCGATTCAAACTTACCACGAGCAGGAGGCAACTACAACTCGAGCTTCCAGTTCGAAGAAACCAACCTAGGGTTTCCAAAGTCGCGATATCAAACCTCCAAACAACAATGACCAAAAATAGGTCAATGAAACAACAAAAATAGAAAACGAAAAGTAGAAATTAACCTCAAAACTTCGATTACTCACCGCGTTCGACAAATGAAATATGACTCCACACGACTCACGATGGCAAAACACACGATGAAACACTGATGTAGAAGAAACGAGTCGAAGACAGAGAGGGAGAAGAGAACAGGTGCAAGACTGATAGTGAAGAAGTTCAGTGCAGAGGTGCGGGAATGAAGGTTCGCGAAGAGGGAGAGGTGCGGGAATGAAAGTTCAGTGGAGAAATCTATTTTTTTCGAAAGTAAGAGGGGGGAAATTTTTAACCTTTCAATTAAATTTGTAATTCTTTTTTTCCAACATCCGTATATAATATCGCAGGTAAACTTTTGTCAGCTTACACATGCAAAAGCGCCAATATTACATACGACAATTATATACGGATTTTCCGTATATAACGATTTCTTCAATTATATACGGATTTATCCATATATAACAGGTTTCTCAATATTTGTATAAAACATCTGTATATAATACGTTTATTACATACCGATTTAATCCGTATTTAATTATCCGTATATAATTGGCTATTTTCTTGTAGTGTAAGTTAATATAATCGATTCTAAGTAATAAAGAATCGATTCAAAGCGTTATAAATTAAGAAATGCAAATGAGCTTTTAATGATTATTTATGGTCATATTAATGACAACGTGGCTAGATATTGATCACACATTTGTTAGAATACTAAAAAGCGAAGAAATAATGCATGAGAGGGGTTAAATTTGTTTTTCTAATCATGTTAATCATAGTATTTTTTTGATATCATAATCATTTATACTAATAACTAATTATAATTATTAAATTATTCAAAATAATTTATTTGAATGTGGTCAATAAAAGTTGTTCTAAGAGTTTGTTTGATCTTTCATCGTCATTGACTTTTTAAATTCGAGTTTTTTATAAACGCTTATGTGGTAGTCGTGATCGGTCTGTTTCAAATATACAAACCAATCTCTTTCATGACCTAACCCGTCCCTCTCGACTTTTTTAAATTTTTTCTGGAGGTTCATAAGACAAATATGAAAATGCCACAATATAAGTATAAATGTTTAAGGCAACTAAGAAACCCTAAAAGAAATATTGGCCATAAAGATGTTAATCTTTGATAAGAATGAGAGTTGTAAACCAAGAACCAAAAGAATCGGCTCTCAACATTGCAAATGCATATTTATGACTTTCAAAATGTCTACATATGTATTTGGTGTCCCTATATATAGGTATAAATGTTTAAGGCAGCTAATTAAGAAACCCTACAAGAAATATTTGCCGAAAATATGTTAATCTTTGATAAGAAAAATACAATTTATTTTATTTCCTATACTAATTACTATTCAGGAGATAGTTCTTTGTCCTACCTTTGGCTCTGGTCAGCCCATCCCTACCTTTGGCTTAGGTCGACACGTTTCGACCTTCAACTTATGTTAGTTTGTCTAGACCTTTAGTCTTAATCTCCGAACATTCAGTTTGGGTCAACAATTCTCCACCGTCAAACTTAATCTGCCTTATTCTTCGACCCAACCCATTCTATCTTAACTTTTGGTCTAGTTCTGTTTGAATATTCTCCATACACGCTGTCTCTTCTCGATCTTTGACTTGGTGTGATGCATCTTTGTTCTTAACTTGTATAAATATTTTTTTTCTAACTGAGCTATCTCAATTTTTGTCCATGATATTCTATCTGAACCTTTAGTTTATGAGTGAACTTAATTTTTTCTCAAACTTAAAGTGTTATAATTTAAAAATCAATCAAAGTCTTTTAGTATAATCACATCTATCTTTAGCCTAAAACATTCATTTCAAATTACTTAAAATAATATAATAATATTTATTATGATTTTAATTATTGTGATGTATAATTAAAACTCAATCCTCATATATTATTATTATTATTATTTTCCATATGAAATTAAAATAATATTTTAAATAAATAAAAATTTATTCTCTTTAAATTTCACCGATAAATCGTTCTTATATTTTATAATATGTAAATATTAGAAGATAAATTTACACAAATTTATAATATAAAAATACCAAAAATATTATAAATCTTATCTTAAAATATAAAGGTAATGGTAGGTTATGGGAGGTTTATAAAGGACAAAAGCATAGAAAAGGCCGGGAGGCTAAAGAAGAAAACCTCGAATATCGATAACGTTGCATTTCTAATGGGAGGTTATCTTAAAATGTAAATATTATATTAAAATATAATGGCTAATGGGAGATGAGTAGTTTTGTAAAGGAAAAAAGAATCGAGGATGAAGAATAAAACGTTTATCCATGAAATTTGACATATCCTTCTTCTTTTTTTGTCTTCTAGCGACAATTAGTACGTCATGCCCACTATAATTCGACGTCTCCTTTGTATTTTTTAAGTTGAGAAGTTGAGAAGTTAAGAACTACTAGATTGTGAAAGACGTTCCTAGAATTATATTCAGAAATGGCTTATCCATCGTAATCATCAAGAAGAAAAGAGAAGGTTGCCCGGGTTATAAGAAACGCAAATCCATCTGGATGGATAAGTGATCCAGAGATCTGAGGAAAGTTTTTATACTGGACACATTTAAAAAATGTAGTTCCTCACAAGTATCTGGACCTGCACTTGTTCAAGAAAGAAGGGTTCCTTTTTCAAGAATGGATTGCATATCAAGGGCTTACTGATTTTGTGCAGATGAAAGGAGATTACTATCCAGATTTGGTTGAGGTTTTCTACACAAACCTAAGGGTTGTAAATGGGGTCATCCACTCAAGGGTAAAAGGTGTTAAATTGACGATAAGGTTTGGTCAAGTATTGCTGGACTGAAAGCTGAAGGTTTGGATTCTCATATCCGTGATTCTGAGTCAAAGATGGCTAACAAAGAGAACTATATATATAAACTGTTTAAGATATCTAGGAAGGTACATGGTGGATAAGCAGTACCTACATGATGGCTTAAACAAGGAGGAGAAAATTATTGCTTATGTTTTGACTTGGCTACTGCGGCTTGAAAGATTGAACGAGGATAGAATGTCAACAGAAGATTTTGTTGAATGCTGTCAAGACTAGAATCCCAATCAACTGGGTTGCGGTGCTAAAAGACCACATGATCACTGCAGGATATAATTATGCACACAAATTGCCATATGGAGTATTTATGAGCAAGGTGCTCGAACTCCAAGGAGTACATATATCTGAAGAAGAAAGAATTGTGTGCAAAAGTCACAAGAATTTGGTATACCAAGTATGTCATCTATTAGGCTGAAAAGGACTGTGAATGGATGGTTCTTCATTGATGAGCAAACTCTTGGAAGTCCACCTACTCGTGATCAAGATCATGCTGAAGATTCTGATGACGAAGATTCAATGGAATCTTCTTGATAATAATAGGGACTACTTTTCTATGTTTTTTTTTAATTTTGTAATCATGGCTATTAAGCCACCTATGGTTTCTGCATTTCTTTCGATTTTATTTTGAAATGAAATGAAGATTTATTTAATAAACGATCTGTGAATTATGAATGTTGATTGCATTGTATGTGGACAAACCCTCAATCTAATTGAGAAGAGAAGATTATGTAGTTCTGATATTGATAAAAAGCTTATCACTGGTTAAAATTGTAAATTTTAGTATACTACTAACTTGAATCAATTAAGGAAGAAGTAAAAAGAAAAAATTTCATGTTTGATTTTAAAGAAAAAAGAATCATAAGAGCGCCACCTTTTTCTATTGGCAGAAGAAAAAAACGTCGAGCCCTATCGAATAAGACATTCTATTAATGTGAAGTTAAGAGCTCACTATTAATGCTCCCAACATACTTCAATTCCCTTCACGTCACTGCCCGCTGCCTTTGATGTTCTATGAGAGGGGAAAAACAAAATATACCAAATGTACGGTACTTTTTGATTCAGTGAAATGTAGTTCATCAAAATGTACTTTTTGATCCAAATGTACGTCTATTCCCCGCCGCATTCGACATTAAAACATCATTCAGTGAAAAAGTAATAAATATCTTTAGATTTGTTTTAGATGTTGTGTTTTAAGGAGGTATAGGACGTCCGTTATCACATAAAATTGATGTGAACAATGAATAAACTTTAGGTCTTTGCATCAAGGGTACTAAACATTCGATGTCAACTGTGTAAATAGATTCCAAATTTAAATTGTCTTTAGGTTGTTTCCTCCCTTAGAAAAAAGATAGCTCTGAAATCTAACGGAGGAGTGCAACTTAAGGACAATTTAAAAAAGAATCATACATTGTTAAATGAAGTTGAACAACATTTTAGTATAATTATTTTAGATCTCAAAATTGTTTCAGCATTAAACATATTGTGAACCATATTTCTTTTTCCTAAGCATTTCCCTTTCAGTAAGATAACTTAATCATTTCGGTACTATAAAAAACATTTTGTTCACTTGAATTTCAAACGCCACCTTCATATGAACTGAGACATGAATGAGGCACTTTGAAATTCAATCGAGAAAATTGCAATTTAAAGAACAAACCTGTTTCAAAATCTAAGGAAAGGAAAACGCCAAGGATATAAACAACATGAATCCTAATATGTTCAACACGAAAACAGGAGGCAAGGGATTATGTGAAATGCAAGCTATATTTATAGATGAACCGATGGCGTACATCATGTAATTATGCTTAGTAACTGCCACACTCCACCATCTTGTATGAACATCGAATCCCCACCGAATTCGACGTTCAAACATCATTAAGTTTGTATCATTTAAAAACAAATTGACGTCCTGCCCCCTAGAAATTGTCTATTTTTCAATCACCCGAGAAGAAGGTGAGATTTGGAGGGCTTGAAGTTAAAATGTTTGAAGTGCCACTCTATATTCATATAATTTCACCCTCAATTTTGCTAAGTTAATATAATCGATTCTAAGTAATAAAGAATCGATTCAAAGCGTTATAAATTAAGAAATGCAAATGAGCTTTTAATGATTATTTATGGTCATATTAATGACAATGTGGCTGGATATTGATCACACGTTTGTTAAAATACTAAAAAGCGAAGAAATAATGCATGAGAGGGGTCAAATTTGTTTTTCTAATCATGTTAACCATAGTATTTTTTTATATCATAATCATTTATACTAATAAATAATTATAATTATTAAATTATTCAAAATAATTTATTTCAATGTGGTCAATAAAAGTTGTTCTAAGAGTTCGTTTGATCTTTCATCGTCGTCAACTTTTTAAATTCGAGTTTTTTATAAACGCTTATGTGGTAGTCGTGATCGGTCTGTTTCAAATATACAAACCAATCTCTTTCATGACCTGGCCCGTCCGTCTCGACTTTTTTAAATTTTTTCTAGAGGTTCATAAGACAAAGATGGAAATGCCACAATATAAGTATAAATGTTTAAGGCACCTAAGAAACCCTAAAAGAAATATTGGCCATAAAGATGTTAATCTTTGATAAGAATGAGAGTTGTAAACCAAGAACCAAAAGAATCGGCTCTCAACATTGCAAATGCATATTTATGACTTCCAAAATGTCTACATATGTATTTGGTGTCCATATATATAGGTATAAATGTTTAAGGCACCTAATTAAGGAACCCTAAAAGAAATATTTGCCAAAAAGATGTAAATCTTTGATAAGAAACATACAATTTATTTTATTTCCTATACTAATTACTATTCAGGAGATAGTTCTCTGTCCTACCTTTGGCTCTGGTCAGCCCATCCCTACCTTTGGCTCAGGCCGACATGTTTCGACCTTCAACTTATGTTAGTTTGTCTAGACCTTTAGTCTTAATCTCCGAACATTCATTTTGGGTCAACCATTCTCCACCTTCAAACTTAACCTGCCTTATTCTTCGACCCAACCCATTCGATCTTAACTTTTGGTCTAGATCTGTTTGAATATTCTCCATACACGCTGTCTCTTCTCGATCTTTGACTTGGTGTGATGCATCTTTGTTGTTAACTTGAATAAATATTTTTTTTCTAACTGAGCTATCTCAATTTTTGTCCATGATATTCTATCTTAACCTTTAGTTTGTCTCGATCTTTGACTTGGTTCTCATTTCTAAGCTTGACTGATTATTTTTTGTTTATCTTTAGGCTGTTTTTCGTACGTGGTCAGCGAACTTCATCTTCACTAGTGACACCATTTGAAGTATGTTTTTTTTCTTAAAATACTCTTATGTATGATGTATGTGCTCGTGTTTGTGTTGTGTTTGTCGATTCTGGATGTATGATATCTATATGTATAACAATACTATGATAGTTTTTTTTCCTTCAACGTATGATATTTGTGATTGTTCGTGGCCAGTGAACTTCGTCATCTTCTCCAGTGACACCATTTCAAGTCTGGTTATTTTTTCCTTCAATATCTCTTACTTATGATATATGTGTTTGTGTTTGTGTTTGTGTTTGTGTTGTGTTTGTTGATTCTGGACGTATGATATAAGTATAACGATAAATATTTGTGTTCGTGTACGTATACATTTTATTTTTTCCTTCTACGTATGATATGTATTTATTTTTTGTTCTCTACATAAGTTAGTTTTTTTTCTGTTGATTCTTCGCTTTTAGTGTAGTAGTATGGATCGAAGCTAGATTCATCAGCGTCGTATTAGTGAAGAGTATGAGTGAGGGGTTTCTAAGTTCATACAATATGTTAAAGAACACGCAAAACCAGTGAACGGGGCATATTTTTGCACTTGTGTTCATTGTCTCAATCAAGTATATGAAGACTTGGACGATTTCCATGATCATCTGTTCATCTATGGAATAATGAGAAGTTATACAGTTTGGACTTGGCATGGGGAAATATTATATAAGCCAACAACTTTAAGAGGTTCGGATTATGTCGATGAATGGATGAGTGATCATTTAAACGAAATGGTATGTGACGTTGGCGAAGAAAATTTTGGAAGAGCTCATTTATACAATAGTCTTAAGAATAATTCGGAGCAAGAGTCGTATCCAAGATGCATCAATTTTACAAGGTTATCGGCTACTTTGAAATTGTTTTGTTTGAACTGATAAAAGTTTCATGGAATTGTTCAAGTTGCTGAAGGAGATGCTTCCAGAAAATAACATGTTATCTATCCGTAATTACGACGCGAAGAAAATTCTATGTCCAATGGGTTTGGAATACGAAAAGATACATGCATGTCCCAATGACTGTGTATTGTATAAATATCAGTATGCTTCAATGAAGGTGTGTCCCACGTGTGGTTCATCACGATTTAAGAAGAAACTTGATGGAAATAACGATGAACACAATGAAGGTCCACCGACTAAGGTCATGTGGTATTTACCTATAGTACCTAGGTTGAAACGATTGTTTTCTGTTAAAGAAGATGCGAAGAATCTTATGTGGCACGTTGATGGAAGAAAATGTGATAATCTTCTTCGACACCCAGCTAATTCCCCATAATGGAAGAACATTGATGCCACATTTCCCGAATTTAGTGCAGAGCCAAGAAACTTAAGACTTGCACTTGCTACCGATGTTATGAATCCTTATGGCAACTTAAGTAGCAAACATAGTTCATGGCCAGTTATTTTGATGATTTACAATCTATCTCCTATGTTGTGCATGAAGAGAAAATACATGATGTTGTCTATGATGATATTGGGGCCTAGACAACCTGGAAATGACATTGATGTTTATCTAAAACAATTAATTGACGATTTAAAAATGTTGTGGGAAGAGGGCGTCGAGGTCTTCGATTCATATTCAAAAGAAAACTTTCGTTTGCGTGCAATGTTGTTTTGCACCGTAAATGATTTTCCAGCATATGGGAACTAAAGTGGTTACAATGTTAAAGGTCATTTTGCATGTTCGATTTATGAAGAAAATACTAGTTATCTTCAACTGAAGCATGGGCAGAAAATTGTGTACACAAGACACCGAAGATTCCTTTCTCGAAATCAACCTTACCGTAGATTGAAAAAAATGTTTAATGGAAGTTTTGAGGATGATGTAGGGTGCAGACCACATAATGGGGAAAAAGTATACGACCAGGTGAGGAACATTGATGTTGTCTTCGGAAAACATAAAAAAAGACCGTTGAGAAAAACATTTGGAAAAAGCGATCAATATTCTTTAATCCTCCATATTGGTGTAAACTTGATGTGCAACATTGCATAGATGTGATGCATGTTAGAAAAAATGTATGTGATAGTGTTGTTGGGACTTTACTAAACGTTAAAGGAAAGACAAAAGATGAAGTGAAAGCACGACAAGACTTGGTTGACATGGGAATCCGTTCTGAGTTACATTCGCAATTCATAGGAAGACACACCTATCTTCCTCCAGCTTGTCACACTCTTTCAAAAAAAGAAAAACAATTTTTTTGTCAATGTTTACATAGTGTGAAGGTTCCACAAGGTTATTCGTCGAATATTAGTAGCCTTGTTTCTATGAAAGATTTGAAGTTAGTTGGTTTAAAGTCTCACGATTGTCATGTCTTAATGCAATAACTTTTACCAGTAGCTATTCGAGACATAATACATGCCTCTATTAGAGGTATTCTCATACGTTTGAGTTTGTTTTTCAATGTCATCTGCAAGAAAGTTGTTGATCCTCGACAGTTAGATGATTTGCAAAATGAGGCCATCAGACTATTGTGCTAATTGGAAATGTATTTCCCACCCTCATTTTTTGATATCATGGTTCATTTTATTGTCCATCTAGTGAGAGAAATTCGAATATGCGGGCCGGTTTTCTTGAGGTGGATGTACCCAGTTGAAAGATACATGAAGATCTTAAAGGGATATGTTAAGAATCAATTGAGACCGAAAGATTCGATTATAGAGCGCTACATTGCATAGGAAGCCATTGAATTCTACTCAAGTTATATGCCAAGTTGTGACCAATAGGACTTTCAAAGAAAAGACATGAAAGTAGACGTGAAGGAAAGGGAGTTCGAGGAGTAAGGACTGAAAGTGTTAGTGGAAAAGAAGTTAATCAAACTCATTTGTACATTTTAAACAACATAGAGGATGTTATTCCTTACATTTCACAACACATTGATAAAATTAAGTCAGCACACCCACATATGAGTGAAAAGTGAACACTTAATGAACATAACAAATCCTTTTTAGCTTGGTTTAAGAAAAAGATTTATGCGACTCCGAATGTTTCTGAAATTCTATTGAGACTAGATCGTGGACCTAACACGGATGTGATCACTTTTGGCGGCTATTACATAAACAATTACTTGTTCTATTCAAAGGAGGAAGACGATAAAAGTAGAGTTCAAAATAGTGGAGTTACCCTACAAGCTGAGGCTATACATTTTTCTAGTTCCAAGGATAAGAATCCAATTACAACATCAATCAGTTTTTTTGGAATAATACAAGAAATTTGGGAAATTAATTATGTCACTTTTACAGTTTCAGTTTTCAAGTGTAAATGGGTTGACAATAATTCTGGTGTTGTGACAGAAGACCTCGGATTCACTTTGGTGGATCTTAACAAAATGAGTTACACGAATGAACCATTTATTATGGCTAGTCAAGCAAGACAAATATTTTATGTCACTGACCTAGTGAATCATAAATGGTCAGTGGTATTGGAAGGTAGAGCAATGCACACAACTGATGATGAAGACTCTCTGGATATACTTGAGACAAGCTCCTTCTCATCAAGAACCATTGAAAATAAGGTTGATGATGTACTCGATGAAATACATGCAACTCGATGTGATTACAACGAAGGCATATGGGATAAATAGGTGTCTTAACATTGTTTTAATTACTTGTACAATTTATTTATTTTGTTTGTTCTAACTATAATTTACTAACACTTTGTAAACAGGTATGACGAGCTCTGGATCAGGTCCGACAAAAGGAGGTGGTAGATCTGTGACTTGGATGCCTGATGCCACATCCCGTCTGGTTAATGATAAACCATTGACGGTGGAGTTTGATCCCCGAACATTTGTGCCTATTGGGGCACATGCAGCATCGTTCAGGAGTTACTTGGGTGTGATGGCAAAATATCATGTCCCTATTGTCGCTACCTGTTGGGATGTGTACCAGAGGTTGACAAATATCATTGACTTATTTTTGTTGATCATGCTTTAACATTAATTTTGTTTTTAACAGGAAAATTGGGATATCCCTAATGATGAGAGGATAAGGAAGAAGATTTTATCTCATATTGCAGTCCGGTGGAGGGACTTCAAGACGAGAATGACATGTTAATACGTTTTTTGCTCTAAACAAAATGACACTCCTTGGACAAATTATAAAATAATTGAGGAGTGGGTGAAGTTTAAAGAATCTATACTTACTCTTGAGTGACAGATATGTTTTCTAATATTTTGCTCTAGTTACACAAGATGTTAATTTGTGATTTATGCTTAATGATTTTCATTTTTTCATAGGTGAAAAGGACAGCTGCCCAACAGAGCAAAAACTTAATGATACACCACACGTACTATCACGTGGTGGTTATGCGTTATTAGAGAAAAAGATGAGAAAATGTCATGCTGAGGAGTTAGGTCTTTGGTCACTTGATCTAGCACCTCCACCAGCTAGACATAAATTGTGGAAGGTTGCACGAGCAAAGTCCAATCGCCAGTTTACATCCCAGTCTACTTAGGAGATATCCTAGAGAATTGTAAGTGGAAACTTTTAACTAATTACCATAGTTCATAAAAAAATTATGTAACAAACTTTTTAATGTATCTAACTTCATTATGATATGCAGGATGACTTGGTTGACCAATAGAGTCAAGGCACATTTGTGGCACAAGGTAGGGAGGACCTCCTAGTAGTAGTCACAGGTTGGCTAGACCGTCTAGGTCATGTGCGTGCTATTGGAGGAGCTACTGGATTAAGGGGCTACTTTGGCCCTAAACCAAGAAGCACAGAAGCCGTGACTCGGGAAATGGTTAGCAGCATTCAACAACAGGTGCAAGTATAATTAGAGGAAAGCATGGGTGAACGCTTAAGAATGCTAGAAGAAAAACTTACGATGATAACCCAACAACAGCAATAGCAACAACAACAACAACAACCACAAGAGCAACAACAGCAGTCACAGCAGGAGGACGCCCCTACAGATGATCCTACTACACCTCGTGTGAGCACCAAAGGCTCATTCTCTACTGCAGATCGTACTGGTTACAATATTCAATATGAGTTTTTGGTTGATGAGGATCCTCCGCGCATAGTGGCCGTGGGACGACAGATTTCAGGAGTCCAGACCATTCATGGTGCTCCTTTATTGCCCACTCACGCGCGGGTAATGATTGATGATCTGAGATACCCCCAGGCTCGAGTGCCAGTGCCTACATCTGAAATCCAATTCGTGGGGGAGGCCTTAGGCACATTTATAACTTGGCCTAAGGCTATGATGATGCCATATTTTGGCCCACCAGTGGTATTATATTCTTCTTTTTATTATCTTAAATCTTCAAGTTGTAATTAAATGATTCCTAACTTTTGTAAATGTGAGTTATAGGTCTACCGTCCTGAGAAACAACCAATGGCTTAACTTGTAAATGAGGCTCGTGAGGAAGCAGAAGACCATGATCTTATATCCATATTGACCTCGAGATTAAATAAGTTGAGAAAAGGATCGGTAGAGCTGATATGGGAGTTAAGAACATTTGGCCTCGAGTGCCATGTTCCATTGTATATTAATTTCGATGATGCATATGAGATCATTGGTGAAGAAAAAATGTTGAACATTGCATGCATACAACTATGGTGCATGTAAGTTTTTTTTTTGTCATTTTCCAATTTGTATATTAGTATTATTACTTTTTAATAAATATACTTAACTTTATTCTCATAGGTACATGGACACCATCGTAGTGGAATCAGGTCGGGCATCAGTTTATGGCTTTCTTGAACCTCAGACCATTCAACCATTTGGAAACACATTAGATTCCAGAAAATCATATATTCAAACATGGATGACTGAGTCTAACAGAGATATATATATCGCGCCATACATTGATGCATATGTGTTTCCCAATATTGTCAACTTTTATCAAATTTTAATCAATAAACTCACTAGTTGTTGGTACATGATAGGGGCCATTGGCAACTCATGGTGATCATTCCAAAAAAAAAACACCAGTTGTATGGTTTTGTTCGCTCCATAGGAAGATGAAAGCGGAGTTGAAGTCCTTGATACAAACGTAAGTATTACATTCATTCTTATCAATTCATTATGATATTAATATATTAACTTATGTTTCTAATGTTTCAAATTTGTTTAGAGTTGTGACTAGAACCAAAGGACAATAACTTGAAATTATATATCCTAAGGTTGGAATTCGTTGATCTTTAACATTTAATTTTCGTAGTCAAATTTAAGCCATTAAATTTGACTAAGTTCTTTCACATGTTTAGTGAAAATCTTACAAATATCAATAAACTTTTGACATTAAAATGAATATAATAGTAAAGTTTCCTTGATTGTGCAGCGGTTCAACTCTACTTCTTCATTGTCCACTTCAATAATAAAGACGATAAGAGAGGATTGAGCAAGATATTTGAATAAACATTTTAAATAACTATAGCTTTAGGTTTTTCCTTTCATGATAGTAGCATTTGCTTACTTGTGCAACTTTTAATAGATGAATATTGTGAATAGATGAATGGAAAACTGGGTTCTTTTAAGTTTTGATGATAGCATGGTTTAAATTAATTAATTTTGTGAATATATATGATTTGGAAAACTGGTTTCTGTATTTTAGGTTTGGTTAAATGAGCTAAACCGAATCAAATTTAAAAAAAAAAAACACTGAAGGTAACGTCGAATTATACATTGTTCGACATTCATACAGCGACAATAACGTCATATATCGACAAGTTCGACGTTAAGCTTACGTCATTCCTCTTATACTTGACGTCAAATATTCCTTTAAATATAAATATTTATTTAAATATTACTCAAAAATTGACGTCCACTTTGAGCTTCGACGTGGACATTACGCCAATTATGTTCCACAGTGACGTCAACTTTACATCTGTTCCCTCGTACATGAGACGACAAATCTTACTATAAATATAAATATTTATTCAAATATTGGACGTCATTCTCTTTACTAGTGGACGTAAACTCACGTCGTTGTACAGAATCGACGTTAGAATTACATCAATTCGCGATCCATTCGACGTCAAATTGTTCTAGTAACATCGCACTGTCATGTTCAACGTAAAATTTACGTCACCCGATATGACGTCGGTCTCGAGTTCGTCATTAAAAATAAAAAATAATCGTCGTAATATGCTGTTTTTGTACTAGTGTAACCATACTCACATTAACACTTGGTCTCATTGTACTACCCTATGTATTAATTAAATATTTTTACAAAAAAGTTACAATAAAAAAATGATATTTTTAATAACAAATAATATCAAAGAAGAAATTATACCTGCACAAATCTTACAATGTAGTAACAAACAACAATTGCATGCATGTCAATAAAACATAATAAAAAAAGTAAGTGTTATTATGGGTTTATAGCTGACCAATCGGATACGGTGATAGACTGGATGGACAGGAGCGAGTGAGTAATGCATAAGAAAGCGTCTCACGATCGCTCGATCCCGACAATAGTTGAGCAGAATTAATGTGTAGTTAATATTACAACGTGATGTGGTTAAAATTTGCATTAATGACCATTAAGAGGTAAATTAATTCGTCAGATTCTTCTAAACTCAGTAAATAAGAGTTTAATTTCGAAGTAAACTCACTTTTACTCATTATTGAATTACTAAAGACCTATAGAGAAAAGATTCTGACTTATTATCTTTCTAATTGTCGAGAGTGAAACTATTAGAGATATAAGCAAACTTGATGGAGATCAAATGAATCAATTTAGAGAATAAAAATTTCTCAAAGAAATATTTTGCAAAGGAAACTTAGTATACCAAAGGAAAAAAATATAAGTTTTTTTTATATTTTTTTTATGTTATTTAATAAAGTATGAGTTACACGATTGAATACTAAAAAATGAGACTTTATGTACAATAAAATTAAACAACTAGAAATCATCAAATTTCTTCTATTATTTAGTTTGATGAAAATGAGATTTGGTTTTTTGAGATACAATAAACCATTTGAAGATATATCGGTGAGGAAAAATACATTCATAATATGGGTGAACACTGTGGATGTCAAACTTATTGGACAATTGGGCGATAATGAAGATTTGTGTGGCAATAGGAAGGTTCTTCAAATGAATGAAACTAAAGTTTTTTAGGTTACCTAATAAATTAAAGTATTTTAGGTTAT
Organism: Vigna nakashimae; assembly: GCA_034642375.1. Lineage (NCBI taxonomy): Eukaryota > Viridiplantae > Streptophyta > Magnoliopsida > Fabales > Fabaceae > Vigna > Vigna nakashimae. The sequence goes on along the minus strand of CM067760.1, from coordinate 17,175,241 downwards.
TTACTAAACAAAAAAGTTTTATGATTTAACACTTAAAAGTTAGAATTAAATATTCTCACAGAAAATAAATGTCACGTCTCATTAATTAGGAGAATGACTCACCTCTCTGCTTCCATCAATGCACTATGCCACGTAATTCAGTGCATTAAAATCCCATTCAGAAACCCATGCATTCAAAGCCACGTGTGACAGTAGAAAGTTCTGAAGTCAGGATTGGGAGCACAGGTGTCGGCATGGGAACGTTCGTCCGTTTGGAAGTGGATGAAACAAAAGTGTTTTTTGGAAAAATCAATTACGTTTCCTGCACGCACCTTCTTTCTCCCAAAACTCAGATTTTCAAACTTTCTCCTCCTTCTCTCTAGAACCTCCATCTTCTCTCTACCATAACTCACGTTCTTCTTCTCCGATCAACTTTCAGAGGCCGTAGAAGAGATCCAGACGTCCTAAGCCTTCCATCAAACCGAACGGTTTTTGATTCTGAAACGGGTAAGTTTCAAATGCTTCATTGTTATTCCTTAGCCACATGCAAGCCTCACTCTGATTTTGCATGCGTCTTCTCTGAACCATTATTTGGTTTTCTGTAATTTTAGTTTAAGGAATTTTGGGTTGAATCGAAAAGGGTAGAAGAGGGTGTACTGGGATCTGATTTTCTGAAGAACGAACGCACACTACTGAATCCGGGTAAGGGAAGCTTATTAGATTTAATTCTTGTGATGTGCGTTGTTGCATGATTGTTCTGCGATGTTGCACTATGCTGGATGAAAATTATATGAATTTTTGATTAAGTATGATTTATGATATCAAATTTTAGTATATGATTTTGATGATGAGATGATGAAATGAAAATGTATGATTTGTACTATGATATGAGGGATTTAATGCATGAAAGTTTATACTGGAAAATATGGTTACTGTATGTGGAATTTAAATATGAAAAATCTTATGAAAATGAACGTTCGTATCGATACGGTCATTGACCGTTCGGTAGTCTTGGTAAATTCTTCGAAGTAGTTGAACCCTTTCATTTGGAAAGGATTCTCTTTGAGGACGAACGCCCTCTTATACATAATTTACGTTTGAGCGTTCGGCCAAACGTAGACATCAGGAGTGTTATGTGAGAAATTGAGAAGCTTGAAAATCTACTCTTGGACACTTAGTCAAATTTCTAAACCATAAACTTTAAATATTTCAACTTATATGAAATTCCCAATTCTATGACTTTAAATCAGTGAATAGTTTTAACCCAAAAGCGTACGTTCTAAGTGGCGCTCGGTCTTATACCGAACGCTCGTCCCAAAGCGTAAGTGATAAGTAGCGCTCGGTCCTATACCGAACGCTCGTTCTTTCGGTAATCGCCAACGAGCGGAAATAGCGTTCGTCTTGAATCCCCATAGCGTTCGTCCTAAATTGAAATAGCGTTCGTCCATAAATTTAAATAGCGTTCGTCCAATAGTTCTAGTGACGTTCGTCCAAGTCTTCAGTGACGTTCGTCCAAAATTCATTAAACGCCTATTTTCACGCTCGGTCATTGACTGGCGGTTTGTCTCCTGAATTAAATCGTGTTCGGTTTATTTTAGCTAAACGAGTTTGTGATGTATCTATCCATTGGATTCTTTCCAGAGTCATTGAACTAAAATTATTCTAAGTATTTTCCAGATCGTACTAGATTCAGTTCATTTAACTGATTCAAAGAAGTCTTTCTCGGTCTCGCCCTCGACGTTCGTCCTCGTTATGAAGGGGAGTGAACGTTCGTTCTTTTAAGAAAGTGGAACATAGAATGAAAATGTATTTAAGAGGATGAATTAAGATGTGCGAACACTATGAGAACTAAAATTGTGATTGTGGATTTTGAACGAGCGTTCCATGGTGGAACGACTCTTGAATGGATATTGAGATTTGTAAGTATGAACGTGGTAAGCTTAGATGGTGGTTCATCGTGATATTCCGTGAGTGCTCGTTCTCAAGTAGAGAGGAGTATGTCATGCGTGGGAATGGCAGGAGGTCTAGTCCATAACTGTAACTTGGACAGAACAGACTAACCTCAGGTGGCTACTGATGAGTATTCCAGTTACCCACCTGGGTGCACGGACGCCTTAGCTACACAGGATTCATACAGTCCGGACGGTCGGTCTAGTATCAGGATTTGGATGGAATTGATGTATGAAGTGAATGTATATGTGTGAATTTACTTGCTGAATTTGATAAGTATGAAATATATGTTTGACTTGAATTAAATTCAATAAGCTTACCCTTGCGGTTTTCATTGTGTTGTCTGTTTATGTATATCCGTCATGTCCTTGCAATGATCATCCGTGTGGATGTGAGCAGAAGGTGATACTTCCCTAGAGCAAACACTTGAAGAGGAATTCCTAGCTGAGGAGAATCTCGTTGAAGTGGAAGTGAAGGCTGAGCAATAAAGGCGTTCGGTTTTTAGTTAGTGCAATTAGAATAGCGGGCCGCTTGTGAGCGAGCGCTCTTTTGTTGGTTGTATATAGTTGGACGTTCGGTCATTGTTTTGTAAACCGTTCGTCCTCATTCTTTTTGTGAACGCTCGTTACTTATGTGTATATGTAAGGCCGTTCGGCCATTTTTGCACACACTCTCTTTAATTGTAAAACTGCTTTATCATATTAATACATGTTAATATTCTATTATATAGTTGCTGACTGTATAATTTTGGGATGTTACAATAAATAAGTAAAAATGACTAGATGTTTAATTTATTAAAGTTTTAGTTTGTGTTTTCTAAGATACAATATATATTTGAATGAAATTATAGTAAAGAAAACACATGTTATTGAGATTATGATGTTTTAGAAATATTAATGAATTTGACACCTATCAAACAAGTCAAACAATTCAAAAAAGTTAAAGACGATGTAGAAAAAAAATTAAAATGAAATAAAACCAGTGACAAAAGATAATGAAAATAAATTTTTAAGTTACCTAATAGTTTATAATGTTTTATTAATTAAAAAATGTATAATGTTTTATTAATTAAAAAAAATAAAAAATGTTACGAGGATGTGTGACGTCTCTTACCTAATTTTTAAAATCAACAATTTCGTATTATCTCTTAACCCTTATTTCATCAATACGTTTAAAGAATATTCATAATTCGAAATATATTTATCATCCATATTTATATCCACTATTTCTTTATTTTCTTATAAAATAACTAACGAAGTTAAAAAATAATAAAGATAAATTTATATTCAATTTTTACTTTTAATTTCCTTATCTTTCTCACTGTTTTTGAATTATGTTTTCAAATAACCTTTAAACTTAGTGTAACCTTTAATTATACAAGTTTTATTTTATTTCAATTCAATCTCAAATTTAGCATATTAATTTCCATACAATAAAAATATTTTATTTAATTAAAATATATAAATTAAAAATAAATATTCAGAATGAATTGAAAATTGTGAATTTCCAACATTTTAAAACTAAAATTTACAAAATAACAGACAATCAATATCCCGAATAAAAAAAATAAAAATACTAAATCATAATTTAACCAAACAATTAAAGATGGGTAAAATTGACTATAGCAGAGGAGTTGAAGGGTGATGTTGGGAAGATGAAAGTGGATCCAAGATCTCTGGATTCGTTGCAAACAACGTTTGCGGCTGTAACAACAACAGCGTCCAACACTTTCACTCACAGAAACATAGACAAACACACTTTTATTTTGTTTTCGCATTCTATTTATCTATCAATCTTTCTGTTTCTCTCTCCAGCTTCTTTCCCAATTTCTCTAAATCGCGCGTGTGACTCACTCTCTGCTGCATGCTCTTTCTCGCTCGCTTCCCAAATTCATGCTCTCTTCACTCTTTTCAGGTTCCAATTCTAACCCCCTTTCACATTTTCCCATGCAAAAATTCACGTGCAACACTCGCTGCTCTATAGGCTCTCTCAAAATTATCTCAAGTTTCTGACTTTCTGCATTAGGCTATGGCGGTGCAATTGATCACTTGCTCTTACCCCTTTGATTCAGTTGACCCTCTGTTCTTTCCAATTTCTTGTTCCGTAGTTGCGTCTACGAACTCCTGAATGTTTATCATTCAATCTTCTTTACTTTGCCTTATGATATGCTTAATTCTTGTTAAGTTTGTTCTTGACTTTCTATTATGTCAGCGTAAGGTGTTTCTTTTGTTTTTCTTGATTGTGTTGTTTTCATGACCGAAGTGTTAGAGATAAGAAGTCTTTGAGTTGTTTGGCTCCATGTTGTTCATTTTCAAGTCTGTAAAATCACGAGTAATCTTTGTATTGTATTATGTTAAGAAATATAGCTTAGCAACTTTTGTTTTTGCTAGTGGTGAAAAGTGATGGGTAGGCGAAAAAGCAAACCACATCGAGCAGGTGGGATAATACTAGACCCAGATGCTTCTGCCGAGACAGAATTGAATAAACAAAATGCTGTAGAAGGAGGGGAAGAAGCAAAAGGTAGTTCTGGTGGCATTGATAAGCCTTATTTTGTGGAGGTTGCTCGGTTGGATTGGTTGTCGGGTGAACACCTTGATATTTCTGAGGTTGTTTTGAGGGATTTAAAATTGAGTGAAGGTTTTTCTGGTTTTGAGTTGGCTGAGGATTTTTGTCGGGATCAGCAGTACTTGTTAAGATTTCGAGTATGTAATGTAAGTAATGTTCTTGGTCGAATTAAATTAGGTCATTGGCCTGTGTTACCCTATACTGATATTCATCTGGAGTTTGCAAGAAGAGTTACCGTTGATCATGAGGAAACTTATACAGTGTTGTTATCTGGTGTTTTTGACGGACCTGATGAAGGTGTTACTGGGCTTCTTCACTTGGCAAGTTTGAAGTTTGTTACACTGAGGCCAGTTCTTGGGGTTGGGCTTTCTGGGGAAATTTCCTCCCTCAGGGTAAGGGTTGAGGTACTAAAGAACGGCTTCAATGCATGTGAGTCGCTTCTTGATACTTCTAGACAACTATGGAAAAAGAGTATGGTAAATGTAATGTGTTGGTTGCGTCCAGAAATAATGACTTCAGAAGTTAGGTATGGGTTCTATAGCTGTATGACAATGGATGGTGATCCACAGACAGAGATGGTAGATGACACTTGCAGGTCAAGGAAACATGCAAGGTTTGATCCTGCGGGTTTATATGAAGCCATTAAGCCTTCAAAGTAAGTTAAACACTCTCTTTGGCCTTGGATTCTAATTTAAGGATAGAATAGTTGGTACAATGGTCATTTGATCATACAATCATCCTTCAATCTTTACCGAAGTCTAGTGATAGTCAATCTCTTGTCAAACATTTTGTTTATCTTTCATATATCTTGTGTACAGAGCAGAGCCAATGATTGAAGATGACATACCAGAGTTACTTCCTAAACTGAGGCCATATCAAAGGCGTGCAGCTTTCTGGATGGTAGAAAGAGAGAAAGCAGTGGAAGAAAGTCAGGGTGAAAGAGAAAGAAATCAGTTTCACTCTCCACTATGCATACCTGTGGATTTTCTGGACACCAGTTCTCAAATGTTTTTCAATCCATTCAGGTAAGTTTTGTCTATGAGTTTTCAAAATATAATATCCACGCATTCTTTTTTATTGTATTATTCATGAAAGGCTGGTCACTCTACCCCCCAACTATTATGAATTCATTCTCTCTTCCCTTGTGCTTATTTGAATTACAATGGCTTCAGTGGAAATATTTCATTGTACCCAGAGACTTCTTCGCCTTATGTATTTGGAGGCATTCTTGCTGGTAGGTCCCAACCTATGTTGCATATTTCATTTTTTTTCCTCACATCATCTTGTAGATCTTTGCTACATTATAGTTTGGATAGGTTCTAGATATTTACTACTGTAGAGAAACTACTGTTTTATATATAAAGAAAGTCCTTTTTCTTGTTAGCCTCTTTTGACATATTGAACTGACTGTTTAAAGACAAATTTATTGCATAATGAATAGTCCATTGGATCTTGTGGCTTTAGGATCTCTTCGTCCACTGATAGAATCTTGCTGTTGAAATTCTATCAATTTCTGTTTATATCAAATGTTTTTATGAACCATTCTTTGCCATCCACCAATACCTTAGATTTTATGGAGAGGTTGGTCTTTGACTTAGTATCATATTATAGTTGGTATTTATATATGATATTATTGACAAACTATGTGGGTGTTTTATGCATATAGTTTTCCATTTTCCAATATAATTGAAAATTCAGTCTTCTATGACTAATTTATTTTGATGCAACAGATGAGATGGGCTTGGGAAAAACTGTTGAATTGCTTGCTTGCATATTTACTCACCGTAGATCAGCATCTGGAAGTGACATATTATTTGATTTAGAGCCACAAATTAACGGTGACCAAAAGGTCACTTTGAAGAGAGTGAAAAGAGATCGTGTGGAGTGCATATGTGGAGCTGTGAGCGAAAGTCTTAAATATGAAGGACTGTGGGTTCAGTGTGACATTTGTGATGCTTGGCAACATGCGGATTGTGTTGGTTATTCACCTAAAGGAAAATCTTTGAAATCAAAACAAGGATGTGAAAGCAAGACATATAAAACTAAAGTGGCTGTGAGCGATGGAGAATATGTATGTCATATGTGCTCTGAACTAATTCAAGCTACTGAATCTCCTATTGCCTCTGGTGCCACTCTCATTGTCTGCCCTGCTCCTATTTTGCCCCAGTGGCATGATGAAATTATACGGTATAAGTTTTTCTTGATCAAAACTACGAATGCTCTTTTTTTTTTTTGTGTGTGTGAGCATGTGTGTTGCCTTCAGGAGGACTTGATCCTCCTACCTTGTTTAATTCTGGGCAAGGTCCTGCTTTTAGGTCTTACAAAATGGTTTAAGGCCTAACTCAATTCTACAAAAACTAGTTTGTAAGTGAGGATTGTTCTCACTTATATATTGTTATTTTGACACTATCTCTAGTCAACTTGGAACTTGGGTTTTCTGCATATCCTGTGTGGACTTGGGAGTAATGTGCTTGCTCCATGCTTTAGTATGTTCTGTGAAGTATGATTTCAAACTGTAACGCCTTTTTAGTTATTTAATTTGTTATTGTAAAAACGTTCTCATTAACTTTGTTTGTCATTATAGCCATACGCATCAGGGCTCCTTGAAAACTTGTATCTATGAAGGTGTGCGAGAAACATCTTTTTCCAATGCGTCTGTGATGGATATCAGTGATCTTGCTAGTGCTGACATTGTATTAACTACATATGATGTGCTTAAAGAGGATCTGTCTCACGATTCTGATAGGCATGAAGGTGATCGGCACTTTCTGAGGTTTCAAAAAAGGTTTGCCCTAAAGAGTGCCATATTCCCCCTTTGCTATATATAATATGTAGGATATTTTATCCATACATTTCAAAACGAGTTTATGAGTTTGGTTGAACTCTTCATCCGCCAGGTTTTGACTGTGTCTTTGAGGTGTTATATTTTGTTTGATTTCTAATTTTAAACCTTTTCACAAACCATCCTCACTAATGTTACATTTTAGAAAAAATTTAGATCTCAGTATGTCTATTATGGTCCCAAGTTTTTTAGTAGCCTCTTTTTTCTTGTAGGTACCCTGTCATCCCAACTCTTCTTACAAGAATATACTGGTGGAGGGTTTGCTTGGATGAGGCACAAATGGTGGAAAGTAGTGCTACAGCTTCCACTGAAATGGCTCTAAGACTCCATTCAAAGTATCGATGGTGTATTACTGGTACCCCAATTCAGCGAAAACTTGATGACTTATATGGACTTCTAAGGTTCCTTGTAGCCAGTCCTTTTGATACATACAGGTGGTGGACTGATGTTATTAGAGATCCTTATGAGGTATTTTCTTTTTAAGTTAATATTTTATGAACTGGTGCAGACTGACTTTCCTTATTACTAGTTTTTTTTTCTTCTATTTTATACATAAAAATTGAATATCAACTTGGAGTAAGCTATATTTCCGTATGGTCACCTAATTACCTTAGACAATATAATAATTTTGGACCCGTTGCAGGTAGAATGAATACAGCAATTCAAGTCCAAATTTTATTCTCATTTGACATGCTATAAACCTTATGTGTATAGAGACAATCAATTACCTTGTTGATATTTCATTTTAGTTTTGACATCTCTAGTTTTGTCATGTCCTGCATCTCAGCAGAGTTCAGAAAGGTTTGTAAATTTGTCTTACTTAGCTTAGTTATCACTCCATACTTATGCAGAAGGGAGATGTGGGAGCTATGGAATTTACACACAAAGTTTTCAAAAAAATCATGTGGCGTTCTTCTAAACAACATGTTGCTGATGAATTGGACCTTCCATCCCAAGAGGAGTGTCTCTCTTGGCTTACACTCTCACCAGTAGAGGAGCACTTTTACCAGAGGCAACATGAAACTTGTGTTAGAGATGCTCATGAAGTTATTGAAAGTTTGAGAAATGATATTCTTAATAGAAAAGGCCAAGGTTTTTGCCCAGTGCTGTGTAATTTCGTTTTATAAGTTCTTTGAAAGAAATGTGTATCCATGGTAATGATTGAACTTGCAATATTTGATGCATATTCCAGATTCTATCTCTTTGCAAAGCTCCTCTGATCCTCTAATCACTCACACCGAGGCAGGGAAGCTACTGAATGCTTTGCTGAAGCTTCGTCAAGCTTGTTGTCATCCCCAGGTTGGAAGTTCTGGGTTGCGCTCCCTACAGCAGACACCAATGACTATGGAAGAAATACTAATGGTATGTTACTTGGAAGGAACTTTTATTTGTTTTTACATACAATATACAAATGTCCATCAATTTTTTTATGGAACACAATCTGTAGGTTCTTATAAGCAAGACCAAAATAGAAGGTGAGGAAGCTCTCAGGGAGTTAGTTATTGCTTTGAATGCACTTGCAGCTATTGCTGCAATACAAAACGATTTTTGTCAAGCTACATCACTGTACGGTGAAGCTCTTGCTTTGGCTGGAGAGCATGCTGAAGATTTCCGCCTGGATCCTTTGTTAAATATCCACATACATCATAATCTTGCAGAAATACTTCCACTTGCTTCAAACTTTTCTTTAACATTGGCATCCAAAGGAAAACAATTATCTGAAAGTTCTGAATTTAAGATGACCAAAAGGCATTTAATTTTAAAGGTTGACAGTTGTCATGTGAAGAGGCAAAGAATAAGTCGTTGTGATGAGATAAATGCAACTGTGCCGTCTTCAGAACCATCAAATGTTAGCCTTTTGGAAAATGACGCAAAGGAGGATCAGGAATTTGATAATTTATCAGCCAGTTCTGTCAAATCTCTGATTGCAGAATGTGAAGATTCAAAACAGAAATTCTTGTCTGTCTTCAGTTCAAAGCTATCTGCAGCCCAGCAGGAGTTTCAAAGTTCTTACGTTCAGGTAAATATCTTCAATGGATCTTAAGGAAGAATTTGTTCACTTATATTGAACTTTGGGAACAAAGCTTTTTAATACGACATTGATTCCTAATACACAGTTTGTCCACCATTAATTTAAGCCACAACAACCATTTCTATGATCATATAAATGACTTTTTTGAATGGTACAAACTAACACCTTTTATATGAGATTGATAAATATAGTGATGCTGATATTGGATGATTCTTATTAGGAAAAACCCCAGTCCTAAATAGGCTACAGATAGAACCTAGAAAGAGAATATAAGTGGGGAACAACCCTTGTCGTGTAAGTCAATTCTGTAGAGTTAAGTTAGACCCAAACTCACATTCTATGATGGCATCAGAGCTTATCTCAAATCCGTTGTAAGGGTCACCCACTGTATTATCTACTCACCAAGCCCAATAGAGTTGTTGTGCATGAGGGTGTATATTTGGCAAAACTAAGATAGAGCATGAATAGATATAAGTGGGAAAAAGCCTTCTCTCAACAAGTTGATTTTGTGGGGTTAAGTCTAAACTCACATTCAAAGAGTCCTCCTACACGTGATCTAAGGCGAAATTAAGAAATACTTAAGGAGAGTAGATATGTGGAGGATTCAAAAGTTGTTATCCTTGGTTGGGATGCTCTTATATTTTTGTAATATTAGAGTTCTTGAGAGAGAGAGAAGGAAAGGAAGTGAAACTAAAAATTATCCCGGTTTGTATTCAATTCAATTGATTTACAAGAATCCTTTTATACAGAACAAAGAGAAAGGTACAACTGTCAGAGTAATAGCTAAGAAGCCTAACTAACTGAATAACGAAAAGTTTTAACAAAATGACGAATAGCATGGAATTCAAAGTAAATAAAATTTTCCTTAACAAGTTTACTGACGCTAGTTACACTTTTAGTGATAGTTGGATCAAGAATTATGTGATTAAGGGCTAAAGAAATGTAATGATTATTAGGAGCTGAAAAATAGGAGGATCCAAAGGATTGGATTCACAATCCTTTGCTATTACCAATGTAATGTGTTCAACATTGTGGTGAATGTTCTGACTATATCCGGTAACATGTAAGAAGCACTAAAACTAGGGAATGAACTGGAATCAGAATTTTGAATGTTGGGAGTAGGCAATGAACCTGCTCCAGTTATAGTTACCAAACCATCGGGGGGTGTTGTAATTGCTACAAAGGAGGACACTTGTTGGTTGAAGGATATACAAGAGGTGGAGCAGAGCTTGTTGGTGTTGAGGAAAATGTGAGTATATATTGTAATGAGCAAATGGATGGAAGTTTCTCTAGAAAATATGGCTTGAATTCCCTTGAGAATTTAAGTAAAAATAGACTTGAGTGGGAGCGCACTAATTTTAATTGTTGTAAGTAGGATATTAAATGCATTACTAGAAGTTGGTAGAATATTAAATGTATTACTAGAAGCTAATAGAAGTTGTTAGAAGATTCTAGAGATCTCTTTGTAATTATTACTTCAGGATTAGGATTCTCTATATAGAGAGTGATGTACGTTTTTAAATGAATCAATTGAATAAATATCTTCTTTATTTCATATTAATTCTTTCAAGTTTGATCAAACTGGTGATAGCAAAGGGAAGCAATAGGTCCATACTTGGCACTTCATATTAGCAAAGTGTCCTCCATGACCACAATCATCACCTCTATAATCGTAGTTGCAATCACCACGGAAGGAAGAGGATCCTAGAAAACTAGTGAGCTTTTGCATCTTGGTTCTGCATATTCTAAGTCGTCACTTCAGCAGTTCTTCGTTCTTCAAAATTGAATCAGGCGTCGGTGCTTGAATTAGATTAACAGAAGCACAATCAAGAACAACTTTTTTTTGAAACTTTTTAAGCCGAGACTCTTGCACTAGAAGAACTTCAGCTTCTTCAATAAGATGTTCAAGTTTACTTTCAATAACAAAAATAACATATTCATAGTCTTGAGGCAAACCTTTAAGGATCACATCGATGTGTTCTTGAAGAGAAACAATATTCCCACTATTAGAGATAAATGTAAGCATTCAGTTATTCAACTGGATGTTAGTTAGTTATCTGGGTTTTTCTGTTTTCTGCCATGATTAGTGTGTAACTAGGTAAGCTCTCTTGAGCTTATATGTGCTCGGCTTGTGTCTTCTTAATTAGTGAAATAATAAGCAGTTCTTTTTCTGTTACTATTTTTTCTGTTTTCTCTCATACCAACATTCTGATACCAACAGAAGCAAGACAACAACATGCTTTCATTTGAAGAAATTTCATCATTAAACAATTTTCATGAGACAAGTTATGAAGTTCAGCGCCAAGCTGTTGCACTCTTGCTCATGTCTATTTGTGAAAATGCTCATGAAGTTCATCCCAAACCTGATAGGAATGAACACTTTCAAGATACGAGAAAGGACAATTGAAATAACATATATTAAAACCATGTCAACAACATTTGTTTCCATGTCTATATGCTGGACTGATTCAGCTTCACAATCAGCTTAATAAAGAAATTGATGCAAAATAGACGGACTAAACATAGAGTGTTGAAGACAACACAATTTAATTCATGGTTCCACTTGTTCCTACCGGCAAGAAGTTACAATTATCTAGTTTCTCCAAAATCTTCACATAGGTTGTGAAGGAAGGGGAAGAAGGGGCAAATAGCTATAAAGAACCTTCAATCTCTTTGTAATTGTTTGTATTCAATTCAACTAATTTACAAGAGTCTCTTTATATAAAACAAAGAGAAAGGTTCAACTGTCATAGTAACAGGTGGCATGTGTACTAACTAACTACATAACTAAAAGTTTAAGTACTAACAAACTAATATAGGAAGCTAAGAAACATATTAGCCATCTGAGTAATACAATACTCACATGTAATGATTTTTTTCTCCAAAATCAATGCACATCTCCCTTTAATTTTGTTAAGAAGTGGACTTTAAGCTTAACTCAACTCCACAAAATCGGCTTATAATGTGAGGTTTGCACCCACTTATATATTATAAATTGGCTTTATCTCTAGTCGATGTGGGACTTCCAACACACCCCCCTCATGTTGCGGCATAGACATCATCTCGAACATGAGACTAGACATTAATGGGTGGTCCGATAGTGGGTGAAACAACATGCCCAACAATAAATATCACTAGGATAGGCTTTAACCAGAGCTCTGATACCATTTTAACAAGTGGACTTTAAGCCTAACTCAACCCTACAAAACTGACTTGTAAGGTGAGGTTTGCACCCAATTATATATTATAAATTGGTCTTATCTCTAGTCTATGTTGCGTGAGACTAGACATTAATGGGTGGTCTAATAACAACCCGATAGCGGATAGAACAACATGCCCAACAAACAACAGATATCGCTAGGATAGGCTCTAACCAGGTTGATACCATGTTAAGAAGTGGACTTTAAGCCTAACTCAACCCCACAAAACCGGCTTATAATGTGAGGTTGACACTCACTTATATATTATAAATTGGTCTTATCTCTAGTCGATGTGAGACTTCCAACAAATTTAGATAGTAAGTTGATTCCTATAAAAGACTAACCATATACCTTGGTTTGTCCAGTTCATTTTCATTCAAATTGAGTCACTGTATTCGTGCCTGCTTTCTGTTTTCATTGTTATAAAGGGAAAGAATGAAGGATGTGTTGCTTATAGAGGTGAAAAGAATAAATATGATCACTAATTTTGTTTCATTTTGAGGTAAGCAATTTTTATGTTAATTAGTAACTACATGAGATATAAAGTAATACCAAATCATGTTAAGATGCTTTATTATGTTAAAATTGTGAAGGTCAAATTTGCTCGAGTTTTTTTTTCCTTTCTTTCATGATATTTTCTGTAAATGACATTCGTATTTTTTTGTAGGTCAGTAATGCTTATCGAGACAGTCGAACACATCAAAATTCATTTTGGTGGTTAGAAGCACTCCATCATGCTGAGCAGAGCAAAGAGTTCTCCTCTGAGTTGATTAGAAAGATTGAAGAAGCCATCTTAGGAACTTCAAGCAATTCAAAGTCATCAAGAATAACTGCTCGGTCAGTCAAGCTTTGATTATTAAACACAATTGTAAAGTACTATAGTTTTACGTTATCCATATACTTGACTTTCTGAGTTATGCTTGATCTTTATATGTAGATTCATCATAAAAAAGTTGCTAAATGTAATACGTTTGAAACTGATTTCAACAACATACAATATCTAGTTATGAACAATGTTCTAATATTGAGTTATGCTTGATCTTTATATGTAGATTCATCATAAAAAAGTTGCTAAATGTAATACGTTTGAAACTGATTTCAACAACATACAATATCTAGTTATGAACAATGTTCTAATATATAGTTATCAGTAGTCATTTTCATATATGTTGTTGATGAATCATAAGAGGTGGACTTTAAGCCTAAATTTTACAAAACCATCTTGAAATTTGAGGTTTTCACCTATTTATTTATTACAATTTGACCAAATTTCTAGTTGATGTGGGATCTTGAACTATGACTATTGGGAAAAACTCAAGCTCTAGATTGGCTAGAGATAGAGCCTAAAAGAGAGTTGTTGGAAGTCCCATATTAACTAGAGATAAGACCATTTCACAATATCTAAGTGAGTGCGAACTTCACTTCATACGCTAGTTTTGTGGGTTTGGGTTAGACATAAAGTTCATTTCTTAACATGGTATCATAGTTATGGGTTAGAGCCTATTCTAACAAAATTTCATGTATGTTGGGTCTATTGTTCCACTCGTTATCAAGCTGCTATCGGATCCGTCATTAATGTCTAGTCCCACATACGAGATGTATATAGCTTGGCCTGAAGGGGTGTGTTAGAAGTCTCACATCGAATATAGATAAGACCAATTCATAATGTGTAAGTGAGTGCAAACCTCATCTTACAAGTCAGTTTTGTGGAATTGAGTTAGGTTTAAAGTCCACTTCTTATCTAGAATATATAAATGGAGACAATCATCACAGTACAAGGCAAATTTGTAGGATTGAATTAGACTTTAATTCACATTCTAAGATTGTACCAAGGTATGTCAAAGATTCATTATAGAAGGATCATCCAACATATTATCCATGTACCAAGCCAATAGCACTAGACAAGAGATGTATTGAAAAAATATGCAAGTTCCACATTGACTAGAGATAGAGCCTAATCAAAGCATATAAGGGAAGCAATTCTTACCTTACAAATTGGTTTTGAGGGTTAAGTCAGGTATCTAAAACTAAAACCCACATTCTAAGAATGACAACTTTAATTGCTAGTTATTTGGCAAAAAATTCATTAATGGTATTCCATACTATTGAATATAGTGAAAAATAGGTATAAGTGTAATCTCAGAAGATACACATAGGATATGTATTTATAATAAAGAAAATATGGGCTAAACTCAAATTACAAACAATGATAAAAAAATAATAATAACAAATAAACAAAAGATAAACGATAAGAAATCTAATATATCTAACACTCTCTCAAACTTGTGCATATAAATCATATGTATCAAATTTGGTACAAATATAATCAATTCTTGGTTATAGTAAAGACTTAGTCTGCTAATTGATAACTTACGTTAATGAACTCTGTTTTGATGTCTCTAGATACAATCCTCTCTCGAATGAAATGAGAGTTAATTCCAATGTGTTTGGTCCTCTCATGAAAGACATAATTAGAACTAATATGAAATGCTGATTGTTAGATATAAGTATCATTTAATTGATATCTCCAAATTGAAACACTTTAAGCAATTGCTTAAGCCAAACAAGTTCATAAGTGGCTAAGGCTATAGTTCTATATTATGCTTATGCACTAGATCTTGCCACAACACTTTGTTTCTTGCTTTTCCAAGAGATAAAGTTATTAAAATGGAAAAGTAGATCTTCTGTTAGAAGGAGATCTTGCCCAATCAACATCTGAATAACAAACAACTCTTTTATGGTAATTAGAACCATATAACACACCTTTTCCAAGAGATCCTTTAATGTACTTTAATATACGGATAACTGCATTTCAATGATCTTCACTTGGAGAATTGAGAAATTAACTCACTACACTGACTGCAAAGGAAATGTTAGGGTAAGTAACTGTAAGATAATTCAATTTCTCAACTAATCTTCTATATTATTGAGGATTTGAAATAGGCTCCCCATGGCTTGGTAAGAGTTTGGTATTAGGATCCATGGGTTTCTCAATAAATTTGGAATTTATCAACCCAGTTTTCTCCAAAATTTCCAATGCATACGTCTTTTGATATAAAACAATAGCATTGTTGGATTGTGCTACCTCCATACCCAAGAAATATATGAGTTTGCCAAGATCTTTTCTTTGATAATGATGGCAAAGATGTTGTTTCATTTGGGAGATGCCATGGTGTTCATTGCTTGTAATAACTGTCATTAATATATACTATCAAGTAGACACATCCAACACTTGAGTGACAATAAAAGATTGAATTATCTGCCTCCCTCTAAGTGATACAAAATTGTTGAACAATACTAAATTTTTCAAACCAGGCCCAAGGAAATTGTTTAGGCCATATAGATATTTTCGAAGGCAACATTCCAATCCAAAAGACTCCCCTTAAGCAACAAAACCTGGAGGTTGTTCCTTATAAATCTCTTCCTACAAATCTCCATTGAAGAAAGCATCTTTTACATCCAATATAAAGAGTTCATTGCTGAAGAGTACTCATGGCTATAAATAAACGAACAGAAGCCCACTCTGCCACTGAAGAAAAAATATCACCATAATCCAAACCAACAACTTGTATGGAACCCTTAGCCACAAGATGAGCTTTGAGGCGATCAATAATACCATCACACGACCAACTTTGATAACAAAATCCATTCTGCAACCAACAACATATTTCCCAGACGGTAATGGAACGAGCTCCCAAGTTCCACTAATGATAGTAAAGAAATAAAAACAGATAAACAAAAGATAAAAGATAAGGTATCTAATATATCTGTTAGAATCTATTTTATTTCTATCATAATCATTTGTTTTTTATTAGTTATATTTTTTTCCCTATTTAACATATTATAATTATTGTGAATAATGGGGATATCCCTAAATGATAGGGATCTGGTTGTCTAGGAGTTATTATTGCTTCCTAATTATATGAAGTAGTAGCTATGGTCAGAAGTGAAGAAAGTAAACGGGGAATAATGCTAGAAACTCCAACCATGGAAAATTCAGCCATGGTAGCTACTGGATCAGCCATGATGGTTGACCCGAAAAAGGAGGGAACAGCCAATATGGAGAAGAAAGGTGAAGGAGTGTGGTGTACCTTCTATAACAAGCCTCACCACATTATGATAAATGTTGGAAGCTGCATGGAAAGCCACCTAGTAGAGATTAGGGATCCCAACACCGTGACAAGGAGTGGGGAAAAAAGGGTGGACAGACACACATAGGTGCTACAACCAATGAAGAAAACATAGGAGGAGTGCTTCCACATAAGTAGGATGAGGTAGAGTAGAGGAGATCATTCCTCACCAAGTTGGATAAGTCACCAGGTAGTTGTTCTCTGGCACATTCAAGTGCGTTTGGAAAGTTCCTTTCTTTTGGACTTAATGCCTCAAATAAAAACCGTCACCCATATTGGATACTAGATTTTGGGGCTATCGACCACATGACACCCGTACCTAAAAATTTCTCGTCTTACACCCCTTGCCCTAGCAACAAGAAAATATCCACAGCCAGTGGCTCTCTAATGACTGAAACAAGTCAAGGAACAGCTCAAATAAGCTCATCTATAACCCTTAAAAATGTCCTTCATATTCCTAAATTGTCTGTCAGTTTAGTTTCCCTAAACAAAGTCATACAAGATCTATCATGTAATGATATTTTTTATGACAATGTTTGTATTTTACAAAACAAGTACTCGTGGAGGACAATTGGACATGCTAGAGAATAGAATGGCTTGTATTACTTGGACCATCTAAATCTGCCACCAGATCTTGAAAGTAACACCTCTTTTTTCTCTGATTCAATAAAGACCAACAAGGAAAAGGTCTTCCTACATCACTATCGCCTTGGACATCCTTCCTTTAGGGTCATAAAATTGTTATTCCCTTCCCTTTTTAGCAAATTAGATGTGGCAAGTCTTAGTTGTGATGTCTTGAACTTGCTAAGGACAAACATGTTCGTTTTCCAGCTAGTAATAATAAGAGCACTTTCCCTTTTTATTTAATTCATACAAATGTGTGGGGTCCGTCAACTGTCCCAAATGTCTCTGGTGCCCATAGGTTTCTTACCTTTATAGATGATTGTACTCATATCACATGGGTTTTCTTACTAAAACAAAAATCTGAAGTCCGCTATATGGTTTAGCGTTTTTTCTTCATGGTAAAAAATCAATTTGGTGTTAGCATTAAGAGGATTAGATCCGATAATGCCAAAGATTACTTTAATCATGGGCTTATTTTCTTTTGTCAAAAGGATGGCATCATTCATGAGTCATCTTGTGTCAAAACATCTCAACAAAATGGGATTGCTAAGAGGAAAAATGGACACCTTTTAGACCAAACACGGGCCCTTCTTTTTCAACATAAGGTTCCTAAAATGTTTTTGGAGAGGCTATTCTCACTGCTTGTTATCTAATTAATAGACTGCCTTCTAGTATTCTAGCTTCGAAAAGCTCTATGGAGGTTTTGTCCTCCTTTTATCCTAAAGTGTCCACATCCAACCACCTTATTCCAATAATATTTGGGTGTGTTTCTTTTGTCCATGTGCACAGTAGTGATAGAGGTAAACTTGATCCTAGAGCCTTAAAATGTGTTTTCATAGGATACTCATCAACATAAAAAGGATATAAATGCTATCACCCACCATCCAAAAATATTCTCTGTGTCCAAAGATGTCACCTTTTTTGAACACCAAAGTTACTTCCACCAAGATCATCTTTAGGGTGAGACTACAAGAAATGAAGATGATCTTCTTATGCTCCCTGACTTAAGTTTAGGACCAGAAATAGGGACTAAAAATGTAATAGCTAAGAAGGAGCCCACTCAAGAAGGAGTTGATGTAAGATTTGAGAAAAAAATTGTTTATACAAGAAAGACAAAGGCCATTCCAGAATCTGTCCATGTCCAACAATCTAACCCAACATTACATGCGGTAACTAAGCCTAATCTTTTAATCTCCATTGAATCAACCTCTGATTTTCAGAATCTACATGAACCTAAATCCAGTTCAGCACCACTTTAGGAGGACCTAGATATTCTAATTGCCCTTAGGAACGAGACTAGGAAATGTACCATACTACCTCTTTATCTGAGGCAATGAGTGATAAAAAATGGAAAAAAGCCATGGATGTGGAAATGGAAGCATTAGAAAAGAATAGTACCTAGGATTTGGTTGCTCTCCCAAATGGAAAAAACCAGTAGCATGAAATTGGGAAATGCAGAAGAAGATATTGCAGTTGACAAGGAAATGTATCAAAGGCTAGTTGGTAGACTGATTTATTTATCTCACATTAGACTTGATGTTGCATTCGCCGTAAGTCTAGTTAGCCAACTCATGCACCAGCCGAAGGAGGTTCACTTACAAGTTGTACTAAGAATTGTACACTATTTGAAAGGAACCCCATGCTGGGGAATTTTGTTTGAGCGAAATGGGAATGTAAGTCTAGAAGCTCTGGAAATTAGGTTAAATGGAAATTGATGATTTTATTACAAAGAGATCATACAAGATATATACGGGAGACCTAAGCTATTTTAGGAAATATAATAACTATATTCTATTCTAGAATCCCTTGATTTATGGGATTGTCCCTATTTATTCAAATCTGTACCGATTACAATAAAATATATATTTCCTAATTTATTCTTTCCTAAAATACTATTTGATTTCCCACACTCCCCCTCAAGTTGGTGAATAGATGTTTTCCATTCCCAGCTTGGATACAATCTTCTCAAAATTGTGGCAGCTCAGCCCCTTGGTAAGAATGTCTGCAATTTGATCTTGAGAGGACACATATGGAGTGCATATCAAGCCACTATCAAGCTTTTCTTTGATGAAGTGTCTGTCAACTTCAATATGCTTTGTTCTATCATGCTGCACTGGGTTGTGGGCTATGCTGATTGCTGACTTATTATCACAATAGAGCTTCATAGGTTCTTCCCATTTTATCCTCAAGTCTTCTAAGATGATTTTAAGCCATAGCAACTCACATATACCTTGTGCCATGGCTCGGAATTCCGCTTCAGCACTGGACCGAGCCACTACACCTTGCTTTTTGCTTCTCCAAGTCACAAGATTTCCTCCAAGAAAGGTGCAATATCCTGTAGTTGACCTCCTATTCACAATTGACCCTGCATAATCAGCATCAGTATAGGCTTCAAGCTTCACATTACCATTCCTTTTGAATAGAATCCCTCTTCCTGGAGTTCCTTTAAGGTACTGTAAAATTCTGTGGGCAGCTTGTAAATGGGTCTCCTTTGGGCTATGCATAAATTGGCTAATTAAACTCACTGCATAGGCAATATCTGGCCTGGTATGAGACAAATATATAAGTCTACCCACTAATCGCTGGTACATCTCTTTTTCAACAGCAACGTCTTCTTCTGCATTTCCAAGCTTTATGTTTGGTTCTAATGGGGTACTAGCAGGTTTGCATGCTGCCTTGCCAGTTTCCTTGAGCAAATCAGTGATATACTTCTGCTGGGATATAAATATCCCTTTCTTGGAGTGGGCAACTTCAATTCCCAAAAAATATTTTAGTTTTCCCAAGGTCTTGATCTCAAATTCCTTGCCCAAGCATTGGCTCAACAATCGCTGCTCTTCTTTATCATCTCCAGTTAATATTATGTCATCCACATACACCAATAATATTGTTATTCCCCCTGACTTGGAATGTTTAAAGAACAAAGTATGATCCCCTTGGCTTTGTTTGTAACCTAGACCTATCATAACTTTAGTAAACCTGCCAAACCATGCACGGGGGGACTGTTTTAGCCCATATAATGCCTTTTTCAGCTTGCAAACAGTGTTGGTAACAACGTCTCTACCGTATCCCGGAGGTATCTCCATATAAATTTCTTCTTCAAGGTCTCCATGTAGGAAAGCATTCTTAACATCAAATTGTTCCAAGTTCCAGTCATAATTGGCAGCAAGAGACAATATCACCCTAACTGTGTTCATTTTGGCAACCGGAGCAAAGGTCTCCAAATAATCAACTCCATAGGTTTGGGTGAACCCTTTGGCAACTAGTCTTACCTTATATCTCTCAATTGATCCATCAGCCTTGTATTTCACTGTATAAACCCACTTACATCCAACTGGCCTCTTTCCTATTGGAAGGTGACTAACTCCCAGGTGTTGTTCTTCTCTAACGCCTCCATCTCTACATCCATGGCTTGCCTCCATTTTCTGTCAGACAATGCCTCAGATAGGGTATTAGGTAGAAGTGTAGTGTTTAGGTTTACTAGGAAGGCTTTATGGGTAGGAGAGAAATTTTCAAAGGACAGGTAATTTGAGAGAGGGTAGAGTGGTTGTTTGGTGCATTTTCTTGGCCCTTTTCTAATGGCAATTGGGAGGTCAAGATCATTTTGGGTTTCAATTTCAAGATCATTTTGGGTTTCAATTTCAGCCTGCACAGCTGGAGAAAAAATTGTTACCTCTTTTTGTGGATTTGAGTTGGATTCTTGAACATTGCTTGATCCTGGAATGGCCTTAGTCTTCCTTGA
Source organism: Vigna nakashimae (assembly GCA_034642375.1). Classification (NCBI taxonomy): domain Eukaryota; kingdom Viridiplantae; phylum Streptophyta; class Magnoliopsida; order Fabales; family Fabaceae; genus Vigna; species Vigna nakashimae. The sequence continues at coordinate 17,154,180 of CM067760.1, read as the reverse complement.
GTATACCAGCTTCTTACCAAATTTTCCAGCTTCAACATCTCCTTGATCAGCTTCACAATTAATTTCACTTTCTTGACCTATTTCACTTGGTACAGCTTCAATTTGATCTAGTTTAGGTTCAAATATCAGGTCTGGAAGAATGGGAAAACTAGAATTACTACTTTCCTTATCTTCCCTGAAACTCTCCCCCGGAAGATAAGGTTGATGGAAATAGCCCTCTTGTTCATTGAAGGTAACATCCCTAGACACAAAGAATTTTTTGGATGGGGGGTGGTAGCATTTATACCCTTTCTGAGTGAGTGAGTAACCAACAAAGACACACTTTAAGGCTCTAGGATCAAGTTTCCCCCTGTCTGTATTATGAATATGGACATATGAGATGCACCCAAAAACTCTTGGTTTAAGATTATTTGTAGTGGCTAGGTTTGGATAGAAAGACGACAAAGCTTCCATAGGGCTCTTTGATCCTAAGACTCTAGAGGGTAGTCTATTGATAAGGTGTGTTGCTGTAAGAACAGCTTCCCCCCAGAGATTTTTTGGAACACTATTTTGGAACAACAATGCCCGAGTCTGATTTAATAGATGCCCATTTTTTCTTTCTGCGACCCCATTCTGCTGTGGTGTTTTGACACAAGAGGACTCATGAATTATACCTTCTTTTTGACAAAAAGAATTAAGGACATGATTGAAGTAATCTTTGGCATTGTCTGACCTAAGCCTCTTAATATTAACACCAAACTGACCTTTTATCAGGGAGTGGAAGTTTAGGAAGACAGAACTGACTTCTGATTTTTGTTTAAGTAGGAAAACCCAAGTGACCCTTGTACAATCATCTATAAAGGTGACAAACCATCGAGCACCAGACACATTTGAAACATTAGAAGGTCCCCATACATCAGTATGAACAAGATAAAAGGGGAAATTGCTAATTTTATTACTTATTGGAAAAGATACACGCTTGTGCTTAGCAAGTTCACACACCTCACAATGAAGACTCTCAACATCTAACTTTGTAAACAGAGAGGGAAACATAATTTTGATCACTCCAAAGGAGGGATGTCCCAACCGACAATGATAAAGCATGATTTTTTCTCTGTTGGTCATCAAAGATTCAGATATGAAGGAATGAGAGATTCTGTTTTTGTTGGACAGATTTGGATCTTCAAGATAATAAAGGTCATTCCATTCTCTAGCATGTCCAATCATCCTCCCCGAATCCTTGTCCTGAAATACACAATGATCGTTGTAAAAAACAACCTTACATGACAAATCCTTTATAAGTTTTCGTATAGAGACTAGGTTGGTGGACAGCTTTGGGACATGGAGAACATCTTTTAAGGTTATTAAAGAATTGATTTGGATATTTCCTTGACCAGCTGCAGTTATAAGGGTTCCATCTGCTGTGGCAATTTTCTTGTTGCTGGGACATGGGGAATATGTGGAGAAGTGCTTGGCTAATGGTGTCATGTGGTCTGTGGCTCCAGAGTCCAATATCCAGTAATTGTTAAAGGGTGTATCTGAGACATTTAATCCAAAAGAAAGTGGAAACTTACCTGAATATGCCAAAGAACACACATTTGTAGGTTTTTCCAGCTTACTAAGAAAGGTTCTCACCCTTTCTATCTCCTCTTGATTAAGATGGGCAGCAGCTTCTGGATTATTTCCTTCATTTGTTCCAGCAGCAACATAAACTTGTCCTCCTTTCCTTGAGGGGCCTCCTCTGTGTCCCCCTTCTCGATCTCGATTTAGAGGCTTCCCATGCAACTTCCAGCACTTCTCTCGAGTATGACGAGGCTTATTGCAGTAGGTACACCAGAGACCATCACCTTTCTTCTCCACATTTGCTGATCCTCCTTTCTTCTGTTCGGCTACCATGGCCAACGTCTGTTCTCCTTTATGGTCAGCCACCATTGCTGAGTTCTCTACTACTGCTGGACTCTCCAACATGAGACCCCTTCTGCTTTCTTCACTTCTCACAATAGCCACCACTTCATTGAAGCATGGTACCTTTTGCTTCCCCAATATTTGAATCCTAACTTGATCAAATTCAGGATTCAAACCAACAAGGAAATCATAAACTCTGTCTTGTTCGATATATTCCTTGAGAAGTGCTGAATCTTCAGTACATTTGGCTTTTATGACTCTATAATGGTCTAGCTCCATCCATAATGATTTCAACTGATTGGCATATTCTGTAACAGTCTTGTTCCCTTGTTTTGCTGCCAAAGTTTTCACCTTTACGTCATATACTTGAGCAGCATCTTTGGCTTTAGAGTAGGTTTGCTCTACAGCATCCCAAATCTCTTTTGCCGAATTAAGGAACATGCATGTGTCGCTGATTTCTGGAATCATTGAATTCCACAACCACGCCATGATCATTGAATCTTCCTCATCCCATGTAGTAAACTTGGGATCCTCCTGTTTGGGTCCAGACTCCATCAGGTGACTCAACTTCCCCTTTCCCTTCAGCACTGTACGAACAAGTTGGGCCCACTTCAAATAATTTCTTCCATTGAGTCTATATGCAGAATGGATATTTTGCAGTTCTCCAGGAAGCTGGGAATGGGAATTCCCTGTTTCTGGGGTTGGGTTCACAACTTCCTCTTCCCTTGACATCATAGCAAGAAGATGGCTGAGCGGAAAAAAGGAAAGGCTGTGCAATTAAGGCACAGAGAAGACAGCAGATTGAGCGTTAGAGAAGGTTGCAATAGCAAGGGAAAAAAAATGTAATGAATATAGGAAAAGATGCAGCAGCAATGCAGGCTGCCGTCTTAGGGTTAAGAGAGACGCAGCAGCAATGCAGGCTGCCGTCTTAGGGTTAAGAAAAATGCAGCAGCAATGTAGGCTGCCGTCTTAGGGTTTACAATGCGCAGACAGAGCTTCCTAGATCGGAAGCTCTGATACCATCTGGAAATTAGGTTAAATGGAAATTGATGATTTTATTACAAAGAGATCATACAAGATATATACGGGAGACCTAAGCTATTTTAGGAAATATAATAACTATATTCTATTCTAGAATCCCTTGATTTATGGGATTGTCCCTATTTATTCAAATCTGTACCGATTACAATAAAATATATATTTCCTAATTTATTCTTTCCTAAAATACTATTTGATTTCCCACAGAAGCATATACAGATGCAAACTATGCAAGGTCAATTATGGATAAGAGGTCAACTGTGGGATATTGCACTTTCCTTGGAGGGAATCTCGTGACTTGGAAAAGTAGAAAACAAAATGTGGTAGCCAGATCCAATGCTAAAGCAAAATTCATGGGAATGGCACAAGGGATATGTGAACTACTTTGGCTGAAGATCATCTTGGCAAGCTTAGGAATAAAATTGAATGAACCAATGAGACTCTATTGTGATAACAAATCTGCTATTAGCATAGATCATAATCCAATGGAGCATGATAGAATCAAACATATTGTGGTTGACAGACATTTTATCAAAGAAAAATTAGACAATGGTCTAATCTGCACTCCATATGACTTTACAAGACAACCTTGCAGGTATTCTAACGAAGGGACTAAACAGCAACAACTTTGAGAGTATTGTTTCCAAGCCGGGAATGGAAAATACTTATTCACCAGCTTGAGGGGGAGTGTTAGAATCTATGTTATTTCTCCCAAAATCATTGTTTTTTTTAGTTATATTTTTTTTCCTTATTTAACATATTATAATTATTGTGAATAATGGGGATATTCTTGAATCATAGGGATCTGGTTGTCTAGGAGTTATTATTGCTTCCTAAAATAGCTTCCTAGCATTGTATATATGGATTGTATTCTCAACATAATAATAATATAAGATTCTACCCTAAATTGTGAGAATATCTAACACATACAATGCAAAATCTCATTTTAGTTTGTGCTGAAATTGAACTTAAATTATTAAGGTGTGCAGTAATGATCAAACTTCTACGTGTAACCACTTGGTTAGAGAGGCTTTGGTTCCATGTCAAATACGAATACCCAATAGCTTAAGCACTTAGTAAACTCTTATGAATGATTTTAAATCTCTAATACATGGCTTTGGGAGGGATGTTCTATTGTGCAATCAGATTTCAAAATTATTTACCAAGATATTTTGATAAATAGCTTCTAGTAAATTGACTGTGAGATTGCTATTACTGATGTTTGTTACTTTTAATCCAGTTTCCGAAGCATAAGCTCTCTAAAGTATCAAATTCAGACAGGTTTGGATCAGTTAGAGGCCTCTAGAAAAACACTACTAGATCGACTGTTAGAAATTGATCAGACAATGGAAAAACCAAAAGAGGAAGATATTGAACGTGTGGGTAAATGTCGAAATTGTCAGCCTAATTCTGACGGTCCCCCATGTGTTTTGTGCGAGCTAGACGAATTGTTTCAGGTTTACCTCTTAATTTATCTGTCAGTTTTCTTCATCTTGTGTCTAATGAATATAATATGGTCTTATGATTTATTTTTTCCTCAGGATTATGAAGCAAGACTCTTCGTTCTTAAGAATGAACGTGGAGGGATAATTTCATCTGCTGAGGAGGCAGTAGATTTTCAGAAGAAAAACTTTGCACTAAATCATTTCCTCTCAAAGCTATCACAATCTAGTAACAGTTCTACAACATCTGATATTGGTCATGAAGAATCAAAGAAAAGGAATGTTGGACAAAGAGTAGTGGTGAGTTACTTCATTTGATTGACATTTTCTTTGGGTCATTGACTACTGCAGATTTATTATACCTCTTCTCTCTCTCTCTCTCTCTCTCTCTCTCTCTCTCTCTCTCTCTCTCTCTCTCTCTCTCTCTCTCTCTCTCTCTCTCTCCTGTTGTTTTAAAAATGATACTTCTTTTTATTGATATAAGAGCATCTGCTATGCAAGAGTCTTCTTAGAAACAAAGTCGTATTCTAATTTAAATGAATCCCACTACGTTACATCAGTTCTCAACAACTCTTGCTATATATTTATAAGTTTTGCTTCAATGCTGAGGTCATATAAGAACCCTATACTTCAATTTGTTAATACTTTAAAACAGAAGAACCCACTCTTAAAATATTTTATTTATTGTTAAGACCTAGTTCTTAAGCTTTCTCCAATTAGAGTTCTCTATAAGACCTGATGCTTAAATTTAGGAACCTTCTTAAGATCTCTGCATTGAAAATATTCAGTGTCTATTGAAAGAAAGTTTTGAATTGTTATAATTCAAAAAATTAGATGAAAACAAAGAAAAGGACACCTGAAATATATCAATGGATTCAACACCATGTTCCATCACTGTCCAGGAAAATTCTCATTTTTTGAGAATTGTTGTATTACATTTTACTGTTATAAATGTTCCGAAGTATCAACATGCACTCTGTGGCAAATTAGATTCCAAGGCTGACCATCAACAATGATTGGCTAATGTTTTCATTTCGAGCAAATTTGGTTAGTATTTTGAAACATGTAACATTGCCTTTTAATCTTCCAAATTGATTATGTTGAGCTTTTTAGGTTTCAAGATCAGCATCTGAGTTGGAGCTAATTCTTGGAGTTATAAAGAACTACTGCAAGGCTCGATTAGGAAAGGACTCTGTCTCAGCTGCCACCAAAGATTTACATGTTTTTGAGGTACAGCTTTATGAAATATTTTTTATGGATAGGATTCCTCAAGGAGTAATTAAATTAATCTAGAGTGTTTTTATTTTCAATTTTTATCTTCTCTCGTCCCAAAATACAAGTAAACCTTTTAAGGATCGTTTAATTGTCCTCAGTGAAAAAGTAATTGAGTGACAACTTTAAACCTCTTAAAAGCTAAGATTATCTGTAATAGCAATTTTGATTGACTTAGTTCCTTTTCCTCTGTTGTTGACTTATAAGGGAATGCGAAAGGAGTTTGGCCATGCAAGGTCTTTGGCATTAGCTCAAGCTCAGTATCTGCGTGCACATGATGAAATAAAGATGGCTGTTTCCCGTCTGCACCTAAGGACAAGTGAAGATGATAAATCTCTCGATGCTTTAGGTGAAAATGAATTAGTTGCTGCTAGCTCCAACTTTTCCCACGAAAAGTTTATGTCATTGACCATGTTGTCCCAGACGAAAGGAAAACTCCGCTACCTAAAGGTATAACCCTTAGAATTTTGTATATATTAAAACTGTTTTCTCTTTATATAATATATATATATATATATATATATATTGAATCTTTTCATTAATAATTGATAGAGCTATAATAATATCCCTCATGGGCACCATATAACTATTTTTAGAGAGGTGGAGGTTCTATTACAAAGTGATTAATTTAATCCTTGTAGTCTTCATTCTTCGTAGTTAATTTAAAAATTTTAGCACCAGGTGGAGTAGTTTATTGTTCATGCTTCAGTCTCACCAGAAGGTGGGTGGGGTAATATGTTAGAAACATAAAACCATTTTGAGAATTGGCTCTTGACAGTAATAATCATGAATTGCATGTGAAATAAATCTGAATGATCGTATAAGAGTTCATTTATAAACCTAAATCTGTTATAAGAAACTCGTATACATACGAAATTGAATGAATAGCCAAAGGAAACCTTTACTACCTAAAAGATTCAGTGATTCCCCACTAAGATTGTCCTTGAGATTTTTTTTTTACTTTTAGCTTCACAAGATTCCATTGTATATGGTTAAGATGTCTCATGTCTTTGTTTTTAAATTCCCCACTAAGATTCCGTAGAATATATGATATTTCTTTTCTGACGTGGAAGGCTGAACCATTTTTCAGGGTTTAGTTCAATCCAAGCAAAAAAAGCAATTTGAAAGTCCAAACGGCTCTTCAATCTCAATAGAAAGAACTGCAATGTCAAACTATACAGAAGAGAAGGCTGTACTTATAGCTAAAACTGATGATGAAACATGCCCAGTCTGCCAAGAAAAGCTAGGCAATCAGAAGATGGTTTTTCAATGTGGGCATGTCACATGCTGTAAATGTAAGAATTATACTAAGGAACTTTATATCGTCAGTCTTTAGTTGTGTTGGACAGACCTAATAAAAGTCATTTCTCTTCATCTAGCAACCTAAGCTTTTAGGAGAGTTGGTTCTTGACATGATTTTGAAGCCTATATGATCAAGTAACTTAGATTTTTATCCTTGTTCATTTCATTCTTCTAAATAAAACGTTGAATTTCTATACGGTAAATATGAGTCTGTGTGTAAAAGGGCTCTAATGAAGCCATTCTATTGCCATTATCTAATAACTTAATATTTCAATTGCTTTTGATAAGTTGTTGAGTCCTGCACGGACTTCAATCCGTTACCAGACATATAGTTGGTGCTATGTTATATAGAAAATATTTTGTTTCCTTTGTCTTTTATGCTTTACTAAAAAATACTGGTATACTGAATTAGCATTGATCATCTGGATTTCTCTATGTCCACATAGAACATGAAGAAGGCAAATAGTATCAGTATGCATAGCGTATGCTTTTCTAATATTACACTCATCCATCTGTGTTCAACAGACATATATAGCTAAACATTTATTGACATTGAAATGAATATTATATGAAAATTAACTATGCATCTATTTTTACAGGTTTATTTGCTATGACTGAGAAAAGACTTCAAAATAGCAAGCTTCATAATTGGGTGATGTGCCCTACATGTCGGCAGCATACTGATTTTGGAAACATTGCCTATGCTGTTGACTCACAGAATGAATCTTCCAATCTTTCAGTGCTGCATACAATTAACAGCAGTGAAAAATGTGCAGCATCCATTAGTGTCAAAGGATCATATGGGACTAAGGTTTTTTTCTGCACAAGATCTTAAATTCTATTGATACCCTTAAGATAGACAAGCATAATTCCTTTCTACAAGTACACATGCCACTACACAGCATACACTTTGTTTTCTTAATTCTGAACTTTCGTGGATTTTTACTTTTTTGCACTGGATATTTACTTGTCATTGATAGGTACCCAAATTTATTTAAAACTGTAAAGATTTCCAAAACAGGTTCTTGGATGTTCACCCAGAAAAAACAGACAACTTTATTAACAATGAAATAAGCATAGTAATCTAAACTGTTACGCTAGACCTGGTCTTTTGAGAGGACCAGACTCTCCCTAGCCTTCCTTTTACAAAACTTCCTAAAAACTTCCTAAGAACTGGTTGCTTGAGTTAACGAACTCAGTCTTGATATCTCCGGATATGATTTTTTCTCGAATAAAATAACAATCAACTTCAATGTGCTTAGTTCTCTCATGGAAGACAGGGTTAGAGCTAATATGGAGAGCAGCTTGATTATCACATATAAGTATCATGTGAGTGACATCTCCAAATTTCAATTCACTAAGTAATTGTTTAAGCCACACAAGCTCGCAAGTAGCTGATGCCATAACTCTATATTTTGCTTCTGGACCTTGCCACAATACTTTGCTTCTTACTTTTCCAAAATATCAGGTTGCCACCAATAGAGACACAATATCCATAAGTAGACCTCCTATCAGAAGGGGAACCAGCCCAATCAGCATCTGAATATCAAACGATTTTTGTATCGTTGATAGAACCATATAGCAAACCTTTTCCAAGTGATCCTTTAATATACTTCAGTATGCGAACAACTGCATCCCAATGGTCTTCACATGGGGAGTTTAGGAATTGACTCACCATGCTAACTGCGAAGGAAATGTCAGGACGTGTAACAGGAAGATAGTTTAATTTACTAACTAATCTTCTGTATCGTTCAGGATCTGAGAAAGGCTCCCCCTGATTTGGTAGGAGTTTGATGTTAGGATCTATAGGTGTCTCAACAGATTTAGAATTCATTAACCCTGTTTCCTCCAAGATGTCTTATGCATACTTCCTTTGAGATATGACAACACCGGTGTTGGATTGTGCTACTTCAATACCCAAAAAGTACTGGAGTTTGCCAAGATCTTTGGTTTGAAAATGATGACAAAGGTGTTGTTTCATCTGAGAGATGCCAAGATAGTCGCTTCCTATGAGAACAATATCATCGACATTCACTATTAAGTAGATACATCCAGCACTTGAGTGGCGATAGAACACTGAATGATCTGCTTCACTGCGAGACATACTATTGAATATAGCGAAAAACTATATTTAGATTAATCTCCCTTGTGTAAAATACACACATAGGGCTCTCTATTTATAATAGAAGAAATATGGACTAAGCCCAAAATACAAATGAGAAATAATAATAAACTAACTAAAAGATAAAAGATATAATATATCTAACACTCCCCCTCAAGCTGGAGCATACAAATTGTATGAACTAAGCTTGAAATAGATGAACTCAGTGTTGAACTAGATGATTTGTCTTCAAGAGTGTGAGGCAAACATAGATGGACTAACAGCAGCTTGTGAAACTTCAACTTCAAAAGTGGATGAAGGAGAGCCGTGTGGACAATGATAAACTGCAAGGACTGATTCCCAATCAATGATGGAAGAGTGACGGGATCAACAGTGGTAGCTGAAAGCTAAGAGCTACAAAACTGTAGGGACTACACCAAATCCTCATCAATGATGGATGGGTGACGGGATCAACAGTAGTAGCAAAAATCTACAAAACTGCAGGGACTACACCCATATATATGTGACTTGCAGTGTCTTGGAAACGTACTCCCCCTTAGTGTGAACGGTGGAAATGTGGAATATCACAGTTGCTGGACCACTAAAACAAAACCAAATAATGCTGAAACAAAGGCATCAAAGATCCAAAGATATGTTGAAGGTCCAAAATTCTTTGCTGGACAACTCCCAAGTGGTGATACTTAGCAGTATATCACAAGAAGATCGGGCTAAACTCTAGCCCAAGAAGAACTGACGCAGTTGCGTCTGTTTGAGGCGATAGCGACTGCAGCGGCGGTTGACTGCTATAAAACTGTAGGGACTAAATTGCCATCACTGACTAATGGGGCCTATAGTGGCTGGAAGCGACAAAACTACAGGGACTGCCATCACTAACTGACGAGGTCGTGGGAGCCTACAGCGGTTGGAAGCATACGGTGCCTGGACAGCGGCAAACGGTGCGAGACAGCGGCAAACAGCGCAGGACAGCGGGAAACAGTGCCTGGACCATCAACGGCGGAGACGAAGAGAGACGAAGATGGCAGCACTGCTCTAGAGGGTCTGAACAGAGATAGGGAGAAAACCCTAGGTATGAGCCCAAGCCAACAAAACGGAGAAACAGGAACCAAAACACAGTCAAGAAGCTCCGGCGAGACGATCTGCAGTGACGCGGTGAAACTCCGACACCGGGAAGGCGACGCGTGCAGAACATGCGGCCGAGACTGGCCGAGAAGAAGCGGCGCGTGGAGGCGTGTGGTGAGGAGTCTGGTCATCACTCGGACGGGGTTGGCCGTCGCTCGAGGAGACGCTTCAGATTCGCTGGTCACCGGTAGAAACTGTGATGGCGGTCGGCGGTGGCCGGCGATGGCGGAGTGGCCTTAAAGAAGCGTTGCGTGGCGGCGCGTGACTGAGAAGCAGCTCTTGAAACCGGCGTGGTTGGCCGTCGCTCGAAGAGACGGTCCAGATCCGCAGGTCACCCGTCGAAACTGTGACGGTGGCCGCGGTGGCCGACGGTGGCGGCGGCGACGGTGGCCGGAGTTAGCAGCGACAGCAGTGGCACACTGGGTCTGGACTGGTGCTGACTGTGACAGAGATTTAAGAAGAAAAAATGGACTGCCCGCTGAGATTTTAGGGCAGACCGCAGAGACTCTGGAAGAAGATCAAAGAACCTGCTCTGATACCATATTGAATATAGTGAAAAACTATATTTAGATTAATCTCCCTTGTGTAAAATACACACATAGGGTTCTCTATTTATAATAGAAGAAATATGGACTAAGCCCAAAATACAAATGAGAAATAATAATAAACTAATTAAAAAATAAAAGATATAATATATCTAACACATACCAAATTGTTGAACAACATAGCTGAATTTACCAAACCAGGCCCGAGGAGACTGTTTTAGGCCATATAAGGATTTGTGAAGACGACATACCAATCCAGATGACTCCCCTGAGCAAAAAAGCCAGGCAGTTGCTCCATATAAATTTCTTCATGCAAATAAATCACCACTAAGGAAAGCATTTTTGACATCAAGTTGGTGAAGAGGCCCTTGGCAAAGAGCGGCCATGGCAATGAATAGGCGAACGGAGGTCATTTTTGCCACTAGAGAAAAAGTATCACCATAATCCAAACCAAAAATCTGTGTGTAGCCTTTGGCAACCAGTCGAGCTTTCAGACGATCAATAGTGCCATCAGGCCAACCTTGATAGCATACACCCACCTGCAACCAACAACAGACTTTCCAAATGGTAATTGGACAAGCTCCCAAGTTCCACTTTTCTGTAAAACACTCAATTCATCCATCATAGTTTGACGCCAGCCAGGATGAGTTAAGGCATCACCCACAGACTTAGGAATTGACACAGAAGAAATGGAGGAGAGACATGTATAAAAAATGGAGATAATCTGTGGTAACTAAGAACAGTATAATGAGGGGAAGGGTTACGAGTAGAGCGTATACCTTTACGGAGGGCAATAGGCAGATCAGACTCATTTGCTGGAGCCGGAGGAGACACAAGAGGCGGCACTGGAAGTGAGTCATGAGGGAGACAATTGCGGCGACTATAAACCTGAAGGAGTGGTGGTGAAGGACGATCCTGTGGTGAATGAGAGTCTAAAGAAGGAGACAAAATGGGTGGAGCATCACCAAGAGGATCACAAAAAATAAGAATATCAACAGTAGTAGGTGGAGGTACAAAACTAGAAGATAGATGTGAAAAGTAAAAAGAAGATTCATCAAAAGTGACATTAGTAGAGATAAAATGATGATTGAGGGAAGGGAAAAAACACTTATAGCCCTTTTGTGACTGTGGAAATCCTAAGAAGACACATTTGTGGGACCTAGGAGATAACTTATCAAGACCAGGACTAAAATCATGAACAAAACATGTAGACCCAAAAACTCTAAGAGGTAATGGATGTAGAGGGTCTTGAGGAAATAAGATAGAATGAGAGATTTTGTTATTTAGGACGGAAGATGACATGCGGTTTATAAGATAACATGCCGTGAGAACTGCATCACCCCAAAAATGCGAGGGTACTTGACCATGAATTAGAAGAGTACGAGTTGTTTCTGTTAGATGTTAAGATGTGTGTTTCTGTTATTTGGGCTTAGTCTATTCTGTATTAAGGGCATTGGCCCATATCTTACAATATAAATAAACTACCCTATGTGTATGCCAAACACACAAGGGATATTTTCTCCCAATCTTCTCTATTTCTCATATGGTATCTAGAGCACAGGAATAGTTCCAGTCAACTCCACGGTCTCCGGCATCCATCACTGCCGGCGTTGTCGCAGTCGGCGCCGCCGCTACCGCCGCCAGAGTTCCAGAATCGACCGGCGACCACACCATCGGAATCGTCTCGGCCGGGCGACCACCATCGTACGAAGATCGCGGCGAACGGACCACCCACGCGCCACCACGCGCCGCCGCGCCTGCCGGCACGTCGCCGGAGCTTTCCGCCGCCGATCAGCACCGCCGTGATCGCCTCCTCGCCCTCTTTCTGGATCTATGGTCGTTGCGTCAATCGGAGCATTTTGAATTTTTAGGGTTTCTCTCTCCCTCTCTATGGCGTCTTCCTCGTCTACAAACACCTCTATTGGTGGCTCATCTTCTGATCCCTCAATATATACCAATTATGTGAATGTACACTTGTCCATTGACAAGTTAGATGGCATAAATTATGCAACATGGGTGTCCGACATCAAACTTTGGTTGAAGAGTCAGGGGTACTTAGATCATCTTACTCAAAATGTGGCTACTGCTCCCATAGATGACACTTCTCGCTGGATGAAAATTGATGCTCAGTTATGCATTGTTATAAAGTCCACCATTCACTCCTCACTGAAACAAATGTTTCGATCCTATGAAACATGTTCAGAAGTATGGGCACAAGCGAAGTTGTTATACACCAATGACACTCAGCGTCTTTATGGTGTTTGTCAGGACTTATTAACTGTTATTGGTCCACGCAATCCTGGTCCCATGGTAGATTATTTGGGTAAAATTCATGCCCTTCTTCATGACTTTAATGATATATTACCTCCTGCTTCCACTCCTGCTGAAGAATTGGAACAACGATCAAAGTTCTTCATGTTGTTGGCATTATACGGACTCTCTGATGATGTTTCTCATGTTCGTGATCAGATTTTGGGTTCTCCTGTCATACCCAACTTTACTTCTACTTGTTCTGCTCTTTTGCGTATACCGAGCAAACCCGTCACTGAGACATCCCCTCATACTAATGATTCCTCTGTTATGGCTGCTCAACGTGATGATCGAAGTCGGTCTCGCAAGCCAAGTAAAGGATGTCCAAAATGTGACCATTGTGGCAAGTTAGGCCACAAGATTGATAGATGTTATGCTCTCCATGGACGTCCTCCTCGACCTGTAGCAATGGCAAGTTCTGATCCACCTACCCGATCACCGTCTGCAGACCATCCTACTTCATCTAATACCTTAGACAAACCTGCACTCTTCAACGAATTTCTCAGATGGTATGAGGATCATCAGCACTCTGGTTCCACTACATCTGCATCTGTTGCACGTACAGGTACACCTTTTGTTGGTCTAACTCATTTCAATAAGGTGTCCATTCTTGCGCTCAGCCACCCCATTTTGTTGAGGGGTATAAGCACATGAGGTTTGGTGAAGAATGCCATGAGAAGCCATAAAATGTTTAAAAGGTTGAAAAAGGTATTCACGGCCATTATCATTGTGTAAATTTCGAATAGAAACCCCAAACTGTGTTTTTATCTCATTGAAAAATAATTGGAAAATAGGAAACAACTCAGAACGATTCTTTATTAAAAATAACCAAGTACATCTGGATTAGTCATCAATAAAAGTAACAAAATACTGAAATCCTAAAGTGGACTTAACACGACTAGGTTCCCAAATATCAGAATGAACCAATGAAAAGGGGGACGACGCCCGTTGTGAGACACTACGAGGATAATTTTGACAAGACTCACACGACAAACTTGATAATTTTGACAACCTTGGGACAAATAGTTGTAGTTTGGCAAGACTAGGATGACCTAACTGAGCATGAAGAAGGGATGGTGACCCCATGATTACGCCAACATGTGAAGAAGGGCGGAGATGGTATAGGCCATGAGACTCACATCCTGTGCCATTCATGTGTTTCGAACTCCGGTCCTGCAACCAAACAGAATCTTTAGTAAATGAAATAACACAATTAAGGGTACGAGTTAGACGACTTATGGACAATAAGTTGAAGGGAGACCCAGGAACATAAAGTACATGATCAATGGATATGGACGGAAAAATATCAACAGTACCAACACCATGAGATGAGACTCTAGACCCATCAGCCATTGTTACCAAGGGTAAATTATCCGGACATGACAAGGAAGAAAACAATGACTTGTTAGCAGTGATATGATCGGTGGCGCCTGTGTCAAGGACCCAAGGTCCGAGGGAGTGAAAGTGAGTCAGACCAACAAAAGGTGTACCTGTACGTGCAACAGATGTAGATGTAATGGAACTAGAGTGTTGATGATCCTCATACCATCTGAGAAATTCGTTAAAGATTGCACGTTTTTCTACGGTATTAGATGAAGTAGGATGGTTTGCAGAAGGTGATCAAAGAGATGGATCAGAATTTGCCATTGCTACAGGTCAAGGAGGACACCCATGAAGCGCATAACATCGATCAATTTTGTGGCCTAACTTGCCAATATGGCCACATTTTGGACGTCCTTTACTTGGCTTGTGAGACCGACTTCGATCATCATGTTGGATAGCCATAACTGAGGAATCATCAATATGAGGAGATGTCTCATTGACTGGATTGCTCGGTATACGCAAAAGAGCAGAACAAGTAGAAGTAAAGTTGGGTATGATAGGAGAACCCAAAATTTGATCACGGACATGAGAGACATTATCAGAGAGTTCGTATAATGCCAACAACATGAAGAACTTTGATCGTTGTTCCAGTTCTTCAGCAGGAGGTAATAAATATATCATTAAAATCATGAAGAAGGGCATGACGTTTACCCAAATATTATGCCATGGGACCATGATTGCGCAGACCAATAACAGTTAATAGGTTCTGACAAACACCATAAAAGCGTTGAGTGTCATTTGTATATAACAGCTTCGCTTGTGCCCATACTTCTGAACATCTTTCATATGATCGAAAAATTTGTTTCAGTGAGGAGTGAATGGTGGACTTTATAACAATGCATAACTGAGCATCAATTTTCATCCATCGGGAAGTGTCATCTGTGGTAGCAGCAGTCACATTTTGAGTAAGGTGATCTAAGTACCCCTGACTCTTCAACCAAAGTTTGATGTCGGACGCCCATGTTGCATGATTTGTGCCATCTAACTTGTCAATGGACAAGTGTACATTCACATAATTGGTGTATATTGAGGGATCAGAAGGTGAGCCACCAACAGAGGTGTTTGTAGACGAGGAAGATGCCATGGAGGAGAAACACTAAAAATCCAAAGTGCTCTGATTGACGCAACGACCACAAATCCAGGAGGAGGCGATCACGGCGGTTCTGATCGGCGACAAAACTCTCCGGTGACGTGCCGGTACGCGCGGCGGGAAGCGGCAGCGCCGACAACGGTTGCGGCGGTGCGTGGAGGCGCGTGGGTCGCCCGTTCACCGCGATCTTTGTACCACGGTGGTCGCCCAGCCGAGACGATTTCGATGGTGTGGTCGTCGGTCAATTCTGGAACTCCGGCGACGATGGTAGCAGCGGCATTGCGGTGGCAACGACGGCAGTAGCGACAGCGGCGATGATGTGTGCCGGAGACCGTGGAGTTGGCTAGAACTAATCCTATGCTCTAGATACCATGTGAGAAATAGAGAAGACTGGGAGAAAATATCCCTTATGTCTTTTGCATACACATAGGGTAGTTTATTTATAATGTAAGATATGGGCCAATGCCCTTAATACAGAATGGGCTGAGCCCAATTAACAGAAACACACATCTTAACATTTAACAATAGAAAACATTCAACAGCTTCCAAGGGAAATTAATCCCTTTTACACAAGACAAGCCCTGTTCCAAAAACGAAAATACAACCCACCCACCAGGAGGAACTACCTCTAACCACCCCTAAACTGCCCTAAACTTCTCAACCACCCTTAACTATCAAGAAACCTCTGATTTTGAACCTTCTTCCTAGCATACACCTTAAAGGTCTTATCAGTAATCCTCGGATTCCGAGCAACCTTGTCCTCAAGGTTAAAATCTGGAAATTGATTGCAAATGGTCCTTATCTTCTCCCTCTTTAGGCTCCTCTTCCTCTTCATTCTTCCCCAAAATTAACACCCGAAGGTTCTTATCAAGACATTTATGACCAGGACTGTATGGTCCTCCACATTGAAAACATCTACCCTATTCCCTTTGCTTGACATATTCAGGGTAAGGAAAATTACACCATCCTCTGGTTCTGTTTTATCCTGTACTCGTACTACCCACCTTAGACTCCAAGGTTACTTCCCCTCCATTTCTTCTAGTCGTGCTAACATGACTGGAACTTCCTGGTTCTGTTTGGTTCTCCTTCACTGTTTCTACTCGAGAAACTATTCCTCCACTCCCTTGAAAATGACTAGGATACAAATTACTTCTAGTTGTTGTTCTCTCCCCTGGTCTTACCTCACTTGAAACTCCTTCCACATCTTTAGCGATCTCGTTGGCTCTCAATAGATTCTTGGGATTGTGTGGTCGGATTTGATTTCGAATATGAACATGCAAGCCTGCAAAAAAGTACCCCAACAATTGTTCATCTGTCACGTTTGTTGCTTGGCCTACTAAAATCTCAAATTCCTGTATGTAGTCTTCCACTTCCCCTTTCTGTCTGACAACAGCCAAGTTTTCAAATATTGAAGATATATCCCTTCCTCCAAACCTTCTTATCAATACTTCCTTCAATTCTTCCCACGTCGGTGTTTTGGTTTTCTTCCTCCAAAAACTTAACCAATGATTAGCTCTGCCTTCCATATTGATGAAGGCCAACTTGATTCTCTCCCTAGGTGAGACCTCTTGCACTTCAAAAAATTTTCAGCCCAACTTATCCACCCAATTGGATCCCCTCCTTCAAAAGAAGGAAGTTCCACTCTTTTCATCCATCCTCGCTAGCTCTACCTTTTATTTTCCTCCCATTCCTCCTCTACCTCTTCTCTTCTTCCCACTCTATCTCCATACACAGAACCTCTGCTTCCATTGGACTCTCTTTCCATGTTCTTGAGTCCTTGCAAGATATCCTCCATCATATCTCCGAATCTTTGAAAGTTGGCCCTAGTTTCCTCTCTATTCTCCTTAAAAGCTCTCTCTAATGTACTCATTCTACTCTCCATGGTGTTTGACTGATCTGGCAAGTCGGACCAAATTGTTAGGTTTCTTAGGAACAAGAAACCAGATTTTCAGATTCAGTAAAGAAATAAGCACTCAAATCTTCCTGCACAACGTAAGATAATACTTTAATTAAAGAAAACATAACACAGAAAACATTCAACATCTTCCAAGGGAAATTAATCCCTTCTACACAGGACAAGCCCTGTTCCAAAAACGAAAATACAACCCACCCACCAGGAGGAACCATTTCCTCCTTAAATGATACCCCCTTACTAAACTTATTAACTACCTCTAACCACCCCTAACTGCCCTAGACTACCTCTAACCACCCTTAAATTTCCAATCCATCCAATCTTGCCTCCATTCTTGTATTGACCATGCCGCACAACCACCATAGCACCAAGAAAGTGGCTCTGAATACCAATGATAGGTACCCAAATTTATTTAAAACTGTAAAGACTTCCAAAACAAGTTCTTGGATGTTCACCCAAAAAAAACCAGAAACTTTATTAACAATGAAACAAGCACAATAATCTAAATTGTTACACTAGATCTGGTCTTTCGAGAGGACCCATAACCCACAGGTCCTAGGATCGAAACCTGGCTCTGATACCAATGATAGGTACCCAAAGTTATTTAAAACTGTAAAGACTTCCAAAACAGGTTCTTGGATGTTCATCCAAAAAAACCAGACAACTTTATTAACAATGAAACAAGCACAATAATCTAAACTGTTACACTAGACCTGGTCTTTCGAGAGGACCAAAGTCTCCCTAGCCTTCCCTTTACAAAACTTCCTAAAAACTGCCAAAAACAACTGCCTTATGTTTGTCTGCAAACCCTTTTTCTTTGATATAGGCTTATGTCTGTCATTGTTGGACTTCAAACATTGGCATGTAGTGTTGATTGTGTCTCTCAGCATATTGTTTAGACTTAAATTCTTTTGACTGCATTGATGTGATATTGAGATGCTTTTCATTTTGTATGCAATTCATGACAAATTTGTTAGGTTCCTGGGTTTGGAACCTAACAAGAACACAATCAAAAGATGGAGACAAAAAGAAAGAATGGGTTTTCTGTATTATTCACAGTACAAGAGACCTCTGTACAAGACTAAAACGCCTAACATTACGCAAAGTATATTCCATAATCCCTACAGAGTTACTAGAGCTCTATTTATAGCAGTTCTGACCTGCTTCCCCTTTTACAACCGACACCCCCACACCCCTAACTCCTAAACCCATCTAATTTATCATCCTATATCCTAACATTACACCCCGCTTCAGAACAACCTTGTCCTCAAGGTTGGAAACGTGAGATTTGATCTCCTTGCTCCGCTTCATCATCGTGTACTCATATTATTGGAACCCTTTGGCAACTGCCCTCCAATTCAGGTCTGGAGGTTTGGGTGGTGGCAATTCCTCCTCCAATAACTTCTATTTTTCTTGGATTTTATTAGCTTCCAGCATTTTGGTCACCTCATTTCCAGAATTATAAGCCGTGAGGAACTGTTCTTCGATGTCTTTCAAAGCTTCAAAAAGTTCTCTCCCCTCTGCAGGTGCCTCACGAACGACAAGGCCCTTCTTTTGTTCGTTGGTCCACCTCTTCACAAAATCCGTCCTTCTCTCCTGGGCATTGATTCTTCCATCCACCTTTCCCTCCTCATCCTTCATTCTAATGGTAAGCCCGTTCGGCCAATTACTGAGATACTGTTTGGACTGTAAGACCGTTCAACCTTTAAATGTAATTGTAAGACCATTCGGCTAATGACTAGGAGACCGTTTTAAGTGTAATACCGTTCGGCCTTTTACTGTAGCTATAACATCGTTCAGTTCCTCCCATCCTCTTCCGTTTGGGTCCGGCAGTCCTCTCTCGTGCGGATCCGGCAATCCTCTTACGTTCGCTTCCCGATGTCCTCTCCCGTTTGGTTTCGTCACGTTTGGATCCAACAGTCCTCTGCCGTGCGGTTCTCTTCTCCATATCTTTATCTTGTTCGGCTCCTCCCCCCTGCATTCAACCGTTCGTTCTTTGATAACCAATACTGTTTGGTTCCCTGGCTGACCGTGCATATTCCAGACTTACCCCACACTCTTGGCGGCTCCCGATCGACCTGGGTGATTGGCCTCAGACCACTCGGCAACTCCCGATCGGCATGGGTTATAGCGATCGGCCTCCGACCGTGTCACCTCACCACTCGTTCATCCCCAATGGTCTTCTATGGCCTTGGACCGCTCGGCCAATGACTGATAGACTGTTTTGACTGTACGATCGTTTACGTTCGATGCTGGTATGTATTCCGCGGTTCCTGACTACTTACTGGCCGCCTCCCTTTCAAAGATGGTACCCCCGTTCCGTTCTCCAAATCGGATGACCAGCGCTCTCTTCAACCCTTCCTAAGAATTGCTCTTGGTTTTTTCCCTCTAAAAACAGAACCAATATGCGGCATACCCCTCCATACTGATGAAAGCCAACTGTAATTTCTCGTCTTCGGCCACCTTCTGCTCCTCAAAGAACTTCTCCGCTCTGCTTATCCAAATCAATGGGTCGCCCCCTTCAAAACCCGGTAATTCTACCCGTTTCCTCCAATTGGAAGGCCCTTCTTGATTCCCTTCCCCCCTTCCTGCTCTATTTCCCTCGGTTCCTCCGTCGTTGTCATTCACCGACGACTCACTGGCCCCTTGGCGATGGCCGTTTGGATCGCGATTGCGATCCCCCAGTATCTTCAGGATCAACTGGATATCCTGCCTCATCGCTTTGCAATTTTGTCTCAAAACTCTCGTTTCATGTTGCAAGACCACTGTGTCAGCCTTCGTCTCCGCTACTGTGATTTCCACCGCCTCCAACTGACCCTCCACCGCCACTACTCTTCCTTCCATCTCGCGGATACGTCACTCCTCCAATTGGAATCCGACAGTTTCTTGATTACTTCTTGATCCTTCACCCTCACTCCGATCCGGCAGCGTCTCGATACGGTAGTTTCTTGAAATGGTAGCTTCTCGAAACGACAACTTCTCGATACGGCAACTTCTCGATACAACAGCTTCTCGAATCGGCACACCCTACTTCGAATCCAGCAGTTCTCCCTTGATGATCCGGCGGGTCGGACCAATTTGTTAGGTTCGTGGGTTTGGAACCTAACAAGAACACAATCAAAAGAAGGAGACAAAAAGAAAGAACGGGTCTTCTGTATTATTCACAGTAAAAGAGACCTCTGTACAAGATTGAGTTGGGAGCATAACCTCCCTGGTTGAGGGCATAACCCCTCTTCTACAAGCTAAAACGCTTGACTTTACACAGTATATTTCATAATCCCTACAGAGTTACTAGAGCTCTATTTATAGCAGTTCTGACCCGCTTCCCCTTTTTCAACCGACATCCCCACACCCCTAACTCCTAAACCCATCTAATCTATCATCCTATATCCTATGAAATTAAGCTAATTAAGCTGGT
This sequence comes from Vigna nakashimae, assembly GCA_034642375.1. Taxonomy (NCBI): domain Eukaryota; kingdom Viridiplantae; phylum Streptophyta; class Magnoliopsida; order Fabales; family Fabaceae; genus Vigna; species Vigna nakashimae. The sequence continues at coordinate 17,133,343 of CM067760.1, read as the reverse complement.
AAACCAATAACGGTTGAGAAAATTTCTATTTATACTTAGATATAAAACCAATTTCAGCTGCCTCCGAGCATCTTATGCTATTAGTAGAATAAGTTTGTTCTTGTTGAATTAGAGCGTATACAATGAACAAGTGGTCAAGTTCAATCAATTATGCCCCCATTCTGCATAATTGAGTTAAATTTCAACACAAGTTACAATGGCATTTTCTATGCTTCAAACACAAATGTTGTGTTTGGGTGTGCTAGAGACACAAAACCATTATTAGGTCTCTAACGATTTATCTATTTAGGAGAGTTGTTCCTTGAAACAATGATAAATGATAACTTTTTGTATCCAAACTGTTAATTTGATATCCTGATATAACTTGAGGAAAGAAGTAACTTGTTCATTACTGTAAACAGGAAAGAATTTGTTTAAAGAAAAAAATTCTTGATGAAATGAGATTTTATTTTTGACATTTTTTTTCAAAATTGAGAAAAATAAATATTTCATGCCATGGAAACCATGGCAAACGCATCATAAGTGAGTCTGTCTATGAACAGAATGTGATTACAAATTTGTGCTTGATACATATGCTAATAACAGGTTTTTTATCTTTAAATTTGTGATAATACATATTATAAATTGCTAAATAACTGATATGAATATCAATTTGTTTCAAGCATAGTTTATCATACTATGTTAGGAGGATTATGATCAAAGTAATAAGTTTTATTTGATCACGAAGTGTTTGTTTTGTGGTGTCTGTTACAATTTTGATATTGGCAAAGGGTTTAGGAAAATAGTCTATCATCGTAGAGACAGGGATACCATTCAAAGACTATTTACAAAAGAAGACTTTTTAAGATTGTTTTTAAAATTTAAATATCCATTAGAAATGTGTCTAACATTTCTCAAAATATATTGTTGCTACATTTTACAGTGTAATTTGCTTGCTTTAGAAAATAAGACATGCCTTGGCATATTTGATTTATACCATATCCCTTGTGCCCTCTAACTCTTGTATTCCTCATATTTTTCTGTATTTGGTTTTCTGTAGATTGAAGCAGTCACAAAAAGAATCTTGTGGGTAAAGGCTAATGATCATAAAGCAAAAGTTCTTGTATTTTCAAGTTGGAATGATGTACTTGATGTATTGGAGCATTCCTTTACTGCCAATAACATTACCTTCATCCGGATGAAGGGGGGCAGGTATGATAATCTGTGCAGTTACTATTTCTCCATTTATTTGTGTTTTTATGCTGGGCTATTAGATATTCATTTGGGGGTAAAATAAAATACCAGATAGGAAAAGAGAAGATTATGACTAAGATCCTATTGTGGTCCCACACATTTATTTTCTCCCCAACACATTCCTAACTTTTTCTACTTTTTTTCATTTTGGGCTCACAAGGGTGTAATTTTCTTCAACTTGGTCTAGTTGTGTTGGATCTTAGATTCAACATACAAAACATGTTTCCCAACTATTAGAAGATTGAATTAGATTAAGTTAGATTGAATCGGATTGAGCTGTGGTTATCTCACCCAGTGAATAACCCTAGTATAGTCCATAAAATTGGTTCAGAGGATTATTTCTTATGGAACCACCTAGGATTTGCTTCAGTTAATAAGAAAGGCTGATGATCTGCTCTTTGGACAATCAGCCTATGTCAACTTTCTTATACTGATGTTATTTTGGTTATGAATTTGAGTTCAGAAAAGCACATGTTGCCATCAGTCAATTTAGAGGAAAACAGAATGATACAAAAGGATGTGAGGGGTCAACACCAGAACCTATTCAGGTGTTGTTGCTTTTAATCCAACATGGTGCCAATGGACTCAATCTTTTGGAAGCACAGCATGTGGTTCTTGTAGAGCCATTGCTCAATCCAGCTGCTGAAGCACAAGCAATCAGTCGTGTTCATCGGATTGGACAAAAAAATAAGACCCTCATTCATCGTTTTATTGTAAGCACTGTTATATCTCTCTCCCTATCCTTCATGTGGTAACTATTATCCATTTTATATTGTTGTCGTAAAAATAAATTCAACACATGAACTGTTCTTATAGTTTCATTCTTGTATCTCAGGTAAAAGACACAGTTGAAGAGAGTCTATATAAATTGAACAGAAGCAGGAGCAATCATTCATTTATCAGTGGAAACACTAAAAATCAAGATCAACCTGTTTTGACCCTGAAGGATGTGGAAGCCTTGCTGTCTAGAGCACCTCTTACAATGCCAGAAAGTGAAGAAAATCCTAGCACAAACACAAATCTAAGACACTTGCCACCATCAGTAGCCGCTGCTATAGCTGCTGAGAAGAGACTTAATGAACAAAGGACATGATTTTGCTTCTCTCTTTGTTCCATAGGTGGGTTGCAGTGCATTTCAAAGATGCCACTAAACACAAATGCAGTAATTTCAAGAGGCAAGAGGATATGCAATGCAATAATCTGTCAGCTGTTGATTTTCCAACCAAAATTCTGTCTTATATTTATAAATTTATTTATTCTTGTACATAATTTTAGTGTATTAAGGTTTTAAGTGTTTAGTAGAGATCTGTAAAATATATATTAATCCTGTAGTACCTTTGTTACTCTCTCCATGTAAACTTCGTACACCCAAAATTGCGTCCCACTAATTAATTGACACTGTTTTATTTATTTTAGTCTTGCCAGCTAGTGTCTGAACAATCAGTGAAATGGGAAAATAAATAATAGAAATTATGAAATAGTGTTTTGGAAATCACGGAAGCTTTGTTACGTATTTAAGAAAAAAATTAGTTCGTTGATTTAGAAACAATACTGAAGGTGCTGTTTGTAACTTTTTTTAATTGAATTTAAGTTTCACTATCATAATTTGCCTAATTTTTAGTACAATTTTTTATTAAGTAAATTATTGAAGTAAAACGGGCAGATAATTAAGAATCTTGATAATATTAATTTTCTAAACAATCACTTTCTAGAGAAAAATAAAACTTATTTAGATGATATCTATGCTAAGTTAATGACATCTGATCATAGAAGTACTTTGTTTTAGCAAAAGAAATTTGTTAATGTAAAACTCTAATTTTAATTGAGACACAATAACATCAATATTTAAAATGTTGTATCTTTCAACTTTTTTATTTAAATAATTCAGTCACCTGCCAGAAAATTGTAGTACATTACACTTATTTAAAAAAAAAAGGGTAAGAAACAACTTTTGGCAGACAAATTAGGAGGACATTTTGTAACAGATATAGTTATTTGTGTTACATGAAGTTTAAACACTTGGTCTCTTTTTATCTTGCCAAATGTTGTTGAGAGGGCCTCAAAAAATCTGGAAAGCCCTGTTACTATTCTAGAAAGATGCCATCTGTGTACCTTAACCACACGTGTCACCGTTTCCTCTGCTTCAAACCCTCTTACATACAGATATAGCATCCCATCACGAACATTCATACATAATCCATCCAACGTTTGGACATGGTAGGGTCTTTGTATGTTGCTGATTCCCTCAAGATCTCTTCTCTTTCTATCAGTAACTCCTATAACCCTGCTATTCCATGTCAAACCCTTGTCTCTTCAAATAAAGTGACACCGCCATCGGTTACCATGGCCAGAGATTTGAGCTTCAAGGTCAGCACTTCTTCTCGGAGCCATGCTTCTTTTGTGGTGCAACGGAAAGAGAATAATAATGGGGATAATGGGTTTGTAGTAGGGTGTGCAAAATGGGGTTTGCAGAGAGAACCGGAAGATGAGATGAAACCGCATGAAGATGATGACAAAGGTAGGAATGGAATGACAAGGTTTAGACATAACTATGGAGAAGGAGAGGGGATTGCGGAGCTATTGGAGTGTTTAGAAAGGGAAGCTATAATGGGTGAAGATGTGGGAAAAGATCCTACTGATTACAACAGAAGGGCTAAGATATTTGATAAAAGCTCTCAAGTATTCCAAGCTCTCAAAAAACATAACAGTGATGGTTTCCCACAAGAGTCTTCTTAATAGCAGGAAGTAGCTTTCTTATCGTTTTGACTCCATACTTGTATTTGAAATAAACTAGTGTCCCATCGTATTGTATCGAAGAATTTGGTTGATTAGATACAGAGATGAATTTCGTAGGACTCAGAGCTTCTCTTTATCTTCATCATATATTGTGTCTTTATTTGCTCATTCAATGTTGAGATACCAGCCTACATTAAAGTGAAATGAAACTGAAACCGAAACCTGAGAACAATGACAGTTTCTACTTAGTATGTAGAAATTGTCAAGTAATCCGTTACGTCGATTATATATCAAAATTAAGTTATATTACCTAGTGCAAAATTTTTATAGGAAAGTGAATTGGTATATAAAATTAGTGGTTTCACAACATTTTACTAAGTAACAGAGTAAAGATTGCAAAGAACAAAATTTTCTAGCCTTGCTATAGTGTTACAACAATACACACACATCGAATGTCAAGAAAGGGGCGTCCTTTCTCTAGAGACAAGACAGACACCAAATGGTTTGTATGGAAGGAATCATATTTAAGAGTTGATACATCTATATTTCATGCACTCCAAATAAATTGAAGGGGAAGAAGAGTAGGACAAACAATCGTTCAAAATGGATGGGAAAGAAGCGATCTCATCTTTCCTGGTCCGACTGAGTAGTTAAATAGAACGTGACAGCTGGTTTGGATTCCTGCTAAGACTTTCCGGTTCTTGAGTAGTTGGGCGGCGACCCTTGTCTGGACCACCTATGATTCCCCATCTCTCAAATTGTCTTTGTCGAGCTCGAGCTCTCTCCTTCTCTTCATCAGATTTCACTGCAAAACAGTGAGGACAGGAAACTCCATATTCAAATTCTGGGGCCTCCATGTCAGCATCACTCACAGGCTGTTTACAGCCATAGCAGAGTTTGAAATTTCCAGGCACCAAGCCATGCTCCACAGAGACTCGTTTGTCGAAAACAAAGCATTCCCCTTCCCAGAGGCTTTCTGTTTCTGGAACCTCTTCAAGATATTTTAAAATTCCACCTTCCAGGTGATAAACCTGGGATGTTTTGGAATAGAAAGATGACGAAATCATTATATCATATGACAGTAATTAAATTGAATCTAGAGCTAGTAAAGCTCATATTCAAAGTAGCGGTAATACCACTATTACTTGTTAATCAAATATCAAAACAAAGTCTGTATATGTTAAAAAGGTGGTAATTTGGATCACATAGCACTTCAAATGAAAAAAAAATGGTTTAACAGAAGATTAGCAAACAGCAAAGTAAACTAATTCCTGAGAAAATAACGCGGCATATCTATGACATCTGCTTGTTTGGTCACAACAGGGTATTCATGGAGTTTAGAGTTCAAATCATTGATAAGCTCCACTACCTCAAGACAGTGGGTTTTGCACACAATCTCGTCATAATGCCTTACAATGGAAAGGAATAATGGGCCCGAAAATAGTGTGGTTACATGGATGGGCACCTATCCCTGCTTTTAGCAATTCTTTAAAGTTTCCATTCAAGTATAAAAAATATTAGCGGTACAACAGAAAAGTACGTCACAATCATTTCAGTTTAACAAAAATGTATTACTTTGTTAAAAAACAGACTTTATTATGAACATAATTAAGACCTGACAAATATCTTCCATCCCAACATTCACCAGAATTGCATAAGCTTATGATATGAAAGACTAAAACCTATTGGTGATTTGACAACATTTCAAACATAAATAAGATTAACATCGATTCTTTACTTTACCTTTTTGAAAGGTTTTGATATTGATATGTTCCAAACCGAATCAGGAATCCCTAGATATCATATTGGGTCTGTTTACATAAACTTTTTAAGAAAAAAAATGTTTTTTAAATAAAATAATTATTTATTATGACTTTATCATATTTGGATAAATTTACTTTACAAAACAATAAAAAAAAGTTTTTATTTGAAACAATTTGGAGTTAATTTGAGAGAAGATAAAGAAGAATACATTTACCGTACACAAACATATCAATTTCTGCTTATATAAAAATCACTTCAAATGAACTTTTTTAGCATAAACAAACACTCACGATCAAGAATTATCAAATGAAAATTATGTTAATTATTGTCAGATAAGAGATGAACAAAAGGTAAAACGACGTTTCATAACTCAACAATTTTGTTTAAACCAATCAGTAACGTTTAAGAGAGAATCACCTCTTTGAAACCTTTGCTGAGAAGTAGACTTGTAGCTTTCTCACAACGAATACCTCCAGTGCAATACATTGCAACGCGTGGCATATGTTGTTTTTGATTCTCCATTTCTTTTTCAGCAGGTTGGACTGAATTGTTTACCTCAACTTTTGGATTCTCACCATTGTCTGTTTCGCTAAGCTGGAAACGCTCCTCTACCCAAGACGGGAATTCACGAAATGATGTAGTACATGGATCAACTGCTCCTTTAAACTTTCCGATTCTGGTTTCATAGTTATTCCGCACATCAATAACCACCTATGGATGAGAATGTTAACAAAAATGAAAATTAACATTACGGCATGTACAATAGAAATAACATGTCTTATACTTCGCAACTTGCTAGATGAAATTAACTACTGCAGTTCTCAGGATTATCTAAACTTTTATCTAACTGCACAACACAAACAATTTGCAATCCTATCATGCAGAGGTTACAAACAGAAATTACAACTTTGTAGAAGAAAAATTCTACAAATTATCCGCATATTCTTTTAAAAATAAATGAAGATAACCATAAATATAATATTTTAAAACTCCATTTAAATTTGTTTGAATATTACAATACCTTTTCACCTTTTTAGTTATAAAACCCATAGTCTATCTTTAAAGCCGAATTTAGACTTGCCTCCAGCAATGGAAAACAACCAGATATTTAATATATTCAATGTTGGAGCAGCTTGATTCAATATTCTCAAGAAATTTAAGCTGTACATTTTAATAAATTAAGTCCTCATAGCTTATAAAATCACATTACAGACAAATTCTCACAATGCAGATATGAGAACGATGATAATAAGAAGTTAGCAACTCACTGTATCTGGATCATTGATCAAAGCATTCCAATCTTCTGGGCCAACATATTTTCCAACTCTTTCAATAGGTGACACAGTAGGCATCCCAAGAGTAACAATCTGTAAACATGCAGCAAAAACAAAACTCTGTAAGTTATTTGCATACAGTATCCAAGTTAAAGTCAACAAAGGAGTTCATTATTTGGTTTTGCAAACACACCTCTTTCTTCAACTTGACCCTCACATGATCCCATCGGAAGGGCGCATCTTCACCAGCAGCAAGAGGAGAAGCAGCACTATGACCATGATGGATGGCCTCTTCCTCAGGACCAACAGGTGATTCCACTCGCCTTAGTCCCTTCAATCGATCATCACCTTGGACAAATGCCAGAACAGCCTCAACTGACTCCCGAGTTCCACAGATGCTGCCATTGATCCCTTCAGGCGCAAGAATAATTCCACCTGAAACACGCTGAGTAGCATCAGATGGGTGAGACACCGCATCTCAACAAAACCAAGTAAACAATTTACATAAAACTCGTTGTATTGAACATTACACCACTGACATACTCCCAAATACAAAAGGGGTAAAGGCTCTGTATTATAACTAACTCTACCTGACTAACTAATTCTGATATGAAGTTGATGTAACACTTCTATGAAAATATCAAGTATGACACTTCATGTCAAATCAACTCCCATGCTATAGAATATCATATTCAAATGAGTGACTACTTTCCTTAATCTTTCAATAAGAGGTTCTTAATATTCTCCCATTTCTCTCTTTTGGACACACTACTCACATAACAGTCAAAAAGCTTCTCTCACAACCATCTCAAACTAACATTTATTTTTGTATAGTTGAGCTTGTTAACTGTCCATTCCTTTTAATCCATCATTTTATTTACGTACATAAATTAAATTTTAACATTTTTTTAAATTGTTTAGTTAAAAAAATACATGGAAACTGCAGTTAAGGTCTGCTTAAGAAAACCTCATAGGAAAGTTTAGATAAATATAAATTTATCTAGAAACGGTTGTAAGAAAAGAAAATAAGGTAAAATGAATTCAGCTTCTTACATAAGCTAAAATCAATTTGCCTACATCTTATACATATTTGGACAAACTTCTCGATAGGTATTTCCAAGAGAAAATGAAATGAATTTCTAAGTTAATTTGTACAATTTCTATCATATTTCTTTTTACATTATAACTTGCATATAAGTTAATCTGTTTAGCTTATGAAAAAACTAAACTTTATTTTTCTTCGGTTCTTATTTTTCTTTCCTAAAAGTGCTTATAAAGAAGTTTGTCCAAAGATACCCATACATAGTCCTCGTCTGAGGTGATCTCGCATAATTTATAATCACCGTGCACTCCTACCGGCACTCCAAGCTTAATAATAAGATTTGTAGAAACACGTTTATTTTAACTTTTAAAAGACAAATGAATAGTTTATTTCAGCTAATACATGGCACCAACGCATTTTACCTTTTGATTTTCTTCTCTGAACAAGTTTATCTTAAGTCTAAACAAGTACTCCCAAAGAATTTATGCAGAAAGGAAATAGTTCGCTATCAAAACAAAGTAGCGTATATATTTTGTTCCCCTAATCCGCTAAAAGAGTGAACAGAGAAAGTGAGTACCAGGCGTTGACAGAGTTGCTTCAAGGGGCTTCGCATGAGAGCATGATCGGGAAAATCCGCGAATTTGTAGAAGGAAACCACCACGAGAGGGGAATCGGGTTCGGGTTCGGGTTCGGATCCGGGTGGGTCCGGAATGGGGACGGTGGGCCCAATGTGAGAGAAGCACTTGGAGAGCGTCATGGTTTGAAGAGTGTGAGAATTGGAGAAGAGACAAAAACTGTGGAACGAGGGTTTCGGGGTCCCAGAACACGACAGTGTTGCTTCCGAGGGGGTAACGGAGGGTGACAGTAACGGTGACTGTGACGGTGATGGAAGCCTTGCACTGAGGGCGAGTAATGGTGGAAGAGGAGGTATTATGGTTCTGCTTCTCAGCATAGAGGCCGCGTTTGGATATGCTTCCATTTCGGTTATTTTGTATGTAAAATGAACCAACCCAAGCTTTTCAACCTAAAAGTACGACCCGGGTCCCCGCCCGGGCCCAAGAATATTTCTCTACATGGGTTTTTTTTTCTTGCTGATAAGGTAGCTTGTATATTTTAGAATATATTTTTAAATTCGAACATATCTTTCAAAATATACATTTTAAAATATATTCTTTTAAATAAATCTTAAATTGTCAATCTATAATTTTTTTAAAAATTTTGAAATATTTTTCAGAGAAATCTAATTTTTTAATAATTTTGAATTATGCAATTTAAAAATTATATTTGAATATAAAATTATATTTTGAGTTATAAATTCTAAAATAAATTATGTTAAATTTATTTCAAATTATAAAGTTCGACAGGTATTTCTAAAATGTATTCTAAAATATACATTCTAGATCAAGAAATATCTATTGAACAATCCACGATACATTTAAAACATGATATACAAGAATAATTTTACTTTATCATTTTAATGAGATATAAATTAGGGTTTATATATTTTAGGTTTAATGTCTCAATAGGTCCTTATTTTTATCCAGAATTTCAAATAGGTCTCTTTCTTTTTCGGTATCTCAATTGAGTCCTTATTTTTGTAAAATTGAATCAAATAGGCCATTTCCGTCAAATTCAAATAATGTCGTTACAGTGAAATGTCTTAACGGCATTATTTCAATTTGACGGAAATGGCCTATTTGATTCAATTTTACAAAAATAAGGACAAAATTGAGATGCTGAAAAAGAAAGAGACCTATTTAAAATTCTGGATGAAAATAGGGACCTATTGAGACATTAAACCTATATTTTATGAGGATGTAAGAAGAAAAGGTAAGGTGTAAGAAAAAACTGCTCACATGATATTATGTGCTCAAAGATTTATGTATGTGAAGGAAATCTTTGGTTAATATAGAAGAAATGTTTGGTGATAACATTATTTCGTTAATATAGGACATATTTATAAATAATTATATATGGATAAATTTTTTAACAATTATATACAAAAAAATTATAAATAATTTAATTATATATAAGTAAATTATATAAATAAATTATAAAGAAATTATAAACAATTATTGTGGAGTTTCGCCGCGCGAGTCATCAGCAGAGCATACCATTGCTTGGCTAATTAAAAAGACAAAAACAAGTTCGTACATCGTCACCATCTTCACACATCATCTCCTTCATCGCAACACCTTGTCACGCCTCCATGGCTGCCAGACGCAATCCGCAGCGAACAACTGCCCCTTCACCGCGATGCAAAACTGCTCCAGCACCACTAACAATCATCTTTCTGTCGCGCACAAGCCTTCAACCTACAAGGGAAATACATAAGAATGAAAAACCCAATCGAAGCAGAAGTCGTCGTTGTAGTGACTACCCTACTCGCAATCTTTACCATGCATGAACATCATCTTCGCACATCATCATCAACACGCATCTGCAAAGAGAACCAGATCGCGAACATCTTCTTAATCGTGACCTCCATCATCAATGTCGCGCAACCATGGCAACTTGTACCTCCATTCGAAACCTGCACACAAGTTCGAAGTGCTCTTTGGATTTCGTTTTGTTCTTATAACTACTCCATGAATCATTACTCCATAGATCTCATGCTTTGGTTGAGCCTTTCCTCCCACTGAATATCCATCTTCCTTAGTGCCTCCTGACTCATGGATTCAGTGTTTTTTTTATGTAGGGTCAAAGTAGTCACGAAGGTCAATCGCCCCACTAACTCCACGTACAAGTCTTGGGTGCTCGGACTTTCCAATTGTCATTATTAAAATGTCGTCCCTACCTTGGCTAATAAATGCTCCTTGAGTCTACTGCTCAACCAACTCAACCTGCATATAATAAAGAACTTTGTTACATAAAACACATGGGATGATAAATACACAACCAATCAATGTTAGAATTTGAATTTACAATTCTTTGTGAGATCAAGGCAACTGAGGAGGATGTCATGTTCCTATCAGACTTAGTCTAAGCAGCTTTCCACGTACCTAGTAGGTGGAGGGGCTAGGTAGGGGTACTCAAGTCCTAAGGCCTCTGCTCGACTCTTTCTTATCTTCCTCTCAAGTAATGCATAACCACCTCGTGATAACACGTGTGATGCATCATTTAGTCTTTGTCTTTCTTGAGCGGCTAACCTTTTACCATGTTAAACCATGTATATTCATAAGTGTAAAATCACAATTAAATGCATTAACTAACTAAAGAAATATGTTAAGAAACAAACATGTCAGTCCCCAGACTCTCTAGATGCATGAAACTACATCTACTCCTCCTTAGTTATTATGTACTTATCACAAGGAGACTCATGTTGTTTGTCTCCAAAGACATATAGATGTGTCAGCCTTGTCTTGAAATCCCTCCATCTGATCGCTACATGGGATAACACTTTCTTTCTAATTTGACCAGTGTTTGGGATATCAAAATGTTGTTGCTTAAAACAAAAAACATGTTAATGACATAATAAGAACAAAGTAAACAATATATCAAATTTCTTTTAAGTAAACATACATAAATGTCCTACCATAGAAGGTTATTGTCGACCTCTGTGATGTCATCCCAAGATGCAAGAACGATAGAAACATGGGTTTTTACTTACATACTCAGATAACTCCTAAACTTATCAGCATGTGGCCTTGAAGGCAGACCTGATCTCGGGTCAATCTCGACATGTATTCTCTCCATTGAAACGCTTCAGGATGTCACATCAGGCAATCGTGTCACAGATTTACCACGTCCTCTCTTTCTTGATTTTAATCCCGAGCTCGACATACCTTAAAAATACAAGGTTAGTACTACATCAAATGTGATAAATAATACAACATTTAAAGGATATATATAAAATAACACAAAACCTATCAAGATATTGTTTTCTCCTAGATCCCTTCATTATGATCACTCTGAATTACGTGGATGTCATCGGCTATGTCATCCACCTTGTCTTCAATGGGTCTTGATGCAAAAGATGTTGTCTCAAGTATATCAAGAGAATCTTCATCATCATATCCGTACATGTTTTTTCCTTCCAATACCACTAACCAATTTTGATTTTTTGGATCATTTACATAGAATATTTGTATTGCTTGACTAGCCATAATAAAAGCGTACAAGGAAGTATTATAAATGATTATGATAATGTGCACATAAGTGAAGAGCTTAATAGAACTCAAGCCGAGCTTCAACAAGCACGACCAAAGATTAGTGAGCTTAGGCAAATGATTTTTGAGATCAAGGTTAGCCAGAAAGGTAAGGCTCATGCTAAGTCTTCCCATAAGAATAACAATGAGCATGGTGATCATCATTCCCATCATAGTGACCAAAATGTTTATGGTGGTCATCATAATGACTACTATCAACATCCTCTTAGGAGACACACAATCATAGAGATCATCCTATGGAACCAAAACTTGACCTTCCTCTTTTTTATGGCCGAGATGAAAGTAGAACAAATTTTTGAGTGCTATCATATTGATGATGCAAGAAGAGTTACCTTTGCAACTTTGACCTTTCACGGGGCTTCTATATATATATATATATATATATATATATATATATATATATATATATATATATATATATATATATAATTATTTATTTTTTTAAATCATTTTTTAGGTGTTTAAAGGCAACAAAAATAAATTTTCCTATCCAATCGACAACCGTATATTCAAATATTAAGCTGAGAAATTCTAAAAACAAGTAAATTTATCCGATGGGAAAAATTATATTCTTAAAGATATAGATTTAAAAGAATTTATGCAAATGAGTATGTTGAATTCTTAAATACCATTTTATATGTTAAATATGTTATAAATTTTGAATATAATATTGCAAAATATCTACTTTTGAATGTTATTAAAAATAATAATTTTCTAAGAGATATTTTAGGTCATGGGCCTGATCCACTTCTTCCACTACAAAACACACATTTGCACACTCTTCCTTGGAGCTCTCATTCTCTTATCTTTTGGTCTTCTTTATTTTCTTCTAAAATATCTTGGGTTTAATTTATTCTCTATTTAAGAGATCTTTGCTAGTTCTGATATCTTCAGAATTATGAGAAGTTCCTGTTGTATCCTAGGGAACTTGCGCAATACATCGCGGATAAGTCCTTAAGGACAGTGATCCACGCCTCAGGAAATTGCGATTAGAGTTTTGGTCATTATTTTTACTACAATCTTAAGGACTTACGGCTGACATCGACAATTCAATCTTAAAGGATCAAAACTTTTCTGAAAGGTATTTGCGAAACCACTTTCATATATACAAGCTACTATCAAAAAGTAAAAAAGGTATGAAAGTTTACTTTTGTTTATTGTATGATGATGTTTGAATTTTTGAATGATACTTCTAATCATAAATAAATGGAATTGATTATTGCGTATTAATATGTTAATATCAATTTGGATGATTGAATTCTATAATGAATTCTACAATTAAATTCACGTAATAGAATTCCATAGTTGAATTCACGTAATTGACTGTAGCATAGTTTTTTAAATTGAGACTTCTTTATTTAGGATATAATAAAGTAGGGTTTCAATTAATTGCAATTAAGATAAATTAGGGTTTTGGAGATTCTTTAATTAAGGGTCCAGCCTTATTCTCTTCGAGGGGTCATGCTCTCGTTTGCACATTCAGTCTTCCTTTTTCCTTGAACGCGTTGGCTAGAAGCTCGAAGCTTCTTCCCTTTCTTTTCCCCCTTTTCTCGCGGGCACAGTTAGCGAGGGTGCTGTGATGGAGATGAGTGGCCAGCGACGGTAATGCGACGGCGGTGAGAGCACGACAATGGCACGGTGAACTTGGAGCGATGATGACTTAGAGATAGTGCGGCGATGCTAACGATGTTGCGGGCAAAAGCGGCGGTGACTCGTTGTAAGGGAAGCGGCGCAGCAACTAAGTGAATCGCGATCCGATTCGACTTTTTAGGGTTCCTGAACTTGTTCTGAAATTTGAAGATTTGAGGTTTATTTCTGATTAATTTGATTTAGTAATGAATTAAAATTGGGGTTTATTTCTATGCTTAAATTTTTTTTTATCTTGCAACTGGGGATTTTGGTTTCGAGGTTGAGTTTTGGGTTTCTCCTTTTCGTGAGTGCAGCATGTTGAGAATTCTGCTTTGTAAATTTTTCGTTAGGGTTCTAATTTTCGCAGTTCTGGTTCTCGGTGATTGTTTATGGTGGAAAAAGTTCACGGCAACGGAGGAGCTATTGGGCGCGGCCAGTAGTGCTGCAATAGCTCCGACAACGTGCAGTTTGACCTAATTGGGTCGCAGGCCCAGTGTTGAATAGAACCGAAAATATTAGACAATAATATGAGAGTTTTGATTGGGTTACAGGCCCAGTGTTTAGACCTGTGCAGAATTCATAATTGAAGACATTAATTTGTAGTAATAATTAATAAAACTATAGAAAGGAGAGTTGAAAACATTAATTTGTAGTAATAATTATTATAATTATAAGAAGAAAATTATTAATAATTAATAATTGGAAATCAAATTAATTTTGAGAAATTAATTTGGTGGAAAAACGAGAAGAAAGTAATAATGATTTATTGGGTTGTGAATCTTATAATATTATAGAAAATTATACTGAGTTAACGTAAGACAGGTTTGATTGACTTTCTGTGTTGAAAGTCATAAAATTAGTAAGTGGAGATGCATAGAATGAGAATTTGATTTTAATGATGGATATAGCAATAAATGACCTATTATTTTGGAATGATATTTATTTATTGTTTGTTATCTATTGTTTGAGTAGAATTTATTGAGCACAATGTATTTTGAATGAGACTTTAGATAACAATGAATGATGAATGAAGTGTTAGACAAAGAATGAGAATGATTCTTGTCACTATAATTAAATTTTTTTAGCATCAAAATTTAAAATAAAAGAAATGGGTGAAGCCAATTAGAATCATAAAGGGAGGGAGATACTATATTACTATCTAAGAACAATATATTGAGAAAAGGTTGAGTTTTATGACCTAAAACTAGTGAGTATCCCTTATGATGCTAACTCTAAATTAATGAAAAATAGAGGAGAATCATTATCTCAGCCTCAGTATGCCCAGATAATTGGGAGCTTATTGTACTTGATGAGTTTTTCTAGACCCGATATTGCTTATGCAGTAGGTAGACTAAGTAGGAACACTCAATGTCCAAATCAAGAACATTGGGACGCATTTTCCACGCTTATGAGATATTTAAGAGGTTCAATGGATTATGCCATTGAATATAGTGGATTTCCCGCTGTACTAGAAGGGTATAGTGATGCTAACTGGATCTCTGATTCAGATGAGACAAAATCCACTAGTGGTTATGTATTCACACTTGGGGATGGTGCGATTACATGGAGATCTTCCAGACAAACCATTATTGCAAGATCAACAATGGAATTTGAGTTTGTCGCTCTTGAGATGACTGGAAGTGAGGTTGAGTGGTTTAAAAACTTTTTAGCAAACATTCCACTAGGAATGAAACCAACCCCATCGGTGTCAATACACTGTGATTGCCAATCGGCAATAGCTATAGCTAAAAACAAGAATTTGGTGAAGCAGCTGCTAAAGAGTGGAACTATTTCCATTGACTATGTGAAGTTAGAACGAAATCTAGCAGATCCTCTGACAAAACCCTTGGGAAGAAATATGATCTTAGAAACATCGAGGGGAATGAGACTTAAGCCACTGCAAACAAACAAGTGATGGTAACCCAACCTTTGTGATTGGAGATCCCATGAATAAGGTTCATATGGGTAAAAACAAGTCACTTGTTAGTTTTGATAGCACTAAATTGATTTTAATCAATTATGTCCCTTCCTATGGTATGTATGTGAAAGTGCTAGAGACTGCATTATGAGAGGTTAAACTTTGTCGTTAAAATTCTATGTGGTGAAAGAATTTTAGCTTAAACAAAGTTTTTAATGATTTTTCATATCCCTTAGGGGTGGTGTATGATTTGCAGCATACACTTGATGAAATCACTTATATGAGTGTCGAGTGGGGCCGCTTGCATGAGATCTTGGCATGATCTTTAGAGCACTCATGAATACCGGGCACACGCATGGCCTAGTAAGCGCATCACAACGATAACAACAAGGATTGTGGGGGTGTATTGTGATTGATAAACCTCTAACACACTCAAGTGTCTTTGGTTCATATAGCTTGCTATACCAACTCCACTGTATGTTAAGTTTCTTGATCTAAGACTGGTTCATATAGCTTGCTATACCAGTTCTGATGCATTACATCTTGTGAAACCCAGAATAATTTCTTTTCTCTTTCGTTTGTATATATATTTTGCAATATGTGGGAGATTGTTATAAATTTTGAATATAATATTGCAAAATATCTACTTTTGAATGTTATTAAAAATAATAATTTTCTAAGAGATATTTTAGGTCATGGGCCTGATCCACTTCTTCCACTACAAAACACACATTTGCACACTCTTCCTTGGAGCTCTCATTCTCTTATCTTTTTGTCTTCTTTATTTTCTTCTAAAATATCTTGGGTTTAATTTATTCTCTATTTAAGAGATCCTTGCTAGTTTTGATATCCTCAAAAATTATGAGAAGTTCCTGTTGTATCCTGGGGGACTTGCGCAATACATCGCGGATAAGTCCTTAAGGACAGTGATCTACACGCCTCAGGAAATTACGATTAGAGTTTTGGTCATTATTAAGTTGAGAAATTCTAAAAACTAGTAAATTTATCCGATGAGAAAAATTATATTCTTAAAGATATAGATTTAAAAGAATTTATGCAAATGAGTATGTTGAATTCTTAAATACCATTTTATATGTTAAATATGCATAAGTGGTATTTCAAAACATGAATTTTTCATTTATTTTAGAAAAGTGTGAGCTTCCTATTAAGTTAGTTAGTCCCCATGAATCTCATGAAGGTTGAGTCTAAAAATGAACAAAAATAATAAATGAAACAAAGATTGGAGTTTAGTACTCAAGATATTATTACCCTTAACTATTATGATCATATGAGTAGCATAAATATGAAATTATACTTTTTCACTCATATGTGATAGCTAACTAAATTTGGACTTAATTTGTGAAAAGTAAGTTTACTGTTTTTTAATTATAATTTTCAAGTAAAAAAAAAAGCTTGAAAATTTCAATTTTGAGTTCACTTTCATAATAAGTTTTTTTTTTGAAACAATAGATTAATGTTTTTACAATATTTATAAAATTTATAAAAGATTGCAAAATTTATGCTTGTGAGTTAAAAATTCATTTCATGTTTGTATAACATAATTGTTTGCTATGACTAGACTGTATTGTTTACCATTGACAAATGCAAATGCAAATATAGTTGGATTGAATAAGTTAAAGTGTGACAAAGCATGAGATATGTATATTGGTACTTTGTTTGTATTTCAAAAGACCTAGACAATGTTATTTTAGAAGTGGTAATGTATTAAAAACAATGAGACCATTATTTTAATATTAAAAGGCTCGAGTAATTTTATATGATTGAAATGTCTATGTTAGAGGATTAGGAGTCATATTGTTATTACTACTTTGTATGAGATCTTTGATTATGGTTGAGATAATCATAAGGTATGTATTTTTTTATGTGTTTGATTATGGTTGGTATAATTAGAAGATATGTATTTTATTGGGTGTTTAATTATGGTTCATAAAATTAGTATGTGTATCTTATTTTTATGATTTTTTTATCCGTAACTTACCCATACATGTACGTTTTTGTGTTTTGGGAATGAAATTATCGGTGATGATAGTATAATATTTTATACGTGAGTAGATAATGTTACATATGTTCTAGAGACGTTATTGACTCAAGAGAGATCGAGAATAACCTTGGGATTCATTTAAAGCGTTTTACAAGTTAAGACAATAATATAATTGGAGTATTTTCTTCGTTACTTTGTTAATCGAAATAATGTAATTGGTTAAGGTGTTCTTTAATTACCATTATGCACTATGATAAATTTTGAGTTTTAGGAATTTTTAATAACCCGCGACATCTTAGAAATCCGGGTGTTACATGGAACAACAAAAAATCATATAAATAATTAATCCAAATTTGTTTTGGTCCTTTTATTATTTAAGGTTCTTTTTTTCTTTGAACATTGTTACAAAGCTTATGTTAAATCAAATTACAAACTAGAATAAAAGAAAAAAATGTTGATATATATATATATATATATATATTTATTTATTTATTTATTTATTTATTGAATAATAGTATGCTTACTAAAATAATATATTATAAAACTTTATTAATGTAATAGTCATTTATTAGATAAGTCCATTTTATGTGAAATAAGTGAACGTTAGAAATAAGTGCATGTTAGAAAGAAGTGCAATATTGAAAAGTTATTATAAAATCACAATTTGAACATATGTAGATAGCTTACATTTTATATTGCTTTCAAATTTTAATATGGCCTATTAGCTCAGTTGGTTAGAGCCTCGTGCTAATAAATATAAGTAAAAATTTATAAATGTGCATAAGTTATGTTTTAAAATATGAATTTTTCATTTATTTTAGAAAAGTTTGATCTTCTTGTTAAGTTAGTTAGTGCCCATGAATCTCATTAAGGTTGAGTCTAAAAATGAAAAAAAAAATAATAAATGAAACAAAGATTGGAGTTTAGTACTCAAGATATTTACCCTTGATGCGTAGGATAAATAAGAAATTATACTTTTTCCAAAATTTCAATTTTGAGTTCACTTTCATAATAAGTTTTTTATTGAAACAATAGATTAATGTTTTTAACATATTTATAAAATTTATAAAAGATTGCAAAATTTATCATTGTGATTGAAGAATTCATTTCATGTGTGTATAGTATAATTGTTTGCTATGACTAGACTATATTGTTTACTATTAACAAATGCAATTATAGTTGCATTGAATAAGTTAAAGTGTGACAAAGCATGATATATTTATATTGGTACTTTGTTTGTATTTCTGAAGACCTAAACAACGTTATTTTAGAAGTGGAAATGGATTAAAAATAATGAGACTATTATTTTAATATTAAAAGGCTCGAGTAATTCTCTATGATTGAAATGTTTATGTTAGAAGATTAGGAATCATATTGTTATTACTACTATGTATGAGATGTTTGATTATGGTTGATATAATGAGAAGGTATGTATCTTTTTATGTGTTTGATTATGGTTGGTATAATCAGAAGATATGTATTTTGTTGTGTGTTTAATTATAGTTCATATAATCAGTATGTATGTATCTTGTTTTTATGATTTTTTTATCAGTAGTTTATCCCATACATGTTCGTTTTTGTGTTTTGGGAATCAAATTACTGGTTATGATCGTATAATGTTTTATACGTGAGCAGATCATGTTATAGGTTCAGAGGCTTTATTGACTCAAGATAGGAGGGGAATAACCTTGAGATTCATTTAAAGCGTTTTACTAGTTAAGAAAATATAAGTGGACTATTTTCATTACTTTATTACTCGAAATAATGTTATTGGATAAGATTTTCTTTAATTACCATTATGCAATATGATAAATTTTTGATTTTTAATAACTCGTGACATCTTAGAAATCGATTATGTAAATAATTAATCTGAATTTGTTTTGGTCCTTTAAGGTTTTGTTTTTGCTTTGAATATTATTACAAAGCTTATGTTGAATCAAATTGCAAACTAAAATAAAAGAAAAAGTGTTATATATATATATATATATATATATATATATATATATATATATTTCTATTAAATAATAGTATGCTTACTAAAATAATATATTATCAAACTTTATTATTGGAATAGTCATTTATTAGATGAGTCCATTTTATTTGAAATAAGTGCAGGTTAGAAATAAATGTATGTTAGAAAGAAGTGCATTGAAAATTTATTATAAAATTACAATTTGAACATATATGGATATCTTACATTATATATTTCTTTCAATATATATATATATATATATATATATATATATATATATATATATATATATATATATTTATTTATTTATTTATTTATCTATTTATTTTAATAATTTTTTAAGTGTTTAAAAGGCAGCGAAAATAAATTTTCCTATCCAATCGACAACCATCTGTATTCAAATTTTAGGATAAGAAATTCTAACAAAAAAGTAAATTTATCCTATGGAAAAAATTATATTGTTAAAGATATATAGATTTAAAAGAATTTATGCAAATGAGTATGTTTTACTCTTAAATACCATTTTATATATTAAATATGCAGTGTTTCAAAACATGAATTTTTCATTTATTTTAGAAAAGTTTGAACTTCCTATTAAATTAGTTAGTCCCATTAATCTCATGAAGGTTGAATCTAAGAATAAACAAAAATAATAAATGAAACAAAGATTGAGTTTAGTAATCAAGATATTTACCCTTAACTATTATGATCATATGTGTAGGATTAAATTATACTTTTTCACTCATTTGGGATAGCAAACTAAATTCGGATTGAATTTGTGAAAAATAAGTTTAGTGTTTTTTAATTATAATTCTCAAGTAAAAAAAAAGTTTGAAAATTCAATTTTGAGTTTACTTTCATAATAAGTTTTTTATGGAAAGAATATATTAATGTTTTAAACATATGTATAAAATTTATAAAAGATTGCAAAATTTTTCCATGTGAGTTAAAAATTCATTTCTTGCGTATAAAGTATAATTGTTTGCTATGACTAGAATGTATTGTTTAGCATTGACAAATGCAGTTTTAGTTGGACTGAATAAGTTAAACTCTGACAAAGCATGAGATATTTATATGGGTACTTTGTTTGTATTTTGAAGACCTAGACAATGTTATTTTAGAAGTGATAATGGATTAAAAACAATGAGACTATTATTTTAATATTAAAAGGCTTAAGTAATTCTGTAGGATTGAAATGTCTATGTTAGAGGATTAAGAATCATATTGTTATTACTACTTTGTATGAGATGTTTGATTATGGTTGAGATAATCATATGCTATGTATCTTTTTATGAGTTTGATTATGGTTGGTATAATTAGAAAATATGTATTTTGTTGTGTGTTTAATTATGGTTTATATAATGAGTATGTATGTATCTTGTTTTTATGATTTTTTTATCCGTACCTTACTCCATACATGTATGTTTTTGTGTTTTGGGAAATGAAATTATTGGTGATGATCGTATAATGTTTTATACATGACCGGATAATGTTACATATGTTCTAGAGGCGTTGTTGGCTCAAGAAAGGATGGAGAATAACGTTGGGATTCATTTAAAGCGTTTTACTAGTTAAGACAATATATTGGACAATTTTCTTCATTACTTTGTTACTCGAAATAATGTAATTGGATAAGCTGTTCTTTAATTACCACTATGCACTATGATAAATTTTGAGTTTTACAGATTTTTAATAACCCGTCATATCTTAGAAATTCGGGTGTTACATGGAACAACAAAAAAATCATGTAAATAATTAATCCGATTTTGGGCATTTTTTTATTTAAAGTTTCTTTTTTCTTTGAAGATTATTACAAACCTTATGTTGAATCAAATTACAAACTAGAATAAAAGAAAAAATATTGATATATATATATAATAATAATATGCTTACTAAAATAATATATTATCAAACTTTATTAATGTAATAGTCATTTATTAGATGAGTTCATTTTATGTGAAAAAGTGAATTAGAAAGAAGTCTATTATTGAAAAATTATTATAAAATCACAATTTGAACATATATGAAGATCTTATATTATATATTGCTTTCCAATTTCAATGTGGTCTATTAGCTCAGTTGGTTAGATCGTCCTCCTAATAACAGGAAGGTCGCAGATTTGATCAAGATAGACTTGTTAAGTATATATATATATATATATATATATATATATATATATATATATATATTTAAATAATTTCTTAAGTGTAGTTCACTTTCATAATAAGTTTTTTTTTAAAACAATAGATTAATATTTTTAACATATAATTATGGTTCATATAATTAGTATGTATGTATCTTGTTTTTATAATTTTTTTATCAATAGCTTATCCCATGCATGTTCGTTTTTGTGTTTTGGAAATGAAATTATCGATGATGATCGTATAATATTTTATACGTGAGTAGATAATGTTACATACGTTCTAGAGGCATTATTGACTTAAGAGAGGATGGAGAATAACCTTGGGATTCATTTAAAGCGTTTTACAAGTTAAGACAATATAATTGGAGTATTTTCTTCGCTACTTTGTTACTCAAAATAATATAATTGGATAATGTTTCCTTTAATTACCATTATGCACTATGATAAATTTTGAGGTTTACAGATTTTTAATAACCCGTGATATCTTAGAAATTGAGGTGTTACATAAAACAACAAAAAATTATGTATATAATTAATCCAAATTTTTTTTGGTCCTTTTTTTTATTTAAGGTTCTTTTTTCTTTGAACATTATCACAAAGCTTATATTGTATCAAATTGCAAACTAGAATAAAAGAAAAAATGTGGATATATATATATATATATATATATATATATATATATATATATATATATATTTGAATCATTTTTAAGTGTTTAAAGGTAGCGAAAATAAATTTTCCTATCCATTAGGGCATTGACAACCGTCTATTCAAATATTAAGATAAGAAATTCTAAAAACAAGTAAATTTATCCGATGAAAAAAAAAATTCTTAAAGATATATATATTTAAAAGAATTTAGGCAAATTGAGTATGTTGTAATCTGAAATACCATTTTATAGGTTAAATATGCATAAGCTGTGTTTCAAAACATGAAATTTTCATTTAATTCAGAAAAGTGTGAGCTTCCTATTAAATTAGTTAGTCCTCATGAATCTCATGAAGGTTGAGTCTAAAAAGAACAAAAATAATAAATAAAACAAAGATTGGAGTTTAGTACTCCAGATATTTACCCTTAAATATTATGATAATATGTATAGGATTAATTTGAAATTATACTTTTTCATTCTTACGTGAAAGCTAACTAAATTTGGATTTAATTATTCAAAAGTAAGTTTAGTGTTTTTTAATTATAATTTTCAAGTAAAAGAAAAAGCTTGAAAATTTCAATTTTGAGTTCACTTTCATAATACGTTTTTTTTATTGAAACTATAGATTATTGTTTTTAACATATTTATAAAAGATTTGAAAATTTATGCTTGTGGGTTAAGAATTCATTTCATGTCCATCTAGTATAATTGTTTGCTATGACTAGACTATATTGTTTACCATTGACAAATGCAATTATAGTTAGATGAATAAGTTCAAGTGTAACAAAGCAAGAGATATTTATATTCTACTTTGTTTGTATGAAGACTTAGAAAATGGTATTTTAGAAGTCGTGGTGAGTTAAAAATATTGAGACTCTATTATTTTAATATTAAATGATTCGAGTAATTCACTATGATTGAATTGTTTATGTTAGAGGATTAGGAATCATATTGTTATTACTAGGCTTAATACCCTATTTTGTCCCCAGTTTCACTCGAAAATGTCAACTTAGTCCATTCTTTAAAAAATGCGTCAATTACGTCCTCACTTAATAAAATTTGCATCAATGAAATCCCTTCCGTTAAATCCGTACAAACGGCGTTAATTAAAGAAAGAGAAAAGTAATTAACGTCGTTTGTACGGATTTAACGGAAGGGATTTCATTGATTCAAATTTTACTAAGTGAGGACGTAATTGACGCATTTTTTAAAGGATGGACTAATTTGACATTTTCGAATGAAACTGGGGACAAAATAGGGTATTAAGCCTTATTACTAATATGTATGAGGTGGTTGATTAAGTTTGATATAATAAGAAGGTATGTATCTTTTTGTGTGTTTGATTATGGTTGGTATAATCTGAAGATATGTATATTATTGTGTGTTTGATTATGGTTCATATAATTAGTATGTATGTATCTTTTTGTTATGATTGTTTTACTAGTAACTTACCCCATACATGTTCGCTTTTATGTGTTTGTGAATGAAATTAATGGTGATGATCATATAATGTGTTATACGTGAGCGAATAATGTTATAGATCTTTGAGAGGCGTGATTGGCTCAAGAGAGGATAGGGAATAACCTTAGGATTAATTTAAAGATATTTTTTTTACAAGTTAAGACAATATAATTGGAGTATTTCCTTTGTTATTTTATTACTCAAAATAATGTAATTGAAAAAGGTTTTTGCTAGAAATGAAGTGCCTTGCTTCTCAACACGAAGAGGGGGTGAATGAACAATAAAAACAAATGCTTTTTAAATCTTTTCGCAAACTTAGAATGATCTGTAAGCTTTCTTGTAATCTAAGTAATACGTGTATGCAATGAAAGTAAAACAGATAACGAGAGAAATACAAACAGAGGATTTATACTGGTTTGGCCTCAATTCATACATCCATTCTCCCTTCCAATTAACCTTAGATTGAAGGATCTTTCATTATAATGATTAAAGTTTTACACTAAAGGTTTTATAAAGACTCTCTCAAATATAGAAAGATAACACCTACACAAAGAACCACGCGTCTTCACTGCAGAACCCTTTCAGAACACCTCTCAAAGTCCCAAGAGCTCCCCACTCTTCTTCCTGGTCGCATGCACAGGGAAACAACACAATCCGAGATTGCAGAAAACAAAGTCTGATCAGGCAAGAATACACCTCACTCGTTCAGTAGTTGATCAACAATGTAAATCCATATTTGTTCTTCAAGAAACCTTCAAGATGTATCAAACTCTATGAATCTTGTTTCTTGGAGTGTCTCAACACCTGTAACACTTTTCTCAAATAAAAAATATCAAATATGAAAGTTTAGAATCATCAAATCGTTACAGAGTTATGTGTAATGCGTCAATTTATATTTTTCCTCATGATAGACGCAAAACAATCGATTAGGTTAGTAATGTAATTGGTTACATTAGTTAGCACTGACATTGCTCCCCCTGTCAACAATCTCACCCTTTTTGGATGATGTACAACCATGATGTGTAAAACAACCATGATGTACAATGCACAATCAGAAATTATTTTTCAAACAGATATAAATAGACACATAGTCATAGATATATGTCATCCAAATTCAACTATCTCTTCCCCTTTGGACTTTAGCAAAAAAGGAATAAGTATCAAATGTATATTTGAAGCTAAGAAATAGTGAATCAAATAGAGATACATCAACAAATTTAAAAAATAATGTCAAAAAGAATGCTCTCTTTGTCAATAATCTGTAATTCAAATTATTTCAATATCTCCCCTTTTTTCATGTGAATTATGTATCAAATAATGAAGCTCCCCCTTTCATTGTGCAATATTTTTAAAATATTTCAAACACACAGTTCAAATATCAAAGCAACATGATAGAGATATATCAGAGCATATATCACTGAAATAGTTTCAAGCAATTATCAAATGATATGACAAAAATCAGAATAATGCAGATAATTCTTGAAGCCAATGCAATTAAGTGTTATCATTAATGTTAATAGGAAAGCAATATGAGTGTTGAACAAAATCCCTGATGTGTTTGTTTTTTATGATGATAACACATTGATAGTAACAACACATAGATGTTGTCATGGCACAATAGAAATGTGTTTCTGTATGATGAAATACATATGTGGATATGTAAATGCTTATTGCTGATTAATGCATATGTTGACATACTATTGGTTCGGCATACTACTGATCATGATGTGTTTATATCTTTGTATGCATACTGTATGTTTTTGTGTGATGAAAACCACAAGCACAAAAGCGAATCTGCATGACATAATCGATTAAAGTATAATTGTAATCAATTAAGATCATCACACAACTTAAGTTTTAAATTGTGGCAAAACAACAAGTTTGAGTCAATTACATTAAGTGTTAAATCCATTAAAACTTGTGTCTTTACATACATCATTTTCAAATGTGTTGTGATGAGATTTTGAAGAGAAAATTTTCAAAATCTGGTTAAGTGTTAAGATTAATCGATTACACATGTTATGTAATCAATTAAGTTTGTTATTTTTTGAAAATTGTTTTTAGCTTAGACATAAAAGCTATAAGAGTCATTTTTAAATATGTTTGACTAGCATTAAATGCAAATCGATTACATTAATTATGTATTCAATTGAGAGTTGTGTTAATTGTAATTTTGTTAATATGATTTTAATGTAACCAATTACATTACTAATGTAATCGATTATTTTGTGTCTAATATGATGAAAACTATAAATTGACGCATCACTTGTAATTATGTAACTTTTGATCAATTGTACATTTTCATATCTGACATCTTTGATCTAAGAAAGTTTTACAAATTACTTAGACGCTCCAAGAATCCAGACTTGAAGAATTTGAAGAAACTTGAATGATTCTTGAGAGGAACTTTGTGGACGTGACTGGATGATCTTATCCGCACTATTGAGGTGTATCTGCTTTGATCAGAAAAAGATTCTTTAATCGTTAATTATGTTGTTTCCCTGTTCGTTCGTTACAAGAAGAAGAGTGAGGAGCTCTTAGACTTTTTCTCAAAGGGATTCCACATCAAGAACGTGTGGTTATGTGTGTGTAGGTGTTTTCTTTCTATATTTGATTGTGAGTGGGAGAGGTGTTTACATTATGAAAGTGTGTTCACGGTAAAACCTTTGGTGTAAATCTCAAATCATTATAGTGAAATCTTCTTCAATCTAAGGTTGATTGGAAGGGTGACTGGATGTAGGCATTGAGGCCGAACTAGGATAAAAACCTTGTGTTTGTTCTTCTTTCCCTATCTCTTTTACTTTGAATTGCATACGCGCTTTACTTACACTGCAGGAGAGTTTCAAGATCATTCTAACTTTGCAAAAAGATTTCAAAAGCATTCATTTTTAGTAATCACCAATTCACCCCACTCTTGGTGTTGAGAAACAAGGCTCTTTATTTCTAACAATTGGCATCAGAGCTAGTTTTCAAAAGTTACTTGAAAAACAAATCGATTACTCTTTTTGTATAATCGATTATCTGATCCTGATGGCTTTTGTTTCTTCAATATTGAGGAAGAGTGAATTTGAGTATGATTGTGTGCATGTTACTTGTAATGATAAATGCATTTTTGTTACCAACGATTTTTATGAGTCTTTTAAAACAAAAATATTTCAAAAATCCTTCCAGGAGAGAAAAAATGGCATCAACATTCTGGAAACTAAAGAAAAGGGAGCAAATTTGCTGACAGAAAAATTCACCAGGTTCTGGAACATAAAGAAGACGAATACAAAACTCAAAGATGATCAGAAGATCAGCAAGGACCAAGGTTTGCAGGATAATGATCTTAGTATGATGGCAAAGTCAAATACAACCACAACTAGTTCACACAAGTTCACAAGTCTCTCTCATAAGACAAGCAGTCATGTCACTTATGTTATTGAGAATGTGTTGGTTGTTGACGGACTAAAACATAATTTATTTAGTATAAGTCAACTCTGTGATAGAGGGCTGAAAATAACCTTTAAACCTAATCATTGTCTTATAAGCAATGACTCTACAAATAAACTTTTTCTAATTGGAAAGAGGTACAATAACATCTACATGATTTATTTTAGAAAAACCTCATTTAAATATGTTGTTTGCTTATTGTCTAAATAGGATTATATTATTAAACTTTATTATTGAAATAGTCATTTATTATAAAATTACAATTTAAACACATATATGTATATGTATATGTTATAATATATATTGTTTTTAGATATCAATGTGACTTATTAGCTTAGTTGGGTAGAGTGTCGTGCTGTATATTTGAAAATTTTAATATTTGATTGAAATAATATAGATTTTATCAACTAAAATTGCGATTACAAAAAATTATATTTTGTGTGACTTTATAAGCTATCTGATAAGTAAAAATAGTATCAATTATATTATTAATTTTATTTTAAAAAATATTATTTAAAAAATTATAATATCCTAAAAATTAAATAATGACTATTAGATAATACGTACGATTATATATGTATTTAATTTTTTTTACTTTATTCAAATGATTTTTAAAAGTAGAAAGTTATATATATATATATATATATATATATATATATATATATATCTTCAATATTTTAAAATAATTTAAATTATATTTAATTATCCAAAATTATACATCATCTTCATATAAACATAATCAACATTTATAAGATATAACTTAACAAATTATATTAATAAGAATGAGTTGAATATTTGTATGACTAAGTGTATATGTAATATTGACTAGTATTAATTAAGCTTAATACCATTATTGGTCCCAATTTTTGTTAGCTTTGTTCGAAATGGTCCTAATATTTTTTTTGGCTCAATATAGTGAGGTGTATTCTGAATGACATGTCATTTATTTAATGAAACCCTTCACACTTTTATGAGGGTGGATTCTCAAATTAGGGTTATTACTTTTGTTATGTGAAAGCCATAGTGACGTTGGAGGTTAACCAATCTTCTTCCCAATCTTGTTGGTTGATAAGCCATGTCTGCTTCCTAATCTTGTTCTTCTTGTTGCAATAACTTGAGGCACCGAAGTTGTCATTCTTCACATGGTGCTGGTTCAATGGGCCAGTGATAATTCCCATTTGCAATTGTGGTGAGATGACAATAGTAAAAATGGCTAGAACTTCAAAGAATGCTGGAAGATAATTTTGGGGTTGTCGGAACTACAAGGTCATATGAATAAAATTATTTTTACTTAAACCCTATTTTCTTTATGTTTTAGTAATTAACATTGTGTTTCAGGTTTTTATTGTTGATGAATAATAGAGTGGAGGTTGTAATGTAATGTGTTGCAACTATTTCAAGTGGTGCTATGAAGAAAATGTTGATGAAAGGGATGTTATTATTTGGAGGCAAAGGAGGAAGATCTATGATATGGAAAACACAATCAAAGCTTTAAAGAAAAGGATCCAATTATTAGTAATAGTGGTTGGTGTTATTAGTGTAGTGAACATACTTATGTTGTGTGTGTTTTTAGGTTGATGTGTTATGTGTGTTTTCGTTCAAGTGTTCATGTGTTTAGATGGCCCTAATCTGGTTGAATTTAGTGTTTTTAGGGAAATGGAGTTGGACTGTTGTAATGTTAAGGTTGTGCCTTTGTGTTTTGTAATGAATGAAGGAATGACATTTGTATCATTAAGTAATTGTTCAATGTAGTCCCCATTTCTGTTAATTATTGCGAATGTGGTCCGTATGATGATGACTGATGTGTTCATAAAACGAAATTGCTAAAACGCAAAATAAAAATAAAAATATCTTTGCAATTGTATAAATAAGAAAAACAATATCTTTGCAAAAACAAAATTGAGGTTATGGTTACATGTAAGTATTTAAATTGAAACATCAAAACATGATAATGGTTTCTTAATTAGTAAAGTACATAAAAATATATCCAATGCCTAATGGAAGCCATTTCCAAATGTTTAGCACACAAGTGACTAATTCGAACAAAACAAAAGTACATCAAGATTATAACATTATAAACGACATGGTCTCCTAATTGGTAATT
Organism: Vigna nakashimae; assembly: GCA_034642375.1. NCBI lineage: Eukaryota > Viridiplantae > Streptophyta > Magnoliopsida > Fabales > Fabaceae > Vigna > Vigna nakashimae. The sequence continues at coordinate 17,103,815 of CM067760.1, read as the reverse complement.
TGTCCCTTTTGATTTGCTGAGTTGGTTCTTCTATGGATTCCTGTGTTGGTTGGGGTGGTACTTCAGATGGTTGTGTCATTTCCTAACTTAGTGGTTGGGGTGGTGCTTGAGATGCCTCTGGTAGGTCTGCTTCATCTTGAGGACGTAACGGGCAATTATTTTTGTTATGCCAAGATGACGACAAATGCTACATTTCTTGCGGTGGCCACCTTTGGTCATCTGGGTGTCATCCCTCCTTAGCTCCCATTGCTCCAACCTTCTTTTTTTCTTTGGTTTGCCAGGTAATTTTCTCTTGAATGGTGCGAGGATGTTTGGGAAGGATGTTCTTTCCCATAAAAGGTGGCCATTGACTGGAAATATGATGGAGGCATATGTTTCATCATACGTGGACCGTCTGAAGCAAATGGGTACATACTATTTTGGATCTAAATTTAAGAACTTCATGGCTGCAATTGCATGGCAGCAAGGGATTCCACTAATAAGCCATTTCCTGCACGTACAGTCTTGACTGTCCAGGTTGACTGCAAACTTGTTTGTAATGTTTGCAAAATGCCTAACTTGAAACATTTTTTTTGCAGATCAACTGCCATGAAGTAAACGATGAATACAAGTTAAAAATTAAGTGATCAATAACACCATTTTAATCACAGACCAACTGCCATCAACTAATAGTGGGAAAGGAAATGCATATCTAGGGATCCAATTTTTCGATAAATTTGATTCTTTTGTAAGTCTCTTTCTAATCTTGGGGCAGATATCAATGTCCATATTACACATCTTGATTCTGTTGGTTGCCCATCTCTAATTTCTTTGAGCATGGTTATAATAGGCTTTCTTCGTGCATCAACAATCACACTATTAAGAGCTTCACTCATGTTATTGTTAAGTGTATCACAAACTGCTCAACCTGTAAATCTAGATCTAGACCAATACCTGTTACAAGGAATAAAAATTATGTTCATATCCACTATACATGTCATTAATGTATTGTTAAGGAGTAAAGAATATCTTGGGGAGATATCAATTAGGTATTTGTAAGCTTCTACACTCACTTCCTTTATATTTAACATTTATCTTTCCCAAGCTTGGGGTTATGTACTTGTAGCAGCCTTCCACATCAGATTCTTCAAGTTCTACCCAGAAAAAGTTTTCCTGAAATTTGCATATAAGTGTCGCATGCAAAATCTGTGCTCTGCGTTAGGTAAAAGTAGACATAGCAGGCACCAAACTCTGCATGTAAAAGGGCCAAATTGAACATTTTTAACACAAATAGGGACCAAATATGATATGACAAATACAAACTTAGGAACCAAAATAGAAACATATAAGAAATACATTTACCTTTTGTTGATTAGACATAAAAGTGCATGAATTGCATACTTCAGCACCCCCAAGGTCTTCTATCAAAAACTCCAAAAACCATGTCCAAGTATCTTTGTTCTATACTTCCACAATTGCATATGCCAGAGGTAAGATCTAGTCATTAGGATCTCTACCAATAGTTGTTAATAACTCCCCCTTATACTTTCCTTTCAAAAAAATCCATCCAAACCAATAAATGGCCTACAAGAGACGAAGCTATTCTTGCAAGCTTTCAAATAAACGTAGAACCTCTAAAATGTTTTCTCACCATTGTCATTATCCACTTTAACTTTTACTATTGATCCAGGATTGCATCGAAATAATTAATGTGCATAGTCATATATTCTTGTGAATTGATTTTTAAAACTACCTTCAATTTTGCATGATGCTATTATCTTTGTCCTACGAGCTTTAGAAATTGTGAAATTGGTATTCCATTTCCTCGAAGCTTTTGAGCATATTTCATTTATCTTCAAATTGGGATTTTCATGTAGTGAAGTATCTAATGTCTCACTCAAGCACTTAGCGCTCATCATTTTAATGTTGAATTGCCTACTGCAAGTATGATTATCCAATATTTTTCTCAATTGCCATGTTCTACATCCTTCCAAATACCCACAATAAGCCATCCATGGACAACTTTTTTGGGAACCTAAACATCTTACTCGTACCCTTCTGTTATCATTCTTAATAAACTTCAAATTCCTCCCAGCATGGACTGCATAAGTTCTAACAGCATCCATAAACTCATTTTTATCCCTAAACTTTGTTCCCACTTCCCACTTGTATTCTGACATACTCTTTTGCTTAACAAATGTCCCAAATGGACCACAACTTTGCCTTTCATCACCTGCATTCTCACTTCCACTTTCTTCTAAAGTTGCCAAAAAATCTGAGTCTCACTCATCATCAGATAACCCCATGTCATTTGGATTTTTCTGGCTATGTACACAATCATTTGTTTTTAAATCAAAATTTTCTTCATTTTCATTAACTTCCACTGACACAACCCCTTCTATATTCTTATCTACTAGTTCATCAACATTTACATCAACATCCACTAGTCCTTCATCCCTTCTATACTGTTATCTACTACTTGATAATTCTAATTCTTACCATTATCTAAACATAATTTTAACAGCAAAATCAACTCTTTTCTAGCTTGTAACTTGCTTAATCCTATTCTTTTGTCTTGTTTTATAAATAAATGTATTTTAGGCTACATTAATGTAAATTCATCACTAATCCCATTATTTTGTAGCTAAAACTATGCTTGGAAGAATCTCCAATAATTTAGAGAACTGAATCAACCACAAAACAAAGCAAATCTGCAGAAAAAACCAGAAAAAAGAATCAGTGCAGCACAGTTAGGCCTGAGCCTCCTCTTTCCATGGGCACTTGAGTGCCAGTGCACCAAATTTTGAGTTTGACTAATGCGCGCCCAGGCGCCCACTTTTTAGGGGCGCTTGAGTGTCATTTTTGCTAACATGGTAGATTTGCTCTATTTAGCTCAGAAACGCGAAGAGCTTCAGGTCCTTGGTTTGTTAGAGGCGCGATTTCACTGTTGGATCTCATGGAGGCAGTGAGGAGCTTGTGGGAACATCTCCTCCTCTTCCTTTAGGTCTCCTTCTTCTTCCATCTTCCATTTTGTAAGCTTTAGGGTTCTCCATGGAAGTGGAGAACCAGATTTGTCTTGTTAGGGATTATTATAGCCTATGAATTCTTGTGTAATGGATGATTGATTTGATTATATATATGCCTTTTCTATCAATTGCTAGTATTCTTGTTTCCCATCTTAAAGCTTGCATGCAATAGGAATGTTCATGACTTTAATTTGGGGTTTCATGGATTATGGGGACGTAAGATGAAACCTTGAACTGAAACAAGAGTCCTTGTGGTCATTGGTTCTAGGGATGGAAGATGATTCACATGTTGTCTTAAGATCCTAGCTCTTTAATGTGGGTTTGCTTGTTAGATTTTCCAAGGGATTGGAGTTTAATAGGGAAAACCTAGGCTCTTCGACCTAAGGGATTAGGGTTAGAGTGTTTTTATGGATTGACTTTAGTAAATTGATGGAAAAGAGATGAAATTGGGTAAGCACAAGATTGAAGTAGGTGAAAACTAACCTTAACAATGTTATTTCATATTATTTCTAGTCTATGTCATATCTATGTGCCTTCAATACCAAAGTCCAACCTTGTAATTAATTGTGAATTGATCTCTTTGCACATGCTTGTAAAAGAATGTTGTTTTATTAAGTCTATATAAGTTGTTAATCGCATAATTCTCTAGTATTACGAGTTTCTTGGGAAAGCGATATCTGGTCTTACCATGGTTTATTACTTGAAACGATTTGGTGCACTTGCCGAAATCTTCCAACAAGTTTTTGGCAACGTTGCCGGGGAACTCGTGTCAATATTAGACTTTTGTAAGATTTATAACTTGTGTAGACTTGATTTTGTATATAGAACTAACTCTTTTGTTGTAAATATATTTTCACTTTTACTTGGGCTAATTTGTGGCTTTAGCCTAGTTGTGTCTAAGTATATTCAGGGGGATGTTCATACAAGGAGGACTACAGCCTCAAAAGTATCATGTAGGCCCTGAGATTGAAGGAATTTTAGGACACAAGGAGACAACTAGCTTGAGCACCACAAGTTACTCCAAATTCTCCCTTCCTTGAAGATGCTCCAAGTGCTAAGTGAAAGAAGAAGAAGAAAGGGAGAAGCAAAAGAGAAAGAGTAGTCACCACCATCCTTTGATGAGAGACAAAGAACTCAAGCCTAGCAAGCCAAACCCCCAAAAACTGGTTTAACATCTAATTTTTGTTTGTTGATTCTGAGCTTTCCCTTGCTTTTCACTCTTTCCCACACTCCTTTTGATGTGTTTTTAAACCTTCTTGTGTTGTTGTACCTTTGGGAGGCTTAATTCTAAACCTTCCCTCTATGATTATGTACTTTTGTGAGTGTATGTTGAGTAACTAAAGGTGTTTTTGTGATGTGTGTTTCAATTTGATTATATTAATGTGTTTAAGTTTGTTTTGTATCTGTTTAGATGTGTGTGGTTGCTTGATAGAATGATTGGTGTATTTTCATGTGTTTTTTTATTGTCTTAGTGTGTTTTTATGTGAGTAAGTATAGTTTGGTGTGTTTTCAAGTGCTTAAATCTGTTTTAACATGTTATGGTATGCTTTAGGATGATTTGGTTTGATCTGAAATGCTTAAATTTGATTTGAATGCATAAGTGAAGTTTTGAGTTGTTGAATAAAAAGCTTTGAAAATGTGCATTCAATTTACCATTCATGCATTCAATTTCATTCGTTATGGTTTATACAAGTTTCTATGATGCAAACATGATTTTTTGGATTGATTAGAGTGTAAATGAAGGTTAGATACCAAAAATTCTATTGTGAGAGGCCTAATTTTGTGCTGCAAAATTCTTCAGAATTAGGCTCGAGCACCCTTTTGAGGAGCGCCCAAGCGCCTGTGGGTCAGGCCAGCCTTTTCTCACTTTTGGCTAAGTGGCACTCAAGCACCCATACCACAAGGGCACCCAAGCGCCAGATTTTGGTTTAAGAACCATTCTTTTTTGTTTTGATTTGGTTGTTTTGTTTCTTTGCTTTCTTTTGCACATTTCTTTTTGTGTATTTTTGGACCTTTCACTTTAGTTGTTGACTATGAGATACTAATTTTACTTTGAGCTTTCTTGTTACAAGATAAGATCTTCCTTAGGAATTAAAGAGTTCAAAACCATCATTGGTGAACCTTTGAGGAATGTGTGAGTTGAGCAATCATATAACTTGAAGATTTTGCGACTCGTGTAGCATGGCCTGGGGGCCAGGCTCCTACTTATGTGGGAGGTGGAGCAGTTGCGGAGCATAAGCTACTAGGAGGAGGAAGATGTTTTAGATGAAAGTGAAGCTAGTGTTCTATAGTTGTGGAGATGCAAAGTGTCCAACTTGATCGGTTTTTCAATTTTAGTTTCAAGTTTTATTTGTTTTCAATTTTTAAATTTGGATTTCTTTTTGACTTGCCAAGTGGATAATTCTTATGGAGTTGGTTTGGTGATTTGAGTGAATCATATGTGATGGGGAAGTGCATACATAGAGAGAATATACTAAGTGACATTTAAGAGAATGGAAAAGAAATTAAAAATGGAAGAGATTAAGAAAAGGAAACTTAGGAATTGAAGATGCGCCACTTGAACAAGCTTCCAAGATAAGCATCAAGAGGAGGACCGCCACTTGCTTGAACAAGATAAGGTCTGCCCAAATTTGGGACTTTAGAGACAAAATTCTATCTCAAAGAGGATTGCAAAAGTGCAAATCAACTCAAATTCATTGAATCAAGGTAAGGTGTACAAAAAGGAGACCCCTAAGCCTTCTTATATAACCTTTGGAGTGAGCTAAGATGCAAGATCTAGGAGATGTGGGACTTTTTGAGGGTGTAGTTCGTCCAATAGCTGCTGCAGGTCCTCTAGGGACTTTTGAGTCCCACATTGCTCAATTCTCTCCACTCCAAAGGGTTTATAAGGCAACTAGTTCTCCTATAGTTCAAAATATGAAAACTAGCTATGCTACTAACTCCTACACGCCCAGAATGCTCACTTTCTCTTCTCTTCTTTTTAAGATCAAGCCATGGATAGTCCCACATTGCTTGCTCTTAAAGAGAAAGAAGAGTTTATAAGCAATTATTCACAAGAACTAAGAGAAAGAAATCAAAAGGCAAATACACACCAATGAAACCTATTCTACTCTTTTTTATGCTTGTTGTCACTTTGAAAACTCTTCATTGTTGTCCCATCTATGATCATATCAATATGTTATGCTTAAATTGAATGCAAATCTCTTGTGCTTGCTCTTTACCCATGAGAATTGTTTTGAAAATCATATTAAGATTATGTGGTTGAGCTTGTTGAACAGAGATTATGGTTGCTTGTATCTGTTTAGGTAGATGATTGGTTTTAATTATGATCAATATTCTTGGCATGATGTTTATCAAATTTTGGAACCTTGAGTCAGCCTATGAGATGTTGTGCCTAATAGTTTATTGTTGAATGCTATTACTTTGGAATCACATTTGATTTTGCCTAAGTTTCTCTATTTGAACTATTTGCTTGTTTGTTACAAATGATCAAGGCCATCTTATTTTTCAACCTCTTTTACATTTTTTAGCCTAAAAGCCAATGCTAAACCTCTGAACCTTAAAAAGAAAACTTTCTCATTCCTAGAACCTTAAGCTTATTGAAAAATCCTTAACCTCCTTACCTTGAGTTGAGATGAACATATATGTTAGGATGAGGAGAATGGTTTAAGTTTTGGGGGAGTTCTTATTATCAAAAGGGAGCATTGAGAAAACAATAAGTTGAGTTAAAAAGAAAGAAAAAGAATAAAGGAGAAGAAGAAAAACAAAAAATGAATTAAATTGTTTGGTCTCTTAGCTCAAAGTGTTTTGTTGTCCAGAAAAACCAATTTCTCTTCTTAGCCCAGCCACAATACAAGTCTCAAAAAATCCTTGTGATGTTAACTTTCTTGTGAATGTTTTTAATATTGTTGAAACGAAAGGCAAAGTTGATTTATGTAACACTGTGATAGTTGAGAGTAAGACACACATCCTTATACACCATTGTCCTTGAGTAAAACACTTTCTTTGGTGCGGATTGGTTCCATGCACTCAATGAAAACAACTTGCCATGTTTGTTGATCTATCATTTGCATCTATCTTGTGACTTTTAATTTGTTAGCATTATGGTTGAAGTTTAGCTTTCTAAGGCCATATTATCTCTTGAATGTAATTTCCAAGTTGAGTAAGCATGATTGATTTTTTTTTATTTGATTTAAATTGTTTCTTCGATTGCTAGATCATTGCATTTGAATTGTTTACTAGGTGAAGTACTTTTGCTTGAGGACAAGCAAAGTTGTAAGTTTGGGGGAGTTTGATAATGCTAATTCTTACCATTATCTAAACATCATTTTAATAGCAAAATCAACTCTTTTCTAGCTTGTAACTTGCTTAATCCTCTTCTTTTGTCTTGTTTTATAAACAAATGTATTTTAGGCTACATTGATGTAAATTCATCACTAATCTCATTATTTTGTAGCTAAAACTATGCTTGGAAGAATCTCCAACAATTTAGAGAACTAAATCAACTACAAAAGCAAGTAAATTTGCAAAAAAAAAAACAGAAAAAGAAGTCGTGCATTTTGTAACATCTCCTCCTCTTCCTTTGAGTCTCCTTCTTCCGTCTTCCATTTTGTAAGCTTTAGGGCTCTCCATGGAAGTGGAGAACCATATTCATCTTGTTAGGGATTATTGTAGCCTATGAATTCTTGTGTAATGGATGATTGATTTGATTATATATATGCCTTTTCTATCAATTGCTAGTATTCTTGTTTCCCATCTTAAAGCTTGCATGCAATAGGAATGTTCATGACTTGAATTTGGGGTTTCATGGATTATGGGGACGTAAGATGGAACCTTGAACTGAAACAAGAGTCCCTGGGGTCATTGGTTATAGGGATGGAAGATGATTCACATGTTGTCTTAAGATCCTAGCTCTTTAATGTGGGTTTGCTTGTTAGATTTTCCAAGGGATTGAAGTTTAATAGGGAAAACCTAGGCTCTTCCACCTAAGGGATTAGGGCTAGAGTGTTTTTATGGATTGACTTTAGTAAATTGATGGAGAGGAGATGAAATTGGGTAAGCACAAGATTGAAGTAGGTGAAAACTAACATTAAAAATGTCATTTCATATCATTTCTTGTCTATGTCATATTTATGTGCCTTCAATACCAAAGTTCAACCTTGTAATTAATTGTGAATTTATCTCTTTGCACATGTTTGTAAAAGAATGTTGTTCTATTGAGTCTATATAAGTTGTTAATCGTAGAATTATCTAGTATTACGAGTCTCTTGGGAAAACGATACGTGTTCTTACCATGGTTTATTACTTAAAACGATTCAGTGCACTTGCTGAAATCACCCAAGTTTGTGGCGTCGTTGTCGGGGAACTCGTGTCAATACTAGAATTTTGTGAGGTTTGTAACTTGTGTAGACTTGATTTCGTCTAAACTTTCATGACAAAGCAAAAGAACTTGTTCAGTTACTTCATTTTCAACAACCTCTGGTTCATCATCCACATCGTGGACCACAAACAAGTTAAATTCCCAAAAATACTTGGCAACATTTACCATGTTCATTGCATCTTTATCATCAACCAACTTATGTAGAATATTTTGAACGCAATAAAATATCTCACTCACTTTAATGTACCCCAATTCCTTAATGGCATCAAACACAATTTGGTGAGTTGTGTGGTGGAGATCATATTAATGGTCAATGTGCTATGCCGGAAGTTAACTAAGAGGAAGTCAATTTTATGGGTCAAGGCAATCAATTTTGTCCATGTAATTACAACTAAGGATGGAAACCTCACCCAAGCATGGGTCAAGGGCAAGCTGGGCAATTTAATAGACCACAACAACAATAATGGCAACAATAACCTTCACTATATGAAAGAACTGCAAAGTTAGAAGAGACACTCCAACAGTTCATGCAAGTGTCTATCTCCAATCATAAGAGCACTGAAGTTGTTATAAGGAATTTGGAAATACAAGTTGGCCAACTGGCTAAAAAGTTGGAGGAAAAATTTGAAAAGCAGTTTGGGGCTAATACTGAAGTTAACCTTAAAGAGGAGTGTAATGCTATCATAAGCATCAGTAGTGAGAGGTTTTGGAAGAGAGAAAAGTTGAGAGAAAAGAAAGAGTTGAGTTGAGTGAAAAAGAAGAAAGTGAGGAAAGCAAAAGTAAGGTCGAGAGGAAGGGAAAGGAGAAAGAAAAGAAAAAGAAGAGGGAGAGAGAAAAGAGAGAAAAATTGAGAAAACTCTTCCTTACCCTAAAGTTTTTACTAGAAACGGAAAAGTGAGACAATTAGGATGTTTCAAGGAGATATTCAAGAAATTGGGAATTAATATTCCATTGACTGAAGCATTGCATCAAATCCCTGATGTTAAGATGTCGACAAGTGTACCGAATCGTATCAAGTAATATAAAATGGTAAGACCAAGTATCATATCCCAAAGGACTCACGGCTGATAACGGTTGAAAATACATGAGTGAGTTACTTGTCCTGGTGGAAAATGCTTTTTGGTGTGCTAGACCATTGTAGTATGATTATTTTGTTTAAGCCAAGTAACATTTTGCTTGAGGACAAGCAAAGTTTCAAGTTTGGGGTTGTGATACCGGTTGAAAATACCGTTATCTGTAATTCAATTTTGATACTAAACGCAACCTTTTTGACTTAGAAACTTGCTTGAACTCATGTTTTTGCTTTAGTTTGGCGAATAAGTGAGTATAGGTTATACTTTATGATTTTATCACTAAATTCGTTTTATTTTGTAGCTAATAATGTGCTTGGAAGAATTTCCAACAATATATAGAGCTGTGTAAAGCTGAATTAGCCAAAAAAACATGCAAAACAATAAAAAAGGTGAGTTTTGGAATGCTATTACTAGGGCTGAGCGCCAGTTTTCTTCCCGCACCACGCCTGGGCACCCTTCCAGGGGTGTTGAGCGCCAGTTTTAACCCATACCATGCCTAGGCCCCTCACTTCGGGCACTGAGCGCCAACGAAGTGGGCATGCACCTGTTTTCTGTAATTATTTTATTTTATTTAAGGACTTGGACGTCCTAAGGATGATATCTTTTGATGGCTTGAGCACATAAACATACTTTTCACCCCTTGGGGGTAGATTTGGGGATGTGTCAACTCTAAACCACAAAGATGAATGGATGAAGTTGAAAATATGAGATGAGCATGTTGTTGGGGTTTAGATTTCACCAAGTTTCCTCTCATGCATATATGAACTCCACTTCTTCATTAATGTCAATGTCACTATCTAAAGTACTTAAAACCCGATTTCTCGGCAAAGAAAGCCTATCCTTAGTCATAGATCATAATGTCATTCATCATCCCTAATAATTAATTCTTACGAACAGAAGCTTAAGACAACTGGAACTCATACCCCCATTCCTGAGCAATACTGCTTTTGGGAATAATTCTCCAGAACCTAAATTGTAAGATATCTTCCGGTACTCATACAAATCATACATCATGCTAATGAATGAGTTACACAAAGCAAGCATTGAGTGAAGAAGAATTACCCTAACAATTAATGAAAGAAGCATATATAATTAAGAAACAATTCAATACATGAGAGTTTACAAAGGTTTACATCATTCCCCAAGAACAAATAGAATTTAGTTCACGATTGGCATGATGAAACTAGATGAACAATGGAATGAAAAAATGAAAGAGATAGAAGAACCCTAGAAAGAGAATAGGAGAATTGTCACCTGCCCAAATCTACCCCCAAGAGGTGAAAATTGTGTTTATGTGCTCAAGCCATCAAAAGATACAATCCCTAGGACGTTCAAGTCCTTAAATAGAACATAAAAATAATAGAAAACAGGTCCAAGCCCACAAAAATGGCGCTTGGCACCCCACTTAGGGCGCCCAAGCTTTGGACAACAACTCTTGCGCTTAGGCCCGCTAAAAGGGGCGCTCAGCTTGGACAACTTTTTTCAGTACTGCGTTTTTTTCTCTTTTTCTGCAGCTCTGCCTTCTCCTTGAGTTCCGACTCCTTCCTACTTTGACTCTTCTTCCAAATCACTCCATTAACCTACAAAATCAAGGGAATTTAGTGATAAAATCATCAAATATACTCTTTACTCTCTTATTCACAAAACTATACTAAAAACATGAGTTCAAGCAAGCTTCTAAGTAACAAAGGGTTGATTTAATATCAAAATTGAATCACAGATAACAATATATTTAACCGTTATCACAACCCCAAACTTGAAACTTTGCTTGTTTTCAAGCAAACTGTAACTTGGCTTAAACAAAATAATCGTACTACAATGGTCAAGCATATCAAAAACATTTTCTTTTTAGACAAGTAAATCACTCATGAATGGTCATCATAGAAAGATTAGTCAAGATATAATGATGCTTTAGCCAATCAAGCTTCAACTATGGTGCTCACATAATCAAGACATACACAACAGATGCAAACCTTAGGATTATTCAAAAACCAAGCAAGAATGTTACCCTATATGTATGGAATTATTCCTCACCAAAGATAATGTTTCACTCAAGCACTCAAAAGTGTTTCACTTAAACTCAAAGGTGTATAGTGAGGTGACACTCTTATACTTTACCATCACAATGTCACGTGAATCAACTTTGCCTTTCATTTAACCACATATCAAACACACTCACAAGCAAGTTATCATCACAAGGACTTTTCAAGGCTTGTAACATTGCCAGGCTAAGAAGAAAATTTCTTTTTCTAGACAACAAAATCCTTAAGTCAAGAGAGTGTATAATTCATTTATTCACATTAATCATAATCTCCCTTTCTTCTTTTATGTGAGAAACCAAATCTTCAACTTATTCCCAACTTTACTTGCATTGAGCTTAACCTTTTCTTTTCTTTTATTCTCTTTTGTGTTTTCTTTTGCTCTTTCTTTTGTCCAATGCTCTTTAATGAATTTCCCGAAGTTTTTTTATCAATTTCTGACCACCCCAAACTTGAACCATTCTCCATTACCACAAAATCATACTCTACTTAACTTAAGGTAAGGATTTCAAAAAGGGTTTTTCCTATTCAACTTTAAGCTCAAGGTTCAAAGGGTAAAGAGAAACATTGTTCTTTATTGGGTTCACCTATTGGCATTGGCTCTAAGGGAGAAGAAAACAAGGCCTTGATCATGTAACAAGCAAGCAAGTGGTTCAGTCATAGAAAATTAGGCAAAACCAATCATGCTTCCAAAGCAATATCATTCAATCAATAAAAGACTTTGGAGTCCAACCTCTCACAGGTTAAATCAAGTTCCACAATTTGATAAACATCCTGACTAGCAAATTAATCACAATTGAAATCATGCATCTTCTTTTAACAAAACTATGAGCAACCACCATATATGCTTAAAAGCCTCACCAATCATTAACTCAACATGAATCATAGAACAATATAGCAAGCATAAGAATATTACTCATCTCAAACAACAGTTTATCAATTCATACCAAACCATTATAGCGCAATTAATTAAACCAAGTACATAAATAAGCTAACATAAAAACAAAATAAACAAAATTCAAATAAGCATAAAAATAAAACAAAAACATAAAAATCTTTATCCAGCAGCATCCATAAGTAGATGCAAATCCTACACATTAGCATCCATCAATAGATGCTCTTAGTAACATCCATAAGTAGATGTCTAGTAGCATAGCATCCATTAGTAGATGCTCTCAGTAACATCCCTAAGTAGATGTCTAATCTTTCTGATCAGCATCCATCAGTAAGTGCTGATCTTTTTCATCTTCATCAGCATCCATCAGTAGATGTCGTCAGTAGCATCCATCAGTAGACGCTTAATCACATAACATCCATCAGTAGACGCGATCATTCATCACCCTCATCATAGCAGCATCCATCAGTAGATGCTGTCATCTGAGTCCTCCTAGCATCCCTCGGTAGATGTTGTCCAGCATCCATCAGTAGATGCTATCATTACTGCAACACAAAATCAAATCCAAACCACACAAATAATCAATTTAAAAAAAAAATCAAAAATTGGGTTACCTCCAAATAAGCATTTGTTTAACGTCATGAGCCTGATAGCATTAAGCACAATTTGCATCTATGATGTTGGTGTTCCTTTTGCTTTCATCACACCAACTTATCTACAACATCTTCCTGTTTACCATCTTTACCTTCCTTGAATAAGGAACCTCAATCTCAATAACTCCATTCTCTTTGATATCTTTAACCACTTCATGCACAGAGTCTTGGTGAACATGGTACTTGAAGGCTGGTGCTTAGCGCCCTCAATGGGGTGCCCAAGCGATGATGCATGACATCCTGCTCTGAGGGCCTTTAAAGGGGAAGTTAGACACCTTGCGACCTTCTTCAACCTTCTTCACTTGATGATCTTGTGCTCCTAATACAAATTTTCAGATTTAATCCTGCAAACACTAAAGAACACTACACTAGAGCACCCAATTAGCACAAACAGATAAAAAGATAAAAAAATGAAAATATAAAAAAAGTGAAAAGATAAAAATATAAAAAAATGAAAAGATAAAAAGATAAAAAAAATAAAAAGATAAAAAGATAAAAATTAAAGATAAAGTCTAATCGGTTAAGCATCACACAAATATAATAGTTTAAACCACGAGTCTCCGACACCAAAAACTTGTTAAGAAGTCGGCAAGTGTCCCGAATCATATCAAGTAATATAAAATGGTAAGACCAAGTATCGTATCCCAAAGAACTCACAACACTAAATAGTTATGTAATTGCTTAACCAATTAAGACTTAAGAACAATTTTTGGTTGTTTTCAATGCAAATGCAATAAAAATAAACATGAATGCAATTTGATCAATTGAGGCTAAACACAAAGATGAATGGATGAAGTTGAAAATATGAGATGGGTATGTTGTTGGGGTTTAGATTTCACCAAGTTTCCTCTCATGCATATACGAATTCTACTTCTTCATTAATGTCAATGTCACTATCTAAAGCACTTAAAACCTGATTCCTCGGCGAAGAAAGCCTGTCCTTAATCATATATCATAATGTCTTTCATCATCCCTAATAATTAATTCTTACGAGCAAAAGCTTAAGACAACCATAACTCATACCCTCATTCTTGAGCAATACTGCTTCTGGGAATAATTCTCCAGAACCTGAATTGTAAGATACCTTCCGATACTCATACAAATCATACATCATGCTAATGAATGAGTTAAACAAATTAAGCACTGAGTGAAGAAGAATTACCCTAACAATCAATGAAAAAAGCTTAAATAATTAAGAAACAATTCAATACATGAGAGTTTACAAAGGTTTACATCATTCCCCCACAACAAATAGAATTTAGTTCACTGATGAGTCAATATTTTCTCAATTTAACTTAGCTTATTGTACCGAATTTAATCAGGGAATTGTACTTAAATGTCCAGTATTTTCCTATTTTTTTAAATGTGCTTAATTTGATCGGAAATTCTTATTTTAACTAATTTGAATTATCTGAGCTTATTATTTTGCATTATTAATTACGGGAAAATTTTGGAAATACAATTTGGAACATTTTGAAGGTTAAATGAGAAATGGCAATTGAGCCCAATGCATCTCAGCCATTTCAATTTTCGCACAGTGCTGCGTGAATGTTGTGTCAACTTGTGTGTCTTCGTTCGAGATCAATTCTTATCCGTTTTCCATGCAATTTTTTTTCATAGTTTCGTCTGGATGTCTATTTTCACGTATAGTTTTTATTTTGTTCAAATTCATTTTGTGTTGTTCCCAGTATTGTTTTTACTCCTCTATGTCAGTCTTGTGTTTACTGTTTGAGTGACTTATAAATTGTTTGCATTGTTTGCTTGTTGTTTAGCAATTGTGGTAGCTGGAATTGATCATTGGACGATGCTAAGACCTCCAAACACTCAAGGATTCAACACTCATATTGGCACTTTTGTTTTCATTTTGGTTTCTAAGAGAAACAAGAAGCAACCTCACGGCCTCATAATTTGGAAAACAAAGTAGATTTGAAGCAAAATGATGGAGAGAGACCACCTTGCATTCAGCCCACGGTTCTCAAATGTGGAAGATAACAATTGTGATTTTTTTTATCATGGAGGAAGCCATATTCTGAGTATATGCCACGACAATGTAAATTGGCTAGCACAAAAGAACAAATCAATTGGAATTGAAGGAGGGGACCACATTGTTTGCCATCCAACAATTAACAAGCTTAATGAAAGTGGCCACATGAAAATAAACTCACGGCCTTAAGCACACCAAAGCAACCAAGGAATCTTCTTTTGAAAAGTAAAAGAAACCAAAGGACAAGGGGACCACTTTATTCCCATTCAAGGATTTATTTTGTAATTTAGTTGATGAGTTGGAAGCATATCACGCAAGAAGCTTACATCCAAAACAAACATCAATTTGTTGAGTGGAGTGCCACGGCTGCAAAATGATTGATTTCAATTGGCCTTTGAAGAAAAAAACACACCACCACTCATGGCAAAGTTCACGTCCATACATGTGCTGCATTTCATTCAATTACTGTAGGTTCACGGTTCTCAAAACAACTCTTTGCTCTCATAAAAAGTTTTCAACAAATGAAGAAAAAAATACAAGGGGACCACATTGAAGCAACCAAAGCTCACGGCCATTCATCTTGGCAATGCATTCAGCCTTAGTTGGAATTAAAGAATGTAGCCACTTCACGGTTTTCTTTATTTTTTTTGGCAGCAACAGAGAGATGGAGAAGGGTGTGCACAACAGGGAAGGAACACATATTAACGTCCAAGGATGGTCCAACAAGCAAAGGTTTCACGTTTTTAAAGCTGAATCACGGAAGCATGCAGCAAGGGATCAAGCAATGTTAAATCCAGCAAAGAGAGGCAGTAGCACACGGCCTTGGAAGAAGGTGAAGCTTCCATAAGAGTTTGTCCATCCATTGGAAGAAATGAAGGGATTGGAAGCCACGGTTTTCCAGCAAACTTGGAGATGCAAGGTGATGAGAATGAAGAGGCAATCACGGCCTAGCTGGATGGAAGAAGCAGCAGCAGTACGTGTAAGTGCTAAGGAGCATCACGGTCCATGGAGTGTTTGATGGAATGAAGAGGACAAGCTTAGGTGAAGAATTGAGGCCCCCACTTTCTTGACTTTTGGCACATACATATTAGAGACAAACGTGAAAGCTAGAAGGTCACGGGTTTGGGAGGCCAGCAATTCACGCTTATAAATCCAGCAGCAGCAGAGAAGCAAAGGGAGAGAATTAATTAGATTTTAGATTAGATTTTAGGAGTAGTTTAGTGTAAGAAGCCACGGACGTTTTCATTCTGAGTGTCATTTTTCCTCCTCCCCTTTGGGGAGGTTTTGGATTTGTTTTAATTTCCAGTTCAAGAATTGAATTTTAATTGAAGTTTCCATTCTGCATTTCTCAATGTTCGTTGAATTTTATTTTCATTTACCGTTTCCTATAATTTACCGTTCTCTGCAATTTACCGTTTTCTGAAATTATCGTTTTATGAATTTACCATTTTCTGAACTCTCTTTATTTTACTGTCGCTGTTACGTTTTTGCATATTTACTGTTCCGTTTTTACCGTCTTTTACCGCTTGTTTTTACCGTTGTTAAAATTTATTTCAGTGTTTTTAATTCTGTTTTATTTAATTTCCAATTTCCAATTTAATTTTACCGCATTCAACATAAACACCAAAAACACCCCCCCCACTTCGTGTTAGATCTGAAACTGAACCCATATTTGGTCCTTGAGAGACGACCTAGGAGTCACTTCCTAGACTATACTGCATTATTTTCGTGCAATCAACACTTTTGTGAGCGGTGCGACCCGTTCACCAAAAATGGCGCCGTTGCCGGGGACCAATGACGGTTTGGTTTTAGATTCTTGTTGTGTAAAGTTTTGTTCTGTTAATATGTTTGTTTTGTGTGTTTTGTCTTGTATATTTTTGTAGGCGACAACAACACCTTCAGCAAATTTTGGCGGCGTTGTCACTTTAGTTCCAGGTTCTTGATTTAGATTTTTGCTGTGTTTTTCGATTATGTTGTGTTAATATATGTTTTGTCTTTTATATTTTATTGTGCTGTGTTCTGTATTTAGTTGCTATATTTAAAAAAAAAAAATATTTACTGTTGATTGTTCTGTCTTGTTTGTGCATGTAGCATGTTTAATTGTGTTGTGTTTAATTTTGTGTCGTGATGTGATGTTGTATTTTCTGTATGCGTGTCGTATGTATTTTGTCTGTTAAATAAAAAAAAAATTGTTCTGTCTTGTGTACGTATTGGATGTATAAATGTGTTGTGTTTTATCTGTTTCGTAATTTTTAGTTTTTACTTTTTATTTTTATTTTCCATGTCTACCGATTTTAATTTTGTGAAAAATGCTTATTCTGTCTATGCCCATAATTATGATTCTCCTTCTGCATGTTACTCTGATTATAATTCTGTTGATTTCTATGTCGGGAATTATATGGATCATCCTCAAATTACTGAGAGCGCTCCTAGTGAGCCGGTCCCACGTACAAAGGATGATATTCATTGCGTTCTAAGCGCTGGACTGATATATCTGCTCCCTAAGTTTCATGGATTTGCAGGAGAATGCCCACATGAACATTTGGCAAATTTCTATAGAATTTGTTCTGCAATGAAACCTCCAAATGTCCCAGATGATTACATTTTCTTGACGGCGTTTCAGCATTCATTACAAGGAGCAGCTAAGGATTGGTTGAATTGTCTTCCTCGAGGACTCATTACCAGATGGGAAGATCTTGAGCAAAATTTTCTGATCGAATTTTTCCCTGCACAAGATGGATACAGCAACGGTCCTGGAGGGAATGACCCTACCTTGGAATGGTACAGTGCTCCACAGTATCGATATCAAGAACTACCATTCCAGAATACTTTGATGCCTCCACTAGTCCAGCAAGAACAGCAGATGCAGTTCTATGATGCTACTGCTCAATTTACTCCTCAGCCTTCGATTTCTGAGCCTACAATAAAGGAGTTACTGGAGCAGATGACCATGCAGAACGTTCAGTTACAGAAAGGGAACATGCAGTTCAAGAAAAATAGCATAGAGTTTCAGCAGGAAACTCAAGCGGCAATTCAGAATCTGACTGATCAGATCGGGCAGATGGCCACTATTGCACCTAAGGAGACTGATGAAGATTTTGAGGCCCAGGCAGGAACAAGCAATACTTTTGAGCCAGGTAGACCACCTTCATCCTCCACTACTTTACAAATCTTCAAGGAAGTGGAGGTAAGCATACCACAATTTGATTATTCTGTTGATTGTGATGATGATCGGTATGCTAATGATTATATTGTTGCTGAGTCTGATTTTAATTTTTCCTCTGTGCATGATGAGAATTGCTTTTTACTATCACATTCAAATGTTTATTCTCCATGCACTGAACATGAATATGAGTCTGTGGTTGATAATGCATGTAATTTTAAAATTGATTCATGTTCTGAGGATGTATCTGAGGTTCAGCTTGTTACACTGGATTTGGGTGTTTTACCTCTGCATGAAATTTCGGTGGAACCATTTTGCACTAACCCTATTGCAGGAGGTACAATTGAATTTGACCAATATGCACCCACAGTGGAAGACAAAGGTGCCACCGCTCACCAAAGTTTCAACAACAATAGGCACCTGCTGAACCTGCTCATCAACAATAACTGTATAGATCCAGTTGTGGAAAATATTTCCCTGCTTGATCAGATCTGGAGGATGAAGCAGTTCGTCCTCAAAACTTCCTTGCTGGATTCTGAAGACATCTCCCTGAAAGTCCAAAATTGGCAGCTTCCACCATAACCTGCGGGAGTTTGCATTTTCTTTCTCTCCCTTTTTCCTACTTTTATTGCATTTGTCCATAATATGTTTCCTGTTTTGATTGCTGATGATATGCTTAGAACACATTGAGGACAATGTGTAGTTTAAGTGTGGTCTATTGGGAGAGATTCTGAATTTTATTTGTTTTGTGTGTGAAATTTTTTCTGTTTTGAGTGTTAAATTTTTTCTATTCTAAGTTGTTTTTAGTTTTGGGTGAAATAAATTTTACATTTTTCTCTTGATTTCTGGATGATGTCTAAGTTGTAGATTTTTCCTCCACTTCATTGATACTTCGTTTGAAATCCTTGTTTTTCTCTGCTTGGAAAGATGATTATGCGTTTGAGAGGTTGATTTGATTGTGACAAACACCCTGTGTGAGATTTGAGCCACTTAATGTTCTTTCTTATGTGAGATATGTATCTTGATTGCTTGCACATATGCCTTGGCTTGATTCTTTTTGATCTACTTGATTTATATGCATTTTTGGAAGTGATAAAGGCAATTTTATTCTTGAGCCTCTTTAGCCAAATAAGCCTACCTTGTTATTATCCTTTGATAACCCCTTTGAGCCTATACTATATATATTTATTTGTGTTGAAGCTCATACACTGATCCTAAGTGAAAAACAAATGATTACCTTAACCTTAGGGAAGTCTGGAGCTATAGAACTGTTTTGTGAATAAGTGTGGTCTCCTTGGGGATTCTGATAAATTGGCTAGTTGGTTCCTCATCATGTTTTGAAAAAATGATTTATATCCTGTTGTGTGATAAAAAAAAAAGAGAGAGACAGGATGAGAAAAAATGAAAAATTGATGAGAAAAAGAAAGAAAATTGAAAAAAAAAAAAAACATTTTGAGAACAATGGAGTCGAGAAGTGGATTGAATTAGAGGTTTGGGTAAGATTTGACTGTATTTCCATTTATTCCCCATTGCTCCTCTATTTCTTTTGAGCTGTAGCTACTTATCTATATTTTATCCTCCCATGTCCTTGGCCCCATTACAACCCAGAAAAGACCTTTTGATCTGAACATGCGTATGATTTAAGTATTGATATTAGAAACTTTCCAAGTCTACTTGTGTTTGTTTTCTTGAGTACATCGAGTTGAAATTATTTACCCTAGACACTTGAGAGAAACACTGTAGTTCATCTGTGAGGTTTTGTTATTTTTGAATCACCTCTTAAGCTGATTGATTATTTTTCTGTGTATTGAATTGCTTGAAAGATTTCTGTAAGTATCTGCTTTATTTGATTTGTGTTGGATAATTTCTACTTCTTTTAACTGTCTAGAATTCTTGAGAACTGTGTAAATTTGGTTTATTTTTCTCGTGAGTCTTTATTTTCTGTATGCTGCGTCTGTGTCAGTCCTTTGAACCATTCCCTGATTTGCGTCTTAATTTTGCCCAGGAGTGCAAAAGACTAAGTGTGGTCTATTTTGATGAGTCAATATTTTCTCAATTTAACTTAGCTTATTGTACCGAATTTAATCAGGGAATTGTACTTAAATGTCCAGTATTTTCCTATTTTTTTAAATGTGCTTAATTTGATCGGAAATTCTTATTTTAACTAATTTGAATTATCTGAGCTTATTATTTTGCATTATTAATTACGGGAAAATTTTGGAAATACAATTTGGAACATTTTGAAGGTTAAATGAGAAATGGCAATTGAGCCCAATGCATCTCAGCCATTTCAATTTTCGCACAGTGCTGCGTGAATGTTGTGTCAACTTGTGTGTCTTCGTTCGAGATCAATTCTTATCCGTTTTCCATGCAATTTTTTTTCATAGTTTCGTCTGGATGTCTATTTTCACGTATAGTTTTTATTTTGTTCAAATTCATTTTGTGTTGTTCCCAGTATTTTTTTTACTCCTCTATGTCAGTCTTGTGTTTACTGTTTGAGTGACTTATAAATTGTTTGCATTGTTTGCTTGTTGTTTAGCAATTGTGGTAGCTGGAATTGATTATTGGACGATGCTAAGACCTCCAAACACTCAAGGATTCAACACTCATATTGGCACTTTTGTTTTCATTTTGGTTTCTAAGAGAAACAAGAAGCAACCTCACGGCCTCATAATTTGGAAAACAAAGTAGATTTGAAGCAAAATGATGGAGAGAGACCACCTTGCATTCAGCCCACGGTTCTCAAATGTGGAAGATAACAATTGTGATTTTTTTTATCATGGAGGAAGCCATATTCTGAGTATATGCCACGGCAATGTAAATTGGCTAGCACAAAAGAACAAATCAATTGGAATTGAAGGAGGGGACCACATTGTTTGCCATCCAACAATTAACAAGCTTAATGAAAGTGGCCACATGAAAATAAACTCACGGCCTTAAGCACACCAAAGCAACCAAGGAATCTTCTTTTGAAAAGTAAAAGAAACCAAAGGACAAGGGGACCACTTTATTCCCATTCAAGGATTTATTTTGTAATTTAGTTGATGAGTTGGAAGCATATCACGCAAGAAGCTTACATCCAAAACAAACATCAATTTGTTGAGTGGAGTGCCACGGCTGCAAAATGATTGATTTCAATTGGCCTTTGAAGAAAAAAACACACCACCACTCATGGCAAAGTTCACGTCCATACATGTGCTGCATTTCATTCAATTACTGTAGGTTCACGGTTCTCAAAACAACTCTTTGCTCTCATAAAAAGTTTTCAACAAATGAAGAAAAAAATACAAGGGGACCACATTGAAGCAACCAAAGCTCACGGCCATTCATCTTGGCAATGCATTCAGCCTTAGTTGGAATTAAAGAATGTAGCCACTTCACGGTTTTCTTTATTTTTTTTGGCAGCAACAGAGAGATGGAGAAGGGTGTGCACAACAGGGAAGGAACACATATTAACGTCCAAGGATGGTCCAACAAGCAAAGGTTTCACGTTTTTAAAGCTGAATCACGGAAGCATGCAGCAAGGGATCAAGCAATGTTAAATCCAGCAAAGAGAGGCAGTAGCACACGGCCTTGGAAGAAGGTGAAGCTTCCATAAGAGTTTGTCCATCCATTGGAAGAAATGAAGGGATTGGAAGCCACGGTTTTCCAGCAAACTTGGAGATGCAAGGTGATGAGAATGAAGAGGCAATCACGGCCTAGCTGGATGGAAGAAGCAGCAGCAGTACGTGTAAGTGCTAAGGAGCATCACGGTCCATGGAGTGTTTGATGGAATGAAGAGGACAAGCTTAGGTGAAGAATTGAGGCCCCCACTTTCTTGACTTTTGGCACATACATATTAGAGACAAACGTGAAAGCTAGAAGGTCACGGGTTTGGGAGGCCAGCAATTCACGCTTATAAATCCAGCAGCAGCAGAGAAGCAAAGGGAGAGAATTAATTAGATTTTAGATTAGATTTTAGGAGTAGTTTAGTGTAAGAAGCCACGGACGTTTTCATTCTGAGTGTCATTTTTCCTCCTCCCCTTTGGGGAGGTTTTGGATTTGTTTTAATTTCCAGTTCAAGAATTGAATTTTAATTGAAGTTTCCATTCTGCATTTCTCAATGTTCGTTGAATTTTATTTTCATTTACCGTTTCCTATAATTTACCGTTCTCTGCAATTTACCGTTTTCTGAAATTATCGTTTTATGAATTTACCATTTTCTGAACTCTCTTTATTTTACTGTCGCTGTTACGTTTTTGCATATTTACTGTTCCGTTTTTACCGTCTTTTACCGCTTGTTTTTACCGTTGTTAAAATTTATTTCAGTGTTTTTAATTCTGTTTTATTTAATTTCCAATTTCCAATTTAATTTTACCGCATTCAACATAAACACCAAAAACACCCCCCCCACTTCGTGTTAGATTTGAAACTGAACCCATATTTGGTCCTTGAGAGACGACCTAGGAGTCACTTCCTAGACTATACTGCATTATTTTCGTGCAATCAACACTTTTGTGAGCGGTGCGACCCGTTCACCATTCACCATTAGCATGATGAAACTAGATGAACAATGGAATGAAAGAATGAAAGAGATAGAAGAACCCTAAAAAGAGAAGAGGAGAGTTGTCACATCCCTAAATGTACCCCAAGGGGTGAAAAGTGTGTTTCTGTGCTCAAGCCATCAAAAGATAGAATCCCTAAGATGTCTAAGTCTTTAAATAGAACATAAAAATAATAGAAAACAGGTTCAAGCCCACGAAACTGGCGCTTAGTGCCCCAATTAGGGCGCCCAGGCGGTGTACGGGACGAAGCTGGCGCTCAAGCGCCCTTTTGAAGCGCCCAGGCTTTGGACAACAACTTCTGGTGCTCAGCTCCCTTGAAAGGGGCGCTTAGCTTAGAAAGCTTTTTTCAGCACTGCGTTTTTTCTCTTTTTCTGCAGTTCTGCTTGCTCCTTGAGTTCCAACTCCTTCATACTTTGACTCCTCTTCCAAATCACTCCATTAACCTACAAAATCAAGGGAATTTAGTGATAAAATCATCAAGTATACTCTTTACTCTCTTATTCACAAAACTATACTAAAAACATGAGTTCAAGCAAGCTTATAAGTAACAAAGGGTTGATTTAATGTCAAAATTGAATCACAGATAACGGTATATTTAATCGTTATCACCTGCCTATGAAAAATTTATGAAGTTCCTCAAGAAGAAGAAATATTTAAATGAGGACACAATTGAAGGACAAGGAATTTGTAGTGTGATTTTGCAAAAGACTCTTCCTCCTAAAGTCAAAGATCTAAGAAACTTCACTATTCCTTGCACTATTGGGAATCATGATGTAGGGAAAGCTCTAATATATTTAGGGACTAGTATCAATTTGATGCCTTTATCCATGATAAAGAAGATTGGTGGTCTTGAGGTCAAGCCGACAAAGGTGGTGTTGCAAATGGCGGATAAATCGACCAAGAATCCCTATGGGATAGTGGAGGACGTTGTGGTGCATGTTGACAAACTTAAGTTCCCAGTGGATTTTGTGGTGATTGATGAGTCAATATTTTCTCGATTTCACTTAGCTTATTGTGCTTGATTTAATCAGGGAATTATGCTTGAAGGTCCGGTATTTTTCCGTTGTTGCTAATTGTGCTTAATTTGACCAGAAATTCTAATTTTAATTAATTTGAATTATCTGAGCTAATTACTTGCATTATTAATTGTAGGGAAATTGTTGGATAATATTTGGAACATTTGGAGGTCAAAAGAAAATGCCACATCAAATATACTTTAAACTAAGATGAGAGAGGAGGTGTGGATTTCATTTTTTGGGAGTGCACATGGAGAAGTAACTCACGTCCACATCTTGGAATGTGAGGGAAGAAAGCAATGTCTCGGGCTGGAATTGGAGCTAGAAGGCATTGATTATTCTTAGAAGCTCACGACCCACATTGGAAAAAAAGCAGCCTGCACGGTCCAACAACTCCCATCCAGCAAGCTTGGAGAGATTACGAATTGGAGAAGCCACGTTGGCAGCAAGTGGTGTCTCGGTTGAAGCTGAATGTATGCTTGGACAGGTGCACACGCGGCCCAGCAACAGAAGAGAGGTGCATAAGGGAGAGCTGCATGCATCCAGTAATTGGCAACACACGACCCATGAGAAGCGTTCCAGCAACACACGGGAGGAAGATCCATAAAAGGGAGTGTCTAGTTGCCACCACAGGAGACACATTCAACTTTCGTTTTTGGTAGTACACGGACATTGAAGCATGGAGGGCTACGGTTGAAGAAAAGAAATGGTGATTGAAGCTTTTAGAAAAGAAGAGTAGGCGCTGATTCCATTGGGTGATGCAAACGATGATGGATTTCTTTTCTTTGCTGGGATGAATAAAAGGGTGTTGGAATGAAGAGCATGGTGAAAGGGAGCAGCAGCACGTGGAGGCACATGGAGGACACTGCTGTCATTTTGGTTCAATACTTTTTATTGAATGTTTGTTTTCTTATTTTGATGCCAACACGTTGATGACTCGATGATGAATGAGAAGGAGAAAGCTGGAGGTGTCACGGCTTGGAGCTGGTGCAGCAGCACGGAGAGAAGAGAAGCACACTTTCGTTTTGTTTTGGATGCTTTCAATTTTTTTTATTCTAGCTTGGAGTAGTTTAATTGCTTAGTTTATTTTATTTGCTACCACTTATTTTGGTTCCTTTAGTGTTCACATTTTTCTTGTCTTTGCATTGTTTCCAAATGAATGGTATTTTTGATTGCTGCAAAATGACATTTTACTTTTAGCTCAAAAGTTGAAATCTAATAGCATTGAATGAGTTTTCTTGAAGTTAGTTCTCGTTACTATAGTTTGGTTCAAGCATTATTTTGTTGCATTAAATTTTGATTTTAGTTGTTGTGCTTCAAAACCGCAATCTACATTTTATTATTAGCTAGCACGTGCATTTTATGATTAAATGTATTTTCCCTGTTTAAAATTGGTTCAAGCACTTTTTGCATATTTTCTTTTAATTCCCGCTAGTTTGTGTTTTAATGTTTTAGCTTAAGTGTTGCATTTGAGTAGCACACCAAATGTTTCTTTATTATATGCTGCATTTTAATTAATTCACACATTTGTTTTAGAGATCGTTCGTTCTCAATGTAGAACCGTTCGGTCATCTGTAGGACCGTTCGGTCTTCATGTTTTGTTCATTTATTTCAATGTTTTCAATTATGTTCGGTTGTATTTAATTTCCAGTTTTAATTTAGTTTATTTACAATCACAAAAAAACACTTTCCAAACCCCCCTACGTGTTCGACCTATTACCTGAACTACATTTGGTCCTTTAGAGACGACCTAGGAGTCACTTCCTAACACTATACTCCATTTTTAATGTACATCAAATTTGATGGGCCGCGACAGCCGCATCAGTGATGGAGATGGGGAAGATTTGAATGTCCCTATCATTCTTGGAAGGTCATTCATGAAGACAACTAAGGTTGTCATCAATGTAAATGATGGAGTGTTAATGCTTAAAGACCAAGATGATGAGGTGATTTCCAATGTCTTTGATGATGAGCAGCCAATTCAAGAGAAGGAGACTAGCCCAAAAGATACAGAGTTGTTAAAGTCTAGTGTACATAAACAAGCTGCTGACTTAGTCATGGAAGGTAAGAACTGTTTCTTGTCATAGAAAAAGGAAGAGGAGAAAGAGATTAAAGAGAAGATAGTTCACCCAGACTTGAAGTGTGAGGATGAAGAATTCAAACCTGACAAACCAGTTAAGTACAAGAACAAGTTATGGGTTGAGAAGGAGATTAAAGTGAATGAAGTTATTGAGATTGAAGCTCCATATTCTAGAATAGTCAACAAGGTGGACAGGAAGTTGTTGAAGACAAGTTGGTGTGATGAAAGCAAAAGGAACACCAACATAAAAGCTTTAAACTTAACATTATGGCATCAGGCTTGTGACATTAAACAAGCGCTTGCTGGGAGGCAACCTAGTGTTTTTGAAAATTTTTATTTTTGTTTGATTTGATGAGTCTGTTATTTAGTTGCATTAGGGATGTTTTTGT
Source organism: Vigna nakashimae (assembly GCA_034642375.1). Lineage (NCBI taxonomy): Eukaryota > Viridiplantae > Streptophyta > Magnoliopsida > Fabales > Fabaceae > Vigna > Vigna nakashimae. The sequence goes on along the minus strand of CM067760.1, from coordinate 17,077,594 downwards.
GGATGTATGGTGTGCATCGAGAGTTAATTATTTTAAATGTGAGATGTTAAGCTTGAGTTGGAAAGTGGAAAGCTTGAAAGAGAAAAAATCTGAAAAATTAAGGGTTGAAAATCAAGGATCATACCTAAAACCCACTTAGGGAAAGCAAGAAAATATGGGAGTAAAACTCAAGCATCGCGTTGAGCGCCTCTCGGGACGACTCTGAGCGCCAGCGATACTGTTTAGATTTTTGGCCTTTTAAAGCTCAGCGTCATTAGGCCCATTTCACCCTTTTTACCCTAAAGTGCACTGTTTCTTTCTCACTTCTTACTCCCACACTTTCTAGCCACCAAAGATCTTTGATTAGGGTGCTCTACTCCTTCCCCCTTTCATCCTTTCACCAAAAATCACCATTTTCACTACTATTTGCTTCATTCCATCTACTAAGTTTGGGGTTCTTGGTGTTCTGTGGTTAGTGTTCATAGAAGCTGTAAGTTTCCACAAGCCCTTTGTGCACATTTTGAAAGATTTGATTTCCACTCAAGTAAGCATCTTGCATTTTTAAATTTTACTCTTGAAAGCTTTGATTTTTTATGTTTATACATGATATGTGTTGGATCTGTTGAATAAACTATTTTTGGATGGATTATGGATCGTTATTGCACTGTTGAAAGTATGTGTGTGATGTATTTGGCAAGCTAGGGCCGTAAAAGGTTTTCTAGTGTGGCGTTGAGGGCCATTGATTGGCGTTAAGGGCCACTGATTGGCATTGAGCGCTGGCGCGGCTGGTTCATGGTGTGTGTGTAGGGATAGCAACGGCTCGGGTCGGGCACAAATATTTCCTTCCTGCAACCTTACCCGCATTTAAAAAACCTTACCTGTACATACCCCGTTACCCGTCGGGTACTCGCATAAAAAAAACTTGCAAATTTTTTCTAACCCGCGGATACCCATTAGATATTCGTTTTCCACCAAACCCAAGTTCTGGCCCAAGAGTCCATTCTCCTTTCTTATCCAGAATCATGACTCACAAACCCTAGTTTTTCATTTCAAAACAGTAGCAGTCTCCTCCTCCAATAGTTATCTCCTTCGTTCCTATTTGCGTGGCTGCTCTAGACATCTTCTTCCACCATGATTCAAGATCTATGTTTAATGTTTCATTGGAGCACTTCACCAGATCGAAAGAAAGAAAACTCAGATTTTGAATCAGTGGCTCGTACGTCATCACCATAACCATGTCAATGACAACTTCTCCTCACAGCGCACCACCCGTTTTCGCCTCTACTCCCCTCGCCCCACCTATTTCAGACCAACATCAATCAAATGTGCCACCCAGTTCCACATCCAATCGCCACCCTTCACCCACGCCTAAGATCCCGTCTTCAACTTCGTCGTCAGCCCTTCCACCCTCCCGGGAAAGGCCCTCCTCCGTGCCCAATCTAAGCTCTACAACTGGGGCAGAACCTGGTGAGGAAGGCGTCACAAAACTCTCTCAGAGTGGCAGAAGCGACAAACTTTGTGAGGAATGGGGGCAACTTCTTATTCCTTGTTCAAATTTGAAAAAGAAACCCTAAAAAACAATTATAATTTTATTTTTCAAACGGGTAATGGGTATCTGCGGGTATAAATAGTATGATACCCGAACACGACCCGTTAACAAGCGGGCATTAAAATACCCGCTACCAGCGGGTACCTCTTACTCGCGAGTATTAAATACCCGAAGCGAATTTTACCCGTGGATACCCATGTGTATGGGTTTTTTTGCCAAACCTATGTGTGTGTTGTGATTTATGGTGATTCTGTTGGTGTGCAGGTGTCGCTGAGGGCCCCCTGATTGGCCCTCACGATGGAAAAAAGATGTTGATGTTCATTGGTGTTTTAAAATTGAGTTGCTTATGTTTGAGGAGTTATGTTGAGAATGTGAATTGTAAATTTGAGATTATAGATGACTCATGAGTGGACTGTATTGTGTTTGATTGTGGTGAAGATATGGCTTCATCATCTAAAATGCATATTAAGCACATTGCTAATAGAGGACAGAAGAGAAAAGAGCATAAATATTCCAACAAGTTCCTCTCACACATGCAGGAGAGGCACTTTCTGACGGTGCATAATATGAGGCTTTTGATGGAAAGAAAGGTGGAACTGATACCCACCATGACACCTGAATTTGGGAGATAGTTGGAAAGGAGGCAGTGGGAGAATCTAGCTTCTTACCCCTCACCTGCCAACGTAGCGGTGGTGAAGGAGTTTTACACGAATGCTAGGACATTTGCTGGTGGTACTCATGAGATGTATACAAGCTATGTGAGGGGAAAGAGAATTCCTTTTGATGTTGACACTATAAATTATTTCTTGGGTGCTGAATGGGCAGGAGAGCAATATCAATTTGCTCTAGCCATGGATGATGACATTAATTATGTTGATGTAGAGAGGACCTTGTGCATGGCAGGTGGCCAGTTTCAGAGGAACATGAATGACTCACCAATCCATATCAAGAGATCCTACTTAACTCCTCTAGCAAAATATTGGATGGTATTCACTCATGCCAACATCCAGTCATGTTCTCATGTGTCAAACATCACGACACACAAAGATATCTTCCTCTATTGTGTGCTCTGAGGTCTTAATATTAATGTGGCGCTGGTGATAGCAAATGAGATTAAGCAATGTGCTCATGCCGTCAGCAACAAGTCACCTCTAGAGCATCCCTCTCTCATTACTCAATTATGTGAGCTAGCTGGGGTGAATATCTCCACTCCTCCACTTGAGCGACCCAGGAAGGAGATAGATGCCTCCTATTATACCCAGTACTGCATGCTAGATGAGGCAGGAATGCCTATGCTAGCACCACATCCTCCCAAGTCTCATAAGAGAGCACCACAACAGGAGCAAGCCCAGGATGTTGCACCTTTCCAGAAGAGAGACATGTATATGTCTCTAATGGAGTCTAGGATGGAGGCACTTTATAGAGGGGAACAGACTTTGCTGATAACCTGACTTTCGCCTTTCTTGAGAGACAGTTCATGTCTCAGGAAGAATTCTAAGCTTATGTCGTATGGCTTGTAGATCCAACTCAGGCTAATGGAGGAGCTAGAGCATCTGAAGCCACAACTACGGATGAGGATATTGAAGAGGAAGAAGAGGAGGAAGAGAAAGATGAAGAAGAAGAAGGGGATGACGACGACGATGATGATGATGATGATGATGAATCTGATGACAACAAGGGTTGATCTGCTAGAGAGCATCTACTGATGAATGTTGGATTTGATGAGGAGCATCTACTAATGGATACTGGATATGAAAAGTAGCATCTACTGATGGATGTTATTCTAACAGAAATTTTCTTTTGCTTTATTATGCATTTGTGAACATTGCATTTGGTTAATGTGTACTCGGCCTAATGAGATATGTTTGGATGGTTTAACTAATATGTGTGTGATGAGTAATTACTATCTTGTGTTGCTTTATTGTGTGATTGATGTGTTGAGATGATGCATGGTCTAGTCTTATATACAGGATGTTTCTCATGATTGTTAGAAATTGATGCATGATGTTAATTGTGATTAATTTGCTGGGCAAGATGTTATTAAATTGTGGAACTTGAGTTAACCTGAGAGATTGGGCTTCAAAGTTTTGATTGATTGAATGTTATTGCTTTGGAAGCATGATTGATTTTGCCTAAGTTTCCATGATTGAACCACTTGCGTGCTTCTTACAAATGATCAAGGTCATGTTTTCTTCTCTCTTAGAGCCAATGTCAATAGGTGAACCCAACAAAGATCAGTGGTTTCTCTAACCTTTGAACCTTAAGTTGTGAAATTCGAAAAAAAATCCTTTTTGAAATCCTTACCTTGAGTTGAGTAAAGTATGTGTATATGGTAATGGAGAATGGTTCAAGTTTGGGGTTGTGAGAAACCGGAAAGAACTTTGTGAAATTCATTAAAGAGCATTGAGCAAAAGCAAAAGCAAAAGAGAAGAAAAGAAAGAAAAAGAAACGTTAAGCTCAATAAGTAAAGTTGAGAATGAGTTCAAGATTGGTTTCTCACATAAAAAGAGAAGAAAGAGAGTTGATTGTTAATGAGAATAAATGAATTGTGCACTCTCTTAACTCAAGGATTTTGTTGTCTAGAAAAACCAATTTTTTTCTTAGTCCTGCTGCAATATAAGCCACAAAAAGTCCTCGTGATGATAACTTGCTTGTGAGTGTGTTGAGTGGTGGTTAAATGAAGGGAAAAATTAATTCATGTGACATTGTAATAGTAGAGTGTAAGAGTGTCATCTCATTATACACTTTTGAGTGCTTGAGTGAAACACTGTTTCTGGAGAGGAATAGTTCCATGCATCATAGGATAACATTCTTGCTTGGTTGTTGATCATTAATGAGTTTGCATCTGTGTTGTGATTAGATGAGCACCATAGTTAAACTTGATTGGCCAATGCATCAATATATCTTGACTGAGATTTCTATGATAAGAAAATATGAGTGATTACTTGTCTTGGAAGAAAGTGTTTTGTGAAATGCTCAACCATTGAAGTATTGTTTAGGCTGAGTCACATTTTGTTTTGCTTGAGGACAAGCAAAGTTTCAAGTTTCGGGTTGTAATAACGGCTGATTTCTCCGTTATTTGAGAGTAAATTTTGATAACAAATGAACCCTTTTTGACTTAGAAACTTGCTTGTTCTCTTGTTTTAAGTTTATTTTGATGAATAAGAGAGTTTAGGTTATATTTGAAGATTTTATCACTAAATTCCCTTGATTTTGTAGGAAACTATGATGAATTGGAAGATGAATTAAATGTCAAGAAGTTGGAACTCATAATGGACAGAAAGAGCACCAGAAGAGAAGGCTGCTAAAGGTTCTCTTGAGTTAAGCGCCAACCTTCCTATAACATTTCCCGCTTGGGCGCCCTAAGTAGGGCGCTGACCACCATCCTCTCGCAAGCTTACCTGGGTGCCCTAAGTGAGGCGCCGAGCGGTGTCGACGTTGGCCCATGATCCAATTCAGCCCTATTTAAGGATTTGCTCGACCTAGAGAGAGCATCTTTTGACAGAATTGACAAAAGGCTCATATTTTCTCCAACTCTCTAGAGGCAAAAGTGGAAGTGAAAACTCTCCTCTTTAGTTTTTGTGGTTTATCTTTCATTCTCATTCCATTGTTCATCTAGTTTCCCATGACAAGGGGGAACTAAATTCAATTTGTTGTTGGGGGATGATGTAACCTTGTGAACTCTCATGTATTTGATTTGATTCCAATTTATTTATGTTTCTTTCACTAATTGTTAGGGTTATTCTTCTTTGCTCTATGCTTGTTATGTTTAACTCATCCATGACATGATAATTGGTTTTCGTGATATAGACACATACGGGGAAACCTAGATCTAGAGAATTTTCTTCCAAAAGCAGTATTGCCTGAACATAGGGAAATGAGTTTTGGTTATCTTAAGCTTCTAATCATAATGCAGAATTAAGTACTAGTGATACAAGACTTTATGATCTAGTAATTAAGGATAGGTTTTCTTCGCCGATACATCAAGTTTTAAGTAATTTAGAAAGTGATATTAGCATTAATGAAGAAGATGAATTCATATTTGAATTCATGTTTACTTTCTTGTTTTGCATTCAAAACCCCCCAACATTTGTTTTTCAAAGTCTTAATTAGTTAAGTAATTGCATGATAGTCTAGTGTCATGAGTTTCTTGGGAAACGATACCTGGTCTTACCATTTATTATTACTTAATACGATTCCGTACACTTGCCGACATCTTAACAAGTTTTTGGCACTGATGGACGAACGCCCGAGGAGAGGCCGATTGAAGTTGCGTGAGCACAAACCAGACCTCGAAGCTTCTCCGACGAATAAAGACGCAGCGGAATGGAGTAGAAGTTAGAGATCGAAGGGAAAGACTGAGGTTGAACACCTGGAACCCTAGGATCTAGGATTTAATCTGTGGAAACCTAAGAGGCACGAATGAAACCCTAGAAGTGGGAATAGACTCGATTTGGACCGATTAAACGGTGATAAATGGAGATTGAACGGTGGAAAAGGTTTGGAACGGATCAATAGTGATTTTAATCGGCTAAAATCAGAGAAAATGATGAAAGAAAAAGGAAACCCTAGCGGAGAAGATGATATTCGGTGGAAAACCTGGATTTAGGGTTGCAATGGCAGAAACAAGGTAGAATAAAGGTTGAATGTGGAATCTGTGATGGAGGAATGTGACTTACAGTGAGGAGCTCGAGAGCGAAAATGAAAGATGTGGTTTCTGAGATGTGGAATTGTGAGAAATGAAGTGAGGCTCTCTGATATGAGAAGATGAGGTGCTCTTGAATGTGCGAGAGAGAAAAATGATGAGGCAATGTGAATGTTGACGCGTGCGCAAGGATGTGTCAGCGAAGGAATGACTGACGAGTATGGAAGGAGCGTCGTGGAAGTGAGCAATAAGGTGGAGCACGGTGGAATTCAAGGAAAATGAGAATGAAGGCAGTGTGCAAGGAAGGTGGCTAGAGGGAGTCTTTGGACTCTCTAGCACGTGACTTTCAAGAGAGAATAATTTCTTATTTCAGAAAATTGAATTCTCATTAAGCTCAAAAGTACCAATACAGGAGAGGAGCTGGGTATTTATAGTAACCCATGCTCCTTAAGAGCTAAACTATGAAAGATAAAAAATACAAAAGGAGGACTACATCAAGCACGATTCCATCAGGCACTGTTGCCAAGTACTCGTAGTTTAAACTATATTTTTTTGTGATTCTTAATCGATTAGACTTTATCTTTAATTTTAAATTTTTATCTTTTTATTTTTTTATCTTTAATTTTTGTCTTTTTATCTTTAATTTATCTTTTTTATCTTTTTATCTTTAGGTTTCAAAATGTGTTAAGTATTGTTGCTTAATCGATTGCTTGAGATTTGTATTCGAGTAAGTTGGTTGATGTTTTGAAAAACTGTTAAATGCTTGTCACAACTAACATAACGGTCATATTTTTAATTGTGTTGACCAAACATTAAATGATAGTCGATTGCATTAATTGTACATTCAATTAATTGTTGTGATTGCTGCTAAACTGTTATAACTGAATGGTGCATTGATTGTCACAACTAACATAACGGTCATATTTTTAATTGTGTTGACCAAACATTAAATGATAGTCGATTGCATTAATTGTACACTCAATTAATTGTTGTGATTGCTGCTAAACTGTTATAACTGAATGGTGCATTCGATTGTTAGTAGCAAAGTCGATTAAAATGCGTCTGATATATGTTTAACTATAAATTGACGCTAATTTGAATTCTGTAAGAACTTTGGTGATTCTAACACTTTCATATTCTTTACAGAAATTCTTTATGATCTTATAGACAAGGGAAAAACTCGAAGAATCAATATTGACCGTGGTGATCAAGGATTCTGAGTTTTGTTGAGGAACAAGACTTGTTGTGTTTCAAACGTCTTATCAATCTATAAATTTTGGGTGTTTATTGTGTGATCAGGATTTGCAATCTTTTGAAGATTGGCTTGGTTTTCCTATTGTGATTACAGGAAGAAGAACAGTGGTGTTCTTGACTTTGAGGGTGCCTCAAAGGGTTAGACAGCAAAAGAGGATGTTCTTACTGCTGGTCTTGTTGTTTACGACCTATATTAGATTAGAGGGTTAGAGAGGTGTTTTATATTTTTGACGTGAGGTCTCTATAAAAACCTTGTTGTAAAAACCTTGATCTTTATAGTGTATTTTCTTCCTATGGTTGGAAGGACACTAGATGTAGGCTTGACCGAACCAGTATAAAAACACAGTGTTTGAATTTTCTAATCCCTACTCTCTTTTATTCATTCAATTAAGTTCTTTTCATAGTCGATTAAGTTTTCGCTGCATTGTTAATCATTTACCTTGCGATTCAAGAAAGTGTAAAGGCATTACATTTTGTGAAAAAGTTTTTAAAAGCTTTTGTTTTTACACTTCACCAATTCACCCCCCCCCCCTCTTGGTGTGAAAAATTGAGTCATTATATTTTAACAGTGTTCAAGAAAATGTTTGAGACGAATGCCACAGACCATAGATATGGAACGTAAACCTGACTTTTCCAAAGATGAATGCTTCAAATTCGAACAACAGGTCATTGATGTTCTTCCCAATCTTGCATATTTGCCTCCCAAACCACGATCAACCCTTCAGACTTCAATACCCTTAATTTAATTTTGAAAAGAATAACCCTAATATCAGAGATAAAATTTCAAAAATAATAAATCCACCTCACTACACCTTAAGGACTCTACGTCAGCCAATAAATGACATTTCACTCACTAATTGCACATCTGGACATTTGATTGTTAACGATTTAAACGGTGTTTGCAAAAAGGACTAAATTGAACACAAATTACGATCTTTAGGACTACATTGAACAAAAAAAATTAGGACCATTTCGAACAAAGCTAACAAAAATTGAGACCCATAATGGTATTAAGCCTATTAATTATGTATCCATTAGGGCATTGACAACCGTCTATTCAAATATTAAGAAAAGAAATTCTAAAAACAAGTAAATTTATCCTATGGGAAAAATTATATTCTTAAATATGGATAGATTTAAAAGAATTTAGACAAATGAGTAAGTTGTATTCTAAAATACTATTTTAGGTTAAATATCAATAAGTTGTGTTTCAAAACATGAATTTTTCATTTATTTTAGAATACTGTGAACTTCCTATTAAGTAAGTTAGTCCCCTTAATCTCATGAATGTTGAGTCTAAAAATGAACAAAAATAATAAATAAAACAAAGATTGGAGTTTAGTGCTCAATATATTTACCCTTTAATTATTATGATCGTGTAGGATAAATATGAAATAAAACTTTTTCACTTTGATAGCTAATTGAATTTGGATTTAATTTGTTAAAAGTACGTTTACTGTTTTTGAATTCTATTTTTCAAATAAAAAAAAGCTTGAAAGTTTTCTAATTTTCAATTCCCTTTCATAATAAGTTTTTTCATTCAAACAATAGATATGTTTTTAACATATTTATAAAATTTATAGAAGACTAAAAAATTTATCCTTGTGGGTTAAGAACTCATTTCATGTCCATCTAGTATAATTGTTTTCTATGACTAGACTATATTGTTTACCATTAGCAAATGCAATTATAGTTGGATTAAATAAGTTCAAGTGTAACAAAACAAAAGATATTTATATTGGTATTTTTGTTTGTATTTGTGAACACTTAGAAAATGATATTTTAAAAGTGGTAGTGAGTTAAAGTAAGGAGACTCTACTATTTTAATATTAAAAGGTTATAATATAAAAGGAATTGTGATAAATGAGTTTCATTCTTTTAAAACACACAATTTCTCTAGAAACTACTTTTCTAGAGTCATCTTCCTTGTCTCTAAGGGTTCTTACACCTTGTTCATCTATTTGAAGAATAGAGTTTGCCTATGTGATCCTTACGGTGAGATCTTCAAATCTACTCGAACAATTTCTCAAATAGAGTAAGTCAGTTTTCTACTCTTTTCTTTAGTTTCGTGTTTTTCAATGCATGTAGGGTTTTTCTCTATCACATGTATGCTTTGAGTTTACTCTCAGGTTCTCTATTGATTAGTGGTTCTAATGGTATACCCTTATCATGTTTTCGTGGTTTGTAGATGTTGCTTGGTCTCTTTGAGTTGAGGGAGTAGAGCCGGGTTCTCTAAAGCTAGTGGGATTCTAAGACGTACGAGAAACTGATGTTATTTTCTAATTTAATTATTAAGTATAAAATGACATTTTGAAAGTATATGAAATTGATTAATGTTGTGATTGTGTGTATGTACGTGGGTGTATATATAATTGTATATGAATAAAATGCTTGTATGGTGTTGAATGTGTCTATATGGTTTATGATAACTTGGATGTTCTAAATTCAATGAATAATGATTATTGTGCTTCATGATGTGTTCTTGAGTTTGCAGGAATGTATGAAGGTTGTGTAAGTGTATGTATGCTGAAATTGGAATGGATTAAAATACAAAATTGTGATGAAGATGGTATTAGTGAAGAGAAAAGGTTGAAGTACTACTTTATGGTTCCATTTGATGGGTGTTGATGTACTAATTGTTAGAATAAGGAGTTTAAAGAGGGACTTGCATCTTTGTCAGTTTTATAGAGTCTTTGGTAATTGTTTTATGCATTTAAATGGGTAATGTATGAAGTTAAGTAGAGGGAAATAATTTGAGTTCATTTTACTTTGGTTTTGGAGTGAAATTAAGTGGTTTTGATAGGTGAGTTTTTTAGGAAAGGGTTGGTTGGATAAAAAAAATGTTTGGGGATAGTTGTGAAGTCATTTAAACTTGTTGAAGCTCTAAAACTAGTAAAATCTGGTGTAGGATGCAAGGGAGGAGTTAAGAGGGTGTGTTTGTAGGGTGTTTGGTGCGAATGATGGGTTTCAAGTAGTGAATATCTAAAGAAGTGTATCTGTGTTGAATCAGAGGGTTTGAAGTGAATGGTTATGTCTATTCAAACTGGTTTAGACCCTTAACCCTCAATGTTTTTGGCGTAGAAGTAGTATAATTGATTTGGGGTCACTTAGAGAGGTAGATTTGGTTTGGAGCGGTCAAATTGAGTTAGAGATATGTTTTCTGAAGCTTCTCAGTCTCAAAAGAGTCCTAAGGATCAATTAAAGTTGTGGGAAAGTGTTCAAAGTCATAAAATATTTATTTGGCCATAGTTTCTGGTTTCAATCAATTATGACAACACCATAATAGATTAAAGTAGAAACTATAGTTTAATAAATTATGTTAATAACATAGTAGATGAAAATAGAAACTACTGTCTAATAGATTATGTTAATAACATAATAGATTAAAACAGAAACTAGAGTCTAATAGATTATGTTAATAATATAATAGATTAAAATAGACAATTTTGCCTTGTTTTTGCTTTATATGAATTATGGCTTGCCTTAATAGATTATATTATCAATGTAATCGATTAATATTACCAATAATATGCAATTTTGACCAATCTAAACCAAATTCACTTGTACACATATGATCTATGTATTTCATTGTTCTCTTATGATCCTAAGCAATTTTATTATAAATTTCATTGTGCAATATAGAATCAATTTTATTATTCAACTACTTTGTGATACTGAGGTTGTTTAGTAGCTCAATCGATTAAAATGTGTCTGATAAGTGTTATAATATAAATTGACGCATATTTAAATTCTGTAATAACTTTTGTTGATTCTAACAATTTCATATCATTTATAGAAAGCTGTGATCTTACAGAAAGAGAGGAAAAACTCCAAGAAATAAGATTGACCGTGGTGATCAACAACTTGTGATTTCTTGAAGAGCAAGACTGCTGTGTTTCAAAAACTGATCAAATCTGCACACTTGGGTGTTTGTTAACCCATTGGCAAGTTTACCAAATCATATCAAGTAATATAAAATTGGTAAGACCAAATATCATTTTCCAAGAGACTCGTGTTTACTTAACAACTGTATAATACCTTAATTAATTAAGACTCATAAGTTATTGTGTGTGTTTAAATGCAAATGCAACAAAAGTAAATATGAATGCAAATTGATCAATTGAGGCTTAACACAAGAATGAATGGATGAGGTTGATAATATGAGATGATGATGTTGTTGGGGTTAGATTTCACCTACTTCACTTTCATGCATATTAGAATTCATCTTCTTCATTGGAATGTGAATGTCACTTTCTAAATTTCTTAGAACCCGATGTCTCGGCGTAAAAAGCCTAGTCTTGATTATTATACAACAATACCTTGAAAACCCTAACAATCAATTCCACATTAAGAAAAGAAGCTTAAGACAACCAAACGTCCTATCCCTATCCCTAAGCAATATTCCCTTTGAGTGAAATCCTCCAAATCATCATTTATAAGATATTTCCCAATACTCAAATAAATCAAACATCAAGTCATGAGTGGCCAAAACATAACAAGCATTAAGAATAGGAGAAAATCACTAACATTCGATGAAAGACGCATAAAATGTTTAAATCATATTCAAATACATGAAAGTTTAGAGGTTACATCATCCCCAACAACAAATGAGTTTAGTTCTCCATTCTCATGGAGAACCTTGGCTTGAATGGAAGAATGAATGAATGAACAACCTAGAAAGTAAGAAGGAAAGCTCTTGCATGCCCAATCTCCCTCCAAAGGGTCAAAAGCAGCTTTTCTTTGCTTCAGTCGTCCAAAGATGTGAACCCTAGATTGTAGAAACCCTTGAATAGAACCAAATTGGATCATGGGCCAACGTTGCTAGCACTCAACGCCCCAACTAAGGACGCCCAGGCGTGACTGCAAAGAGGCTGGCCCTCAAAGTCCTGCTAAGGGCAACCAAGCGTCCTGCGGTGTGGCTGGCTAGCGCTCAGGACCCTGGGCGCCCAGGCGTGCTTACGAGGATAGTGGCGCTTAGCGCCCCAAATGGTGGCAATTAGGCGCCCTTGCGAGACTTGTGATGAAGAGGGCCATTAAAAAGGGCAACTAGGTGTCCTACGGTCCTTCTTCAGCCTTCTTTCCCAATGTTTATGTTGTCCCTCCTGGGTTCCAACTCCTTGATACTTTGACTTCTCTTCCAATCATACCAATAACCTACAAAATTGAGAGAATTAGTGATCAAGTTCATAAAGTATAACCTCTATTCACTTATTTATCAAATTCAACTAAAACAAGAGTTTAAGAAAGCTTTAAAGTAAAAAAGGGTTAATTTAGTACCAAAATAGCATAAAAAATAACGATAAATTCAACTGTTATCAGTGTTACTACGTGATCAGATTCTGCAATCTCTTGAAGGTTGGTTTGAGTTCCCTGTTGTGACTACAAGAAGAAGAACGTGTGTTATTGACTTTAGGGTGTCTCAAAGGGGTTAGACAACAAAAAAGGGTGTTCTTGTTGTGGACTGCCTATATTAGATTAGAAGGTTAGAGAGGTGTTTTATATTTTTGACTGAGGTCTCTATAAAAACCTTGATCTTTATAATCCTGTGCTTGGAAGGACATTGGATGTAGGCTTGGTCGAACCAATATAAAAACAAAGCATTTGAATTTTCTAATCCCTACTCTCTTTTATGCAATCGATTACTTTATGTACTTATTCGATTAAATTTCCGCTGCATTGATATAATCTTTTACCTTGCTATTCAAGAAAAGTATAAAGGCAACATTTTTTGTGGAAAATATTTTAAAAGCTTTTGTTTTTTACACTTCACCAATTCACCCCACCTCCCCCCCCCCCCCCGTCTTGGTGTATGACATTATTGGTGGTGGTTGAGGTTGTGGTTATTATTATTATTCTAAGTAGGTTGCTCCACCATACACGGGTGTAGGTTGCCCATGAGTTCAACATCAATGCATCTATCTGGATAGTAAAAGTTTCAAAGTTGAAGGGATTAAGTTCTGTGTTGCTTGATTTATAATATGGATATGCTTGTTTTTGTTTTAAAAAGCCATGTATATTCTTTTGGTACTTTAGCTTACCCTTGCTTTTGTTTGTGTTTGTCTGTGTATGTTTTCTCTTTTGTGATGATCACCTTAAATGGTGTAAGCTTAAGGAGGATGATGTCTTTTAAGTTTTTTCAGTCTTTTCAGCATAAGGTTGAGTGTGAAGCAGTAATATAGATAGAGTTTTATTCTATAAGTGTAAGATCATTTTCATTGGAAGTTTGTAGTTTCTGGTAAGTTATCATCTATATAATGTTTTATTTTTCGTAGTTTTAAACTACTAAAATGGGATGTTACAGTATTGTAGAAAGATGTTTTAACTTGTTTTCCTTTTATACATGTTTCATAAAGAATATTGTCTCTATGGTTGACAAATTCCTTATAAGGTTATGCTTTTGCAGTTTTAAAATTAATCTTAAGTTTGCATGACCATGCTTTCACTAGACCTAGTGATTTTCTTTTATAGATTGTCTTGTGACCTTCTGAGGTGATAAATCGTCTAATTCCACCTTATATAGATTGTCTTGTCTTTTGCTAGTAAATTGGATAACCTTATCACAATTTTGACTGTAAATTAGTCTTTGTTGAATGCATTATATCTTATCACATAATGACTTGTGCTAAGTTTTTTCTTTAGATCATCTAGTAAAATAACATCCTTAATAAAATGAAAAAGTTTCATAACTATTAATCAACTCCAATTATTATTCTTTCTTGGTTGTTTGAAACATTATTCCTCCCTTCATTTTCATGACAAGGGGACCTTTTTCATATGTTGTGAACACTTATTGTCTAGCTACTATGACATATGTTTGATTGCTACTAATAACATATCTACAAAAGACTTTATTTTTGTCTATAAAGTACCAAAAAGACTTGTATCGTTTTATGTTATTTTACGAGTCTTCTTCTCTTCATAATTAATTAATGTTTTATTAAGGGGTTTCTTGACATTCTTATTAGAAGCTCAAGTCTTTTATCCCTCATCTAAACTTAGGAAATGACCTCTCTCACGGTTTCATTTTTAGCAAGTAGATAATGTATTATTTTATAGACATTTATTGAAGATAGGTTTTTCTATACATTTTGCATAGTAAATTCAATTCTTTTTCAAGCTTTTGAAAATTTTTACTTTGATTTCCAAGATTCTATTTCAAACTCTTGTTCTCTTCATCCAATTTTTCATTTTTATGTCCTAACTCAAGATTTTCAAAGATTTTTTCAACCATTTTGAAAATTTCCAGAAGTCTACTAGCCAGAATAATTTCATTATAAGCTTTAGTAATTGAATGTAAATCATTAAAATCTACTTATTCATCAAATTTATTAAAGAATGGTTCAAATATTGTGCTAGCAGTAAAACATATTCTTCTTTTTATTGGTCCTTGAATTTTGATAGACGAAGATCTTTTGATGTTGACATAAGACACCTCTTTGTTTCTTTAGTGTCCTTCTTGATTTTAACATTTGTAATGTCCTAGGTTTATGTAGTAATAACATACTACTTAGATTCTTTTCTTATGATCCTTGTTATCTTTGTTGTCATGCATCTTCTGAATTCCATAATCATATTTGTTTTTTCTCATTTTTGTGAAACTTTCATGTGAGAAAGGATAACTCATCTGTGTTGTCTAATTTTGATCATTTAAAGTTTCTTCTATTTATAAAGTGTTTCAGTATGTAAGTGAGTAGGGCTGAGAAACACACCTTACTGTCTTCACCCTGTCTTCTTTCTTCCTTCAAGATCACTTAGTTCACCTTTGTCCAGTCCAATTCGAGCGTTGTGTACCTGTTAAAGGCACTCCGATGCTCAAGTCAGATTTTAATCAATAAACTCATATGTGATTAAGTGTAAAAACGCAAATTAAACTAACCTTACCTCAGTATTTATAGATTTTGTTATGGGTCTCAACTTAATAATAACTCAATAATACTAGGGTCCACGTTCGCCCAATTGCAGCCCAATACGTAAGCACATTTAACCTTCTTAATCCATCACATAAAACAGTCATACCGAACGGTCTAATTATCCTTACAACGCCACTCAGTTAACATAACGTGTTCATCGTCAACGTTGATTTATTACCTACCTACCGACCAGATCAACCAATATACCATATATAAAACTTTTGCAAATAAGAACTTTATCTATCTAATAGAATTTAGGCAAGATATTTACTTTTCTTCTTATGTACATCTTGTTGGACCTCAATTAATTATTTCTTGAAAATACATACAATTTCCTTCAGAGCAACTTTATCTAGATGCTTTAACATCCATCTAAATGTTTATAGGTAGGGGCTTTTTATTAACATCATATAGAATATAGTTTTTATTTTCCACAATGTAAAATGTGTTGATGTAATGGGTTTAAAATTTATAACATCCTTTATATCCAGTAATCATATTTTTACTATAAATAAAGGGGGTCTATTTATGAATCGTCCTTCATTCTAGTTTGTTTCATTGGATCTTGTCTCTTGTTTTCTTAAGAACTAACTCTAAGATGTTAGCTCTATTACCTAATGATAATCTTCTAGAAAAGGGTTAAAATAGAGAATAAAGAATTTTGCACATAAACAATGAATGTCTAATAACAAATTCTTTATATAACATGAAAGACAAATGAAATTTATATTCGTTCACCTTAATACTTATTTATATCTAGTTCTCCTCTAAGATCAACCTTTAAAAAATTCTACTATAATAAAATAATAATTACAAACTAAGTAGATAAGTTACTTTTAGTTTTCTTTTATTAATTTTTCCTTAAAATTAAGAATTCCAATATTCTTTAGTGTCACTTTTGGATATTAAGGAAAATGTTTGTTCGACAACGCCCATTTGACAACAAATTAACAACGACACGTGTCGTTGTGTGATTTGTTGTTTTAATTGGAGATTTGAAAAGTAAATAACCTGATTTGGAGGGTAGTTTCGGAATGACCTATTGGCGCCCTTACAATTCCGGAAACTCTCTGTGTCCAAGTTATTCATTCGAAAACGAAGCCTTCCACCAAATGAACTCCGAAACTTTGCGTCCACCATTATGAACTTTGTGCACGCCACCGAAATCGTGTTTGGAAGTATTGAAGTCCGGCATTGAAGTCCTTTGTCTCCGTCCACCATTGAAGTGTTGGGAGGAAGTGTATTGAAGGGGCAAGAGTTGTCACATTTTCTTCAAAGGAGCGGTTTTTTTAACGTCGCCCTTGTTCGTTGGACGGTTGGGGTGAGTGTTAATCGCAAGGTATTTTATATGCCCTTGTTCGTTTTCGTTTTTTTAAGATTTGACGACGGTTTTTTCATGGCGAACCCGTGTTTTCCCATTTATCCCTTTCGCCATTTATGTATGCGGTTGTTTCGTTTTCCCGTTTATTGTGAGTTTGATTGTGTAATCTATGTTTTAAAGCTGAGTTCAGGATTCCTGACTCCATGGTATGTGTACTTGCGTTTTGGAAGGAGTTTGACTAATAGTAAGTTGATCAGCCTTTCCTATTGTAGGTGAATATTTGACAGACGCTATTTTTAGAGTTGAAAATGGAATCCTCTAATAACAATGTAAGTAGACAGTAAACAGGAATGTTTTCTTTGTTGTTTTGGAGAAGCAATTTGACTGTTATAATTTTGAACTGTTTTATAGTGGCGCCTTCGAGCTTGGATAGATACATCGTACATTGCCAACATGAACTCCTTACTGGCAGCGACACATAAGATGCGCATTTTACAAACTCCGTTTAAGTGGTGTTTAGAAATTGTAGATCCTTTAGAGGTGAACCTAAAATTGTTGAAAAAGATGGTTCGTCGATGGGTTCCCCACCATCAATCGTTTAGAGTTAGCCAACATCTGGTGCCTTTCAATGTGCAGGATGTGTTCATGACTTTAGGGTTAGGAGTAGGGGGTTTGGAAGTTCCTTTTGATGAATCAGTTGTGGGTAAAGTTGGTGAATCCTTTAATTCAAAATGTACGAAATTGAAAGACCTCATACATATGTTCAATGTGCTTGTAGGTAGTGATGATAGTGAGGTAGATGGGGTGTGTCGCTTGTATGTATTAGTTTGTTTTGTGGTGTTCTTTTTTCCCAGGAAGGCAAGATATGTGTCGAACATGCCTTGTTTAGTCTTAGATGACTTAGACAGTTTGTCTAGTTATGATTGGAGTAGTGCTGTACATAGATATCTTGTAGATAGTCTAAATAGATGTAATAAGAAACTACTTTCTGGATGGATTGCTGATTCATTGAGCATAAGTGGGAATGCTGTTGTTTTGCAGGTATGATTTATATTGGTTGTTTATTGCATTAATTGAATTCATAGTAATAACTGTTGTGATTAGTTTGATTGTTTTAACTGTAGCTTTGGGCGTATGAACGGCTTGGTTTGCATGATGATAATTCTGCCAAGGAATTTCCGCGCGTTAGGCGATTTTCTTCGTTAAATTATACAACAAAAAAAATAGATGTTATGTTTAAGACTGCCGAGGTAAGTAACTTTGTTATGAAGTTATGTTGTTATGTTTTAATGATTTTTGCTGTTGTTATGTGATTGTTGTATATTTATTGTCATTGTCAAAGGTACAATTTGATTGGTACCTCAGTGAGAATGATTGTTTAAATCCCATCATACGTCGTGCTTTCAATTTGGATGAGGGATTGAGGCGTGAAGGTTCCAAGCGTGAAGAAAAAGTAGAAGAAAAAGTAGCTGAAAATGAATATGATGAAAATTGGCTATTATCCACTTTGGAAAAACTGAGAACAAACAACGCCAGGATAAGAAAAGTCAGAGATGAAATTGCGGCTGTTAGGAAGGTACTTGCTGATCGTCTGAAGTATCGAAAGGTGGAACAATCTCCTTCATTTCATGAACAACCTGCAGATGAAAAACATGAAGAACCTGCAGATGAAGAAGATGAACAACCTGCAGATGACAAACCTGCTTCTATAACTGTTGAAGAAGAAGAACGAGGTGCACATGTAGATCAAGAAAATGAAGAACCTGGACATGAAGAAAATGAAGAAGCTGGAGATGAAGAAAATGAAGAACCTATACATGAAGAAAATGAAGAACGTGCAGATGAAGAACCAGCTTGTACCATGGTTGTAGCAGAAGAAGGAGTCGCCGGTGACCATCCAATAGTTGTCGTTGACGTTGGCGATGGTGTTGATGATGGTGAAGGAGAAGTGGATGTACAACCGTTGAATGTACTGCCTTTGTGTTCTTTTGTTGGTGATCCAAAAACAGTGGTGGATTTGGATAAGTTGTACCACGCAGTTACGCGAAGAGACATTCCACGGAGGTTAGAACACAGTGATTTTTTATAAGTTGTTGTTATCGGTAGTTGAATTTATGGTCAATGATATTCGTAGGTGATTTAATGATGTTGTTTTTTCAGGTACGTCTCTGAAATTATGTATCAACTGTTGAGCACAAGTGAATGTAGCTCTTTAGGGCCAAGGCAATGTGTAGACAACATGGTAATTATACAGTTGACTTTAATTACTGTTGTCATTCAATTTAGAAAGTTCATAAATTTCATGTTGAAGTTGTTAATTGTTGTGCAGGCTTTAATTTTTGCAGCAACAATGTTCATGTACTTTGAGAGAAGGTTGACTGGAGTCATAAAGAGGATTGTATTCAGTCCTATGTTTGGGGTAAATGGTTTAAGTAGTTGTTGTTGGTTTTTGGTAGCCTAGAATTTAACATTGACATGGTTGTTTAATGATGTTTTAATTTGATATTGAAGACCCATGTCCTGCACGACTATAGGAAACGACCAGTGAATCAACATGTGTGGCAACTTCTTGACTACCAGCCATATTTTCGATATGATCTGGTTCGACTTCAGGCCTTATTGTCTGCTGATTGGGTGAGTAAGATGTACTTTGTAAGCAGATACTTGTTTTTTAATGTGGGTTAGTATTTTGACATATTCCAAACAATGTGTAGGTGTTCATCCCAATTGTAAGTGATGGTCATTGGTGGTGTTATGCACTGAAGGTCTGCACTTTTCAGTTTTATGTCATAGACTCACTTGCCAATGGTATCAAAGGACGTTGTCGGATTGATAGAAGCATTGTAAGGTTTACTTTGATTAAAAAATTGTTTGGAAAATGAGTTCTTAAATCGTACTTAGTTTAAACTCAGTGTTTTCGTTATTGTAACCAAACAGGCTCAAACTATTCAACGCCTTTGGGGTTTGTTGACGGATAAACTTGAAGAGACTAAGTGTCCTTTGTTAGTTGAGAAAGCCAACATCCCAGTCCAACCAAACACGTAATTATATTTTACCTATGTGTTAAAAAAATTTGTGATTCCATTGACAAAATTAATGCATGTCTTTTTGAATTTGAACAGATACGATTGTGGTGTAATCATGATGAAAGCTATTGAAATTTGGGATGGAGAGGAGAAATATGATGGGAAAAGCATGCCTGATTATACAAATGTATGTTAAATTATGAATTTGTCAATATTACATTATTAGACCGTTGACATTGGTTATGAATTCCAATATGTTCATTTCAGGAAGAGTTGGCTGCGTTTAGGAAAAAGTATATATGTGACTGGATCCTGGACGAGGACAACGTGCGAAGATTGGAGACGCTGCAACATTTTGAATTACTATAGCATTAGAAATGTGTCCTTCGTTTAGATTCTTCATCAGTAGTAAAACAATATACATTGTAGACAATTATACTATTGGAAGTGTATTACTTGGATTTATGTACATGTGAACTTGTTCTAGTAATAATGAATACAGGTGAAGTATTGGTAATATTCATTTTGGTTGTGTTTGTTTTTAGTTGGAGTGAGTTTGTTTATTCGTTACGGTAAGTGCATCGCTGCTCCCCTATTTTTATTGAACAACTCCCCATTTAGTAGGTCAGATTAATTTGTTCCATTTCACTGAGACACCCTTACCTGGTAGGTGGTTTTCTTGGGAACTTGTACCTCTGGCTGTAGTTATAAGGCAATGGGAAGGCAGGGGTGGGAAGGCAGTAATGAGCTGCTGTAATCGATTACAGTGACGCTGTAATCGCTTACGATTTACATGTACCGAAAGTGCGTGGCTGGTCCATTGTTATGTATGAGTTGCTCCCCACTTATGGGCTGGACCTAACTACTTTGGCTTCATTGACACATCATGACCTGGTTGGTGTTTGTCTTGGAAACCTGTAGGTGTGGATGCAGTCATAAGGGAATGGGACATGATTAGGGTGGCCCCAACATTGTGTTTTCATGACTGCATGAAGGAACTGGGTAAGGCAGGGGTGGGAAGGCAGTATTGGGCTTCTGTAATCGATTACAGAGACGCTGTAATCGATTACGGTTCACATGTACCGAAAGTGCGTGGCTGGTCCACTGTTATTACTGAGTTGCTCCCCACGTATGGGGTGGACCTAACTACTCTGGCTTCCTTGACACAGCATGAAGGAACTGGGTAAGGCAAGGGTGGGAAGGCAGTATTGGGCTTCTGTAATCGATTACAGTGAGATAGTAATCGCTTACCATTGACATGTACCGAACGTGCGTGGCTGGTCCACTGTTATTACCGAGTTGCTCCCCACGTATGGGGTGGACCTAACTACTCTTGCTTCCTTGACACAGCATGAAGGAACTGGGTAAGGCAGGGGTGGGAAGGCAGTAATGAGCTGCTGTAATCGATTACAGTGACGCTGTAATCGCTTACGATTTACATGTACCGAAAGTGCGTGGCTGGTCCACTGTTATGTATGAGTTGCTCCCCACTTATGGGCTGGACCTAACTACTTTGGCTTCATTGACATAGCATGACCTGGTTGGTGTTTGTCTTGGAAACCTGTAGGTGTGGATGCAGTCATAAGGGAATGGGACATGATTAGGGTGGCCCCAACATTATGTTTTGATGACTGCATGAAGGAACTGGGTAAGGCAGGGGTGGGAAGGCAGTATTGGGCTTCTGTAATCGATTACAGTGAGATAGTAATCGCTTACCATTGACATGTACCGAAAGTGCGTGGCTGGTTCACTGTTATTACTGAGTTGCTCCCCACTTATGGGGTGGACCTAACTACTCTGGCTTCCTTGACATACCATGAAGGAACTGGGTAAGGCAGGGGTGGGAAGGCAGTATTGGGCTTCTGTAATCGATTACAGTGAGATAGTAATCGCTTACCATTGACATGTACCGAAAGTGCGTGGCTGGTCCACTGTTATTACCGAGTTGTTCCCCACTTATGGGGTGGACCTAACTACTCTGGCTTCCTTGACACACCATGAAGGAACTGGGTAAGGCAGGGGTGGGAAGGCAGTATTGGGCTTCTGTAATCGATTACAGTGAGATAGTAATCGCTTACCATTGACATGTACCGAAAGTGCGTGGCTGGTCCACTGTTATTACCGAGTTGCTCCCCACGTATGGGGTGGACCTAACTACTCTGGCTTCCTTGACACAGCACGAAGGAACTGGGTAAGGCAGGGGTGGGAAGGCAATATTGGGCTTCTGTAATCGATTACAGAGACGCTGTAATCGATTACGATTGACATGTACCGAAAGTGCGTGACTGGTCCACTGTTATTACTGAGTTGCTCCCCACTTATGGGCTCCATCTAAGTACGGTCTTTTATAAACACGAATAAATTATTTTGTTTGAATTTTTTTTAATTACATTAATTTATTCAAAAAGATTTATTCATTATCATTTAATGTTGATGTGACTTTGAAGAGTCATAATGAAGGAGTGTGGTGCATACCTTTTCCCGCTCTCCCATGCAATTGGTAATCATTTATCTTAATTAATCAGAGTTGCATTTAATGTGGGGAAATGGGATGTGACTGCAACACTCCACGTCTTGCCACCTGCTACGTACTCTATGACAATGCATTAAATGCTCCTTCCTTAAACACTATAATTCTTACCTTGTGCATAACTTCTGCTCCATCATGTACTTTGCATTAAATTATCCAACCTGAATCCCTACCATGTGCATTACTGGTGCTTTTTCTTCCCATTAGGAACTCCACTTTCATTTGTCTGTCTTCGAACTTTGTTAAACTACACATTAAAGGCATTGTTTCCAGGTTGGTAAGAAGCAGAACAAGATCATTAAAGACGAAGTAAATTTCTTCCAACACCTTGTCTGTAAGTATACATGGTTATAACGTCCTTTAAAATAGATTGAAGTGGTCCTTTTCAGTAGGGGAAACCCTCGTTATTGGTGGTCTTTCTTACATAACGATGTCTATAACACGTCTGAGTTAAATAAAACAACATCAGACACTTCATTAACACTGTTACTGATGTCTGTAGTGTAATAAGTTTGTTTATGCCCTGTGTCCACAAAACTGCTTTATTATTTGCAATTGTATTCATTAACCAATGTTTGTAGGGAATAAATTATTTTGATGGCCACTTATACCAACAACGTGAGTGTGGTTGGACAAACCATTGACGATGATGACAATTGTAATGACTTGGTTCCTACTGTAAACATGTGTTTTGACACAATGGAAGAAGCAAAGAAATTTTATTCCAATTATGGGAGAAGGTGTGGTTTTGGCGTCCGAACAAGAACTTCTAAAAAGGATGACAACAACGAATTGTACTACTTAAGATTGGTTTGTTCTAGGGAAGGTAAATATGTTTCCACCCTTCGTCCAGAGGTAAAAACTGTGCCTAGTCAGATTAATCAATGTCCTGCTGGAATAACCATTGCACGAAAAGAGGGGAAATGGTTTGTAAGGACTGTGGTTGTAAAGCACAGTCATGCCCTCTGTCCAGAAACCTCCAATCTTATCCGTTCTAATAGACAATTGAACATGCATGCCAAACACACTTTGGGGGTGAATGATGATGTCGGTGTACGTATTAATAAGAGTTTCCTTAGCATAGTCAGTGAAGTTGGTGGATATGAAAACATGGAATTTGTGGAGCGGGATGCAAGGAACTTCATTGGTCAACGTAGACGGTCACTGTGTAAGGAGAGTGATGGACAAGCATTGCTACATCACTTTTCAAAAATGAGACAGCTGAATAATGAATTCTTCTACGAGATACAAATGGATCAATATAATAGAATTACTAGTGTATTTTGGGCAGATCCTCGTACCCGAGCTGCATGTGAAGAATTTGGTGATGTCGTCTCTTTTGACACAACCTACTTGACAAACAAGTACGACATGCCATTTGCTCCATTTGTAGGAGTTAACCATCATGGACAATCCATTTTACTTGGTTGTGGATTGTTGTCATCTGAGGACACTTTGTCATTTGTATGGTTATTCAAATGTTGGCTAAGATGCATGGGAAACAAGGCGCCTCACAGTATTTGTAACCGATCAATGTAAGGCGATGGCAAATGCAATTCAAGACGTGTTCCCTAAAACAAAGCATAGGTGGTGTTTGTGGCACATCATGAAAAAGCTACCTGAAAAATTTCAAGGGTATAACAATTATGTTGGGATCAAGTGTGATATAAAATCCCTTGTCTATGACTCTGGTAATGCAGGAGACTTTGAAATTGGCTGGAAACGACTACTTAGCACACATAGTTTAGAAAATAATGAATGGCTATGTAATATGTATGAAGAGAGACAAAAATGGGTCCCTTGTTACTTGAAGAATCAATTTTGGGCCGGTATGTCCACAACTCAAAGAAGTGAGGGAATGAATGCTTTCTTTGATGGATTTATCAATTCCAGTACCACACTTCAACAGTTTGTAGTGCAGTACGATAATGCTCTTAAATTCAAGGCCCAAAAAGAAATTGAAGCTGACTTCTCCTCTCTTAATACCAATGTTGCATGTGGGTCTCAATCACCAATTGAGAGACAATTTCAAGTTGAGTACACACATGAAAAATTTGAAGAAGTACAGATTGAGTTTCGATGCAGGATGAATTGTTTCATCAAGGTGCAAAATTGAGTTTTGGTGCAGGATGAGTTTCGGTACAGATTGAGTACACACATGCAAAATTTGAAGAAGTACACACATGCAAAATATTACCATGTTGAATTTGATCCTGTTACAAATGATACAAGGTGCTCTTGCCTACTGTTTGAGTTTAGAGGCATCCTATGTCGCCATTCGTTATTGGTTTTGGGGCAGGAAGATGTACAAAATGTCCCCTCCAAATATGTTCTTCGTCGTTGGAGCAAACTTGTTCGAAGAAAGCACACACTTATTAGAGCATCTTATAGTCAATTGCATCAGGAACCGAAGATGCAAAGATACCAATCGTTGTGTATGCGGTTCTATGACATAGTTGAGGCTGCGTGTGAATCTGAAAGTGCTTCTAATGACTTGGAGAAAGAATTGGAATGTTTATCTAAAAAATTGGGTTTCACTTCACCATTGAAAAATAACATCATAAGTGAGGAAGGACAACTAAGGTATGAGAATCCTTTGACCGATACTCCATCGAGCCATACATGTGGAAGCACTGATGTACTTGTTCGAAGTCCAGTCGCTGTTAAGCGAAAAGGCAGACCGAGAACTAATAGATTGAAGTCAGCCGTTGAGAGTAGAACTAAAAAATCAAAATCGGCTCAAGGGAAACATTCTTCAACAACAACTGTTCAACCACCCGTGAGTACTTCAAATATTGTAATACACGTATTATTGATTACTTTTCTTATATGTTGGTAATATGTGTTCCTCTGTGCAATCAGGAAACCACAACAAGTACTGTTGCACAACTGCAACAACGCGAGGATCATACAACCCAAAGCCATGAAGTTTCCCAAGTATCTGAAGTTCCTCCAAATGGATTTATGTCATTGTTATCTGCTGTTCATAACAATTTACATAATACACAATGTTGATATATATGGGTTTCGGATGATATGCTTGTACATTATCTGTTACTGGAATGATGTCCATAACCTCCACAAGTAAAATCTTCAATATCAAACACAGCACATGCAAGGCAGTAGTAATCGATTACAAAAATTGTGTAATCGATTACATCACTGGTTTTGACATTTAATTTACTTCCTGACGGTTCATAACAAAAATTTTTCTGTTTCACAGGACAATGCGCTGACAGTTAATGCTGTCACCGGACAGTTACTGCTGTCACCGGACAGTTACTGCTGTCACCCACTACCACAATTTCATATTAAATACAACTGTAACCTACATCAGTCCTTTGATAACCCTCTACCACAAATCATTTAACTTCCTACCCCCTTTGGAAAGCGTGGTAACCCAAATGGCAGATCGGGCTCAGAAGAAAATGAGGGCTTCTTCTTCGACACGGGGGCCTCCCAATCGGCCACCGCCATCCCCACCACTCTCTCCACCACTTACGAGTAATGAACTGTTCTCCAACGACGACCAATATGAAAGGTTCTCTACACATTTCTTTGAGCGTCCAATACTGCAAGGGAAGTATCTTGATGTTGACTTTTTTGGTGATGGTACATTCAAATTCTTCGACATCTTGACAAAAGCTGAGCTAAGTGATTTTGTCGCTTATAGACGCCACTACTACCCTGAATTAGTCCGTGTTTTCTATAGCAATATGCGGGTTTCTGATTCCGGAGTAATAAGAACTGAGGTGAAAAAGGTGAAAATCACAATCAAACCTTCACTTTTTCATAAACTAACTTCCATCCCTTCTGTTGGTGCTCGTTTTGAAGGAAATCTTGTTGACGAGTGGAAAGATGAATACAATTCTGTTAGTGCTAGGCAATTGATCTGCAAACCAGGTTCAAACATACAAGGTAGAATACTGGCCGGCACTATGAAGTTTCAAACTAGGATACTACATTATGTACTTTGTCGTATATTAGTTCCTCGATCAACGAATGTTGCACAGGCAACAGAGGAGGACATTATGTTGCTGTGGGCACTAATGAATTCTGTTCAGATTAATTGGGGGCATCTCATTCGAAACAGGATGAAAAGGGCTACCAGGGACAACGCCCAACTACCATATCCCCATCTAATAACCACATTCATGGAACACTTTGGTGTGCCTACAGAAACTGATCCTTTTACCCAAGTTAAGAACAAACAGAGGATTGGTTTGGAAGTTCTATCATCATTTGGTTATCACGAAACTCATGAAGGAATTTGGGTTCCCAAAGTTGACGTTGGGAATATACAAGAACAAGTAGGGATTGAAGAAGATGTGGAAGTTGGTAATGAAGAACATGAAGTCCGTCAACCCTCTGACAATCCACAACCAACCTCTTCTCAGACATAATCGATTACGACTTGTTCAAATGTTGGTTCCACAAATACTTTATGTACACTTGTTCAAAGGTTGGTATATTAATCGATTACGACTTCCCGTTAATCGATTACACCACCGTTAGTTATTCCAAGGTTTCCCTGCCATGATCTCTGAACCTGCCAAACACTGAAAAAATGGTTCCAGACAGTACTGGGGAGTTATTCAATCTTATATGGGTAGACCCGTCAGACTTTTGGTACACTAGTTTATCTTTGTTATATTAATCGATTACGGGTCCCTGGTAATCGATTACACCACCGTTAGTTATTCCCACGTTTCCCTTCCATGATCTCTGAACCTGGCAAACACTGAAAAAACGGTTCCAGACAATACTGGGGAGTTATTCAATCTTATATGGCTAGACCCGTCAGACTTTTGGTACACTATTATATCGTTGTTATATTAATCGATTACGGGTCCCTGGTAATCGATTACATCACCGTTAGTTATTCCCACGTTTCCCTTCCATGATCTCTGAACCTGGCAAACACTGAAAAAACGTTTCCAGCCAGTACTGGGGAGTTATTCAATTTTGTGTGGGTAGACCAGTCAGAATTTTGGTACACAATGAGATTGTTGTTATATTAATCGATTACGGGTCCCTGGTAATCGATTACACCACCGTTAGTTATTCCCACGTTTCCCTGCCATGATCTCTGAACCTGCCAAACACTGAAAAAACGGTTCCAGCCAGTACTGGGGAGTTATTCAATTTTGTGTGGGTAGACCAGTCAGAATTTTGGTACACCATGAGATTGTTGTTATATTAATCGATTACGGGTCCCTGTTAATCGATTACACCAACGTTTGTTATTCCCAGGTTTCCCTGCCATGATCTCTGAACTTGGCAAACACAAAAAAAAAAAACTACTGGGGAGTTAATTAACCCTGTTTGGGGAGACCAGACACACTTCTGGTACACAATGAGATTATTGCTAAATTAATCGATTACGACTCCCCGTTAATCGATTACACCACCGTTACTTTGTCCCAGGTTTCCCTGCAATGATCTGTGAACCTGGCAAACAATCAAAAAACGCTACCATACACTACTGGGGAGTTTATCAGCCCTGTGTGGGTACACCAGTCATACTTTTGGCACACAATGAGATAGTTGTTATATTAATCGATTACGAGTACCAGGTAATCGATTACAGCACCGTTAGTTGTTCCCCAGGTTTCCCTGACATGATCTCTGAACCTGCCAAACACTGAAAAAATGGTTCCAGACA
This sequence comes from Vigna nakashimae, assembly GCA_034642375.1. Taxonomy (NCBI): domain Eukaryota; kingdom Viridiplantae; phylum Streptophyta; class Magnoliopsida; order Fabales; family Fabaceae; genus Vigna; species Vigna nakashimae. Next base: position 17,049,715 of record CM067760.1, on the reverse strand, counting down.
TTACTGGAGAGTTATTCAATCTTATGTGGGTAGACCAGTCAGACTTTTGGTGCAGAATGAGATCGTTGTTATATTAATCGATTACGGGTCCCTGGTAATCGATTACAACACCGTTAGTCTGTCCCAGGTTTCCATGCCAGGAACTCTGAAGCTGGTAACACCTTCGTTTCCTCTTCAAAACGCATTATGGTTCACAAAACCTTGCACAATGACGAAGATCGTGCGCAAAACCTTTTAAGAACGCTGAAAAAACACGACCAAACACTACTGGGGAGTTATTTACCCATTTTTGGGTATCGTGGACATACTTTTGGTAAACATTCCCATTTCTGGACTAGTAATCGATTATAACTCTCCTGTAATCGATTACAGCTTCCTCAAACCTGGACATTTCATATAACTACCACAATTTCAACTTCCCACTGCTACCAAACAACAAATGGAATTATTATAACATTCAAAACTGAAACAACCACTTTCTTTATCAACAATACCAAAGAAAATTGTTCCAAATACAACTATCCATAATTAAACACCATCCTAATACTGGAATAATCAGAAATTACATTAATTAATCAAGTTTCGGACTATATCCAGTGTAGGGAGTTCTACAAACATGGCTTTTGTAACGTTTTCGACGTACTTTTTCCTTCATAACGGTTTCATGGCTGTAAACTCCCCCCTCACAGTCAAAGTTAATGTAAAAATCATGTTGGTTACACGGTGTACTGTAACCACCTTCATCTTTATTATTCCCTTCAAGCAGCTCAGCCTGCAATCTAGATAACTCTTCTTCAAGTTCTTCAATTACACCATCTTGTTCCTCTAAAGCATCATTAATACCTTTTATCAGTTTCATATTGATTGTTGATTTGTCTTCTTTATTCAATTCCTCTCCATTTGAATTAACTGATGCTTTGACACATGTTTCACTGTTTTCTGTCCTTGATGCACCATAATCATCAAGCATCTGCAATTTCATCACAATTACCATTACATAAAACATTCATTCAAACAAATGTAATAAAATGATAAAGTACATACCACACCCGTCTCCATTGCACGTTTAATGAACTTGTCACCAACATTTATATTCATCCAATGCAAAAATCTTGGATATTTATGTACACAAACATTGGAAGGAATGAAACGATCACAAAACCATACCTGAAATACATCATAGACGTCATAATTAGTCATCTCAATTCACAAACAGCAAACAATCCATGGAACAAATTTACCTGGAACACGTATACACAACCATCCACATAAGCAGTGGTTGCACCTTTTCCTCTATTCCACGTTGTACAAGCTTTGCACAGACTGCTAAGTAGATAATGGTACACTATACGAGCCCAACAAAAAGTTCCCAGATCACTGATTCTATCAACAATTTCAAACAAAATTGGGAATATTGTTCTGCTGCGATTAGGAAACAGTACTTCACTAATTGCTACCAAAATGTACAACCTACAAACATCTATTGAAGGCAACTTTTTGTGTTGCTTAAAAATAAATTCATATACCAAATCCAATTCATATTTTCCATCACCAAAGTACTTGCGACAATGACTTTCACTGAGTTTGTTTTCATTCAATTTAATCTGCTCACCAACCAAACCCAACCCTAGGCTTAAGCTGACATCTATTTCCTTGAATTCAACAAATTTATCTCTAAAACTAAAACCACCTCTGTCATCATCCCATCTAATCAGTAAATCGCTCAGAATATTCCTTCCAATCTTAATATTACCATGTAATTCTAAAAACCATCGAAAGTGAGTCTTGGAGATTATGGACTTCTGCTCCTCACTCAAAATGTCATTCAAAGAAGCAATACGTTTCGTTTTCAATGAGTGACGAACAAACAGCTGCAAAAAAAAAGTGTATTTTGGTACAAATAACCAACGTAAGTCACAACCCAAAAGCAACACACACCAAAAAAATTACCAACACATGCAACACCAAAATCCCCTCCCCAAAATACGAATACGGAGACACGAAAAAGTTCATACCTTGTTCGAACAACCACTGTCACCGGACGAACCCATTGCACAATAAAATTAACAACTTCCACCAAATCCACACCCAACGACACAACGCTAATCTCTAACTCAAACAAAGAAGACGAGTTCACACAGACACCGAAGGAGACAACGGTGATCTACAACTCAAACAAACAAACCCAATGTCCACAGACATTCAAACCAACAAAAATGGTCACACGGAAGCGGGACAGAGAGATCTTGAAAACAAACGAAACCCTTACAATGGAGGACGAACAACACTGTTATGAAGACAGAAGTTCAAATGAATTTCAAATCCCTAAAATGGAGAGAGAACAAGTTGATAAGGACAGAACTTACAGTTCGAAAATGAAGAGGGCAATTTCGGAATCCTAACTTCTAGCCCCTCCAAATCAGATTTTTAATTACAAATAACATTCAAATTTCGATCACTTAAAAGTTGACACGTGGCGTTGTCAAATTTTTGTCAAATTTGCGTTGTTGGAATATCGCTGTCCAAAAAAAAAGAATAATAGGGAAGAGGTGTCGTAGAGTGGATATAATAAATATTCCTTACAACATAGAGTGAATGATATAATAATATTTCTCTCTCCCACTAATACAACCATTAAGACATGAATATAAATTTGAAATTTTTTATCATAGATGAAAGTGTAATAGGTGCATGTCCCTTATGCGTGTTCATCTTTAAGTGCTCAAATTATTATATATTGTAAAGCAATTTTCACAAGGTATTGTATTGTAATTTTGACATTGTAATCCTTGAATCTTGATATGCAACCTCGTTAGATTTAGCTTGAGCGCTTCATGTGGTCATATTTCCTTTGTTCTTATGTTTATTTTAAAATCAAAATTAACTAGAGGCAATATACACATAGTATATATCACACATATAATATATGTCTTTCCTTTCCTTCCTTTAGTATCATGGGGTAGGGTAAACTTCTAAAAAATTCTTTTCATATTTTATAAAAGGAGTCCTCGTTAAATAATCATTCAAATATAGTTAGTTTGTATATAGAAATTTTGGGAATTAATGATTATTTAAACAATTAATTAAAACAAGTAATGCAATTACTAATTATAGTTAATTTTATAAGTAAAAATAATTCAATTGCTTTGTAAATGATTTTTTTTTATTAAATATCTTATGAACATTAGATCTTCTAATAGAAGGTTCTATGAACATATATATCATAACAAAAAATATCATTTCATACAACAAAATTACTTATTATTAATGGTAAAATTTTTGTTGTTGCACTACCAAAACAGATGATTTGCAATCAAGATCTGGAGAAGCAAGAAAATCACCTATGACACCTAACTCTGGAAACTCACTCCATTCTTGAAGACTTTTTGTTTGAGGACAATCAATACCATGGCGTCTCCCAACTATAAAAAAGTCATGATCTTCTGCCATACGATGAAGAAGAGAAGCTACTTGGGCACCATCCTCCACTGTTATTTCCTCATACACAACATTTTTCATACTAGAACATTCTCTTTTAGCATTTTTTAATATTGTACGATCAAGCATAATGTCCTCGTTATGTTTTTCATCCTTGTTTTCGCTTGTTGTAATGTGATACACCACAAGGTTAACATTAGCAGTGTCTTTGGCTGCTCTATTGGCCAAGCACAAAGCCTCTCTATCATCATCACCACCGAAAAAGATCATGGCTAATCGAAGTGGTGAATCACTTTTACGAACAAAACGAGTCACTAATATTCCAACCGAGCATGGAGCCTTATCCATGACCTTACAACTCAGCAACCTCACAGTCTTGTCCTCGTGTTCAATTTTTCCATCAAAAGACCATCTTCGATGAAAAGGAAGAATGATGATTGATGCAACTTTATCCAATGCAAGGTAGCACACGTCTTCATGCATCAGTGTAGGTGGAGATATGGCTGTATAAGGGTATATTGTTGTTGCACCTAGCTTTTCATCTTCATGGAGTTTGAAGGAAAGGATGACATTCTCCGAGTAGGAGTTTCTTGCAAAAGAAGGAACACCTCTTTTCATCTTGTGAGAAATGAAAATAGGACTAGAACGCCCTACTAGTTCAATCACATGAAGAACATCCACAGTTGTTGGATACAGTGGTGTAGGATTAAATAGATCAAGAGATGATATTATAGGTACTGTGTGATGATGTTTATGAATACAAACTAGGATCCGGAGATTGGAGTCAATTTTCAAATCAGACATGTTCCTTTTCTGGTAGCCAAAATATTTTCTTGAAGGGTCATACAAACGTTTCACCAGCAATTGCACAACGCTATTTGAGATCATGATCATTGTTAGAGCCACAGTATAACGTATAGGTTGGATGTCCTGCATATAATATATATATATATATATATATATATATATATATATATATAATAAGTATCATGATCATTAACTGTTTTTAGAAAACAAAGAAGAAGAAATTTTGAAAGCCATCAAAAGCAGTTGTATTTGAAAAGTCAATCTCTTACCCTTTTGTCCAATGCAGAGCTATACATGGCTACTTCCACAATGCCTTTGCAATCTAGAAGGAGGGCAAGAGAAAGTGCATCCTTTAGTGATAGCTTGAAATAGAGTGCAGATGCTACGTAAGATATAAGTTTCATTAGATGACCAGTAATGATCATAAGGACGGTGCCTATAAATATAGGTGATGTGAATTCTACCAAGGAATAATTCATCTTCATTGCACATGTAGTGATGAAGATTGGCATGAGAAATTCTAAACCAAAAGTATGAACCCTTTTAACTAATGAAGATCCTAATGGAGGTCCATCTGGTGTAGCCAATCCATAAAGGAAAGGTAGAAGAATGAATTCTATATTGAAGAGCATTGAACACCAACCCAAAACAAAGAGAACCCCAATGATAACGTTGATGTAAATATCCTTCACTTCTTGGCTTTCTGGTGTGTGCTCAATCACCAAGAACATTGCAGGCCGATAGACAAAGAAAATGATGATTATTATAGCGAAAAGCAACACCAAATTTATACTATTTTCATTCACTTTCCTGGTATCAAAGGCTGCAGATGCAATTACAAGAATATTACTCAGCGTGTCACCCACCAGTGCAGAAGATAACGCCAATCTTCCAAGTTCAGAGTTTAGGATTTGAAGGTCATTGAGGACGGAGGCAATCACTGTAAAAGAAGTCATGTTCTGTGTCACCAATATAACAATAGTTGAATGCACTATTGTACCCTCGGATGTATGTTTAGAAATGTGTTCTACAGATGAATAACCAATTAGTAGAGGAAATAGCAACCCCACAATGGCAATAATCCATCCTTGTCTTCCTGTTCTGGTGATCATGCTGAAATCCATTTTCACACCATTCTCAAAGACAAATAGCATATAACCAAGTGATGCTATAGTAGCAAGTGTATCTTGACTTCCATAAGGAAACAACATTGTCTTCTCTTTCTCTAATATACTCAAGGATGGTCCTAAAATGAGCCCAGCCTTCAAATAAAGATAATACATTTTGTTAGACATATATTACAGATGTGTTGATCAATCTAAATTTGCTCCGGGTTAATTTTCCTATCTATTGTATGATTTAAGATTCTATAACAATCTTAACAATAAACCAATCCTTTAAAAAAGCATACACTATGAGGAGAAAACTTACCATCAATTGTGAAAAAATGGCAGGAAAACCCAGCTTCTTTAAAGGGTAATTCAAAGTTCGTGTTACAGTGTAAATCAAAACCACTTGGAGTAGAAATATTGGCATAGATGACTTTAAAGGAGACCCTTCTGTGCTATGTTTTCCCCATAGGCCATCTGATGCGATATTGGGCGGAGTTTTAAGGCAAACACCACATTTTGCAGTATGATCAGAAACATTGATCTGATTAATTGAAGCAAACAATGTATCCACATCCATTTCACAAACTCAATTTAAATCCTCAGAAAAAATTCAAGGAGTTAATGAGAAAGATAAATTGAATGAAGTGAATGGACTGAAGGAAAAGAAAACATCAAAAGACATATATATTATAATTGGAACTAGTATATTTAGAATACGATGTTTAGAATAGAACAAATGATTCACTAGCTCATTGTTTTGCTGTAAGTGTGAATCTTCATGACAAAGAAGACAACATCACAGATAAACTAATTTAAGTCAGACAATTTTGTAAAAGGAGTTATTATTAGAAAGGACAAGTAGAACCTAATTTATAATAGAGAAGCGGTTAATGCCATAAAAAATAAACTAAAAGTGATTAAGCCACTATATTAAGGGAAGGATAAACAGTTCGATAACACACTTTTACATTTCGTTTGATACATAATATAAAGGTAAGAATAAATTTAAAAAATTTAGGTATATCAAAATAATATTATTTTAAGAAAAGACATCACAGATGCTCTAATATGTATTTAGGACTATTGGCACAAGTAAAAAAAAATGGTCATTTTTTAACTCAAATCATAATTATTATATCATCATCAAAGAAACCTATCTAGCAATTCGTTTGAGAGGCACTACAATAATTTTATTTTATTTTTCTTAAGATTATAAGTATTATGTGTAAGTATTGTTTTTATGTAACCAATATGTTTTTAATCAATTTGAATATGTAACCAATATGTTTTTAATCAATTTATTTTCAATAAATACAATTGAGAATGTCAATATATTTGTTGACGGTGATGGTCAAGGCCATCGAGCTATAGAATCTCAGTGCCACTTCACTTAGAACACTGAATGTCTGATACTAATTGTATATTTGCTTTTGGAACGTTGAATTTGAGTATTAGAATATACATTATTTGGGGTTTGAGTTTAGGGATGAGATACTTCCCTCCATGAATCTAGTTATACTCTAAAATAGGAACCAATATGAAAGAGATGTACACTCAAACTTGTTCTTACCTTGGAGTATAGCTTAGTTTCTATGAAAATATTATAACCGATAAATAATAGGTTTAAATCCTTTAATTGTCCTTATTTACGTGGAATTTTCCCATTTTGATTTCCTTCTTATGAGAATCCTCAATTGAGTCCTTATAAGTGCTAATTTGAATCAATTGAGTTCTTGTCGTTAAATTTAGTTCATAGAGTTAAGTTTTTACACAAGTGGGAGGATGACATTAATTTCTTTAAACGTGACATGTTTAGAGTTCAAACGTGACATTTGGCCATCTTCTTCTCCTTTTTACATCTTCTCGTCATTCCCAATCCCAATCTTCTTCTCCATTCTCAGCACTCTCTGTAAATAGGTACGCTCCCCTTCTAAAGCTATCAATCCAATAATCCTCCTTTCTTTAACTTTAGTTATGCTCTTTATTTTTCGCACATGCATTAGGTTTTCATTTCCTCTTTTCATTTTTCTTCTTGGTCATTGTCGAGGACAACAATAATGGGAGCGGTTTGTTCGGCTGGCATGGTGGAGAGAAATGCTGAACTTGGAAGGAAGAGTTTTCGGCTTTTCTAGGATGTTTGGTTGTTACGAGCATATATTCTCTTTCTCATACTGGCTGATGGAGTTGTACTTGGTACTTAAATTTCATAGAATAGTTTTCATACTGATATCTATCTGAAGATTGTATTTAATCCTTTTGGAACTCCTAGATCCCATTATTTTAATGACTTTTAATTTTGTAATACTCATTTATCTAAGTCTAACATAAATTGATATTTTTTGTGAGTAAATGTTTGCCCACATCTTAGAAGGTTTGGGATAGTCAGTGCTCTGGGGAGTGGGATGAACGGAAAAGAGAGAGTAAAGAGATTGAATAGAATATGTGGAAGTGGGAGGGTGATGAACGGGTCGCACCGCTCACAAAAGTTTGTGCATAAAAGAATGCAGTATAACTAGGAAGTGACTCCTAAGTCGTCTCTCAAGGACCAATTTTGGTGGTTCAGTCTTAGATTTATCACGAAGTGGGGGGGTTTGTAAATGGTTTTTGGTTACGGAAAATAAATTAAAATTGGAATTTAAACACAACTGAATTTAAAAACACCGAAATAAATTTTAACGACTGTAAAACCAAACGGTAAAAACGGAACTATAAATATGCAGAAACGGTTAAAACTAAACACAGAAATAAAAACATCAGTGAAAATGAACTGTAAAAATGACGTTTGGAAAATAAACGATAAAACACATTGACAATATTTAACGATGCAGAAAACAGTAAACGGTAAAATAAAAGAGACGAAAATGAATTAAAAGTACTGAAAATGAAATTCATCAAAAGGTTTAACATTGAAAATAAAGTTCTTGAATACTACACGTAAAAATGAAAATGAAATGAGCAATATACTGTAACACACTCTTACTGCTTCAGAAATCAAATTACATTTTGCACTGTTTTAAAATGAAACTGGAAAGCTGTTAAAAGAGGAAGAGGCAGAGAGCCTCTTCCAGGGCCATGAATTCTATACTACACTACTCCTAAAATCTACACTAAAATCTGATTAATTCTCCTCTGCCGCTGCTTCTCTTTTATAGCCAAAACTCATAAGCATCCTCCCGTGACTTCTCCTTCATTTCAACATTTTGTTTTTGTGTGGCAGCCTGAATTCCTTTCCCGTGACTTGTTTTTGTCTCCCCCTTCCACTCCTAGATGTGCCAAGGAAATAGGCTAGGGCCCTCCACTTCTTGTCTTCACTTGCTGTAATTTGTTTCTGCATGCATCCTTCTCCATTCCAAAACAATGGATCAATTTTTCTCCTCCACGGCTGCTTCAAAGTGCTGGACTGCCTAAGTGTTTGCCTTGAATTTCCTCGTCAACTCATGGCAGCTGCAGCTCCTTCAATTTCCTTGGTCTGGTTGGTTACTGGAATGCAGTGAAGTTACTGGATTCTGCAGGCCTCATCTTCCAACTCAGCTGGAACTGCTGTGTGAAGCTCCTTCCTCCAACCGTGGTGCTGCTGGAACGCTGCTTCCCAACTTAGGTGGTTTCTTCATTGCTGGACCGTGAACTCCTCCTCTGCTACCATGGCAGTGAGCTAGCTTCCTTGGTTGAAGTGTTCCAGTAGGCCGTGAGCTTCCCCAAATGGAGATCAAAATCCATAAGCTTCTTCTCCAAATGAATGTCCAAAACCAGAGTAGAAGAGCACATCAAACAAATTTGCACATCTCTTTTCAAGCAAAAAGGGCTGTGAGCTTTTCTCTCTTTTCGGTAGCTTCACTTCTTTCAAACCACAAGCAAAAATCTCTCTTAATGTGACCGTGACTGCTGTTTTGTATTGGTCTAGCTTTCCTTTTTATTGTTGGACCGTGGAAGTGTAGCTTCCTCCTTGTTCCAGCTGCAGGTGGATGCTTCTTCTTCTTCCTTCTCCATTTAGCGGTAGCCTCCTTTCTTCATTCCAGCATGTGTGCTTTTCTTCCAGCCGTGAGATGTGGCCTGCCCTCAATAATTGGTGGTCTTTTGCATACTTCAGTAAAGAGATAAGAATCCATGTGGTGTTTTGCTTTCTTCAACATAAATCAAATGAGGGCCCTACAAAGTTGATGATGTGGTGGCCATTCATGTGCTTTACTTCTTGTAGAATAAGAGAATGAGAATGTGCTGTAAGGGAAAACCGTGAACAGCACGTGGTCCCCTCCTCTATTTTGTGTCTCCCATTTCCTTCCAAAAGAATTAAGCTTCCCCATTTTGTATGTGTTTTACCGAGAATGCTTTGTGGCATGCTTCAATTGAAAACAATATTTCCATGTTTGCTAGCTTATTGAATATGCCGTGTGCTTCTACAAGTGTGGCCCCTTCATTGTTTCATTTCAATTCTATGTGCTTTGGTGTTTGCCCAAGAAAACCGAGAGTTGCCTTCCAATGTGGTCCCCTCCATTATCTTCATCATTTGGCAAAGAATGAATAGGCATCATGAATTGGCCGTGAGTTTTTATTTTGTTGTAGCAATCTCACTACAAAAATTAACACCACATTACAAAATATAAACTTAAAATAAAACTTTGCAAAATAGAATTTCTAATGGGTCCTAGGCCGTGTGGTGTATGTTGCCAAGCCATTTTTGCTTCTACAAATTCAAGAAAAAATATTTCATCACAGATTAACACAATATTAAATCACTCCAATGCAGCTTCTTCCAAACACAGTGTGTGAATGAATTTTCTTCCAAATGTCCTAACATATTTACAGAATTTTCCCTACACTCAATAATGTAAATAATTAGTCTCAGATAATTCAAATTAACTAAAATAAGAATTTCTGATCGGATTAAGCTCAATTCAGTAAAATGGGAAAATACTCGACAATTATGCACAATTCCCTGATTAATTACAGCACATTAAACTAAGTGAAGTGAACAAAATATTGACTCATCAAAATAGACCACACTTAGTCTTTTGCACTCCTAGGCAAAATTAAGACACAAATTAGGGAATAGTTCAAAGGACTCTCAGGAAGGTGACACAAATGCAGCATACAGAAAACAAAGACTCACAAGAGAAATAAACAGAATTTACATAATTCTCAAGAATTCTGGACAGATAAAAGAAGTAGAAAATATCCAACACAAAATCAAATAAAGCAGATACTCACAGAAATCATCCAAGCAATTCAAAACATGGTAAAATAATTATTCAGTTTAAGAGGTGATTCAAAAATAACAAAACCTCACAGATGCACTCACAGTGTTTTTCTCAAGTGTCTAGGGTAAATCAATGTCACTCAATGCACTCAAGAAAGCAAACACAAGCAGACTTGGCAAGTCTCTAATTATCAATACTTAAAACATATGCATGTTCAGATCAAAAGGTCTTTACTCGGTTGTAATGGGGCCAAGGACAGGGGAGGATAAATATGGATAAGTAGCTATAGCTCAGAAGAAATAGAGGTGCACTAGGAAAAAAAATGTAAACACAGTGAAATCTCACCCAAACCTCTAATTCAATCCTCTTCTCGACTCCATTATTTACAAAATTATTTTTAAATTTTTCTCTTTTTCTCATCATTTTTTTTTTATCCTGTCTTTTTTTTTTTTTTTTTTATCACACAACAGGATATAAATTATCATTTCAAAACATGATGAGGAACCAACTAGCCAATTCATCAGAATTCCCAAGGAGACCACACTTATTCACAAAATACTTTTATAGCTCCAGACTTTCCTAAGGTTAAGGTAATCATTTGTTTTTCACTTAGGATCAGTGTATGAGCTTCAACACAAAGAAATATATACAGTATAGGCTCAAAGGGGTTATCAAAGGATAATAACAAGGTAGGCTTATTTGGCTAAAGAGGCTCAAGAACAAAAATGCCTTTATCACTTCCAAAAATGCATATAAATCAAGTATATCAAAAAGAATCAAGCCAAGGCATATGTGCAAGCAATCAAGATACATATCATACAAGAAAGAAAATTAAGTGGCTCAAATTCTCACACAGGGCATTCGTTACAATCAAATCAACCTCTTAAACATTATAATCATCTTCCAAGCAGAGAAAAGCAAGGATTTCAAACCATAAGTATTAATGAAGTGAAGGAAAAATCTACAACTTAAACATCATCCAGAAATCAAAAGAAAAATGTAAAATTTATTGCACACAAAACACACTAAAAACCACTTAAAACAGAAAAAATTTAACACTCAAAAACAAAAAATTTAACACACAAAATACAAACTTAACAGAAACAAACAGAAAATCAAAATTTCTCCCCAGTAGACCACACTTAAATCACACAATGTCCTCAGTGTGTTACAATCATCAGATTATCAATTTCAGAGCAGTCAAATAATATAGACAAGTGCAATAAAAATAGAAAAATGGGAAGAAATTTTCAGTAACATCCATCAGCAGATGTTATCAGGGACATCCATCAGCAGATGTCTAAAACACCTAGCACCCATCAGTAGATGCTAATAATTTTTATTATTTTTTTTTTTATTTTTTATTTTTTATTTTTGAAAAAGGAGACCGGTACTGTGACAACAGTCTCGGTAGCAAAGACCGGTACTGTTGCTACAGTGGAAAACATCTGGCTATAAATAGGCCGCTCCTCCGCGTCCAGTGCCATTTCTGATCCCTCACTCTCTCTCTACTCTCTTCTCTCTGCTCTTTCAACTCTCTCTGCTCTCTTCTCTTTGCTCTCTTCTCTCTCTGCTCTCTGCTCTCTCTCGAGCGTCTGGATCTGCGAGGAAGCCTCTCCACCCCGCGTCTGCTGAAGATCTGAGATCTGCGCAGAGCCCCTGTCCCTGCGTCTTCTGAAGAGTCTGAGTGAGATCCGCGAAGAGCCTCTGCAAGCCTACTTCCCCAGGTAAGTCCTTCTTCTCTAAGGATCTCCCTTTCTTTCTGCTTGCTTTACTTTTCCTGCTTTCCTTTATTTTTCTTCTCTGCTTTCCTCTTTCCTTTTCAGTATTTCCTTTATTTTTCATCTGATCTCTTGCCTGCTCTCCCTCTTTTCCATTTTTTTTATTTTTATTTTTTTGTAATTTAAACACTTAAACACATAAAACACAACTGTCTAAAAACTTAAGGGGTATATCGGCTGGAAACCAGACGTTAATCTCCCTTCGATTGAAGGTATTGCAGAGACAATCGGGTAGAACAACGCCACGTACCCCACTTAAAACTAAATAAACACATAAACATAATATACAAGAACAATATGGACAAGAACAACCGGACAACTGGACGTAGATCCGTTTAGGACCCTTTTGCAAGGACCGTGAAACAGATCTGAGACCAGACACTGAAACATCAAATACAGACTGGACAAAATAAATCTAAAAGGAAACAAGAACAAATAAAGAAAACAGAGAACTAATCTAATTTTTTTTTTTTTTATGCTTCATTTTTTTTTTAGTTCTTTTTATTATTTTTTTTTATGTTTATTTTTTTCTTTTTTTTTATGTTTTTGTTCTTTTTATTTTTATATATATATATATATTTTTTTTATTAAGTTTTAGAATATTTCAAGAGGAATGATGACGAATGAGATGGAATCAGAGAGATACACTAGTCAGCGATGGCGTCCTACAGATGATCAGATCAATATGATGACCAAAATCTACAACTATGGGGTCACACACCCAAGTCGAGCGCAAGTCGTCGAGATCGCGTCTCGACTAAGGACCTTCGCAGATGCCACCGAATATAACGTGCACTGCTGGTTTAACAACCATGGCAATCGGGTCAGGCGCTGGCAAGCGGAGATAGACCCCACAGGCACTCTCTTTTCACAACTGCCGCTATACATGTACGGTAAGACCTCTGATCACACCTCCATTGAATTTTCCATTCCTCTTCTATTATTAACACAAGTTTTTTATTTTTTATTTATTTATTTTTTTTTTGTTTGAAAGAAAACAACTGGGTGATAATGAGGGCACCGAGGCTGCTGAATCTGTTTCCAGTTCCGATCATTATCGATGACGACAGAAATGAACGAGAAATTCCTCCACCAAAGCCTCCTGTATTTCGAACCAGAACTCCCTCAACGGAGCTCTCCCTTAGACCACCACAACCAGCTCGTGAATTCTTTCATTTTTAATGTTTTATGTTTTTTTTTTTTCTTTTTTATGTTTTTGCTGGCCGAGTGTGGCCAGAATATTAATGAGGACTGTAATATGGACACTTAAATTTTTTTTTTTATTTTATTTTTTTTTTATTTTATTTTATTTGCTGGACTGTAACCTAAACGATCACTAATGATCGACTACTGCCCGTGTTTTATTATGTGTTTTTTTTTTTTTTTTTTAATTTTATATTTAAGAGCTTAAGACAGATGTTTTTCGGTGTATCAAGTTATCAATACAAGTGCTCAAATTAGTATCTCAGTCCAAACCTCACCTCTCTGCCTTTTACTGTAAATTTACTCTCTGATTTTTTTTTTTTTTTTTTTATTATAACAAAAAACTAAATAAAAGCAGAACACATATTAACGAAACAAAAGACCTAATACTGAATCAAAATATCAAACCAAATAAAACACATATTTCAAAAATAGCAAACAAAACACATATTTACAAAACATACATTAACAAAATAACAGACCTAAAACAGAACATAATTTTTTTTTTTTTAATTCATGCTCACAATTTTAAAAATGAAATAAACACAACCATCAAAAACACACCAGAAAAGCTAAATAATATGTACATAATGAGGAAAAAGAGTGCTCCCTGGTCATGGTGGCAGTTGCCAATTCTGGACAATCAGTGAGATATCTTCGACCTCAGGATCCGGCGAAGATGTCTTCAGGAGCAGCTCGCCCAGTACTGCCCTCTCACTTAAATCAGGACAAATCCCAGTAGCCACGCCACTTCTCCGAGCAAGTTGTTGAATCAATAAAATCAGGAGCCTTCTGTCCACCAACAGTTGTTGAGTCTGTGACACCGGAGTAATAAGAGAAAAAGCAGTATACTTTCCTTCATCTATCATTATTTCCTCTATGTCAGTACCTGTATTCTCATTTACTTTTGTAACCTGGTCATCAAACTCATAATCAATAGCATTTGTTATGAATTTAGAATCTGTTTGTAACACATAATCAATTTCAATACAAATCGGGCAAGAATCAGATTCACAATCACATTCACAATTCTCAGAAAACTGAGTCAGATCAACGTTTTGTTCTAACTCTATCAAGTTATGCGATTGCAAAATTCCTGTCTCAAAATCAATATTGACATATGCATCATCAACAAAATCCAAATTCAGTGCAAAGCTATTATCAATGGAAATTTCATCACTGTAATCATGTTCATTCAACACAACATTTATACCAATGGTTTCAGAGACTAATACTGAATCAAAAACTTCAGAATTGTCAATCAAGTCTGTATCAGTTTCAATCCTAAAACCTGTAGAATCATTGTGCAACAAATCACAAGCAATTAAATGTATAGGTAGATCTGGTAAAGAGCTTGTAATCTCAGTTTCAGAATAAACATGTTTTTGCTCAGAATAAATTTTCTCATGAATTTCCAATTCATCAACTGCACATTCAAGTTGAGGTACGTTTACCTCCACGGTGGAAGATAAAAATGGTCTACCTGTCTCAACAGTGTTACTCATACCTGTCTGGTCCTTAAAATAATCATCAACAGTCTCAGGTGCAAGAGTGGGATCATAGAAAGGTAGGAAAGTGGGTGTAGTAGTAAACTCATAGCTTTGCTCCCCATCTTCTATGTTGATGCCATTATCATCTTGAAAGTGTTGAGTGGCCATCTGCCCGATCTGATCAGTCAGCTTCTGAATGGCAGCTTGAGTTTCCATGCTCTCTTGCTTGAACTGCATGTTCCCTTCCTGAAACTGAATGTTCTGCATGGTCATCTGCTCCAATAACTCCTTCAATGTAGGTTCAGAAGTTGAAGGCTGAGAAGCTACTTGGGCAGGCGCATCATACTGCTGACTCTGATATTGCTGAACTGGTGGAACCGGCTCCCAAAGGGAGCTCTCAGGAATTTGAGGATGATCCATATTTTTCTCAGTATTAAAATCAGCACAAGAATCAGAGTAATATGCAGAAAGAGAATCATAATTACAGGCACTTGTAGAATAAGCACTATTCACAAAATTAAAATAGGTAGACATGGAAAATAAAAATAAAAACTAAAAACTAAAAATTACGAAACAGATAAACTAAACACATTTATACATGCTACAAGCACACACAAGACAGAACATCAATAGTAAAAAAAAAATAAATTTTTTTTTTAAATATAGCAACTAAATACAGAACACAGCACAATAAAATATAAAAGACAAAACATATATTAACACAACATAATCGAAAAACACAGCAAAAATCTAAAACGAAAAACCTGGAACTGAAGTGACAACGCCGCCAAAATTTGCTGAAGGTGTCGTTGTCGCCTACAAAAATATACAAGACAAAACACACAAAACAAACATATTAACAGAACAAAACTTTATACAACAAAAATCTAAAACCAAACCTCCATTGATTGGTCCCCGGCAACGGCGCCATTTTTGATGAACGGGTCGCACCGCTCACAAAAGTTTGTGCATAAAAGAATGCAGTATAACTAGGAAGTGACTCCTAAGTCGTCTCTCAAGGACCAATTTTGGTGGTTCAGTCTTAGATTTATCACGAAGTGGGGGGGTTTGTAAATGGTTTTTGGTTACGGAAAATAAATTAAAATTGGAATTTAAACACAACTGAATTTAAAAACACCGAAATAAATTTTAACGACTGTAAAACCAAACGGTAAAAACGGAACTATAAATATGCAGAAACGGTTAAAACTAAACACAGAAATAAAAACATCAGTGAAAATGAACTGTAAAAATGACGTTTGGAAAATAAACGATAAAACACATTGACAATATTTAACGATGCAGAAAACAGTAAACGGTAAAATAAAAGAGACGAAAATGAATTAAAAGTACTGAAAATGAAATTCATCAAAAGGTTTAACATTGAAAATAAAGTTCTTGAATACTACACGTAAAAATGAAAATGAAATGAGCAATATACTGTAACACACTCTTACTGCTTCAGAAATCAAATTACATTTTGCACTGTTTTAAAATGAAACTGGAAAGCTGTTAAAAGAGGAAGAGGCAGAGAGCCTCTTCCAGGGCCATGAATTCTATACTACACTACTCCTAAAATCTACACTAAAATCTGATTAATTCTCCTCTGCCGCTGCTTCTCTTTTATAGCCAAAACTCATAAGCATCCTCCCGTGACTTCTCCTTCATTTCAACATTTTGTTTTTGTGTGGCAGCCTGAATTCCTTTCCCGTGACTTGTTTTTGTCTCCCCCTTCCACTCCTAGATGTGCCAAGGAAATAGGCTAGGGCCCTCCACTTCTTGTCTTCACTTGCTGTAATTTGTTTCTGCATGCATCCTTCTCCATTCCAAAACAATGGATCAATTTTTCTCCTCCACGGCTGCTTCAAAGTGCTGGACTGCCTAAGTGTTTGCCTTGAATTTCCTCGTCAACTCATGGCAGCTGCAGCTCCTTCAATTTCCTTGGTCTGGTTGGTTACTGGAATGCAGTGAAGTTACTGGATTCTGCAGGCCTCATCTTCCAACTCAGCTGGAACTGCTGTGTGAAGCTCCTTCCTCCAACCGTGGTGCTGCTGGAACGCTGCTTCCCAACTTAGGTGGTTTCTTCATTGCTGGACCGTGAACTCCTCCTCTGCTACCATGGCAGTGAGCTAGCTTCCTTGGTTGAAGTGTTCCAGTAGGCCGTGAGCTTCCCCAAATGGAGATCAAAATCCATAAGCTTCTTCTCCAAATGAATGTCCAAAACCAGAGTAGAAGAGCACATCAAACAAATTTGCACATCTCTTTTCAAGCAAAAAGGGCCGTGAGCTTTTCTCTCTTTTCGGTAGCTTCACTTCTTTCAAACCACAAGCAAAAATCTCTCTTAATGTGACCGTGAGTGCTGTTTTGTATTGGTCTAGCTTTCCTTTTTATTGCTGGACCGTGGAAGTGTAGCTTCCTCCTTGTTCCAGCTGCAGGTGGATGCTTCTTCTTCTTCCTTCTCCATTTAGCGGTAGCCTCCTTTCTTCATTCCAGCATGTGTGCTTTTCTTCCAGCCGTGAGATGTGGCCTGCCCTCAATAATTGGTGGTCTTTTGCATACTTCAGTAAAGAGATAAGAATCCATGTGGTGTTTTGCTTTCTTCAACATAAATCAAATGAGGGCCCTACAAAGTTGATGATGTGGTGGCCATTCATGTGCTTTACTTCTTGTAGAATAAGAGAATGAGAATGTGCTGTAAGGGAAAACCGTGAACAGCACGTGGTCCCCTCCTCTATTTTGTGTCTCCCATTTCCTTCCAAAAGAATTAAGCTTCCCCATTTTGTATGTGTTTTACCGAGAATGCTTTGTGGCATGCTTCAATTGAAAACAATATTTCCATGTTTGCTAGCTTATTGAATATGCCGTGTGCTTCTACAAGTGTGGCCCCTTCATTGTTTCATTTCAATTCTATGTGCTTTGGTGTTTGCCCAAGAAAACCGAGAGTTGCCTTCCAATGTGGTCCCCTCCATTATCTTCATCATTTGGCAAAGAATGAATAGGCATCATGAATTGGCCGTGAGTTTTTATTTTGTTGTAGCAATCTCACTACAAAAATTAACACCACATTACAAAATATAAACTTAAAATAAAACTTTGCAAAATAGAATTTCTAATGGGTCCTAGGCCGTGTGGTGTATGTTGCCAAGCCATTTTTGCTTCTACAAATTCAAGAAAAAATATTTCATCACAGATTAACACAATATTAAATCACTCCAATGCAGCTTCTTCCAAACACAGTGTGTGAATGAATTTTCTTCCAAATGTCCTAACATATTTACAGAATTTTCCCTACACTCAATAATGTAAATAATTAGTCTCAGATAATTCAAATTAACTAAAATAAGAATTTCTGATCGGATTAAGCTCAATTCAGTAAAATGGGAAAATACTCGACAATTATGCACAATTCCCTGATTAATTACAGCACATTAAACTAAGTGAAGTGAACAAAATATTGACTCATCAGAGGGAAGTAGTAGTTTATGGAGCAAGCAAATGAAGGGTAATTTAGTCGAAGAAAATCTTTACCAAAACATCTTATCACCTTTATTATTGCTATATATTATAGACTAAGATTTTCGTTTCCTTGCTTATGAAAATTCATCGTTTAGGTCCGATTGACAAATGGTACATTAAGTAATATGTTGTTACCAAGGATATCAAATGCTGATGTACAGACCCCTCGTCAACGTATTTCTTCATTCCTAAATCTTCATGCACAGTATATGAATTACTTCCTGAGTCAGGCAAGGTTTGGAACTTTTACCATCAGCTCGTTATTTTTGGTTAATTTCCATCTAGAATTACTTAATTTACTAATTTAGTGACATCTGGCCACAGGTTCGGCAATAAAGAGGAGTTGTTTCGTGATTTCACAATTTGGGCAAAATGAAAAGTTTCGTGACTTGCATCCATGTGATTGCACTAATGAAAAAACCTTGTGATGGCAACCCCTTTAGGGATTTCCCATCCAAAGAAGTATCAACTTTACTCTAAGACCAAGAAAGGGAAGTTGAATAAAGGACTTAATCTTTTCTTTCTAAGTCTTAGCTTGTTCTTCTTTAACTAAATATCTTTACCTTGTTTTGTAGGCCAAATAATAAAGACTTGGAAACCTATGCTGCCAAGAAGCTTTGTTGCTGCTCATCATCAATTAGCCAAGTTAGAAACACATTTTACATGTGCATAATGTGGAACACAAGCCAACCGTGTGGCTTCCCTAATTCAGCATACATGTTCAATAAAGTGCACATGAAACACATGGCCTGGAAGGAGCTCCTACACGTTTGGATTCTGCACATTTTAAATGTAGCTGATGTAGCTTTCATAGCACACTTCCAAAGCTCATCTTTGCCTATAAAAAGAGAGCTCATCCATTGTAAATTGAACTTGAATTGATATAGTGAAATGCTGTTGGATTGTTTCCAACCACTACTTCTTCAAGTTCTTTGCATTGTGCCACTTTAGCACACTTATCCTCTAGCTTCCTTCCCTCTTGGAAGGCCTTCTGAGCTAGAACACTGCACACACACCTCCAAAACCGCACCAAACCTTCCATCGAACACCTGGTGTGCACCTCCGTTTGCCATTCATCCAACCATTCCGCTGCGTCATTCTGTCCAAGGAGTTGCTCCATTCTTGAAGCTTGGAGCTGCTTCCATCATTTGGTAGTCAGAGCCAGCACGTCCACGCTTGTCTTCAAGAGATAAGCCTCTCTTTTGTTCAATTTTCGTTTCTGTCATGTGCTGTCAAACTCTGTCACTGTTTTAGAAATTTTTTTTATTCTGTTTTGGTTTAATTCGTGAATGTGAGTGCTGTAATCATGCATTTGATTTTCCTTAGTGTTTGTTGATCATTTTAAACGGTGAAAATTGTTTGTATGAGTTCATTCCAGCTTTCAAAGTCATTTTCTAGTTTTGTCCAATGTCACGTGCCTATGTGCAGTTTTAACTTCTGTCAGCATGCGTTTGAATTTGTTCTGCTGTAAATTTTTCGTTTAATTTGAGTTCCAGTGCATGTGTAGCCATAGATGAATCATATAAGGCAATGACACAATGTCTAGCCTTGATTATATGTGCTAAATCAGTCCACACATGATTATGTAATCACAAATCTGCATCAAATTTGCTTCTCTGGTTTGATCACGTGCAATCTGTTTTGTCTAGATTTCTTTGCATCTAAAGCTTTGAACAGGTTTATTTGGTGATGTTAAACATGTTCCAGGCAGTGCCAACCAGTATTAATAACTACAATGCAATAAGCATAGTTGAGTTCCTCAAAAATCTGGTTTCAAGTGCTATCACAGTTTTCATTCAATCTTTTTCACCGTGATTGTTGTCTTTGATGTGTCTTAGGTGTTTAAAATTCTTCTAGCTGATATTCTGCAGTTAGATCTAGTGTTAGGACTTTCCTAGAGTCATTGTGTGTGCTTTCAAATTGTCATTTCCATGCTTTCAAAATCTGATGCAGTTTTGGTCCAATTTTCTTGAATTTTGGCAACTGCTACTGTCATACAAAGCTACTGGCTGTTTCTATGCATTATGAACAATTAAACATGTGTATTGTGTCATTTGAAACTTGTGTAAACTGTTTCCTTGGTCCATTTTCATTAAATCTGCAAAAGCATAGTTTGACTTCCCATTTTTTGCTTCCAAATTGAAACTCAACCAGTCATACTCTGATTCAGTGGATATTGAAACAGTTTGGTTGTTTCTATACACGTATTTGGTGCATCAAAGTTCATCTTTACTGTTCATTTGGTCACTTTTAAACCTTTGTGCCAAAACACTTTCTAAAACATCAAATTTGCCTAAATTTGGAAGTGCACTACCGATTTGCTGCTGCAGTGTGTTTCATTGCTGTCTAAGTGTTTGTACACATCAAAATTGATGAGATAAACTTGCTTGAACCATCAATTAACCTTTCCAAACACTGCCATACAATTTTCACTTTGAAAGCACCATTTTTACATCATTTTTCTGGTGCAGTATGCAAATAAGTGCTGTTTGATTTTGTCCACCCTTTAAATTTTCATTTTTGGATTGGCAAAAGCTGGTTTCAAGTTTCCAAATGCAATGATATGATTAAAAGAGTGTATTACATCCATAAAAAGCAAGAGAAAACCAAGCAATCCAGTTTTGACCCCAAAACCCGAAAATCACAAAATCTGAGATTCATTGGGGACTTTCATCAAACAGTTTCCAAAATTATCAAACAGTTTCACTGCACTTGATTTTGATCTTTGTTTTTGCTTTTTCTATCTTGTTTAATGTGTTCTAGTGCCTCTCCTAGGTTCCTTTAGTGTCCCTCCTGTGATTCTAAGCTTAAATTCACTTGAATTCAACTTGTTTGCCTTCTAATTTGTGCCCAAAATCTGTTCTGCGAAAATACATTTCTGGTGCAGCAGTTGGTTTTTGTTGACTGTTTGGTGTTTGTTTTGGGTGCTGTGACGAATTGGTGCAGCTGGTTTTACCTCAGATTTCTTGTTCCAAGAGGATAGCATCTTAGGAAGTGGATGAGGTGTTAAAAGGGCTTCAAGCTTGGACTCCGAGTGTACTTCTTTCTTGCTGTTCCAGCACTAATTTCAGCAGCAGTTTCAGCAACCATACCACCTTTTTGCTCATGATTTTGGACCAGCACTTTGTGAAACAGCAGCCACACTTGGCTTTGCTACTTTTGTAAAAATTTTACTTGTAATTTTGGCTTGGTATCACGGAACCTTTGTAATTTCTTTCCATTTTGTGTTCATTTTCAACTTAAAGTGACTTGGAAAAATGCTTTTCAAGCAATTCCAAGTGCACCATCAAACATTGTAATAGTTTAGATTCCACTTCTTAGTGTGAAAGTGTGTCAAGTGGCTCCAAGTGTCATTTGCACTTTCACTTAGGACCGTGTCTCATTCATTTCCATTTGCTTTACTTTACTTTGCTTGTTGACTTTTATGTTTTAAGTCTCCGTGGTACTTAGGGGCGCGTTTCATATAGATAAACCTTCATTTGGTTTCTAGGTGCATTTCATCTTGCATTTAAAAAGCTTTTGAAAGATTTCTACCTAGAAATTAAGGTAAGAAACAACCAAAGACACTCTGGCTAGGAAGGACAAGGTTCTTAAGCTTGTCCATTGAGACTCACCTCTCCTTCCTGGGAGCTATTTGGTTAATTTTACCTCTAGAACCTTTCTAGAAATCCTTCACAAAAATTTAAAGAGTTTTGATGTCTTGTTATGATTCCTATAGGTCTTCTTCTTCATATAGGTCCTCTCGGTCTTCTAGTTTTGATCAATCCATTACTTTCAAAGAAATTAAAAGAAAACTTGATGAAGCTAGAAGAAGGACTTGTTCCTATCATGAATTTGATCGGATGGAGGATGAATTGTATAAACAAGCTAGGGCAAATATTCCATACTTTGGTGCGGATATTGGTGCATTAACATACCTAGCTTGGGAAAAGGACATTAATGACATGCATCCATTTATTGCTAGAAAAAGTAAACCTGAGTCCTATTTTCATTCTAGCAATAGTGAATCTTATGTCCTTAGTCTCTACACATCTAGATTTGAAAAGCATGCAAGAGAGTGGTGGGATGAGAGACAATATCATGTTAGGATAGGTAGAAAATCTACCATTCATAATTGGTCTGAATTAAAATCTTGCATGAGAAAAGAGTTTGTGCCTTCAACTATTAAGAGAAACCTACAATTGCTAAGAGCTTACATTGAAAATGGAAAAACATTTCTTGAAAGCTTAAATGACAATGGTTTCCTTATTAGAGAACTAGAATTTATGATTTACCTTAAGGAGCTGCAAGCTAAGCAAATAGAATTAAAACTACAAAGAGATGTTGAGAGACAAGAAAGAGAGAGAGAAGAAGAGAAACAGGAAGAAGAGAGACAAGAAAGAAAGAGAGAAGAAGAAAAGAGAAAGGAAAAAGAGAGACAAGAAAGAGAGAGAAGGGAAGAGGAAAAGAAACGAGAAGAAGAAAAGATGCAAGAAGCGGAAAATATAGAGAAGGAGGTCTTGCTAATAATGACAACTCCTACTCTTACCATTACCATGGAACCTAAAAGGGAAGGGTTCTCATTCTTTACTGCTTTTCCATTTATTGTGCACTCTTCCATTATTCATTTTTCTTTTACATCAATTGTCATCCAATATTCTGTGCAATCCTTTTCAAAATATGGCAATTCAAACCTTGAGTTAATGTTACCTTTGTGTAAACAAGTAACTCAAGATAAAAATCCAATAACTTGGGACTATGGAATTTTCCATTTTTCCAAGCCTAAATTTCTGAAAATCTTTTTCAAAAATACAAGACTTTTCTTTTGTCTTCTTATCTTTGTTTACATCATCTTCATCATACTCATTTTTGCAATCTTTTGTAGATATATTTTTGATCCCGGAGGAACGTAAAAACCGAAGTTGTGCTTCTTTATTTCTTCCCGATTTGAGGACAAATCGTTTTTAAAGAGGGAGAGAATGATGGCAACCCCTTTAGGGATTTCCCATCCAAAGAAGTATCAACTTTACTCTAAGACCAAGAAAGGGAAGTTGAATAAAGGACTTAATCTTTTCTTTCTAAGTCTTAGCTTGTTCTTCTTTAACTAAATATCTTTACCTTGTTTTGTAGGCCAAATAATAAAGACTTGGAAACCTATGCTGCCAAGAAGCTTTGCTGCTGCTCATCATCAATTAGCCAAGTTAGAAACACATTTTACATGTGCATAATGTGGAACACAAGCCAACCGTGTGGCTTCCCTAATTCAGCATACATGTTCAATAAAGTGCACATGAAACACATGGCCTGGAAGGAGCTCCTACACGTTTGGATTCTGCACATTTTAAATGTAGCTGATGTAGCTTTCATAGCACACTTCCAAAGCTCATCTTTGCCTATAAAAAGAGAGCTCATCCATTGTAAATTGAACTTGAATTGATATAGTGAAATGCTGTTGGATTGTTTCCAGCCACTACTTCTTCAAGTTCTTTGCATTGTGCCACTTTAGCACACTTATCCTCTAGCTTCCTTCCCTCTTGGAAGGCCGTCTGAGCTAGAACACTGCACACACCTCCAAAACCGCACCAAACCTTCCATCGAACACCTGGTGTGCACCTCCGTTTGCCATTCATCCAACCATTCTGCTGCATCATTCTGTCCAAGGAGTATCTCCATTCTTGAAGCTTGGAGCTGCTTCCATCACCTTGGTGGCTATGTGTTGCTCTGGTAGTGTGAGAAGCTTGAGGTGGCTGATCGCGATTTGCAGGTCAGCGAAGATGATGGCTCGCGATAAAGGAGGAGTTGCTTCGTCACGGTTGGAAGATGAGCGAAGTTGCAATTTAAGATTTATGGTGCAAAGAGATTTGGGGCTTTCTATCTTTCAGGTTTTGGAGGTTGCGAGGAAGTGTTTCGCGATAAAGGAGATGAAGCAAGGAGCTTCGTCTCGCGATGACTTCTTCTTGCAGTGAGGGTTTGCGTTAGTGATGGAGGGGACAAAGAACTTCAATAACTATATTAAAAATTGGAAAAAACAATCAGAGAGGTTCACAAGCACATTACTTTCACATCAACATGCCACGTTCCAAAAAATTGACACATCAACCTCCTACCTGTACAAAAACTTAACCCCATTAACTAAATTTAACGGCAGGGACTCAATTGATTCAATTTAACACTTTTAAGAACTCAATTAGGAATTCTAATAAGAAGATCAAAATGAAAAAATCCCACGTAAATAAGGACAATTAAAAGGTTTAAACCTAAATAATAATTTAAATGAAATGAACAAAATTTAGTTCTTTTAATTTATGTTAAATTAATTTTAAACATGAAAAAGGTAACATCTTAAAATATAATATTTAACTATATAATAGTCATCACATATTTAATAAAATAGATTAGTCATAGACAAGAGTATAAAGAAAGATTTACAGTCATCCAAAATAACCATAAATTCAAAACTTTATATACAATATAGTTTGTCAAAACTATATACAAGTAGCTAGTTTAAAAAAAAAGCTAACTAAACATCTATAGCTCCTCCATCAAGAGCTTGCTCCACACTGATATCATCACCCTCTGTTCACATCCACCGAATGATCATAGTCACACCAGAATCAAGGAAACATAATAACAAGAACAAATAACACGGTAAGCTAGATTCATAGACAATTCATATATGTGTATAAAACATCATACTTAAATCACATAGATCAATTAGCTCAAACATCCTAAAACATGCCAAAACTTAGACTAAACTATCCAGATTTAGAATAATTACCGAGTTATGGCTGGTTGTGCACTTGTGGTGGCCTATACTGCTTTGTAAAGTCATTGCCAATGGATTTCACCCTACCACCCTCACAAGGTTAGTTTGTTCCATGCCTTACATCATACTAGAAGCACCCAAGACTAAGACCTTCTACTACTCTCACCACATGTGTGAATCTTCTCTACTTGAGAATGAAAGACCATTAAAATGTCAAGATAACCCCCAAGATTGGGCTATTTGTATTTATTCTAACAATACTTGGAACTAAACACATGAATTTTACCTTGGAACTTATTTCACAACTTTGAAATCATTTGAAACCATATTCATATATTCCTTCACTTTGACATTGAATAACACCATTTAGAAACATTAATCATACTTTAAAATATCATAAACAACCAAACAAGTTACTAAAAAATATCAAAAACATAAGTACATGAACCTACTAGGTGGTGCTCAAGAGCCTAGAATTGTGCCAACAAAGAGCTAGTGCCCAGGCGTTAGGAGGCTGGAACTCAATGTCCTGGCTTTTGGAATGGGGCGCTTGGCACCCACTTTGGGTGCTCAGGCACTATCAGAAAATCTTAACCCTTTTAAACTTATTTTCCCCACTTACCCCATAACTTCTAAAAACCCCTAGGATCGCCCAAATCTTGAGAAAACACTTCTGTAACTCAATTTGACATTTTAAAACCAAATTCACTCCTACAAGTTACCCAAT
Organism: Vigna nakashimae; assembly: GCA_034642375.1. NCBI lineage: Eukaryota > Viridiplantae > Streptophyta > Magnoliopsida > Fabales > Fabaceae > Vigna > Vigna nakashimae. The sequence goes on along the minus strand of CM067760.1, from coordinate 17,023,701 downwards.
TTCAACTCCCTATTAGTTTACAAACTGCATAAAAAGTCTAAATACACTTGTTAGCACCCTCCAACACCTCAGTTTGAACCCAAACTTCCTTTTAAATTTCCAACATCTAAAAGCTCCAAATGGACTAGAAACCCAACTTATAAATCAATTATCACTTTCATGACATATTTTCTAATATTAACCTCTAGACAAGTCCTAATTGGTCTCATAACATACTCCAAACCCTCCAAAAAATTTTACACCACTTACCCCAAACTCTCACTACTCAAAACCCCCTTTTTAGACTAAAAACACTACAAAACTACAACTATAAACTACCATTTCATTACATATCAGATTTCATCCCAATATACCTCTAATAAGTCTCAAATTATCCCATGACAACACCTAGACAGTAGATTCCTCATATAAGCCCCAAATTCTCAAACTCACACATGCAAACCCCATATTAGGCCTAAAACTGAAGAATTTAACCATTTCTCATCATAACCACTTTGAACTCAGTTCAAATAACAACACAACTTCATCACACACATTCATAAATAAATAGAACAACAATTTCACATTATTACAATTACATACATATCATAATACCAACTATCATTATTTACACTTAAAAAATATTACGCTACTATCACAATTGCATCAAATTCATCATATTATTCTCATAGATACTATTTTAGTATGAAAAACATAATCTAAACCAGTTCTAGCTTCCCTTACCTCACAAGGAATTATAAAGTTCTACGAACATCTCCTCGATTGCTTGAAACACAGGGAAAGTCTAGAAACATCTACGAAACATCAAATTGACAAAAGAAAGAGTTCTTAGGACTTTGGATGGACCAAGAAGCTCAAAGAAAACCTCAGAATACGTATGCAATGGAAACCTCCCTGCATTGACTTGATTAAAGAGTGAACAGCAAAAAGAAGTCAAAACTTACTTGCTCTACAACAGAAATCAATCGAATAGGATGGTAGACCTTGTCGCCGTGGTCGATTAGACACCTCCTGATTGTCAAAAAGATGACGTAGGAGCTAGAACTCTTAGAGATGTGAGAGGAAACAAAGAGAAAGAGTTTTAGAGAGATAGCTAATGTTTTAAGTAATGAAACAAGTTTAAAAAATTCTATTTATTTTAATCAATTATTTTAAAATAAAATAATTAGTCTCATTATTTTAAAACACCTATCAATTCTAATACTCTATTTTCTAAGCTCTTACAAAAAACAAACACATTTATAACATAAATTGACGCAAATAGAATTCCTTTCAATGATTATATTTAGACTTAATTGCTTTTTTGGTCGCCACATTCATAGTTTTGTGTCTCGTTAGGACCCGCTTTTAAAAATGTCTCTAAGTCGTCCCAATGTGATATAATTGTATCAATCAAGTCTCTTTGGTTAAATTGACAGAAACGGAATTAACTTCGTGGTAACATGACAAAGAAATATGCACTTTTTCTTCTATCTCCTCTGCTCTTTCTGCCATACCTCCATCTTTTTCTCTCTCTTCTCTATTCTTCTTATCGACAATAAATTTATTTAAAGATATTTTGATGGCTTTCATACAAAGAGTCATATCAAAAGTTTAAATTAAGTTGGTACAATATAGACAAACTATTATCGACTCATTAAATACAACCTACCTATTTTCAATTTTATTACGGTTTAGAGTTATCATTATTAAACTTCTATTTAAAAATAATCCCATTTACTTTATAACTTATTATCCTATTTAGATATTTTAAAATTTTAACTTGAAATAAGCCAAAACTAGATTCTTTAAAAATCAAGGTCAAAACTTAAAAATTAACCTGTGCTTTGAAATTTTAAAAAGGCAATTTATGCTAAATATACTATTTAATGAATGTCAGGACTCATAACAGCATGATTTAGCCTTGGAAAAAGAAATTATCTAATGACTTGACTATGGAGTAACTCAACAAAAGTGGCAACCACACCCCTTCCTTCTGAAGAAACGTCAAATTCAGGTTCTTCAATTTTTCTGTTCACAAGCTTGTCAAAACTCCCTACGTAATTTCTGAGTTGAAGAGAAGCAGGAGATGAAGGAATAGAAAGAGTGAGAAAATTGAAGAGAAGCAAAAGAGAGATAAAGATATGGATCTAAGTTGCACAGAGTAACACAAGAGAGAAAAAAATGACACATTTTTGTCACGTCACTACAAAGTTAAATCCGTTTCTGTCAACGGAAGAGACTTGATTGATGCAATTATACCACATTGGAACACAATAGAGACATTTTAAAAAGCGAGTATTAACGATACACAAAACTCTAAATGTGGGGAAAAAAACAATTAAGCCTTATATTTATATAACATATTTCACTTTTTCAGATAACATATAATAATCTACTTACTTATTATACTAAAAAAAGAATGATTAGGAAAAACTAAAGCAATAAATTACAGTTATAAAAATGACTAAACAAACAAACAACTTAATTTTAAGTAGTAAAGTTCAGTGAAATAAATGTTAAACATAAAACTGGACACTAAAAGAATGAGTAACAAATAAAAATTTAACTTGGAAAAAAATAAAAGAAACACAAACAACATAAGAAATTTAAATGTAATTCATAAAGTAGATGACAAGAAATATATATTTCCAAGAATAAAAAAAAGAGAGATTTTTTTGTCATTTCAAATTTAGTATATGGTAATTTTTATCAGACTTAACTAACTAAAAATAAGAAACCTATGTACAAGCACTGCTTTCAAGCAGTTTGCCAATTACTTTATTAGTACGAAAACTTACACTGAGTATGGGTGAAGGTTCACTTGTCATCTTTTTTTTATTGACATGCCCAACATGAGATTCCACCTTCTATACTTTCTTCTATCAATAATAAACAAAGAATTTTGGCTTCTGAGGGATAACTCTTCTTTTACTAACCTCTCGAACCTTCTTCCATAGATATCTTCATTTCCTTGAAGTTATTTAACAACCTATATACCAAAATATTAATAGACTACAACAATCACAGAGAGATATCCAAAACTATAGGCAGAAGAAAGATACTACACGAGGAAAAGAAGCTTCCTGAATGTAAGAAACATATTTCCTGCTGCTTTATTGCCAACATTGAGTCAGATTGAGAAGAGTTGAGTACTCTAAGCCCTCTACCGTTCCTTGCATGCCCACATTGGGCGGTAATCCCTTTTTTTAAGGGAGAAGATCCTCCTCTTTTCTTTCCCTTATGAATCTTATTTGTCCTTATATCTGTCTGTTGATAATTACTACTCAAAGCATCCAAATAAAACTCCCACACAGAACCCTTATTTCCATCTCCCTCCAAAACAACACCAGCATTTCAAAGTAATGTGGATCCTGTCCCCACCATTGTCCCTGTGAAATCTTTAGTAAATGCCCTGTATAGAGACCCATTTTGTGACATATACTCTCCCATCCTCATCCTCATCCCCAGCATACAAATTCAGCAGCGTAGGGAACTAAATTTTTGCACCTTGAGGCCAATATAACTTCACAACAGCCACATGAAACTCGTTCCTATTCTAAGATGGATTAGCAGCTTCGCTTAATGGCTTCAGGACTAAATGGTCGTACACCTACATGATGATATTGATATCTTACGTGCATGTCTCAGAAAATAAAGCCGGGAATTCAAAGCTTATTCAGCAATTACTCCTTCAACAGTGTTGATCAATACAAAAGTGTTCACGACAACATCATTCTACTGATTGAGAGGATACACTGCTTAATCAAAGTTGTTCTTCTTTGTAGTGTTCCTTGATTGCTCACTGAATGAAACTATACCCTGAAGGTTTTTTCATTCCCTTTTCACTAATCACGTTCTTAACCTCTTGTGCATGCTCCCATTTATCTTTTGATGCATAAGTGTTTGCTAGAAGCACATAATTTCCAGAATCGTCAGGGTCAATCTCAAAGAGATGTCTGGCTGTAATCTCACCCAAATCCATATTGCCATAAAGCCTGCAAGCCGCTAATAAAGAGCTCCAAGTTGTTGCATCAGCAGTGGTTGCATTGTCCTTTATTAGATCATACGCCCTTTCTAGTTGCCCAGCCCTCCCAAGGAGATCAACTATACAAGTATAGTGCTCAGGTAAGGGCTTAATACCAAATACCTCAGTCATAATCTGGAAAATCCTACAACCTTCTTCAACAAGACCAGAAAAGCTACAAGCATTGAGGACACCGATGAATGTGACTGGGTTTGGCTTTAATCCCTCCTTTTGCATTTTAAAGAAAAGGTTTATAGCATCTCGAGATTTTCCATGCTCAGCAAAGGCAGCAATCATTGTACTGTAGGCATACATATCCCTGTATCTCATTATACTGAATTCTTTCAGTGCTAAGTTTATGTTTCCACATTTTGAGTGCATATGGATCAATGCATTGGAAACAACATGTGTTCTATCTGAGATAAAATAACAACGGGTTCCAGGTCAGTACGTGAAACATTCTTTACCTAAATGGGTAGAATTGACAGAATAATAACAACAGACAACCAATAACAGAAGGACTTACCACAGCATCCCTCTTCAAGATGGTCTGTTAGAGTGTTTGACATTCTAATGTCCCTCAGTTGTGCACAAGCTGACATAGCCCCCACCATTGCTACCTCAGTGATTTTGATCCCTTCTTCTCTCATTTGCTCATACATGTAAATAGCTTCCTTTGCGTATCCATTCTGTGCATAACAAGCAAGCATCGGTGCACAAGCAGATGCAGACTGCGGCGCAGGTATTCCATCAAATACTCTTCTTGCTTCCTCCACGTTACCTAACTTACCATAACCTGCTATCATTGAAAACCAAGTGATCTCATTCTTTTCACTCATTACATCATACAATTCCTTAGCAGCTTTCATGTCTTCACAATTTGTATATCCAACAACCATGGTAGTCCAAGTAAAACAATTGCGTTCTCCCATGTTATCAAAGAGCCACCGTGCATCAACCATCATTCCTACTTTGGCATACCCACAAATCATCGCCGTCCAAGCAACAACATCCCTGTCATCCATCCTATCAAACACGTTGCGTGCATCACTTATACAGCCAGATTTTCCATACATGTCCAGGAGTGCAGTTTGCACAACCTTGTTTCCAAGAAACCCCGACTGCACCACTCTGGCATGTACTTGTGTTCCTTCAAACAAAGCCGGGACTCGCCCACAGGCGCTAAGTACTGAAGAGAAGGTGAGCACGGAAGGCAAAATCCCATTTTGATGCATTCTAGCATAGGTAGAAATGCAATGGAGAAGATGGGCACGATGGGATACGAATGCACGAATGAGGGAGGTGCAAAGGAAGCCATTAGAACAGTTTGGCATTGTATCAAACAGTTGGTGGGCATAGCAAAGATTGGCGTATTCGCCATGGAACTGGAGAACTCGGTATAACAAACGACCCATGTAGTAATGATAATGATGGGGTGGTTGTCGATGGAGGAGTTTGAGAAAAAGAGCATGGGTTTGTTTTAGATGATCAATGGTTTTGGCAGAGTTGAGCCATTGCATTAACCAAAGCTTAAATTTTGTGGTTGGAATTTGGGATGATAGTGAAGTGAAAGTTCTCATTTTGAACTTCGGTTATATTACAAAGTGAGAAGAAAGCATAAGAGATAGAGCAGTGGTTGACGACATCTCCAGGTTTTTCTGGTGCAGTCCATTTCACGGTGGTTGATGTTGACGGTGAGTTTTTCGTAGGGTGGAGGAGTTGTCACAGGGGATTATTGTTAGATAAAGTGACATTTTCAACGGAACTTTGGTTATTGGTATTGAGAAAATAAAAATTGTTATTAAGGTTCGTTAGAGTGTTACAATTAATTTATAGGATTTGCTATTTTCTTTTTTACTTTTGGTATTAACTATGTTCAACCGTTTAGATTTTGTTAATAGTGAATAAAGTTTAGTATAGGTTTCTTGGACTGCGCCGTATGGGGGTAATGGTCTCATAAATCATGTCATAGTCGTTCGTCTTTCTCGAAATAAAGTTTAGGCGGGAAAAACACGTGTCACGTGTTCGCTTGCTTTCCACCTCGGGCAGCTGAAGCGTCTTCACATTCGGGCCTTTTGTCAGGGCGATTTTTAACGGTTATAATGTGTCGACGGTTTTCAATTTTTTTCTATAAATAAGGGGATAGGGACGATGCTATTTTCACGTCTTTTACTTTTTCTTTTCTTGCTTTTGGTTTAGAGCATTCTTTTCCAGGTAATAAATAGTCGTCGTTTATGTTGAGTCGTCATTGGAGTCGTCGACAGGGGCGGCAAGGGTGGCCCTGCCCTGTTTATATGGTGGAGAGAGGATCAGGTTCTTAATCTCCTGTATATGGTGGAGAGAGAGTCATCAATGGGGTGGTCATCCACCTGCCAAAGGGGGCATTGATATTGACGACGTCGTTGGGGTGTCGACTGATGCACTAAAGTGGCGAGCCCATCGATCACATATCGTCCAGGATGAGGAGGACGCCCGCCTAATACGATTGGGCGTTAGCCGAAAGAACGAGAGGTTGTTTCACGGGAAAGAGTCGAGTGCAGATGACTATTTCTTTGTGTATACCTATATGTTTAATCAGTTTTTCATTCGGATGCCTTTCAGGGCATTCCAGTTGGCCATCCTTCGAGAACTAAATGTCGCTCCTTCTCAATTGTATCGAATGATTGGGCTTCAATTCAAGCATTCGCAACGATGTGCTCCGCCTTAGGAATAAATCCTTCCATCCCCATCCTTTTACATCATTTCGACGTCCGCCCCCTTCCTAAGCGAGGTTGGGTATCCTTGACGTCCATCAAGGATAGATCATTATTCAGGTTGTATTCGGATTTGTTTAAGAATTTTAAGGACCAGTATTTTAAGGTCATAATAAGAAAGGCCGGTAGGTCAAAATTCCACGATGAAGTCGAACATCCCCTGTTCCCCTTTTATTGGATGAGGGATCCTCAAAAAATAAAGGCTTATTCGGTCATACATCTAAACCCGACAAACTTAGAGGCCGTAAGGATCATCACTAGCTGTCCTCGCCGTCTCTCTGCCCGCGGCTTAGTTGAATGCCTTGGCCATGAGGATTCTGATCAAATGGCATTTGGTACGATATTTTTGTTTGATTGCTTTGATTAGTGCTTTGATGTTAACTTAGCTAAGTTTGTGTCTCCGTTTCAGGCACTATATCGATTCCGGCTCCCCGTAAATCCAACTTTATGTATTTAAGGAAAGGGACAAGCGGTTCCCCCTCGACCAATAAGGCTCCCCGGCCCACGCCTCCTCCCGTCAAGGTGACCTTTCCTAGAAGGAGTTGTCGTCCTTCATCAGGGGCGGAGGTAGCAGGGCCCGTCAAAACTGGTCAACCTCAACCCATCCCCATCATATTCCTCGAACCTTCGTCGGAGGCGGTTACCCCTTGGTCATCCCCTTGGAGAGGAAGAGAAAATCCCACTAGGAGGGAGACAAGCCCTCCTCCCAGAAGAACCGGAAGGAAGGGAGCTCCGCCCCGACCTTTTCTAGGTAGGTTTTTTAGCATAGAATTTAATGTTAGTCACAAGACTAACTTTCATATGAGCTCCCTTCAACAGACATTGGTGGAGCCGCTTTTCGAAGGGGAGGTCACAAACGCCATGTTGGAGCTGTCCACCCGGGCGTCCATGTTGGCGTAGTATCTTCGGCACTTCGCTGATCGACGTGGTGTCGAGTAGGTGTAAGGAGAGTTGGCGGCTTAAAAGAAGATCTCGGCCGATCTCCCAGTCAAGGTTTAGGTGCTGTGGGATGCTCACGGCGGATGTGAGGAAAAACAAGCTAACCTTCAACTTCAACTTGATGAGACAAGGCGACTATTGGAGTAGAACATCAAGTTCCTCCGAGACGCTCGGGCTCGGAACGACCGCCTGATTGAAGAGTGCGGTCAACTGATGGTATCTGCCACCTAGCAAACTAAAAAGGAACAAGAGCTAGTGGTAGAGAACACGACCCTTCTGGATCGGTTGCGTTGGGCGGAGGACAGGATTGTGACGCAGGACACCTTAGTCGTGTTTGAACATGAAGAGGGTTTTAATAAGCCCTTCGCCAGGCATCTCTTCGATTAAGGGTCGTCGATCCTTACACTGAGGGCTTCTATATCGAGAATGACGTCATCGGTGGGGAGCTGGTGCAACTCGAAGACACCCCTACTGATGAAGAGATTCCTATCATAGAGGAGCAACCGGCTGAAGAGGAAGAACCGGCCGACGAGGATAACGTGGCGTGGGCGAGGAGTAACTATAGTTTATTTTTTGAAGAGTGGGCTGGACATTTTTTGCTTAATTATTTAACTTTTTGTGGCTTGGCCGGGTGGCAAACATAGGTTCTGTTAGTGTTTGCCTCACCGGCCCGCTTCATGTATACCCTAACGATACTCTAAATACAATGACTTTTACCTTTGCATTTTAATGTTGCTTATCATCGTCGTCCGATTTTTGATTTTTTAAAGTGAAATATTCATTGTAACGTCGTTAGGCGTCTAGTTCGCTCAATTTTAACTTCTTTGAAACGGACTGCGCGAACATGGTTCCTTTTCGGAACGCTTTGTTCATCAACTTGGGTTTTCATTGATCTGGGCGGCAGTGATTCGTAGAACAAACTCATCGTTCACCGCCCGATGAAATTGACAGTGGTTCCTTTCCGGAACGACCCGTTCATCAACTTAGGTTTTCATGGATCCGGGCGATAGTGGTTCGTAGAACGAACTCGCCATTCACTGCCCGACCAAGTTGACAGTGGTTCCTTTTCGGAACACTCTGTTCATCAACTTGAGATTTCATGGATTCGGGCGATAGTGGTTCGTAGAACGAACTCGTCATTCACCGCTCAATCAAGTTGACAATGGTTCCTTTTTTAAACGTTACGTTCATCAACTTGGGTTTTCATGGATTCGGGTAGCAGTGGTTCGTAGAATGACTCGTCGTTCACCACTTAACCAAGTTGATAGTGGTACCTTTTCGGAACGCTCCGTTCATCAACTTGGGTTTTCATGAATCTGGGCGGCAATGGTTTGTAGAATGAACTCGTCGTTCACCACCCCACAAGGTTGACAATGCTTCCTTTTCGGAATGCGTCGTTCATCAACTTGTGTTTTCATGGATTCGAACGTCTGTCCGGTCGAAGAATATCATTACTAACAACCTTAAAGTACATGGAAGGCCGTGTCATTATATTAAATCTTTGCAAAATGGGAGAACAAAAGAAAATCACTTTTAACTAAAATAAAATTTCAAGTGCGAGGCATTCCATGTGGTTGGGATTGGTCGCCCGTTCGGGAGGGAAATAAAGTAGGCGCCTTTTCTGAGGGTTTCTACAACCTTAAAGGGTCCTTCCCATTTAGCCGCCAGCTTTCCGTGGGACCAGTCGTCGTGCTTCACCTCATCTGCACGTCAACTACACCCCAACCACAACATATATGTTCAATGTTCTTCTTTTCACACTTCTTCTTGTTTCTATGGTTCTTTGATTCTTTGGATTGGCACACAAGCTTCATGTGGATGATCTAAACATAGTAAAAAGTAGGGATTAGTGATAAATTGATAACAGTTGAAAAATTGTTATTTTCATGCTTAAAATTGATACTAAAAGCAACCTTTATACTTAGAAACTAGCTTGAAATCATGCTTTTATCTATATTTTCAGAAATAAGAGAGTTGAAAGTGAATTTAATGGTTTTGTGCAAGATTCCCTTGATTTTGTAGGCTAATTGAATGATTTGAAAGAAGAATTGAAATACCGAATGATTGGAGTGCTGAAAAGTCAACCAGAAACCAGAAAAGTCAACCAGTCAACCAGAAAAGTCAACCAGTCAACCAGAAAAGTCAACCAGTCAACCAGAAAAGTCAACTAGTCAACCAGAATGCTGAAAAACCAACCAGAACGCAGAAAACGTGTGATCGAGTGGCGCTGAGCGGAAAAATACCGCTGAGCGGCACTTTTCGGGTGCCGAAATCACCGCTGAGGGGCAAAACAGCAGCTGGGGGGCAAAATGGATCATGCGCTAGTACCGCTCAGCGGTAAAATACCGCTGAGCGGCATTCTAAGTGGGCTTGGACCGGTTTTCTTTTGTTTTTATGGGCTTGGACTTGTTTTATGTTATTTTTATGCCCTATTTAAGGACTTGCACGTCCTAGGGTTTGTATCTTTGGCAGAAACGAGGCAAACACTCTCTCTTTCACCCCTTTGAAGGAGGATCTTGGATGCTCAGGCTACCTCTTCACTTTTATTGGGTTTATTCTTTCATTCTTTCATTGTTCATCTAGGTTCACCATGAATATGGTGAACTAAACCTTGTATGTTTGTTGGGGAATCAATGTAATCTCTTGAAGCTCTCATATATGGAATTTATGCTTGCATCTTTTAATTAAGACTTATGCTTTCTTTCATTATTAGTTAGGGTTTTTCCTCTTTGCTTAATGCTTGCATTGTTTAACTCATTCAATGCATGATCATTGGTTTTGTCGATACGGGCACGTACGGGGAAGTCTAGATCCAGGGAATTTCTCCCAATATTATATCGGTTGTCGTTAAGCTCCTGCACTTATGAACTAATCACTAGGAATGCTAGGAATTGTATGAACTCGTGATTAGGGAGAAGCCTTCTAGAAAGGTACTTTAGAGAGTGGCATTAACAATGATGATTTGAATGTTGAATTCCTAAAATGTATGAGAGTGGATGAGATGAAATTGACCCCCAACAACATATTCATTCATATATTTCATTGAAAGTGTTTATCTTTTGTCTTTGCCATTGATCAAACTTCATGCATACATGTTTATTTTCTGTCTTGCATATTAAAATTCAAATATTTCGTTCTTAAGTCTTAGCTAATCAACAAACCACACAACTAAACTAGGCCGTGAGTCCTTTGGGAAGAACGATACTTGGTCTTACCAAGTTTATTACTTGAACGATTCGGTCATACTTGCCGATTGTGAAACAAGTTTGTGACATCATATTTTGGTGATCATAAATTTGTCCATCATAAATCAATACAACTCAAGATGTAACTACTTAGAAACACAACAAATTGAGGCACAAAGAAGGTAGAAAGCTAAGAAAGAGTTGATTTTGTTTACTTATTCATAAAGGAAATATAGGTAAAATTCAACATTATCAGAGCTCTAGGGCTTAAGGACCACTTTCCCAGAAGATTAAAGAAGAAGCACGTGACCGAAGCTGGATGGAGATGTTAGAAGCTGATGGGAGGGCTGAAGTTCGAGAACAAGATTGGTCGTCCGATTTGAAGGAAGCGTCGAGAAGAAGATTCGAAGTGCCAAGTATCAAGGTTTCCCTTTTCTTTGTTCTAATCTTTTGACCCTATATAAAGGGGCTTTTTCCATGTACATAGAACTTTACCTTTTCGCTCTACAGTTTACAGTCTTTAGTTTAAGGTTTATTCGATTTTGTAGAGTAGAGATTTTGTTACTGGATTTCATGGAGGAATTCAATAGAGTGACATAAGTGAGCTTCCTTTGTGGTTTCTAGTATGTTTGTAATGTAGATTCTGATTCTAAGAAATCATTGAAGTTGTTTTCGATTCCTCGTTTCAATTTCTACTTTCGTGCTTTTAAATTTTGTTCTTATTCAGTTCATGATTTTGTGCAATTGTTATTCTTTGAAATTGATTTGGACACTGTAACTCTGCATTTTTCTGATTCCTTTAGGAATTAAATGACTACATAGTGAGCATTCATTTTCGAGATGTCTTCTCGAGTTAGAGATGAGTGCAATGCATAAAGATTCATTCAGATTATGTTTCATTTCTTTTCTTTTTAAAGTGTATATTAGACTTAGATTTGCATTGATTGAGAATGAGTGGAAATTACTGTTGCAAGTTCTAAAATATAAACTATAGGATCCTGTGATGGGCTTACTTTAGTCAGAATGTCTTTTTGAGTGTAATTAATACTTTATCTTCAATCATATGCACATTTAAATTATGTTCTATGCTTTCTTGAATTTGGTTGTGAATTTTAGATTGATGAATAGGCAAATGAATATTGGTTGGACAAATGAGTGGAAAGAGTCAAATTAGGTTCTGAAATATGAACTAGAATACCCTAAGGTGGGATTCACATAATAGGATGTCTTCCTAAGAACTCTAAGCACTCTTTTATTCACTCCAATGTATCTTCACCTATGAATTCAATTATGCTTTTGAGTTTGTTATTTTGCTTTTGATTAGTTAGAATTTATGTACTGATTTTGCTTTGTTTCAATTCTAAATTTTGTTCTCATTTTCCTTTTGGTGATATATAGATTAGGATAGAGTTTATTTGTGTTGTTGATTTGGTTTTTTTACAGCTTAATATTTTGTTTTGTGAATTCTGGTTGATCTGTTAAGATTCTACATATGACTTCATGTTCTAATATTTGTAGTGTTAATTCCTTTTAGATTTTGTTATGCTTCCTATTAATCTTTGCATCTTTTAGGTTAATTTCAGTTGCTTCTTTAATTTTAGTGTTATGTTTTAATTAGATTCATTAGTTTCTGTAGCATTAATTGTGAGTACCTTAGGTCATGTTGTTGTTTCTATATTAGGAAGTTTAGATTTTTATTTTATGTTATTTTCCTTTTATTTCATATTCATCTTCTTATAAATAGGTTTTTAGTTTTAATTCTTTTCTTTTTAGTTTCATTCATTTTTAATTTTCCCCACCTTCCATTAGTAAATAATTAGGTAGTAAATAAAGCAATAATTAACCAAATACTTTGAGCTTAATTGTACTGAGTCTATGGATTGATACCTAGGTTGTCCCTATACTTCATTAGTGGAGAAACTTAGTTTGTTCGGATTTTGTGCGACCAAAATTCAGTTTAACACATACACACCTATCACTAGTACAAAAAGAGCCTTTTAAGTCTCTCAATTTAAGTCTGTTTTCAAAATAATAGACTTAATAAATGTGCGGTGGCACTTTTGTAAATAAAAGATCATATTTTAAATTTGTTAATCTTATATTAAACTTAAATTTTTATTTTAAATCTGTTAAAATACAAACATACTTAATTTTTGTATCTCTTAAGTTTTCTACCAGACTTAAATTAACATTTTAAATTTTTTCAAATAAAAAAAGACTTTAATTTTATGAGTTAAATTCCAAACACACTTAAATTCATCTTTAACCAACTTTTTCTTTATATCTATCTTTAACCTAATTTTTCTTTAAAGAAACATCACACTTCTTTCTCCACCTTCTCCCACATTGAGAGATTTGCCTCTGTGTACAAAGGCACATATGTCATAGCCTCCACCTTAAAGGTCTTGTCTCCCCTTCCGAGTCGTTGTCACTGTCGCTGCTCTCATTGCCACTACCGCTTGCACCGCTACCACCACTCTCGTTGTCGCGGGTGCCGCTCCGTTGACGCCACTCCTGTTGCCGCTGGTGCTGCTCCTGTTGTCGTTGGTGTTGCTCCCGTTGCGGTTGCCGCCACTCCCATCGTCGCGGTTCCCACTGCTCCCATCGCCGCTGCAGTCGCTCCCGCATCGATGCCACTACTGTCGTTTTAGATTTTAATTTGTGTTATAGTGATTTTTAGGGTTAAGAATTTTTAGGGTTTTAGGATTTCTTGGGAGTGATTACTAATTACTCCAATTTCTCTTCCTCTCTTTCTAATTTGTATTACATTATGTAAAGAATGTGATTGGATTTATGAGTTCTTAGTGTATTTTGTTTATTGTTAAGTTGAATTGAATTGAGATAATTATTACTTGTATTATATTCCAATTTCATCTTATTGTGTATGAAAATTTATATAAGAAAAATGAATTTTCTGGTGGTTGATTGAGGTGGTAATGGAATATATATTGGATTTGCAATTTTGGATGAAAAATTTAAGTCTGTTGATTCACAATAGAGTTAAAATTTAAGTTTGTTTCTTAATAACAGATTTAAAATTTAAGTTTGTCGATTCTACGTCTGTTCTAAAATAGATTTAAAAAACTCAAAATAACAAACTTGAAAAGCCTATTTTGTACTAGTGTATGATGGTAAACAATGATAATTATAAGGCTTTGCTTGTCAATGATGATCAATCAAAAGATAGGTTTATTGTTGGATATGTTTTATTATCAATATTTGATCATTACACCAAGATACCCCTAACAATTAATATTATTTTCGAAAGACTTTATATTGATGGGGCATTAGGTGTCTTGAGATGGGATAAACCATTATTTGAATATATTTATATAATTATTAATTTTACGGTGAGAGTTAAATTCCTTTGTTTCTCTTATTCTAAATACAACTACGATTTCTTCAATATCTACAACATAAATTCAGTTTCAGTCCTCAATAGTACAAATTTTAAGGACTGGAAAGAGAACATGGAGATAGTTCTTGCCTACATGGATCTCGACCTCGCACTAAGGATTGAGAACCCTCATTCTCTTACAAACTCAAATAACTCTGACGTGTTTGATGATCATTAAGCACAACATTCCAGAGGTCTTTAGATATGTTGTATATGAAGAAATTACAAGTACTAAAGATTTCCTTGTTGAGATTGAAAAGTCACTTTGTGAAAAACGATAAGGCGAAAACTGTGCGCTTCTTCAGAGCTTAGTTTCCACGGAGTATCAAGGCAAAGGAAATGTGAGAGAGTACATCATGGAGATGTTGATCATTGGTTCAAAACTTAAGGCATTGAAACTTGAGTTGTCGGAAGACTTACTCGTACATTTGAAACATTATGGCGTCCATGTTAATCAATAATCACACAAATAGAATAGTTAAACCACGAGTCCCCAGCAACGACACCAAAAACTTGTTAACAATCGGTAAGTGTACCGAATCGTATCAAGTAATAATAAAATGGTAAGACCAAGTATTGTTTCCCAAAGGACTCACGGCCTAAACAGTTGTGATTTGTTGATTATCTTAGACTTGTAACAGAAAATATTGTTGTTGAACTATGAAAAATAAACATGAATGCAAAGTTTTGATCAATGGACTTGAAAGATGCAAAAATGGTTGATGTATAATATGATTGATTATGTTGTTGGGGTTTCCGATTCATCCTATCCACTCTCATGTATTCAAGAATTCATCTTTCTTCATTAATATTAATGTCACTTTCTAATTTACCTTAAACCCAATATCTCGGTGAAGAAAGCCTACTCCTAATCGCTAGTTTACAATGTCTTGTCTCCCTAGCAATTATTCATGCATTACATTCACACAGAAGCTTAAAAGCAATTAATCCTCCTATCCCTATGTCTTGGCAATATTGCTCTTGGGAGAATTTCTTCAGTTCTAGATTTACTTATATGTGTCCATACAAATAACATCAATGATCATGCAATTGAATGAGTTAAACAAAGCATGCATAGAGTATAGAAGAAAAATCCTAAATATTAATTAAAGAAAGCATATAGATTAAAGAACCAATTCAATACATGAGAGTTTCAAAGGATTACATCGGTTCCCCAACAACAACAAAGGTTTAGTTCACCATAGACATGGTGAAGCTAGATGAAAAACAATGAAAGAATGAAAGATAGAACCCTAGAAGTTCAAGAATAGAGCTTGAGCATCCAAAATCCTCCTCCAAGGGGTGAAGAAAGTGTGATTTCGCTTCTTTCTGTCCAAAGATATCAACCCTAATTCGGCTAAAACCTTATATAGATTCCTAAAAATTAAAGAAAATAAACTCAAGCCCAAACTAAATGGCACTTAGCGGTAATTAGCGTTCAGCAGTAAGTATGGTTCTTCTATTTTGACGCTCAGTTGCAGTTTTTCCCCTCAGCGTTGACTGCAGAACTTCAGAGTACCGCTCAGCGATAAAAGTGGCCCTGAGTGGTGAGTGCGACTCTTCTTTTAAGCACTTTCACTTCCAGCTCCTTACTACTTCAACTTCTTTCCTCTAATTCATCTCAATTCCTGCAAAACAAGGAAAACCAAGCATAAAACTCATCCAACACTCTTATTTCCAAAACCTAAGCAAAAGCATGATTCCAAGCTAGTTTCTAAGTTATAAAGATTGTTTTTATTGTCAAAATTAAATATAAAAATAACAATTTTTTAACTGTTATCAGCCCACCATAGGGTCGAGTAACATCCCATTGAAATCGCAAGGAGCCAAGACGATCGCTCGGTCTCAACATTGCTACTTCGGATTAACACCATCAACATAACAAACTTATGTGGCTTTACATATAACTATTCATTTTATTATTTATTTTATAATCCTTCTAAACTATTTGAAATATTATTATCATCTCAACATATAAATGCATCTGTGACTAATGCATAGTGATAACAGTTGAAAAACTGTTATTTTCATGCTTAAAATTGATACTAAAAGCAACCTTTATACTTAGAAACTAGCTTGAAATCATGCTTTTATTCATATTTTCATAAATAAGAGAGTTGGACAGGTTTATGCTTGATTTCAGTGTTTTTGTGCAGGTTTTAAGGTAAATTTAGTGAAAGAAGTGAAGAAGGAGAGAGATGAAATCAGAAAAGACATCAAAAAGTGCAAAAGGAGAAGCTGCAACTGCCGCTCGGTGGCAGTTTACCGCTGAGCGGCACTCAGGAGTTCACGTTGGAACCGCTGAGGGGCAAAATGGCCGCTGAGGGGAAGAAACTACTCATGCACTCACCGCTGAGCGGTACTTTACCGCTGAGCGGCACACTTATGGGCTTGGGCCTAGATTTTCTGTAATTTTAGAATAGTATATAAGCTTTAGGACGTCCTAGGGTTTGTATCTTTGGAAAAGACGAAGCAAACACTCTCTCTTCCACCCCTTTGAAGGAGGATCTTGGATGCTCAGGCTACCTCTTCACCTTTCTAGGGTTTTATCCTTCATTCTTTCATTATTGTTCATCTAGATTCACCATGAATATGGTGAACTAAACCTTGTATGTTTGTTGGGGAATCAATGTAATCTTTTGAAGCTCTCATATATGGAATTTGTGCTTGCATCTTAATCTAAGACTTATGCTTTCTTTCATCATTAGTTAGGGTTTTTCCTCTTTGCTCAAGGCTTGCTTTGTTTAACTCATTCAATGCATGATTATTGATTTTGTCGATACGGGAACGTACGGGGAAGTCTAGATCCGGGGAATTACTCCCAATAGTATATTGGTTGTCGTTAAGCTCTTGCGCTAAAAGAACTAATTACTAGGAATGCTAGGAATTGTATGAACTCGTAATTGGGGATAGGCCTTCTTGACAAGGTAATTTAGAGAGTGGCATTAACAATGATGACTTGAATGTCGAATTCCTAAAATATATGAGAGTGGATAAGATGAAATTGACCCCCAACAACATATTCATATATATATTTCATTGAAAGTGTTTGTCTTTTGCTTTTGCCATTGATCAAAACCTCATGCATACATGTTTATTTTCGTCTTTTGCATAATACAATCCAATTATTTTGTCCTTAAGTCTTAGCTAATCAAAGAATCACATAACTAAACTAGGCCGTGAGTCCTTTGGGAGAACGATACTTGGTCTTACCAAGTTTATTACTTGAAACGATTCGGTCATACTTGCCGATTGTAAAACAAGTTTGTGACATCATATTTTGGTGATCATAAATTTGTCCATCAAGTTTTTGGCGTCGTTACCGGGGACTCTGGTTTAACTAGTTAATTTGTATGATTATTGATTATCTTTGACTTTAATTTTGAATTTCTGTTTTCTGTTTTTATTTTTTCGGTTTTTATTTTTATTTTATTTTATTTTATTTTATCTTATTTTATTCTCTGAATCTTATATCTTC
This sequence comes from Vigna nakashimae, assembly GCA_034642375.1. Classification (NCBI taxonomy): domain Eukaryota; kingdom Viridiplantae; phylum Streptophyta; class Magnoliopsida; order Fabales; family Fabaceae; genus Vigna; species Vigna nakashimae. The sequence continues at coordinate 17,005,943 of CM067760.1, read as the reverse complement.
TATTATATCTTTTTGTGCTAACAAATATTTTCTAGAGTTTTGTGCCTAATGTTTGCAGGATGCAATTCGAACAAGAATTTAATAGGCACTCAATTCTACTAAGGTAATTTCAACCACTAGTGGGATCTCACTCAAGCATGGATAATGATCAATTTTGGCAAGCTGTCGAACAATTTCAGAATCGACCACCACAACAATGGCAGCAAAAACCCTCTCTATCGGGAAGAAGGATAACGTTGGAGGAGGGAGTTCAACAGTACATACAGATACCTGATTGTCATCACAAAACCACTCAAGCTGCCGAAGAATTTGATAGGCCGCCACCACAACAATGGCAGCAACAACCCTCTCTATCAGTAAATTTGGATGACACCTTTCAACGATTTTTGAAAAATTCCGACTCTATTCAGAAAAGCATTGAAGAATCATGTAAAAGGATGGAGATGCACCTTCGTTTCATTAGTCAAAAATTGAATGTTAAGGTTAATACTGAAGTTAACCTTAAGGAGGAAGGTCAAGCCATTGTCACTGAAAGTGACAAGATTTTTGCTGAGAAAAATATAGAGAGAGATGAGGAAAAGATAGAGAGAGAAGAAAAAGAAGAGTTGAGTGAGAAAGATAAAGATGATGAAAAAGAAAAAGAAGTGGTTGAGAGAGAAGAGAGGAAGAAAATTTGTGTGAAAATAAAGAAGTTGAGAAGAAAAAGAGAAGGGAAGAAAAAAATAAGAGAAAAGAAAAAGAGAAAATTTGGGGAGAGGAAGCATAAGAAAAAGAAGATGAGAGGAAAGAAGAAGGAATCATATGAAAAATCTCATCCTCATCTAAAGAAGAATCATAGGAAGGAAAATAAATTTAAGTGCTTTATGGAAATCTTCAAGAAATTGGAGATTAAAGTTCCTAGGATTGAGACACTGCAACAGGTTCCTGGTTTGATCAAATTTCTGAAGAAGTTCAGTAGAAAGAAGAAAAAGAAGAAGGAACATGAGCTTTATTGGGTCAAGCTAGTGACGTTAAAACAGCGCTTGCTGGGAGGCAACCCAGTGATTTAAAAAACTTTTGATTTTATTTTGGTTTTGTAATTTTTAATTTGTGAACATTATTTTGTAAATATTTTGTTGGATATAGCATCTACTGAAGGATGCTAGGTGGTTAAGTATCTACTGAAGGATACTAAGTTGTAACACCTACTGATGGGTGTTTGTAAGAAAATTTTGCACCTACTGATGGGTGTTGGTAAGTGTGTAACACCTACTGATGGATGTTGGTGGATTTTGGGTCAGGCTCGTGACGTTAAACAAGCACTACCTGGGAGGCAACCCAGTTGATTGATTGTTTTTGTTTGTTTCATTTTAGTTGCATAATAGGGTTTGCATAAGTATTCTAGACATTGAATTGCAGGGAACCAGTGAGGGGCATGTCTAGGAGGCACTTAGGTTAAGCAAAGAAGGAGAAGAGCACATCACGAAAGTGCCGCTGAGCGGCAAATTACCGCTGAGCGGTACTATCGCAGAGTGGGCTTTGGTTACCCTTTAGCAGAACCCGAGCCCATTAGGGTATTTTTATACCCAAAGCTACGCAAATGCTTTTATTTTCAGGCTCTTCTCTGCACACACACTCCTACATACCTTTTCAAAGGTTCTCTAAAACTTTTCCCTCATCCCTCTTTAGAAAATCTCCCTTCCACTCACTTGCTCACTAGTTTTCCATCTAAGTTTGGGGTTGGGAGAGAGCATCATTGAAGAGGCTGATTTCTTCATTGTGGTTTACTAATGCTTAACAATGTATCTTTTGGTTTTGTGAATTATGTTTGATGCAGGGATGGCCTCCTCATCGGGCAAAAAGAATCAAGACTATAAGATCCAAGAAGAGGAAGATACAGAGGACAGCTCAGATTGATGAGGAGCTGAGATAGCATTTACGGATGAATGCTATCATATGCTTATGCTTTTGTTGGTTTAAGTTTTCTAAACTTATTTATTTTTTGTTTTAGATTAGGGTTTGATGTACTCTATTGGAAACCTGGTTTGTTATGATGGTTTGCTATTAACTGTGATTGTGTGGTAAGTAATGGTTGATGATGATTAGTGATTGATTGATGTTGAGATAGATGTGCACATAAAATGCTTATACAGGTGATTCACAAGCTTTGTGAACAAATACAGGATATTATGATTGTGATTGTGAAATTAAGCAGGATGTGTATGTCAAATGTGAATGAGCTTATATGTGAGGTTTTGAGCTCCAGAGTTGTTATTGATTGAATGCTATTACTTTGAAAGCATGAATGACTTTGCCCAGGTTTTCTATGATTCAATCAATTGCTTGTTTTGCATCATATGATCAAGGCCGTTTGTTGGAACCCTTTTTATTGGCCAAATTCATAAAGTTAGCCCACTAAAAGAGAACACTTTGTGTTCTATCCTTTGAACCCTTAGCCTTGAACATACACTGAAAACCCTTGATTGAAAATCTTTACCTTGAGTTAAGTAGAAGATCTTGTGTGGTATTGTTAAATGTTCAAGTTTGGGGTTGTTGGGAAAACATGAAAAAGGAAAAGCATTGAGCTAAGAGCTAAAAAGTAAGAATATGCAAAGAAAAAGAAGCAAAGCTCAATGCAAATGCAAAGGCAAGTTGGGAAGAATAAGAAAAATTGTGTTGTTATGATTCTCTTAACTCAAGGATTTTGTGATCCAGAAAAACCAATTTTCTTGTTAGCCCAGCCACATTATAAGCCATTGAAAAGTCCTTGTGATGATGCATGCTTGTGAATGTTTTTGATTGTGGTAAAATGAAAGGCAAAGTTGATTCATGTGACATTGTGATAGTAGAGTGATTGAGTGATTACCTCTTATACACTTGTGTGTGAGTGAAACACTTTACCTAGTGAGGAAATATTCCATGAACACATGAACATCCATGCTTAATTGATTGATCATTCATGAAAAATAGCATTTGTTGGAATTTAAATGACTTTGTGAACACTAAAGCATGTGCACATCTTGATTGAACTCTTGGTCATAAGTTTGATTGAAGTTTTTACTTATCTTGAAAAAGAGGATTTTTGAATGAGTGAACCATCATATGAATTGGTTGAAGATTGAGTTACATCTTGTTTGCTTGAGGACAAGCAAAGTTCTAAGTTTGGGGTTGTGATAACAGTTGAAAAGCTGTTATTTTCATGCTTAAAATTGATACTAAAAGCAACCTTTATGCTTAGAAACTAGCTTGAAATCATGCTTTTATTCATATTTTCATAAATAAGAGAACTGGACAGGTTTATGCTTGATTTCAGTGTTTTTGTGCAGGTTTTAAGGTAAATTTAGTGAAAGAAGTGAAGAAGGAGAGAGATGGAATCAGAAAAGACATCAAAAAGTGCAAAAGGAGAAGCCGCAACTAAACCTTGTATGTTTGTTGGGGAATCAATGTAATCTTTTGAAGCTCTCATATATGGAATTTGTGCTGAACGTTCGTCTTCTTATGAAAGTGAAACAAAGAATGAAAATGTATTTAAGAGGAAGTATTATGATGTGCGAACACTATAAGAACTGAATTTATGATTGTGGAATTTGAACGAGCGTTCCAGGGAGGAACGACTCTTACATATATTGAATATTAAATTTGGTAAAGTATGACTGTGGATAAGTTAAGACTCGCTGTCCATCCTGATGTTCCGTGAGTACTCATCCTCATGTAGAGGGAGTATGTCATGTGTGGGGAGGGCAGGAGGTCCTTAGTCCATAAGTTAACATGGGCGTCGTAAGAACGAACTAACCTCGAGTAGCAGCTGTTGAGTGTATCCCAGTTACTACATCACTCGGGTGCAAGGACGCTTGTAACTACACATATTCATACAAGTCCGGACGGTCGTCTTATATATATATATATATATATATATATATATATATATATATATATATATATATATATATATATATATATATATATATATGGAATTTGGATGATGTTATATGTTAAAGTTATGTGCTTGTGTGAAATGAAATGTTTATTGTATGAGTTGAATTATAAATTAAATTATATAAGTTTACCCTTTCGTTTTCCTTGTGTTGTCCATTTGTCTATGTACGTTCGTCCTGTCTTGCAATGATCATCCGTGTGGATGTGAGCAGAAGGCGAGGCCACACTGGAGGACATGATTGAAGAAGAAAATCTGGTCGAGGTGGAAGTAAAAGTCGAACCTTAGAGCGCTCGTATATGTTTAGATTGTAAATGTTAGTTCATTTTTTACGTTCGGTTCAATATTTTGTAAAACCGTTCGTTCTAGACTTTCCCTGTATACGCTTCATGTGCGTTCTTTTGTACTTAAGCCGTTCGGCTCTTGAACTTCAATTATGAATATAAAGACTGCATGGTTTTACTGTAATTGTAATTAATTCTGATTTATGGTAATTATTGTATTTTGGGATGTTACATTAGTGGTAACAGAGCAGTTTTGTTCTATTAAAGGACACTGTAGGTTATGAGTACACTGTGTTTTTGTTGTGTGCTTGATATATGTTTAAATGAGTTATTTTATTTAACTCTTTGAAACATGACTAACGCTCGTTTTTCTCTGTGTCCAGAGAACAAATGGCACCTAGACTTCCTCCTCCACCGCAACCTAATGAGCCTGATACGTCCAACAACACTAGGTTGTTGGAGACAGTAATTGATAGACTGCAGCAACAAAATAACACGTTAATGGAGCGGAACGCCACACTAATGCGGCAAAACCAGAACGCTATGCAGAGTTTGGAGGCCTCTCGTGCCAACTCTGAAACGACCCAAAGACAGCTAATGGAAATTCTAGCAGCAACCAGGCACACTCCGGGGGCGTCCTCTTCCAACGCTGCCCAACCTGCTGCTGAGTGGAGTTTGGAGAGTTTCCTCCAACATCATCCGGCTAAATTCAGTGGAAAGGGCCTCCCTGACGAGGCCGACCAGTGGTTAAGGGACATGGAAAGAATTTTCAACGCCAAGAGATGTCCAGATGAAAACAGGTTGGCGTACACTGAGTATTTACTGACTGGAGAAGCCAGCCACTGGTGGGCGAGCGCGAGAGCTATTCTGACGGACGCTCAGAATCCGATCACTTGGGAAGTATTCAGACACAAATTTTATGAAGAATACTTCCCTGACAGCGTCCGGTTTGCGAAGGAAGTAGAGTTTTTACAGCTGGTTCAAGGGGGGATGTCGGTTTCTGAGTATACCAACAAGTTCAAGCACCTTGTTCGGTTCAATACGATGGCCACCAGTGAGGAGTGGAATTGCAGGAAGTTTGAGAACGGTCTGCGGAGTGATATGAAAGTATTAATTTCCAGCTTGTGTATCCGAACGTTCCCTGCTATGGTGGAGAGGGCCAAGGTATTGGAGAAGAATATGGCGGAGGCGGAGCAACATAAGAAGCAACAACAAGTGGTTAGGGGACCGATCGTCTCCAGGGGCAATGTTAGTCAGAGGAAAACTCCATACGCTCGTCCGAATCAACCATCAAATACAAGTGGGTCGCAAGCGTTGGTTCCTATTGGACAATCTGGACAAGGAAACGTTACGTGTTTCCGGTGTGGAGGACCACACTACCGTTCGTCCTGTCCTCAACTGGTGGGAGGAAAACACTGCAACCGATGTGGACGGAATGGGCACTTGGAGAACGAGTGCAACATGGGTGGATGAGCACTGATGAGGCCACCGAATGCGGGAAGGAATCAGCCGAGAGGAGGACGAGCCCAAGCAGTGGGACATGTGTATGCCATAACTGGGGCGGAGGCAGCCAGCTCAGGTACACTCAACATCAGTACATGCTTAGTATATGGTAAATCTTGTTGCGTGTTGTTTGATTCGGGAGCAACACATTCCTTCATCTCGAAGGCGTGCGTTGGTAAACTGGGATTAGAAGTGAGTGAGATGCAGTTCGATCTGGTGGTGTCAACCCCAGCGGCTGGAGAGGTTAGGACGTCCACTATGTGCGTCAGATGTCCTATAGAGGTGGAAGGGCGTAAGTACAAAGTAAACCTCATCTGCCTACCTCTTCAAGGTTTGGAGGTGATTTTAGGAATGGATTGGTTGGCTACCAATCACATTCTCATAGATTGTGGTAAGAAGGAGTTAGTGTTTCCGGAGGATGATGAAGAAGAGTTATCGGTAACGCTCGGTCAATTAAAGGAGGATATAATGGAAGGTGCAAGTTGTTTTCTGATTATGACACATGAGGATCAGGAGTTCGGAGGATTGGAGAAAGAACGAACGTCCAAATATGGCAGTAATGAGCGAACGGTCGTGGATGAGTTTCCGGACGTTTTTCCGGAAGAAATACCTGGACTACCTCCTGCTCGTGAAGTGGAATTCACCATTGATTTGGTGACGACAGCAGCACCCATCTCCGTTCAACCATACCGAATGGCGCCTGCAGAATTGGTTGAACTTAAGAAGCAGATTGAAGAGCTGATGGACAAGCAATTTATCAGGCCGAGCGTATCACCATGGGGAGCGCCCGTACTCTTGGTTAAAAAGAAGGATGGTAGCTCTCGGTTATGTATAGACTACAGGCAGTTGAACAAGCTGACCATCAAGAACAAGTACCCGTTACCAAGGATAGACGACTTGCTGGATCAACTGCATGGGGCCAATGTATTCTCGAAAATTGACTTGCGATCTGGATATCATCAAATCAGAGTTAAGGAGGACGACATCCAGAAGACAGCGTTCAGATCTCGTTATGGGCATTACGAGTATGTGGTGATGCCATTTGGAGTGAAGAACGCACCAACAATCTTCATGGACTATATGAATCGGATATTCAGACCTTATTTGGACAAGTTTGTAGTCGTCTTCATAAATGATATTCTCATCTACTCTAAGACCAAGGACGAACATGAAGAACACTTGAGGGCAGTGCTGAGCGTGTTGAGAGAAAAGGAGTTGTATGCAAAGTTGTCCAAGTGTGGATTTTGGATGAAGGAGGTACAATTCTTGGGGCATGTGGTGTCAGCTGGAGGTATTTCAGTAGATCCAGCTAAGGTACGAGCAGTGTTGGATTGGAAGAGTCCGCGTTCGGTCACTGAGGTTCGTAGCTTTGTGGGACTCGCGGGCTACTATAGGCGTTTTATTGAAGGATTTGTTAAGATAGTAGCTCCGCTAACTCAGTTGACCAGGAAGGATCAACCGTTCGCCTGGACTGATCTGTGTGAGGAGCGTTTCCAGGAGCTGAAAGTGAAATTGACGAGCGCTCCAGTTTTGATTATTCCAGACACGTCCAAGCCCTTTGAAGTATACTGCGACGCGTCTCACCAAGGGTTGGGCTGTGTGCTTATGCAAGAAAAGCGAGCGGTAGCGTACGCGTCTCGTCAGTTGAAAATTCACGAGAAAAATTACCCAACGCACGACCTGGAGTTGGCAGCGATCGTTTTCGCACTGAAGATTTGGAGGCATTACTTATACGGGTCTACGTTCCAAGTCTTCAGTGATCACAAGAGCCTCAAGTATTTATATTATCAGAAGGAGTTGAACATGAGGCAGAGGCGTTGGTTGGAGTTCTTAAAAGACTATGACTTTGAACTGCTTTATCATCCGGGAAAGGCGAACGTAGTGGCAGACGCCCTAAGCAGGAAAGCAGTTCACGTCTCAGTAATGATGGTAAAAGAACTCAGTTTAGTGGAGAGCTTCAGAGATCTAAGGTTGCAGTTTGAATTGGAGCCGAGCAACATCAAGTGTTGTAACCTTAGAATATCTAGCAATGTGTTTGATCGTATCAGGATGAAACAACGCGAGGACGAGGACTTGGTGAAGATTTTGAGTACGCTCGGTTCAGATCAAACCAAGGAGTTCAGTACGGGAACGGACGGCCTATTGCGTTACATGGGTAGGACGTGCGTTCCTAATGATGGCGAGCTGAAGTGAATTATCTTGGAGGAAGGTCATCATAGTCGTCTTAGCATACACCCTGGTATGACTAAGATGTATCAAGACCTTCGGCGGTCGTTCTAGTGGCCTGGAATGAAGAGTGATGTCGCGCGTTTTGTGGCATCATGTTTAACTTGTCAAAGAGCTAAGGCAGAACACCAACGACCAGGCGGCTTACTTCAACAGTTGGAGATTTCCGAATGGAAGTGGGACAGCATCTCCATGGATTTCGTGACCCATCTACCACGCACGGTCAGAAATCATGACTCAATTTGGGTGATCGTGGACAGATTAACGAAGAGCGCCCACTTCCTGGCCGTTAACTTGAAGATGTCACTGACAAATTTGGCCAAGTTATATATCAGAGAGATCGTTCGTTTGCATAGGGTACCTTCAAGCATCATTTCTGACTGAGACACGAGATTCACATCTCGGTTTTGGCAATCATTACAAGGTGAATTGGGAAGCAAGTTGCAGATGAGTTCAGCCTATCACCCTCAAACGGACGACCAGTCTGAAAGAACCATCCAGACGCTTGAAGACTTACTAAGGACGTGCGTCCTGGATCACTTAGGCGCTTGGGATGAAATCTTGCCGCTAGTGGAGTTCACGGACAACAACAACTTTCAGGCTAGCATTGGAATGACGCCGTTTGAAGCTCTTTATGGGAGAAAATGCCGAACGCCACTTTGTTGGTTTCAAGAAGGAGAGCACGTGCTAACTGGACCTGAACTTATCTAGCAGACGACCGAAAAAGTGAAGCTAATCCAAGAGAGATTGAAGACGTCCCTGAGCAGGCAGAAGTCCTATGCTGATAGACGAAGAAGACCTTTGGAGTTCGCTGCAGGAGACCATATCTTTTTAAGACTCAACCCGATCACTGGAGTAGGCAGAGCCGTTCGTCCAAAGAAGCTATCCCCCAAGTTCATAGGACCGTACCAGATTTTGAAGAAGATTGGACCAGTGGCGTATGAACTAGCCTTGCCTCCTCAACTATCAAATCTTCATCCAGTTTTCCACGTTTCTCAACTCCGGAAGTACATAGCCAATCCTTCTCATGTGTTGGAGTTGGAAGACGTCCAATTACGCCAAGACCGAACGCTGGAGTTGCAACCAGTACGTGTGGAAGACAGCCGCACCAAGCTATACAAAGGAAAAGACGTTCGTTTAGTGAAGATGGTGTGGGACGCAAAGACTGGTGATTCAACGTGGGAAGTGGAGGATGCTATGAGGGACTTGTATCCACACTTATTTACGGGTAAGTTTTTAAAATTTTCGAGGACGAAAATTTTTGTAGTTAGGGAGAATGTGAGACCCTAGATAATTAACACTAAAAATCTCTGTCACATCACCATTAATGCACACCACATCAATGCTCAACCCATTAAAACCCACTCACCAATCTGATACACCACCCTACTGTGCATTGAAAAACGCACCACGTCATTCCTCTGTATCATTAAAAACGCACTTTGCACCGCATGCACGCACGCCACGTGTCACGAGAGAAGCTTCCAAAGTCAGAATTGAGTGTGCAGGTGTCGGCAGAGGAGACGTTCGTCCAAACGGACGTGGATTTAACAAAACTGAGTTTTGAAAAACTCTCTCTCTCACCTGCACGCACTCTTCATCTTCCTCAGAGCTCAAATCTCCATTTTTCTCCACCTTCTCTCTAGAACCTTCCAACTTCTCTCTACTGTAACTCCTCACTTTCTCCTCCGATCACATTTCAGAACCGTGAGGACGTTCCCTGAGACGTGAGCATTATTCTGGACCGAACAGAATTAGAAGCGGAGCTGGTAAGTTCTCATCTCTGATCGTTCGTCCATTAGGATTCATGCAAAACCAGATTCTGGGTTCATGCATGGACTGTATCTGAGTTATTGTTGATTTTGGTGTTTAGATTAAGTGAAAGTTAGTAAGTGAACCTTGGAGTAGAACGCTGTTAGAGGACGCACCATACCTTTGCTTTAGGACGTTTCACATACTGATCCGGGTAAGGGAAGCTTATTAATTTAATTTATACATGGTGGTTGTATGTAATCATGATATTAAATGAATGTATGAAATATATGTTGGTTGAGTATGCCTGAACGATCGCTGTTATGCATGAGATGAATATGATATATGTTGGTTGAACTGCATGATGATTTTGATACGTATGGTTTGAACGTTGGATGATTTTTGTATAGTCGATTTGTTAATATGATGAATTCTATAAAGTATGTGAATTAATGGTGTATATGAAAGTATAAGATTTTGAATCGTATGAGAAATGTGAGTTAATATAGTTGAAAAGAAATCCGGATATAATGATTCTCTCTATGATAAATTACGCTCGTCATCGTACGGTCTTATACCATTCGGTTTCCCTGAAATTTGACTTAGAATGGAATTCTTTCATTCGGAAAGAATTCTGATCTAGAACGAGCGTCCCCATTCGAATTACTATGTTTGAGCATTCGGCTCAGCATGGAGATGTCGTATACCTTAAATTAAATAATATTAAAATAAATAGCGCTCGGTCTTATACTGAGCGTTCGTCTTAAATAGCGCTCGGTCTTATACCAAGCCTTCGTCCTAAATAGCGCTCGGTCTTGTACCAAGCGTTCGTCAGGATTGGTGCTCGGTCATCTACCCAGTGTTCGTTTTAATGTAGTGTTCGGTCTTATACCGAACGCTCGTCCTTATCTTTGAATTCTTAACGGACGTAAATAGCGTTCGTCCAAATACTTAGTAAATGAATATGGTTGCGTTCGGTCATTAACTGGCAATCAATTCCTTTAAACTAATAATTCTCAGTATAGTAAATTTCTTATCTTGTTGTATCTTCATCCAATTGGATTCGACTTAACATCTTGGTACTTAGAATATTTTGGGTATTGGTTGTATCACTCTAGAGTCATTGCATTCAAATGAATTGAGTAGCTGTGTCATTCGTCGAATAATCATGTGTCGTTTTATTCTAATTGGTGACGAGTTCCACTCGATATCGCTGATCACGTTCGTCCTCGTCCTTCAGAGGGCTGAACGCTCGTCTTCTTATGAAAGTGAAACAAAGAATGAAAATGTATTTAAGAGGAAGTATTATGATGTGCGAACACTATAAGAACTGAATTTATGATTGTGGAATTTGAACGAGCGTTCCAGGGAGGAACGACTCTTACATATATTGAATATTAAATTTGGTAAAGTATGATTGTGGATAAGTTAAGACTCGCTGTCCATCCTGATGTTCCGTGAGTACTCATCCTCATGTAGAGGGAGTATGTCATGTGTGGGGACGGTAGGAGGTCCTTAGTCCATAAGTTAACATGGGCGACGTAAGAACGGACTAACCTCGAGTGGCAGTTGTTGAGTGTATCCCAGTTACTACATCACTCGGGTGCAAGGACGCTTGTAACTACACAAATTCATACAAGTCTGGACGGTCGTCTTATATATATATATATATATATATATATATATATATATATATATATATATATATATATTGGAATTTGGATGATGTTATATGTTAAAGTTATGTGCTTGTGTGAAATGAAATGTTTATTGTATGAGTTGAATTATAAATTAAATTATATAAGCTTACCCTTTCGTTTTCCTTGTGTTGTCCATTTGTCTATGTACGTTCGTCCTGTCTTGCAATGATCATCCGTGTGGATGTGAGCAGAAGGCGAGGCCACACTGGAGGACGTGATTGAAGAAGAAAATCTGGTCGAGGTTGAAGTAAAAGCCGAACCTTAGAGCGCTCGTATATGTTTAGATTGTAAATGTTAGTTCATTTTTGACGTTCGGTTCAATATTTTGTAAAACCGTTCGTTCTAGACTTTCCCTGTATACGCTTCATGTGCGTTCTTTTGTACTTAAGCCGTTCGGCTCTTGAACTTCAATTATGAATATAAAGACTGCATGGTTTTACTGTAATTATAATTAATTCTGATTTATGGTAATTACTGTATTTTGGGATGTTACACATACTTTTACTTTATGATAATAAATAAAAATTAATTCTTATTATTATTAAAATAAAAAATGTTATTGAATTTATAAAAAAGTATTTTTAAAAAGTAATCATAAAAAAAATAGTATAAAATATAAAGATATAATGATTAATAAAGTGATTTATATTAATAAGGACAAAATAAAATATTTACATAAAAAAGTGGTTACCAAATAGTTTCCAACAAATTTATTTATTTATTAATAGTTATAGATTATTATTATAGATTATAGATACATAAATTAACATTAAAAGATAAAAAAATACATATGAAATTTGAAAAGTATTTTATGTTAAAAAAACTAAAGTAAATATTTAGCATGAATTGAATAGGGAATTAGATATAAAATAAATTATTTTAAGCCAACACAATCTTCTTCGTGTTATACAAAAATATATTTCATTAACTTTTGAAATTTAAAGAGAGTAGTACGCATATGCTAATAGTAACTTTAAATTCTTATTACAAATTTAAAAGTAAAAACTAATTAAATATACTTTTGTATAGTCTATTTATGCTAAGTTATAAATTTAAGAAATGAAATATATTTATAATTATAATAAGACTAACTAACATTAATTCATAAACTTTAAAAATAATTATTTTTTTATTTGAACAAGTTAGCTAATTCTTAACTTTGAATTTGAATATATTTAATAGTTAAAATAAGTTATATCAACGCGATAAAAAATTATATTTTGTCTCACTTCTAAATTTTCTCAAATTTGAATATATTTTATTTTTAAAATTGATATAAATTATTCTGAGGTATACCAATTCTTACGTAAAAGAGGTTAAATAAATAAAAATATAATAAAATAGTTTATATTGTGCTTTTGACTCATTTTTAATTTTGAAAATTGAATATATTTTATTTTTAGAATCTCATAATTGTTATCCTTTCCTTCAATTACTGTTAGAAATATTAAATCTTTTATCTTTCAGTTTATTTTTCAGTTAGTTTGTTATTATTTATTATTTGTATTTTGGGCTTAGCCCATATTTTCTCTATTATAAATAGAGAACCCTATATGTGTATAACATAAGGAAGATTAATTCCATATATAATTTTCTCTATGTTTAACATGGTATCAGAGCAGGTTTTCTGATCTCTTTCGGTGGTCTTTGTTGACTGCCGGCGGCCATGCCACCGGCAGCCCCTAAAAATATCCAGAATCAGAGACAAGTCTCCTAGAAACCACTGTCTCCTCTGAATCACCGGACATCTCCCTCTCTCTGTTTAGACCTTACAGAGCAGCCATTGCTGGCATCGAAATTTGTCTTCTTCTCGCCGCATGCTTCTGTATCTTCGAACCTCCTTCTTCTTTCTGCATAATCTGTAGTAGAGGGTTCGCCTCTGTAGTAGAGGGTTCGCCTCTGTAGTAGAGGGTTTCGCCTCTGTATTGCTGTAGAGGGTTTCGCCTCTGTATTGCTGTAGAGGGTTTCGCCTCTGTATTGATGTTCTTTCCTTCTTCTTCCTTTCTTATTGTATTTGCCGCACAGATCTGCTGCGTTTATTGTCTCCTTCTCCGCTGCTCTCCTTCATCCACTTCTGAAGTTGAACTGTGTATTGCCTCCTTCTCCGCTGCTCTCCTTCATCCACTTCTGAAGTTGAAGTGTTTATTGCCTCCTTCTCCGCTGCTCTCCTTCATTCACTTTTGAATTTGAAGTGTTTATTGCCTCCTTCTCCACTGCTCTCCTTCATACACTTTTGAAGTTGAAGTTTCACGAGCTGGTTCACACTTTTGAAGTTGAAGTGTTTATTGTCTCATTCTTGAAGAAAAATCATCTAGTTCAAAACCTAGTTTAGTTATTTCAAGCTTGGTTCATACAATCTGTATGCTCCAGCTTGAGGGGGAGTGTTAGAAATATTAAATCTTTTATCTTTCAGTTTATTTTTCAGTTAGTTTGTTATTATTTATTATTTGTATTTTGGGCTTAGCCCATATTTTCTCTATTATAAATAGAGAACCCTATATGTGTATAACATAAGATTAATTCCATATATAATTTTCTCTATGTTTAACAATGACCATATGTAAAAAAATATAATAAATTAAGATATAGTGTGATATGTCATTGAATAATATAAAATTATTAAATAAAACATTATAATGTATCATAATTTATATAAATATACAAACAATTAACTCCAAATTCAATTATTTAAATATATATTTTGATATGAGACTTCACTATAAGTATGTAGTAATAGTAATATTTATGTTTTGCATATTATAAACCTTACGAGGATAATGGTTTAAGACTAAAAGTTTAGGGTAAAGATCTCTTATCATTCTCTTCTCACTTTATTAATCTCTATATGAGTTAAATGACTTGAAATATAGCACAATACCTTCTTTTTAAACTCTCATATGTCAAACATACACTAAAAATCACCTTTTTTAAAAAAAATTCTCTAACAATCATATCACACATAAACATATCAAAGGTTCTCATATTTCTTCTTGAAATTCTCTCAAAAATCATATCACACATAAACATATCAAAAGTTCTCATATGATTATCACAAACTAACCATCACATTAACATTCATAAATAGAAATATACATAAACCAGAAAAGCACATGTGAAAGGTTGTGTTGGACTTTGTTAATCTTGCCTAGCAAGAATATATATTCGCTTGGAATAGTGCTCAAAAGTACTCTCACCCAACAACTGGATAACTTGCCCAACAAGATCGTCACTGGATCCCATAGACTAAATGTATCATGAAAGTCGTCCAATGAGACTTGGCTTGACCAACCACATTCAAGTCAGTAGCTCTCTAACTTGAGCTCGCCCAATGACCATATTCTTGCTCAATGAAAGTCAAATCAGTGATTTATCTGACTTTGGTTTTGCCTAGAGAGTATACTTTCGTTCAACGACCACCTAGTCAGTAAGTCTCTAACGTTGACCTCAACAAGTATATGCTCACCCAACGAATTTGCATAATTCTACAGATTTATGCTACTAGTGCAAAAACAGCGTATAACGTCACGCGTTCAACGTCCAACCATTGAATAGCCAACGTTAAAAATGATCGGTGGCATTTTTGTAAATAAATGCAATTGTAGAACCTCGAAGCCCCATTCAATTTGATATTCTATGATGGTAATTATTTAAACCAGTACGTCATTCTCTTTCTTCTTTCTTTTAAACCACCAATAGTACGTCGAATCATGTAGGGGTTCGACGTAATATTTGTCAGTCAGAAGTCAAAGAGTCACCCTTTTTAATTCTTTTTTCTTTTTTCTTTTAAACAACAAATAATATGTCGAATTTTGTAAGGGTTTCGACATATTATTTGTTAGCTAGAAGTAAAAAAGTAACTCCTTTTTAATTCTTTTTTTCTTTTTTATTTTAAACCACATAGAATACGACAAATTTTGTAGAAGCTTAGACATTATTTATCAGCCAAAAGTTTCCCCTTTTTAATTTGAGCGGGAGATTGAAAATTCATTCACTTTATCTTAGCGCGCAAGACCCTCTTCTCTTCTCAAACTTTTCTCGAACGAAGTTTGACGATCATCACATGTAATCTTTTCTTACATTTGATACAAATGCGTGTTAATTAACTACTTTATGTATAATTTTCATTTGTTTTGACCGATTATTTTCGTGTTCTTTCTCCTTCATAGGCGCATTCTGCTTTCTCTCTCACCGGTGGAAACACTTTATTCCGACGAACCCACCTTTTAAATGTTAGTTTTTGTTTTTATTTTCGTTTTGAAGAACTTATTTGTTGAACTTCTTTGTTGTTGTTTTTTGTTGAACTTGTTTGTTGTTGTTATTTGGTTAAACTTTGTTTGTTGTTTTGTTGTTTAATTGAACTTGTTTGTTATTGTTGTTTATTGTTGATACTATACTACACGTTCATAGTTCATGCTTCATAAAATACCAAAAATTAAAATTTGTTGTTTTCCTGCTTTTCAGGTCTCGTAGAGTTGTAAAAAAGGATTACAATTAATTAAAAAAAACAAAGAAATTGCTTAACGTCGAATATTAACAAAATTCGATGTCAATTTGATTAACGTTGAATTTTTTAAATTTGACATCAATTTAACGTCTCCGATATGACGTCGACCTTGAATTCGATGTGAAATGCCAAAAAATAACGACATTATATGATATTTTTGTACTAGTATAAGTCTCTGCAATTTAGTCAAATACTAGCCGCAAACGCTAAAATAATCAACCATCAAATTATGCATAATTCAATAACTTAATTTACTTCAATTACAAGATTAACAATTCAACAATCAAATTTCAATCCCTTTATTCTAAAGATAATTCAAACTTCTTAATCTCAACTCAACATATCACATTTCATGGACAATTCAATTACACAAATTAACTATCATACAAGTCTACAATCAATAATAACTTGTCTATAAGTTAAAATTATTAACTAACTTCTCTTACTTAATAATAAACAAATGACTCTAAAGAATTTAAAAGAGTTTCAGAAACACATAAAACTCTACTAAGTTTATAGGTATTAATAAAATTCAAACAAAAATTACTTTTTTAAGTTTACGAATTAAAAATATAATGTTTTTTATTATCTAAAAAATATATATTAATATTGAAACTCACTCTATCCATAATATATTTACAAATAATATTTTTCTATAGTAATTATCCAAAAATTACTTTATCTTATTCTACTTATTACATGAAGAAGCATGTGTAAAGAGAAGTGACTAAAACTTTATAATGGTGTTAAAATAATTAGCTTTCTGTCATTTTAAATTTAGTATAATTCTAAATATTTGTTTTATTAAACAATGCAGGTACGGGGTTGTCGTTCTCATACACCTTCACTCATACGGGACGGTTGTGATGAAAGCAATAACCATTATCACAGAACTTGACTCATACTTTTAACATATTACCCATCATTTGATATTTTGAGAAACATAAATTTTTTATATCAATTAACACTATTTTTTTATTTCTTTAAATATACAAAAAATCATTTCTTTTATAATGATTTTATCTTATAATATCTATCAAATAAATATAAATATATATATATATATCTACTTATCATTATTCATCCCATATATATCATACCTTAAGATTCACGACACCTAATACAAAAGCCCCATATCACCATCATCCTACGCAACACCTTTTATTCCCTCTTTTCCAATATGTACGAGCACTTTCATCAGATCAGGGACGAATACCACATAAAACACACTTGTTTAAACTTACCTTACAACTCTATTTTTCCAAGGTTAAAAGGAATAATTAGTTGGCTAAATGAATCTACCCCATTTCATGTGCATTTTAACTTTTCCTCATTGCTTCTTGTCTTTTCCAAGGAAAATGTTTTACATATCCCCCCACAATAAATGCATCCTTCCTTTGACCCCAACATTCACTCTGTTCCTTAACTAACATTAGCTGTGCAAGACCAACTTCACTCATGGAACCACCAAAAAGACCTTTGAGCCTTCCCTCAACAATAATGTTTCTTCTTTGAAGAACCAAATACTTGGTTTCCAACTGTGTAGAATCCAACGTAGCAATGGGTTGTTGTGAGTTCTAGTCACAAAACCTCCACCTCGCCACTAAGAAAGTTCCGTGGTTCACCGCAACCTCTCACTCATCGAGAGAAACCTCAAGAAAGCAGCAGAGAGGAAGAAAGTGAGACAGTGAAGCAAGTTCTCTTGGAAGCCCGGAAACGGAATCCAACAACCTTTGCCAAACCAAAACCTCAAAAGCCACTCCAATACAAGGTCAAAGATGAACAGAGCAAAGTTCAGAAAAAGTCTTTGCCAATTTATAAAGCGGAAGACCCCTCGGATGAAGTTTGCAGCTTGAGCGAAACCGTGTCCACAACTACTTCAATCACCGAGCCAGGACAAGAAACGCGCAAAAGGGTCGATGTATCTCAGGCTAAATTGCTGAAAAATCGTTCCTTTCCCGGTGAGAGAAGAGAGAGAACAGTGCATGGTCCAAGGAACAATGTTAGGTCTGTGAGGCTGGTTCAGTGCAGAGACCAAACGGCTCAGAAAACGGGCAGCGGTGGAACACTTCGCCGGCAAGATCCAGCCGAGAAATCTTTCCGGCAGTCAAGGTCGCCGGCTACCGGAGGATCTAGGTCCGTTGTGGGTCGAAACCCATCTGTGAGAAAAACTAACCGTTGCCCGGCAAGGGTAATAACAAGCACGGCGGGAAACGATTGCCGGAGAAAGGAGAATCTGGCGACGGCAAGGAAATGGGTTTCTCGCGGCGAGTCACTGGAGAATCCACTTGTGTCACTGGAATGCTTCATATTTATATAGGATGTTATGATTGTGCAGCAACGGTGGTGGGTGGCGCCACCAGTGAGCCACCGTTGAGTGGGTGAGCTAAGTGTGAAGTGATGTTATGAGTACTCGTCATTTATTATTTCTGTACTCTCTTGAATCTTCTTAATTACTTGTGCAGTTTGGGTGTAAATATGGTAAGTCAAAGGTCTGAAATAGTAGATTGTCTTGACTTTTGGACAGTGACAATGGCAAGGTCCAAAAACAAAACAAAAAAAAGGTAAAAAATTCCTGCAGAAGAATTTAAAAAACAACTGAATTTGTTGGTAGAATAGACCCGATGGATGGAGTGGCAGGTTTTGGAAATTAGCCTCTGCAGGAAGATTTTGGAAATTGTTTGATACGATAGAAAGAGTTTAAAAAGTTGGTGGATATTATTTTCCTGCAGCGGCAGCAGCAGCACAGTTCTTTTTTAATTACCTTAGGTAATATTTGCCTACATAACACATAACACAATTTTGATTACAGGTGGGAATTCGGTTTCCATGCACATTAACGGGGTTAGTTCAATTTCTTTTTTTTTTTTTTTCCTGAAAACCAGTTAATATTCAGTTATCTAGAAATTGAATTCTGAATTAGTTTTTTTATTTTTGTTTTTTTTAAAAGTATAACTTTTTATTTAACATTCGTGTAGTTTTGAATTAGAGTTAAAAAAGAGTTAGATGTTTATTAGATGAATAATATATTTATTTATCTAATATATTATTTATTTTATTTTCAATTTTTTTAAAAAAAGAGGAAAATAAAGTAAAAAAGATTATATGTTTATTAGATGGAATTATATTTATCTATATGGTTGGATTTTATTAAATATTTTTTTTAAATGTATTATTTTATATTTTGAATTTGAAGTAGGAGATGGAAAAAATTAATCAAGAATGTGTGTGTGTGTGTGAGTTTATAAAGTAGGAATTGATGATTAGTGCATTTTATTGAAATTTAGAAAATTAAATTAAATTCAATGTATAGGTTATTAAAATTATAGCTTAAAAAGTTAAAGGAAAAAATAACTTAGTGACAAATGAATATTAGTATTGTTAATTAAAAGTGAAATTAACTTTGCAATATATATTTAAAAGGTTTAATCATTCACTAAGTCCCTATTTTCGCATGGAATCTCAATTTCGTCCCTTTCTTTCTGAAAATATCAATTGGGTCCCAATTTTATGAAAATTGCAACAAATGGATCCTTTCCGTTAAATAGTGTCAAACGGCGTTACAGTGTGTTTGACGTGGCACGCTGTTGTGGACGTGTTATCTGACGTGGTTGATTCAAGCAGGAGCAGTGGGGCACGTGGAAATTGAATATTTTATAAGTAAAAAGAAAGGAATTTTTCTTCTCCTCTTTCGCCATGGTTCGAGCTCGTAAAGCAGGGAAGCTTCATTCCCTTTTCTCTTTGTCTCACGCTAAACCAAGAACTCAAGCAATGGGAGTTGCGGCGTGCACGGGAAAGTTCTTTCCCTTACTCTTATGGGTTCAAGGCTCGAATCAAAATAGGGAACTTCCCTCTCTTCTTCTCTGATTCCAGCAATTCCAGAAGTTTAAGTTTAATCATGGAAATTTAACAGGTTTCTTTTCTTGTTTTGATGCTAAAATCCTTGAACAAAATGTGTTTTAAAAAAAAGGTTGTGGTGGTCACAAGATCATCCCCAATTTTCCTTCCCTGATTTGAAAATTTCTTAACAAGAATGAAGTCTATTCAAATACTTATTCTCCCCTCCCATATCTTCCATCTACAGCATACCATTATTAGCTAATTATATATTACTATGTTGTATGCAAACTTGCATATGTGATTATTAGAAAATTTGGTGCAGGCACTCGATGTCATTCGTGGAAGAAACATTCAAATGCTGACAGATTCTTGTTTGGAAGGACAATTTTCTGATGATGATGGAACTGAGTTAGTACGTTTGGCATCTCGATGTTTACAATATGAACCTAGAGAACGGCCTAATCCAAAGTCATTGGCAGCTGCTTTGGCTCCTCTTCAGAAGGAAACAGAGGTTGGTTTAGTATTTTTATGTAATAGTTAGGAATCATGTACCAGTAGTAATCAACCAGTATTTTGTTTGAAATCTTGTTTGCTTATTGCAAATAGCTTTGTAGGGGATATTCATAAATTGGTCTGATTCAATGCAAACTGCAGAAACTAAACTGAGCAAACTAAAAACTAAATAAACTATAAACTGAAAGAATTGGGAGAAAGAAATACTAGATTGAACCAGATTTCAAATATAATTTTAAACACTGAATTTATATATCAAGATATAATTCGATCCGATACCACTTTTAAGTAGTCTGTATTAGAGATCATATTAAATCAATCTAAATGGAAACAGAGCTTATTTTTATGTTTATATTAGATGAATTTTTGCTTAGAAACCGATCAAAACTGATGAATAAACACTGTATTTGTTTATATGTTTTAAGTGACCTCAAATGGTTGTGTGGAGAAAAACCAGATTTTTGTTTATATCTGTTCTCTTGTAACATACGCACATCATCTCAAGCAATTAAACTAACATTTATTTAGGCTCTATCTTATACTTAAGGCATATCTTTCTTAGCATATCTTTATTATTCATTCAGGTTATCATATATTTGTACACTATCCATTACATACAGATCACAACAGCTTGGTTAATCAATTTGGAAGTTCAAGTTGTGATTATTTTTTTCTTAACAATATTCATTTATTCTCATTTATTTCTAGGTTCCTTCACATGTCTTGATGGGCATCCAGCAAAGTACTAATTTTGCCTCATTATCTCCACTTGGTGAAGCATGCTCAAGGAAGGACTTGACTGCCATACATGAAGTTCTGGAAAATATTGGCTATAAAGATGATGAAGGAGTGGCAAATGAGGTTCTCTTTCTAAATTATATTTTACTGAGTTACTGCATATCTTTTAATTGTTGGGGTTATCTTTTTCCACAAACCATGAACCTAATAACAAATATATATACATACATTCACACGACACATACACGCGACACAAACACACACACATACGTGTTCTTTAAAAGAAGATAACTTATGTATTTTCTCTACTTTTTTGTGGTATTGCAGTTATCATTTCAGATGTGGACTGATCAGATGCAGGAGACATTAAATTGCAAGAAAAAGGGGGATGTTGCTTTCCGGCAGAAAGATTTTAGACTGGCAATTGAGTGCTATACGCAGGTAGATTGCTGATGTTGATAAGTTGGACTTATCTGAATTGGCTTGCACTTTTTTTATTCAGAGATTGCTGATTAGTTAAATTAGATTGCATATTACAAAATAGATCTCTACTTGATTTTTAAAATAAAACTGAATCTGGTAGTGACCCGATCCTCCAGATCCACTACATGGGAGATTTTCATAATTATGAATAATGCTTTAGATTTCTTGGTAGAGATGCACACTATACCTTATGTTGGATTTTTTTTCACTGATAGTGACCAGATCTTTCATATTGATATGTTCTGCTCAATGTTTTATTTGGATTCTAATGCTAGTTTAGTCATTATGAGCTCGTTGTTCTTTGCAGTTCATTGATGCTGGAACTATGGTTTCTTCACCTTTTTCTTATAAAAATGTCACATTATTTTCACTCTATACCGGCGATGACGTTGGTCCAGGCCTTCTTGCCCTCAACGAAACGAGCGTAGGAGGCTTCGGTGCGGAACACAAGGAGGAGGGCGAGGGCGGGGGCGGTGAGCTGGTAGGGGAGGGAGGAGGAGTGGAGGAGGGGGAGGAAGTCAGGGAGGATGTGGTGGATTAGGGCTTGGTTGTAGGAGGCGATGGCGGCGGCGAAGCAGGTGAAGAAGAGGACAGGGGGTACGAGGGAGAGGATGAATTTCCACGTGTCCCACTGCTCCTACTTGAATCAACCACGTCAGATAACACGTCCACAACAACGTGCCACGTCAAACACACCGTAATGTCATTTAACACTATTTAACGGAAATGATCCATTTGTTGCAATTTTCATAAAATTGGGACCCAATTGATATTTTCAGAAAGAAAGGGACGAAATTGAGATTCCATGCGAAAATAGGGACTTAGTGAATGATTAAACCTATTTAAAATAGTAATGAAAATGGATAGTACTTCTTGGAAAATAAATAAAATTAATAGACATAACTGAAAATAAAATTAAACTTGAAAAAATACAATATTTGTCTAAATATTATACTCTCTTTTTTGTCTGATATTAATCTAATTTTTCATATTGTTTAACATGTGTTTGGTGATGTATATATCTTGTTTGGATAAATAGTTTAATATTTTGCAAGTGTGACAAGGTAAGACATACTAGTTTAAGTTGAACTTTTTTTTAAAGTGGATCATTTGTGAAACAATATTATCTGATTTGATTTCAACTATTATTAACTAGCCTCACTAGATGAAGTTTGCGGTTTTCACAATGTATTTTTTGGCTTATTTTTTGTAGAAGCTTATTAAACGTGCAATTGTGACAGATTAGCATGATGCCAAGGGTATTTGATATGAATTTAGACAATAACCACATGGACTTTCCATGATGGATGTCCATTTGAGAGGTCCTCGATAATAAAGTATTATTGATGGATAGGGTGTGAGTTTGTGGAAGAGGGTGTGGGTTTGTGGAAGAGAATGAAGGGGTTGGGTTTAGAAGAGAAAGTATTTCTTTAGTTGACCTTGTGAAGGTAGCAAACAATTTAATTATTTTGTTAATAGGGAAATGAGACTTACAATACTCATTATTTGTGCAACATCACAATATGTTATTGTTTAGAAAATCTTACGTGCTCTCATTAAAATGAGTAATGATCTACTCACTCCAAGAGCCAACAAAATGGGTTATCCTCAAGGAAAATGACACTTGAACAACTATTTTTGACAACATTTAGACACGCGCACACGTGTCTAAATTTGAGTGGTCCATTTTCATTTAATTTTTCCAACTGGACCACTCAAATTTAGACACGTGTGCGCGTGTCTAAATGTTGTCAAAAATGGTTGTTCAAGTATCATTTTCCTATCCTCAATAACAACCTTTAATCTTATTTTATCAACGTATGAGATTAATAGATTATATGCACATATTAATTAAGATAATGATACTGTTTGACAACATTTTGACACGGGCTACGTGTCAAAATGTGACTGGTGCACATGGAAATGAAAATAGAAAATGTAAAATGACGTGGAAACAAAATTAGGGGTAGGTTTTGAATTGAAAGGGTTTCAATTTAACTTTTCAGAATTTGAATTTGAGGCACTTTTAGAGAGATAAGGCAAGCTCAGAGAAAGAATGCAAAAATTGTACAGAGAGAACCCAAGCTCATAGAGAGAACACAAACACCCTAAAGAGAAGTTCTTCCCTCCACCCATTTTCGTGTCGATTCCCAAGAGTGTCGTCGTAGTGCCGGAGTCCTGGAGTGCCGCCATTGACGAAACTCACCCACCCACCGATTCAGTCACAACCGGAGTGCCGGAGAGAACTTGAACCCTAGAGAGAAGGACTTCCCTCCCACTCTCCCATTTTTGTGCTTCTTCTGAAAAGCGTGTGTGTGTTTTGATCATCATTTAACATCGTTGTTGAAATTAAAGGTTCTTGGAGATGTAAGTCAATATTAGAAGTTCAACAACACCTTGATGTAAAGATGTCATCTTCGTAGTTGGTCTGCATGTGCAAAACCTTTGCCTGAAGTACCCACTTATTTTGTTTTCACTACCATTGTTGTTTCTGCATCATGAGTTTGACAAAATATGGTTCCTTGGCCACGAAATTGTTCATAAATGGCATAATAATTGGTTTCACCTCACTTTTAAGTTGAAAAAGAGGATGAGACATAAATTAGGTTGTCCAATATGAGTGTCATCTTCCTAGTTGTCCCGCCTGTGCAAAACCTTTGCACGAAGTACCCATTTATTTTGTCTTTGATACCACTGATGTATCTACATCATGAGTTTGACGAAATATACTTCCTTGAGCACGAAATTGTTCATAAATAGCATAATAATTGGTTCCACATCACTTTTAAGTTCAAAAATTGATGAAACATAAATTAGGAAGTCCAAAATGAGTGTCATCTTCCTAGTTGACTCGCGTGTGCAAAACCTTTGCCTGAAGTATCCAATTATTTAGTCTTTGATACCACTGTTGCATCTACACCATGAGTTTGACAAAATATGCTTCCTTAGCCACAAAATTGTTCATAAATGGCATAATAATTGTTTCCACATCAATTTTAAGTTGAAAAAAGTATGAGAAGTAAATTAGGCAGTCGATGACTTTTAAGATGGAATAAGTCAGTGTACCTTGTTATGCATAATTTGAAGGTATTTATTGGGCACGACAACAAGATTACTCTAGTTCACAAAATCTAGAATTCAATTGCGATTAGATTCGTTAGCCAAGATGAAGAATGAAAGAAAGGAAGAAATTTTAAGTGAAATTGGAGTTAGGGTTTATGAGAGAAAACGAAGGTCTAGCGGCACAAGGATTTGATGGCGGTGGCCTCTTCAACATAATTCCTCGACCATGGCATAATAGTGAAAAGGTTTGGATATATGTGATTGTGAGAGTGAGTATTGAAATTGCAGAGCGCATAGATGGTGGTTTCCACGTTGAATGGTGCTTCAAAATGCTGAAGTGTTCGGCTCCAACAACTGCGAACACAATTCCAGTGAATGGTTGAACGTTCCTTTGTCGGTGAACGACCGATTGTGGTCAACGAAGATTTGTGGGTGGGAGGATCTTCTCTAGTTCTCGTGGGTTCTCTATCCGAGATTTCAAATTTTTGAAACTCCAAAATAAAGATGCCTAAATGAAAACCCTACAACCCTCTGACTTGCATTTCCACATCATTTTTCTTTTTCAAAGTTGTTTTTCATGTGGACCAGTCACATTTTGACACATGACCGTGTCAAAATGTTGTCAAAATTATCAAAGTGATTATCCTATTAATTATCTTTTATGAAAATCATAACATTTTTTTCTTGTAAAAGCGTCCTAATTTGGTCACCTCTTTATTAACATATTAAAATTAAAAATATATATTGAAGACAAAAAGAGAAAGTAAAATAGTTATTTATGGATGAAATTATGAATTTATCTTTTCTTTTATTTTTTTACTCTGCATATATAATATAATTATAGTATTCAAAATATTGTAATAAAATATAATTAAGTTTAAGTATGATTATAATTATATTTCATTTAAATAAGTAATGTTAATTTTTATTTTAATAATTAATTATTTTTAGAAAATATCTGTTTTTCTTTTCTTTTGCTTAACACCTATGGAGTATTGGTACAATACGTTATTTTTTATTTACTTTTTCTTTTGGTAAAATAATAAAGTGAAAAATTAGATATATATATATATATATATATATATATATATATATTTACATTAGAAGATATGGAAATTATACTTGTTAAATAACGCTTTAGTTGAGTCTAATAAATTAAAATTAGATGCTAATTAAATTCATTTTATATTTTGGATTTGCTTAAAACGTATTCGCACAGTAAACCTTTTTATATCTTCATTCACTTTCATATGTAAAATAAGTTATTAACTTTTATGATAATTAATTAAAAATATTTTAAATTGATTTCTGACTAATTAATAATGCATAGACCTTTTATGTTTAATAGTCCTGTTGAACAATTTTACATTGTCCTACATAGTTATCATAGAAATCAATAGAAAATGGTACTTTTACACAGACTTTTTTACAGCCGTTAATACTATCTTTCATTATTCTCCATTCTCTTTTTTTTTTTCCTTTAGTAATACAAAAATTTACTTTTGTAAGAATCATTTTATTCTTATAAAATATTATTAAATGATAATTATTGGTGTCAAATACTTTTTTTTTCCTATAAATATAATTATGTTACAGGTGATAATGTAAAACTATTACATTATAGTAGACTTTCTTTGTTAAAGTTTAACCATGGACGTCTACATTCTAAATTTGGAATTCAACATTTTTATATTGTCCCTTGTTAAATCTTCAAAATATATTGATTAACATTGATGTTTCAAAATATATTTAACATGTTTTTAATAATACTGTGAAAATAGGTTGAAATTTATAAGTTATCTCGGTCCACGGATTCAAATTGAATTAGTTGAAAAAAACTTCGAGAATCGAGTTTATCTGGATTGAACCTATAGTGAGTCAGTTAGCTCATCAATCCACCTAATTTTTCTAATAATTATTTTATGTTGGATTAGTCATTTTACAAAATATCGAAAAGAGACTTGCGTATAATTGTTTTTGTATGGAATAATTAGGTAACATGAAAAGTTCACAAATCTATATTTAATAACTTAAATTTTATGCAAAAATAATATTGAATCCTTATGAAACTACTGAAAATTTTGTTGAAAAAATTTTATGATCTTTTATGTAATAAAATCTTATATTTGATTGATCATAAATAAGTAAGTCGAATTAGATTGATTCATTAAATAATGAATATGTAATAAGTTATACCCAATGATATTGAATAGTCCTTTTGACAACACCATTTTTTAATATATTGGAAGAATATAAAAACTCAATCAAGACTAGTTAATTCTTACAAAAAATAATACTCAAATTCAATTTAAATATGATAATAATGTAATATTTTATAATATTATTAAATTATACATGTTAGAAGTTATCCAATACAAATAAATAATAGAAACATTCATAAATTTATTATCTTAGATAATATTATTAATTATTTTTATAAAAATTTATTTTGAATTTATTACTATCAATTTTTTTCCTTTTAAAAACCCAAATCGATAACTAACCAGTAACAACTCAGAAAAATATGAAAAGTAATATGGAATCTTTCCTATTTCTCCAATTAAAAACCTAACAAAAAAAAAATCTAAATATTGTGGTCCATCTACCATATTATTAATGTTTAGAAAAATAGAAGCTTTTGTTTGCTGTACAGAATCCAAGTCTTTGTAGTAATAATTCTACAGCACTCGAGTACACAAAGGAGTATTGTACTGTGCTATTGTAATTTGGTTTGTTTTTCCTTTTGACTCTTTTGGGGAGGAAGCAAGAAGGAGAACATGGAAGGTTGAAAATTTGGCCGACCTTGGAGTGGACCCCACAGATGGGGTGAGAAACTCCACCAATGAATGACAGTGCAGTAGAATTCAAAACAATACAATCAGCTTGTTCGATGTTGGGTTTATAGGAAGGAAGGAACTATGTAATGTAATCACGTTATTATTGTGAAGTCAAGTAAATTCTGAAAACAAAAACAGCTGTAATAAATCATAGAAAGAAACAAACAAAGAAACACTGTCAGCAATAAAACAAGGCACAGAGAAACTGCAAAAGTCAATAAGGGCAACCTATGCCTTTTGGCCCCATTCTCATTCCGTTGCTAACAAAACTGCGCAAAGACTTTCTCAACAAAACCAATACAAGACGGTTATCTAAGTCTACTCTTTCAACCATCCATCCCCTATTCCATCTTCCTATTCCTATATTATCAATCAATAAAATTTCACTCCTTATACGTTCTTCTCCTTCTTCCCTTTAATTTCTGCCCCTCTCTCGCTCTTTCCTTCCTTTAACAATTAACTAGAGACGACCCGATTGACTTCCAGATCTTTTTCCAGGGAAAAGTTTTGATTTTTGGATCGGTAAGAGAGTTTTTGGATTACCAATTCAGTATCTGGGTGTTGGGAATTTCCTTTTTTTTTATCTTCTTTTTTTGAATTTCTTTTCTGGGATGATTGAATTGCTTCCTTTATTGATCGGCTTTCTTTTGGAACTTTTTAGTTTTGGACTTTCACTCACGTTGAGCTCTTTTTTTTTTTTTTTTTTTTGCAGTTTTGTGGTAAGAGATAGATGTTGACTGATAGGCGGAAAGTTTGAGGTGGGGCTGGATTATATGGACAGTCTTTGTTGCTTCAGCTCTGTCAGCCAGGTGAGGAATTCTGTCCCTTTGGAATATTTTCTTTTTCTTTTGGAAATAATCAATCTCCATATGAGGATGTGAGGATGTCATGTGGTGAATTGCTGATTGAGAGTTGAGATTTAAGCTCTGCTGCTGTGCTAGAGAATGGACTTGGGACTTTTCCAAATTTTATTTTCTTAATCTTGATGAGAAAGGTTCTGTGAATTGATTATTTCTGTTCAAACAGTTGCCAATAACCAGCTTTTCTGAAAGCTTAAGCTTTTGATAGAGACATAACAATATTTTTTTCATATCTCTAACATGTTCGTCCGTGCGAGAATGTTTTGGACTTGACGACTACCGAATGAAAGAGTTTGCTATATCTCATACCGACATTTAATTATAAAGAACAGTGGGGCCTTGGAGGATTTTCCTATAATAGGAATGCACTACAAGAATGGATGAAATTGATAAGTGACTGTGTTATTTGTGATAAAACAATGGAGCTCATCAGGCTTACATGGAGATTTTCTAAATAGCTACAAGACCAACTGTGTTTTATGGTATGTCTTAGAAATTTGGTTTGGGTCTAATTCAACACTACGAAATTTACTTGTGAGGTGAGAGTTTTTTCTTACGTATATACTTTAATTTGGTCATTGAGTTAATTGATGTAGGAACTCCATCTCACTTCCCTCAATGATAATTGGATATTTCAAGTGTGAAGTTTGCAGAATTGAACATTTGTGGGTTGTCTAATAATAATGACATAATAGCAAGTGACTTGATCAGATAAACTGGAATCTTAGAATTTGAATTTTAGTCTAACTCAATCAACAAAACCAGTTTGCTTTGGGCGAAGTATCTTCCATTATATACTTAATTTGGTTATACCAGGAGGCAATGTGATATTTCCAACAGTATTGATAGCTGGGTGGTGAAGTTCTAGCTAGAGCGCAAGTATTCTGGAAATAGAATATTTTGGTAGATGAATGTTCTTTCTAGATAAAATAGGATTAGTAATGGATATTTACATAGGAATACCACCTTTCGAGGAACATTTGACATAATCTTGCCTGAAATGGTTTGTCCACGTGTGGAAGCGAACAATTGAATCACCTGTTGAAAGAATTGGTTAGATGGAGGATAGATCAATGACAGGGTAGTGGTTGACCAAGGAAAACTCCAAGAGAAAATATTGAAAAAGCCTTGAATGTAAAAGCTCTTTCTCATAATTTGGTTTTATACAGTAGACATTGGTATTGTTTGATTCATGTACCTGCAATCATATGGTTTTGTTGTATATACAGTAAAGGTTGCACAGAAACTCATGAACCCTTGGTGAGATCATCTTCTGTTTCTCTCAAGATTAAACCAATGGATTTTTGGTCCTTCCTTTGTTAATTTAGGCTATATAATCTTCACTTCTTTGCACTTCAAATTATTTTTCTGCCTAAGTGATCCATTCTTCACCTCTGACAATCTTCACTTTCTTAACTGGCATAAAATGCAAACCTTGGAAATTCAATCTGACCCCTGGTTGGAATAACTCCTTTCCTTATGATTGGAATTTTCTTTTTACTCCATTGTTCTCTTTCCAAGCATTCTCACAGAGGTACTGCAAAATGATTGTTGAATAATGTTTATAAGAGAAGTGGATGGTTGCCATGATGAATGTCCAAAACGTCAGTTGAGGACTGGAATGTGAAATTTTGAGTCTTCTGAATTGGCTTGATCAACATATAGCTGGAAGAGAACATGGTGAATGACACAGCAAAAGAATATATCTAAATTAAACAAACTGCCAAAAAAAAAAATACACCAACTATGCCAGCCAGTTTAGGAATAAGAACCAAGTAGCTATTGTGTAGCGTAATGGAAAGAAATGGGCCAAAGAAGGCAAAAGCAGATAAACCCACGTAAGGAGTTAATTTGGGGAAAAAGAGAGAAGAAAGCTAAACACATCCGTAAAAGTACAACATGAATGCAAGAATAACATGGGCGCGAGCAACCATTAGGATACAAATGTTATCAGACAATGGAAGCTTCTCAACTTCAAACTTGGTCACAGATATAGTGATGGAATCAGATCAGAGATGGTGCCATGTCAACCAATTCTCTTAAGCTATTAAGTGAAAGCCTAAAAATGACTTTATATTTGTTTACAATGGCTACCAGTTAATTTGAAAATAAGTTGGCATATACTGACAGAAGGCTAGTCAAGAATGTGAAGACAATCGGTAATAGGTAAACTTGAGCAGCTTGTGTTGACTATCTGTTTGAAGGAAGAAATAGTCCTTTATGGATTTTTCTTTTGAGAAAATTTATTTTAGTGGATTTGAAGGTCAGGACATGCCAAGAGGCTCAAAGAGGGTTAGTCACTTCCTGGCTTCTTCCTTCACTGCCTGAAAATATTGGTGCCAGAGTGGGCAGAAGGGTTACTTGCATCATGAGAGAAAGAATATGGTTGGTTTTGTGAGATGAATAATTCACAAATCATGATCAATCTTTTACTGGATCAGAAATATTGATACTGAAACAGGTTGGAAAGAGAACAATGGAGTAAAAACCCCATATGTTTAGTTACGCTGACAGATAATATTTTGGTACCATGCCAATGATGGATTTCTTGCAGCATCTGGGCATTGATTAAATAGAAAACCCCATAGCTAGATGGAAATATGAGATCATTATGAATATGTTTCTTCATTTTGTTTCTCACATTGTCTTAGTGACATCTTCCAACTCATTCCCTTTTGGTAATCATAGATATAAAGTTTTTCTTTCCTTTCCGTTATTATACATTATTGAAATATGTTAAACAAAATCTATAAACTCTCCTGTTGTTGCATTTCAATTTCTCTATCTGAAGGTGGTTGGAGGAAGATCTTCATCTAACTCTGGCAAGGGCAAGAGCAGTCAGTCCTCAGTCAAATATGGGTATAGCCTAGTCAAAGGGAAAGCAAACCATCCCATGGAGGACTACCATGTAGCAAAATTTGTCGAGTTCAATGGGCGGAGCTTGGCCTTTTTGCTATATATGATGGACACCTGGGAGACAGTGTACCAGCCTATTTACAAAAGCATCTGTTTCCTAATATCTTGAAGGAAGTAAGTTGTTGAATCAAACTGAAGAGCTGTTATGCATTTATCATAATTTCATCTAATTTATCTGGATAAGAGTTTTGTTCATTTCAATTTTATATTGCTTATAGTATACTGATTTTCTTTTTCTCAAGTTCCTATACTTTTTGGCAATCAATATACTGCTATCAACCATATGAATGATAAGTCATTTTAGTTTTAAAGTCTTGAAGAGGTTGGTAAGATCTCTGTCCTAGCAAGATAAATTTGAAAGATCAAATACTGGTAAATTTGACTTATTGTACCTTTTCTTACTATCTTCAGTATATTTATGATTGTGAATTTGTGATTCTTTATCCAGGAGGACTTCTGGAATGATCCATTCATGTCCATTTCTAATGCCTATGTAACAACAGATCAGGAAATTCTTTCTCATAGTCCTGATTTGGGACGAGCAGGATCA
The DNA here is from genome assembly GCA_034642375.1 of Vigna nakashimae. NCBI lineage: Eukaryota > Viridiplantae > Streptophyta > Magnoliopsida > Fabales > Fabaceae > Vigna > Vigna nakashimae. The sequence goes on along the minus strand of CM067760.1, from coordinate 16,974,261 downwards.
ACTGCAGTGACTGCAATTCTCATAAATAATCAGAAATTATGGGTAGCCAATGTAGGAGATTCTCGAGCTGTTGTGTCAAGGGGAGGGGAGGCTTCCCAGATGACAACTGATCATGAGCCCAATACTGAGAGGGGCAGCATTGAGACAAGAGGTGGCTTTGTCTCAAACATGCCAGGTTCATCAATTAACCCTCTGCAAGTTCTGAGTTGTTGCCTTAGGTGTTCTATGCTGATTTTGTTTCTTCCCATAATGAGATTTTACAAGTCTCAATCTATTTTTCCTTTTCAAATTACATTTAACTGAGAGATGGACATGATATGTGTGTGTGAGAGAGAGGTTTGACTGTTCTATATGCATGATTTGTACTCATTAGAAAAGTAAAGGATGGGTTGAAAGAAAAGAATGAAAGTTTAAAAAAAGTGAAGGATAGGTTAAATTAAATCAAAGTAAGCTGCAGCCAATGTAAGTAACCTGAATTTAAATGTAAGATATTGTCCATATTGCTTTATATATGGCCACCATTCCAACTTTTAGGATGGTTGGATCTTATGAGATATCTATAAAGTAGAATGAGTATCATATGGTTGTGGCTAATGCATGTTAAGTTGTTAACTTCATTACACGAGAATAAATTCAAGGTAGAATTCTGTAATTTATTCAGCAGTGAAATTTATTTTGAGAGATGATTTTCTCAGACTTAATGACAATTATTTATATATGTATATGTTAGTCCTTTCTTGAAAAAGTGAGTTAGATGCCATGTGCAAAGCTGCTTGGTTATCACAACACAACTTCATTTGTTGAATTAATGTTCCTTGAATTTTAATTTTATAGTTATTATTTAATCCAAATAAAATCACAAGCAGCTATGGTCAAGCTCTATACTCACCTTAAACCTTTGATCAAATAATGTGATACGAACTAATCATAGTTTTGTCTTGTTGGAAGCTTACCTTAACAATGGACACTCATAACCTGCCATAGTTATGACCATTTTGGGAGTTGTCCGAATTCTAGTCTTAAAAAGTAGGTGGTGTTAAGAAATAGACTTTAAGTCTAATTCAACCTTACAAAATTGGTTTGTAAGGTGAGGTTTACATACAATATTGTGATTTGGTCTTATCTCTAGTCAATATAAGATCTCTACCACACTCCTCATGCCTAAGCATATACAACTCGAGCGTGGGATTATATATCTATGGGTGGTTCGATAACCAGACGATAACATGTGGAACAATAAACGTAGCAAAGAACGAACTTTGCTGAATAGACTCTAATATAGCTCTGATACTATGTTAAGAAGTGAATTTTAAACCTAACTCAACCCAACAAAACCAACTTATAAGGTGAGGTTTTCACCTACTTGTATATTGTAATTTAGTCTTATCTCTAGTTAATGTGGAATCTCGTAGAAATTAAAAAAAAAAAGTGTATTCCAAGAGGTAGTAGAACATATGTTCACTCTTGAAGGATTCCACCATCATTATTAGAGGTTAGGAGGAGAGGTGTGATAATTTAAGTATACTAAATCATATTCGTGAATGAAGTCATTTACCACCATTGTAAATGAGAGCTCTTGGCAAGAGAGAAGAGACTATATTAAGAGGAAGATTGTGTGAAGGGAGGAAAATTTAATAGAAGAGACGCGAGAGTCACATGCAAGTGAGATAGTCTTTATCATTCTATTGAAATTTTTGAGTGGGATACTCGGGTTTTTGCTATTTGGGAAGAGTTCCTCAAGTCTATTCATAAAACTAATGTTATAATTGTAGAAATAGAGCTGCGCAACAGAAGTGTGGTTGGCCCATAAGTCACCTGTCCTTAGATCAGAATCAGGCTTTAATACCTTCTTAGAAAATGAATTTTAAATATAACTTTACTTTACAAAATCAGTATAAGTTAACTTATATACTATAATTTAGACATATCTTTAGTCAATGTAGGAACTTCAACAACTTATAATTAAGAGGGTTTTTCAAATTTGTTAAAAATATTTGTAATGAGAACAATTTTCTCAAGTTTGTTTGAAAACTAGTTGTCTTCTTTAAAAGAGTGAACATTTGTTGAGATGTTCTTGTGGACATAAACAAGAAATGTAGCCAATAAGTGTATTATTTTGGAATGGAATCATTTGCTTCTAGGGTGTGCTGAAAAAAAATTCGTTTGCCTAAGTGTTCGAAGTTGTCTTTAACTGATGGTCCCAATGGTCACTATTTTCTGTGTTAAAACCCAACCACAGGGGCATGCTACTCATTGTGGCTACACTTAATCAATCCCAGTTTATCACATGTTCACTTTGTAGAATGACTCTGAACTTCTCTGTTTGGACTCTGTTCATCATTGAGCATCTTTTTTTTCTCTTTAATCAGGATTTGTTATTACTATTACCATAATATCATTATGGTTTATGATTACTATCATCGTTATATTTTTTTTCTAGAGAATAAAGGAAAAAGCCTTATAGTTCAACATAGTTTCCTACACTTTTGGATAAGTATTACACACTGAGGAGAAACCATATGAGGAGGAATGATTTGACATCACTGTAAAGTCCAAATTGCATGAACAATTTTTTATTGAATAACTTTATCACCATCATCACAGTTACTAATTAAACGTTTATCAAATAAATTAGATCTGTATCACTAATTTGAAAAAACAAAACAATGTTATACTTTCAAAATGAATTAAGAATCATTTGATTACATACATTCTATATGAAATATGATTGAAAATATTAGGAATCCTTTTTGTTGAATGCTTTCTATTTTGTAATAATTTCTTCATTTTTGTGGTTTATATCAGGTGATGTTGCAAGAGTCAATGGGCAGCTAGCAGTTTCTCGAGCCTTTGTAGACAAAAACCTCAAAACACACTTGCGATCTGATCCTGACATTCAGTACGCTGATATCACCCCAGATGTTGAACTTTTGATACTTGCTAGTGATGGTCTATGGAAGGTTGATGTTATTCTCTTTTTCTCTATTTTTCCATTAAGGCAAAACTGCACTTTCCATGCCTTAACTCACCTTGAATTTTTTATTTCTTTTACTTCTGTCCTCCAACAATTTAATTCATTTTTATTTCAACTTTTCTCAAATCCAAAAGTTTGTCCCAATTTCTGACTAACAACATCATTGCAATTGCTAATAGTGGCATCCTATGTGTGGACAAGTGCATCATTGGCACTACATCTAGGGTTTCCATTTCATTACCATTCCCAATATTTTGAGTCCAGATTCTCTTCTGAATTTTTTCTGTTACCTATCTGTTGAACCTTCAAAATACACTAAAAGGCTAATAACACACTTCCAAAAAGCACTATAATTGAGTCAAATATATCAAGAATCACTAAAAAGTGTTTGATAGTGTGTTGCTGCTAATAGTTGCAGTGTTTTTTTTATGCCATACATGCAAGTTCCATTAGCATTTCAGCAGGTTCAGTGGTTGGGAACTTTGGATAAGGGTTGAAAAGTTTAAGTCTATATCAAAATAAGTTTCTCTTGTAGGTAATTTATGCATAAAGTTTTTATATTATACATTTTATTTTCTTGGAAGTGTTAACTCAGAAGTCTTAGACAATAGAAAATGAAACTCAATGATGCATCAGGAAATTGGGAAAGGAAAAACACATTGTTTTGGCAAATAATTATTCCATGTACTTAAAATTTGCACTTATTCCAGGTAATGGGAAATCAAGAAGCTGTTGATATTGCAAGAAGAATAAAGGATCCACAAAAAGCAGCCAAACAACTAGCCACTGAGGCATTGAACAAAGACAGTGAGGATGATATTTCCTGCATTTTAGTTCGTTTCAAGGGTTGAAAATTGGAACATACACACTCTCTAAAATCAGGGTATATATTTATATATATATATATATATATATATATATATATATATATATATTATTCTACAAATCAAGATGCAATTCCATACCCATGAAAATCCATCATTAATTTGGAATATCCTGCAAAATAGGTTTTGCCCCTTCCCTTCATATGTAAAAATATAAAATTTAAATTCTCTAACATTATAACCGAACGCGCTACGGTTCGGCCTTCACTTCAACCTCAACTAGATTTTCTTCAGCAATGAGTCCATCTTCAAGTGTTTCTTCCAAAGATGCATCTCCCTCTGCTCACATCCACACGGATGATCATTGCATTGACAAGACGGACGTACAGATACAGACAACACAATGGAAAAATGCAAGGGTAAGCTTATTGAATTTAATTCAAGTAAACATACATTTCATACATATCAAATACATCAAATAATTCACAGCACACACATTCAATTCATCAAATTAACTCAATCAAATTCCTGGTAATAGACTGACTGTCCGGACTGTATGAATCCTGTGTAGCTAAGGCGTCCGTGCACCCAGGTGGAATAACTGGAATACTCATCAGTCGCCACCTGAGGTTAGTCCGTTCTGTCCAAGTTACAGTTATGGACTAGGACCTCCTGCCATTCCCACGCATGACGTACTCCTCTCTACTTGAGAACGAGCACTCACGGAATATCAGGATGAACCACCATCTAAGCTTACCACGTTCATACTTTACAAATCTCAATTTCCATTCAAGAGTCGTTCCACCCTGGAATGCTCGTTCAAAAACCATAATCATAATTTCAGTTCTTATAGTGTTCGCACATCTCAATACTTCCTCTTATTAACATTTTCATTCTTTGTTCCACTTCCATAAAAAGACGAACGTTCAATCCTCTTCATAACGAGGACGAACGTCAAGAGCGAGACCGAAGGAACTTCTTCTCCGAAGGAATAAAGCTGACTCATCTTTCATGACGAACGGTATTAAAATTTGAATCAGTTAAATGAACTGATTCTAGAACAATTCAAATTATACTTAGAATAATTCACTTGACAAGATTTCAGATTCAATTCAACTGAATGAAGATAAAATACGAGTACTAAATGTACTAAGTACAATTTAGTTGGAATAACCGACTGTCAGTAAATGACCGAACGCAGTACAAGAATTTACTGAAAGTTAGAACGAACGCTAGTTTAAGTTTATGGACGAACGCTAGTTTAAGTTTATGGACGAACGCTATTACAATTCATGACGAACGTTATGAGAATTTAGGACGAATGCTATTTTGGCTCGTTGGTAATTACGGAAAGAACGAGCGTTCGGTATAAGACCGAGCGCTACTTATCACTTATACTTTGAGACGAACGTTCGGTATAAGACCGAGCGCCACTTAAGACGTACGTTTTTGGTCGAGACCATTCGCTGATTTAAAATCATAGAAATTTGGGATTTATATAAGATGGGATACTTAAAGATTTGTCTTTAACAATTTGACTAAGTGTCTGGATGTAGAGTATCAGGCTTCTCAATTTCTCACACAACACTCATGATCTATACGTTTGGCTGAACGCTCAAACGTAAAGCTATATATAAGAGGGCGTTCGTCCTTAAAGAGAATCCTTTCCAAATGAAAGGGTTCAACTATTTCAAAGAATTTTTACTGAGAATACCGAACGGTCAAAGACCGTTTCGATAACGAACGTTCATTATCATATACATCTCATATTAAATTTCTCTCTTACAGTAACTCATTTTCCAGTATAAACTTTCATACATTTAATTAACCATATCATAGTATATCACATAATTCTCATGCATCGAATCATAATCATATACCAAACATCCAATATCAAAATCATACTTCATACAAAATTTACAGAACGTTCATGCAGTACAACGCATCTAATTCACAGAACATTCATACATCACAGTATAACACAAGAATTAAATCTAATAAGCTTCCCTTACCCGGATTAGAAGTGGGCGTTCTAAAAGTGAGTGATCTTGACTCGTCCAACTAAGGCTCTCTCAACCTTTCTCTTAAGCTCTCCAACTAAAACTAACCAAAAGAAAACGAAAGGGCTTAGTCTACACCCTTGCATGCAGCTGAAATCCAGTTTGCAGAAATTCCAGAAACGAATGTTCAAATGGAAACTTACCAGAACTGGAAGTTGTTCGGTCCAAGATGGAGCTCACGGTGCAGAGGACGTTCTTACGGTGCTGAAACGTGAACGGAGCAGAGAATGGTAAGTTTACAGAAGAGAGAAGGAGGAGGGTTCTAGAGAGAAGAAGGAGAATTTGGAAATCAGAATTTGGGGAAGAAGACGAAGCATGCAGAAGAGTGGGAAGAGAGTTTTTTAGAAATTCATTTTCCCTTCCCAAGCAGGACGAGCGTCCATTCTTCTGCTGCCACATGTATTCCACTAACTATTTAGAATGTTCCAAAAACGACACTTGGCAGTTGCATGCAGAGTGGGCGTGAGTGCGTTTTAATGGCACTGCACGTATGGCGAGGTGCATTTATGGAAGTAGAGTGGTGATTCAGCAGGGAAATTAATGGGACGTGACAGTTTTCAAAATGAATTTCTTTCTACAATTTCCAAATATATAAAAAAGAAAAAAATTCCAAAAACGTGTTCTAGAAAACAATTTCCAAATCTGAATATATTTGTCAAAATACGTAATACATTTAAAAAAATACTTTCCGGATTAGTAAATCTGAAATTTTGTTTATGTTTTTTTTTTAATTCAGAAGTCTTTTATAAATCTGAAAAAAAAAATAACAAACATTTTTCTATATAAAAGTTTAAAACCACAATGCAAATTAATTTTTATCATATTTTTTGAAACTCGTGATAGGTACATTATTGTAAAACATTAGTTATCACCCGCAAATCCCTCACTTTGGTGAGATGGGATGAGGAAGTCATCCTACAAATCTACTCTCTCACTCGCGAATTCGGGAAAGTGAACACATTCGATACATGCCAATTCGCACTTGTAAATCCTTTCGCACAGTAAACCCTCTCGAAGAAACACATCCTTGGTGATTCAGTGTCGGAACTCTAAATATGTTCTACAAATTCACATATGATATTTTCGCCCTTGTTTGTTCCTTTTACCTTGTTCGATGACACGAAGATCTATTTAGTACATACAATTTTTCAGTTGAAACAAGCAACAACTAAAGAATCTTTTTTTCTCCTTTTTCTGTGTTCACAGAGTAACTATAAATTGGCTGAATCTTAAGTCACCTTTTTCCTGTTGTATACCAAAGCCAATGAGATAGTGGTAATTTTGACCAATTTACTACAATGGAAACAAAATCGGGGACCGACATGAATCCAATCGGAATGGTTGTTTGAAATTTTCATAAGTTAATTTAATTTTTCGAGTGGTATATATGAGTTAGTCTGCCCTGTTTAGGCTCATGCAACATGGGTATTTCACCATACACCTCCAAGTCTTTCACTTTGCACCTCCAAATATTCTCAAAATGTCAATATTGTCCATACTTAAAACAGTATTAATATTTAAAAGAATTAAATGGTCAAAGATTCTCTAAAATATCAGTTATTATTCCTCAGCAGGAGTTATTATTCTTCACGCTTGCGCATTTGAAAGTACATCACATCTCACTTTCTCTCTTTCGTTCCTCCCCTCTTTCGCATCTCCTTTGAACAACACACTCTCTACTTCTAGGCACACTTCAGCAACACAGAGACACCACAACACCATAGGTTCGTCTTCTTCCACTACTTCCAAGCACACTCCAGGCACACACAAACACCACAACTTCGTCTTCTCAAGCACCAGAGGTTCGTCTTGTTATTTCTGTGGAGGTTGAAGTTGTTTTTGTTGTTGGATCCAACGACACACCACATTGTTTCGTGTTTGTCATTTGGTGGTGTTGTTCCTTTCGTCGACGTTGCTTCTTCTCGCTGCTGGCCAAAAGTTGGTGGATTCCCATATTTATTTTCAGTTGGATAGTGTGATATAGATCTTGTAGGGTAGTATTTATAGAGGATTAAAAGTTGTTATGTTACTATTTTCACGACTGATCTGCGCTTAATCTATTATCCAAAAACGATGAGAGTGAATCGGATCTAGATAATTGATTCATCCGATGTAGGTTGAATTAGTTGTACAGATCTAATTCAGTCATCTTCGCATTTGCATATCCGATTCGTAGCCTCTTCAATTTTTTTTAATGATTTAATGATTATAAATGTTCTACCTATATTTGTCCTATAATAGTTCTCTTTTATAAATTTTAAATTTTCTGTTATGTTAATTATTTTTATGGTTAATGAAATTTAATTATTTTTATAGACATAATAATATCTAATTATATTTATAGACATATATTTAATTTTTTTAATGAATTAAAATATTTAAGTTTTGATTAAACTATGTTGTTTTTAATTATTTTATGTTTTTTTATAGTTTTATGGCTTTTATTTTATTTAAATTGTTATATTTTAAGTAATTAGTTTTTTTATATAAATAGTGGAATTAATTTTATTTATTTTGAATTCTATAATTATTTGAAATGGATGTTTTCTATGTAATGTTGTTAATAAAAAAATGGAATAGATACGACTCGTACTGGAGGTGTACCTTCACATGACGGAGAGAGTTTCTCACAAGGTAAGAGGAGGAGACCTACTACTTCTACTTGTAGAAGATATGGAGCAACTTAGCATGATGTTGATGTTGAGGAGCTTGAAGATGTGAGGGTTGAGGAGGATGCAATTGAGGAGCATGATATTGAGGAGGAGGAGCATCAGAATGTTCCTGAAGGTGGATTTCTTGGAGGTCCAATAAACGCTTCAGTACTATCACATTACATTCACCATGTTGCCTATACAATATGTTAGAGTCGGGTAAGTGTAAAACTTTAATTGTAATGATTATTGTCTAGTGGAAATAAATTTTATATTAAATATTATTGTTTAGGATCGGAAAATATCAAGTTGATCTCCCACAGGAAGAAGTTAAACAAACTAGGATCTTGCCACGAGGGCATTATAGACGTCGTGTATGGTTCTGTTCTGATGTCTCTGGTGGACATCTCATATGACTACGTCGATAAGAGTCTAGATTTCATTTCGAGACCAACAATTTTCATCTCCCCGTAGGTGAGATGTCTGTAACTTTAGATGATGTGTCATCCTTGTTGCACCTCTCAATTTTAGGCTAGTGTTGTAATATGGAGGAAGTAGACTTTGAAGAAAGTCGACGCGCCATTGTGGAGCTTTTAGACGTGAATGACGGGAGAGCTAATGCTGAGATACATGCAGTTCATGGTGCAAAAGTCAGACTGAGCTGACTTCGAGAGATCTATGCTGAGTATTGTGAGCAGTAGCAGTGGGAGTACGTTGCCCGGGTGATGAACGGGTCGCACCGCTCACAAAAGTTGTGCATGAAAATATGCAGTATAGCTAGGATGTGACTCCTAGGTCGTCTCACAAGGACCAATATTGTGGTTCAGTCTCAGATTTACACACGAAGTTGGGGGGTGGTTTGTTGGTGTTTTTGAATGCAAATAAATTAAAATGAACTGGAATTTAAATAAGACAACAAAATTTAAAAACACTGAAATAAATTTTAAAGACTGTAAAAACTGAACGGTAAAAGATGGTAAAAACGGAACAGTAAATATGCAGAAACGGTAAAATTTAACGATGCAAAAAAAACAATAAACGGTAAAATAAAAGAGACAGTAAAATTAAAATCACTGAATTGGAAATCAAATTTAGCAAAGACACACTACTTGAAATAAAATGTCGTGAAAATAAAATTAACAAACTGTTCCAAACACTGATACACTTCAAAAATAAAACGCTACATTTTGCACTGAAAATGGAAATTCAGAGAGGGAATTGAAAGAGGAAGAGGCAAGAGCCTCCTCCAGAACCGTGGCTTCCTACTCCTAAACTCTCACCTAAAATCTTACACCCCAAATCTACTGATGTGTTGCTCCATTTATAACCACTTCTCTGAATTTTCCACCAATAGCTGAGCAACTTTACGGTCCTGGTTGAAGACTTTCTTCACCTAAGCTTGTCCTTTTCTTCACATTCATCAAAAAAATCCAACACCATGGGTGCCACTTCTTTTTCTTCTTTTCTCCCGTGAATCAACATAACTCTACGGTGCTCCTCCTAGCTAGAAGCTTCCTTCCTTGCTGCCATGTCCGTGAATGCACTTCATGTTTCCAGCCAATGAATCACGTGAATTTCCTTGCAGCCGTGAATATGGTTACTCCTCTCAAGCTTGCTGCTGCTGGGCTTGCTTCTCTCCTAGGCCGTGACACTCCCAAGCTGGACCAAGTGTTACTCTTCTTGCTGGACCATGCGTTGCAGGTGCTCCAACACGTTTCAGCTCTCTCCATTTTGCTGGGCTAGTTGCTGCACTTCTTCTTGCTTCCAACAAACCGTGATCTCCACCTCTTCTCCCAACTGGATTGTCCTCTTTAATGGATGCTTCCCCTTCTTCCAAGACCGTGTGTTGGCTCTCTTTGCTGCACCTTGAGCTGCTGCCAAAATACCGTGAGAGTCTCCCAAGCTGGACGGAAGTTGTACTCTTCAAAATGAGAAATATATGTGTGTAATACGTAGGTGGCAGCTGTTGGATGCTTTCTTCAAAACAACACCAGTATTCTCCTAAATTAAAAGAACCATGAGACTTCAAGAAGTGTGCCCCTCTTTCATTCCAATTGTGTTTTGCTATTTTGAAAATGAATTTGTCTTGTGTATACAAAACCGTGGGCTGCACTTGCAAGGTGGTCCCTCTTCTAATTCAAGTGCTGAATGCTTTGCCAATTTATCTTGTCCATATGGGTCCTAGGCCGTGTTGTTGTTTGCTTACATAGAAAAAGAATGAGAATTTGATTCCTTAACGTGTTGCTTCTTTCTCCAAGGTAAAAAGGCTTTCTTTTCTTTTCCAAGCGGGGCCATGTCTTCTTATTATCTTCCAAAACCGTGAGCTCCACTTTATGATATGTGAAACATGCCTTCCTCCTTAGGTGGCAGCTGCATGGGTTTCTTTCTCCTAAGCCAAAGAAAAGAAATCATTCAATAGGTGGCGGCTCCCACTTTAATTCCAATTGGCCGTGTGTTGGGTATGTGAATTCCAAGCCAATTTTTACTTCTTAAAAATTCTAAGAAGGGAGATGTTTTCAAATGTCCAAAGTAACACAATGTGCAAATGAATATTCTTTTGAATGTCCCAAATTGTATTTCCAAGATTTTCCTGTAATCAATAATGAAAATAATTAGCTCAGATAATTCAAATTAGTTAAAATAAGAATTTCTGATCGAATTAAGCTCAATTCAGTAAAATTGGAAAATACTGGACAATTATGCACAATTCCCTGATTAATTATAGCACATTAAACTAAGTGAAGTGAACAAAATATTGACTCATCAAAATAGACCACACTTAGTCTTTTGCACTCCTGGGCAAAATTAAGACGCAAATCAAGGAATGGTTCAAAGGACTTTTAGGGAGGTGACACAAACTCAGCAGACAGAAAAATAAAGACTCACGAGAAAAATAAACCAAATTTACACAGTTCTCAAGAATTCTAGACAGTTAAAAGAAGTAGAAATTATCCAACACAAATCAAATAAAGCAGATACTTATAGAAATCTTCCAAGCAATTCAATACATGGAAAAATAATCCATCAGCTCAAGAGGTGATTTGAAAATAACAAAACCTCACAGATGCACTCACAGTGTTTCTCTCAAGTGTTTAAGGTAAATCAATGTCACTCAATGCACTCAAGAAAACAAACACAAACAGACTTGGCAAGCTTCTAATATCAACACTTAAAACATATGCATGTTCAGATCAAAAGGTCTTTCAGGGTTGTAATGGGGCCAAGGACATGGGAGGATAAATATGGATAAGTAGGTATAGCCCAAAAGAAATAGAGGAGCAGTGGGGAATAAGTGGAAATACAGTGAAATCTCTCTCAAACCTCTAATTCAATCCTCTTCTCGACTCCATTATTCACAAAATTATTTTTCAATTTTTTCTCTTTTTCTCATCATCATTTTTTTTTATCCTGTCTTCTTTTTCTTTTCTTTTTTTTTTTGTTATCACACAACAGGATATAAATTATCATTTCAAAACATGATGAGGAACCAACTAGCCAATTCATCAGAATTCCCAAGGAGACCACACTTATTCACAAAATACTTCTATAGCTCCAGACTTTCCTAAGGTTAAGGTAATCATTTGTTTTTCACTTAGGATCAGTGTATGAGCTTCAACACAAATAAATATATACAGTATAGGCTCAAAGGGGTTATCAAAGGATAATAACAAGGTAGGCTTATTTGGCTAAAGAGGCTCAAGAATAAAATTGCCTTTATCACTTCTAAACATGCATATAAATCAAGTATATCAAAAAGAATCAAGCCAAGGCATATGTGCAAGCAATCAAGATACATATCACACACAAGAAAGAAAATTAAGTGACTCAAATCTCACACAGGGTATTCGTCACAATCAAATCAACCTCTCAAACATTATAATCATCTTCCAAGCAGAGAAAAGCAAGGATTCCAAACCATAAGTATTAAGTAAGTGAAGGAAAAATCTACAACTTAAACATCATCCAGAAATCAAAAGAAAAAATGTAAAATTTATTGCACACAAAACTCGATAAAAATAACTTAAAAGAGAAAAAATTTAACACTCAAAAACAAAAAATTTAACACACAAAATACAATCTAACAGAAAAATCAGGATTTCTCCCCAGTAGACCACACTTAAATCACACAATGTCCTCAGTGTGTTACAATCATCAGATTAACAATTTCAGAGCAGTCAAATAATATAGACAAGTGCAATAAAAATAGAAAAATGGGAAGAAAGTTTCAGTAACATCCATCAGTAGATGTCTAAATCACGTAGCACCCATCAGTAGATGCTAATTAATTTTTATTATATTTTTTATTATTATTATTATTATTATTATTTTTTTTTTCTGAAAAAGGAGACCGGTACTGTGACAACAGTCTCGGTGGCAAAGACCGGAACTGTTGCTACAGTGGAAAGCAATCTGGCTATAAATAGGCCGCTCCTCCGCGTCCAGCGCCATTTCTGATCCCTCACTCTCTCTCTACTCTCTTCTCTCTGCTCTTTCAACTCTCTCTGCTCTCTTCTCTTTGCTCTCTTCTCTCTCTGCTCTCTGCTCTCTCTCGAGCGTCTGGATCTGCGAGGAAGCCTCTCCACCCCGCGTCTGCTGAAGATCTGAGATCTGCGCAGAGCCCCTGTCCCTGCTTCTTCTGAAGAGTCTGAGTGAGATCCGCGAGGAGCCTCTGCAAGCCTACTTCTCCAGGTAAGTCCTCAGAACTTAGTAACTCCTTCTTTCCTTTCCTTCATGTAATTTCCTTCCTTTACGCTTTCTCTGCTTTTTTACTTTTCCTGCCTTCCAGTCTTTCCCTTTCAGTATTTCCTTTATTTTTCATCTGCTGATTATGCTTCTTTCATCTCCTTTTCAAAATTTTTTTTATTTTTATTTTTTTTTGTAATTTAAACACTTAAACACATAAAACACAACTGTCTAAAAACTTAAGGGGTATATAGGCTGGAAACCAGACGTTAATCTCCCTTCGATTGAAGGTATTGCAGAGACAATCGGGTAGAACAACGCCACGTACCCCACTTAAAAATAAACACAAAATCTTAATTTACAAGAACAACAAGGACAACAGGACAACTGGACGTAGATCCGTTTAGGACCCTTTTGCAAGGACCGTGAAACAGATCTGAGACCAGACACAGAAATATCAAAGACTGATCGGACAAAATAAACTGAAAAGGAAACAAAAACAACCAAATAAAGAAAAAACTGAACTAAGAATCTAATATATTTTTATGCTTCTTTTTTTTATATTTTGTTTTTCTTTTTTTATGTTTTTGTTCTTTTTATTTTTATATATATATATATTGTTTTTTTATTAAGTTTTAGAATATTTCAAGAGGAATGATGACGAGTGAGATGGAATCAGAGAGATACACTAGTCAGCGATGGCGTCCTACAGATGATCAGATCAAGATGATGATGAACATCTACAACTATGGGGTCACACACCCAAGCCGAGCGCAAGTCGTCGAGATCGCGTCTCGACTAAGGACCTTCGCAGATGCCACCGAATATAACGTGCACTGCTGGTTTAACAACCATGGCAATCGGGTCAGGCGCTGGCAAGCGGAGATAGACCCCACTGGCACTCTCTTTTCACAACTGCCGCTATATATGTACGGTAAGAACTCTCATCATACCTCCATTTTTATTGAAAATTTTTTCACTTCCTCTTCTATAATTAACACAATTTTATTTATTTATTTATTTATTTTTTTTTTATTTTTTTTGTTTGAAAGAAAACAACTGGGTGATAATGAGGGCACCGAGGCTGCTGGATTTGTTTCCAGTTCCGATCATTATTGATGACGACAGAAATGAACGAGAAATTCCTCCACCAAAGCCTCCTGTATTTCGAACCAGAACTCCCTCAACGGAGCTCTCCCTTAGACCACCACAACCAGCTCGAGAATTCTTCCAGTTTTAATGTTTTGTTTATTTTTTTTTTTTTATGTTTTTGCTGTTGGCCGAGTGTGGCCAGAATTTGAACAAGTACTGTAATAAGGACACTTAATTTTTTTATGTTTTATGTTTTTTTTTTATTTGGACTGTAATATTAACGATCAATAATGATCGAACCTCGGACATCTTTATTTTATTTTTATGAATTTTATTTTTATTATCAATGTAAGACAGAATGTTTACTGCGAATTTGGTATGTTTCAATAAATGCACTCAGATTAGTGTCTCTGCTAAAACTTCACTTCTCTGCCTTACATGTTAATTCTACTCTTATGACTATAATAATTTTTTTTTTTACACAAAAACTAAATAAATAAATAAAACAGAACACAATTTAACAAAACAAAAGACCTAATATCGAACACAAAAAATCAAAACACACAAAACGCAAATGTCAAAAACAGCAGACAAAACACATATTTACAATACATACATTAACAAAATAACACGCGTGAAAGAGAACACACATTTTTTTTTATAATATTTTTTTTTTAAATAATAATAATTTGTAAACTAAGAAAATCAAAATTCTCCCCTAATTCGCAAATTAAGAAAATTAAGGGAAGAAGGAATAGAAAAACTTCCCTGGTTATGGTGGCAGCTGCCAAATTTGGACAATCAGGGATATGCTTTCCATCACATAATTTAGTAGAGAAAGTTTTAAGAGGAACTGCTTCATCAGTATAGCTTTATCATTCATAGCAAGATGTTTCTTCTTTCTTCCTACAGCAAATTGTTGCAACAGTATCTCTTCTTCTACTGGGACTTGTTGAGTGTGTGACACCGGAATAGATATCTCTGGCTCGCTCAAAGAAATAACAGTATACTCTTCTTCATCAATCATGAATTCCTTAATGTCAGTATCTGCATTCTCTTTTAATTCTGCATCCTTGTCATCAAACTCACAATTAATAGTATCTGTTATAAACTTAGAGTCTGGGTGTAACGCATAATCAATTTCAGCACAAATGGAGCAAGAACCAGATTCACAGTCACATTCAAAATTTTCAGAAAACTGTGTTAAATCAAAGTTTAGTCCTAACTTTATAAAGTCATCAGATTGCACAGTTTCTCTTTCAAAATTAATATTGACGCTACTTTCACCAATGGGTTCAAAGGCTGACACTGAATTAAAAATTTTAGAATGGTCAATCAAATTTGTATTAGTATCAGTCATAAACCCTATAAAATCAGTGTGCGTCAAATCGCATGCAATTGAATGTGTCTGCAAATCGGGTAAAGTAATTGGAATATCAGGTTCAGAATAAACCTGTTTTTGCTCACTGAAAAGTTTCTTACCAAACTCCAAGTTATCAGCTGTATCCTCAGGGCTATCAGTGTTAGAATCCAGAATAGGCTGCTCAGGTTCTTCCTTTGTTAACTCAATTGGACTTTCACCAGCCAGCTTGCAGAACAACTTCCTCGCTTCTGATGGGGTTATATCCATCAAACATCCACCAAAAGCTACATCCACAAGTATCCTTTCACTGTCCAGGAGCCCTTCATAAAAATAAATCAAGAGCAAATGCTCTGGAATTTGGTGGTTTGGACAAGTTATGCAGAGCCTGTTAAACCTCTCCCAATAATCTGCTAGGCTTTCTTCTTGAAACTGCTCAATAGTAGTGATCTTCATCCTAATGCTGGTCACCTTTGCTGCTGGAAAAAACTTGTCGAAGAATTTTTGTTGTGTTTCCTGCCAACTATTAAAAGGATACTGGTATATGAACCAGTCTCTTGCTTTATCTTGAAGGGACATGGGAAACATTTTTATCAACACTGTCTCCTTTGAAACATCAACAGGCCTCATAGACAAACACACCAAACAAAACTCCTTGAGGTGCCTGTACGGATCTTCATGTGCCAACCCATGAAATTTGGGAAGACTCTTGACTATCTCATACATCCAGTCTTGAGAATCTGTCATTTTCTCTATTCTAGTTCAAAATATGTCTCAAACCTGGACTTCCACTCTATGCAAAGATTTAAAAAGAAAAATACAAAAGCATAACATCAAGTAAGACTAATAATTACAGTTTTTATTTTTATTTTTATTTTCTTTTATTAATTTCAGAAACAACAGCTAAATACAAAACACAAAAATTTTTTTTTTTTATTTCTTTATTTTTTTTAAGTAATAACTAAATACAGAACACAGCACAATAAAATATAAAAGACAAAACATATATTAACACAACATAATCGAAAAACACAGCAAAATCTAAAACGAAAAACCTGGAACTGAAGTGACAACGCCGCCAAAATTTGTTGAAGGTGTCGTTATCGCCTGCAAAAATATACAAGACAAAACACACAAAACAAACATATTAACAGAACAAAACTTTATACAACAAAAATCTAAAACCAAACCTCCATTGATCCCCGGCAACGACGCCATTTTTGATGAACGGGTCGCACCGCTCACAAAAGTTGTGCATGAAAATATGCAGTATAGCTAGGATGTGACTCCTAGGTCGTCTCACAAGGACCAATATTGTGGTTCAGTCTCAGATTTACACACGAAGTTGGGGGGTGGTTTGTTGGTGTTTTTGAATGCAAATAAATTAAAATGAACTGGAATTTAAATAAGACAACAAAATTTAAAAACACTGAAATAAATTTTAAAGACTGTAAAAACTGAACGGTAAAAGATGGTAAAAACGGAACAGTAAATATGCAGAAATGGTAAAATTTAACGATGCAAAAAAAACAATAAACGGTAAAATAAAAGAGACAGTAAAATTAAAATCACTGAATTGGAAATCAAATTTAGCAAAGACACACTACTTGAAATAAAATGTCGTGAAAATAAAATTAACAAACTGTTCCAAACACTGATACACTTCAAAAATAAAACGCTACATTTTGAACTGAAAATGGAAATTCAGAGAGGGAATTGAAAGAGGAAGAGGCAAGAGCCTCCTCCAGAACCGTGGCTTCCTACTCCTAAACTCTCACCTAAAATCTTACACCCCAAATCTACTGATGTGTTGCTCCATTTATAACCACTTCTCTGAATTTTCCACCAATAGCTGAGCAACTTTACGGTCCTGGTTGAAGACTTTCTTCACCTAAGCTTGTCCTTTTCTTCACATTCATCAAAAAAATCCAACACCATGGGTGCCACTTCTTTTTCTTCTTTTCTCCTGTGAATCAACATAACTCTACGGTGCTCCTCCTAGCTAGAAGCTTCCTTCCTTGCTGCCATGTCCGTGAATGCACTTCATGTTTCCAGCCAATGAATCACGTGAATTTCCTTGCAGCCGTGAATATGGTTACTCCTCTCAAGCTTGCTGCTGCTGGGCTTGCTTCTCTCCTAGGCCGTGACACTCCCAAGCTGGACCAAGTGTTACTCTTCTTGCTGGACCATGCGTTGCAGGTGCTCCAACACGTTTCAGCTCTCTCCATTTTGCTGGGCTAGTTGCTGCACTTCTTCTTGCTTCCAACAAACCGTGATCTCCACCTCTTCTCCCAGCTGGATTGTCCTCTTTAATGGATGCTTCCCCTTCTTCCAAGACCGTGTGTTGGCTCTCTTTGCTGCACCTTGAGCTGCTGCCAAAATACCGTGAGAGTCTCCCAAGCTGGACGGAAGTTGTACTCTTCAAAATGAGAAATATATGTGTGTAATACGTAGGTGGCAGCTGTTGGATGCTTTCTTCAAAACAACACCAGTATTCTCCTAAATTAAAAGAACCATGAGACTTCAAGAAGTGTGCCCCTCTTTCATTCCAATTGTGTTTTGCTATTTTGAAAATGAATTTGTCTTGTGTATACAAAACCGTGGGCTGCACTTGCAAGGTGGTCCCTCTTCTAATTCAAGTGCTGAATGCTTTGCCAATTTATCTTGTCCATATGGGTCCTAGGCCGTGTTGTTGTTTGCTTACATAGAAAAAGAATGAGAATTTGATTCCTTAACGTGTTGCTTCTTTCTCCAAGGTAAAAAGGCTTTCTTTTCTTTTCCAAGCGGGGCCATGTCTTCTTATTATCTTCCAAAACCGTGAGCTCCACTTTATGATATGTGAAACATGCCTTCCTCCTTAGGTGGCAGCTGCATGGGTTTCTTTCTCCTAAGCCAAAGAAAAGAAATCATTCAATAGGTGGCGGCTCCCACTTTAATTCCAATTGGCCGTGTGTTGGGTATGTGAATTCCAAGCCAATTTTTACTTCTTAAAAATTCTAAGAAGGGAGATGTTTTCAAATGTCCAAAGTAACACAATGTGCAAATGAATATTCTTTTGAATGTCCCAAATTGTATTTCCAAGATTTTCCTGTAATCAATAATGAAAATAATTAGCTCAGATAATTCAAATTAGTTAAAATAAGAATTTCTGATCGAATTAAGCTCAATTCAGTAAAATTGGAAAATACTGGACAATTATGCACAATTCCCTGATTAATTATAGCACATTAAACTAAGTGAAGTGAACAAAATATTGACTCATCACCGGGCATATTTGTTGCATCTAGTTGGATGCACTATATTTGTTGATAAGACTGTCACATCCATTCTTGCATCTTACCTTTTGCTCTTTAGAGACGTACATGCATGTGGCCGATATGCGCAGTATATATATATATATATATATATATATATATATATATATATATATATATATATATATATATATATATATATGTATGTATGTATGTATATATATATATATGTATGTATATATGAGATGCCAACTTGGCTTCCACTGAGCAAATGACAAGTTATTTGAATCTATTACAAGTACAAATATAGTTTACACTTTGATTTGCTTGAATTGTTTCAATGTGGATTATGAAATAATTTTTAATTTTTAATTTTGTAGAGTTGGATATATGAGCACTTTCCTACGTTGGGAAGAAGGCGTCTGGTGTCTTTGTTCATGGAAGACAGACCACGTGCTGTAAAGTGGGAGTCACCGAGGTAGGGTTCCACCCTCGTAGAGGTAAGGGTACACTTGGCTGATTGACATATGATTCAGTCACTTGGTTCCTATTTGAGTCACATCGGGAGACTCGTCCTTTTTACGACATTTGTATGTTCTCGCGATGGATCAGGATTGGTGACACGCTAAGCCGACATTTGCGTGAGCGTGTTTTGAGCCAGTTTGGGTTTCAACAATCCATCCCTTGAGACCTACCCATTGTTGCATATGCGGACATATTGGCGACCAATAATGTCTGGTTGCACTTTCAACATCATGTTGTTAGGGGTGTGTTCATCGACAGATTCCCATATGACTATGTTGATAGTTACCTTCCGTGGTTTGAGATGATATCCCATCATTACATTATTCTTGTTGTCGATGAAGACCGGTTGAGTCTTGCTCCCAGACTCCGACGTGATATTCTAGATGAAGTATCGCATCGTCGTAGATCGCCTTCGCAGTCTAGTGTGTTGGTATGTTTACCTACATGTTTTATGTTATATAATTGTTTTGTGATTGTTTATATAATTGTGTGTCATCGTTATAATGCAAGATGTAGTGAAGCACTTTGTCATCATTAAACTAAGCAATGATCATAAAAATAATTACCACACATATTGTAACTACATACAAAGCATTTCCC
Source organism: Vigna nakashimae (assembly GCA_034642375.1). Lineage (NCBI taxonomy): Eukaryota > Viridiplantae > Streptophyta > Magnoliopsida > Fabales > Fabaceae > Vigna > Vigna nakashimae. Next base: position 16,954,238 of record CM067760.1, on the reverse strand, counting down.
GCATAATGGCATTCTCAAGATATTAAAAACCACACCAACCACAAAGTTGAAAGTCAATTAAAACACATGAATAAGTCAACTATGCACTAACCACACTTCCACTTTTCAACATACACCTACCTACCAAATGACGACAAACTCATTTACCTCCGAAAGTGGACCCCACATGGGTCCACCACTTTCCTATAGTGTCTTTTTCAATGTTTGCACATGCACATATGAGGTTTGGACAATGATACTTCAACAACAAAATTTGACAACATTTTGACACGGGACATGTGTCAAAATGTAAGTGGTACACGTGGAAATCAATTTTTAAAAAGAATAATGATGTGGAAACAGATTTGGGAATAGGGTTTTAAATTTTGGGGGTTCATTTTCACAATTCAGATTTTGAATCTGAGGCTTGGTTAAAGAGAGAATAGAAGCTTAGAGAGAGAGAGTGTGTGTGTGTGAAACCTAGAGAGAGTCCTCTTTTCCCTCCACCCAACCACCCAATGTCGGAGGGCCGTCGTAGTGCCGCCGGAGTGTCGTCGTTCCTAGAGAGAGTGTCGCTTCCTCCCACCCAACCATTTCCGTTGTCCGCTAGAGTGCCGCCTGAGGAAGTATTGTTCGTTCTGGTGACCAGCGTTGTTCAAAGCTTTGATTGCAACGGCCACCGAAAAGGACGCGTTTTTGCCGTTCCGCAGTCGTATCAGTGTTTGTGCGTCTTCCTCCCACCCAACCATTTTCGTGTCTCTTCCCAGAAGCGTCGCTTTCCGTTGTCAAAATTTGCAGTCCGCCGGAGTGTCGCTGGTAGTTTGTAGCGTCACTTTTGTGTGTCTCATTTCTTGTTGTCCATTTGGCTTTGTAGCTTTAGAGTTTATTATGTATTTTTACCCTTTAATCTCTTACTAAAGATTTTATTGTGCAGGCCGAGAGGAAAAAAGAGAGGTACAAGCAGGTACTAATTTGTTCTAAGAACTTAGTAAGCATTGAACGTTTTTGGTGAAAATGTTTATGATAATAATTTGCATATTGCTATGAAGGTTACAGGTTGCTACTGGTATAATATGTTATTGGTAAATGTTTCTACTAGATATTTTGCTTGAAAACATAGTTTTGAGAGTATGATGTAGTATAATTGGTTATTTAAGTGGTTTAAGTCATGTAATATATTTCTTTGGGAGTTGATGGAGGAAGTTTATCCCACTGCAGTATTTATATATATATTTTTTTAGTTTATGAGTGGTTGTTTAATTGATAAATTTTTAGATATTTACTTTGAGAGTAGACGTATATACAAAATTATGGTGTAGGGTTTTATGGACTGAGTTTAAGTCTATAATTGGTTGTTCCAGTAGTAAAAAAAAATGTAGTGGTAGTGGAGTAAATGATGATTTTTTTTTTAATTTTTGAAGTATGGTACATATTGAAGAAATAAGAAATGTTTTTTTATTTGGTCGGAGAGGTGCGTACATAACAAAATAGTACCGTTACATTTTGGCTTCGTTTCTTTTATATAGCTTATATTATATAATATTCTCATATTATATAGAGAGGTATTTTAAATATTAGATAAGTTATATAATGTAATATTAGTATAAAGTAATTGTGTTTTAAATATTATATGAGCTATATTATGTAATATTAGTATAAGGTAATTGTGTTTGTAAATTAAGGAAAAACAAAAGTGTGGGTTACGTATGATGTAGGACTTTTGGATGCATTGAACATCATATAAATTTCATTATCGGATAATGGATATTGAAATTTTGTTCAATTGTAAGGAAGAGAACATTGCTTTCAATTTTCTTTTAATATCTGCATGTTATTTTTTAATGCAGGTTCGTAAAAGACTAATGAATAAGAAAGAATTAGCAAAAAATGAGGAAGACATTATAGAAACATATTCCAATTCTATAATCGTGCACGAGACTAAACTAAAGGTGAGTAAAAATCAACATTGATCAATGGTTCCAATGTCCCATGCACTATCAAATGTTGCCAATGTCTTAATTATACTATAAAAAATTAAGTTTCTCTTGCTCAAAAAGAGGCTTTCAAAACCAAAAATTCATTTGAAAACTGAAACAAACAATTATGTGTGAATTTGGTTCCTATTTCTGTGTTAATGCACTCTTATTAGTGATTGTATTAATTAGGATCCATCATGTTTTCCTTGCATACTTCCACAATACAAGTAGTAGAAATGAAGTTTCTTGCTCAGCGAAGGGATCTTCAGGTTTAATTTTCCTATAAATTTAATAATATATAATATTTTTCATTTCTTGATAAGCCTCACATACTTATAATTTTATGTTATTATTCTTTTGTTGTTGTTTTGTTTAAGGACTACAAATATGAAATGAAGAAATTCTTATTGTATTTTAAGTTAGAATTAGCGCCACCAATTAAAACTTTAACTTGTCAAAGATCAGGTGTGAATTTGACATTGTTATGCATGTTTAGGTGTTTGCAGGATGGAATCAAAAAAGCTCTTTTCTCTATAACACATGATTACAATATTACTCATCCTGGGACTTGTGACATGATTCTAATTCTATAGTTTTTTAAACATATATGGGATTTGACCATAACAAACAGTTGGGTTCACACCTCGTGGCTTAGTTGAGTTGCATTGACACCATGTAGGTTGGTAGGTTTAAACTCCAAACTAAGTTGTCAAATATTTTTAATTTTGGCGATACCTAACTGTCTAGGCTTCATATTTGAAGTGGAATGCGGTATAAGATGGACTTAAAAGAATCTTATTGATTAACAACCAATTGCTAGTTTTAAAATTTCAACTATAAAACAAGAAAATGTTCCCTTTTTTTTCTATTTTGGAAAAAATATGTAAACCTAAAATGATTCATCTAAAGTTACTCTAAGGTGAGTATATCGAATATTTTTTTCTTTAGTGATCTAACCTGCCTATTGCAATGACACACTTTTTTTCTGTGGTTGTTATGAGGAAAAGATATCGGATATTGAAAAGTGCTTAGATGTTGGGAGAAAGCCTAAAATTAAGATAACGTCAAGAGTTTGAGGATAAAGCGTTTTGTGGAAGTGAAGATCCTTGTTAAATTACGCCGGTTCAACATTATCACCAAACCCCGAGGTTTAAACGTTAGGATAAAATGAAGCAAAGCACAATGTATGATCAAATGAAGGTTGTACCTCGAAGATGGTTCAAGATCAAGAGTCGAGCGAATAAAACTTCATTTACTGTAGATGATAGAAGAAAAGAAGGAATAGTTGAATAATTTGTAGTGATTTTTAAATGTTAAGAACTTTAGTTGACGATGTTCAAGTAGAATAGGAAATGTAAATGTTTGTTAATATGTTGATGTACAAAGAATTGTTCTTTCCATTAATTTGAATTGAATTTCATTTTATATTTGTTGTTTTTGAAGATCATTTTGTGACTTATGGTGTATGTTTTGTTCATGATAGAGAATCTTTGTTGAAATCAAAGGTGTTTGGACATCATAGTCAATTTTTTAAGTTGAAAAACTTTATGTAGAAGTTAATCTATCATAGTGTGCATAACTCATAACGTAAGTCCCCACTTATTTGAACTATGGTCGAAAGTATATTTCTTGTTTTGAAGATCATTTTGTGACTTAGGCTCTATGTTTTGATCATGATAGAACATCCTGGTTGAAATTAAAGGTGTTTAGACATGATAGTCAATTTTTTTAAGTTGGAAAACTTTATGTACAAGTTAGTCTACCCTGGTGTGCAGAACTCATAACGTAAGTCCCAACTTATTTCAACTATGGTCCCATAGGTGTTTTGAAGGTATATTTCTTGTTTTTGAATATTGTTTGGACTATGATTATGACATTTATATCAAACTTCATCCCCAATGAGCCATTTTTTGTAGAACTCTTGGTGCAAAAACTGCATTGGTACCAAATGCTAAATAAGTTGCGACTTTAGGCAAAGGTTTTGCACAGACAATTCAACTTTGAAAATGACATTGATTTTGAAGTGCAAAATTTTTTTTAACACTTATTTGACATACCAGTGATGTTCAGACAATGATTATGAAATTTATATCAAACTTCATCCCCAAGGAACCATTTTTTTGTAGAACTTTTGGTGAAAAAACTGCATTGGTACCAAAGGGTAAATAAGTGGGGACTTTAGGCAAAGGTTTTGCACAAACAGGTCAACTTTGAAAATGACATTCATTTTGAAGTGCAAATTTTTTGTAACAGTTATTTGAAATACAAGTGATATTCAGACAATGATTATGTCATTTATATCGAACTTTACCCCAATGAGCCATTTTTTGTAAAACTCTTGGTGCAAAAACAACATTGGAACCAAAGGCTAAATAACTGGAGACATTAGACAAAGGTTTTGCACATACAGGTCAACTTTGAAAATGACATTTATTTTGAAGTGTATAAATTTTTTTAACACTTGTTTGACATACCAATGATGTTCAGATAGTGATTATGAAATTTATATCGAACTTCATTGCCAAGGAACCATTTTTTATAGAACTCTTGGTGAAAAAACAACATTGGTACCAAAGGGTAAATAAATGGGGAATTTAGGCAAAAGTTTTGCACAGACAGGTCAACTTTGAAAATGACATTCATTTTTAAGTGCAAACTTTTTTTAACACTTATTTGACATACAAGTGATGTTCGGACAATGATTATGAAATTTATATCGAACTTCATTCCCAAGGAATCATTTTTTGTAGAACTCTTGGTGAAAAAACTGCATTGGTACCAAAGGGTAAATAAGTGGGGACGTTGGACAAAGTTTTTGCACAAACAGGTCAACTTTGAAAATGACATTCATTTTGAAGTACAAAATTTTTTTAACACTTATTTGACATATAGGTGATGTTCAGACAATGATTATGTCATTTATATCAAACTTCATCCCTAAGGTTTGTAAAACTCTTGGTGGAAAAACTATATTGGTATCAAAGGGTAAATAAGTGGGGACTTTAGGTAAATGTTTTGCACAGATAGGTTAATTTTGAAAATTACATTCATTTTGAAGTGTAGAATTTTTTTTCATGGAGGTTTTTAATTTTATTTATATAATCATCAAACCAAAACTTGAAATACAAGAAACTTATTTAAACTTTATTTGTTGACCATAACAAATTTATTCAAGTTTTTTTTAGGTTTGAAACCTCTTTTATTTATAATTATCCACCTACATTCATAATTTCTTTATTTAATGAAATATGTTTTTCATAGTAAAACATAAATAAAATAAACAAAATTATAAAGTACAAAAAAAATAATCAAAACTAATTATATTGATGATTTAAAATAAATTACATTAATTGACAATTACAATGTAAATATAAAAATATATTCATTGACAATTTAAAATATAATTTGATTCCAAGAGTATGTCCAACAAGTCATTGTTAGTAGACTTCTATGCTTCCATTGCTTTCAACCTTTAGTTGATGCTTACGGTGATGAAGACAAACTTATGTGAGGATCATATTTGGAATGAAGACAAGCTTTTGCAAGACTACGATGACAAAATTCATGCACAATGTTTTTTTTAAGGAAGACAACTTTTTGTTGAGACTAATTGCCTTGGTACAATCGGCCTCAGCTTGAAGATAACTAGATAAACAGAGGAAACAAATCAATATTTTGCCTGACACTTTCAAAAAATGGCCAGAAGAAAACACTATCTTCCATGGTCTAGATACGCTTGAGCCTTGTTACTATAGTACGTTGCATTATCACTACAGAGTTTGATAGCTTCTGTGTAAAATCCAATGGCTTTCTGCCACTGCCTATCTTTATATGCTTGATTTCCCTGACATTAGTAGCAAAACAATATAGAATAGAGGGTTTAGCTGAAAATATATGCAATACTCAAAATTAAACATGACAAATTACCATATTTGATTTAACAAAGAATAAAAAAAATTCTCTTAAATGGACTAAAGTTTAAATTATATAAGTCCACCTCCACTATTAGAATAGACAATTAAACCTAAAACAAAGGATAATATATGGGACTGCAAAGGTAGAATTATAGCATCCCAAAGCAAAGTTTAAATCTACGTTTGACATTAATAAACTAATGAAAGTCATCATTTAGTTTACATAGTCTTGCAAAAGCTTGTCTTCATTCCAAAAGCTTGTCTCCAACCAAATAAAAAAACATTTCCTATTTCTTCAATATGTACCATACTTCAAAAAGTTTTAAAAAAAATCATCATTTACTCCACTACCACTAATGTTTTTTTACTATTGGAACAACCAATTATAGACTTAAACTCAGTCCATAAAACCCTACACCATAATTTTGTATATACGTCTACTCTCAAAGCAAATATCTAAAATTTTATCAATTAAACAACCACTCATAAACTAAAAAAACCATAAATAGTGCAGTAGGATAAACTTCCTCCATCAACTCCCAAAGAAATATATTACATGACTTAAACCAATTATACTGCATCATATTGTCAAAACTATGTTTTCAAGCAAAATATATCTAGAAGAAATATTTACCAATAACATATTATACTTGTAACCTTCATATAGAGTATCAATAGAGAAAAAAAAGATGCCTTCATAGCAATATGAAAATTATTATCATAAACATTTTCACCAAAAACGTTCAATGCTTACTAAGTTCTTAGAACAAATTAGTACCGGCTTGTACTTCTCTTTTTTCCTCTCGCCCTGCACAATAAAATCTTTAGTAAGATATTAGAGGGTAAAAATCATAATAAACTCTAAAGCTACAAAGCCAAATGGACAACAAGAAATGAGACACACAAAAGTGACGCTACAAACTACCGACGACACTCCGGTGGACTGCAAATTTTGACAACGGAAAGCGACGCTTCTGGAAAGAGACACAAAAATGGTTGGGGTGGGAGGAAGACGCACAAACGCTGATACGACTGCAGAACGGCGAAAACGCGTCCTTTTCGGTGGCTGTTGCAATCAAAGCTTTGAACGACGCTGGTCACCGTAACAGACAATACTTCCTCAGGCGGCACTCCGACGGACAACGAAAATGGGTGGATGGGAGGAAGCGACACTCTCTCTAGGAACGTCGGCACTCTGACGACACTCCAGCGGCACTACGACGACCCTCCGACAGTGAGCGGTTGGGTGGAGGGAAAATGGGACTCTCTCTAGGTTTCACGCTCTCTCTAAGCTTCGATTCTCTCTCTAACCAAGCCTTAGATTCAAAATCTGAATTGTGAAAATGAACCCTCAAAATTTAAAACCCTGTTCCCAAATCTGTTTCCACATCATTATTTTTAAAAAAAATTGATTTCCACGTGCACCACTTACATTTTGACACGTGTTCCGTGTCAAAATGTTGTCAAATTCTGTTGTTGAAGTATCATTGTCCATGAGGTTTCATGCATTCATAACTTTCAATACACGCAAGTCTTAAACCCTCGTGAATCTCCATGCAAACCATTTTTGCTTTTCTCCCATGAACCCATCAACACAAAATTCTATACAAAAACCTAATAGACTATCTCACCAAACTTATTATCACTTAACCATCATCATAACAACCTAGAACACTAAACGGCAATCACTATATCACTAGGCAATACCCCAACTCATTCCAAATGCACCTAACAACCCACGTAAGTCAATGAAATTCTCTTTTTCATGATTACCTATAATTTGTTTGCACATTAAACTCCCAATTTTAAAAGCCAAAGTCACTATGCGCAGATGCCCATATCATGCCCCAACATTTTCTCAAGATAAAACCATAATAAGCATGTTCACTCCCCAAAGCCACAACCCTATAACTTGTTTGCACATTATAGGTTTATGAATGCATTCACATTACATGTATATATTATAATGCATAAATTATTGATCACAAGGTTAGATATATTTAATAAAATATGTATGATATATTTAAATACATTAATTGTCAAAAGAATAGCATGAGATATATTTAATAAAATATGTATGAGATATTTTAATATATTTATGGTTACAAGCATAGCATGAGTTAATACAATATATATGTCTTTCATGAAGAGGAGAAATCATTAAGATTGTTATTAATATGATATATACAAGCATGAGATCTTAAAAAAATAGTTTTATGTGGTTGTAAAATATTATAAATATGAAAAATCTTGACTAAATATTTATTCATTTACATATATTCTTTAAAATTTATTCAAGCTCTTTAATTAATTTTAGTTAAGAAATGAATTTTTATCTTTAACCTAAGATATTATAATATGTACTAACATTTCTTATTTATTTAAAAATAATATAAAACCTTACAAATTTATTTATAAACTAATATTTTAGATATTTATTGATTTCTCTGGGACGATGGTGGCCGCTATTTGCTTAAGGGAATGGTGTCACGTCTCATTTATTTACTGTGCTGATTCACCTCTCTGCTTCCATTAATGCATCTTGCCACGCGTTCAGTGCCATTAAAACGCACTCACACCCACTCTGCATGCAACTGCCAAGTGTCACTTTTGAAACAATCAAAAAATTTAATGGAAGATGTGTGGCAGCAGGAGAATGGACGCTTGTCCTCCTTGGGAAGGGAAAATGAATTGTGGAAAACTCTTTCCATTCTTCTGCATTCTTCGTCTTCTTCCCCAAATTCTGATTTCCAAATTCTCCTTCTTCTCTCTAGAACCCTCCTCCTTCTCTCTTTTGTAAACTTACCATTCTCTGCTCCGTTCACGTTTCAGCACCGTAAGAACGTCCTCTGCATCGTGAGCTCCATCTTGGACCGAACAACTTCTAGTTCTGGTAAGTTTCCATTTGAACGTTCATTTCTGGAATTTCTGCAAACCGGATTTCAGCTGCATGCAAGGGTGTAGACTAAGCCCTTTCGTTTTCTTTTGGTTAGTTTTAGTTGGAGAGCTTAAGAGAAAGGTTGAGAGAGCCTTAGTTGGACGAGTCAAGATCACTCACTTTTAGAACGCCCACTTCTAATCCGGGTAAGGGAAGCTTATTAGATTTAATTCTTGTGTTATACTGTGATGTATGAATGTTCTGTGAATTAGATGCATTGTACTGCATGAACGTTCTGTAAATTTTGTATGAAGTATGATTTTGATATTGGATGTTTGGTATATGATTATGATTCGATGCATGAGAATTATGTGATATACTATGATATGGTTAATTAAATGTATGAAAGTTTATACTGGAAAATGAGTTACTGTAAGAGAGAAATTTAATATGAGATGTATATGATAATGAACGTTCGTTATCGAAACGGTCTTTGACCGTTCGGTATTCTCAGTAAAAATTCTTTGAAATAGCTGAACCCTTTCATTTGGAAAGGATTCTCTTTGAGGACGGACGACCTCTTATATATAGCTTTACGTTTGAGCGTTCGGCCAAACGTATAGATCATGAGTGTTGTGTGAGAAATTGAGAAGCCTGATACTCGACATCCAGACACTTAGTCAAATTGTTAAAGACAAATCTTTAAGTATCCCATCTTATATAAATCCCAAATTTCTATGATTTTAAATCAGCGACTGGTCTCGACCAAAAACGTACGTCTTAAGTGGCGCTCGGTCTTATACCGAACGTTCGTCTCAAAGTATAAGTGATAAGTAGCGCTCGGTCTTATACCGAACGCTCGTTCTTTCCGTAATTACCAATGAGCCGAAATAGCATTCGTCCTGAATTCTCATAACGTTCGTCATGAATTGTAATAGCGTTCGTCCATAAACTTAAACTAGCGTTCGTTCTAACTTTCAGTAAATTCTTGTACTGCGTTCGGTCATTTACTGACAGTCGGTTATTCCAACTAAATTGTACTTAGTACATTTAGTACTCGTAGTTTATCTTCATTCAATTGAATTGAATCTGAAATCTTGTCAAGTGAATTATTCTAAGTATAATTTGAATTGTTCTAGAATCAGTTCATTTAACTGATTCAAATTTTAATACCGTTCGTCATGAAAGATGAGTCAGCTTTATTCCTTCGGAGAAGAAGTTCCTTCGGTCTCGCTCTTGACGTTCGTCCTCGTTATGAAGAGGATTGAACATTCGTCTTTTTATGGAAGTGGAACAAAGAATGAAAATGTTAATAAGAGGAAGTATTAAGATGTGTGAACACTATAAGAACTGAAATTATGATTATGGTTTTTGAACGAGCGTTCCAGGGTGGAACGACTCTTGAATGGAAATTGAGATTTGTAAAGTATGAACGTGGTAAGCTTAGATGGTGGTTCATCCTGATATTTCGTGAGTGCTCGTTCTCAAGTAGAGAGGAGTACGTCATGCGTGGGAATGGCAGGAGGTCCTAATCCATAACTGTAACTTGGACAGAACGGACTAACCTCAGGTGGCGCCTGATGAGTATTCCAGTTATTCCACCTGGGTGCACGGACGCCTTAGCTACACAGGATTCATACAGTCCGGACAGTCAGTCTATTACCAGGAATTTGATTGAGTTAATTTGATGAATTGAATGTGTGTGCTGTGAATTATTTGATGTATTTGATATGTATGAAATGTATGTTTACTTGAATTAAATTCAATAAGCTTACCCTTGCATTTTTCCATTGTGTTGTCTGTATCTGTACGTCCGTCTTGTCAATGCAATGATCATCCGTGTGGATGTGAGCAGAGGAAGATGCATCTTTGGAAGAAACACTTGAAGATGGACTCATTGCTGAAGAAAATCTAGTTGAGGTTGAAGTGAAGGCCGAACCGTAGCGCGTTCGGTTATAATGTTAGCTTAGTTAGGATAGCGGGCCGTTTTAGAACGAGCACCCTTTTTCTTTATGTAAATACTTGGATGTTCGGTGTTTATTTTGAAAACCGTTCGTCCTCATTGTTTTGTTAACGCTCGTAACTTATGTATATATGTAAGGCCGTTCGACCATTTATGAACTTTGCTCTCTTTACTTGTAAAACTGTTTTGCCATATTAATACATGTGATTATTCTAAGTATATAGTTGATGACTGTATAATTTTGGGATGTTACATTATTGGTATCAGAGCAGTTTTTTTCTCTTAAGGACGCTGTAGGTTATGAGTGCACTGTGTTTTTGCTGTGTGCTTAATGCGTTTAATGAGTTATTTTCTCGTTGAACAGAACTAACGTTCGTTTTCTCTGTGTCCCAGAGAACAAATGGCGCCTCGACTACCTCCTCCACCCCAGCCTAATGAACCTGATGCGCCCAACAACACCAGGTTGTTGGAATCAGTAATAGATAGGCTACAACAACAAAACACTACCCTTATGGAGCAAAACGCAGCTGCTCTGCAAAGTTTAGAGGCCGCACGCCTCAATTCTGAAACCACCCAAAGACAGTTAATGGAGATTATAGCTGCCACCAGAGGCACGCAAGGGGTGTCTTCTTCCAATGCTAGTCCGCATGCTGAATGGAGCTTAGAAAGTTTTCTCCAACATCACCCATCCAAGTTCAGTGGGACGTGCCTTCCTGATGAGGCAGATCAATGGTTGCGTGACATGGAGAGGATTTATAATGCAAAGAGATGTCCAGACGAGAATCAATTAGCTTTTACAGAATACCTTTTAACTGGAGAAGCGAGCCATTGGTGGGCGAGCGTGAAGGCTATATTAATGGACGCTCACAGCCCTGTTAATTGGGAAGTTTTAGAAGCAAATTCTATGAGGAGTACTTCCCAGACAGCGTTCGTTTTGCTAAGGAAGTGGAATTTTTGCAACTGGTGCAAGGGGGAATGTCAGTTTCAGAATATACGAACAAGTTTAAACACTTGGTTCGTTTCAACACCATGGCAACCAGTGAGGAGTGGCAGTGTAGAAAGTTCGAAAATGGGCTGAGGAGTGATTTGAAGGTATTGATTTCCAGCCTATGTATCCGTTCGTTCCCTGCCATGGTTGAGAGGGCTAAAGTGTTAGAGAAAAATATGGCTGAGGTGGAACAACAAAAAAAAAAACAACAGGCGTCAAGAGGACCAATTCTGTCGAGACCCAATTTGAATCGGAACAGGACTCCATACGCTCGTCCAGCTCAGTCAAGTGGGTCTCAGGCTATGGTGGTTGCTGGACAGTCAAGCCAACAGGGGTCGGTTAAATGCTTTCAATGTGGGGGACCTCATTTTAGATCATCATGCCCTCAGTTGGTCGGAGGAAAGTACTGTAATCAGTGTAGAAGACATGGCCATCTGGAGAGTGAATGTAATATGGGCGGACGTGCTGTGATGAGGCCGCCGAACGCTGGAAGGAACCAGCAAGGGAGAGGTGGACGAGCCCAAGCTGTTGGGCGTGTGTATGCAATAACTGGAGCGGAAGCAGCAAACTCAGGTACACTTATCACCGGCACGTGCTTGTTATATGGAATGCAATGTTGTGTACTGTTTGATTCGGGGGCGACACACTCCTTCATCTCGAAGGCGTGCGTTGATAAACTGGGTATATCCGAGAGTGAGATGCAGTTCGACTTGGTGGTATCAACCCTAGCGGCTGGAGAGGTTAGGACGTCTACCATGTGCGTTAGATGTTCTATTGAGGTAGAAGGGCATAGATACAAGGTGAACCTCATCTGTTTGCCTCTCAAAGACCTAGAAGTAATTTTGGGAATGGATTGACTGAATACCAATCGCATTCTCATAGATTGTGGAGCCAAGGAATTGATTTTCCCTGACGATTATGAAGAAGACTTGGGTGTGACACTCGGCCAGTTGAAAGAAGATATTATGGAGGGCGCGAGTTGTTTTCTGATTATGACGCACGAGGACAGGGAGGCTGGAGCTTTAAGTTTTTAACGATCGTCCAAAGACAAGTACATTGGAGGGCGATCGGTTGTAGATGAATTCCCGGACGTTTTTTCGGATAAGGTGCCAGGACTGCCTCCTGTTCGTGAAGTGGAATTCACGATTGATCTGGTAACGACAGCAGCACCAATCTCCGTTCAGCCTTACCGTATGGCACCCGCTGAATTGGCTGAACTTAAGAAGCAAATTGAAGATTTAATGGACAAGAAGTTCATCCGTCCAAGCGTGTCACCCTGGGGAGCGCCCGTACTGTTAGTAAAGAAGAAGGATGGCAGCTCTCGGCTATGCATTGACTATCGTCAATTGAATAAGCTGACCATCAAGAACAAATACCCACTACCTCGGATTGACGATCTACTGGACCAATTGCATGGAGCGAGCGTGTTCTCTAAGATAGATTTGAGATCCGGCTATCACCAGATTCGGGTTAAGGAAGGAGACATTCAGAAGACGGCCTTCCGTTCACGTTATGGACATTACGAGTATGTGGTGATGCCGTTCGGTGTGACGAACGCTCCAGCAGTCTTCATGGACTACATGAACCGCATCTTTAGACCGTATTTGGATAAATTTGTGGTGGTATTCATTGATTACATTCTCATCTACTCCAAGAGCTGCGAAGAGCATGAAGAGCATTTGAGGTTGGTACTTGGAGTTTTGAGAGAAAAGGAGTTGTACGCTAAGTTGTCCAAGTGCGAATTTTGGATGAAGGAAGTGCAGTTCTTGGGCCACGTTGTATCCGCTGGTGGAATTTCAGTTGATCTGGCCAAAGTACGAGCGGTCTTGGAGTGGGAGAGTCCGCGCTCGGTTACAGAAGTTAGGAGCTTTGTGGGACTGGCGGGCTACTATAGACATTTCATAGAAGGTTTGTCTAAGATAGTAGCACCATTAACTCAGCTGACCAGGAAAGATCACCCGTTCGCTTGGACCGATCGGTGTGAAACCAGTTTCCAAGAGTTGAAGCAGAAGTTGATGAGCACCCCAGTTTTGGTAATTCCGGACACGGCCAAACCGTTTGAAGTCTACTGTGATGCGTCTCACCAAGGTTTGGGCTGTGTGTTGATGCAAGATAAACGAGCAGTGGCGTACGCCTCTCGGCAATTGAAAATACATGAGAGGAATTATCCAACGCACGACCTGGAGCTGGCAGCGGTCGTCTTTGCTCTGAAGATTTGGAGGCACTACTTGTATGGATCAACTTTCCAAGTTTTCAGCGACCACAAGAGTCTCAAGTACCTCTTTGATCAGAAGGAGTTGAATATGAGGCAGAGGAGGTGGCTTGAGTTCTTAAAGGATTACGAGTTTGAGTTACTCTACCATCCAGGAAAAGCGAACGTTGTGGCGGATGCATTGAGCAGAAAGGTGGTGCATGCCTCGTCCATGATGGTGCGAGAGTTAAGCTTGGTAGAGAGCTTTAGAGACCTAAGGTTGCAGTTCAATTTAGAACCGGACAGCATCAAATGCTGCAACCTTAGGATATCCAGTAACGTGTTTGAACGGGTTAGAATGAAGCAGCTTGAAGATGAAGAATTGATGAAGATAAGAGGCGCGCTCGGCACAGATCAAGCAAAGGAATTCAATGCTGGGACGGACGACCTATTACGCTATATGGGTAGGACGTGCGTTCCAAATGAGGGAGATCTGAAGCGAATCATACTGGAAGAAGGTCATCACAGCCGTCTTAGCATGCATCCTGGCATGACTAAGATGTATCACGATCTAAAGCAGTCGTTTTGGTGGCCAGGGATGAAGAATGATGTCGCACGTTTTGTGGCATCCTGCTTAACGTGTCAACGTGCCAAAGCTGAGTATCAAAGACCGGGCGGCCTACTGCAACCTTTAGAGATTCCCGAATGGAAGTGGGACAGCATTTCAATGGACTTCGTGACACACTTGCAACGCACAGTCAAGAATCACGATTCCATTTGGGTGATAGTGGATCGTCTAACGAAGAGTGCTCACTTCCTCGCGGTCAACTTGAAGATGTCCATGACCAACTTGGCAAAGCTCTACATCAAAGAGATCATTCGTCTGCATGGAGTGCCGTCCAGCATCATCTCTGACCGAGACACAAGGTTCACCTCTCGGTTTCGGCAGTCTTTGCAAAGTGAACTGGGCAGCAAACTCCAAATGAGTTCAGCGTACCATCCTCAGACGGACGGTCAATCAGAGAGAACAATCCAGACGCTCGAAGACTTATTAAGGACGTGCGTGCTAGATCACTTGGGCGTTTGGGATGAAGTCTTGCCGTTAGTGGAATTCACCTACAACAATAGCTTCCAATCCAGCATTAGAATGGCTCCCTTTGAAGCTCTATATGGACGTAAATGCCGCACACCACTTTGCTGGTTTCAAGAAGGAGAAAATGTATTGACTGGACCAGAGCTCGTTCAACAAACGACTGAAAAGGTGAAATTAATACAAGAGAGGTTGAAGACGTCTAGAAGCAGGCAGAAGTCATATGCAGATAAGAGAAGACGACCGTTAGAGTTCAAAGCTGGCGATCACGTTTTTCTAAGAATGAATCCAACTACTGGAGTAGGTAGAGCTATGCGTTCAAAGAAATTATCTCCCAAGTTCGTGGGACCGTATCAGATCACAAGGAAGATTGGACCAGTTTCATACGAGATGGCTTTACCTCCGCAATTGTCCAACCTTCATCCGGTGTTTCATGTTTCTCAACTCCGTAAATACATAGCAGATCCCTCGCACATATTGGAACTGGAGGACGTTCGTCTTCGTCAAGACCGAACGCTGGAGATGAAGCCGGTTCGTGTTAAAGACGTCCGCACCAAGTATTATAAAGGAAAGGACGTTCGTCTAGTGGAAGTGGTGTGGGACGAAAAGACGGGCGACTCTACCTGGGAAGTGGAAGATGCCATGAAGGACTTATACCCTCATCTATTTCCGGGTAAGTCTTAATTTTCGAGGACGAAAATTTTTGTAGTTAGGGGGATTGTTACGTCTCATTTATTTACTGTGCTGATTCACCTCTCTGCTTCCATTAATGCACCTTGCCACGCGTTCAGTGCCAATAAAACGCACTCACGCCCACTCTGCCTGCAACTGCCAAGTGTCGTTTTTGGAACATTCTAAATAGTTAGTGGAATACATGTGGCAGCAGAAGAATGGACGCTTGTCCTGCTTGGGAAGGGAAAATGAATTTCTGAAAAACTCTCTTCCCACTCTTCTGCATGCTTCGTCTTCTTCCCCAAATTCTGATTTCCAAATTCTCCTTCTTCTCTCTAGAACCCTCCTCCTTCTCTCTTCTGTAAACTTACCATTCTCTGCTCCATTCACGTTTCAGCACCGTAAGAACGTCCTCTGCACCGTGAGCTCCATCTTGGACCGAACAACTTCCAGTTCTGGTAAGTTTCCATTTGAACGTTCGTTTCTGGAATTTCTGCAAACCGGATTTCAGCTGCATGCAAGGGTGTAGACTAAGCCCTTTCGTTTTCTTTTGGTTAGTTTTAGTTGGAGAGCTTAAGAGAAAGGTTGAGAGAGCCTTAGTTGGACGAGTCAAGTTCACTCACTTTTAGAACGCCCACTTCTAATTCGGGTAAGGGAAGCTTATTAGATTTAATTCTTGTGTTATACTGTGATGTATAAATGTTCTGTGAATTAGATGCGTTGTACTGCATGAACGTTCTGTAAATTTTGTATGAAGTATGATTTTGATATTGGATGTTTGGTATATGATTATGATTCAATGCATGAGAATTATGTGATATACTATGATATGGTTAATTAAATGTATGAAAGTTTATACTGGAAAATGAGTTACTGTAAGAGAGAAATTTAATATGAGATGTATATGATAAT
Source organism: Vigna nakashimae (assembly GCA_034642375.1). Lineage (NCBI taxonomy): Eukaryota > Viridiplantae > Streptophyta > Magnoliopsida > Fabales > Fabaceae > Vigna > Vigna nakashimae. Next base: position 16,937,675 of record CM067760.1, on the reverse strand, counting down.
GAACGTTCGTTATCGAAACGGTCTTTGACCGTTCGGTATTCTCAGTAAAAATTCTTTGAAATAGCTGAACCCTTTCATTTGGAAAGGATTCTCTTTGAGGACGGACGACCTCTTATATATAGCTTTACGTTTGAGCGTTCGGCCAAACGTATAGATCATGAGTGTTGTGTGAGAAATTGAGAAGCCTGATACTCTACATCCAGACACTTAGTCAAATTGTTAAAGACAAATCTTTAAGTATCCCATCTTATATAAATCCCAAATTTCTATGATTTTAAATCAGCGAATGGTCTCGACCAAAAACGTACGTCTTAAGTGGCTCTCGGTCTTATACCGAACGTTCGTCTCAAAGTATAAGTGATAAGTAGCGCTCGGTCTTATACCGAACGCTCGTTCTTTCCGTAATTACCAACGAGCCGAAATAGCGTTCGTCCTGAATTCTCATAACGTTCGTCATGAATTGTAATAGCGTTCGTCCATAAACTTAAACTAGCGTTCGTTCTAACTTTCAGTAAATTCTTGTACTGCGTTCGGTCATTTACTGACAGTCGGTTATTCCAACTAAATTGTACTTAGTACATTTAGTACTCGTATTTTATCTTCATTCAGTTGAATTGAATCTGAAATCTTGTCAAGTGAATTATTCTAAGTATAATTTGAATTGTTCTAGAATCAGTTCATTTAACTGATTCAAATTTTAATACCGTTCGTCATGAAAGATGAGTCAGCTTTATTCCTTCGGAGAAGAAGTTCCTTCGGTCTCGCTCTTGACGTTCGTCCTCGTTATGAAGAGGATTGAACGTTCGTCTTTTTATGGAAGTGGAACAAAGAATGAAAATGTTAATAAGAGGAAGTATTAAGATGTGCGAACACTATAAGAACTGAAATTATGATTATGGTTTTTGAACGAGCGTTCCAGGGTGGAACGACTCTTGAATGGAAATTGAGATTTGTAAAGTATGAACGTGGTAAGCTTAGATGGTGGTTCATCCTGATATTCCGTGAGTGCTCGTTCTCAAGTAGAGAGGAGTACGTCATGCGTGGGAATGGCAGGAGGTCCTAGTCCATAACTGTAACTTGGACAGAACGGACTAACCTCAGGTGGCGACTAATGAGTATTCCAGTTATTCCAATTGGGTGCACGGACGCCTTAGCTACACAGGATTCATACAGTCCGGACAGTCAGTCTATTACCAGGAATTTGATTGAGTTAATTTGATGAATTGAATGTGTGTGCTGTGAATTATTTGATGTATTTGATATGTATGAAATGTATGTTTACTTGAATTAAATTAGGTACACTATTTCAATTTAAAAAATAAAAAAGTAAAATGATTGATCAATAATTTATATATTATAATATATACATGTAATAGGTAAAAGGTGAATCAATGTTGTGCTGATGTGTCCCGCTAAACATAAAATAATTTAAAAAAAGTATTTTAAGTTTTTTTTAAAGTAAATATAACAACAATAAATTAAGTTATATATATATATATATATATATAATAAAAATTTACTGAGATAATAAATTAAAAAATTAAAAAAAGAAAAAGAGGAGAAGTTTTGTTGAATTGTAAATAAAAACAGATTTAGTTACACTTTTGATATATAAATTTGTAATTTACTTCAAAAATCATAAGAGAAATTTTTTTACAGTATCTTGTTAAATGCTTTTTAGTTGCTTTCGTTCTACCTCGTGGCTTCAAATCTCAGCATTCTCTCTTTTTCTTTTGGTACTTTTTGCCTCTTCTCTCTGAAATCCTAGATTGTATCAAGAGCTTAATGGCAAAAGATCTTTGTGGAGTTGTGGATGTAATAAGTCTGGAAGAGTGTGGTATATTCCATAAAGAAGTGTTATTTGGAAGTGATAAATCCTTAGAGTGAATAAGGAGGTTCAAGAAGCTTCAAGGTTAAATCAAGAAGAATATGGTAGGGTTTGGAAGAATACAAGGGCCACTTCCAATATTCGATGGAGAGTTGTTTAATGACTAGAGCATCAAGATGCAAGCCATATTTGGCTTCCAGGATGTTGCAGATGTGATAGATGAGGGCTTGCTTGAGTTGAACTCAAAGGCTACTGATGAAGATAAAAGAAACTAGAAAATGCAGTAGAAACTAGACAATAAGACACATTTTCTTCTTTATCAGTGTGTCAGTCCAAAGATCTTTAACAAGATCTCAAAGGTTGTCACTACTAAAGAAATATGGGAGATATTGTGAAGATCTATGGGAATGGTGACAAGAACAAGAAGGTGAGACTGCAGACATTGAGAAGGTAGTTTGAAATTTTGACCATGGATGAAAGTGAAACTGTGGCAGAATATTTTGACAAGGTGCAGGAGCTGGTTAATGTTATGAGGGCATGTAAAGATGTCATTACAAACCAGTATGTGGTGGATAAAATTATGAGAACCCTAACTCTAATTATCACCTCATTTGAGGGATTATGAGTTATTCTATGATGCTATTGTTACAATAGAAGGGAATTTTGTACATTATGTCCTAACAGCAGAAGCTAAACCCATTAAGTTTGAACAAGGTATTACAAATAAGATATGGTAGAAGACAAAGCAGGAGGAAATTGAGTCTCTTGAGAAGAGTCAGACATGGGAATTGACTAATTTACCTTTATATAAGAAGCCAATAGAATTAAAGTGGATCTACAAGTCAAAAATAAATCCACAGGTTGTTGCTGTAAATACAAAGCCAGGTTGGTTGCTAAAGGATTTCTACAGAAGGCTAAAGTGGATTATGAGGAACGTTTTGCTCATGTAGCAAGGGTTAAGACAATCAGGTTGATAGTATCTTTAGTAACTAAATTTCATTAGTAGTTACATCAACTAGATGTGAAATCTGCTTTCTTAAATGGTAAACTAGAAAAAGAGGTATATGTTTTTCAACCATAGGGGTTTGAGATCAAAGTGCACCAACACAAGGTGTATAGGATGAGAAAGGCTCTTTATGGGATTAAACAAGCCCCAAGGGCCTGGAAACAGGGAATTGATGGCTTCATGCACATTATTGGGTTTGAGAAATGTGTTTTAGAACATGGGTTGTATGTGTAGTGTTGTCAACATAATCGCAAACCAGAAAAGTTGATAGTTTGCCTGTATGTTGATGATCTCCTAATTACTGGAAGTAGTGCAAAGCTAATTTCTAATTTCAAACCCTAAATGCTAAAAGAGTTTGAGATGAGTGGTTTGGGAAGGCTTAACTACTTTCTCGGGATCGAATTCACTGAGATTGGGTGTGAAATTGTGATGCATCAGTCAATGTATGTTTTAGACTTGTTAAAGAGGTTTGACATGCTAAATTTCAATGCTGCCAACACCCTAGAAGAATTGGGATTAAGGTTAGAAAAGGAGCCAGAGGAGGAAGCTGTAGATCCTACAAGTTACAGGAAAATTATTGGAAGCCTGAGATATCTCTGTAACACTAGACCAGATTTGTGTGAGGCGGAGTATATCACTGCCTGTGAAGCTACATATCAAGCATCTTGGTTGGTTTCTTTGATGGAAGGGTTGAAGGTTGAGTTAGTGGAAAAGTAAGACTATTTGTAGACAACAAGTCAACCATTGATCGAGCAAAGCATGTTACATCCCATGGGAGAAGTAAGCATATGGAAACCATATTCCACTAGATCAGAGAACAGGTCAACAATGGAAAGCTAGAGGTGGTACACTGCAAATCCGAAGACCAACTCACAAATATACTCACCAAAGCATTGAGTGCTTTCTAAACCTAAGAAAGTTAATCAGTGTCGTGACAGCTAACACCTTTGAAGATCGTGCAGAAGGGTGTTTGAAAACCTAGGTTTCATCGGTGAGAGGAGGTTTGCTCGGAGAAGAAGGGTTTTTCCTGATATCAATCGTTGAAAAGTGTTTGTTTCCTTGGAGAAGAAAGTTTTTTCCCGATTTCAATCTATGAAAACAATTTCTTTCATGGGAGAAGAAGGGTTTTTCAGATTCAATCGGTGAAAGGTGTTTCTTTTCTTCAAAGAAAGGGGATTTCAATTTCGATTAGGGCTTTTGATTTAAGGAGGAGTGTTGAATTGTAAATCAAAAACATATTCAATTACACTTTTCATGTATAAATTTGTAATCTACTTTAGAAATCATAACAAAGTAACTTTTACAGTACCTTGTTGAGAGCTTTCTTGTTGCTTTTGTTCTTCACCCTCGTTGCTTCAGATCTCAGCTGATGGAAACTTATCCATGCTTGAATGATCTGGCCTTGCAGACAGAGCTTCAAAAAAAAAAGACCGAGAGCAGTGTTGGTGTAGTGGATGAAAAAAACAGTAGTATGTATGCAGCGGAAATTGAGTGAGATTGATTGATGATTGGTGTATTTGAGTGGAATGAGTATGTGTGGGAACCTCACAGCTCAGAAGGCCTTCCTACAATGGAAGGAAGCTAGAGGAAAGGGAAGAGAAAGTAGAGAGAATAAATGACTCAAGAGCAATAGGGCTGGCAGTGAATTTCAGCAGCAATTTACTAAGCTCAAAAGTGAATCAATACAAGGAAAAGGCCCTCTTATTTATAGGTGAAGAGGAGCCTAATTTCTAATTCTAATTCCATCTTAAATTCAAATGATTCAGATTTATTTTGTTCAAGCAAAGTCCATGCCTCTTTCCAGCTCATCCAGCAAGGTGTGTGCTTCCTTCCACATCAGCCAATTCACGTGGAAAATGCTGGTGCATGCCGTAAGCACCTCCTTTTTGGCTCCTTTGCTTGATTCTATTGATTTAACTTCTTGGATGGCTCAATCATAGTCTCCAAAATTTATTAATTCCTACAAAACAATGTATAAGTGCTTTAGTTAAGAGAAGAAGGATTTTTATAAGTAACCTTCCATAGAAGCAAAATAGTATGTGGTCCTTCTTCCTCTTGAATCCTCTTTGCCATGGCTCTAGTAAGAGGTCCAATGTGATTTCTTGATGGTTTTCCATCAGACCCTCCCTCTTGAAAAAGATCTGTCCTCAGATCTGCTTCATCCTATTGATCATCTCCTGTGAAAGTAATTAAATCGCAGATGTTAAAAGTAGGACTGACACCATAACTTTCAAGAAGGTCTAATATGTGATGAATCATTATTTTCTTCACTTTACTTAGTTTATTGTGCTAGAATTAATCAGGGAATTGTACTTAATTATCCTGTATTTTCCCATTTTTCTGAATTGTGCTTACTTCGGTCAGAAATTCTTATTTTAGTTAATTTGAATTATCTGAGCTGATTATTTGCATTATAAATTACACGGAAAATTTTGGATAATATTTGTAGAATTAAAATGTGACATCAATTATATTTTAAGCTAAAATGATAAGAGATGTGAATTTCATAATTTTTTAAGAAGAAGACTTCAATGGAAGCACATGGTGTCACGGTTTGTACATTCATTAATAAGTATTCACGGCTGCAACTCCTTCCTTTCAAATGAAGAATTATGCAAAAGACAAAGCACAAGGCAATTGGAATTATTGGGAGGCCACGGTTTTCTCAAGGTGTGCAATAAACAATTCACTTTGGCAATATAATAGCTTTTGGGACGTTTGGCACCAAGCAAGGCAATTCTTTTATTTCCTTATGAAAGATGAAATGCACAATTGTGAAAGCATCCAAATGGAGAAGCAAATGAAGAGTGGGAGCCACCACCTATGAAAGTTCACGTCCATACATGGGAGAGAATGCTTCAAAGCTTCTCCTTTTCATTTGAAGAATGAGATATGAAGGTGGTCACGGCCTTGGTTATGGAGAAAGAGCACCCAGCATTTGATGAAAGCACCACGGCTCACATGAGAAGCACATCAGACGTCCAACAATCACACACCTCTCAATGCAAAATAAAAGAAGTGTCTCGGATTCTTGTGCTACCATGAGTAGAAGAAGAAGTGCAAATCATGGTTGGCTAGAGAATAGCTTACGGTATAGCAGCTTGAAAGGGAGCCCAAGGTTGAACACCATTTCCGTGAAAGAGGAAGAAGTGTGCTGAAACAAATTGAAGAAGAAGACAAGCTAAGGTGGAAAATGAAGGGCCCTATCTTCTTGACTTTGGCACGGCTAGGAGCAAACTAGGGGAGGACATTGCATAAAAAAAAAACAAGGCTGTTAATTGAAGACCCCACGGCACAATCACAAAAGGAAGGAAGTTGATTAGTTTTACAATAGCCGCCCATGATATGTTACTATTTGTTTATTAGCAAATGTTTTTATCTTCTTTTGAAAGTGGTGATTTCCACGTCCATGAATATAAGTGGTTGAAGAAGTCAAAAGCAATTGGAGAATGGAAGTGGACGGTAGAGGTGAAGAAAATGGACATTATGGAGGGTCCCTCTCATCATTTTGTTACCATGCTTCCAAGTGCAAATAAAAGAGGGCCGTGAAGGGCTGCATGGGATAGAAGTCCAGCAGCAGCTGGACAGTGGAGAGAAGGGCTGAAAATTCACGGTGTAGGGGCTGGAACGGTGGAGCTGGAAGAATCACAGGACACAAAGTTGATGCACTCATCTAGTAATTTTAAATTTCCAATTTACTTTTCCTTTTCTTTGTAATAAACTTATCTACAATTTTAATTCAATGTATTTACTGTTTCTGAAATTTAATTTCTGCTTTACTATTTTTTTTATTTTTATTTTACTACTGTAATTAAATTCTGCTGTAAATTAAATTTCTGTTGTTATTTTTGTGAAATTAAATTTCTGTTGTTTTTACTATGTTGTTGTTAATCATTTTACTTTGAATCATTCATTGTAAATTTATTTTCTTTATTTTACTGCAGTAATTTTGATTCTGTTTTTACTGTTTTTGAAATTTACTGTTTTTCTGTATTTCCTGTTTTCTGTATTTTTATTTTCTGTATTTTACTTTTACTGCTTTACTGATTTTGAAATTCTGTATTCACTGTTTTTACTGTTATTGTTTACTGCTGTAATTTCATATTTTTGTTTTTGATGTTTTACTGTTTTTACTATTTTCTGTATTTTCCATTTTCTGTATTTTATGTTTTTTTGTATTTTCGTTTTTACTGTTTTAGATTTATTTTCACTGTTTCATGTTACTGTATTTTCGTTTTTACTGTTTCTAAAATTTACTATTTTACTCTTTCTACTGTATTCTGTATTTACTATGTACTGTATTTTCGTTTTTCTGTATTTTCGTTTTCTGTATTTTAGTTTTCTGTTCCAGATTTATTTTTTACTATTTTACCTTACTGTATTTTCGTTTTTACTGTAGCAAAATCATTTTTACTGTTTTAAATTTGTTTTACTGTTTTAATTTCGTTTTTACCATTTTAGTTTTAAATTTTACGTATTGTTTTTAATTATGCTTTTATTTTTGTGTTTAATGTTTAACGTTTTTTTATACGTTTAATGTTCCCGCGTTTATTTTATTTTGATGTCTTTTACCATTGGGTTTTTACTGTACTGCATTTTACTTCACCGTATTTAATTTGGTGTTATTTAAATTCCAGTTCGTTTTAATTTTTTTCGCATAAAAACAAAAACATTCACAACCCCCCCCTTTTCGTGTTTAATCTGAAACTGAACCAAATTTGGTCCTTGAGAGACGACCTAGGAGTCACCTCCTAGTAAACTATACTGCATTTCTTTTATGCTCAACTTTTGTGGGAGGTGCGACCCTCTCGTCAATATGTATGCATTATCATTTATCTTTTTGACCACCTTGAATGGACCATCTCCTCTTGGACTAAGTTTGGATTTCCTTTGAGAGGGAAATCTTTCCTTTCTCAAATGAAGCCAAACTAGGTCTCCTTTTTCAAAAACTATTTTCTTTCTCCCTTTGTTGTTGTATTCTGCATATTTTTGAGTTTGTTTTTCAATTTGGATTTTAACTTTCTCATGTAACTTCTTGATAAACTCCGCTTTAGAAGCACCTTCTTTATGAAGAAAAGAAGATGATTCTGGAAGAGGTAGTAAATCAAGAGGTGTGATAGGGTTAAAACCATAAACAACCTCAAAAGGAGAAAGATTAGTAGTCTTGTGGACTACTCTATTATAAGAAAATTCAATATGAGGTAGATGTTCATCCCAAGATTTGTTATTTCCTCTTAATATTACCCTTAATAATGTAGATAAAGATCTATTTACTACTTCAGTTTGCCCATCTGTTTGTGGGTGACATGTAGTAGAAAATAGAAGTTTAGTTCCAAGCGTTTCCCATAAAGTTTTCCAAAAATGGCTTAGAAACTTCACATCTCTATCAGACACTATAGTTTTGGGTAAGCCATGCAATCTCACTATTTCTTTAAAGAAGAGTCTAGAGATATAGCTAGCATCATCTACTTTGTGGCAGGGTATAAAATGAGCCATTTTACTAAAACGATCTACTACCACAAATATAGAATCATACCCCCTTTGAGTTTTTGGCAATCCTAAGACAAAGTCCATGCTTATGTCCTCCCAAGGGGTATTAGCTATAGGAATAGGTGTATAGAGTCCATGAGGCATAATTTTGGACTTAGCTTGTAAACAAGCTATACATTTAGAACAATGCCTTTGAACATTTATTCTCATGTGTGGCCAATAAAATTTACTTTTCAAAATGTTTAGAGTTTTATCAACTCCATGATGGCCCATGAGTCCTCCTCCATGACTCTCTTTGATAAGAAGTTTTCTAATGGATCCTTGGGGTATACAAAGTTTTCCTTTATTAAAAAGATACCCCTCAGAAAGATAGAATCCATCAAAAGGCTTCTTAAGACATGATGAATAAGTGGATGCAAATGTTTCATCATTTTCATATAACTCTTTTATGTCATCAAATCCTAATATTTGGGATCCTAGGGTTACTAATAATGCATGTCTTCTAGATAAAGCATCCGCATTAACATTAGTACTCCCCTTTTTGTGTTTGATGACATAGGGAAATTGCTCAAGATATTCCACCCACTTTGCATGTCTTTTGTTTAGCTTTGCTTGCCCTTTAATGTACTTGAGAGATTCATGGTCAGTGTGTATGATGAATTCTCTAGTTACCAAGTAATGCTCCCAAGTTTTTAAAGCTCTAATGAGGGCATACAACTCTTTGTCATAGGTAGGATAGTTCAAGGTAGGCCCCCTAAGTTTTTCACTAAAGTAAGCTACGGGATGTCCTCCTTGTATTAAAACAGCTCCTATTCCTACCCCAGATGCATCACATTCTAGTTCAAAGGCTTTGGAAAAATCAGGCAAAACTAGAATAGGTGCATGTGTTAACTTGTGTTTCAAAGTCTCAAAAGACAACTCTTGCTTATCACCCCAAATAAAAGGCATATCTTTCTTGACTAGCTCATTTAAAGGAGCAGCTATGGTGGAGAGGTCTTTCACAAATCTTCTATAAAAACTTGCTAACCCATGAAAACTTCTCACCTCTCCTACAGTTTTAGGGGTTGGCCATTCTTGTATAGCCTTGATCTTCTCTGGATCAACATGTACACCTTCTTTTCCCACTTTGAATCCAAGGAAAATCACACTTTCTTGACAAAAAGTACATTTGTCAAAGTTGGCAAAGAGATGATGTTCTCTAAGAAGAAGCAAGACTTTTCTGACATGGTTAAGATGTTCTTGATGGCCTTGACTATGGATTAGGATATCATCAAAGTAGACCACTACAAATCTGCCTATGCATTCCCTAAGCACATGATTCATTAATCTCATGAATGTACTTGGAGCATTGGTCAAGCCAAAGGGCATGACTAACCATTCATACAAACCAAACTTGGTCTTGAAAGCAGTTTTCCATTCATCTCCTTCATGAATTCTTATTTGATGGTATCCACTTTTAAGATCAATTTTGGTGAAGAGATTTGCTCCATGTAATTCATCCAACATGTCATCTAGCCTAGGAATGGGATGCCTATACTTGACAGTTATGTTGTTGATGGCCCTACAATCTGTACACATTCTCCAAGACCCATCCTTTTTAGGGACCAACAACACAGGCACAGCACAGGGACTTAAACTCTTTTGGATCCACCCTTTGTTCAACAAGTCATTAACTTGTTTCTCTATTTCTTTTGTTTCCATAGGGTTGGTTCTATAGGCTGGCCTATTGGGTAGGCTTGCCCCAGGCACCAAATCTATTTGATGTTCCATTCCCCTCAAAGGTGGTAATCCACTTGGTACCTCTTTGGGAAATATATCATCAAATTCCTTTAAAAGTTTTTGCAACCCCTTTGGTAGAGAACCAAGTTCATGAGTGATTGAAACAAATGCCTCTTTGCAATAAAGAAGGAAATGAGGTTGTCCAAGAAAAAGATTTTTGGAAATATTCAAGGTTTGAGGTTGGACAACTTCATGGGCTGAGGCATGGGTTACCAAATTCTTTCTTTCTTTCTTATTTTCTTTTTTCTTTTCTCCATCCAACTTCTTCTTAAGAATTATTTGGTCCTCTCTTACTTGTGAAGGTGTAAGAGGACACAAAATAATTTTCTTTCCCTTGTGTTGAATGGTAATTTTGTTGGTGACTCCATCATGTAAAGCTTGTTTATCATATTGCCAAGGTCTTCCAAGTAATATGTGCCCAGCTTCCATTGGTACTATATCACAAACAATTTGATCTTCATATTTGCCAATGGAAATAGGCACACTTACTTGTTCTTTAACTACTATTCCATCATCCTCTTTAATCCATTGAAGTTTGTAAGGTTTAGGATGAGGAGTAGTGGTTAAGCCAAGCTTCTCTACCATTCTAGAACTACAACAGTTGCAACAAGAGCCACTATCCACTATCATTGAACATGTCTTTTCTAAAACTTTGCATCTTGTGTGGAATAGGTTCTCTCTTTGTGACTGTTCTAATTCTACATGTTTACTTTTCAGGAGTCTCCTTACCATAAGTAAGTCACCATCACAAGGTAAAGCTTCTTCTTCTTCAGAAGTGGATGTCTCAGATTCACTATATGAAGAACCCTCACTTTCACTCTCATGCTCAAGGATGTAAGTTGACTTTCTATTGCGGCACTCAGATGCATAGTGCCCTTTTTCCCCACATCTAAAGCACTTAGTCTCCTTACTCTTATGATCTCTTGAAGGTTCTTTGACTTTTTCTTTTCCTCTCTCCCTCTCTGTCTTCATATCTTGGCTTGGTTTGACTACCCTCCCTCTTATACTCTTTCTTATGGTAAGAACTATGAGGGTAATCTTTCTTGGTGGAGCTTTTCCTCTTTAGTTGTTGCTCAACCCTCACACAAAGTTGTACTAATTCATTGAGATCATTGTAGGGTATAAGTTCAACCCTATCTCTTATGTCATAGTTAAGTCCACTTTGAAACCTAGCTATTGTTATCCTAGGTTCTTCTCTTATCCCAGCTCTCAACATGAGTAACTCCATTTTTTGTCTATATTCCTCAACACTCATGTTCCTTTGTTGGAGTTTATGGAGTTTATCCATTATCTCCCTATCATAGTAGGCTGGTACATGCCTCCTCCTCAAGGCAGCTCTCATTTCATTCCAATACCTAATGGGAGGTAAGTGTCTTAGCGTATGGTCCTTGACTAAGGCTGTCCACCAAATTAAGGCATAACCTTGAAAGCTTAGAGAAGCCATGGTGACTCTCCTTTCATTATCTATTTGGTGGCACTCAAACAATTGCTCAACTTTCATTTCCCACTCTAGGTATTCTTCTACATCATCTTTTCCATGGAAGGAAGGAAGATCAATCTTAGGCTCTCTTGGGTAATGCTCTCTAACTCTATGTTGTCTTCTAGGAGGCATTTGGTAGTGGTCATCATTGTGATGACTACTATTTTGCTCAATTTCACTTGGAGAAGATGATGATTCTTCTCTTCTCCTATGGGAAGACCTCTCTTTCTTTTTATCTTGATTAATCAAAAGTTGACTAATCATATCTTTGAGCTCACTAATCTCTTTATCCCTTTGTTCAAATCTTTGCTCAAATTTTTCCCTTAAAGACATTTCACTATTGGGTTTTAAACTTCCTTGCACACTTGATTGACTCATTCTTGTCAAAGGAAAGTTTTTCAAAAGGTTTTCAAAATGTTTGACAAGTAATGAATGAAAAAGATTTTCACAAACTTTCTTTGTTTTTAATGAAAAATTTCTAAGAGATTCTAGAAGTAAAAGATGTTTCTAAGTAGCTCCCAGGAAGAAGAGGTGAGTCATAAATGGACAAGCTTAGAAACCAAGTTCTTCCTTAGCCAGAGTTTCCTTAGAATGTTCTTTTACTTTAGTTTCTAAGTAGAAATTCTTCAAATTCTTTTTAAATGTTATGAACCTACAAACCAAAGAAAGGTTTACTATATGCTATGCTATCCTAAATACCACGGAGACCTAAAAACAAAAGGATTACTCAAGACATTCAAGGAAAGCAATAAAGATGCAAGAATGTAAATGCTAGACGACCCTAAGTGAAAGTGCAAGTGACACTTGGAGCCCCTTGACACACTTCCACACTAAAGAAAACGAAATTGGACTATTACAATGTTCAATTGTGAACTTGGAATTGCTTCAAGAGCATTTTCCCAAGTCACTTAACTCAAAACAGCAAAAATAAACTGAAATACACTTTTCAAACATCAAATTCCGTGATATAGACTTGAAATGAGGCCAGGAATTTAATGAAAACTTTGTCTTCTTGCTGCTGCACAAAGCTAATTGAATTGGAGATGCAAGTTGCTGTTGTAACAGAGTTTACAGCTTGCTGGACAGTGATGTTTAGCTGCTGTTGAGTCTTCCTTCTTGCTCCACTTTCAATGCTCAAACCACTTCCTAGGAGGCTACCAAAGTAGGAGAAGGATTTTGGTACTGGATGCCCCAAACAGCTTGCACATACACTCCAAAACTCAGCAAAATCACACCAATCAGTTTAAAATCTGCACCAAACTATGCTGCTGTTTGCACCAAACTATGCTGCTGTTTTGAAACTTAGGATGCCAAAAAAATAGACACAATGATGGACAAAAGATATAGGAGAAGATAAATATTCAGAAGATAAAAGATTCAGAAGATAGAATAAAATAAAATAAAATAAAATAAAATCTAATCTAATAAAATAAAATAAAATAAAATAAAATCTAATCTAATCAAATAAGATAAAATAAAATAAAAACAGAAATTCAAAACAGAAATTCAAAATTAAAGTCAAAGATAATCAATAATCACACAAATTAACCAGTTAAACCAGAGTCCCCAGCAACGGCGCCAAAAACTTGATGGACAAATTTATGATCACCAAAATATGATGTCACAAACTTGTTTCACAATTGGCAAGTATGACCAAATCGTTCAAGTAATAAACTTGGTAAGACCAAGTATCGTTCTCCTAAAGGACTCACGGCCTAGTTTAGTTGTGTGGTTTGTTGATTAGCTAAGACTTAAGAACGAAATATTTGGAGTTTAATATGCAAGACAGAAAATAAACATGTATGCATGAGTTTTTGATCAATGGCAAAAGCAAAAGATAAACACTTTCAATGAAATATATGAATGAATATGTTGTTGGGGGTCAATTTCATCTTATCCACTCTCATATATTTTAGGAATTCAACATTCAAATCATCATTGTTAATGCCACTCTCTAAAGTACCTTTCTAGAAGGCTTCTCCCTAATCACGAGTTCATACAATTCCTAGCATTCCTAATGATTAGTTCATAAGTTCAGGAGCTTAACGACTACCAACATAATATTGGGAGAAATTCCCCGGATCTAGACTTCCCCGTACGTTCCCGTATCGACAAAACCAATAATCATGCATCGAATGAGTTAAACAATGCAAGCATTAAGCAAAGAGGAAAAACCCTAACTAATGATGAAAGAAAGCATAAGTCTTAATTAAAAGATGTAAAAACAGATTCCATATATGAGAGCTTCAAAAGATTACATTGATTCCCCAACAAACATACAAGGTTTAGTTCACCATATTCATGGTGAACCTAGATGAACAATAATGAAAGAATGAAAGAATAAACCCTAAAAAGGTGAAGAGGTAGCCTGAGCATCCAAGATCCTCCTTCAAAGAGGTGGAAGAGAGAGTGTTTGCCTCGTTTCTGCCAAAGATACAAACCCTAGGACGTCCTAAAGCTTATATACTATTCTAAAATTACAAAAAATCTAGGCCCAAGCCCATAAGTGTGCCGCTCAGCGGTAAATGCGCGTCTCGTTTCTTCACCTCAGCGGCCATTTGGCCCCTCAGCGGCCATTTGGCCCCTCAGCGGACCTCCCGTGACCTCCTGAGTGCCGCTCAGCGGTAAAATGTCACTGAGCGGTGACTTCGGCTTCTCCTTTTGCACTCTTTGATTTCTTTTCTGATTCCATCTTTCTCCTTCTTCACTTCTTTCACTAAATTCACCTTAAAACCTGCACAAAAACACTGAAATCAAGCATAAACCTGTCCAACTCTCTTATTTATGAAAATATGGATAAAAGCATGATTTCAAGCTAGTTTCTAAGTATAAAGGTTGCTTTTAGTATCAATTTTAAGCATGAAAATAACAGTTTTTCAACTGTTATCACAACCCCAAACTTAGAACTTTGCTTGTCCTCAAGCAAACAAAATGTAACTCAATCTCCAACCCATTCATATGATGGTTCACTTATTCAAAAATCCTCTTTTTCAAGATAAGTAACAACTTCACTCAAACTTATGACCAAGAGTTCATTCAAGATATGCACATGCTTTAGTGTTCACAAAGTCATTTAAATTCCAACAAATGCTATTTTTCATGAATGATCAATCATTTAAGCATGGATGTTCATGTGCTTATGGAATATTTCCTCACTAGATAAAGTGTTTCACTCAACACACAAGTGTATAAGAGGTAAAGTGTTTCACTCATTCACTCCACTATCACAATGTCACATGAGTCAACTTTGCCTTTCATTTTACCACAATCAAAAACATTCACAAGCATGCATCATCACAAGGACTTTTCAATGGCTTATAATGTGGCTGGGCTAACAAGAAAATTGGTTTTTCTGGATCACAAAATCCTTGAGTTAAGAGAATCATAACAACACAATTTTTCTTATTCATTCCCAACTTTCTTTTGCATTTGCATTGAGCTTTACTTCTTTTTCTTTTCTTTTCTTTTTCTTTGCATATTCTTACTTTTTAGCTCTTAGCTCAATGCTTTTCATGTTTTCCCAACAACCCCAAACTTGAACATTTAACAATACCACACAAGATCTTCTACTTAACTCAAGGTAAAGATTTTCAATCAAAGGTTTCAGTGTATGTTCAAGGCTAAGCGTTCAAAGGATAGAACACAACATGTTCTCTTTTAGTGGGCTAACTTTATGAATTTGGCCAATAAAAAGGGTTCCAACAAACGGCCTTGATCACATGATGCAAAACAAACAATTGATTCAATCATAGAAAACCTGGGCAAAGTCATTCATGCTTTCAAAGTAATAGCATTCAACAATAACAACTCTGGAGCTCAAAACCTCACATATAAGCTCATTCACATTTGACATACACATCCTGCTTAATTTCACAATCACAATCATGATATCTTGCATTTGTTCACAAAGCTTGTGAATCACCTGTATAAGCATTTTAATGTGCACATCATCTCAACATCAATCAATCAATAAGCATCATCAAGCATTACTTATCAAACAATCACAGTTAATAGCAAACCATCACACAAACCAGGTGTCCAATAGAGTACATCATACCCTAATCTAAAAACAAAAAACAAATAAGTTCAGAAAACTTAAACCAATCAAAAGCATAAGCATATGATAGCATTCATCAGTAAATGCTATCTCAGCTCCTCCTCAATCTGAGCTATCATCTGTATCCTCCTCTTCTTGGATCTTATAGTCTTGATTCCTTTTGCCCGATGAGGAGGCCATCCCTGCATCAAACATAATTCACAAAACCAAAAGATACATTGTTAAGCATTAGTAAACCACACTGAAGAAATCATCCCCTTCAATGATGCTCTCTCCCAACCCCAAACTTAGATGGAAAACTAGTGAGAAAGTGAGTGAAAGGGAGATTTTCTCAAGAGGGAAGAGGGAAAAGATGTGGAGAACCTTGGAAAAGGTATGTGGGAGTGTGTGTGTAGAGAAGAGCCTGAAAATAGAAGCTTATGCGCAGCTTAGGGTATAAAAATACCCTAATGGGCTCGGGTCCCGCTAAGGGGAACTAAAGCCCATTCTGCGAGAGTACCGCTCAGCGGTAAGTTACCGCTCAACGGCACTTTCGTGATGTGCTCTTCTCCTTCTTTTCTTAACCTACGTGCCTCCTAGACATGCCCCTCACTGGTTCCCTGCAATTCAATGTTAAAAATGCTTATGCAAAACCTAACTAAAATAAACAAACAAAAGCAATCAATCAACTGGGTTGCCTCCCAGGTAGCGCTTGTTTAACGTCACGAGCCTGACCCAAAATCTACCAACACCCATCAGTAGGTGTTACAAACTTAGTATCCTTCAGTAGATACTTAACCACCTAGCATCCTTCAGTAGATGCTGGATCCAACAAAATATTTACAAAATAATATCCACAGATTAAAAGTTACAAAACCAAAATCAAAATCAAAAGTTTGTCAATCACTGGGTTGCCTCCCAGCAAGCGCTCTTTTAACGTCATTAGCTTGACCCAATAAAGTTCAAGTTCCATCTTCTTTATAGTTGATGTTGTCATTCCACCAACTTCTCAACTGCTTCCTTTGAACTGTTTTGGTTCTTCTAGAATATGGAGACTCTATCTCTATCATCTCCTTCTCTTTAAAGCCCTTCACAACCCACAACTTGTTCTTGATTCTTACAGGTGTGCCAAGTTGGAGTCTTCTTTTCTTCCAGTCTCTAGGAATTTCTTCTCCTCTTCCAATCTCTTCTTCCTTGGGTACCTGAAACAACAAACAATGGTTACCTGAAACCTCAAGATTTTCATCTTTACGTCTAGTCATGGGTGCATCTCGAAATGCAGCTTTATAACTAGCCTCTTCCTCCTTTGCTTGCGTCTCATCTTTGAAGACATCCACCACCTCTCTCTCCTCTCTGTCCTGGAGCACCACTATACCTTCATTTACATCTATGATAGCCCTGGCCGTTTTCATAAACGGTCTTCCAAGTATGATAGGTATCTTCTCGGTCTCCATCTTCATCACCACAAAGTTTGCCAAAAACTGAAGTTTGCCAACACAAACTACAATGTCCTCTGCAATCCCACATGGCTCCTTTGAAGATCCATCGGCCATTACTAGATTAACCTTTACAGGTTTTATTTTAACATTGCCAATTTGCTCCAATAAAGAATAAGGCATCAAGTTAACACTTGAACCTAAATCAAGGAGAGCTTTCTTTACCTTTTTCTTCCCTATAGTACAAGGGATAGAAAAACTACCTGGATCTGATGCTTTAGGTGGGAATGACTCTTTCTTAACAGTTATACACTTTTTTTCCTCATCATCTCTACGTCTCTTCTTTGTAAAGATTTCTTCATCAGATTTTGTGTAAACTGCAATTTTTTGTAAAATCTGTTCACAAGGTGCTTCATTATCCACCATTCTGAATAATTCTGTGAAGTCCATTTGTTTCTCTTGATTTGTTGGAAAAGGAAAAGTGTTCTTTCTTTCTACTTCTCTTCTTTCTTCTGTTTCTCCTTCTTCTAACTCAGTTATCTCTTCATTCACACTCTTTACCACTTTGCACTCTTCTCTGGGGTTAACCTCAGTATTAGCCCCAAAATTTCTATTTGGCCTTTCTTCCAATTGCTTGGTAATCTGACCCATTTGAATCTCCAAATTCTTTATAGCAGCTTCAGTGCTCTTTTGAGAAGATTCATTTTTCTGTATGAATTGCTGAAGAGTTTCTTCCAACCTTGTTGATCTTTCATTAAGCATAGATAACTGTTGCCAAAAGGTTGGTTGCTGTTGCTACTTATTATATTGATTAGCTTGCCCAGTTTGTCCTTGACCAATGCTTGGATGTGGTTTCCACCCCTGATTGTAATTCCCTTGACGGTATGGAAATTGATTAGCCATGAAATTAACATCCTCCACGGCTTCCACTGGAAAAGCACATTGACCATTGATATGATCACCTCCACATAATTCGCACAACTGGGTTTGTACCTGTGCAGCAGATTTCAACTCTCTAGGTAATTGAGCAAGAGTTTTAGTCAGAGTCTCCAGCTGTTGAGTTAGAATTTTATTCTGAGCTAGCAAGGCATCATGTGTTTGTAATTGAAGAACCCCTTTTTGTTGCATAGGAGCTCCTCTCTCACTGTGCAGCTCATTATCACTAGTAGCCATGTTTTCTATAATTTCAGTTGCTTCCTCTGGAGTTTTCCATTTAATATTGCCTCCTGCTGAGGCGTCCCGCATCATCTTGGTTTGTGAACCAAGCCCTCCAAGGAAAGTTAAGACTACTTCTTGATCTTCAAAACCATGCGTGGGAGTTTTACGTAACAAGCTTTTATACCTGTCCCATGCATGCCCCAATGATTCTTCCATGCCCTGCTTAAATGAAGAAATCTCTTGCTTGCCTTTAGTCACCTTAGATTGTGGAAAGTACTTGTTTAAAAATTTTATGACCACTGCTTCCCACTCTGTGAAACTTTCTTCTGGAAAAGAATTCAACCAAAGCTTAGCATTGCCTCCCAATGAGAAAGGAAACAAGCTAAGTTTGATAGCTTCGTCTGGCACCCCATTAATCTTGACTGTGTTGCAAATCTCATTAAAGGTAGTGAGGTGCTCATATGGGCTTTCATGAGATAACCCATTAAATTGATTACTTTTCACCAGTTGAATCAGTGCTGGTTTGACCTCCATATTGGCTGCATTGACTCTAGGTCTAGCTATGTTGTTAAAGTGCTGAGGTCCAGCAATATTGGTGTAATTTGCAAGAGTTCTTCTAACATTATTGTTCTCCATATTTCCTGTGCTATGAACATAACCTTGTGGTGATGATTGTAAGAGAGTTTCTGGAGAAGGGAAAAGTTCTCTAGACGTTCTGATTCTTCTCCTCCGTCTACTGTCTTCTAATCCTTCAAGAAGAGGTTCTGTTGTTTTCTTACTCCTTGTTCTAATTGCTTCCTGCATACACAAGAAAACAAAACCCTAGAAAATATTTGTTAGCACAAAAAGATATAGGAGAAGATAAATATTCAGAAGATAAAAGATTCAGAAGATAGAATAAAATAAAATAAAATAAAATAAAATCTAATCTAATAAAATAAAATAAAATAAAATAAAATCTAATCTAATCAAATAAGATAAAATAAAATAAAAACAGAAATTCAAAACAGGAATTCAAAATTAAAGTCAAAGATAATCAATAATCACACAAATTAACCAGTTAAACCAGAGTCCCCGGCAACGGCGCCAAAAACTTGATGGACAAATTTATGATCACCAAAATATGATGTCACAAACTTGTTTCACAATCGGCAAGTATGATCGAATCGTTCAAGTAATAAACTTGGTAAGACCAAGTATCGTTCTCCCAAAGGACTCACGACCTAGTTTAGTTGTGTGGTTTGTTGATTAGCTAAGACTTAAGAACGAAATATTTGGAGTTTAATATGCAAGACAGAAAATAAACATGTATGCATGAGTTTTTGATCAATGGCAAAAGCAAAAGATAAACACTTTCAATGAAATATATGAATGAATATGTTGTTGGGGGTCAATTTCATCTTATCCACTCTCATATATTTTAGGAATTCAACATTCAAATCATCATTGTTAATGCCACTCTCTAAAGTACCTTTCTAGAAGGCTTCTCCCTAATCACGAGTTCATACAATTCCTAGCATTCCTAATGATCAGTTCATAAGTTCAGGAGCTTAACGACAACCAACATAATATTGGGAGAAATTCCCCGGATCTAGACTTCCCCGTACGTTCCCGTATCGACAAAACCAATAATCATGCATCGAATGAGTTAAACAATGCAAGCATTAAGCAAAGAGGAAAAACCCTAACTAATGATGAAAGAAAGCATAAGTCTTAATTAAAAGATGTAAAAACAGATTCCATATATGAGAGCTTCAAAAGATTACATTGATTCCCCAACAAACATACAAGGTTTAGTTCACCATATTCATGGTGAACCTAGATGAACAATAATGAAAGAATGAAAGAATAAACCCTAAAAGGGTGAAGAGGTAGCCTGAGCATCCAAGATCCTCCTTCAAAGGGGTGGAAGAGAGAGTATTTGCCTCGTTTCTGCCAAAGATACAAACCCTAGGACGTCCTAAAGCTTATATACTATTCTAAAATTACGAAAAATCTAGGCCCAAGCCCATAATTGTGCCGCTCAGCGGTAAAGTACCGCTCAGCGGTGAGTGCGCGTCTCGTTTCTTCCCCTCAGCGGACCTCCCGTGACCTCCTGAGTGCCGCTCAGCGGTAAAATGCCGCTGAGCGGTGACTTCGGCTTCTCCTTTTGCACTCTTTGATTTCTTTTCTGATTCCATCTCTCTCCTTCTTCACTTCTTTCACTAAATTCACCTTAAAACCTGCACAAAAACACTGAAATCAAGCATAAACCTGTCCAGGTCTCTTATTTCTGAAAATATGGATAAAAGCATGATTTCAAGCTAGTTTCTAAGTATAAAGGTTGCTTTTAGTATCAATTTTAAGCATGAAAATAACAGTTTTTCAACTGTTATCACACAACAATTTGGAACAGCACACCAATGAAAGGTACACAAAAGGAACTTATCAAGGCACTAGAATGGATGAAGAAAGCAAGAAAAAAACACAAGCACAGTTCAAAAATTCTTCCAATACAAACTGTTTGATAATTTCAAAAGTGTTTGATAAAATGCCTCACTGACTTTCAGCTTTGTTTTTCAAGACTTGTAATCTGGATTGGTTGGTTCTAACAGCTTTTTAACACTTGATTCTTCTTCTTTTGATCATGTATTTTCATTTTTAAACATTGAACCAGCTTTTTCACAATCCAGCAATGAGTTTTACACTAAAATTACCAAAACAGTGGCTGGAAAAAAAAACAGAAACTGCACCAGAAAAAAATATGAACTAAAATGGTGGTTTTGGAACCCAAAATAAGTAGCAGTGTTTCAGCAGCTTGGATGAATGTTTAAACAACTTTTATTCATGATATTAAACATGTTTAAACTCTTAAACAACTGACTTAATGCTTACTACTCAAATTCACTGGTCCACTTCCAATTTTAACTCAAAATTGATGGTTTCAAATGCAAATTTGCATATAAGTCATGTTTTGACCAAATGAACAGTACTAGCAACTTTGAACCATCAATTGAAACTTGCTCAAGCTATAAAACAACAAGGAAACAACAGATTTTTGAAAATCCCTACTGCTGTACCACTTATGCAGTAAAAGGCACCAAAATAACCAACCACTTTTAATTTTTCATGGATTCAAAACTGGACAGCAAAGGAAATGACTCTAAGAAGTGTAAAAACACAGATCTAAGCTAGATTTAATGTGCTTAGCATGACCAAACTCAGATTAGACAATTCAAGGAAACTTAGCACGGTGAAAAGCTTAGATTAAAACTGCAGCAGTGGAATGCTATTAATTGTGAGCAACCAAGCTATGCAAATTGCATTTCATTGCTTGTAATGATCTGCTACACTTTTAGCATCATTCAATATCATCAATCAAATTTGTATGAAGTACTAGAATTAAAAAAAATCAACTGGAAAACAGATTCATGATTTAAAAACAGAATTGAAATTCTGCAGCAGAGTTCAACACAGATTTGAAATCAAAATAGATTTCTAGTGCTTTAGCTTGTATCACCAAGGCTAGAACAAATTCTCATTGCCTTTATTGGTTGATATATAGTTTATCTAGCACTTGAACGCAAGCAAAACAAATTAAACCAACAGAAAAGAATACCAAAGCAGTGACAGAATTTAAAACTGCAATATTCACTTGCACATGACCAAGACAACACTGAAATTGAAAATTAAAGCTGGAAATGACTCAAACAAATAAAATTCACCGTTTAAAATGAAAGATGGACATAAGACACTATAAGAACACATAATTAAAGGCTGGAACAGAATTACAGAAGCAGAACTAAAAGAACAAAATCTGAAACAGAAAACAGAAACAGAAAACAGAAACAGAGATGGAATTCAACAGAATTAAATTGCAGAATGAGAAGAAATGCTTAGCTCCTTGGTGCGTGGAGAACCTAAGCTCTGGATACCACTTGATGGAAACTTGTGCATGCTTGAATGATCTGGCCTTGCAGACAGAGCTTAAAAAAAAAAAGACCGAGAACAGTGTTGGTGCAGTGGATGAAAAAAACAACAGTGTGTATGCAGCGGAAATTGAGTGAGATTGATTGATGATTGGTGTATTTGAGTGGAATGAGTATGTGTGGGAACCTCACAGCTCAGAAGGCCTTCCTACAATGGAAGGAAGCTAGAGGAAAGGTAAGAGAAAGTAGAGAGAATAAATGACTCAAGAGCAATAGGGCTGGCAGTGAATTTCAGCAGCAATTTACTAAGCTCAAAAGTGAATCAATACAAGGAAAAGGCCCTCTTATTTATAGGTGAAGAGGAGCCTAATTTCTAATTCTAATTCCCTCCTAAATTCAAATGATTCAGATTTATTTTGATCAAGCAAAGTCCATGCCTCTTTCCAGCTCATCCAGCAAGGCGTGTGCTTCCTTCCACATCAGCCAATTCACGTGGAAAATGTTGTTGCATGCCGTAAGCACCTCCTTTTTGGCTCCTTTGCTTGATTCTATTGATTTAACTTCTTGGATGGCTCAATCATAGTCTCCAAGATTTATTAATTCCTACAAAACAAAGTATAAGTGCTTTAGTTAAGAGAAGAAGGATTTTTATAAGTAACCTTCCATAGAAGCAAAATAGTATGTGGTCCTTCTTCCTCTTGAATCCTCTTTGCCATGGCTCTAGTAAGAGGTCCAATGTGATTTCTTGATGGTTTTCCATCATCAGCCCTCTATCTTTTTCTTTTGGTGCTTTTCCCCTCTTTCTCTCTCTAAAACCCTAGAAGTTTAAAAACCAAAAGTAACACTTTATTCATGCATTTTTAGAAGAAACCTTGAAAATGGTGTCTACTTAAGCTTTAAACCTTGCATTCATATAGTTTGCATATTTGTTCTTTTATTTCTCCCTTTGTTTGGATTTTTGTAATAGTGGTGTTGGTCTGTTATTGTTCTTCTTTTGTCCATTTAATAAGCATAAGTTATTCATCATAATTGTTTTTTCCCTTACAATGCTCAACCACAGTTCTAACCTATTTCATGATCCTTTTCTTGAGCATTCTTTGCAGTTATTCAATCATTCTTTTTGGCAACAAAAATCATTAGATTTTCAACCATTTTGTGAGCAGCCATCCTTGCATATGCAACAACAACTACGACACTCACATAGGAACCAATATACTGCACTAGAGCAGGAAAATTTCCAATCATGGCACCCATAATTTGTGATAAGTGGGAGTAGGGGATTCCATCATCAGATCTTCAAGGAATGGTCATTCAAGTGGCTCAAATGGTAGTTGTTGTCAAAAAGTTGACTAGGAGAGCTGAAGGGGAAAAAGTGGCAACAATTAATGAAGCACCATTGATGGTACCTGTTGTCCAAGAGTTTCAAACTATTGAGAGCCCAACCACCTCTATAACTAATACAACTATTTAGTACCAGAGTCGATCTATCACTCAAAACAGCACACGCACACAAAATACTGGACAAAAACAGTATATTATTCTAGTAAGCAAGAATACACTGTATAATACCCAACTCTTAAGGGAGCACTCTCCCTCGACATGAACAACCTCTTACCAAAACAACTAATATCAAAAGCTCCCCTTGACACAAGACCTCCCAGCCTTCTTATAAAGGCCCCCCAAACCAACTAACAACTAATTACTAATTTATTTCCTTTTTCCTACACCTATTACCCAACCTATCACATTATATCCTATCAGTAACTGTATACTCCAATCCTTTTTTCACTGATTTACATCCTGCTTCAAATTTTATTAATGCTAATTCCTATTTGATTATGAGGGATGATTGTGTTGATGCATCAATTAATATTTCTGAATCTGAATCTTATGAACATAATTATACTGAAACTAATTTTGAAAAGCTAGTTGTTAGTTTTAGGGAGTTGACAATTATTTGTGAGTGTAATAATTTTGTTGTTATCCTTATATCTGATTTGACCATTGCTAGTGCTCAATTAAGTGAACATGTGCATTCTAATGGTGATTTGAGTATTGAACCTCATTCAAAAATTGATTGTATTGCTACTGATTTGAACTCTGATTTAAAAGTTGAACCTAAGTATAATTTAATTTCAAAAATTCTAAAGAGTATTTGCAAAAAGATGAGAAAAGTTGCTGACCATGTTTTGGTGTTGCAGTATGAAATGGATTTTGATGCTGATTTATGTGATCCTGAAATTGATTTCATTATGTTTGATCATATGCATGATGAACCTTTAGAAGTTGTTACTACTCCTTGCTTTGATCATTCTAATATCACAAATTTATCATTTTCCATTGATATAGTTCATATACATGCATCTAGTGTTTTTGATGATTGCATAAATTTAAATGCACTTCTTGATGATGAATTTGATGCTCATGATGATAGCTTGTAGTTTTTGATGATGTGAGAATTGATATGGATGATTTTGAAAATACTTGTACTAACCTACGATTAGAACTTAAACTTAATGTTGTTGAGTCTTTTAATTCTTTAGAAGTGAGCAATAAAAAATCACTGGTTATACATGCATTGGGGGAGGCTTGTTCTATTCGTGAAGAAATTAGCTTTGCCATTTGTTCTGCTTCTAAGTGTTTTGCAAGTGTTGAAATTGAAATTGATCCAAAGGAATAAGAAGCACCTTTGATGGGTAGTTTTGTTGATCCTAGAGTCATTATGGTGAATGATGTTGTTGATGCAATAGTTGCTATGTTAGAGGATGTAGTTCTATATTTTGTTGATTCCTTTATGCTTGTTAGATGTTAGAACTAATGTTGCTGACTTATTTTCTTAAATGTGTTCTAATTTTCCAAGTGTAGCTCGGGTGAATGAATTAGAGCTAGTAGTTGCTTTTGTGAATGCTTTAAAGGTTTCAAAGGTCATTCCACCATCAAAATCTAGTGAAGCAAAAGTTGCTACTTCCAAAGTAGGGTGCCCAAGAAGAGTTCACTATGGAAAAGATCAAGTTGCACATCCTAGTTGAGGACAATAGTATAAAATGAATAAGTCCATTCCTATTTTTTCTTTTTAATAATAAGTTTACATTAGTAGATAACATAACTTTAAGGAGCCTAATAAATATTAGGATAAAGAATATGTTTTTTTTAAATAAATAAGATAAACAAGTTTTCTTTTTCTTTTAGCTTTATAGTTTTAGTTTTATGTCTTTAGTTCCAATTTTGTTTCTGTACATTTTATGGTCTTTGGTGTTCTTTTTCTGTTCTATTTTTGTATAAATTTATTTCTATTTGTTCTTAACTTTTTTGTCTTTATTAGTTTACTTGTCTTTGTTTTATGTCTTTGTTTATCTTTGTTAGTATAAATCCCAAATCAAAATAATCCTTAGATTCTTGTGAGGGATGGTGAGAATCTAGGAATTTAGAGAGCGGGGAAGTGTGTGGTCAGAGGTGAAATTGAAAGAAAGAGAGTCTGAAAAAAAAAATTTGGTTGGTCTGAAAATAGAAGAAAAAGTCTTGAAGAAGAGAAACAATGAAAAAGAATGGTCAAGTTTGAGTTGAAAAGAAAGACCTGAAAAAGAGAAAGTGTCAAAATGAGAAAAATATAAAATATATGTTTGGGTCACTGAGTGGATTTGCATGGAATGCAACATCCAAAAAATTTGAAACAATGAAGTTTGGGAGGACCTAATATAGGTATTAATGATATATCTTAGCATTTGGATTTTATTTTGACATTTTAAGCATTTATTAATTCATGGTTTGGTTGAATATTGCATTTTAGGCAATGCCTTTTGCAGCTAAGTGGACTGTTACTACCATTAGACACTATGATCTAATGGTTGAGTTGTAGGCCGCTGATCGGGCTACTAGGAGTGGAGTTTGAACAGCTAGGCAAGCACGACGACTTTGCCAGGAGGTTCGTATACAAGTTGATGTGAATGAATAAATAAAATAAATTTATGAAGAACCTATCTTTCAAGGGTTCAATGACCCAACTGCCTCATCCCCTCCACTTATGAATGAGTATAGTCTGGGAGATACTTAATATGTGCCTTTTGTTCCATCCGTAGGGACATCATCTTCACATGGCTCAAAGCGGGAGGCACCTATGGTCGACATAATGGACGTACAATTTCATAAGTTAACAACACGGTCATGGACATAATAGGATCTAGTAATGCTCATTTTGAGAAAATATCAAACATGACAAAGCGTCAAATGACTGCCATTGAGAAGTGAAATGATATTCTCAATAACCAAGTAGAGATCATGTGTCGCACCCCTACATTCCAATACATGGAGGGCGACATATGGGAGATGTTATATACAATGAACATATCAGACGATACACGTATGAAGTAGTGTTATGATTTTCTCTTTGCAAATCCTAGTTGCACAAAAAGGTTAACGAGACTATGCCCACATTGTAGATTGAATAAGTTGTGTAACACGATGATGAGGGGTAGTTGAGTCCACATATATCTTTAATAGTCTTAAGTCCATTTCTATTGTAACATTTTGTGTCTTCCTTGTATTGTAATATGGTATTATTCCTATTAATATTGAACAATGTTGCATTATTTTTGCTCTTCCTTCAATTGTTGTTATCAATATTATATTTATGACATTTGTTGTTTTAAATTTTTTGTTTTGTTGAAGTTATTACTTAATGACATCATCATCATATAAGACCCAAAAAATTCGAAAAGGAAAACAACCAGTGACTGCACAGACACTCCTACACATACAAGACCATCTATTGAAGAAGTATTAAATCAACGTCGTTTCGTCAGCGACAATCATCAAACAGAACACTACGCTACTGATTTCTATACAAGAAATGTTGTGGTTACATAGATTATGAATTTTGAATCATTTGCGACCTCATGTCTATATTTTCATCATTACCTCATCTTTTAATGAGTAGCAGATTTTGAGATTGGAACGAACATTCTATTTAAATTTGATCAAAGTCTTATATTCAAATCTAAAGATCTCAACAGATGATTATCTT
Source organism: Vigna nakashimae (assembly GCA_034642375.1). Taxonomy (NCBI): domain Eukaryota; kingdom Viridiplantae; phylum Streptophyta; class Magnoliopsida; order Fabales; family Fabaceae; genus Vigna; species Vigna nakashimae. Next base: position 16,910,534 of record CM067760.1, on the reverse strand, counting down.
CATAATGAGGTGAACAAAAAGATAATCAAATTAAAACTAGCTGATTGGTTGAATGTTGCTCATCTCAAGTACGAGGGTAAAAAATTATCCTTCGCAAATATACCAGATGACTTCCCCTTTGACCGCGATGGTAAGACAAGAAATGCAGGGTCAATGTCTAAAAATGGTTGGTTATTTGAACATTAATAAAGACTTTTGGATTATGTTATCGTGCATATGTTGACTACACGCACTAGAAATTTTGCAAAATTGTTGCAAGAATATATCTGGAGTTCTTATGAGTCAGGCTACCGAAAAGTAAATGCATTTTGGTGATATGAGTAGCCAAATCAATTCCTTTAAGCTATCCTTCAACTGTATAGTCCCATACCTATACAGTCTCCAGATCCCTCTCATTCCGGTGTATGTTCGATTCATCTATGTACCCCTTCCACCCGAAGCTGCCAGGAGCCGCTCCTTGTCTGTGCCCCCTGCACCATGCTTCTTGCACCGGCGTCACTCCCCGCCCTCGTCTCCGTGCCCGGGTGTCACATGCCCACCAGCTTCCGCTCAGTACTTCCCACATTTCTTGTGCAGTTTTACAAACAGAAATCCTGTAAAACTCATCAACAGTTAAAGCAGATGAAATAATATTACGAGCTTTTACATCATTACCAAATTTTTTCTTATCTTGAGCAGTCCATTGGTCACGGGGCTTTGGTTCCTGCATATTGTTAGTTGGAATAAAAGGACCAAATGCAACAGCATCCCAAATATCTATATCAATAGATTCCATAAATATTTGCATTCTTACCTTCCAGAATGCGTAATTTTCACCTGTGAATAGTGGTGGTCTATTGATAGAAGCACCCTCTGCGAATGTTTGAAACGATCCCGCCATTTGAATGACTATCAAAGCAAGCTCTGATACCAATTGTCAGAGCGGCTGCAGCGGAATGGTTAGCGTGGAAACAAACCAAGAGGGGGGGTGAATTGGTTATATTCAAATATTATCCCTTTTTAATATTTTTCTCTTAATTTCTTACTAAGCAGATAATTAAACGTAAATAACAGAGTAAGGGAAAGAGAAGAATTACACAGGTATTTTATCCTGGTTCAGATCACTAGGATCCTACGTCCAGTCGCTTATCTCAAATAAGATAAACCTTTTTCACTATCACAAAACTATTACAAATATTAGTCACACAGAAAAACAATTTGTAACAGTTTAGAAATTACCACCTCTCTTGAAACCACAAGAGATGAACTTACACCTCCTTTGAATCTTCACAAAGGATGATCACCTCCTTCGAATGCTTCACGAAGGATGATTCTCTTCCAGACACTTCCTCAGACACACCAAGGATGATCAAGCTATTCCTCTGTCACCGCAGTACCACTTCAGGACTTTGCAGACAAGAGTTTCCTTAGCTTCAGCAATTTCACAGAGTTCTCACAAGAGTTCAGAGTACTTGAGCACAAGGGAAGAGTTTCTGTGTCTCTGGATATGTATTTCTTGAGAGAAAATGAGAGTCTATTTATAGACTCATCCAAAGACTCTTCCATTCACTAAAAGACAAACTTAACGGCTAGTTTGTCCAACGGCCATAAACGGCTAGTTTGTCCAACGGCCATAAACGGCTAGTTTGTCCAACGGCCATAAACGGCTAGTTTGTCCAACGGCCATAAACGGCTAGTTTGTCCAACGGTCATAAACGGCTAGTTTCTTCAACGACTAGTTTCCCCAACGTCCGTGTTAAGTGCGATACTCTTACCGTTAACCGTCACTATTCACGTGAATAGTGTTACTATTCATGTGAATAGTACTATAGTGTTTTGTTGCAATGATTTACTATAGTAATTTTACAAAACACTTTTCTTTTTCTGATCTACGTCCTATACATATTTCTAAGAGTATTACAAAAGCTTTCCATCACAATATAAATCTTCAGATCATTTTGATTCTTGATTGGTCTTGACTTGATTTGGACATCATCAAAATTTCATCTGCATCATTTTGCTAACATGTTGGTGATGATGAAGACGAAGAAAAACCCCAACATCAAAGTCGTCAACATGACAACCCTGTGCAACATCGTCCCTATCCTTCAAATCCTCATATGATGACTCAATGTCGGAGGAGGTACAAGACTTTCAAAACAAAATACAAGATATGGAACAAATGTAGGGGCGTGTTCAACGAATTGAAGATAACTTGGTCAACTTATCTCTAGACATGAACCAACAATTTGCTAACCTCAATTATAATGTTAACTTAATTATGCACAAATTAGATGATTAATTTGATAATATTTGATAAATGTATTACATGACATTATGAATTTGCTTTATTATATTACATTAACTTATGTCTCTAATTTGCTACATTACATCAACTTCAATTGTATTTGATTTCACAAATTTTTTTTATTCTTTTATTTATTGTTAATGTCACTTTAATGAACTTAAAATCAGATGGGTTCTCAAACAATTGACGAATTGGAAAAACCAAATAATGAAACAAGAAGACTATGTGCCATTATAGACCAACAATCACAAGCCATGGAACGTCAAAATGCGCGATTAACAGCCACAACCAATGAAATCGGTACAACTCATTCTTCTAATCATACCTTAGAAAAAATTGGTAACTTATTAAAGACTATGAACATTTAAGACGATAACTTATTCAGAGGTGCTTCGAGTTTCTGTCTTCGCATCCATTCCAAACAAGACGTTTAATAGGGATGCTAATACAATATCGTTTGAAAGGTTGCTTACATGCATAACATAAGGAACTTCATTTAAACTATGATAAATATAGTTGTACCTTGTTTGATTCGAAAACTTTTTATATAATGTAATATTGTAACTTCACTCAATTATTTGTTTTATCATGAATATTCAATTTCACTTCAATTAAAAAAATTATACCACTTGACACTAAAATATATTCATAAAATATTATATTTTAAAAATAATTATTTCACTTTACTTAAATACAATTTTTTTTCATTTTAAAAAATAATTTTTTTTCTCCTTATAATAATTTTTACGATTATATATATTATTAATAATTATCATTTTATAGTACTTTCACTATTAAGAGCATTTTGGTAATATTTTGTTTCTATCAATTAAACTATTTTTTTATTTGTTATATCAGTCAAATTCTACACTAATTTTCACAAATTTTACTTTCAAATCTATTCTCACTCATCCCAAAATCCCTTCAAAAAAACAACAATCAACTTACCCTCAAATCCTGTTAAATATCCATCCATTTCATGTTTCTCAACTCTATCTTTCAAAGTGAACTTAGCTTTAACAAGTCTTCTCTTAAGATAATAGATTTGAGGGAATAAATAAGTGTATTTGGAAGAGGTAAAGTTTCTGTCTTTATTTTCAATAAATTTGAAAGTAAAAGAAAAGATTTAAAAGGAAGCAATTATATGATAAAAAAAATAAAATTTCATAAATTAAAATATAATATTATTTGCTTTTATAATTATATATATATATATATATATATATATATATATATATATATATATATATATATATATATATAAACCAGAACTGGTTTCTTGGCCTCGTAATCAAAGCTTTCTCATGTAATAGAATCAATTATGTTTAATAGAACGGATTCGAGAATCAATTCTTAAGCCATCATCTCTTCAAGAAGCCACCATCTCTAGTTCTGCCAGCGAAGGTCATTCCTTGCTCTACTAAATGTACGTAAGACATTTACGGTGACCATGCCTAGTGAGGGTAGAGGTTGTTTGGAAGACACTAGTTTGGGAGCAAATTTGACTTGGGACATGACTAAGGATGACAAAAAAATTTGCGTCCGCGGATATCCACAGATAAAATATGCGATGGGTAGTTACTATCCACGGATATTCCGCTTCGAAACAGGTCGGATGCGAGTATTATACTATTTGATCCACGGGTACCCGTTACCTGAAAAAATAATAATAATAATTTAATTTATATTTTTAAAACTTAATTTTTTTTATTACTCTAAAAACTTTAATAACAGTGGTTTAGGGTTCTAATGACTAGGGCCTTGGGTCATCAAGTTCCTTTCAATTACTTTTTTTTTACAAAATGAAAACAACACCCTTTAGGTCTCGCAGAAGCCACATCACCATTACGCACATCCTCTCAAGTTCTTCCATTCTCTCGAGCATCTCTTTTTCGCGATTTCATTGTGCGCGAACCACAACTTCATCTTCCTCTCAAGTTTTCATCACCACAGAACCTCCATTTCATTAACAGAATCTCCATTTCCATTATAACCACTAATACAAAAATCACGTATAACGTTGAATATTTTGGGTTTTTAACGACGAATTCGAGAACAATGTCATATCAGGAGACGTTAAATTGACGTCGAATTTAAAAAATTCGACGTTAACGTCGAATTTTGTCAATATACGACGTTAACTTAACGTCGAATTTTCTTAATATACGACGTTAATAATTTATTTTTGTTTTTTTAATTAATTGTGATCCTTGTTTACAACTCTATGAGACTTGAAAAGCAGAAAATCAACAAATTTCAGTTTTTGATATTTTATAAAGCAAGAACTATGAACGTAGTATCAACAACAAACAACAATAACCAACAACAAACAAGTTCAATCAAACAACAACAACAAACAAGTTCAACAAATAAGTTCTTCAAAACGAAAACGAAAACTAACCTTCAAAAGGTGGGTTTGAAGGAATTAAGTGTCGTCACCAATAACAAAAAAAACAGAATGAGCCTATGAAGAACAAAAGCACAAAAATAATCGGTCAAAAGAAACAAAAATGATACATAAAATGCATTTGTATCAAATGAAAGAAAGATTACATGTGATGGTCGTCAAACTTCGTTCGAGAAAAGTTTGAGAAGAGAAGAGGGTGTCACGTGCTAAGATAAAGTGAATGAATTGTCAATCTTCCATTCAAATTTTTATTGAATTCACTAACCTTTTGACGTCTAACGTTGGGTGCCACCGGTCATTTTTAACGTTGGCTATTTAATGGTTGGACGTTAAGCGCGTGACGTTATATGCTATTTTTGTACTAGTGAACCTAGCCTCTATTTGAAGCCTTTCCACTTTCTATTCACATATCTTTGAACGACAACATCTTCCGTTAGGGTTTTTCATCTTTTTTCATCTTTTTCCTCCATTTTAACTGATTAAACCTACTTTTGCACCGATTAAAAGTATTTCCACCGATCAATCTCTTGTTTCCACTAATTAATCGGTCTAGATTAGGGTTCCTTCTAGATTTTAGGATTTTTCACTCTTCATTTTTGATTTTGCATTCTCCTTTGAATTTTTACCATTCCGCTGCGTTATTCTTCATTGGAAAAAGTTTTGAAAAGACATTTAAAATATATTTTTTAAATATTTGTAAATTGAAAATGAGTATTCAACAAAAAGTTGCAAATTATTTTATATAGATATCCAATAATAGAACGAAGATAAATTTTTTCCATGTAGATCGAGTTGCAGATAAATATTATTCGTACCAACCCAATTTTATTTGTACCCATTCCGTTTGCAGATAGATATTAACCCGTTGCTACTACAAAGAAAGGGATATTATTTTCACTAAATTCCCCATTTTAGCGATGGAACGAGGAAACTATTAGGCAAATCCACTTTCTCACCCTCTTGCCAATTTCTAGAAACGAACAACGTGACACTTGTAAATCCGTATCTCCAAATCTCAGTAGATGAGTGGAGGAGAACATCCATCTTAGAAAGAAGATAGTAAAAAAAAATGAAAATTTATTAAAGTTTAGAAATTATTTGATGGATTGTTAATTTTTTTAATAAAATTAATTAACTAAAATTTTTAAAATTTTATTAATAATTATTTATAGGCTTAAATGCTTACTTCGTCCCCATGTTAAGAGATGAATTTCTGTTTAGTACCCAGTTTTAAAAATGCATCTATTGAGTTCTAAAGTTGTAAAAAATGTATAAATGAAGTCCCCTCCGTTAAATTGGCTTAAACGGAGTTAACTTCGTAATGACGTGGCTTCGTTTTTTTTCTCACTCCTCTGTTATTCCTGCCATCTTTTTCTTACCCACACGGTCCTTCCTCTGATTCCACTATAGTGCATATTTTTCTTCGCCTTTCTCCTACAGTAGCCAGTGACATTCTTCTCAACACATTGTCAGCATCTGTATTCACTAAGTTCTCTTCGGGGCATCTTTGATCCTTGATCAAGACGCACAACTCCATGGGCACATAATTTATCTTGTTGCCTCCACAACTTTCAATCCGACAAGTAAATCCTCAAAAATCTGACGTATGTAAAAAATTGAAAATATAAATTGAATTCTTACTAACATTTATTATAAAGATTGATCCATTTTTTAAGCTATGAATTGTCAGTTTCAATTCCAGTTTCAGGTCCAGGTTGAGAAGCATGTGGTTCTGAAGATTCCCCTCAGGAAGAAGAAGAAGGATTTAACTTCCGTTGCCACTATTGTTTTGACTGTGATTGGGAAGGAGACCTGTGTTCATTACCACTACTTAACTGGGGACGTTGGTAGAACCTTCCTCTAGGGCCACCGTAACTGTCATGTCCGCCGTAACTGCTACGACCAGTATTGTCGTATCGACCATCAAAAGTGTAGTGGCCAACATTTTGGTTTGGTTTCAATCTCAACCAAAAGGAAAACCCTTAGTGAGCAGTGGTGGGTACGAGAGACTGTGTTTGGGGTTTCTGAAATAAAGCACTAGAAGGAGAAGAAGTGAGAGAAAAAAGGCAACATGCAGCGGTAAATATATGGATGTGAGAAAAAGATGGCAGGAAGAAAGAAAAGATGGCAGGAAGAGCAAATGAGAGAGAAAAAAACGAAGCTACATCATCGCAGAGTTAACTCCGTTTAAGCCAATTTAACGGAGGGAACTTCATTTATACAATTTTTACAACTTTGGGACTCAATAGATGCATTTTTAAAACTGGGTACTAAACATAAATTCACCTCTTAACATGGGGACGAAGTAAGCATTTAAGCCTTATTTATAATATAATAACAAAGAATAAACATTTATTTGTTTAATTAATTATGAGATAATTTTTAAATATAAGTTATTATAAATGTGAGAAAAAATAACTGTTTCTCCTTCTGTTCGCATGAACGAGCATAAAGATGAAAAAATGTATTCTTTTTTTATTGTTTTTTTACCATTTTTCTAGATCGATTTCGAACTATCATTTCAAATCTGTCGTGTAAAATTTCGGTCGTAGGAAACAAACACACCACGAACTTTAGGTGAAATTTTTTGGGAAAATGATACTCGAACAACTTAATTTGACAACATTTGAACACGGCACACGTGTCAACATGTGAGCGGTCCACGTTTTGATGGGAAAAAGCTGCTGAAATCTGATAAAACCTGCTGAAATCTGACATGGCGAGGGACGGGCACGGGCAGAGTAGAAGTTGCGTTTGAAATTGGAAATTCATTTTCGAACTTCGTAGAGAGAGAAGCGGCGCGAACATTGGGGACGGATGTTGTGACCTAGACAGAGAGACGAGAGAGTTGGAGAAAGGGTTCACGAGCGAGAGAGAGAGACGAAGTCCTTGCCAGAGTGCCGTCGTTCACTGTTGAAGGCCGTGTCGGAGAGATCGAACGCCTCCAGCCCGTTCCGTTTGAGGGGCGCCTCAGGTCCGACGTGGAGCGCTTGACGCGAACACGATATCGTGTTTCCTCCGTTCTGGCCCAGCAACTTAGGGAGGCGTTGAAGGTGTCGCTTCGTCCCAGATGGTTCCGTCCCTGTCCCGGACTGCCGCCGGAGTGCCGCGGGAGCTTTGCCGGAGTCTCGCCGGAGTGTGGGCTGTCAGGTGGACCAAAAAGAGGGGTTTTCCGGGTTGTCAGTCCCACGCACACCTTAGGCAATCGTCTCTGTTCCAACCGCCACACGTCGTCTTCACTCAAGGTTGGTTTATTTTTTGATTTTTCAGTGGAATGAATGTTTAATACATGGATGATGTTGTTTTTGGATTTGATTTGGTTATGTATGAAACGTCTCCCAAGTGAATGTTGTTCTGTTACTCATTTTTATACAAGTTCTTTGGTTAATCTTACATTGTTGCTGTAATTCTGTTCGATTGGTAGTCATGGACCTAGTTGGCCTTGATGTCAAAAAACTTCAACCCAATAACCCACTTCATTCGGCTTTGGTAGCAGTAATGTTGGTGAACCAAGGGTCCTAGAGAATGATTTTTTATGGGAGACAAATTTGTTAATAAAATGTTAAGAAATTGTTCCCAAATTACTTAGAAGTAGCTGAAATGAGGGAAAACAAACAAGCCACCCCAAAATGAGAGTGATGGACGTAGTTGGCCTTGGTGTGCAAAAACTGGCACCCAGGTACCCACTTATTTTGCCTAAGGTACCAGTTTTGTTCCTGTACCATGATTGTTAGAAAATGTTGTTTTATGTGGCACGAATTATATGAAAAAATGGTAAGAAATTGTTCCCAGAGTACTTACAAGTAGATAAAACGAGGGAAAACAAACAAGACACCCCAAAATGAGAGTGATGGACGTAGTTGGCCTTGGTGTGCAAAAACTGGCACCCAGGTACCCACTTATTTTGCCTAAGGTACCAGTTCTGTTCCTGTACCATGAGTGTTAGAAAATGTTGTTTTATGTGGCACGAATTATATGAAAAAATGGTAAGAAATTGTTCCCAGAGTACTTACAAGTAGATAAAACGAGGGAAAACAAACAAGACACCCCAAAATGAGAGTGATGGACGTAGTTGGCCTTGGTGTGCAAAAACTGGCACCTAGGTACCCACTTATTTTGCCTAAGGTACCAGTTTTGTTCCTGTACCATGAGTGTTAGAAAATGTTGTTTTATGTGGCACGAATTATATGAATTAATAAATGACTGTTATTTCTTTGTTCTCTTTTTTGTTGTCTTTTAAGAAATGCTGACAATGTTTGTTATGATTTCCAATTTGTTGTTTTAGTTGATTGTGTTGGTGTAATGTAATTTCAGTTTTTGTGTTTGTAGTGTGATGGAGGAAGAACTTGGTGAACAAAGCAAAGGAAGTGATAGAAGGAAGAAGGTACGTAGGATTGTATTTGATTTCCATACATTTGTTGTTTGACTGTATTTAATTAGTAAGCATGAATTTGTATGCAGTTAGTGTTCAGACACTACTGCAAAACCAAGATGATAGGTGTTTTGAACGAACGGTTGACTATTGAGCAGAAGGGTTACATTGAGAAGAGTGTTTTTGGTTGGTTGTTATACTTGCCAAGTTGTATTAAGATAGGTAGGAATTTGTTATCTAAGTTATGTGGTCAATGGGTAGATAACATAGTGAGTTTTATTTTGGGGGCAAAGTTATTAAGTTTACTGAATTTGATGTGTGTCTGTCGTTAGTGTTGCCTATTGTTGGTGAAGTGATAGATTTAAATAAATATGGGCATCGTAGTGTTTGTAGGGAGTACTTCCCTGAGGGGAAAGTCGATGTCAGCATGGTGTATGACTTTTTGTTAGAGGAACATGAAAATTTTCTAATAGAACATTTTTGCAGCTTGTATATATTGGTAGGGATATTAGAGTTCTTGCTTTCGAATCGAAGTGGAGTAGTATTTCCAATCATTTTTGACCTTGTTTGGGAGTTCTGGTGTGTGGCTAAGTACAATTAGGGCAGTTTAGTTTTTCAGTACTTTGTTGAAAGTGTGTGTAGTGCTTCAACAACAATGAAGAATGAAACAAGCAAAAGCCATATTCATGTTCAAGGATGTGCTTACCTGTTGCAGGTACGTGTTTGTTATGTAATTGTTAGTGAAAGACAATGATTCGTTATTGTTTTAATAAATTTTATTGTGTCAGTTGATGGATTAAACATTTGCAGGTATGGTTTTGTCACCATTTTGTGACATACAAGTCCATTTACAGTACACGGGTAACAAAATTCCCAAGGTTATTGAACTGGATTGATATGAATATTGGGGATAAGTTTATCAAAACTGCATTGACAAAGGGATCGGTGAGTACTTGTTGATTAGAAGAATGTGTTGGTGCAAAGTAATTTATGATTTCTGTTATTATGAAATAAAAATTGTTAATGACATTGCAGGTTGTTTTGTTATTGATGTTGGTCTGTCCAAAGAGGAGCTTTGTTATGGTATGGTGAAAGATGCTTGTGAGAAATTTGGTATTCCATTTAAGAACCAAAATAGAGGAGATAAGGAAAAATTACTTTTTGTTGTACAAGAACAAACACGGGTAATTGCGGACATGCAAAGTAGTATTAACGATTTAAGAAAGTTGGTTGAAGCAAAAAATGAAGATAAGAATGAAGATTTTGTGGAAGAACCCTTGTGGGGAAGTGAAGATGGTTGTCAAAGTACACCGGTTCCACATGAGCAGCAAACCCCGGTGGTTGAAGGTGGATTTCAAATGCAACAAAGCACAATGTATGATCGTATGAAAGCGCAACCCCGAATACGGGTTAAGAGTGTCGTAAAAACAAGTCCTTATACTGCAGGTGTTAGAAGAAAACAATGAGTACCTCACTAAGTTGTAATACATTACGAATTTAAGTTTTACAAAATGTTATCATGTTTGGAATCCTGTTGAAATAGTTGTTTGAATTTTGAAAACATTGGAATCCTTTTTTGAATTGTCCTGATTTCATTTTTGTAGTCTGTAATGGTTTATTACAGAACCAGGGAGTTCAAATCAAGTGGGATGAACATGAAATCAAGTTCTTTGAAATGAAGTTTGTATGATATTGATGGGGAATTTGAGGCATGACAATGGAGTTTTTGTCATGGTTGTGAATAGAAATATGGTTTTCAAATTGATTATTATTTTTGTTACACCGGAAATCATGAAACACATTAAATCGAAATATATTGTTGGTCATACAGCATCATTGTTGAAACTGAACATTACAAATTGATTAAGTCTATGTTGAAGTAAGTAACCGTGGTCAGCAAAAGTAATAACATTAGTCCCCACTTAATTGAACGGTAATCCCATTTGTGTTTTGTTAGTTGCATTTGTTGTTTTGTAACATAATTTTGGGACTTAGGTTGTCTCATTTATTGATAATTTAGCACGCTTATTATATTAAAATATAATAATTTTGAACATCATGGTGAATATTACAAGTTCAAACCGTTTATGAAATAGGTAGTGCACCGTAGTGTGCATAAGTTATAAAGTAAGTAGCCAATCATATTAACTACCATCCCACACGTTATTTTTTGATTTTGTATTATCGTCATTTTATTTTTTAAATTTACAAGAGTAGATGAAAACCTTGATGTCGAACTAAGTCTACCTTATTGGGCATTTTTGTGAGGTAGAAAGATGTTTTACAAGTTCACAAACCCCTGTGGGCAAAACTGATAACATAAGTACCCAAATATTTTAACTAAAGTCCTAGTTATGTAGAATAATTATATATAATATTTTGAAGACAATATATGACTTAGGCATGTGTTTTGATGTGTAAAAGGTTAACAAATTTTTAGTAATATACCTTTTGTTTGTTACAATATTTTAGTTCATGTTCCAAAAAATGAATTATTTTTGATTATTTATTAGTATATTATTCAGTAAATGGGAAATGTTAGTGATCATTTTGACAACAAATGTTTTATTGCAATGGTTTTAATCAATTTTTTTTTTACCATAAGAAATGAAGTTAAGTAAAAATTAATCAAGTTCAAGTACAACAATTGTATGAAGACCAACGTGGTTGACAGAAATTAGTAATAATTGCATTTTCATTACAACATAAAAATTCAAAGACAGTAACATGAATTCGTAATGTAGATTATGGTTTACACTGAGATTGGATGTATAACAGTACAGGGACATCCATTAATATAAACTTCAACTAAAATGTCATTTCCAAGATTGTTAACCTCAAAGACTAGGACGTCTCCCTCCTTTAACCCATATTCCGTGCAAAATTCCTTCCATCCTTAGCCAAACTTTGTTGAATTGCGAGTGACAGAAACCAAAACACTACACATGATGTCGTCCTTCTGTCCCAGGAGCATAACCTGTGTCAAGCCTTTGCTCCTGATAAGATTCCCAAATGCAATTTGCAAGTCCTGTGCAGTAACAAATATGAAGTAAATCACATTGTCCAATTTATGAAAAGTATATACCAAAAACAAAATGTAGTTACGACGTACCAAATGACTTCCCTGTGCTTGTGATTTTGTCAACTTCACCGGAAACAATGAGGTATCGGAATAATTGGTAGCATTATAAATGAAAGATTCCCTACTCTCTTGGGAGCAAGCACCGAAATATATGGTGATATGGAAATTATTATTACCCACATAGTCGAAGCTTATGTGGGAATCGTTCAATCTTTCAGGGTATATGTTTCTCATTTGACCCCAACCATTCGTTATTCTTGGATTGATGGTATCCATGTTATAAGTCACCACATGCGTGTGACCATTGTTGTCCACCAAGGACCATGTGGGTCCTAATTCGTTTTGAAAGGCCGTAACAAAGTGCCTATCAACGTACCCAATGTCCTGAACAAGTTTTAACCAAGTATAAGGTCACTTTCATGAGAAGAAATTAATTAAGAAGAACATGCTTACCGAATGAGAAAAGTGGATGGATCCAAATTTCCACAAGATTCGTAATGTTAGAGCGGAGGTTGAGGCAGCCATAACTTGAAAATGCAAAACCAAGATGTTTGGCTCTTTCCATTTAGCGAACCCTAAACCAGAAATATATATACATAATGAAGAGGTTTGACGAAAAGTGAGAACAGTGCACTGTCAGACGTGTCCAATGAATTGGTAGACTAAATTAATTGTTTCGTTACAAGAACGTTGAATGACATTGGGAGAAGTATTGTTGTGGAATTTGAATCCGTTCAACGAAGCAGTAAATGTGTTGAACCGTTTCAACAACCATTTATTTCATAATAAATGAGTCGTAATAGTTTTTGACGTGGTGGTTGGGTACATTAAATGGATAACAGAAGATTAAAAACCACATTATGTGCACAGAAGTCAAAATCGAAACTGACCGCTACTAACATTGAGACCGAACGGTCTCCGAAAAAGGATATTAGGGAATCGTCGCCAAATATGGACCGTCCTAACAACCAACAAGACAAACCAAACGTTAAAAGTCAAAAGTACATCACAAGTCAAACCCCATCATTGTAGAAGAAAACGAACGGTGGTAAGAATGGGTGAACGGTCGCTACATAACGAGCGTCCTACCAAGCAACCACAAAAAGCGGAAGGTTTAAAGTAAAAACTCAACCATAAGTAAAGAGGGATCATTGGAAGCATAAACCGAACGGCTCTAACAATGGGCCGAATGGTTACCATCGATAACGAACGACCTCTTAACGAACGGCCTCTTAACGAACGCCCTCTTAACGAACGAAATAAAAATGCACCAAAGTCCATGCCAATGGTCAAATCAACGTAAACAGTAAGTTAACTGCGGAACGGCCGTACACGTGAGCGAACGGTATGAACGTTACCAACGAGCGCTCTGTAAACAAAATTTGTTAAGTCGTTCGGCAGTGACTATGGCAAAGCGTTCGTTCACGCACGATTTGTAGTGGTCGGCCTAAGTGGAAGCTTGAACTGAAGAGTGAGTAGTGATTGAGCGGTCGTTCGTTGACGTTCGTTTTGGAGGACGTTCGGTCTCCATGCTTAGTGTTTCGCGAAATCATCTCAACAGCGTTCGGTCATGACTCTCACACACCTTCGTTGAACGTTCGGTATTCAACACACGGTTCGGTATTAAACATACTTCAGTAACCATATTCATGAAAAATAAATGTAACCAAGTAATAAATTAATGTTATTTATTTCAATGAAAGGACACACATAATATTGAACAGCATACATACCCCAAAAAATAAGTTTATACCCACAGTGCATGGGTTAAAGGTGTGTATAAGTATTTGGTGAGAAGTCATCATTGTGAACAATGTATTCTCCGGATGTCAATAAAGACATGAATTCTGATTGGGTGACTTGAGATTCAAACATATCCTCAGTTGGAAGTTCCTGAACATTGTGGACGTCCGTTATGTCTTGGTTACTTGTATCCTAAAATAAGAGTATTAGTTAAGGTTTAAATGAATAAAGTGGATTACTAATAAAACTACATAAAAACAAACGACATGTGTGTCTATTACTGACATTGGAATTCCTTGCATGTTTGGTTTTAGTAGCATGAGACTTTTTCTTTTTTGTAATTTTTTCAACTGTTGATTGCAATCTTTTTGTCCTGGGTCGGCGTTTGCATTTGACAGCTACAGGACTGCGCACAAGTAAGCCGTCAATTTCACAACTAGGTCCAACCTCTTCATTACAATGCAGACGTCCATCCATGTGAGATGCATCATCATTGAAAGCAACTTATCAGATGCAGTCTCAGAATCACAAGCAACCTCGGCGATGTCATAGAAACGCTTACACAAAGCTTGGTACCTTTGCATCTTAGGGTCTTCAATGTTATTGGTGTAAGATGCTTTAATGAGAGTATGTCTTCTACGGACGTTTTTGCTCCACCTACGCAAAACATATTTTGTTGGTACATTACGCACATCTTCCTGCCCTAGGACCAATAACGAATGTCTACACAAGATTCCCCTAAACTCAAATAGTTGGCAACTACAGTGAGTGTCGGTTGTCACAGGATCAAAGACTACTACATGAAATTTTGAACGACACTCACCCTCCCATATGAAGTCTTCTTTAACAGTGTACCTAGTTATTGTACCTTCTTTTGTCATGTTTTTAATGAAGCAGTTCATGCGTGACCGAAATTCGTTTTGAACTTCTACAAATTTTGCCTGTGTGTACTCGGTTTGGTATTGTTTTTCAATAAGAGATTGAGATCCACATGGTAGAGTCGTATTCATTGAAGAGAAATCGGCCTCAAGTTCTTTTTGCGCTTTTTGTCGTAGGGCGTTATCGTACTGATGCACAAATTGTTGAAGTGTTGTACTTGAATTTATGAATCCATCAAAGAATGCATTCATGCCCTCACTTCGTTGCGTAGTTGACATTCCCGCCCAAAATTGATGTTTCATATAACAAGGAACCCATCATTGTCTATCTGCATACAATGAATTTAGCCAATCATTATTCTCTAACCCTTGACATGACATCAAATTTGCCCAGCCTAACTCAAAGTCTTCATAAGTGACTGTGTCATACACAAGCCTCTTAAGTTCACTTTTGATTGCTTTATAGCATTTGTAGCCTTGCAACTTCTCAGGTATTTTTTTCATTATGTGCCACAAGCACCAACGGTGTTTTGTGTTTAGAAACACAACATTTATGGCATTCGACATTGCCTTACATTGGTCAGTCACGATACCTTCAGGAGCCTTGTTTGACATACATCTAAGCCAAGTTGAAAATAGCCATGTAAATGTCCTAGTGTCCTCTGCGGAAATCAAAGCACAACCCAGTAATATTGAATGACGATGATGATTAACACCAACAAATGGTGCAAATGGCATATCATATTTGTTTGTTAGGTAGGTTGTGTCAAACGACACAACATCACCAAAATCTACACATGCTGCGCGACTTCGTGCATCGGCCCAAAAGACACTGCTTATTCGGTTCTCGTCGTCCATTTCTGTATCATAGAAAAAATCATTGTTTAATTCTCTCATTCTTGAAAAATACCTTAAAAGTGTTTGCCCATCACCTTCCTTACAAAGAGTTCTTCTCTGCTGCCCAATGTAATTACGGGCATCACGTTCCACGAATTGTATATTTTCAAACCCACCGGCCTCATTAACCAAAGATATGAAACTTTTGTTAATGCGAACACCAGAATTATCATTCATATTAAGGGTGTGCTTCACATGCATATTAATTCTTCGATTAGCACGTATAAGGTTGGAGTTATTTGGACACATGTCATGGCTGTGTTCAATAACAACTGTTCTCACCTGCCATCTTCCTTCTTTCATAACAACAGTTATTCCAGCTGGACATTGGTTTTTCTAACTTGGCTGGGTTTTCCATTCTGGAGCAATGGAAGATAGGTACTTCCCTTCCCTAGAGCAAACTAATTTAAGGAAGATTAAGTCATTGTTCTTATTTCTCCTAGAAGTCCTTATCCGAACACCAAAACCACTCCTCACAGCATAGTCAGTGTAAAAACTTTTAACTTCTTCAATTGTATCAAACCACATATGAATTTTAGGGACAATATCATTCACATTCTCAGTGGAATCGTTGTTCACAGCACAAGCTACTTCTTCAGACGCCATAATATGTGACAAACACATTCAAACGCAACGCCTAGTCCAACATGACATGGTCGTCAAAGGTTAATGAAAGCAATCATTAAAACATGACAACGACATATTTGGTTTTCCGGGACCACTAATGTTCATGCCCACACTTTGTCATAACCACAAATTTCTTGTATTTCCAACTTTCAAACAATATTGTAACAAAAGCCAATATTTTTCTTTGTTCAATCAACCAGAAAATAAGTCTTTAATATAAGGCATAACATTTGAAATCAGTAAAACATTAACTTACTAAGAGAAGGAACGTCCTTTCACAACCGCTTCAATAAATGGCCTTCAATATCCTACCAAGGTCCAACGGCCAAGCTCCTTGGGATTAAATGCTCTTCATTGTCTGACCAACTTGCTGGGATTAAATGCTCTTCAATGTCTTACCAACTTCATAGACGGAAGCTGTTGCTTTCGGCCATACCCTGTAATTGTTCAATGAGAAAAGGTCAGTAATGGAAACAAACAAATTAATGACAAAAGGTCGGGTTTATTTGGCTTTATAGTGCATTAAATGGAAGTTGGTGGATGGGCGGGAAACTCCAACGGCTGGAACGCCTAAACATTAATTGCATGACAAGCCAATTAAGGGTTTTAGCTGCACAAACGTCATTTCAAAACAATTTAATATTAGTATATGATGGACAAATTTATGAGCACCAAAATATGATGTCACAAACTTGTTTTTCAATCGGCAAGTATGACCGAATCGTTCAAGTAATAAACTTGGTAAGACCAAGTATCGTTCTCCCAAAGGACTCACGGCCTAGTTTAGTTATGTGATTTGTTGATTAGCTAAGACTTACAAACGAAATAATTGAGATTTTATATGCAAGACAGAAAATAAACATGTATGCATGAGTTTTTGATCAATGGCAAAAAGCAAAAGATAAACACTTTCAATGATATTAATGTATGAATATGTTGTTGGGGGTCAATTTCATCTTATCCACTCTCATATATTTTAGGAATTCAACATTCAAATCATCATTGTTAATGCCACTCTCTAAAGTACCTTTCTAGAAGGCTTCTCCCTAATCACGAGTTCATACAATTCCTAGCATTCCTAATGATCAGTTCATAAGTGCAGGAGCTTAACGACAACCAATATCATATTGGGAGAAATTCCCCGGATCTAGACTTCCCCGTACGTGCCCGTATCGACAAAACCAATAATCATGCATCGAATGAGTTAAACAATGCAAGCATTAAGCAAAGAGGAAAAACCCTAACTAATGATGAAAGAAAGCATAAATCTTAGATTAAGATGCAAGCACAAATTCCATATATGAGAGCTTCAAAAGATTATGTTGATTCCCCAACAAACATACAAGGTTTAGTTCACCATATTCATGGTGAACCTAGATGAATTACAATGAAAGAATGAAAGAATAAACCCTAAAAAGGTGAAGAGGTAGCCTGAGCATCCAAGATCCTCCTTCAAAGGGGTGGAAGAGAGAGTGTTTGCCTCGTTTCTGCCAAAGATACAAACCCTAGGACGTCCTAAAGCTTATATACTATTCTAAAATTACAAAAAATCTAGGCCCAAGCCCATAAGTGTGCCGCTCAGCGGTAAAGTACCGCTCAGCGGTGAGTGCGCGTCTCGTTTCTTCCCCTCAGCGGCCATTTTGCCCCTCAGCGGACCTCCCGTGACTTCCTGAGTGCCGCTCAGCGGTAAAGTGCCGCTGAGCGGTGACTTCGGCTTCTCCTTTTGCACTCTTTGATTTCTTTTCTGATTCCATCTCTCTCCTTCTTCACTTCTTTCACTAAATTCACCTTAAAACCTGCCCAAAAACACTGAAATCAAGCATAAACCTGTCCAGCTCTCTTATTTATGAAAATATGGATAAAAGCATGATTTCAAGCTAGTTTCTAAGCATAAAGGTTGCTTTTAGTATCAATTTTAAGCATGAAAATAACAGTTTTTCAACTGTTATCAGTATATCATTATTCAATTGTTAAGTTATCCCTGCGTCAGTTGTGTTAAAAAAGTTTACAGTGTAATTATGGCGATTTAAGTCAATATTATAATATTATATTCCTCTATATATTACAGCTTTCGATTTCCTATTGGCAGAGCTCTTTGATGAGTCGTTATTTCTTGAATTATATTTAGTTTATTGCACTTAAATAAACCAAGGAATTGTGTTTAATTGTTTGTTATTTTCCCCGTTTTCCGAATTCTGCTTAATTTGGTCGGAAATTTGTAATTGTGCTAATTTGGGTTTTCTGAGCTGATTAAGTTCATTTTTGAAGTGCAGGAAAATTTCGGAAATACATTTTGGGACATCAGGAAGAATGCCAAATAAATTCAAGACTCTCCACACAGACATTTTTGAATTAATTAAATTGTAATTCAGTAGTTTAGAATTTTTGAATCAACTCTTATATTTTGGGTCAATTTTTGATAAATTAGATTAGACCCAAAATTAGAAGTTAATGACTTGGCACCCTAGGGTTTTATTGTGTGGACCCTACCCTAAAAAAAGAGGACACACAGCCTTAAGGGAGGGGGCCAGCCGCCACTTGCCACTCGCTGGATCTTAGTTTTTTGGCTCTTAGTTTTTGGAATTCTTTTGGCTAAAAAACGTGGGGATTGATGAACGGAGACACATCTTTTTATATGGATGATTTTGACTCTGCATTTTTGATTTATTCATTGAATGTTCTTTTCTCCTTGTGATTCCACACGCTGTTACGGGACATGGGTTGCCTTTTCTTTTATTCCGCCATCTTCATTTTAGCACGTTGAGAAGTGTGTCTTCACGGCTGGAAGCAAGAAGCGTGTGGTGTCAAGTTGGGAAGGAAGCACACGGTCGGCACAGCATTCACGTTGTTGAGTTGGAAGAGAAGGGGAAGGTGACTTCATTAGGTGTCACGGCTGGAATGGTGTGCAAGGGAATGGGAGAAGAGAAGCACGGTCACAGTCACGTGTGAGCTGGAAGCACTGTCCTGGAGTGCTCCTTCCGTGAATGAGCGTTCTTTCTCTTCATTTTGAGATGCGGTGATTGATTGGGAGAAAGAGAAACACTTGGTCACGGAGAGGGGAGCTGGAGACAATAGTGCACGGAGATGGAATGAGAAGTAGATTATGTGGTAGTAGGTGCTGTCACATCCAGAGAGCAGCACGCAGGATTTCTTTTTTTTTCTTTCTTTTAAATAGAAGCACATGGAGTTGAGATGTAGGTGTCACGGCTTGGCTGGGAGAGGCACACCACGTCATAGAGTAGGTGGAGAGAAAGCTCACGGTGCAGCACATCATAGGATTGGAATAATGAGGATTGACTTTTATGTCTTTCATTGAATGAAAAAGGATGAAGAAAAGGGTTGGTGTCACGAGAAGCAGCTCACGGCTTTCAAGGTTTTTTCATTATTCTCTTTTGAAAGTGTTGGAACAATCGGTACCGTTATAGAGTCGCGCAGCGGAATAAAATACTTAGAAAGCGTGTTACGGTCACAAATCAAGTTTAATGGTCCGTTTTAGAAAAACAATTTTCTTAGAGAAAATTTATCAAACAGTTGATATGCGTAAAAGATAAAGAGTGTAGGGAATAGAAAATCACACAAGCAATTTTTATCCTGGTTCGATTCAAAAGAATCTACGTCCAGTCGTTAATCACTATAAATAGTGATTAACCTTTTTCACTAAAAAGTTATTTAACAGATTACAAGAAATAGTCAATAAAGCAGATAAATAAACCTTCCTTCAACGAACGAACCGGAAGAAGAACACTCTGCCAACTCGAAGAGAACCGCTCCGACTATCGACAAACGAAACACGAGCTTCTCCTATTCACGAGACCAGGCAAAGCACCTTGCTAACTCGAAGAGAGCTTGCTCCGACTATCGACACACGACACGCGAGCCTCTCCAGTTCACGAGACCAAGCAAGGGAACTTGAACTATAGCTTCTGAGAACTTCCTCTGACAAACAGTATTCTGCAAGAGCTTCTGTTGAACAACGTTACCTTCTGATTTCTCCAAATCAAAATATATAGCCAAGTACACTGAATGCCAAAGGACAGCTCCCAACTGCCATGAATAATCGATTATTGTAAGTGATAATCGATTATTCAAGTCCGTTACAGGTTTTCAAAGATGTGATAATCGATTATATGAAGTGATAATCGATTATTCAAGTATGACTTGTGATAATCGATTATTGCTTAATCATAATCGATTATTGCAGGTTAAAAATGCAAGTTTTACAAGGTTTACAAGAATTTCCTACTACATTTAATTTCTACAACTTGCTTTTAACTAATTCTAATATCTTCTTCAACTAAAACTTCTTGTAGCATCATCAAAACAAATTTCTTCAAGATTTACCAATACTCCTTATTGGTAACAGAAAGCACATACACGAACAGTAGAATAAGCATTCCAGCGTTGCACATTAACGGAGCATGAGGCACTGCTGGAATGAGTTGAGATGATATCACGGCTTTGCTGAATGAAAGGAAGCACAACACGCATGGCTTTACACGGGAACAGCTGCCACGTCCAAAAGAGAGATACTCCATGGGTTTTCTTTTGAATTAATTTACATGCTTTGATTCTATTCTCAAGTTTTTCTTTTTGTTACTGTAACATCCCAAAATTATACAGTCATCAACTATATACTTAGAATAATCACATTAATCAATATGGCAAAACAGTTTTAATATAAAAAGGAGCAGAGATTCAAAAATGGCCGAACGGCCTTTCATAAATAAATTAACGAGCGTTTACAAAACAATGAGGACGAACGGTTTACAAAACAATGACCGAACGTCCATCTATTTACAGAATCAAAAGAGCGCTCGCTCACAGTCACTCGCTATCCTAATACACTAACTAAAATTACCGAACGCCTTTACCGTTCGGCCTTCACTTCAACTTCTACTAAGTTATCTTCAGCAATAACTTCTTCTTCAAGTGTTTGCTCCAGAGACGCATCTCCCTCTGCTCACATCCACACGGATGATCATTGCATTTGACAAGACGGATATACATAAACAGACAACACAATGGAAATGCAAGGGTAAGCTTATTGAATTTAATTCAAGTCAAACATACATTTCATACTTATCAAATTCAGCAAGTAAATTCACAACACATACATTCAAATCATACATAAATTCCATTCAAAACCTGATGCTAGACCGACCGTCCGGACTGTATGAATCCTGTGTAGCTAAGGCGTCCGTGCACCCAGGTGGGTAACTGGAATGCTCATCAGTAGCCACCTGAGGTTAGTCTGTTATGTCCAAGCTACAGTTATGGACTAGACCTCCTGCCATTCCCACGCATGACATACTCCTCTCTACTTGAGAACGAGCACTCACGGAATATCAGGATGAACCACCATCTAAGCTTACCACGTTCATACTTACCAATCTCAATTTCCATTCAAGAGTCGTTCCACCCTGGAACGCTCGTTCAAAATCCGCAATCACAATTTCGTTTATCATAGTGTTCGCACATCTTATTTCATCCTCTTAATTACATTTTCATTCTATGTTCCACTTTCTTAAAAAGACGAACGTTCACTCCCTTCATAACGAGGACGAACGTTCAGAGTGAGACCAAAGGAAGTTCATTTACAAAGGAATCAAGCTGACTCATCTTTCACGACGAACGTTATTAAAATTTGAATCAGTTAAATGAACTGATTCTAGAACCATTAAACTTAGAATAATTTACTTGACAAGATTTCATATTCAATTTAACTGAATAAGGATAAAATACGAGTACCAAATGTACCAAGAACAATTTAATTGGAATAACCGCCTGCCAGTAAATGACCGAACGCGGTACATCAATTTACTGAAAGTTACGACGAACGCTATTTAAGTTTTAGGAACGAACGCTATTACAATTCAGGACGAACGTTATGAGAATACAGGACGAACGCTATTTCAACTAGTTGGCGATTACGGAATGGAACGAGCATTCGGTATAAGACCGAGCGCTACTTATCATTTACACTTTTTAGGACGAGCGTTCGGTCTAAGACCGAGCGCTACGTAGGACGTACGCTTTTCGCTCGAGACTCATAGCTAATTCAATACATTTGAAATGAGATTTTTCAGAAGTTAAAATGTTGAAATTACAATTGGAACAATATGACTAAGTGTTTGAATATATTCACAAGCTTCTCAAATTTCTCACACACTAAGAGTATTTACGTTTGGCCGAACGCTCAAACGCAAGGCTAATATAAGAGGGCGTTCGTCCTCAAATGGAGTCCTTTCCAAATGAAAGGGACCGACTACTTCAAGAATTTACTGCTAATACCGAACGGTCAATGACCGTATCGATAACGAACGTTCATTTTCATATACTTCTCATATCAAATTTTTCTCTTACAGTAACTCATTTTCCAGTATACCTTACATTCATTTAATTAATCATACCATAGTATTTTCTATACTTATAAATCTTTGAATCACAATCATATACCAACATCAAATATCAAAATTCATACTGCATACAACTTTACAAAACGGTCATACACACAAGCATATAATTTCCAGTACATACAAGCATCACTTTTACATATCATCTCAGAATCATATTCATACACTCAAAAGTCCAATATCATAAATCATATTTTCAAGCATCTCATAACGCGCATGCAGTACAAAAATCATATGAATTAAATCTAATAAGCTTCCCTTACCCGAATTTAGCAGTGTGCATTCTAAAAGAGAGTGGTTTCTACTCGTCCAAATATGGCTTTCTATTCTCAATGTTCCTCTCAAATTCTTCAACTAAAACTATCAGAAAGAAAACAAAAGAACTGAGTTTACACTCATGCATGCAGCTAAATACGGTTTACAGAATTTCCAGAAACGAACGTCCAAGTGAACTTACCAGAACTGTAAGTTGTTCGGTTCGATCTGAAGCTCTTGGTGCAGGGAACGTTTCTGCGTTTACTGAAATGTGATCGGAGAAGAAGAACGTGAGTTATGGTAGAGAGAAGATGGAGGTTCTAGAGAGATGGAGGAGAATTTGGAAATCAAGAGTTTGGGGAAGAAGATGAAGTGTGCAGAGGAATGGGAAGAGTTTTCAGAGAAATTAATTTCTCTTCCCACGTAGGACGAACGTCCATTCGTCTGCTGCCACTTGGATTCCACTACCGTTTTAGAATGTTCCAAAGTGACACTTGGCAGTCTGCATGCAGTGTGAGTAAGTGCGTTTTAATGAAGGAGTGTGCGTGTCACGGTGCATTAATGGAAGCACAGTGGTGACTCAGCAGAGCAATTAATGGGGCGTGACAATCCCCCTAACTACAAAAATTTTCGTCCTCGAAAATTGAAGACTCACCAGGGAACAGATGAGGGTATAAGTCCTTCATGGCATCTTCAACTTCCCATGTAGAGTCGCCTGTCTTTTCATCCTACACCACTTTCACCAACCGAACGTCCTTTCCTTTATGTAATCTAGTACGAACGTCTTCAACACGAACTGGCTTCATCTCCATCGTTCGGTCTTGGCGAAGACGAACGTCCTCCAGCTCCAATATGTGTGAAGGATCTGATACGTAGTTTCTGAGTTGAGACATGTGAAATACCGGATGAAGGTTGGACAATTGTGGAGGCAAGGCTAGCTCGTATGCAACAGGTCCAATCCTTCTCAAAATCTGATATGGCCCCACGAACTTGGGAGATAACTTCTTGGATCTTAACGCTCTTCCTACTCCAGTAGTTGGATTCAGCCTTAGAAAAACGTGGTCACCAGCTTTGAATTCTAATGGTCTTCTTCTCTTGTCTGCATATGATTTCTGCCGGCTCCTTGACGTCTTCAGCCTCTCTTGAATTAATTTCACCTTCTCGGTTGTTTGTTGAACGAGCTCTGGTCCAGTCAGTACGTTTTCTCCTTCTTGAAACCAGCAAAGTGGTGTGCGGCATCTACGTCCGTAAAGAGCTTCAAAAGGAGCCATTCCAATGCTTGACTGGAAGCTGTTGTTGTAGGTGAACTCCACTAATGGCAATACTTCGTCCCAAACGCCCATATGATCGAGTACACACGTCCTCAATAAGTCCTCGAGTGTCTGGATCGTTCTCTCGGATTGACCGTCAGTCTGAGGATGGTACGCTGAACTCATTTGAAGTTTGCTGCCCAGCTCACTTTGCAACGACTGCCAAAACCGAGAGGTGAACCTTGTGTCTCGGTCAGAAACGATGCTGGACGGTACTCCATGTAGACGAACGATCTCTTTAATGTAGAGCTTTGCCAAGTTAGTCAATGACATCTCCAGGTTGATGGGTAGGAAGTGAGCACTCTTCGTTAAACGATCCACTATCACCCAAATGGAATCGTGATTCTTGAATGTGCGAGGCAAGTGTGTCACAAAGTCCATTGAGATGCTGTCCCACTTCCATTCTGGAATCTCCAAAGGCTGCAGTAGTCCACCCGGTCTTTGATATTCAGCTTTAGCACGTTGACAAGTTAGACATGATGCCACAAAACGTGCAACATCATTCTTCATCCCTGGCCACCAGAACGACTGCTTCAAATCGTGATACATCTTAGTCATGCCAGGGTGCATGCTAAGACGGCTGTGATGTCCTTCTGATAATATGATTCGCTTCAGCTCTCCATCATTTGGAACGCACGTCCTATCCATATAACGTAATAGGCCGTCCGTCCCAGTGTTGAACTCCTTTGCCTGATCTGTGCCGAACGCGCCTCTTATCTTCATTAATTCTTCATCTTCAAACTGCTTCATTCTTATCCGCTCAAAAACGTCACTGGATAATCTAAGGTTGCAGCATTTGATGCTGTCCAGCTCTAGGTTAAAATGCAACCTTAGGTCTCTAAAGCTCTCTACCAAGCTTAACTCTCGCACCATCATGGACGAGACATGCACCACCTTCCTGCTCAGTGCGTCCGCCACAACGTTCGCTTTTCCTGGATGGTAAAGCAACTCGAAGTCATAATCTTTTAGGAATTCCAGCCATCTCCGCTGCCTCATATTCAACTCCTTTTGATCAAAGAGGTACTTGAGACTCTTATGATCACTGAAGACTTGGAAAACGGATCCATACAAGTAATGTCTCCAAATCTTCAAGGCAAAGACGACCGCTGCCAGCTCTAGGTCGTGGGTTGGATAATTCCTCTCATGTATCTTTAACTGCCTAGAGGCGTACGCCACTGCCTTCTTCTCTTGCATAAGAACGCACCCCAAACCTTGGTGGGATGCATCACAGTAAACTTCAAATGGCTTGGCAGTGTCCGAAATTACCAAAACTGGAGCGCTCGTCAGCTTCTGCTTCAACTCTTGGAAGCTGGATTCACACCTATCAGTCCAAGCGAACGGGTGATCCTTCCTGGTCAGCTGGGTTAACGGTGCTACTATCTTAGAAAATCCTTCTATAAAACGCCTATACTAGCCCGCGAGCCCCACAAAGCTTCTAACTTCTGTAACCGAGCGCGGACTCTCCCATTCCAAGACCGCTCGTACCTTAGCCGGATCAACTGAAATTCCACCCGCGGATACAACGTGACCCAAGAACTGCACTTCCTTCATCCAGAATTCACATTTAGATAACTTAGCGTACAACTCCTTTTCTCTCAACACTCCAAGTACCACCCTTAAGTGCTCCTCATGCTCTTCACAGCTCTTGGAGTAGATGAGAATATCATCAATAAACACCACCACGAACTTGTCCAAATACGGCCTGAAGATGCGGTTCATGTAGTCCATGAAAACTGCTGGAGCGTTCGTCACACCGAACGGCATGACCACATACTCATAATGTTCGTAGCGTGAACGGAAGGCCGTCTTCTGAATGTCTCCTTCCTTAACCCGAATCTGGTGGTAACCCGATCTCAAATCTATCTTGGAGAAAACGCTCGCTCCATGTAATTGATCCAGCAGATCGTCAATGCGAGGCAGTGGGTATTTATTCTTGATGGTCAGCTTATTCAATTGACGGTAATCAATACAAAGCCGAGAGCTGCCATCCTTCTTCTTCACCAATAACACGGGCGCTCCCCAAGGTGACACGCTTGGACGGATGAACCTCTTGTCCATCAATTCTTCAATTTGCTTCTTAAGTTCAACCAATTCAGCAGGTGCCATTCTGTATGGTTGAACGGATATGGGAGCTGCGGTTGTCACCAGGTCAATGGTAAATTCCACTTCACGAACAGGAGGTAGTCCTGGCACTTCATCCGGAAATACGTCCGGGAATTCGTCCACAACCGTTCGTCCTTCAGTGTACTTTTTGGACGAACGTTCAAAACTATTATCCGCAACCTCTCTGTCTTCGTGCGTCATAATCAAGAAACAACTCGCGCCCTCCATAATATCTTCTTTCAACTGGCCGAGTGTCATACCCAAGTCTTCATCATAATCTTCAGGAAAAATCAATTCCTTGGCTCCACAATCTATGAGAATTCAATTGGTATTCAACCAATCCATCCCCAAAATTATTTCTAAGTCCTTGAGAGGCAAACAGATGAGATTCACCTTGTATCTACGCCCTTCTACCTCAATAGGACATCTAACGCACATGGTAGACGTCCTAACCTCACCAGCTGCTGGTGTTGATACCACCAAATCAAACTGCATCTCGCTCTCCACTATCCCCAACTTATCAACGCACGCCTTCGAGATGAAGGAGTGTGTCGCCCCCGAATCAAACAACACGCAGCAAGATATTCCATGAACTAAGCAGGTACCAGTGATGAGCGTACCTGAGGTCGCGGCTTCTGCCCCAGTGATCGCATATACTCGCCCCACAGCTTGGGCTCGTCCACCCCTCCCTTGCTGATTCCTTCCAGCGTTCGGCGGCCTCATCACTGCGCGTCCGCCCATGTTGCACTCGTTCTCCAGATGTCCATTTCTTCTACATCGAGTGCAATATTTTACTCCAACCAGCTGAGGGCATGATGATCTGAAACGAGGTCCTCCACACTGGAAACATCTGACCGACCCCTGTTGGTTTGCTTGTCCAGCAACTACCATAGCTTGCGAACCACTTGATTGAGCTGGACGAGCGTATGGGGTCCTGTTCCGATTCACATTAGGTCTCGACAGAATTGGTCCTCTTGACGCCTGTAGTTTCTTCTGTTGTTCTGCCTCAGCCATATTTTTCTCTAACACTTTCGCCCTCTCAACCATGGCTGGAAACGACCGAATGCACAGACTTGAGATTAACACCTTCATATCACTTCTCAGTCCATTCTCAAACTTTTTACATTGCCACTCTTCACTAGTAGCCATCGTATTAAACCTCACCAAATGCTTGAACTTATTTGTATATTCTGAAACCGACATACCTCCTTGAACTAGCTGTAAAAACTCCACTTCCTTCGCAAACCGTACGCTGTCAGGGAAATACTCCTCATAAAATTTACTACGGAATACTTCCCAAGTGATAGGACGTTGGGCGTCTACCAGAATAGCTCTTGTGCTCGCCCACCAATGGCTGGCTTCCCCAGTCAATAAGTACTCCGTGAACGCCAACCGGTTCTCGTCTGGACACCTCTTGGCATTGAAAATTCTCTCCATATCTCCTAACCACTGGTCTGCCTCGTCCGGGAGACCTTTCCCACTAAATTTAGCCGGATGATGTTGGAGAAAACTCTCCAAGCTCCATTCAGCATGTGGTTGAGCAGCGTTGGAAGAGGACGCTCCAGGCGTACCTCTAGTGGTAGCAATAATCTCCATTAGCTGCCTCTGTGTGGCCTCAGAGTTGGCGCGTGCGGCCTCCAAACTCTGTAGAGCAGCGGCGTTCTGCTCCATAAGGGTAGTGTTTTGTTGTTGAAGCCTTTCGATTACAGTTTCCAACAACCTAGCGTTATTGGAAGCATCAGGCTCGTTTGGTTGTGGAGGAGGAGGAAGTCTAGGCGCCATTCGTTCTCTGGTTCAGTAGAAAAACGAACGTTAGTAATGTCTAAGAGTTAAAACAGTAACTCATTAAACACACAATAAGCACACAGCAAAAACGCAATGCACTCATAACCTACAGCGTCCTTAAGAGAACAAAACTGCTCTGATACCAATAATGTAACATCCCAAAATTATACAGTCATCAACTATATACTTAGAATAATCACATTAATCAATATGGCAAAACAGTTTTAATATTAAAAGGAGCAGAGATTCAAAAATGGTCGAACGACCTTTCATAAATAAATTAACGAGCGTTTACAAAACAATGAGGACGAACGGTTTACAAAACAATGACCGAACGTCCATCTATTTACAGAATCAAAAGAGCGCTCGCTCACAGTCACTCGCTATCCTAATACACTAACTAAAATTACCGAACGCCTTTACCGTTCGGCCTTCACTTCAACTTCTACTAAGTTATCTTCAGCAATAACTTCTTCTTCAAGTGTTTGCTCCAGAGACGCATCTCCCTCTGCTCACATCCACACGGATGATCATTGCATTTGACAAGACGGATATACATAAACAGACAACACAATGGAAATGCAAGGGTAAGCTTATTGAATTTAATTCAAGTCAAACATACATTTCATACTTATCAAATTCAGCAAGTAAATTCACAACACATACATTCAAATCATACATAAATTCCATTCAAAACCTGATGCTAGACCGACCGTCCGGACTGTATGAATCCTGTGTAGCTAAGGCGTCCGTGCACCCAGGTGGGTAACTGGAATGCTCATCAGTAGCCACCTGAGGTTAGTCTGTTATGTCCAAGCTACAGTTATGGACTAGACCTCCTGCCATTCCCACGCATGACATACTCCTCTCTACTTGAGAACGAGCACTCACGGAATATCAGGATGAACCACCATCTAAGCTTACCACGTTCATACTTACCAATCTCAATTTCCATTCAAGAGTCGTTCCACCCTGGAACGCTCGTTCAAAATCCGCAATCACAATTTCGTTTATCATAGTGTTCGCACATCTTATTTCATCCTCTTAATTACATTTTCATTCTATGTTCCACTTTCTTAAAAAGACGAACGTTCACTCCCTTCATAACGAGGACGAACGTTCAGAGTGAGACCAAAGGAAGTTCATTTACAAAGGAATCAAGCTGACTCATCTTTCACGACGAACGTTATTAAAATTTGAATCAGTTAAATGAACTGATTCTAGAACCATTAAACTTAGAATAATTTACTTGACAAGATTTCATATTCAATTTAACTGAATAAGGATAAAATACGAGTACCAAATGTACCAAGAACAATTTAATTGGAATAACCGCCTGCCAGTAAATGACCGAACGCGGTACATCAATTTACTGAAAGTTACGACGAACGCTATTTAAGTTTTAGGAACGAACGCTATTACAATTCAGGACGAACGTTATGAGAATACAGGACGAACGCTATTTCAACTAGTTGGCGATTACGGAATGGAACGAGCATTCGGTATAAGACTGAGCGCTACTTATCATTTACACTTTTTAGGACGAGCGTTCGGTCTAAGACCGAGCGCTACGTAGGACGTACGCTTTTCGCTCGAGACTCATAGCTAATTCAATACATTTGAAA
This sequence comes from Vigna nakashimae, assembly GCA_034642375.1. NCBI lineage: Eukaryota > Viridiplantae > Streptophyta > Magnoliopsida > Fabales > Fabaceae > Vigna > Vigna nakashimae. Next base: position 16,880,750 of record CM067760.1, on the reverse strand, counting down.
TGAGATTTTTCAGAAGTTAAAATGTTGAAATTACAATTGGAACAATATGACTAAGTGTTTGAATATATTCACAGGCTTCTCAAATTTCTCACACACTAAGAGTATTTACGTTTGGCCGAACGCTCAAACGCAAGGCTAATATAAGAGGGCGTTCGTCCTCAAATGGAGTCCTTTCCAAATGAAAGGGTCCGACTACTTCAAGAATTTACTGCTAATACCGAACGGTCAATGACCGTATCGATAACGAACGTTCATTTTCATATACTTCTCATATCAAATTTTTCTCTTATAGTAACTCATTTTCCAGTATACCTTACATTCATTTAATTAATCATACCATAGTATTTTCTATACTTATAAATCTTTGAATCACAATCATATACCAACATCAAATATCAAAATTCATACTGCATACAACTTTACAAAACGGTCATACACACAAGCATATAATTTCCAGTACATACAAGCATCACTTTTACATATCATCTCAGAATCATATTCATACACTCAAAAGTCCAATATCATAAATCATATTTTCAAGCATCTCATAACGCGCATGCAGTACAAAAATCATATGAATTAAATCTAATAAGCTTCCCTTACCCGGATTTAGCAGTGTGCGTTCTAAAAGAGAGTGGTTTCTACTCGTCCAAATATGGCTTTCTATTCTCAATGTTCCTCTCAAATTCTTCAACTAAAACTATCAGAAAGAAAACAAAAGAACTGAGTTTACACTCATGCATGCAGCTGAATACGGTTTACAGAATTTCCAGAAACGAACGTCCAAGTGAACTTACCAGAACTGTAAGTTGTTCGGTTCGATCTGAAGCTCTTGGTGAAGGGAACGTTTCTGCGTTTACTGAAATGTGATCGGAGAAGAAGAACGTGAGTTATGGTAGAGAGAAGATGGAGGTTCTAGAGAGATGGAGGAGAATTTGGAAATCAAGAGTTTGGGGAAGAAGATGAAGTGTGCAGAGGAATGGGAAGAGTTTTCAGAGAAATTAATTTCTCTTCCCACGTAGGACGAACGTCCATTCGTCTGCTGCCACTTGGATTCCACTACCGTTTTAGAATGTTCCAAAGTGACACTTGGCAGTCTGCATGCAGTGTGAGTAAGTGCGTTTTAATGAAGGAGTGTGCGTGTCACGGTGCATTAATGGAAGCACAGTGGTGACTAAGCAGAGCAATTAATTTGGCGTGACAGTTACAATTTTAATATTGCATACATTTAGGTTTGAATGCTTGCTAATTTTTCAGTGATCTTTGCTTGATTATCTTGTTCTCCTTTCAATGCTAATCATCACAAAGTTAATTTTCACTCCTTTAAATTGGTTAATTTGAACGTCAGGTACAATTGCTTATCCTTTAACTACAAGTTTTGTGTTTTTTCGTTGGCCCATGCATAACCTAATTCGTTTTCAAGGATGCAGTTTGAAAGAATGGAGCCATGGGAGGGACTTGATATAGACGACAGTGATCTCAAAGCATTCTTAAAAAAGTGCAACTCAACTGCAACGTTGATACCAGGACCGGCTGGAAATGTACAAGCGGCCATGCTAAACAGGGAAATAGATGAACCTAAGTCAACACAGGAATTTGTTCATGACATTGCAAGGGCAACAGTTGATCGAGATTTTAAATCAAATCCTTGGATATGGGCTGAGAAGTTCATTAAACACCATGATCAACTTTTTCATTATCAGTGGACACAGTTATAGTTTAAATGTTTAATGTTGACAATAAGAATGGTATGATATTGTTTGCAGGACTTGTAGAAGATGGCAACATTAACAACGTCACCCAACTAGAACGCGTTAAGTCAATGCATGTCCTTCCATTTGTAGCATGCATTGTTAAAGAGTGCAACCCAAATGGATTGGGTGACATGAAAATTGTTGTGAAGGTCAGTCACTAACAGGATTGAACTGCCACAATCTCTACATTGTTAACTTTGTTAAAAGCGTCGTATGTTAACTTTTTCAGTATTCCTTGCTAATAGGATCAAAGTACCTCATTGTCTGCTTCGGTTCACAATAAAGTCCTTCTGCATCCAGAGTTTGGACCGGATATAGGAGTTGGTGCTGTGTTATTATTGCAAAGTGTAAACCAACTACAACTTCTAATTATAACCTTTAAGAATCATGCACGACGTTAACTTATTCGTTGCTTTAAAATGTTATACATGTCTTTACGCACAGGTTGATGCATTGAGTCCTTTTGGAAGGATTTACTATTTGAATATAACAGTCCGGAACGTTGTGAAGGTAATATCGTCAACTCATAACTAAATCCTAATTATTTTGTTGGTTACGTACGGGCGTCGTTTTGTTAAATTGACTTTAACCAATGTGTAGGTCTTCAAAGCTGACACAAGTCCTCCAACTGAGGAACTACTTAACGCTTCATCAAGACCTGTGATTCGACCCAACCCATGTGCCGAAAACAACAACAAAAACAAAGATGTTGGTCCATCTGAAAAGGCTTGTCCTTCTGGCTCTAATAATAAAACAACAACCCCCATGGAAGATTGATGAGCGTTTACAAATTAACGTTATGTTTGTATTTAAAGCATTAGTTAACATAAATATTAGTTATGTTTTGTAACGTACTGTATGCACTTATTTTAATATCAATGAAGGTTACCTATTGACAATTGAAAGAAAAGAATAACCATAGTTTACGTTCGACATCATTGTCACCCACCTTACCTAGCCTTGCTTTGGTTTCAGCATTTGCTATTGGATCCATCCGACATCGTTCATCTCAAACAAACTGAGCTCAATTCATATCTACAAGGCCAGTATGCAAGGACAACATACCCAACAACCAAGTCGTCCATCCAAATCATCCCACAAAACCCCACTTCATCGAACGAAATAGACGACATACTAAGGAAACTTGTTAGTCCCTGATGCGAACATTTTCTTCTTAAACATTTACGCACATTCTGTTTTCCGTCATGCTGTTACAATTAATTTTGGCTAATGTGTTCGAATTCTACGTAATTTCCAAACAATTATTTAATAATCTCCACTGGTATTAATGGCTAAATAAGTGGGTACTTAGGTTTAACTTTTTGCACAGACATGCAAACTTCGTACACCACAGTCATTTAGGGGTGCCTAATGTCCTCACATATCATTCGTTGTGTTTGTCATTAATTTGGAAACAATTATTTCTTAATTTATTAACAAATTCGTGCCACTGGAAGCTCAATTGCTAACGCTCCACCTGCACCACCAGAACGGGTACCAAAGGGTAAATAAGTGGGTACTTAGATATAACTTTTTGCACACAAAGTCCAACTTCATACACCACAGTCATTTAGGGATGCCTAATGTCGTCTAGGTCATGTGTTGTATTTGTCATTAATTTTGAAACAATTATTTGGGAATGTATTAACTAACAAATTCGTTCCACTCCAAGGTCAATTGCTAACGCTCAGCTGCACGACCACAACTGGTACCAATGGTTAAATAAGTGGGTACTTAGGTTGAACTTTTTCCACACAAATGCGAACTTGGTTCACCACACTCATTCAGGGGTGCCTAATGTCTTCTCCCTCATTGGTTGTGTTTGTCATTGATTTCGATACAATGATTTGTGAATTTATTAACAAATTTGTCCCACTCCAACCTCAATTGGTAACGCTCTAGCTGCAGGACCAGAACTATTACCAAAGGCTAAATAAGTGGTTACTTTGGTATAACTCTTTGCACACTCAGGACCAGTACATACTTGGATAAAACGTTTTGCACATGAAAGTCAAATAACTTCAAATAACTTAATTTGAACTACCAAATATATTTCTCAAAATTTTCAAAATTCAGATTGGATGTGCAACCAATACATAAATATCAAATGTATCAACAAGTGTTCAAACATCATTAATCCCCAACATTCTACAACATGCCTAAATCTTCCAACACTTGATTCCTCCGCACGTTGTCGACATCCAAAATCCATTGACAAACATAATGCTCCCTAACTTGTTGTAGTTCTTCCTGCAAACACAATAATGCACAAAACATTAATCCAATGCAACATTTGTATCAAAGATGCACAACATAGAAATTTAGACAGCTTACAGTTGTGTAACTAGGCATTGTCTTTCTTTCATATTTGTCAATGCCATCCCACAACTCCATAATTTTCAAAACAATTACTCCACAATCAAATCTACATCAAAACAAGTCCAACAACGCGAGTATGATATTTAACATATGAATTATACAATAAAATATTATACTTACAAAAATCAACATTACAAACATACTTGTTTGGTTGAATTGGAGTATGCAAGTGTTGTACCTCCAATGATGGTTTGTTCTCTTCCGAACAATTCAACAAATGTCCAAAAAGCAATGCAAGATTATGTGCCTGGAAACAACATACTTCCCTTATAAATTTGGAATCACAAAGTAAACATCAATTACTATACATACAATGACATTGTCAATCTTTTATCGTTCTTTTCTTTTGTGCCCAAAAGAGTCTTGTGCAAACATTTCCAATGATGGAATCTTCACAGCGTAGCACCACCACCATCATGGATAATTGGGACAAACAACTACAACAAAAATAATATCACACCATAAACTACGAATAACCATAAACATACTCTCCAAATTAATTAAATGAAATGTAATTGCACTAACAAATTCGGCATTAACAATGTCATAAAATCCGATGATATTAGACTGGAAGTAGTGACAGTAGTCATTCAATGTCCAAACTTTGCGATTACTCTTTCTCTTTCTTGACTCAATTAAAACATGGGTCTGCAAGGAACTGACACGGTTAGCTTTCATTTCTCATGTTAATAGATTATTAAGACCATAAAATAACTACTATTTTAACCTACCGCATATAATGGACTAAAACATATCCTTTTCACTACTCCAGTACTCCTTCTTTCAAAGAACATGAACACTGATGTGGCAAACAAAATCCCCTACACAACTAACAACTTCTTAATACTATACAATTCAACTGACATATAAAATAAATCATAAATTAACACACCATTTCTTATTATTACCGTGTTGCCAACCTGCATCCTGGGTCCAAAAGAATAACACTCTTGGGTTCCAAATGTTTGACCGCAAATTTCAGAAACAACCCTTCAAACAAAAATATGACATAAGTCAACATGTTTCATCATCACAGTATTAATAAATCAAATTTAATAATTATCAAATTGTCAAATTCATTACCTCCAAGGAAGTTTAAACGGAATAACCAAGTTGTACAACTGTGTTCGATTTACATTCAATAAATTATCATCCTCAGTGTCATGATGTAGTGGCACAGTGCATACAACAGGTGCAATATCCATAACGTCCTCAACGTCCTCCTTCTGTCCTTCGTAACAACCGCCCACATCAGTATACCTGAATGTTTGAAAACATTGGCCTTCCCCATGTGCCCCACCATCACCATGAACATCACCATCCTCTTCTTTACCATCATTCCCTTTGTCATCATCTTCCTTCCCAACACCTACCAATGTAGCCAAAGTTCTTAAATCTTTATCCATTGCAACCATTTTTCTTTGAATGTCTTCAATTTTCTTCATGACCGCTTCTTCCCAACTTAACCCTAACTCATCTCCATCATCTTCCGCTATTGACCCTTCTTCCAAATGAAGGGCCGCACAAATGATTGAGTTCCGACGGTCCTCCTCTCGCAAAAACCACTCCCAACATATCTATAAACATCCTTATACAAGTAATCATTTAATAACAAAAAACACAATTCATGTACTACATATAATAAAAATGTCAATTAAAATAACACCTAACTTACCTCTTTCCGTTTAAACAAGTCCTCTATTTTGTTAGACCTTAACTTAAGCGAACGCCAATTCATTATTTGCAGGAAGACAATGTCAAGTGCATCGTCCGCTAAACCCAAACGTTCAACCGCCCATAGCTAAAAAACAAATATTAACCAAAACATTAATCATATAATAAACAAATTACGGCCACATCAAACATAATAAAATTTTTAAATTCTTACCTGCAACACTGCAACATTCCCACTAAGACCTAGGTCCCTTATGTCACGTTGCCTTATCTTCCTTGACGCATTTCCTAAACTATTTACCACAAATGTGTGCACAACTTTTGCCCAATTATATTCGTACAAATTATCAATGTTATCTAATACTGTAAAAGACATGTTACTAACTGCCTTTGAATGTCTAGGAAAGTAGAAAACAATAAAACAAACTAAAATATACAAACGACAAACACAATCAACATCCGTGTCATTATTTTGTATTAACAACTTTATCCTATGTATGACATCTTTTAGAGTGAATGACTTTGACGAAAATTGATGACAAACAACAACATCAAAGTTATCATCAAAATTTACATCTAAACCACCAACACCCAACCCTAAACCCATGCAAACATCGACAACTGTAAATGGTACCATTCTTTGCTTCAAAACAAAAGATTTGTTGCGGCAAACTCAGCATCTAACCATTTCCTTCAACAAAGGAGTGCAGAAGTCAATTGGACTGTTCATATAAACACACCACTTGAAGGGAGTCATTTCGATACGTGTCCTATGACTGTCGCGTAATATGGAATTAAGGTCCACTATCGGTTTTGTGTCACTCCATGCCCGCAACCGCAACTACAATTCATTTTCAAACAATTAAACCATCATACCCTGTTTTGAAAGAAAGGTAAAAGTTTTGATATTATTAAATATACTTACATTCTTGTAACCTTCTTCGTTATTGCAATCCATGACTACCAATCGAACAGAATTACAGCAACAATGTAAGATTAACCAAAGAACTTGTATAAAAATGAGTAACAGAACAACATCCACTTGGGAGAGGTATCATACATAACCAAATCCATCCACAAACAACATCATCCATGTATTAAACATTCATTGCACTGAAAAATCAATAAATAAACCAACCTTGAGTGAAGACGACGTGTGGCGGTTGGAACAAAGACGATTGCCTAAGGTGTGGGTGGAACTCACACTCCGGAAAACCCCTCTTTTTGGTCCACGGAACAACCCACACTCCGGCGAGACTCCGGCGAAGCTCCCGCGGCACTCCGGCTGCACTTCGGGACAGGGACGAAACCACCTAGAACGAAGCGACACCTTCAACGCCTCCCTAAGTCGCTGGGCCGGAACGGACGGAACACGATGCCGTGTTCGCTTCGACCGGTCGACGTCGGACTTGAGGCGCCCCTCAAACGGAACGGGCTGGAGGCGTTCGATCTCTCCGACACGGCCTTCGATCTCTTCGACACGGCCTTCAACAGTGAACGGCGACACTCTGGCAAGGACTCCGTCTCTCTCTCGCTCGTGAACCCTTTCTCCAACTCTCTCGTCTCTCTGTCTAGGTCACAGCATCCGTCCCCAATGTTTGCGTCGCTTCTCTCTCTACAAAGTTTGAAAATGAATTTCAAATTTCAAACGCAACTTGTACTCTGCCCGTGCCCGTCCCTCGCCACGTCAGATTTCAGCAGGTTTTATCAGATTTCAGCAGCTTTTTCCCATCAAAACATGGACCGCTCACATGCTGACAAGTGTGCCGTGTTCAAATGTTGTCAAATTAAGTTGTTCGAGTATCATTTTCCAATTTTTTGACATGTAGGCACAAAAGTAGAAATTTTTTCTTGGTACTTGTTTAATACCTACATTTATATAATTTATCTTGGTCTTGATATTAAATTTTTTAAATCAGTATCAATTTGTTCCTCTTTGACACATTCAACGTGATAACAAAATCAGACATCAGAAAGAAATAAAATGAAACTAACTTAAAAAGTTAAAAGATGTATCAAAATCAGACATAAGAAATAAAATGAAACTAATTTAAAATTAAAAGACGTAATTGAAAATTTTAATAGCATACGGATTAAATCAAATCAATCATATAAATATAAGAAAAAAAAAAGTATTTTAACCAAACAAAATTCCGTTATATAAAAGTAAAAATAAAGCTGTAAAAAATAGGAATTCAGAAAAAATTATTGGTGTTCAAATTTATAAATGACAATTCAAATAAATATAAATAAAATTAAATAAAGCCCCATAAATTACAGAAAAGAAAATCTGGCGATCCCATATAGGCCGTAAGAGTTCTGTTTTAGTTTCTCCTTTTCTTTCTTATGCTCAAGAGCCTTCTACACTAAAACCCACCCAAAACCCACTATTCTAATCACCTTTTGAACACTCCATTTCTCTGCTTGATCATGTCACAATCACTGAAGCTAATCAAGGAACCTGCCTCCAACCCCAAATTGTGGTTGATCATCGGAGTAGGAGTTGTCGGGATTGCGGTTCTGGTGGAGACACGGCGTAGAACACGGCAGAATAAAACACACAAATAAGACTTTGGTGCTTTTGTTGAGCGCTTTGAGATACTTCCCTTTCCCCAGCTTCCTCCTCATGCTGCCTGTGAAACCCTCAGTAATTAGCAGTAATAATTTCTGTGTCAAATCAAATTAATACACACCACAATCAATGCTTATCTCATTAAAACCCACTCCAAATCTGATAAATCCCTTTGCTATGCACTAAAACCGAGCCACATCATTACTCTGAAACATTAAAAACGCACCAATCTTTGCATGCACGCACGCCACGTGTCGCGGGAGAAGCTTCCAAATCAGGGTTTGGTGTGCAGGTGGCGTGCTGGGAGACGCTCGTCCGTTTTGACGTGGAAATCCACAAAAACTGAGTTTTGAGAAACTCTCTCTCACCTGCACGCACACTTCGTCTTCCCCAGAACCTAAAACCTCCATTTTCTCCAAACTTCTCTCTAAGAACCTTCATCTTCTCTCTACCATTACTCATTTCTTTCAACTCCAATCAACTTTCAGAAACCGTAGCAACGTTCACGGACCAGTGAGCTTCATTTTGATCCGAACCCCTTTTGATTCTGTAACCGGTAAGTTTCCAAACCATACCCTAGTTCTGGATATTCTTGCGAACCCAGATTCTGTTGCAGGCAAGGGTAGCAGTTAATATTTTCTACATTTCTTTGGTTAGATTTAGTGGAAGAAACTTAAGTGGCTGTTGAGTATAGAAGAACTGTAGTTGAACGTGTGGAAGTCATATTTTAGAGCGTACACTGCTATCCAGGTAAGGGAAGCTTATATGTTTAATTTATACTTGCTGTTGTATGATCTGATTTGGATGTATAAGGTGTATGTTGATTGATCTGTCATGAACGAGCACTGGTTGTATGTATTATATATGTTTTTGGTGGTTTGAAATGCATGTTGATTTGGATATATATATATGAACGAAGTATGACCATTGTATAGTTGGAATTATTAAAATGATGAGATCTGTATGATGATGATGTTTATGGTGAATTAAATCTGGAAATGAAAGTTATAAAGTTTATAAATCTGAAAATGATATGAAGCATAAAGTAGAAATTGAAATGTTGAAATCTGGAAATTCTGTTAAGGTTGAAAAACCTGAAACTTAAATCATTCCCTATGATAAATGACGCTCGTCACTGTATGGTCTTGGACCGTTCGGTTTTTCCTCAAAATAACTTAGAATGGAATTCTTTCATTTGGAAAGAACTCTGCTCGAGAACGAGCGTCCCCATTTGATTGTCTGAGCGTTCGGTTCAGCTCAGCTGTATATAAATATTTGAAACTTTATAAATACGTAGCGCTCGGTCTTATACCGAAGCGTTCGTCCTATACAGCGCTCGGTCTCATACCGAAGCGTTCGTCTTAAATAGCGCTCGGTCTCATACCGAAGCGTTCGTCTTAAATAGCACTCGGTCTTATACCGAAGCGTTCGTCCTAAAGAGCGCTCGGTCTTGTACCGAACGTTCGTCACGATTTACTTTCGGTCATCCATTTAGCGTTCGCTTTAATGTAGTGTTCGGTCTTATCCTAAGTGTTATTGACCATCCTTGATACCTTGAGTCTGATCCAAGATCTATATTATGAAATTTTCTAAGTATCATTATACTTTCAATAGAGTCAGTTCATTTAAATGATCAAACAGAGAGTCACGTCCGTCCATCCAGTACTTTATTTGAACGTTCGTCCTATTTCATCAAAGGACTGAACGTTCGTCCTTTTGTACTCCTAAAGTTAAAGATGAGATTGATTACGAATTATGATAAATTACAGTGCGAACCCTATATTGAATGATTTTATGATGATGGATTTTGGACGAGCGTTCCATGGGGGAACGTCTCAGATGTGTTATATATTAAATTTGGTAAAGTATGAACATGGATAAGTTAAGACTCGATGTCCATCCTGATATTCCGTGATACTCATCTTCAAGTAGAAGGGGGTAGTCATGTGTGGGAATGGCAGGAGGCCCTAGTCCTATTGAGTACTTTGGACAGATAGGGTTAACCTCGAGTGGCAGCTGTGAGATTAGATCAGTTACTACACCACTCGGGTGCAAGGACGCTTGTAACTACATGGTTCATACAGTCCGGACGGTCTGTCTTATATACATATTTCTATGTTAATTATATGATAAGTTACATGTTGGATGTGTGAATTGTACTGTTAAATTGATGTGTTAATTGTATAAATTAAATATTATAAGCTTACCCTTGCGTTTCCATTGTGTTGTCTCCTGTCTATGTACGTTCGTCTTGTCTTGCAATGATCATCCGGGTGGATGTGAGCAGATGGTGGTGCATCCCTTGAAGAAATGCTAGAAGAAGAAAATTTGGATGACGCTAATCTGGTGGAAGTAGAAGTAAAGGCCGAGCCTTCGAGCACTCGTTAGTTTAGCTTGTAAACTTTTAGTTATTTTGGACGTTCGGTTAAATGTTGTAAAACTGTTCGTTATTTTAGCGTTCGTTGTTTTTGAGCGGTATATTGAAACGCTGCAACTTAAGCCGTTCGGTTTTTTAGCTCTGTTATTTTTGTAAAGACTGCTTATTTACTGTTAATTGTAATTAATTCTGATCTATAGTAATTACTGTATTTTGGGATGTTACACTGCCAAACAATCGCTCTCTGCTCTAAAGTTTGCCATAAACGAAACGTTCGTTCTTTTCAACCTCCCCCCAATTTTTTCGAGTTTTTCTTCTGTTTGATTATAAAAGTTGACATTTTTGTTAATTATCCACGTTTTTCTTTAATGGGGTTGAGAGAAAATTTTCTGATGTTATGTCATGCAAGGTCTGTGATATCATGACATTTGATTTGCAATAAAGGACATTGTTGTTAGTCTCAGGCTCTGGTTATGTTTTAGCGTTCGTTTGAGTAAAAGGTTTACATTTTTTGTTTTTGGTTTTTACTTTCCTGGGGTCAAAAAAAGTATTTTCTTAAAGGTTTGAGGTTTGGGATATGATGTTTGGGAAATACATTCTAAAATTTGTTGAATTTTACATAATTTCGAGTGAAACTTATTCGATATGAAGTATGCATTACCGAATTTTGTAATTTCTTATAAAATTCAATCAATAATAGATAGAGTATTTAAGGAGTGTAAGATAATATCATTTGGTGTGATATTGTTGTGGTTTCTGATTTAAATGATATTTTGGGCTTGTATTTGTCACGTACCATTAATGTCTGTGCTGAGTCACCACTATGCTCCCATCAATTCAACATGCCACGTAATTCAGTACATTAAAAATCCACTGAGAACGAGCCCTGCATGCACGCCACTTGTCAAAATGGAAGTTTCTGAAGTGAATGGTGGGGTGCAGGTGTCAACCAGGGAGACGTCCGTTCGTCTGAAAGTGGGAGTTTGAACAAAAGTGTTTTTCTGGAAAATTTCCCCACTCTCCTGCGTGCACCTTCTCCCCTTCCAAACTCAGACTTTTCCTTTTCTCCTCCATCTCTCTAGAACTCTTATCCTTCTCTCTTCTGCAACTCACGATCCTCTTCTCCGATCAAATTTCAGAGACCGTAGTGATGGAACAGTCGGTACCGTTATAGAGTCACGCAGCGGAATAAAATACTTAGAAAGCGTGTTACGGTCACAAATCAAGTTATGATGGTCTGTTTTAGAAAAACAATTTTCTTAGAGAAAATTTATCAAATAGTTAATGTGCGTAAAATGTAAAGAGTATAGAGAGCAAGAAAATTCAACACAGAATTTTTATCCTGGTTCAATTCAAAAGAATCTACGTCCAGTCGTTAATCACTATAAATAGTGATTAACCTTTTTCACTAAAAAGTTATTTAACAGGTTACAAGAAATAGTGAATAAAGCAGATAAATAAACCTTCCTTCGACGAACGAACCGGAAGAAGAACACTCTGCCAACTCGAAGAGAACCGCTCCGACTATCGACAAACGAAACACGAGCTTCTCCTATTCACGAGACCAGGCAGAGCACCTTGCTAACTCGAAGAGAGCTTGCTCCGACTATCGACACACGACACGCGAGCCTCTCCTGTTCACGAGACCAAGCAAGGGAACTTGAACTATAGCTTCTGAGAACTTCCTCTGACAAACAATATTCTGCAAGAGCTTCTGTTCAACAACGTTACCTTCTGATTTCTCCAAATCAAAATATATAGCCAAGTACACTGAATGCCAAAGGACAGCTCCCAACTGCCATGAATAATCGATTATTGTAAGTGATAATCGATTATTCAAGTCCGTTATAGGTTTTCAAAAGTGTGATAATAGATTATATGAAGTGATAATCGATTATTCAAGTATGACTTGTGATAATCGATTATTCAAGTATGACTTGTGATAATCGATTATTGCTTCATCATAATCGATTATTGTAGTTAAAAATGTAAGTTTACAAGGTTTACAAGAATTTCCTACTACATTTAATTTCTACAAATTGCTTTTAACTAATTCTAATATCTTCTGCAACTAAAACTTCTTGTAGCATCATCAAAACAAATTTCTTCAAGATTTACCAATACTCCTTATTGGTAACAATCTCCCCCTTTTTGATGATGATCAAAAATTCAATTTTAAAAGCAAGTTTGGCTTACCTGCAAAACATACAAGCTAACAAAAAACAACAAGGTTAGCAATACCTGTAATAATTTATACTTCTCCCCTTGTATTATTCTTCTCCCCCTTTTTGATCAGAAGCAAAAAGATCAGATGTTAAAGGCTCCCCCTAAATATGATCTCCCCCTCAATTAATCAAAGGATGCATATAATCAAGAGATCATTTTATTTATGAAAAGAAATATTAAATTATAAGAAGAATGGACAAACTAGCCGTTTATGGTGGTTTATAGCCGTTATGGGATGCTCCAACGGCTCTATTTTTGAAACTATCAGCGTGATAATCGATTATGGCTTGTGATAATCGATTATCAGTTCAATAATTACTGCCCAGAATTGCATGATAATTGATTATGCATAATGATAATCGATTATCTGCTCAAGATTTTCCAGAATTGAATTTAATACATGAATAATCGATTATAACTTAGTGATAATCGATTAGGAAGCGTTAAGTTTACGAAAAATGCAAAAAATTGCATAGATTTTGATTCTAAGATATGTCTAACACTCCTAACTCTCTTCTAAGCTCAAAAAAACTATCTTTAGGTAGAGCCTTGGTAAAGATATCAGCTAATTGATGTAAAGTATCAACATATTCAATTTGACAATCCCCTTTTTGAATATGATCTCTTAAGAAATGATGCCTAATTTCTATATGCTTAGTTCTTGAATGCATTATGGGGTTCTTGGTCAAATTTATCGCATTGGTATTATCACATTTTAGAGGAATTTTGTCAAGGAAGATATCAAAGTCTTCCAATTGTTGTTTCATCCACAAAATTTGGGCACAACAGTTTCCAGCTGCAATATATTCAGCTTCGGTGGTAGACAAAGCTACACATGCTTGTTTCTTTGAGTGCCATGACACTAAAGAACATCCCAAGAAATTGACAAGTGCCACTAGTACTTTTTCTATCAATTTTACAGCCACCATAATCTGCATCAGAGTATCCTATTAAACTAATTGAGGCATCAGAGGGATACCAAAGTCCAAATGAAGTAGTTCCCTTAAGATATTTTAGAATTCTCTTAACTGCAGTCAAATGAGATTCTTTAGGATTGGCTTGGTATCTAGCACATACACAAACACTTTGCATAATATCTGGTCTACTAGCAGTTAAGTATAGCAAGGATCCTATCATGCCTCTAAACATGGTTTCATTCACTCCTTTTCCAATTTCATCCTTATCTAAATAACATGAAGTACCCATGGGTGTACTAGCTTCTTTGCAGCTATCCATACCAAATTTCTTAAAAATTTCTCTACAATATATTGATTTATCTGTAGTCTTAAAAAGAAATTCAGCTCACCTATCATAGACATCTCAAACTCACCTTGCATTATTTTTGCAAATTCTTCACATAAGGAGTCATCAGTTGATCCAAGGATAATATCATCTACATAAACTTGTACAATCAAGATGTGTTTTCCTACTTTCTTAATGAATAAGGTTGAATCAACCTTTCCTCTAGAAAATTCATTTTCAAGTAAGAAGGTACTAAGTCTTTCATACCAAGACCTAGGTGCCTGTTTAAGACCATACAAGGCCTTTTTCATACTTACAAACATGATCAGGAAATTTACAAACTTGACAGACAATAATAAGAGTTAGTAGTAACTGTACATATTTCTCCCCCTAAATGTGATATTTCCCTTAAACTTAAAAAAAAATTCTGAAAAATTTTTAAGATCTATTCAGTCCAATGCAATGCAGAAATACTTACAAGCTAGTTGAGATTAGTATTTGCAATTCCAAACTAGTTTAATACTTCTTAGTAGATCAAATTCAACTTTTATCAGACTTAATTAATTCATTGAAATCAACAGTCAGTTTTCAAACGAATTAGAAATTAATGATTCTACAAACAATTTATAAGCTAGAATGAATGCAATAGTAGCTTAAATGAAAGTGATCACAACTACTCCAGGTTTAACAAGAAAGCATTTTAGCTAGCACAATCAGTTCAAAAACTAATTTTGACAGCAGAAATTTCAACTTCCCAAACACCAACTATGATTCGTGCACTCTCATATCCCAATTTGTTCAACTTCATATATTCAACTATGCATATCAAAACAACATATGCAAAAATTCAACCACAAAAGCTGATTCAGGTGCTATCTTTCAACATTTTTTAAACAAAATAATTTACATCAAAATTATGCAAATTTGATAAGTTCATTTTCTGCATCCAGGCTCTCAATGTATATTATCATAGCTCATTCGTTATGCATTTGAACTTAAAAACAAATCTCCACAGAACCAACTTTGAAATAGAAATGACAATTTAATTTTCACATATCTTAATCATCAAAAATTGCTAATGAAAATCTGTCAGCCAACTCATTTAAATGACTTTTTCATAGTTTTTGATGCTTGACAGAGATTACACCAAAGGTAACTTCAAAGTACTCATGAAATTGAATACTAAGCCAGTTAAACACAAATTCAATAGATAATTATCAACAAAGCACTGAAATAACAATGCACATGGCTTTACATGACATGAATGAAATTCAACACATGAATATCTTAAATAAATGAATTTCACTTGATCAAAATGTGTAAACAGACAAGAACACACCACAGGATGAATGAAATAGTGATGAACATATCATTTACCTAACTAGTAATGAATATAACAGTCATTAAATAATGGAAGATCAAATAAAAACAAGATGTAACATCATAGTTTTAAAAAAAAAAAAACACTTAGCTCAATTACTTGGTGCTCGAACGAAGGCTTTTGGATACCATTTGATGGAGTTACATCCTGGCTTGTAGCATCAATTCAAAGAGCAGAATACCATAGAGCTCTCTTTTGCTTTTGAAAACTTAACCTGCAAAGTAAAAACAATATAGTTTTTGTACCCATAATCTCATTTGGGTCCTTTGAGGTTAGAGACATATTACTTTATTACAGGAATCCAAGCATATTTTCCATTTGGAACATCAAAATGTTTAATTCTACATTTGTTATAAGTATGTCCCTTTTTCATACAATAAAAACAACAAACATCATGCACCTTGTTTTTCACAAAAGTCCCTTTCTCAACCCAAACTCTACGAGTTCTCTTAACTTTAGACTTTTTATGAAGATGCATGTTTATATTTCTAAGATTGCTCTTCCTAAAAACATTTTGAACATGTGAGATAGGCTTGATTTCTTTAGAAAGTAAATTTTCCAATATGTCAATGTCAAACATGTGACTTTTACAAGATAAACACTCAACAGGTTTTTCATTTGAATTAGATTCAGACAATTTTGTTTCAAGATTACTAACTTTGTTTCTTAATATGACTTCCTCATCTAATGCATTATCATACTTAATTTGCAATTGTTTAAATTCCTTTTTCAAATTTTTATGAGCAACATTCAATTTTTCAGATTCATCAAGCAATTCAAGAAAAGCCTTTTGTACATCAAATTCACTAGATTCATAGCTAGAATTACTTACTTGGCTTCCAGCATCAAAATTAGCTGTCAAACACAAGTTTATTTCTTTAACAGAGTCACTTGAACTAGAGGTGGTTGATGCATTATCCTCCAAGGCAATGTGAACCTTCTTCTTCTTGTGAATTTTCTTTTCTTTTCTTTCTTTACTTCTTTTGTTGCTTGAACAGTAAGCTTTCAGATGGCCTCTTTCACCACATCCATAACATTTGAAACTTGAAGAGGAACCTTGATAGTCCTTCTTTTCCTTCAAGATTTGGTTGTCAGATGATTTAACATTGGCCATCAAGCATAAATTTTCTTGCTCACTAGAATCGCTTGAGCTTGAGGAGTTTGATGTAGAGCATGATTTCGAACAAGTCAACTTAGCCACATTCGATACTTCATCATGAGTGACTCTTAAAAATTTCCACATTTCCTGAGCACTTTCATAAACAGAAACTTTGAAAAAATCATCAATGGTTAGTGCAGATAAAATTATATTCCGAGCCTTAATATCAAATTGGGCTCTTCTATTTTCCTCAACAGTCCAGTCAAAATATGATTTTTCTATTGCTACACCATCAACTGTATTCATAGGAATATAAGGACCATTTTGTACAGCTTCCCAGATACCTCTATCAACAGACCCCATAAAAATCTCCATTCTAACTTTCCAAAAAGCATAGTTATCACCAGTAAACAGTGGAGGTCTGTTAATGGAAGCACCCTCAGCATATACAAGGTTTTGATTGTGACCAGCCATTTTCGCAAAATTTGAAAAACTATCAAAGCACGACCTAGAGCTGGCAGCGGTCGTCTTTGCCTTGAAGATTTGGAGACACTACTTGTATGGATCCGTTTTCCAAGTCTTCAGTGATCATAAGAGTCTCAAGTACCTCTTTGATCAAAAAGAGTTGAATATGAGGCAGCGGAGGTGGCTGGAATTCTAAAGGATTATGACTTCGAGTTGCTTTATCATCCTGGTAAAGCGAACGTTGTGGCGGACGCTCTAAGTAGAAAAGTGGTGCATGTGTCGTCCATGATGGTACGTGAGTTAAGCTTAGTGGAAAGCTTTAGAGACTTAAGGTTACAGTTCAACCTGGAACCGAACAGCATCAAATGCTGTAACCTTAAGATATCCAGTAACGTGTTTGAACGGATTAGAATGAAACAGTTTGAAGATGAAGAATTGATGAAGATAAGAGGCGCGCTCGGCACTGATCAGGCAAAGGAATTCAACGCTGGGACGAACGGCCTACTACGCTATATGGGTAGGACGTGCGTTCCAAATGATGGAGATCTGAAGCGGATCATATTGGAAGAAGGGCATCACAGCCGTCTTAGCATGCATCCAGGCATGACTAAGATGTATCACGACGTCAAGCAATCGTTTTGGTGGCCAGGAATGAAGAATGATGTCGCACGTTTTGTGACATCATGTCTAACTTGTCAACGTGCCAAAGCTGAATACCAAAGACCGGGCGGCCTACTGCAACCTTTGGAGATTCCCGAATGGAAGTGGGACAGTATTTCAATGGACTTCGTGACTCATTTGCCTCGCACGTTCAAGAACCACGATTCCATTTGGGTGATAGTGGATCGTCTAACAAAGAGTGCTCACTTCCTAGCCATCAACCTGAAAATGTCATTAACCAACTTGGCAAAGCTCTACATCAAGGAGATCGTTCGTCTGCATGGAGTGCCGTCCAACATCATCTCTGACCGAGACACAAGGTTCACTTCTCGGTTTTGGCAGTCTTTGCAAAGCGAGCTGGGCAGCAAACTCCAAATGAGTTCAGCGTACCATCCTCAGACGGACGGTCAATCAGAGAGAACGATCCAGACGCTTGAAGACTTACTAAGGACGTGCGTACTCGATCACATGGGCGTTTGGGACGAAGTATTGCCGTTAGTGGAGTTCACCTACAACAACAGCTTCCAGTCCAGCATTGGAATGGCTCCCTTCGAAGCACTTTACGGACGCAAATGCCGCACACCACTTTGCTGGTTTCAAGAAGGAGAGAACGTACTAACAGGACCGGAGCTCATTCAACAAACGACTGAAAAGGTGAAGTTAATTCAAGAGAGATTGAAGACGTCCAGAAGCAGGCAGAAGTCATACGCAGATAAGAGGAGACGGCCCTTGGAGTTCAAAGCTGGCGATCATGTCTTTCTAAAGTTAAATCCAATTACTGGAGTAGGCAGAGCGTTGAGATCAAAGAAGTTATCTCCCAAGTTCGTGGGACCATATCAGATTTTGAGAAGGATTGGACCTGTTGCATACGAGCTAGCCTTGCCTCCCCAACTTTCCAACCTTCATCCTGTGTTTCACGTCTCTCAACTTCGAAAGTACGTAGCTGATCCCTCGCACATATTAGAGCTAGAGGACGTTCGTCTTCGTCAAGACCGAATGCTGGAGATGAAGCCAGTTCGCGTGGAAGACGTTCGCACTAAGTTATACAAAGGGAAGGACGTTCGGTTGGTGAAAGTGGTGTGGGACGACAAGACTGGCGACTCCACTTGGGAAGTTGAGGATGCCATGAGAGACTTATACCCTCATCTATTTCCTGGTAAGATTTAATTTTCGAGGACGAAAATTTTTGTAGTTAGGGGGATTGTCACGTCCCATTAATGTCTGTGCTAAGTCACCACTGTGCTCCCATCAATTCAACATGCCACGTAATTCAGTGCATTAAAAATCTACTGAGAACGAGCCCTGCATGCACGCCACTTGTCAAAATGGAAGTTTCTGAAGTGAATGGTGGGGTGCAGGTGTCAACCAGGGAGACGTCCGTTCGTCTGAAAGTGGGAGTTTGAACAAAAGTGTTTTTCTGGAAAATTTCACAACTCTCCTGCGTGCACCTTCTCCCCTTCCAAACTCAGACTTTTCCTTTTCTCCTCCATCTCTCTAGAACTCTTATCCTTCTCTCTTCTGCAACTCACGATCCTCTTCTCTGATCAAATTTCAGAGACCGTAGAAGAGATCCAGACGTCCTGAGCTTTCCATCAAACCGAACGGTTTTGGATTCTGAAACGGGTAAGTTTCACGTCCTTAACTGCTCTTCATTATCCTCATGCAAGCCTCGTTCTGAATTGCATGCACCTTCTCTGAACTAATATTGGTTTTCTGTAATTTTAGTTTAAGGCATTTGGGTTGAAACGTAAAGGGTAGAAGAGGTTGTACTGTGATCTGGTTTTCCTTTTGAAGAACGAACGCACAATCCGGGTAAGGGAAGCTTATTAGATTTAATTCATGTGATTTTCTGTACTGCATGTGCGTTTATGTGATGTTTGAAGTATGATTTATGATAAGTGGATTTTTGGTGTATGAATATGATATTGGATTGAATGTATGGAAATGATGAAATGTTCTATGGTTGGATTAAACTGAAATGTGAGCTGTATGATGAGATGATGCATGAACATTATAGATTTTTGCTATGATATGCTTAATTAAATGTTTGAAAGTTATACTGGAAAATGAGTTTACTGGAAATGAGAAATTGAAAATGAGACTTGTATGATAAAACACGTTCGTTATCGAACTGTCCTTGACCGTTCGGTATTCTTTGTAACTTTTCTGAAAAGCTGAATCCTTTCATTTGGAAAGAATTCGCGTGGAGGACGAACGCCCTCTTATATAGCTTTACGTTTGTGCGTTCGGCCAGACGTAAACATCATGAGTGTTGTGTGAGAATTGAGAAGCCTGATAATATCCCTTTGAACACTTAGTCAAATTGTAAGACATAAATTTTAAGTATCTTATCTTATATAAATCCCAAACTTCTTTGATTTTGAATCAGTGAAAAGTCTTGACCTAAAAGCGTACGTCCTTAAGTGGCGCTCGGTCTTATACCGAACGCTCGTCCCAAAGAGTAAGTAATAAGTAGCGCTCGGTCTTATACCGAACGCTCGTTCCGTTCCGTAATCGCCAACTAGTGGAAATAGCGTTCGTCCGGTATTCTCATAACGTTCGTCCTAAATTGTAATAGCGTTCGTCCCTAAGCTTAAAATAGCGTTTGTCCTAATTTCAGTAAGCTCTCGTAACGCGTCCGGTCATCCACTGGCAGTCGTTATTCCAACTAAAACTGTACTTAGTACATTTTAGCACTTGTATTTTATCTACATTTAATTGAAGGGAATCTGAAATCTTGTCAAGTGAATTATTCTGAGTATAAGTTGTATTATTCTAGAATCAGTTCATTTAACTAGTTCAAATTTTAATAACGTTCGTCATGAAAGATGAGTCAGCTTTATTCCTTCAGAAAATAAGTTCCTTCAGTCTTGTTCTTGACGTTTGTCCTCGTTATAAAGGGGAGTGAACGTTCATCTTTTTATGCAAGTGAAACAAAGAATGAAACAGTACTTAAGAGGATGAGTTAAGATGTGCGAACACTATGAGAACTGAAATTGTGATTGTGGAAATTGAATGAGCGTTCCAGGGAGGAACGACTCTTGGTTGGAAATTGAGATTTGTAAAGTATGAATGTGGTAAGCTTAGCTGGCGGTTCATCCTGATATTCCGTGAGTGCTCATTCTCAAGTAGAGAGGAGCATGTCATGCGTGGGAATGGCAGGAGGTCTTAGTCCATAACTGTTATTTGGACAGAACGGACTAACCTCAGGTGGCAGCTGACGAGTATTCCAACTCTTCCACCTGGGTGCACGGACGTCGTAGCTACACAGAATTCATACAGTCCGGACGGTCGGTCTAGTATCAGGATTTTGATTGAGTTATTGGATGAATTGAATGTGTATGTTGTGAATTTACTTGCTGAAATTTATAAGTATGAATTGTATGTTTGACTTGAATTAAATTCAATAAGCTTACCCTTGCGTTTCCATTGTGTTGTCTGTATATGTATATCCGTCTTGTCAAATGCAATGATCATCCGTGTGGATGTGAGCAGAAGGAGATGCTTCACTGGAGCAAACGCTTGAAGAAGAAATCTTAGCTGAGGAGAATCTCGTGGAAGTAGAAGTGAAGGCCGAACAGTGAGGCGTTCGGTTTTTAGTTAGTGTAATTAGTATAGTGGGCGCTGGTGAGCGAGCGCCTTTCTTCTGTTTGTAAATACTTGGACGTTCGGTGGTTTATTTTGTAAACCGTTCGTCCTAATTGTTTTGTAAACGCTCGTAGAATTATATACATGAAAGGCCGTTCGGCCACTTTCGAATTTTTTTTTCTTTCCCTTTACTTTAAAACTGTTTTGCCATATTAATATATGTGATTATTCTAACTATATAGTTGATGACTGTATAATTTTGGGATGTTACATTATTGGTATCAGAGCAGTTTTGTTCTCTTAAGGACACTGTAGGTTATGAGTGCATTGCGTTTTTGCTGTGTGCTTATTGTGCGTTTAATGAGTTATTGCTTTAACTCTTAGACATGACTAACGTTCGTTTTCTCTGGTCCAGAGAACAATGGCGCCTAGACTCCCTCCTCCCCCACAGCCTAACGAACCTGACGCACCCACCAACACTAGGTTGTTGGAAACGGTGATTGACAGGCTGCAACAACAAAACGCTACGTTAATGGAGCAGAATGCAGCTGCTCTAAGGAGTTTAGAGGCCGCTCGCGAAAACTCAGAAAACACCCAGAGGCAATTGATGGAACTAATTGCTGCCACCAGAGGTACGCCAGGAGCGTCCTCTTCCAATGTCGTTCATCATACTGAGTGGAGCTTGGAGAGTTTTCTCCAACACCATCCGTCCAAGTTTAGTGGAAAGTGCCTACCGGACGAAGCAGACCAGTGGCTACAGGACATGGAGAGAATTTACAATGCTAAGAGATGTCCTGATGAGAACCGTTTGGCTTTCACGGAGTATTTGCTTACTGGAGAAGCAAGCCACTGGTGGGCGAGTGCGAAGGCCATACTGACGGACGCTCAACGTCCTATTACCTGGGAAGTGTTCAGAGGGAAGTTCTATGAGGAGTACTTTCCAGATAGCGTTCGTTTTGCTAAGGAGGTGGAGTTTCTTCAGCTAGTACATGGTGGAATGTCTGTTTCTGAGTACACGAACAAGTTTAAACACTTGGTTCGTTTCAACACCATGGCAACCAGTGAGGAATGGCAATGCATGAAGTTCGAAAATGGGCTGAGGAGTGATTTGAAAGTACTGATTTCCAGCCTATGTATCCGTTCGTTCCCTGCAATGGTTGAGAGGGCAAAAGTGTTAGAGAAGAACATGGCTGAGGCCGAACAGCATAAGAAGCAAAAAGTCTCTAGGGGACCGATTCTATCAAGATCCAATGTGAATCGGAATAGGACTCCCTACGCTCGTCCAGGGCAGTCAAGTGGGTCGCAAGCAGTGGTAGTTGCTGGACAGTCAGGGCAACCAGGGGCAGTGAGATGTTTTCAATGTGGAGGGCCCCATTACAAGTCAGCTTGCTCTCAATTGATAGGAGTAAAATATTGCACTCGTTGTAGAAGACATGGCCACCTGGAGAACGAGTGCAATATGGGTGGACGTGCGGTGATGAGACCACCCAACACTGGAAGGAATCAAACTAGAGGTGGTGGACGAGCCCAAGCTGTTGGGCGTGTGTATGCAATCACTGGTGCAGAAGCAGCGAGCTCAGGTACGCTCGTCACTAGTACCTGCTTTGTTCATGGAATTTATTGTTGCGTGTTATATGGTTCGGGGGCAACACACTCCTTCATCTCGAAGGCGTGCGTTGATAAGCTGGGATTAACCGAGAGTGAGATGCAGTTCGACTTGGTGGTGTCAACCCCAGCGGCTGGAGAGGTTAGGACGTCTACCATGTGTGTTAGATGTCCTGTTGAGGTAGAAGGGCGTAGATATAGGGTGAACCTGATATGTTTGCCTCTCAAAGACTTAGAAGTAATTTTGGGAATGGATTGGCTGAATACCAATCGCATTCTCATAGATTGTGGAGCTAAAAAGTTGGTGTTCCCTGAAGAAGACGAAGAGGATTTGGGTGTGACACTCGGCCAGTTGAAAGAAGATATTATGGAGGGCGCGAGTTGTTTCTTGATCTTAACGCATGAAGATAGGGAGGATGGAACTAAGAGTTTTGAACGTTCGTCCAATAAGTACACTGAAGGACGAATGGTTGTGGATGAATTCCCGGACGTCTTTCCGGATGAGGTGCCTGGATTGCCTCCCGTTCGTGAAGTGGAATTCACGATTAACTTGGTAACGACAGCAGCACCAATCTCCGTTCAGCCTTACCGTATGGCACCTGCTGAATTGGTTGAGCTCAAGAAGCAAATTGAAGATTTAATGGACAAGAAGTTCATTCGGCCAAGTGTGTCACCTTGGGGAACGCCCGTATTATTGGTGAAGAAGAAGGATGGCAGCTTAAGCTATGTATTGACTATCGTCAATTGAATAAGCTGACCATCAAAAACAAATACCCATTGCCTCGCATTGACGATCTACTGGATCAATTGCATGGAGCGAGCGTTTTCTCTAAGATAGACTTGAGATCAGGCTATCACCAGATCCGGGTTAAGGAAGGAGACATCCAGAAGACGGCCTTCCGTTCACGTTACGGACATTATGAGTATGTGGTCATGTCGTTCGGTGTGACTAACGCTCCAGCAGTCTTCATGGGCTACATGAACAGGATCTTTAGGCCGTACTTGGACAAGTTTGTGGTGGTGTTCATTGACGATATTCTCATCTACTCCAAGAGCTGTGAAGAGCATGAAGAACACTTGAGATTGGTACTTGGAGTATTGAGAGAAAAGGAGCTGTACGCTAAGTTGTCCAAGTGTGAATTCTGGATGAAGGAAGTACAATTCTTAGGCCATGTGGTATCTGCTGGTGGAATTTCAGTTGATCCAGCCAAAGTACGAGCGGTCTTGGAGTGGGAGAGTCCACGCTCGGTCACTGAAGTTAGGAGCTTTGTGGGACTCGCGGGCTACTACAGGCGTTTCATAGAGGGATTTTCTAAGATAGTAGCCCCATTGACCCAGCTGACCAGGAAGGATCACCCGTTCGCTTGGACCGATCGGTGTGAATCTAGTTTTCAAGAATTGAAGCAGAAGTTGACGAGCGCTCCAGTTCTAGTGATTCCGGACACTGCCAAGCCATTTGAGGTTTACTGTGATGCATCCCACCAAGGTTTGGGGTGCGTTCTTATGCAAGAGAAACGAGCAGTGGCGTACGCCTCTCGACAATTGAAGATACATGAGAGGAATTATCCAACGCACGACCTAGAGCTGGCAGCGGTCGTCTTTGCCTTGAAGATTTGGAGACACTACTTGTATGGATCCGTTTTCCAAGTCTTCAGTGATCATAAGAGTCTCAAGTACCTCTTTGATCAAAAAGAGTTGAATATGAGGCAGCGGAGGTGGCTGGAATTCTAAAGGATTATGACTTCGAGTTGCTTTATCATCCTGGTAAAGCGAACGTTGTGGCGGACGCTCTAAGTAGAAAAGTGGTGCATGTGTCGTCCATGATGGTACGTGAGTTAAGCTTAGTGGAAAGCTTTAGAGACTTAAGGTTACAGTTCAACCTGGAACCGAACAGCATCAAATGCTGTAACCTTAAGATATCCAGTAACGTGTTTGAACGGATTAGAATGAAACAGTTTGAAGATGAAGAATTGATGAAGATAAGAGGCGCGCTCGGCACTGATCAGGCAAAGGAATTCAACGCTGGGACGAACGGCCTACTACGCTATATGGGTAGGACGTGCGTTCCAAATGATGGAGATCTGAAGCGGATCATATTGGAAGAAGGGCATCACAGCCGTCTTAGCATGCATCCAGGCATGACTAAGATGTATCACGACGTCAAGCAATCGTTTTGGTGGCCAGGAATGAAGAATGATGTCGCACGTTTTGTGACATCATGTCTAACTTGTCAACGTGCCAAAGCTGAATACCAAAGACCGGGCGGCCTACTGCAACCTTTGGAGATTCCCGAATGGAAGTGGGACAGTATTTCAATGGACTTCGTGACTCATTTGCCTCGCACGTTCAAGAACCACGATTCCATTTGGGTGATAGTGGATCGTCTAACAAAGAGTGCTCACTTCCTAGCCATCAACCTGAAAATGTCATTAACCAACTTGGCAAAGCTCTACATCAAGGAGATCGTTCGTCTGCATGGAGTGCCGTCCAACATCATCTCTGACCGAGACACAAGGTTCACTTCTCGGTTTTGGCAGTCTTTGCAAAGCGAGCTGGGCAGCAAACTCCAAATGAGTTCAGCGTACCATCCTCAGACGGACGGTCAATCAGAGAGAACGATCCAGACGCTTGAAGACTTACTAAGGACGTGCGTACTCGATCACATGGGCGTTTGGGACGAAGTATTGCCGTTAGTGGAGTTCACCTACAACAACAGCTTCCAGTCCAGCATTGGAATGGCTCCCTTCGAAGCACTTTACGGACGCAAATGCCGCACACCACTTTGCTGGTTTCAAGAAGGAGAGAACGTACTAACAGGACCGGAGCTCATTCAACAAACGACTGAAAAGGTGAAGTTAATTCAAGAGAGATTGAAGACGTCCAGAAGCAGGCAGAAGTCATACGCAGATAAGAGGAGACGGCCCTTGGAGTTCAAAGCTGGCGATCATGTCTTTCTAAAGTTAAATCCAATTACTGGAGTAGGCAGAGCGTTGAGATCAAAGAAGTTATCTCCCAAGTTCGTGGGACCATATCAGATTTTGAGAAGGATTGGACCTGTTGCATACGAGCTAGCCTTGCCTCCCCAACTTTCCAACCTTCATCCTGTGTTTCACGTCTCTCAACTTCGAAAGTACGTAGCTGATCCCTCGCACATATTAGAGCTAGAGGACGTTCGTCTTCGTCAAGACCGAATGCTGGAGATGAAGCCAGTTCGCGTGGAAGACGTTCGCACTAAGTTATACAAAGGGAAGGACGTTCGGTTGGTGAAAGTGGTGTGGGACGACAAGACTGGCGACTCCACTTGGGAAGTTGAGGATGCCATGAGAGACTTATACCCTCATCTATTTCCTGGTAAGATTTAATTTTCGAGGACGAAAATTTTTGTAGTTAGGGGGATTGTCACGTCCCATTAATGTCTGTGCTAAGTCACCACTGTGCTCCCATCAATTCAACATGCCACGTAATTCAGTGCATTAAAAATCTACTGAGAACGAGCCCTGCATGCACGCCACTTGTCAAAATGGAAGTTTCTGAAGTGAATGGTGGGGTGCAGGTGTCAACCAGGGAGACGTCCGTTCGTCTGAAAGTGGGAGTTTGAACAAAAGTGTTTTTCTGGAAAATTTCACAACTCTCCTGCGTGCACCTTCTCCCCTTCCAAACTCAGACTTTTCCTTTTCTCCTCCATCTCTCTAGAACTCTTATCCTTCTCTCTTCTGCAACTCACGATCCTCTTCTCCGATCAAATTTCAGAGACCGTAGAAGAGATCCAGACGTCCTGAGCTTTCCATCAAACCGAACGGTTTTGGATTCTGAAACGGGTAAGTTTCACGTCCTTAACTGCTCTTCATTATCCTCATGCAAGCCTCGTTCTGAATTGCATGCACCTTCTCTGAACTAATATTGGTTTTCTGTAATTTTAGTTTAAGGCATTTGGGTTGAAACGTAAAGGGTAGAAGAGGTTGTACTGTGATCTGGTTTTCCTTTTGAAGAACGAACGCACAATCCGGGTAAGGGAAGCTTATTAGATTTAATTCATGTGATTTTCTGTACTGCATGTGCGTTTATGTGATGTTTGAAGTATGATTTATGATAAGTGGATTTTTGGTGTATGAATATGATATTGGATTGAATGTATGGAAATGATGAAATGTTCTATGGTTGGATTAAACTGAAATGTGAGCTGTATGATGAGATGATGCATGAACATTATAGATTTTTGCTATGATATGCTTAATTAAATGTTTGAAAGTTATACTGGAAAATGAGTTTACTGGAAATGAGAAATTGAAAATGAGACTTGTATGATAAAACACGTTCGTTATCGAACTGTCCTTGACCGTTCGGTATTCTTTGTAACTTTTCTGAAAAGCTGAATCCTTTCATTTGGAAAGAATTCGCGTGGAGGACGAACGCCCTCTTATATAGCTTTACGTTTGTGCGTTCGGCCAGACGTAAACATCATGAGTGTTGTGTGAGAATTGAGAAGCCTGATAATATCCCTTTGAACACTTAGTCAAATTGTAAGACATAAATTTTAAGTATCTTATCTTATATAAATCCCAAACTTCTTTGATTTTGAATCAGTGAAAAGTCTTGACCTAAAAGCGTACGTCCTTAAGTGGCGCTCGGTCTTATACCGAACGCTCGTCCCAAAGAGTAAGTAATAAGTAGCGCTCGGTCTTATACCGAACGCTCGTTCCGTTCCGTAATCGCCAACTAGTGGAAATAGCGTTCGTCCGGTATTCTCATAACGTTCGTCCTAAATTGTAATAGCGTTCGTCCCTAAGCTTAAAATAGCGTTTGTCCTAATTTCAGTAAGCTCTCGTAACGCGTCCGGTCATCCACTGGCAGTCGTTATTCCAACTAAAACTGTACTTAGTACATTTTAGCACTTGTATTTTATCTACATTTAATTGAAGGGAATCTGAAATCTTGTCAAGTGAATTATTCTGAGTATAAGTTGTATTATTCTAGAATCAGTTCATTTAACTAGTTCAAATTTTAATAACGTTCGTCATGAAAGATGAGTCAGCTTTATTCCTTCAGAAAATAAGTTCCTTCAGTCTTGTTCTTGACGTTTGTCCTCGTTATAAAGGGGAGTGAACGTTCATCTTTTTATGCAAGTGAAACAAAGAATGAAACAGTACTTAAGAGGATGAGTTAAGATGTGCGAACACTATGAGAACTGAAATTGTGATTGTGGAAATTGAATGAGCGTTCCAGGGAGGAACGACTCTTGGTTGGAAATTGAGATTTGTAAAGTATGAATGTGGTAAGCTTAGCTGGCGGTTCATCCTGATATTCCGTGAGTGCTCATTCTCAAGTAGAGAGGAGCATGTCATGCGTGGGAATGGCAGGAGGTCTTAGTCCATAACTGTTATTTGGACAGAACGGACTAACCTCAGGTGGCAGCTGACGAGTATTCCAACTCTTCCACCTGGGTGCACGGACGTCGTAGCTACACAGAATTCATACAGTCCGGACGGTCGGTCTAGTATCAGGATTTTGATTGAGTTATTGGATGAATTGAATGTGTATGTTGTGAATTTACTTGCTGAAATTTATAAGTATGAATTGTATGTTTGACTTGAATTAAATTCAATAAGCTTACCCTTGCGTTTCCATTGTGTTGTCTGTATATGTATATCCGTCTTGTCAAATGCAATGATCATCCGTGTGGATGTGAGCAGAAGGAGATGCTTCACTGGAGCAAACGCTTGAAGAAGAAATCTTAGCTGAGGAGAATCTCGTGGAAGTAGAAGTGAAGGCCGAACAGTGAGGCGTTCGGTTTTTAGTTAGTGTAATTAGTATAGTGGGCGCTGGTGAGCGAGCGCCTTTCTTCTGTTTGTAAATACTTGGACGTTCGGTGGTTTATTTTGTAAACCGTTCGTCCTAATTGTTTTGTAAACGCTCGTAGAATTATATACATGAAAGGCCGTTCGGCCACTTTCGAATTTTTTTTTCTTTCCCTTTACTTTAAAACTGTTTTGCCATATTAATATATGTGATTATTCTAACTATATAGTTGATGACTGTATAATTTTGGGATGTTACATTATTGGTATCAGAGCAGTTTTGTTCTCTTAAGGACACTGTAGGTTATGAGTGCATTGCGTTTTTGCTGTGTGCTTATTGTGCGTTTAATGAGTTATTGCTTTAACTCTTAGACATGACTAACGTTCGTTTTCTCTGGTCCAGAGAACAATGGCGCCTAGACTCCCTCCTCCCCCACAGCCTAACGAACCTGACGCACCCACCAACACTAGGTTGTTGGAAACGGTGATTGACAGGCTGCAACAACAAAACGCTACGTTAATGGAGCAGAATGCAGCTGCTCTAAGGAGTTTAGAGGCCGCTCGCGAAAACTCAGAAAACACCCAGAGGCAATTGATGGAACTAATTGCTGCCACCAGAGGTACGCCAGGAGCGTCCTCTTCCAATGTCGTTCATCATACTGAGTGGAGCTTGGAGAGTTTTCTCCAACACCATCCGTCCAAGTTTAGTGGAAAGTGCCTACCGGACGAAGCAGACCAGTGGCTACAGGACATGGAGAGAATTTACAATGCTAAGAGATGTCCTGATGAGAACCGTTTGGCTTTCACGGAGTATTTGCTTACTGGAGAAGCAAGCCACTGGTGGGCGAGTGCGAAGGCCATACTGACGGACGCTCAACGTCCTATTACCTGGGAAGTGTTCAGAGGGAAGTTCTATGAGGAGTACTTTCCAGATAGCGTTCGTTTTGCTAAGGAGGTGGAGTTTCTTCAGCTAGTACATGGTGGAATGTCTGTTTCTGAGTACACGAACAAGTTTAAACACTTGGTTCGTTTCAACACCATGGCAACCAGTGAGGAATGGCAATGCATGAAGTTCGAAAATGGGCTGAGGAGTGATTTGAAAGTACTGATTTCCAGCCTATGTATCCGTTCGTTCCCTGCAATGGTTGAGAGGGCAAAAGTGTTAGAGAAGAACATGGCTGAGGCCGAACAGCATAAGAAGCAAAAAGTCTCTAGGGGACCGATTCTATCAAGATCCAATGTGAATCGGAATAGGACTCCCTACGCTCGTCCAGGGCAGTCAAGTGGGTCGCAAGCAGTGGTAGTTGCTGGACAGTCAGGGCAACCAGGGGCAGTGAGATGTTTTCAATGTGGAGGGCCCCATTACAAGTCAGCTTGCTCTCAATTGATAGGAGTAAAATATTGCACTCGTTGTAGAAGACATGGCCACCTGGAGAACGAGTGCAATATGGGTGGACGTGCGGTGATGAGACCACCCAACACTGGAAGGAATCAAACTAGAGGTGGTGGACGAGCCCAAGCTGTTGGGCGTGTGTATGCAATCACTGGTGCAGAAGCAGCGAGCTCAGGTACGCTCGTCACTAGTACCTGCTTTGTTCATGGAATTTATTGTTGCGTGTTATATGGTTCGGGGGCAACACACTCCTTCATCTCGAAGGCGTGCGTTGATAAGCTGGGATTAACCGAGAGTGAGATGCAGTTCGACTTGGTGGTGTCAACCCCAGCGGCTGGAGAGGTTAGGACGTCTACCATGTGTGTTAGATGTCCTGTTGAGGTAGAAGGGCGTAGATATAGGGTGAACCTGATATGTTTGCCTCTCAAAGACTTAGAAGTAATTTTGGGAATGGATTGGCTGAATACCAATCGCATTCTCATAGATTGTGGAGCTAAAAAGTTGGTGTTCCCTGAAGAAGACGAAGAGGATTTGGGTGTGACACTCGGCCAGTTGAAAGAAGATATTATGGAGGGCGCGAGTTGTTTCTTGATCTTAA
Source organism: Vigna nakashimae (assembly GCA_034642375.1). Taxonomy (NCBI): domain Eukaryota; kingdom Viridiplantae; phylum Streptophyta; class Magnoliopsida; order Fabales; family Fabaceae; genus Vigna; species Vigna nakashimae. Next base: position 16,849,942 of record CM067760.1, on the reverse strand, counting down.
CGCATGAAGATAGGGAGGATGGAACTAAGAGTTTTGAACGTTCGTCCAATAAGTACACTGAAGGACGAATGGTTGTGGATGAATTCCCGGACGTCTTTCCGGATGAGGTGCCTGGATTGCCTCCCGTTCGTGAAGTGGAATTCACGATTAACTTGGTAACGACAGCAGCACCAATCTCCGTTCAGCCTTACCGTATGGCACCTGCTGAATTGGTTGAGCTCAAGAAGCAAATTGAAGATTTAATGGACAAGAAGTTCATTCGGCCAAGTGTGTCACCTTGGGGAACGCCCGTATTATTGGTGAAGAAGAAGGATGGCAGCTTAAGCTATGTATTGACTATCGTCAATTGAATAAGCTGACCATCAAAAACAAATACCCATTGCCTCGCATTGACGATCTACTGGATCAATTGCATGGAGCGAGCGTTTTCTCTAAGATAGACTTGAGATCAGGCTATCACCAGATCCGGGTTAAGGAAGGAGACATCCAGAAGACGGCCTTCCGTTCACGTTACGGACATTATGAGTATGTGGTCATGTCGTTCGGTGTGACTAACGCTCCAGCAGTCTTCATGGGCTACATGAACAGGATCTTTAGGCCGTACTTGGACAAGTTTGTGGTGGTGTTCATTGACGATATTCTCATCTACTCCAAGAGCTGTGAAGAGCATGAAGAACACTTGAGATTGGTACTTGGAGTATTGAGAGAAAAGGAGCTGTACGCTAAGTTGTCCAAGTGTGAATTCTGGATGAAGGAAGTACAATTCTTAGGCCATGTGGTATCTGCTGGTGGAATTTCAGTTGATCCAGCCAAAGTACGAGCGGTCTTGGAGTGGGAGAGTCCACGCTCGGTCACTGAAGTTAGGAGCTTTGTGGGACTCGCGGGCTACTACAGGCGTTTCATAGAGGGATTTTCTAAGATAGTAGCCCCATTGACCCAGCTGACCAGGAAGGATCACCCGTTCGCTTGGACCGATCGGTGTGAATCTAGTTTTCAAGAATTGAAGCAGAAGTTGACGAGCGCTCCAGTTCTAGTGATTCCGGACACTGCCAAGCCATTTGAGGTTTACTGTGATGCATCCCACCAAGGTTTGGGGTGCGTTCTTATGCAAGAGAAACGAGCAGTGGCGTACGCCTCTCGACAATTGAAGATACATGAGAGGAATTATCCAACGCACGACCTAGAGCTGGCAGCGGTCGTCTTTGCCTTGAAGATTTGGAGACACTACTTGTATGGATCCGTTTTCCAAGTCTTCAGTGATCATAAGAGTCTCAAGTACCTCTTTGATCAAAAAGAGTTGAATATGAGGCAGCGGAGGTGGCTGGAATTCTAAAGGATTATGACTTCGAGTTGCTTTATCATCCTGGTAAAGCGAACGTTGTGGCGGACGCTCTAAGTAGAAAAGTGGTGCATGTGTCGTCCATGATGGTACGTGAGTTAAGCTTAGTGGAAAGCTTTAGAGACTTAAGGTTACAGTTCAACCTGGAACCGAACAGCATCAAATGCTGTAACCTTAAGATATCCAGTAACGTGTTTGAACGGATTAGAATGAAACAGTTTGAAGATGAAGAATTGATGAAGATAAGAGGCGCGCTCGGCACTGATCAGGCAAAGGAATTCAACGCTGGGACGAACGGCCTACTACGCTATATGGGTAGGACGTGCGTTCCAAATGATGGAGATCTGAAGCGGATCATATTGGAAGAAGGGCATCACAGCCGTCTTAGCATGCATCCAGGCATGACTAAGATGTATCACGACGTCAAGCAATCGTTTTGGTGGCCAGGAATGAAGAATGATGTCGCACGTTTTGTGACATCATGTCTAACTTGTCAACGTGCCAAAGCTGAATACCAAAGACCGGGCGGCCTACTGCAACCTTTGGAGATTCCCGAATGGAAGTGGGACAGTATTTCAATGGACTTCGTGACTCATTTGCCTCGCACGTTCAAGAACCACGATTCCATTTGGGTGATAGTGGATCGTCTAACAAAGAGTGCTCACTTCCTAGCCATCAACCTGAAAATGTCATTAACCAACTTGGCAAAGCTCTACATCAAGGAGATCGTTCGTCTGCATGGAGTGCCGTCCAACATCATCTCTGACCGAGACACAAGGTTCACTTCTCGGTTTTGGCAGTCTTTGCAAAGCGAGCTGGGCAGCAAACTCCAAATGAGTTCAGCGTACCATCCTCAGACGGACGGTCAATCAGAGAGAACGATCCAGACGCTTGAAGACTTACTAAGGACGTGCGTACTCGATCACATGGGCGTTTGGGACGAAGTATTGCCGTTAGTGGAGTTCACCTACAACAACAGCTTCCAGTCCAGCATTGGAATGGCTCCCTTCGAAGCACTTTACGGACGCAAATGCCGCACACCACTTTGCTGGTTTCAAGAAGGAGAGAACGTACTAACAGGACCGGAGCTCATTCAACAAACGACTGAAAAGGTGAAGTTAATTCAAGAGAGATTGAAGACGTCCAGAAGCAGGCAGAAGTCATACGCAGATAAGAGGAGACGGCCCTTGGAGTTCAAAGCTGGCGATCATGTCTTTCTAAAGTTAAATCCAATTACTGGAGTAGGCAGAGCGTTGAGATCAAAGAAGTTATCTCCCAAGTTCGTGGGACCATATCAGATTTTGAGAAGGATTGGACCTGTTGCATACGAGCTAGCCTTGCCTCCCCAACTTTCCAACCTTCATCCTGTGTTTCACGTCTCTCAACTTCGAAAGTACGTAGCTGATCCCTCGCACATATTAGAGCTAGAGGACGTTCGTCTTCGTCAAGACCGAATGCTGGAGATGAAGCCAGTTCGCGTGGAAGACGTTCGCACTAAGTTATACAAAGGGAAGGACGTTCGGTTGGTGAAAGTGGTGTGGGACGACAAGACTGGCGACTCCACTTGGGAAGTTGAGGATGCCATGAGAGACTTATACCCTCATCTATTTCCTGGTAAGATTTAATTTTCGAGGACGAAAATTTTTGTAGTTAGGGGGATTGTCACGTCCCATTAATGTCTGTGCTAAGTCACCACTGTGCTCCCATCAATTCAACATGCCACGTAATTCAGTGCATTAAAAATCTACTGAGAACGAGCCCTGCATGCACGCCACTTGTCAAAATGGAAGTTTCTGAAGTGAATGGTGGGGTGCAGGTGTCAACCAGGGAGACGTCCGTTCGTCTGAAAGTGGGAGTTTGAACAAAAGTGTTTTTCTGGAAAATTTCACAACTCTCCTGCGTGCACCTTCTCCCCTTCCAAACTCAGACTTTTCCTTTTCTCCTCCATCTCTCTAGAACTCTTATCCTTCTCTCTTCTGCAACTCACGATCCTCTTCTCCGATCAAATTTCAGAGACCGTAGAAGAGATCCAGACGTCCTGAGCTTTCCATCAAACCGAACGGTTTTGGATTCTGAAACGGGTAAGTTTCACGTCCTTAACTGCTCTTCATTATCCTCATGCAAGCCTCGTTCTGAATTGCATGCACCTTCTCTGAACTAATATTGGTTTTCTGTAATTTTAGTTTAAGGCATTTGGGTTGAAACGTAAAGGGTAGAAGAGGTTGTACTGTGATCTGGTTTTCCTTTTGAAGAACGAACGCACAATCCGGGTAAGGGAAGCTTATTAGATTTAATTCATGTGATTTTCTGTACTGCATGTGCGTTTATGTGATGTTTGAAGTATGATTTATGATAAGTGGATTTTTGGTGTATGAATATGATATTGGATTGAATGTATGGAAATGATGAAATGTTCTATGGTTGGATTAAACTGAAATGTGAGCTGTATGATGAGATGATGCATGAACATTATAGATTTTTGCTATGATATGCTTAATTAAATGTTTGAAAGTTATACTGGAAAATGAGTTTACTGGAAATGAGAAATTGAAAATGAGACTTGTATGATAAAACACGTTCGTTATCGAACGGTCCTTGACCGTTCGGTATTCTTTGTAACTTTTCTGAAAAGCTGAATCCTTTCATTTGGAAAGAATTCGCGTGGAGGACGAACGCCCTCTTATATAGCTTTACGTTTGTGCGTTCGGCCAGACGTAAACATCATGAGTGTTGTGTGAGAATTGAGAAGCCTGATAATATCCCTTTGAACACTTAGTCAAATTGTAAGACATAAATTTTAAGTATCTTATCTTATATAAATCCCAAACTTCTTTGATTTTGAATCAGTGAAAAGTCTTGACCTAAAAGCGTACGTCCTTAAGTGGCGCTCGGTCTTATACCGAACGCTCGTCCCAAAGAGTAAGTAATAAGTAGCGCTCGGTCTTATACCGAACGCTCGTTCCGTTCCGTAATCGCCAACTAGTGGAAATAGCGTTCGTCCGGTATTCTCATAACGTTCGTCCTAAATTGTAATAGCGTTCGTCCCTAAGCTTAAAATAGCGTTCGTCCTAATTTCAGTAAGCTCTCGTAACGCGTCCGGTCATCCACTGGCAGCCGTTATTCCAACTAAAACTGTACTTAGTACATTTTAGCACTTGTATTTTATCTACATTTAATTGAAGGGAATCTGAAATCTTGTCAAGTGAATTATTCTGAGTATAAGTTGTATTATTCTAGAATCAGTTCATTTAACTGGTTCAAATTTTAATAACGTTCGTCATGAAAGATGAGTCAGCTTTATTCCTTCAGAAAATAAGTTCCTTCAGTCTTGTTCTTGACGTTCGTCCTCGTTATAAAGGGGAGTGAACGTTTGTCTTTTTATGCAAGTGAAACAAGGAATGAAACAAAACTTAAGAGGATGAGTTAAGATGTGCGAACACTATGAGAACTGAAATTGTGATTGTGGAAATTGAATGAGCGTTCCAGGGAGGAACGACTCTTGGTTGGAAATTGAGATTTGTAAAGTATGAATGTGGTAAGCTTAGCTGGCGGTTCATCCTGATATTCCGTGAGTGCTCATTCTCAAGTAGAGAGGAGCATGTCATGCGTGGGAATGGCAGGAGGTCTTAGTCCATAACTGTAATTTGGACAGAACGGACTAACCTCAGGTGGCAGCTGACGAGTATTCCAGCTCTTCCACCTGGGTGCACGGACGTCGTAGCTACACAGAATTCATACAGTCCGGACGGTCAGTCTAGGATCAGGATTTTGATTGAGTTATTGGATGAATTGAATGTGTATGTTGTGAATTTACTTGCTGAAAGTTATAAGTATGAATTGTATGTTTGACTTGAATTAAATTCAATAAGCTTACCCTTGCGTTTCCATTGTGTTGTTTGTATATGTATATCCGTCTTGTCAAATGCAATGATCATCCGTGTGGATGTGAGCAGAAGGAGATGCTTCACTGGAGCAAACGCTTGAAGAAGAAATCTTAGCTGAGGAGAATCTCGTGGAAGTAGAAGTGAAGGCCGAACAGTGAGGCATTCGGTTTTTAGTTAGTGTAATTAGTATAGTGGGCGCTGGTGAGCGAGGCCGAACAGTGAGGCATTCTCATCTTTTCTACATTGAGTTTATTCTCTTTTTCAAGGTTTTAAAGTTGTGATTCTACTTACACCTGTGGGAGCTCGATAGACTCTCGTAAGAGTCTTCTTCACGCGGAAAAAATGTAATACCTATATAGATTTTAAAATTTCAGCAACTGAATAGCAACAAAAAAAAATACCAAATAAAACTCTAAAGTCCAAACAACAACCTAGTCTCAGCATAGATGTTTTGTGGCATTGAAAACGTGGGAAGAGAATTCCCAAAACACATAAAGAACAACACATAAAAGGAAGAAAGATTTCCAACATAGGAGGCCAAAAACAGAGAATAAAATGGGGAGCATGAAGAGCTTACCTCTTTGTAGACATAGTGGCCAAATTGCAGAGGAGAAGGAAATGATCTAAAGGCTCAAAATGCAGTCCCAACTTGAGCACTCAAAATTTCACGCAATTATGAGTATAGCACAATGCTTTTGATAGCGTCACATAGGAGAATCAAGGTGGGGAGGAGTGCAAAAGCAAAGCAAAAGAAAAAAGAGGGCAAAATCAAAGCAAAGAAAAAATAGGGAAGAATAATTTTATCGCAGTTCCTTTTGGAGCTCCAAATTTGCAACTAAATGATGTTCCCTGGTGTTCAATTGATAAAGAAGATTATTTTACTCAAATGGACTCGCTGGCTCAATAGTAATCGCATGAGTCAGCTCAAGTTTGTCTGAGTCAGCATGAGTCTACATTGAAACCAAGTCACACGATTTAACTTGCAGCCATTCTCTAGACTTAGACTTATTTAGTTTGCGAGTTAATTCAAGAGTTTGATAACCATGCTTTTTTTAACTTTTTACTTCCAAACATTTTCTTCATTCAATATCATCACCAGTTTTGCGGTTGTAGTAAATTTTTCCTTTGAGCTAAAGTAGTTCTATTGTTTGGTCACATAACATAAAAAATACTCATCCATTTCATGTATCCTGCTTGAATCCTATAATTTATTTACATCTTCCTTTATTCTTAGTTTTTCTATTTGTTGAATGTAAGGACCTAAATATTTTGGGGATGGTGTATGGACAAGCATATGTTAATAACTGATTGGTAGGGAAGGGCTTCACGGGACAACTGTTGAAGAGCTTCACGGGACAACTGTTGAAGAGCTTCACGGGACAACTGTTGAAGAGGTGGGGGAGAAGTTTTATATGGGCAGCAGGCTTAAGAGTCTCACCACCTGGAAGCTAAACCGTGAATTCCTTCTAGCCGTGGGTTCCATTCTCTATTCCACCAGGACAATGAATCAACTCTTCTCCGAGTCATGGCACTGCACCTTAAGTAGTGTTCTTCTCCCAGGGCCGTGCCATGTTTTCTCTGCCTGGACCAACTGCTGTTTCAAGGTGCTGGACTGCTCCCTTTCCTGGACGTGTTGGTAGTGTGCTGCTTGCCGTGACTGATAGTAGCTGGACTGCGTGAAGATGGTGGACGGTGCAGCTGGAACCGTGACGCCTCCCTTGCTGCTGGAAGCATGCTGGACACTGTGGCAAGGGGGTTGAAACGGCAGAGGAGGAACACAGTGCTGAGATTGATTCAAGAATTCACAAAGGAAGTCTTCAAGAGGTAAGGGGTGCTAGATTTTTCGTTTTGATTAGTTAATCTTACTGTTTTTGTTGAAACCTAAAAGCTTTAGAGTTAAAAATGGAGGTTTTTCTGGTTTTCTGGAAAACCTGTGATTCTGCAGAATCGCGTTCGTCCAATTTGGTTTCAAATTGGATGTTCGTCCAAAACTAGACGAACTGAACGCTCGTCCACTGTGATTTGAACACTCGTTTCATTTAGCCTGACGAGCGTTCGCTCATGCGTTGCTCATGCGTCCGTCCAGTAGCGTTCGTTCTCCTTTGAGCGCTCGTCCAAACGAGGGTTGTTTTCGAATTTCAGCGTTTGGCCTTTTTGTAAAATGACGTTCGTTCTTAAATATTCTGAACGTTCGTCCTAACAGTATATGACCAAATATAGGTGGATTAACGAGCGTTGGTGATAAGGATTTGAGTAGAGAGCGTCTGTGTGCGCCTGTGAACGTTCGTTCATTTCCGGGTAAGGGAAGCTTATTTAATTTAACTGGTTTGTTGTATGTGTATGAACGTTCGCATGAATATATTGTATGAAGTTTGATGAAATTAAATGATATGTACGTTCGTTATTTAACTGCATGATGGATGATATGAATGAATGGTATGAACGTTCGTTATTTGGTTGTATGGTTACAATACATGATATTTGATGTGACTGGAGTACATGAACGTTCGTTATTTTGGTGAAATGAGAAATATGAATTTTGATGATATGGATTTGATGAGGACTGTGAAATATACCATGACATGAACGAATGAAACTATGAAACTGTATGATGAGAAATGAACTGGAACATAACTGGATTTGAAAATGATCTTCCCATGAGTATGTACTTTCGTACTGAACGGTCATTGACCGTTCGGTTTTCCTTAGTAATATGGTTGAAGTATTGATTCTTTCATTGGATAAATCCTTTATTGAGGACGAACGTCCTCATGTCTAAAGATTATGCTTGAGCGTTCGGCCAAGCTTTGTTGTATCTTATATGTTTGAAATAGTTCATTTCCATTCGTAAAATCTATTCTTTAAGGTTATTAACCTTCGGTCTCACTATGAACGTTCGTCCAAATATTTGCCTTGATATGAGCGTTCGTCCTTTCGTGTGCTCGGCTTTAATGTGAACGTCCGTTCAAATTGGAGTTCGGTCTCATACCGAACGTCCGTTCAAATTGGTGCTCGGTCTCAGACTGAATGCTCCCTCTAATAGGCGCTCGGTCTCACACTGAGCGTTCGTCCTAATGGTACTCAGTTTTGAACTGAGCGTTCGTCCAACATGGCGCTCGCTTTTGAGTTGAGCGTTCGTCCAGAATGCTGCTCGGTTTTGAACTGAGCGTTCGTCCTAATGTACTCGTTTTGAACTGAACGTTCGTTCTAATTTACTCGGTTTCTGAGATGAGCGTTCGTTCTTTTGGGTGCTAAGTTTTATACTGAGTGTTCGTTCATAATTGTGGTTCGGTCATATACCGAACGTTCGTTCAAATTGGGGATCGACCTTACACCGAACGTTCGTTCCAAAATGGGGCTCGGCATTATTTTGAGCGCTCGTACTATTTTCCATAGCGTTCGTCCAATGAACAGTACCAGACTTGTACATTCTGAAATTAAACCGTTCGTTCTTTGATTCGAACGAGCGTCCCTTTTGAGTCTCATTTCACAGCGTTCGTCCTCGGACTTATTGGGGACAGAACGTTCGTTTTTTTGATGGTTTTCTTAAGAATGATGAAAATGATGATGGAATGATGAATAATGAATGATGAACAGTTTATGAGATGAAATGAAAATATGAATACATGATGAAAAATGAATGATGAACAATATGTGAGATGAAATGAAAGTATGAATACATGATGAAAAGTGAATGATGAAGAGTATATGAGATGAATGGAAAGTTATGATTTATGAAAGAGCGTTCCAAGGAGGAACGACTCAGAATTTGATTATTGAGATTTGTAAAGTATGAATGTGGGAAGCTTAGCCGGTTGTTCATCCTGATGTTCCGTGAGTACTCATCCTCACGTAGAGGGGGTACGTCATGTGTGGGAACGGCAGGAGGTCCTAGTCCATAACTGTAACTTGGACAGATAGGACTAACCTCGGGTGGCAGCTGATGAGAGTTCCAGTTACTACATCACCCGGGTGCACGAACACCGAAGCTACACAGATTTCATACAGTCCGGACAGTCAGTCGTGTTGAGTTTTATTTAGTGAGTACGTTAAAGTGGGTTGTTATGTAAGGAATGTGTATGTTGAAATATGCATGTATGATGAATTGTTTACTTGAAATTCTATGTTGATGCATGAGTTAAATTATGTAAGCTTACCCTTTCGTTTCCTTGTGTTGTTCATTGTCCTTGTACGTCCGTCTTGTCATTGCAATGATCATCCGTGTGGATGTGAGCAGATGGAGACGAGCGTTTGGAAGAGGTGCTGAACGAAGAGATCTTGGTTGAAGTCGAAGTGAAGATTGAGCAATGAGACGCTCGGCTATTTCAGTTGTTGGCGTGAGTGGTCGTTCGACCTACCCACTCGTTTTCTTTTAAGTTCGACCGTTCGGTAATTATACTGTGTAAACCGTTCGGTCAGGTTTTTATTTGTACGTTCGACTTCAGATTGTGATTCGTGTTGTAAGGCATACGGCTTGGCTTTTGTTTTTAGTGAAAAACTGTACTGAATTATTATTAAATGTGATTTTTCTGAATTTATAGTGCTGACTGTATTTTTGGGATGTCACATTAGTGGTATCAGAGCAGTTTTGTTCTTTTAAGGACATTGTAGGTTGTGAGTACACCATGCTTGTTGTACTGTGTGCTCAACGTTCGTTTATTGAGTATTTTAAGCTCTTTGAACTTAACTAACGATCGTTTTCTGTGCCTAAGAGAACAAATGGTACCAAGGCCATTTCCTCAATCTATCGATCGAAATGCGACGGACTGCACCAGACGACTAGAATCCGTAATAGAGACGCTTCAACAGCAGAACGCTGTTTTGGCACATCAGAACACGGTCACATTGCAAAATTGGAGGTCGCTCGGGCAAACTTTGAAGCCACCCAAAGACAGCTGATGGAGATCATAGGAACCACTAGGGACATTATCAGAACATCCACTACCTCTGGGGATCACAGGACCGAGATGAGTTTAGAGTGTTTCCGCCAACATCATCCAGTTAAGTTCACTGAGAAGTGTCTCCCTGATAAGGTGAAAAGGACTCGAGTATTAGAGAAGAGTGTGACGGAATTGGAATATCACAAGGGACAACAACAACGGACACCTAAAACGTAAAGTGTAATATGGGAGGATGAATGGCCAGACAGATAGAACAACTCGAAAGCATGAAGACATGGATATCATACCGGGAATGGATTGGTTGACTATCAACCGTATTCTTCTTTACTGTGATCGAAAGTAGTAGGTGTTTTCCGATCCACATAGTTTGGAGCCGTGTGTTTTGTAAGTATTAATTCAACAGAAATTGGGATATACGAGTTGGGGTATCTCAGATTCAATTATGCTGCTTTATTGGTTATATTCTCTGACGCGGTTAGTGGTATAATGTGTGTAGATACTTGAAGGATATAATTTTATGCACTCTTGTTTCATATTTGGAACATTATAAGAATGTGTTAAGCTTAAGAGTATAAAGATGAGAGTTATATTCAAAGAAAGTAAATCTTATTTTCAGAAATAAGACAAATACCATATATTTCATTAATTTAGGCCTTTAAGGCCATGGAGACTACACATATTTTTCCAAACCTCATAAGTTATAACCAGATACCATAATATTCGTGTGAAGATGGTACCACACACGTTAAACGAACAAACATAAAAAGTAAAGCAGATAAATATTACAGTCCATAAAATACGCAAATAAGGCAAATAAACAAAAGCAAATAAAAGATGTTCGGGGTTCGATCAATGCTGATCGTTAATATTACAGACCATTAAATAATAATTTTAATGGAAAAATTCTCGAGCTGGTTGTGGTGGTCTAAGGGAGAGCTCCGTCGAGGGAGCTCTGGTTTGGAATGTGAGAAGCATGGGTGGAGGGATCTGTCGTTCGTCTCTGTCGTCGTCAATGATGATCGGAACGGGGAACAAATCCAGCAACCTCGGCTTCCTCATAATTACCCAGTCATATTCTTCCAACAAAGAAATTGTGTCAGTAATAGAGGAGGAGGAGTAAAATTCAAAACAAAGATAGAGGTGATCAGGGTTCTTACCATACATGTACAGCGGCAGCTGAGAAAAGATAGTGCCAGTAGGGTCTATCTCCGCTTGAAGGCGCCTGACCCGGTTCCCGTGATTGTTGAACCAGCAATGCACATTGTATTCACTAGCTTCTGCAAAAGCCCTTAGTCGAGACGCAATCTCGACGACTTGAGCTCTACTTGGGTGTGTGACCCCGTAATTATAGATATTGGTCATCATTTTGACCTGATCATCGGTTGGTCGCCACCGCTGACTGGTGTACCTCTCGGACTCCATATCACTCATCTTTCTTCTCAAAGTATTTCTAAAGCATAAAGAAAAAATAAAATAAAATAAAAAGAGCAAAATCAAAACGAAAATATTCAATGTTTTCCTTTTTTATTTTGTTTCTTTTAGATTCTTTTTGTCCAGTCGGTCCTTGTTGTTTCAGTGTCTGGTTCCAGATCTGTTTCACGGTCCTCGCAAATGTTCCTAAACGGATCTATGTCCATTTGTCTATGTCCATATTGTCCATGTCCGGTTCATACAAATAAATGTCTTTTTTTAAGTTTTCTGTTTTTATGGGGTACGTGGCGTTGTTCTACCCGATTGTCTCTGCCATACCTCCAAACGAAGGGAGATTAACGTCTGGTTTCCAGCCGATATACCCCTTATCTTAGTTAATGCAGTGGGTTCTTAGTTTTTAAAAAGGGAAATAGAAGAAGAAGAAAGCGGAATGTAATTGCGGGGAATAAAAGCTCAGAAAAGCAAAGAAAAAGAAAAAGTACATGAACGGAAGCAGAAAGAAGAAAGGAAAGAAAAGAAGCGAGAAGTAAAGAAGAAGGAGAAGCTGGGTAAAGGAAAGGAAGAGATAAGAGAAAAGAAATACTTACTCGAAGCGGAGCAAAGCCCAGGAACTTAGATTGAAGCTTGCGGGAAGACTCTCCGATCTCCAGTACTCAGGCGTTCAGATCTCGTAAGTTCTCACACTCAGAACTCTCTGTGTTCAGATCTCTCTCTCTCTCTCGTACTCGGAACCCTAAATGCTCTGATCTCACTCTCTATCACGCGCTCTAGAATCTCAGCGTTTCGACATGTCGCCCAACGCGGCTAACGCCTTACTTATAGCCAAAGAACCTCACTGTGCTCACAGTTCCGGTCATACATAACCGGAATCTTCAATAGTTTCGGTTAAAAAAAAAATAATAATAATAATAATAATAATTGTAGTATGCGATTTTGCCACATTATGGGAGTATGAAACATTCAATTAGAGAGGATCTCTTACTATGTGAGTAAGTGTAGATATGACCTGATTTTGGTGTGAGGTATGTGATAGGTCTGTTGATCCAGAATTGTCTCTTCGTATGAGTGATTGAATTGGCCCTGATAAGCTCTTTGAGCAGTGGGAACTGCCTGGATAAGTTTATTATACGAGTTGTAGGAGGCAACTCTACCTAAGAATTAGAGGACAAGATGAGAGAGAGACGTATCTCAACTTGTGTTGGTACGCTAAATTTTCGAGGACGAAAATATTTTTGTGTTGGGGAGAATGTAAGGACCTAAATATTTTGGGGATGGTGTATGGACAAGCATATGTTAATAAATGATTGGTAGGGAAGGGCTTCACGGGACAACTGTTGAAGAGCTTCACGGGACAACTGTTGAAGAGCTTCACGGAACAACTGTTGAAGAGGTGGGGGAGAAGTTTTATATGGGCAGCAGGCTTAAGAGTCTCACCACCTGGAAGCTAAACCGTGAATTCCTTCTAGCCGTGGGTTCCATTCTCTATTCCACCAAGACAATGAATCAACTCTTCTCCGAGTCATGGCACTGCAGCTTACGTAGTGTTCTTCTCCCAGGGTCGTGCTGTAAGACCCTAGAACCTCATGAACTTACCTAGTTGTAAAAAGTTTAAGTTATAATGTAAAAATAAAGTGCTGTCAGACTTGACATGGTTTACTATTTTAATTATAACTTTTTGTAGAAAATATCAATTTAGCTGATTTTTCTTTTATTGGATATTAGACTAAAAGAGCTTCGATTTGAGTACTCATACGCGTATTTTCGACTTCGGTAAGGGGGTCAACCGGACTGTCAAAGTTGCGGTAAATTTTGCTGCTGGGGATTTGCGTGAGCAGTAAATTTTTTTGGATTGTAGGCAATGTGAGCTGGCTTGGCTGCGGTTCCTTTTGTGAGAATATTTTGGGGACCCTTTCAGACATTCCCTCCATGTTTTGGGGCTGGAAAGGAGTATGGGGCTTTGTTTTATTGAATTATCATTGCTAAATAACAATTCCATGGGTCCTTGTGTGTCTAGGAATCATTTCCTTTAATTCCAAAGCTGAATGAGTGTTTTGGACAGCAGAGAAAGGCCCTTAGCTAGAGTATTTCGAAATTTCTAAGTGTGCTAAGTGTGGAGGTTGTCTTGGCCTGTGAAAGAAGAGAGGGATTCCAAGAAACTAGAGTTCTACCAAGGTTGTGGAAGAGATCAAGTTAAAGTGTTCAAGGCAAAAGGTAAGGGGGTTTAACTTGGGATATAACATAGTGTATGATGGGTAGAAGGTAACCATATAAATTGTTTCATGCTTTCTTCCTTGTGTGTTGAGATTAAATTTAACATGTTGAAGCATGTGTTTTTCTTCTTGGTTGTGAGTTTTATGAGTTTTGAGTATAACATGAGTTTTGGATATAAAACGCAGAATCTAAAACTGAACTGTTGCGATTGTTCCCAGATTTATTTGAGACCCTTCCCGATATCCAAATTAGTCTTGTGAGTAGTCAAATTAAAGATAATCGAGTCTAGTTTCCAACAAAGAAAGAATCAACTCAATTTGAGTTCGGTAGAGAGAGTAATGAGCAAAACAGTAAGCAAAGGTCAAAACTGAGAAGACCAGAGAGTGGTGAACTTTTCCGCTTTTTAATAATTTTACTGTAGCTAGATCTGTAGTCCAAAAATTTAGATTTATATATCGAAAGAACGATATTTGAGTCTAGGTTCCAGGAAATCAAGAATCAACTCAATTGGAGTTCGGTAGAGAGAGTAATGAGCAAAAGAGTCATCAAAGGTCAAAGCTGAACATACCTGAGCGTGATGAATGTTTCCGAGATTTAATGATTTTACTGCAGCTAGCCCTGTAGTCCAAAAATTTAGATTTATATGTACAAAGAAAGATATATGAGTCTAGTTTCTAGGAAATCAAGAATCAACTCAATTGGAGTTCGGTAGAGAGAGTAATGAGCAAAAGCGTAATCAAAGGTAAAAGCTGAACATACCTGAGCGTGATTAATGTTTCCGCGTTTTAATGATGTTACTGCAGCTAGCCCTGTAGTCCAAAAATTTAGATTTAAATGTCCAAGGAAAGATATTTGAGTCTAGTTTCCAACAAAACAAGAACCAACTTAATTGGAGTTTGGTAGAGAGATTTATGAGTAAAACAGTCAGCAAAGGTTAAAACTGAGAAGACCAGAGCGTGGTGAAAGTTTCCGCTCTTTAATAATTCTACTGCAGCTAGCCCTGTAGTCCAAAAATTTATATTTATATGTCCAAGGAAAGATATTTGAGTCTAGTTTCCAACAAAGCAAGAACCAACTTAAGTGGAGTTTGGTAGAGAGATTTATGAGTAAAAAAGTCAGCAAAGGTTAAAACTGAGAAGACCAGAGCGTGGTGAAAGTTTCCGCTTTTTAATAATTCTACTGCAGCTAGCCCTGTAGTCCAAAAATTTAGATTTATATGTCCAAAGAAAGATATTTGAGTCTAGTTTCCAATAAAAAAGAAATGAACTCATTTGAAGTTATGTACAGAGAATTATGAGTAAAATAACAAGCAAAGGTCAGTGTGGACAGCATTCAATTTTTTACTCGTTGGGAATACTTATCTACACTCTTTGGCCAAGAGTGTGGGTAAGAGGGTATTGAGAATTCTCTTCCATTGTTGGAAGAGGAAAGAACAAATTATGAGAATGAGAGGACTGAAAGAGATTGAGGTTCGAGTGTGATGGTGAAACTGTGAGAGCAAGCGTTCTGTCATTTCCTTAGAATTCTTGTCGAATCGATGGTGTTCGTATTGCGATACGATAGTGTGTTGAGTCTCTGCAGAGACTGAGATTCGAGTGTCACCCTTTCCTCGTGCACGGGGACTAGAGGGGGTTGAATGTCTCGCCCAATGACTTCGGCTCGTGTGAGTATAGTGCTCGGTAGGTGCGCCTAACCGAAGTTTTTACTCGTAATTCCTTGAGAGGTCGGGGAGATAGGTCTGAAGTTGCGATGGAGGACGGCTCGAATCGCCCTGTTTTGCGAAACAGGTTTGATACGACAAAATTCAAGGAAACAACAGAAGCTTGAGTAAATGATTGAGTTGTGAGTTTAATACTGTGATGTATTGTACTATTATGACCTTGATAGTCTGAGTGGTGATGATCTGAGTTACGAGTTGAATATTGTGTTGTATTGTAAGGTTGTGACTAGGATAATCTAAGTTATGATATTTTGATATTTTGGAATTATATGCTATGTTAGGTTCCTCGTTACTCACCCTGAAATGTTGTGGTTGTGGTTTCCACCTACGATGATCGTACTTGTACGGGAGTAGATGGCGTTGCAGATGAGGCAGAGATGAAGTAGCACGACGAGAGTTATGGGAATGACTATGGGGGACTTATCATGTTTTAAGTAATTTTATGTTTTGAATATTGAATTTGATATTTGTAAGGTTTTAACTTTATGTTGTAAGACGCTTAAACTTTATGTTGTAAGACGCTTAAACTTTTGATGGTTTATTTCCGCGATGTTAATTGAAAAAAAAAATTGGCGTAAAAGTTTTGATTTCGTTATTTTCTAGTGGCACCCTGATAAGGGGTGTTACATTTGGTATCAGAGCTTAGGTTTTAAAAAAAAAAAAAAAAAAAAAATCTTTGGGGCTTTTGGGGAGTGAGCTCGACTAGTACGCTGACGTAATTTTGATATTGTTTGTGTGGTTATTTTTCCTTGCTTATCTTTTTCATTATAAATGAAAAGGATGTCGGGACGACCAAGAAATCCTACTCCAGTAGATGCTACTGCAGAGCTGGCGCAAGCAATGCGGCAGATTGCTCAGGTTTTGCAAGCACAACAGGCACAACAGGCTGAGCAGGCACCAAGGCCGAGAGTGGGTATGAACGACTTTTTACGTCACAGTCCTACAAAGTTCAATGGCAAGGCAACTCCAGATGAAGCAGATGACTGGATTTGTAACCTTGAGAAGATATTTGAAGCAATCGAGTGCACTGAGGGGCAGAAGTTAGTGTTTGCTACATATATGTTGGCAGGAGAAGCTGAGTACTGGTGGCGTGGGATGCGGAGGAGCATGGATACCCGAGGGGAAGTTGCTACTTGGGAAGACTTCAGAGCTAGATTCTTGGAGCGTTACTTTCCGGCTAGCGCTAAGCAGCAACGAGAGTCGCAGTTTCTGGCTCTTCAGCAGGGAAGTATGTCTGTTCAAGACTACAAGGAGAGATTCGAGTATTTAGCTCGTTTCTATACTCAGAATATGAGCGAGGATTGGAAGTGCAGAAGGTTTGAGCAAGGATTGCGCCACCATCTTTTGAAGGCATTTGTTCACTTGAAGATCAATGAATTTCCAGAGTTAGTGGAGCAGGCCACGATAGCTGAGAGGTTGGATGAGTCTGGGCGTGTGATGAGGAACCAGAAGGGAAGCTTTTCTTTGGGCAAGCCACAGAGGAAACCGTATGAGAGGCCACAACAATTTAGGCCGGGGTTGTTGAAGTGCTTTGAGTGTGGTGGAGATCACCTCCGAAGAAATTGTCCAAAGCTGAGTGACGTCAAGAAGGAGGCGCGAACGTGTTTCACATGTAATAAGCCTGGGCATATCTCTCTTTATTGCCCTCAGAAGAGGTCAACTGGTGGAACGCCTCAGAAGTCAGCTAATGGTGAAAAGCCGCAGGTTGCTGGCAGAGTGTTTGCCATGTCTGGAGTAGAAGCCGAGAAGTCAGGTAACCTCATACTTGATACTTGTTCCTTGTTTGGTAGAAATGTGCATGTTCTGTTCGATTCGGGTGCAACGCACTCGTTTATATCATTGTCGTGTGTTGAGAATCTTGGACTCTCTATGTTTGACTTGGGGTGCGAGCTTGTTGTCTCCACTCCAACATCCGGACAAGTTTCAACCAGTTCAATCTGCGTTGGGTGTCCGATCGAGGTGACGGGTCACAAGTCCAGAGTCAATTTGGTGTGCTTACCGCTGGAAGGTCTGGATGTGATCTTGGGGATGGATTGGTTAGCTGATAACCATGTTATGATTGATTGTGGACGTCAGAGAGTAGTCTTCCAAGAACCTGAGGGCATTAAAATGTCAACGTCAAAGGAAGTTGTTCAAGATCTCAAGAGTGGAGCTGTTTGCTTTATGTTGATAGTGAAAGAACAGAAGAAGAGCATAGACGAGCAGATCAGTGGAATACCAGTAGTCGAGGAATATGCTGATGTTTTCCCTGAGGAGGTACCGGGTTTGCCACCGAGTCGTGAAGTGGACTTTGCAATAGATCTAATGCCGGGTACAGGGCCAATATCTGTAGCTCCATATCGTATGGCTCCAGCAAAGTTAGCAGAGTTGAAGAAGCAGATTGAAGATCTGTTAGAGAAGAAGTTCATCAGACCAAGTGTGTCTCCATGGGGTGCGCCGGTGTTGCTAGTGAAAAAGAAAGACGGAAGCTCAAGGTTATGTGTGGATTACCGGCAACTTAATAAAGTCACTAACAAAAACAAGTACCCGTTGCCAAGAATTGATGATTTGTTAGATCAGTTGAAAGGAGCTGGAGTGTTTTCAAAGATTGATCTACGGTCAGGATATCATCAAATTCTTGTCAAGCCTGATGATGTGCAGAAGACAGCATTTCGTTCACGCTATGGGCACTATGAGTATGTTGTAATGCCTTTCGGTGTGACGAATGCTCCAGCTATATTCATGGATTACATGAATCGTATCTTTCGTTCTTGTTTGGATAAGTCTGTCGTTGTATTCATTGACGATATTCTTATCTACTCGAAGAACCGAGAGGAACATGCTGAACATCTACGGGTAGCGTTGGAGATTTTGAGGGAGCACCAGTTGTATGGAAAGCTGTCGAAATGTGAGTTTTGGTTGGATGAAGTTCAATTCCTTGGTCATGTGATATCTGCTCAAGGAATATCAGTCGATCCAGCCAAGGTTGAAGCTGTGTTGAACTGGGAGCGCCCTACATCGGTGACGGAGGTAAGGAGTTTTGTTGGACTAGCAGGTTACTATCGGAAATTTGTAGAGGGTTTCTCCAAGATAGTAGGTCCTCTAACTCAGTTGACGAGGAAGGACCAACCGTTTGTCTGGACTGATGAGTGTGAAGCAAGCTTTGAAGATATGAAGAAAAGATTGACAACCGCACCAGTGCTAATTATTCCAGATATAGACAAGGCGTTTGAGTTATATTGTGATGCATCATATCAAGGATTGGGATGCGTATTAATGCAAAATAGAAGACCAGTGGCATATGCTTCTCGCCAGTTGAGGATACACGAGCGGAATTATCCGACACATGACATTGAGTTAGCAGCTGTAGTGTTTGCATTGAAGACTTGGCGTCATTATTTGTTTGGAGCGAAGTTTCAGGTTTTCAGTGACCACAAAAGTTTGAAATATCTGTTTGATCAAAAAGAGTTGAACATGAGGCAGCGGAGGTGGATGGAATATCTGAAGGACTACGACTTTGAGTTGCTTTATCATCCAGGAAAGGCAAATGTCGTGGCGGATGCTCTGAGTAGAAAACGGATTCAGATGTCAGCTCTGATGATCAAAGAGTTAGAGCTGATAGAGAAGTTAAGGGACATGAATCTCGGTGTTATTTTGGGTCGGGATCACATGTGGTGTAGTCATCTCACAATTACGAGTAGTTTCTTGGAGCAAGTGAAGTCAGAACAAGAAACTGATCCGGAGCTGCAACAAATTGTGGGGTTGTTAGGAACTGATCAAGCCAAAGATTTTGCTTTTTGCCGGAATGGTATTCTTCGATTTCAAGGAAGAGTGTGTGTGTCGGCAACAGCAGAGTTGCGAAAGTTGATATTGGAGGAAGGGCATAAGAGTAGTCTCAGTATACATCCAGGAATGACTAAGATGTATAAAGACCTAAAAGAATCTTTTTGGTGGAGCGGAATGAAGAAGGATGTTGCAGAGTTTGTAGCTTCCTGTTTGGTATGTCAGAAGGCAAAGATCGAACATCAAAGACCAGGTGGAATGTTACAGCAGCTGAATATTCCCCAGTGGAAATGGGACAGTATCTCGATGGACTTCGTAACTCACTTACCGAGGTCATCGAGGGGTCACGACTCCATATGGGTAATAGTTGATCGGTTGACGAAGAGTGCCCACTTTATATCCATCAATCAGAAGATGTCAATGGAGAAGTTAGTAGAGTTGTACATAAGAGAAATTGTAAGATTGCATGGTGTGCCAGATAACATTGTATCTGACCGGGATCCAAGGTTTACCTCGAGGTTCTGGCAACAGTTACAGGATGCTTTGGGTTCTCGGTTGAGGATGAGTTCAGCATATCACCCTCAAACAGATGGACAGACTGAAAGAACTATTCAGACATTAGAGGACTTGTTGAGGACTTGTGTTTTGGACCATCTTGGAGGTTGGAGTGAGATCTTACCATTAGTAGAGTTCACATATAACAACAGCTATCATTCTAGCATTGGGATGGCGCCTTTCGAAGCTTTGTATGGGCGAAGATGTCGAACTCCTCTTTGTTGGTTTCAAGATGGGGAAGCAATATCAGTAGGACCTGAGTTGTTGCAACAAACTACTGAAAAGGTGAAATTGATTCAAGAAAGAATGAGAGCAACACAAAGTAGGCAAAAGTCGTACGCTGATCGGAGAAGGAGGCCGCTTGAGTTCAATGAAGGTGATCATGTGTTTTTACGCGTGACGCCGATGGCAGGTGTGGGTAGGGCTATCAAGGCGAGGAAGTTGTCTCCTAAGTTTCTTGGTCCTTATGATATTCTTAGGCGGATTGAACCTGTAGCGTATGAGATAGCGTTACCACCGCAGTTGGCAAACCTGCATAACGTGTTTCACGTGTCTCAATTGAGGAAATACATTCCAGATCCTACTCATGTACTAGAAGTTGATGATATACAAGTTAATGAAGATCTTACAATCAAAGCTGGACCAATCAGAGTGTTGGAGGTGCAGACGAAAAATCTGAGGGGAAAGGAAATTCGCACAGTAAAGGTGTTGTGGAACGAGGAAACCCAAGAGATGACATGGGAGCTTGAAGAGTTTATGAGGAATGAGTACCCATTTCTGTTTGCGTAGTAGCCTTAATTTTCGAGGACGAAAAGTTTTGGAGTAGGGGAGAATGTAAGACCCTAGAACCTCATGAACTTACCTAGTTGTAAAAAGTTTAAGTTATAATGTAAAAATAAAGTGCTGTCAGACTTGACATGGTTTACTATTTTAATTATAACTTTTTGTAGAAAATATCAATTTAGCTGATTTTTCTTTTATTGGATAGTAGACTAAAAGAGCTTCGATTTGAGTACTCATACGCGTATTTTCGACTTCGGTAAGGGGGTCAACCGGACTGTCAAAGTTGCGGTAAATTTTGCTGCTGGGGATTTGCGTGAGCAGTAAATGTTTTTGGATTGTAGGCAATGTGAGCTGGCTTGGCTGCGGTTCCTTTTGTGAGAATATTTTGGGGACCCTTTCAGACATTCCCTCCATGTTTTGGGGCTGGAAAGGAGTATGGGGCTTTGTTTTATTGAATTATCATTGCTAAATAACAATTCCATGGGTCCTTGTGTGTCTAGGAATCATTTCCTTTAATTCCAAAGCTGAATGAGTGTTTTGGACAGCAGAGAAAGGCCCTTAGCTAGAGTATTTCGAAATTTCTAAGTGTGCTAAGTGTGGAGGTTGTCTTGGCCTGTGAAAGAAGAGAGGGATTCCAAGAAACTAGAGTTCTACCAAGGTTGTGGAAGAGATCAAGTTAAAGTGTTCAAGGCAAAAGGTAAGGGGGTTTAACTTGGGATATAACATAGTGTATGATGGGTAGAAGGTAACCATATAAATTGTTTCATGCTTTCTTCCTTGTGTGTTGAGATTAAATTTAACATGTTGAAGCATGTGTTTTTCTTCTTGGTTGTGAGTTTTATGAGTTTTGAGTATAACATGAGTTTTGGATATAAAACGCAGAATCTAAAACTGAACTGTTGCGATTGTTCCCAGATTTATTTGAGACCCTTCCCGATATCCAAATTAGTCTTGTGAGTAGTCAAATTAAAGATAATCGAGTCTAGTTTCCAACAAAGAAAGAATCAACTCAATTTGAGTTCGGTAGAGAGAGTAATGAGCAAAACAGTAAGCAAAGGTCAAAACTGAGAAGACCACAGAGTGGTGAACTTTTCCGCTTTTTAATAATTTTACTGCAGCTAGATCTGTAGTCCAAAAATTTAGATATATATGTCAAAAGAAAGATAATTGAGTCTAGTTTTCCGGAAATCAAGAATCAACTCAATTGGAGTTCGGTAGAGAGAGTAATGAGCAAAAGAGTCATCAAAGGTCAAAGCTGAACATACCTGAGCGTGATGAATGTTTCCGAGATTTAATGATTTTACTGCAGCTAGCCCTGTAGTCCAAAAATTTAGATTTATATGTACAAAGAAAGATATTGGAGTCTAGTTTCTAGGAAATCAAGAATCCACTCAATTGGAGTTCGGTAGAGAGAGTAATGAGCAAAAGAGTCATCAAAGGTCAAAGCTGAACATACCTGAGCGTGATTAATGTTTCCGCGTTTTAATGATGTTACTGCAGCTAGCCCTGTAGTCCAAAAATTTTGGATTTATATGTCCAAGGAAAGATATTTGAGTCTAGTTTCCAACAAAACAAGAACCAACTTAATTGGAGTTTGGTAGAGAGATTTATGAGTAAAACAGTCAGCAAAGGTTAAAACTGAGAAGACCAGAGCGTGGTGAAAGTTTCCGCTCTTTAATAATTCTACTGCAGCTAGCCCTGTAGTCCAAAAATTTATATTTATATGTCCAAGGAAAGATATTTGAGTCTAGTTTCCAAAAACGCAAGAACCAACTTAATTGGAGTTTGGTAGAGAGATTTATGAGTAAAACAGTCAGCAAAGGTTAAAACTGAGAAGACCAGAGCGTGGTGAAAGTTTCCGCTTTTTAATAATTCTACTGCAGCTAGCCCTGTAGTCCAAAAATTTAGATTTATATGTCCAAAGAAAGATATTTGAGTCTAGTTTCCAATAAAAAAGAAATGAACTCATTTGAAGTTATGTACAGAGAATTATGAGTAAAATAACAAGCAAAGGTCAGTGTGGACAGCATTCAATTTTTTACTCGTTGGGAATACTTATCTACACTCTTTGGCCAAGAGTGTGGGTAAGAGGGTATTGAGAATGCTCTTCCATTGTTGGAAGAGGAAAGAACAAATTATGAGAATGAGAGGACTGAAAGAGATTGAGGTTCGAGTGTGATGGTGAAACTGTGAGAGCAAGCGTTCTGTCATTTCCTTAGAATTCTTGTCGAATCGATGGTGTTCGTATTGCGATACGATAGTGTGTTGAGTCTCTGCGGAGACTAAGATTCGAGTGTCACCCTTTCCTCGTGCGCGGGGACTAGAGGGGGTTGAATGTCTCGCCCAATGACTTCGGCTCGTGTGAGTATAGTGCTCGGTAGGTGCGCCTAACCAAAGTTTTTACTCGTAATTCCTTGAGAGGTCGGGGAGATAGGTCTGAAGTTGCGATGGAGGACGGCTCGAATCGCCCTGTTTTGCGAAACAGGTTTGATACGACAAAATTCAAGGAAACAACAGAAGCTTGAGTAAATGATTGAGTTGTGAGTTTAATACTGTGATGTATTGTACTATTATGACCTTGATAGTCTGAGTGGTGATGATCTGAGTTACGAGTTGAATATTATGTTGTATTGTAAGGTTGTGACTAGGATAATCTAAGTTATGATATTTTGATATTTTGGAATTATATGCTATGTTAGGTTCCTCGTTACTCACCCTGAAATGTTGTGGTTGTGGTTTCCACCTACGATGATCGTACTTGTACGGGAGTAGATGGCGTTGCAGATGAGGCAGAGATGAAGTAGCACGACGAGAGTTATGGGAATGACTATGGGGGACTTATCATGTTTTAAGTAATTTTATGTTTTGAATATTGAATTTGATATTTGTAAGGTTTTAACTTTATGTTGTAAGACGCTTAAACTTTATGTTGTAAGACGCTTAAACTTTTGATGGTTTATTTCCGCGATGTTAATTGAAAAAAAAAATTGGCGTAAAAGTTTTGATTTCGTTATTTTCTAGTGGCACCCTGATAAGGGGTGTTACACGTGCCATGTTTTCTCTGCCTGGACCAACTGCTGTTTCAAGGTGCTGGACTGCTCCCTTTCCTGGACGTGTTGGTCGTGTGCTGCTTGCCGTGACTGATAGTAGCTGGACTGCGTGAAGATGGTGGACGGTGCAGCTGGAACCGTGACGCCTCCCTTGCTGCTGGAAGCATGCTGGACACTATGGCAAGGGGGTTGAAACGGCAGAGGAGGAACACAGTGCTGAGATTGATTCAAGAATTCACAAAGGAAGTCTTCAAGAGGTAAGGGGTGCTAGATTTTTCGTTTTGATTAGTTAATCTTACTGTTTTTGTTGAAACCTAAAAGCTTTAGAGTTAAAAATGGAGGTTTTTCTGGTTTTCTGGAAAACCTGTGATTCTGCAGAATCTGCAGAATCGCGTTCGTCCAATTTGGTTTCAAATTGGACGTTCGTCCAAAACTAGACGAACTGAACGCTCGTCCACTGTGATTTGAACGCTCGTTTCATTTAGCCTGACGAGCGTTCGCTCATGCGTTGCTCATGCGTCCGTCCAGTAGCGTTCGTTCTCCTTTGAGCGCTCGTCCAAACGAGGGTTGTTTTCGAATTTCAGCGTTTGGCCTTTTTGTAAAATGACGTTCGTTCTTAAATATTCTGAACGTTCGTCCTAACAGTATATGACCAAATATAGGTGGATTAACGAGCGTTGGTGATAAGGATTTGAGTAGAGAGCGTCTGTGTGCGCCTGTGAACGTTCGTTCATTTCCGGGTAAGGGAAGCTTATTTAATTTAACTGGTTTGTTGTATGTGTATGAACGTTCGCATGAATATATTGTATGAAGTTTGATGAAATTAAATGATATGTACGTTCGTTATTTAACTGCATGATGGATGATATGAATGAATGGTATGAACGTTCGTTATTTGGTTGTATGGTTACAATACATGATATTTGATGTGACTGGAGTACATGAATGTTCGTTATTTTGGTGAAATGAGAAATATGAATTTTGATGATATGGATTTGATGAGGACTGTGAAATATACCATGACATGAACGAATGAAACTATGAAACTGTATGATGAGAAATGAACTGGAACATAACTGGATTTGAAAATGATCTTCCCATGAGTATGTACTTTCGTACTGAACGGTCATTGACCGTTCGGTTTTCCTTAGTAATATGGTTGAAGTATTGATTCTTTCATTGGATAAATCCTTTATTGAGGACGAGCGTCCTCATGTCTAAAGATTATGCTTGAGCGTTCGGCCAAGCTTTGTTGTATCTTATATGTTTGAAATAGTTCATTTCCATTCGTAAAATCTATTCTTTAAGGTTATTAACGTTCGGTCTCACTATGAACGTTCGTCCAAATATTTGCCTTGATATGAGCGTTCGTCCTTTCGTGTGCTCAGCTTTAATGTGAACGTCCGTTCAAATTGGAGTTCGGTCTCATACCGAACGTCCGTTCAAATTGGTGCTCGGTCTCAGACTGAATGCTCCCTCTAATAGGCGCTCGGTCTCACACTGAGCGTTCGTCCTAATGGTACTCAGTTTTGAACTGAGCGTTCGTCCAACATGGCGCTCGCTTTTGAGTTGAGCGTTCGTCCAGAATGCTGCTCGGTTTTGAACTGAGCGTTCGTCCTAATGTACTCGTTTTGAACTGAACGTTCGTTCTAATTTACTCGGTTTCTGAGATGAGCGTTCGTTCTTTTGGGTGCTAAGTTTTATACTGAGTGTTCGTTCATAATTGTGGTTCGGTCATATACCGAACGTTCGTTCAAATTGGGGATCGACCTTACACCGAACGTTCGTTCCAAAATGGGGCTCGGCATTATTTTGAGCGCTCGTACTATTTTCCATAGCGTTCGTCCAATGAACAGTACCAGACTTGTACATTCTGAAATTAAACCGTTCGTTCTTTGATTCGAACGAGCGTCCCTTTTGAGTCTCATTTCACAGCGTTTGTCCTCGGACTTATTGGGGACAGAACGTTTGTTTTTTTGATGGTTTTCTTAAGAATGATGAAAATGATGATGGAATGATGAATAATGAATGATGAACAGTTTATGAGATGAAATGAAAATATGAATACATGATGAAAAATGAATGATGAACAATATGTGAGATGAAATGAAAGTATGAATACATGATGAAAAGTGAATGATGAAGAGCATATGAGATGAATGGAAAGTTATGATTTATGAAAGAGCGTTCCAAGGAGGAACGACTCAGAATTTGATTATTGAGATTTGTAAAGTATGAATGTGGGAAGCTTAGCCGGTTGTTCATCCTGATGTTCCGTGAGTACTCATCCTCACGTAGAGGGGGTACGTCATGTGTGGGAACGGCAGGAGGTCCTAGTCCATAACTGTAACTTGGACAGATAGGACTAACCTCGGGTGGCAGCTGATGAGAGTTCCAGTTACTACATCACCCGGGTGCACGAACACCGAAGCTACACAGATTTCATACAGTCCGGACAGTCAGTCGTGTTGAGTTTTATTTAGTGAGTACGTTAAAGTGGGTTGTTATGTAAGGAATGTGTATGTTGAAATATGCATGTATGATGAATTGTTTACTTGAAATTCTATGTTGATGCATGAGTTAAATTATGTAAGCTTACCCTTTCGTTTCCTTGTGTTGTTCATTGTCCTTGTACGTCCGTCTTGTCATTGCAATGATCATCCGTGTGGATGTGAGCAGATGGAGACGAGCGTTTGGAAGAGGTGCTGAACGAAGAGATCTTGGTTGAAGTCGAAGTGAAGATTGAGCAATGAGACGCTCGGCTATTTCAGTTGTTGGCGTGAGTGGTCGTTCGACCTACCCACTCGTTTTCTTTTAAGTTCGACCGTTCGGTAATTATACTGTGTAAACCGTTCGGTCAGGTTTTTATTTGTACGTTCGACTTCAGATTGTGATTCGTGTTGTAAGGCATACGGCTTGGCTTTTGTTTTTAGTGAAAAACTGTACTGAATTATTATTAAATGTGATTTTTCTGAATTTATAGTGCTGACTGTATTTTTGGGATGTCACATTGAACCGCAAGTACTTAAAGTATAAGACCTTCAGTGTTTTTTTGGTGTATTTCTTTGAATTTACTATTATTCTGTTAACTTGTTCTATTAAATAAAATTAGTTTCTTACCTATGTTTCTATGGTACCAAGTACCAATTTTGTAAAAGTTAAAGTTATATCACACAATGTTTTGATAGGAACCCATAAATTGAAAAGAGAAAGAAGAGTAATATTCTTCATTGACTAGACATAAAAGAACACAAAATAGGAGATCACTCTCTCCTCCAAGGGTTTCCCCTTCACAAAGAGTTAAAGCTCAAACTACAAAATTATCATCTCCCCTCCAAGGGACTGATTGGTCTAATTATATAGACCAACTCCCAACGGACAGCACTGCATCCACTTATTTTTCCATTCGTTCTTCCTTTATTCACTGCTCCCTTTTACTTTTCCTTCTACAATAAAACTTTCCTATCATATCATTCCTTCTATAATACCTATTCCACTCTTCCTCATTATTTACATGCCTAACAGTTTCAAATATTTGGAATTCTTGCATTTTCAATTTGAACTTGCGAAGATTACCATTGTTTCTTCACTTGGTTAATGAGAGAACTGGGGGATGATTCAATTTATATATTCATTATTTCTTCTTCTTAGTGCTGATTTATTTAATTAGGTTTATAGTAATTTTTTTTTTGTATGCTGTAGTTTCTCATGTAAAACCAATGCTAACCACACACATTATTTAAGGAGTGTCCTCATTCTAGTCTAGTTCCTTAAACCTATTATAGTTCTTATTGCAGTAGTGAGCTGAGTAGGGGCTTGATGATGTTTTGAAAATGAAGTTATTTTTCATGGTGATTATTAGAAAGTGAGTTTAAGTCTAACTTATTATCACAAAACTTGTAAGATGGTGGGAATTATACACCACACTCTCTCACGCTGAGGCATTGGCATCTCTTTTGTGGGATTAGATATTCAAGAGTTGTCATATAACGAGTGGCATGATAGGCATAATGTAACATCCCAATAAATAGTAATTACCATTAATCAGAACTAATCACATTTACCAAAAATACAGTGCAGTTTTAATGTTTACTACAGCTGCTCAAAATAAAAACCGAACGTACAGCAGATTTACAGCGTTCAGAATTCATCTAATACAAAACCAGTTCAGAATGAACTAATCTGCAAAACTATATACAGAACGCTCAAAATACAATACAGAGAAAATTAACTAATGCTACGGAACGAGCCCCTACTGCTCAGCTTTAACTTCAACTTCTACCAAGTTGGCATCCTCCAAATTTTCTTCTTCCAGCATTGTTTCAAGGGGTGCCTCACCATCTGCTCACATCCACAACGGATGATCATTGCATTGACAAGACGGACATACAGAAACAGTAGACAACACAAGGAAAAATGCAAGGGTAAGCTTAGGTAATTTAATTCAATATAATCCACATAATTTTTAACATAACAAATCAGTCATACAATTTTTTTTTACAACATGAAATATACATTCACGCATACAATAACTCATTCATATTATCATAATTAAAGACTGTCCGGACTGTATGATCCATGTATCTACAGGCGTTCCTGCACCCGGGTGATGTAGTAACTGGGATACCCTCAACAGCTGCCACCCGAGGTTAACCCTTATCAGCCCAAGTACTATAAGGACTAGGGCCTCCTGCCATTCCCACGCATGAACTACTCTCCTCTACATGAGGATGAGCAATCACGGAATATCAGGATGAACAGCCATCAGTAGCTTATCCATGGTCATACTACACTACTTCTCATATTCACATCATGGAGACGTTCCTCCTTGGAACGCTCATTCACAATCCAAATCCAATAATTCCATTCAAATTTCCATTCGTACATATTCACAATTTCTCTTATTTCAAATTCTCATTCTGTGTTCACTCTCTCATTTTCAAAGAACGTCCATCACTCAATAGATAGGAAGGAACATAATGCAGTACTCGTACATCCACGTTTCTGAACAAAAGAAACGAACCATTTATCCACTTGATACGTGATGACACTTAATAATTTGAAGGATCTGATCTTAGAAAATATGGATAATACTTAGAAAAATTTTAAGTATAAAGACTCCAGGTAGAATCCAAAGAATAAAGCCAGTAATAAAATATTTAGATAAACGACCAAATATGATTGAATTCAGAAAGCAACACTGCCAGTCAAAGACCGAACGTTAATTAATAATTTGGACGAACGCCATATACGTTCGCTCACGAAGCAATGAAAGACGAGCGTTCAATTATAAAAGCAAACACTGCTCAGGACGAACGCCAGGTCAATGACCGAGCACCAAATAGAACGAACGCGCATTTGAACGAACGTTCGGTATCAGACCGAACGCTAACTAGGACGAACGCTCAATCTAAGATCGAGAGTTCATTTGGACGAACGCTCAGTATAATACTAAGCGCTGCTTATGACGAACGCTGGTAAACAAAACCGAGCGCCCTAACTATACTTCAATTTATTTTCAATGGTTTGACCCGCTAGGCTAAGCCGAACGCTCACACCTAACTCTTGACACCAATAACGCTCGTTCTTAATCAGGGTCCTTTCCAAATGAAAGAATCCTTATTCTAAGTGATGTTCCAGGGAAACCGAACGGTATAAGACCGTTCGATAACGAGCGTACATGATCGATCAGAGAGGATAGAATTTCCAGATTTTTCATTCATTTTAACTTTACAGTTTTCATACGATTCATAACTTAGGATTTATCTCCAACATAATTCTCATACCTTACAGAATTCATATCATCATCTCATCAATACAGAATTTTCCCTTTTCCAGTTCAAACATATCATCAATACAGTTCAAAGCATTTTCATTCCAACCATACAGAATTCAATCATACTCAAAATCACACATCTCATTCTCTGCATACAGTTTAACCAATAACATCATCAACATACAGTTCAAAGCATTTTCAGTCATATACAACCAGTACAACATACTCGTACATGCATACTCCAAATTCATATATTTCATACAATTCAAACATCCAGTACACTTCATTACTGTCATAAACATCAACCAAGTATTAAATTAAATTACTAAAGCTTCCCTTACCGGATCAATGAAGGAAACGTCCTAACACAAGATTTTTGGTTCGTCCAGCTAACGGTATTCTACTCTCAATGCTTCTTGACTCTTCTTAAACAATCTAATCCACAGAAACATGAAATCCTTTAGACTACACTTTTGCATGCAACCAAAGAAACTTGGTTTTCCAGAAAACCTAAGGACGAGCTACTGGAGAAAGGCTTACCAGTTTCGGTTTCTTGAAACTGTTCGGTCCAGTGGATAGCTTCCAGTTCAACGAACGTGCCTACGGTGCTGTAACGTGATCGGAGAAGAGGTGTGAGATTTACAGTAGAGAGATGTTGGGAGTTCTAGAGAGAAGTTGGAGAAGATGAAGGGTTGAGTTTTCGTGAGGAAGTGGGTGAAAGCAGAGAGTGAGAGGAAGTGTTTTCAGAGAAATCATTTTCTCCCCCCCACGTCAAACGGCCATGCACTCACTTACTGCCACCTATTTCCCACTACAGATTTCCTAAGGTTCTAAGATGACACATGGCAGACTTGCATGCGGTGCAAAGTGGGTTTTTAATTTCCCTGAGCAGTGATGTGGCGTGTATTAATGGTGATGTGTCAGGGATTTGCAGTGCTGATTTCCTAGGGTCTCACATTCTCCCTAACTACAAAAATTTTCGTCCTCGAAAATTTAGAACTTACACATAAATAAGTGTGGGTACAAATCCCTCATTGCACTCTCCACTTCCCAAGTTGAGTCACCAGTCTTAGCGTCCCACACTATCTTCACTAAACGAACGTCCTTCCCTTTGTGTAGCTTTGTGCGAACGTGCTGTAACTCCAGCGTTCGGTCTGGACGTAACTGGATGTCCTCCAACTCCAACACCTGAGATTAGCTATGTACTTCCGGAGTTGGGAAACATGGACGACTGGATGAAGATTTGATAGTTGAGGAGGCAAAGCTAGTTCATACACCACTGGTCCGATCTTCCTCAAAATCTGATACGATCCTATGAATTCGGGAGATAGCTTCTTTGGACGAACGGTTTGGTCTACTCCAGTGATCAGGTTGAGTCTAAGAAATACATGATCTCCTGCAGCGAACTCAAAAGGTCTTCTTTTTCTATCCGCATAGGACTTCTGCCTGCTAAGGGACGTCTTCAGCCTTTCTTGAATTAACTTCACTTTCTCGGTAGTTTGCTGGATGAGCTCAGGTCCAGTTAGCACATTCTCTCCTTCTTTGTCTTCGCTTGTAAATCTTCAACTTCTCTCGTAATGTCGTCATTCTTCTCGCTCCACACCACTCTCACCCATCTGATGGATTTTCTCTTGAAACACTTGGTTGAGGTATCTCCCATGCGTACAGGTTGGATCTATGCAATTCGGTATCCTTAAATATGAACATCTTCTAGCTCTAGCACATTAGACGAGTCTCCATTATACTTCCAGAGTGGTGATGCGTGAAAACTAGATGATGACTCGCTAATTGAGGAGGCAATGATATCTTCATACTCAACTCGTCAGACTCTATTTAAGATTCGATAATACTAATGAATTTGAGAAACAACTTTTAAGGTAACCGGCTCTACCTACCCGCGCGCATCCTCAGTAAATATTCAAGGCTGACTGATTCCAACTATACTGAACGGAAAATTTGGGTAAGGCTGAATGGTTATGGAAAGATAGTGAACTACAGAAGGACTCTGAAGTAAGTAAACGGTTGATAACATTTAAATAAGGAAATAATGGCTTTGAAAGGTTGATCGATCGGTAATCTAAATACCGAACGAGAAAATCACTATTAAGAAAAGTCACAAGTCTTTCCAAGAGGAAAATAATTAATATTGAAGTATTTTACTATTGGATTAGAGTGTGAGACGGATAAACAGAAGCAACAGAGGAGAGAAAACATGAAAGATTAATCTGAATATCCCGGAATAAATTGATTATCGAAAACTAAGACAGTATATATATATATATATATATATATATATATATATAATAGCAAATTCAAGTAAAGGGCATAAGTGCCGAACGTTAAAGAACGAACAAAACCGAGCAGTCAAAGGACCCGAACGTCCGTTCATAGCCGAACGCTAAAAAATGTTTGGCCACAAATGGTCAAACGATTAATCACCAGAAGCAAAATGAATAAAATTTAAAAGTTTTATTCCAACTGACAGTTACTGTTGGAAGAATGGAGTATAGGTCGAGTAATTGAAAGAGAGTATCAAATGTATCAGATTTAGACAGAGAACTGATTTTCTTGATCATTTGGAGAACGAGACTTCATCTGACCCCTAATTGATTCAAAGCAGACGTTCGTACAAGTATGCGAAAGTCAGAATCGATCTACTCGTCGAGCCATTCCTTCAGAATGATAACTGAGTAAGTCTCCAACCGGATGCTAAATTTACTCTTCAATGATTGCACGGAACCTAGAGATGAATTGAAAATGTCTATCAGAATTGCTACCAGTTTGGATTCTAAGAAATCAATCTTCCTACCTACTGTGGAGTTAAACCCATCATTATGGTTAGTTCTCAAACCGATGATCATAAAGCAAAATTTCTTGGTCAGCCTATCCTCAGTAATTCTAATAGTACCTCTACCTTATGACCGATCTATAAAGGTAATTGACTTAAGTTCTAGGTAACCCTATTCTGTTGTCGTATGATCTCCAAAGTTCCACCTTTATATTTTGACATGTTACCTTATAACACGTAAACCTAGCTACTCCTGCTAATACACTCATCTACTAAGTTGATCGTGATGACCTTGCAAAAATCCATCTCCCAATCCACTATAAAGGACAAAATTCTTTTAACTGAATTCCCAATACCCCTCCCATTCGTAACTTAAAAATTTGCTCATTACTCACTTTCGATCGGTCCTACCGAACGCTTCTCTCCCTACTCCCAACTGAGACCCCTAATAACGTTCGCATCATCACGTAAAATGTTAATTGCCTGAATCTCTGAACTAACCCAACTCTCGATTTATCACTGCTTACACACGCTCTAGTATTGGCACTTTGCTCATCCAGTACTTCACACTTCGAACAATTCTACACACAAATCTTCTTATCCTTAACACTCCTAGCACTGCTCTCAAATGTTTCATTCTGATTCATCCTTATTGTATGCTAGTAAAACGTGCGTACTACATAACGAAACGTTCCACTCACTTAACTGATCCTTGGGTTTCATCCACTCTGCAAAAGCTACTTTGTAAAAAGTTACTGATGTTAACCTAACACCTAGCATAATTGTGAAAGAGACTTCAATTTCCGCTGAGTAGATGGCCTTGAAGCCGCTTCAGGAAGACTCACCAATCCAATCATTTATTACTGTTCAGTTACCTTATTGCTACTGACCGGTCTAATTTAAAAGAAACCGAACGTCGGTACACCATTCTCGTGAAGTATTCTCTTAAGTTAGTCAATTCTTAGAAAATTACACTCTCACTAAATACGCATCTATCTCACAGTCGGATATTAAAACTAATCCAATTGCTGACATTTACATTATCAGACCGAACCGCTTCCTTATCACAATAAATAAAACAGTGTGCAATAGGGCAGTTCATATCTCAAGAAGTACAGGTGATGATCGTACCTGAGTTCGTTGCTTCAGCGTCCGTGAAGACATATACTCATCCCACTTGTGCTCGACTACCTCTTCCTGGTTGACCTCTTCCAACATTTGGTGACCCCAACCCTGCTCGTCCTCCCATGCTGCACTCGTTCTTGACATGTCCACTTCCCCCACATTGAAGGCAATATTTTGATTCCACCAGTTGAGGACACGATGATCGGAAGTGTGGTCCTCCACACTTAAAACATTTTATGTTCCTTTGCCGTTCTGACCGACCGGTATTCATCAAGGATTGTGACTGAGGCTCACCAAAAGTAGATGGTAATACTGGATGAGGGTAAAGCGTCCTCCTTGGGTTAGTGTTATTCCTAGTGATTTCTAGGATCTCCATCAACTGTCTTTGAGTAGCTTCAGAGTGTGCCCTCGCAGCATCCAAACTCTGCAAGGCGACCGTGTTTTGCTGTATCAAAGCAGCGTTCTGCTGTTGAAGCGCCTCTATTACGGATTCCAGTAGTCTGATGTGGCCAGACTCCTCACTCTCGGCAGGCTGAGGATGTGATCTTGATGCCATTTGTTCCCTCTGATAAGCAGAGAAACTAATCATTAGTTAACTTTGGGACGGTTTGATACACTCATCAAATGAATGTTGAGTACACAGCACAAACATAGTATGCTCATAACCTACAGTGTTCCTTAAGGAACAAAACTGCTCTGATACCAATAAATGTAACATCCCAATAAATAGTAATTACCATTAATCAGAACTAATCACATTTACCAAAAATACAGTGCAGTTTTAATGTTTACTACAGCTGCTCAAAATAAAAACCGAACGTACAGCAGATTTACAGCGTTCAGAATTCATCTAATACAAAACCAGTTCAGAATGAACTAATCTGCAAAACTATATACAGAACGCTCAAAATACAATACAGAGAAAATTAACTAATGCTACGGAACGAGCCCCTACTGCTCAGCTTTAACTTCAACTTCTACCAAGTTGGCATCCTCCAAATTTTCTTCTTCCAGCATTGTTTCAAGGGGTGCCTCACCATCTGCTCACATCCACAACGGATGATCATTGCATTGACAAGACGGACATACAGAAACAGTAGACAACACAAGGAAAAATGCAAGGGTAAGCTTAGGTAATTTAATTCAATATAATCCACATAATTTTTAACATAACAAATCAGTCATACAATTTTTTTTTACAACATGAAATATACATTCACGCATACAATAACTCATTCATATTATCATAATTAAAGACTGTCCGGACTGTATGATCCATGTATCTACAGGCGTTCCTGCACCCGGGTGATGTAGTAACTGGGATACCCTCAACAGCTGCCACCCGAGGTTAACCCTTATCAGCCCAAGTACTATAAGGACTAGGGCCTCCTGCCATTCCCACGCATGAACTACTCTCCTCTACATGAGGATGAGCAATCACGGAATATCAGGATGAACAGCCATCAGTAGCTTATCCATGGTCATACTACACTACTTCTCATATTCACATCATGGAGACGTTCCTCCTTGGAACGCTCATTCACAATCCAAATCCAATAATTCCATTCAAATTTCCATTCGTACATATTCACAATTTCTCTTATTTCAAATTCTCATTCTGTGTTCACTCTCTCATTTTCAAAGAACGTCCATCACTCAATAGATAGGAAGGAACATAATGCAGTACTCGTACATCCACGTTTCTGAACAAAAGAAACGAACCATTTATCCACTTGATACGTGATGACACTTAATAATTTGAAGGATCTGATCTTAGAAAATATGGATAATACTTAGAAAAATTTTAAGTATAAAGACTCCAGGTAGAATCCAAAGAATAAAGCCAGTAATAAAATATTTAGATAAACGACCAAATATGATTGAATTCAGAAAGCAACACTGCCAGTCAAAGACCGAACGTTAATTAATAATTTGGACGAACGCCATATACGTTCGCTCACGAAGCAATGAAAGACGAGCGTTCAATTATAAAAGCAAACACTGCTCAGGACGAACGCCAGGTCAATGACCGAGCACCAAATAGAACGAACGCGCATTTGAACGAACGTTCGGTATCAGACCGAACGCTAACTAGGACGAACGCTCAATCTAAGATCGAGAGTTCATTTGGACGAACGCTCAGTATAATACTAAGCGCTGCTTATGACGAACGCTGGTAAACAAAACCGAGCGCCCTAACTATACTTCAATTTATTTTCAATGGTTTGACCCGCTAGGCTAAGCCGAACGCTCACACCTAACTCTTGACACCAATAACGCTCGTTCTTAATCAGGGTCCTTTCCAAATGAAAGAATCCTTATTCTAAGTGATGTTCCAGGGAAACCGAACGGTATAAGACCGTTCGATAACGAGCGTACATGATCGATCAGAGAGGATAGAATTTCCAGATTTTTCATTCATTTTAACTTTACAGTTTTCATACGATTCATAACTTAGGATTTATCTCCAACATAATTCTCATACCTTACAGAATTCATATCATCATCTCATCAATACAGAATTTTCCCTTTTCCAGTTCAAACATATCATCAATACAGTTCAAAGCATTTTCATTCCAACCATACAGAATTCAATCATACTCAAAATCACACATCTCATTCTCTGCATACAGTTTAACCAATAACATCATCAACATACAGTTCAAAGCATTTTCAGTCATATACAACCAGTACAACATACTCGTACATGCATACTCCAAATTCATATATTTCATACAATTCAAACATCCAGTACACTTCATTACTGTCATAAACATCAACCAAGTATTAAATTAAATTACTAAAGCTTCCCTTACCGGATCAATGAAGGAAACGTCCTAACACAAGATTTTTGGTTCGTCCAGCTAACGGTATTCTACTCTCAATGCTTCTTGACTCTTCTTAAACAATCTAATCCACAGAAACATGAACTCCTTTAGACTACACTTTTGCATGCAACCAAAGAAACTTGGTTTTCCAGAAAACCTAAGGACGAGCTACTGGAGAAAGGCTTACCAGTTTCGGTTTCTTGAAACTGTTCGGTCCAGTGGATAGCTTCCAGTTCAACGAACGTGCCTACGGTGCTGTAACGTGATCGGAGAAGAGGTGTGAGATTTACAGTAGAGAGATGTTGGGAGTTCTAGAGAGAAGTTGGAGAAGATGAAGGGTTGAGTTTTCGTGAGGAAGTGGGTGAAAGCAGAGAGTGAGAGGAAGTGTTTTCAGAGAAATCATTTTCTCCCCCCCACGTCAAACGGCCATGCACTCACTTACTGCCACCTATTTCCCACTACAGATTTCCTAAGGTTCTAAGATGACACATGGCAGACTTGCATGTGGTGCAAAGTGGGTTTTTAATTTCCCTGAGCAGTGATGTGGCGTGTATTAATGGTGATGTGTCAGGGATTTGCAGTGCTGATTTCCTAGGGTCTCACACATAACTAACCTCACTAGGATAAGCTCTGATATCATATTAGAAAGTGAATTTAAGCCTAGCTTATCTCACAAAATCAGCTAATGAGATGAAGAGTACACCCCACTTATAAATTATAATTTGGCCTTATCTTTAGTTAACATGAGATCTCTAATAATGATCCATAGCATAATAGTTGCATAAGTTTTGTGATTTCAAGTCTTAGTTCGTTTTTGTGGTATTTTCATTATATTATAGCTAGATGGCATGCTAAGCATGATCTTTTTTATTTTATCTAGGATAGACATAATTCGCACATGCAATTGTATTGAGGCCTTGAAAACTTGTTACTTGATTTTACATAACTATATATTTAACATGGAAGATTATTGTGTCTTGGCAGGTACTGATACTGTAGGATGTGTGAGGGTTCCAGCAGCACTCTGTGGTATTTTTGGTTTTCGACCATCCCATGGGGCTGTATCCACCATTGGAGTTCTTTCAAATGCACAAAGCTTAGACACTATTGGTAAGATTCATAAGTTTTTTTGTTGCCATGATTTTAATCAATACTTGACCATCAGTTATATTTGTTAACACTTGAGATTTTGTCATTTTGCTAACGTGGCTAACTTTTAAGGAAATAGCATAGAGCAATTAGATTAAAGACTCAGACAATATATAGTTACTAGTGCTTTGTAAAGTTGTACAATATAAGAACGATTAAACATGTTAATGGTCTTGATTTGCATCCGGAGTTGAAAATATGATTTAGTAAGAAATCACCACATCATGAGGTGAATGGGATTTCATTTTTTAATACATTAGTCTATGTTACTAAGATTTTTTATTACTCTATTGTTTAATTGATTTGTAGGACTGTTTGCTTGTGATCCATCTGTCCTACATCGTGTTGGACATGTTTTACTTCAATTGAGTTCAGTGGAGACCAAAAGGTCCAGGCGAATAATATTTGCTGATGATCTTTCTCAGTTATCCACAATTCCTACACAGAGGACAATACATGTTATTGGTAAAGCTATTGAGAATATGTCTGGGTGTAAGTTTCTTGATCTTTGAAGACCACTTGTTCCTCCTTTCATATTAGTAACTAGTAAATTGATTATTAAAATACTAGTTTTCTATAAGAACAAAGTTTATCACTAGACTGAATCACAAAAAGAAGAGAAAATTGTGGAAATTATGTTATGACGTGTTTTTAGTCTATTTGGTTTTTCAGATCAGAATCCAAAGCATTTGAATATCTGTCAGTACATTGAATCTAAGGTGCCCAGTCTAAGGCTTCATGAGCAATCAACACACCAGCAAAATGAAACATCTATATTGAAAACTCTCTCTTCTGTTATGCTTTTATTACAAGGGTATTCCTTTTTAAGTTTGGAAGTTTTTCGTTTGATTTATTATAGTATGTCACCTTGTGCTGTATGCTTTTCTATTAAAAAATTATTACGAAAGAGAATGGAGTTGTATGAGTAAGCATTGGATGATTCTCTAAATGGATTACAAATATAAAAGAAAACATGGTATAATGAAACTCGCCAATCTGGGTAGCAGGAATTGGGAGTACACTAAAATAAAGACAATCGGAACTCAAGAGATTGTGTAAATTGTGTATAGTTCTTCATTCAATTTTAGTGGTTCTCATGCAGACAAACACACATACAATTCACGGTATAGGCAATAGTAGAGAATCAGAAAATATAATATGAAACTATATGAAATTGTATTGATACTATATATGTGAAATGCAAAAAGAGAGGATCTCTTCTACCCCAGAGCAATGCTCCTACAAAGGGATAAATCTCTACTCACAAACAACCTGATATTCTCTTCCCCTTTTTTTACTCCCTAACGGACCCCTATAACAGAAATGCACACCCCCACTCACATTTCCTTCTTTCTCTCTCTGCCACATCAACATTCTATCCTTTGTGCCTATTTTTCCTCAAATAGACCCTCCAAATTTTGGGCCTATTCTCTTGACTTGTATTCTGCTCCCCTAAGCCTAAAATATTCTCCATGGGCCTATCAGGTTCTTTATTTAGAAACTTGAGAAGTTTCAGTGTTGAAAATATAATCGAAAAGTTGTCAACTCAATAAGCTTGTAGAAAATTCTACTTTTTTAGCAAGGATTTCATTCACTTGGTTGTTTTAAGTGTCTTAGATTCCTATTCTTTTGCTAATATGAATATCATGGTGTATATATGCCTTTTGGACAACATACTATGGGTAGGCCATGCCTAGAATATTTTCTTAAACAATTTAATGTTGGGAAAGATAACAAAAGAAAACTTCTTAATACAAAGGCAATGGATAATTTATTATCCATGGATTAATTTTCCCCCATGCTTTAATGAGACAAGAAAAGAATATCTTTCCTCTCACACAAGTGAGGTTCTCTTCCTTCAAATCTCTCTGTTTTAGTTTGTACAAATATATATATGAAACCAATAAAAGGATTTGGCTTTTATAGCCTAGGTGCTAATGAGTGAGCCTTATATTAAGGGGAGCTTTTATTCATTTCTTTACTATAGCTTTCCTTCAAACTCTCCCATATTTCCATTTTTCTTATTTACTATTTATTTATTTCCTTATTTTTTATTTTGCACCAAAGAAGGAAACTCAATGTATTTTTTGTTTTCAATTTTTACTTGGCCATTTTTGAGGACTTGGTCATCTATATTAGTTGTTATCATTAGTGTGAATTTTCTCAAGTTGCAATTGCTTGGATTCCAATATATCATGTATTCCACTGATATATTGTACATTGATATGTTTTGATCTGAGGTGAAAGCTCAAATTTTTTACTATCATAATGCTCAATGCAATTTTATGGTCCATTCATAACTCGTGATGCAAGATCTGTAATAGTTTTTTGTATATTCCAAAATGCTGAAGTCCTACATTGCCTACTTAACTCTATTTTCTAGGGTTTATATACCTACACACTCCTATACCTTCAAAGTGAAAAGCAAGAGTTGTGGAATTAGTGTGCAAGAAGTTGAGGCATGAGATTGGGCCCCCTTGGGCTTTTCAAGTAGTTTGCCAATTTCTTCCATGCATGTGCTATAAGGAGGTTGTTGTCCTTTTTACCATTTGTTTTGTTTAACATTTTCTTTTTACCTTTCATTAATATGTATCCTTATCTAGGTTTTTTGGTTTATTACTATATGACTGTTGGGCTGTCCTTAGTTCCCGGGTTCCCGAGATACTTATGTCCCACAATTTCTTACTATCATAATGCTCAATGTAATTTTATGGTCCATTCATAACTCGTGATGCAAGATCTGTAATAGTTTTTTGTATATTCCAAAATGCTGAAGTCCTACATTGCCTACTTAACTCTATTTTCGAGGGTTTATATACCTACACACTCCTATACCTTCAAAGTGAAAAGCAAGAGTTGTGGAATTAGTGTGCAAGAAGTTGAGGCATGAGATTGGGCCCCCTTGGGCTTTTCAAGTAGTTTGCCAATTTCTTCCATGCGTGTGCTATAAGGAGGTTGTTGTCCTTTTTACCATTTGTTTTGTTTAACATTTTCTTTTTACCTTTCATTAATATGTATCCTTATCTAGGTTTTTGGGTTTATTACTATATGACTGTTGGGTTGTCCTTAGTTCCCGGGTTCCCGAGATACTTATGTCCCACAATTTCCTCATAATCATCGTGCCATAACATCCATGTTCCCATGGACATTACTTGTATCTTACAATGTTACTCTGTGATTTCTGTAATGTTACTTCTTTCATGTTAGTTGGGAGCGTATGACCTTGACGGTCATGTTCATGTACTTTACAAATATGAGAGTCACCTCTTCTAAATTACACTTTCGCTTACTCTTCTTCTCCAGTGTTAGGTTTTTTCTTTTGTGCTCTTACTAGTTTTGAGTCTCATGCGAAGATCCTGGTTTATCCTAGGGCTTGTGCAACATATTGTTGATAAGACTTTAAGGGCAGTGCTCAACATCTTAGGAAGATGTCATGTTCGTGTTCTTAATATTATTTTTTTACAATGTTATGGATTTATGGCTGGCAATATGGACATCTAAACCAACTCTGCATCCAAGAAGTGCAACGCAAACAATCTTTGCCAAACCTTTTCCAGACATTTCAAAAACTAAAGTCTTCGCTTTCAAAACTCATGATGATGGTAGTAATTTGTCTCTCCTTTGTTAGACATGTACGATGTTGCTTTCACTATTACCACATCAAAACCCAATGCTAGTATATCTGGAAAGTACACTAAAGACCGGTCACTTACAAATAAGGTATGTCATCATGTTTTGCTTAGCACACTTTAAGGAAAGAAAAGCTATTGGGACTCTTATTCTCAAATACATCATCAAAATTGTGGTCATACAGATTTGTTGTATGAAATTACTATTGTTGGGAGATGATCAAAGGTAAAGACATCATAATACAGATCAACGAATATAACAAATTTGTTGAAGATATTAAAGCAAAAATATTATCCTACCTGATAAATTCGGTTTGGGATTGCTGCTAGAAAAGCTCGGAAAAGGTATGATAAAAAAAACTAATCACAAGAAGTAAAATAAACTTATTTTTCTCATCCTAATGCATCTAACTCCACTTTCAAGAAGAAGGGAACTTGTTTTGTCTGTGGAAAGCTTGGTTATCATGTACCTCAGTGCAAGCATAGAACCAAGGAGGACAATCCTCTTAAGGAAAATTGAGCTGAAGGGGAAGATACAATTGTTATTGTCTTTTTGAAGCATATATTGTGACTAATGTGAGCAAATGGATGGTAGTTCTGGTGGCTACCAGACACTTTTGTGCAAACAAGAATGTTTTTTTTTTACCTCCTACACTAGTGTGAGTGATGTTGAAGAACAAGTGTAGAATATTAAATCTCTTTGTATTAGTTCTGTTTTCTCAATATACATAAAACATCTCTGCAGTTTGAGAAATATACAGTTTCAGCTCAATGTCTCTGTCTTCTGTAAGACCCGTTTTTTTTAGGAGTGGTGGGGACATGGTGGTTAGCAAGGGCATTTGAAGGAGGCTACGGAGAGGGTAAGAAACTAAAGGAAGCTTCAAGAGGTTATCTTTCCCATGCCCATTATTCCATCTGAATTTCGAAGATTCATGCATAATCCACCACTGTTTCATCTTTATATCATTAAACCATATACGTATCCATGCATCCGGCAAACCTTAACACAAACCGAATCACCCAGCCACTTTGCGCCATTATCACTGAGACCACTGGTTCATCACCGTTACCTCCCACCATACACCAACCGTGAAACCCAATGCTACCAGGAATCATCACTTCCTCTTCAACCCTTTCTTCACTGCCTCATCATCTCGAACCCTTCAATCACCACCTCTAACCACTGCCAGACACCGTGACCACTTCACTCATTTGCCATTATGTAGCACCTCCACTGGACCCTTAAGAACCCGGATCCTCATCCTCAGGAGAATCATAATCCATTCTCATTGATACCCCTCGGATCTCCAATTCCCTTCCACCATCTCCAGCATCACCATCCAGCATGCACAGAAGAGGAAGCAACCACACGCACAGGGTGTCCACAGTATGAAGAAGAAGACAAGATTGAGGGGCCCTTACCCTATTTGCTCACGCCCAAGGACTGTTGCTCAGCATGCAATGGAATGTGTACTCACGGATTATTTCTGAACAGGAGGAGAGGCTCACGGATTGGTTTCTGGACAGGAGAGGCTCACGGGTTTTGAAGTTTTTTTTATATAAAAATTGTTTCTTCTTCACTCATCAGGGGAACCGAGCTGGACGCCAGTTACTTCACCCATCACCATCCTAGCCAGCAAGCTTATCTTTCCTCTCCGGCCATCTTTCTTCACCCTTATACCATTTCACGGCTAAATACCCATCCTCCATATTCACTCATGGCCATCACCTTCGTCTTCATCCCTCTCTTTTCCATATTCATCTTTGAACCAAAACCTCTAAACAACCCATGATCTTCATCCCTTACCTTTTCGTTTCCACCTCTCGGCTAATCCCTATCGTCATCCTTTCTTTCCTTCCATTTCCAGCCGTCCAAGAGCACCCATGGGAAGTTGTTCCAACCTTGGAAGGGGCTTAGAGGAGGATCCGAGTTGGGCATCTGGTGATGATGGAGTTCTTGCACCAAGAGCTGGAAGAGGAAGTGAAGAGCTGCTGAAGTTCCTGGAAGATCTTTGATCTACACGTCTGGGAGGAGATTGATCCCAAAACTTACAAGGAAGTCTTCAAGAGGTAAGGGGAGCTAGAT
Organism: Vigna nakashimae; assembly: GCA_034642375.1. Taxonomy (NCBI): domain Eukaryota; kingdom Viridiplantae; phylum Streptophyta; class Magnoliopsida; order Fabales; family Fabaceae; genus Vigna; species Vigna nakashimae. The sequence goes on along the minus strand of CM067760.1, from coordinate 16,806,925 downwards.
ATATTTCTTTTGAATTTTACGGTCTTTGAAGTAAATTTAGAACTGCATGAAAAATCTGGGTTTAGATGTTTTCTGGAAAATATTCTGCGAAAGGACACACCGTACTTCGAAATGCGGTTACTGTTTTGGGACGCACTTCGAAGTGCGTTTAGTGTTTTGGGGACCGCACTTCGAAGTGCGTTTATTGATGACCGCACTTTGAAGTGCGGTTGTGTGTGTGCAGATGAGCGTTCGCCCGAAAATGGCGACGTTCGTCAAAGTTTTTAGCGAGCGTTCGCGCATGCTTATCGCGTTCGTCCGAAATTTCGAGCGTTCGTCCAGGAATCAAATTGGACGTTCGTCCATGTTTTGATGGATGTTCGGTTATGAACGAACGTCAGCGTATGTTCGTCGGTTATTGGACGCTCGTTCAAATTGTGTTAAAACAGTAAATTGTGAGCGTTCGTCCTTGGCGTTGTGAGCGTTCGTCTAACCGTTCGAGTGGAGCGTTCGCCCAGCGATGTGTAGCGTTCGTCTCAGCGTTCGGCAGTGAGCGTTCGTCCAAGCGTTCGGCAGTGAGCATTCGACCTGACTTCGGGCATTCGTCCTGTGAAATGGACGTTCGTCCAAAAGTGTGCTAAGAGCGTTTGGCCTGCCTTCGAGGCGTTCGTCCTGTGAAATGGACGTTCGTCCAAGCTGTCTGGGGAGCGTCCGTCCGTTCAAAAATGGACGTTTGTCCAAGATGTTTGGGGTAGTGTTCGTCCGTTCAGAAAATTGATGTTCGTCCAAGTTGGTTGAGGAGCGTTCGTCCGTTCAGAAAATGACATTGTCCAAAGCTGGTGTTCGAAAATGACGTTCGGTCAGGTTCGTGACATCCGTCCGAAATGGTGCTCGGCCTGCTGCTTGGATAGTACGGTCGTCGGATAGCGTTCGTTCCAGTTCGGAGGACCGTTTTTTTTGTTCAAATAGTGTTCGGTATATGTTGTATTTTCGTAATATATATTTTTCTCTTGAACTGGATTCTGTGTATAAATGTGTAGAATATATGTGGTGATGTATATTGCTAGCGTTGGAGAAAGACCAGCAGAGCTAGCAAGTGTAGAGACGACCAATAGTTCGACAATTATACATAAATCCGGATGAGTCGTGTAAATGTGTATATTGTGGTTTAATAAGCATGCCCAAATATTTCTGTATTTAAATCTATGTATGATGACATGAATTAATTGTGCTAGAACTACGTAAGCCTTGATTCTCCACCGAAAATGGAGATACGTAGGAGCAAGGCAATGCCTTGTCAGGTTTATTCCTCCCAAAAATCTAAATGTTTCCTCAACATCCCAATCATGATCTCTGTAGTACACGTGATGTACTAGTATTTGTTTAGAGCTTATAGTATTCGATATTTTGCAAGTAAGAATGTTTTTGGATTGCTCATTATGTATTCGATTGATTTTTTATTCATGCTATTATACTATTTGAATGATGAACAGTATGTGAGATGAAATGAAAGTATGAATACATGATGAAAAGTGAATGATGAAGAGTATATGAGATGAATGGAAAGTTATGATTTATGAAAGAGCGTTCCAAGGAGGAACGACTCAGAATTTGATTATTGAGATTTGTAAAGTATGAATGTGGGAAGCTTAGCCGGTTGTTCATCCTAATGTTCCGTGAGTACTCATCCTCACGTAGAGGGGGTACGTCATGTGTGGGAACGGCAGGAGGTCCTAGTCCATAACTGTAACTTGGACAGATAGGACTAACCTCGGGTGGCAGCTGATGAGAGTTCCAGTTACTACATCACCCGGGTGCACGAACACCGAAGCTACATAGATTTCATACAGTCCGGACAGTCAGTCATGTTGAGTTTTATTTAGTGAGTACGTTAAAGTGGGTTGTTATGTAATGAATGTGTATGTTGAAATATGCATGTGTGATGAATTGTTTACTTGAAATTCTATGTTGATGCATGAGTTAAATTATGTAAGCTTACCCTTTTGTTTCCTTGTGTTGTCCATTGTCCTTGTACGTCCGTCTTGTCATTGCAATGATCATCCGTGTGGATGTGAGCAGATGGAGACGAGCATTTTGGAAGAGTGGCTGGAAGAAGAGAATCAGTGGAAGTGAAGACTGAGCAGTGAGACGCTCGGCTATTAGTTGTTGACGTTAGTGGTCGCTCGACCCACTCACTCGTTTTCTTTTAAGTTCGACCGTTCGGTAATTATACTGTGTAAACCGTTCGGTCAGGTTTTTATTTGTACGTTCGACTTCAGATTGTGATTCGTGTTGTAAGGCATACGGCTTGGCTTTTGTTTTTAGTGAAAAACTGTACTGAATTATTATTAAATGTGATTTTCTGAATTTATAGTGCTGACTGTATTTTTGGGATGTCACATCTTCCCTATAGTTTAATTGGCTTTAAATCTATTTTACATGTTTTTGTTTCCTCAGGTATGAATTTAAGACCAATCATGAAGAATGGGTTAAATCACTCAAATTCAAGTTAGGTCGTGGCGTGCCTGATCATGTTATTGCAGCCATTAGTACTCTATATGATACTATAAAAGCATTGTATAAAGTCAGGACTGAAATGCGAGGAGCTTTCCAAAGTCTATTAAAGGTAGTAGTATTTTTCTTACTCTTGTTTCTTTTGTAGATTTTCTAAGGCGGTGAACTTTCATTTAAATTATTAGATTATATTTGTGGCTGACTTGAAGATAGATGAGCAAGTAATTTACTTTAATTCTTATAGTGAAGTAGCTCAATTAATTTTAGCATGTGCACTGTATGCTTGAATGCTGCCCTATTATCTTCTGGTATTGATTGATTGTTCCCCAGGATGATGGAATATTAGTTATCCCTACTGTAGCAGACAACCTATTAAAGCTTAATACAACTATAGGTTTTTCTTCGGAGTTCCACGACAGAACATTTGCAGTATCGAGCATTGCTACTGTATCTGGATGTTGTCAGGTAATCTGATGTCAGGATCCATTTTTTTTTATTATTATTTTAAAAGAGATAGGGGGAGAAAGCAGTGACCAGCAGCCCATAGAAAGAGGAAGATTTTGGCTTTATTTGGGAAATGGAGAGATGCATGCTGATTTGAGAAAGCTTCACGTGAGAAAGAAGAGGAGCCCACAATTGGAATGGTGTGCAAAATGTTTGAAGAAGAAGACAAGGTGGCAAAAGCAGAGGCTCACGGGTTTGGGAGGCTAGAAATTCACTGCGAGAAAGATTTGCTATAAGATGCAAGCATAATCAGAGAAGCAAGGGAGGCAACATTTGAAGGAGGAGCACAAGGGAGAGCAGCTGGTCACGGCTTGGATGAAGCATGGAAAAGAGAAGACAACAACCACCTTGGATGAGGAGAAATGGAGCTGCAACGGTTGAAGGAGTCTTAGCCTGGAGTAGAAGCACCACACGCTGCACTCTTTGGAGTTGGAAGAATGAAGAAAAGAGGCATGGCAGCAGCTCACGTCTTCAGGAGAGAAGTCTTCAAAGCCAACACTTAGAGCACATCCCGCATGGGTACAGAAAATAAGACAAGCTGAGGTGGAAATTGGAGGGGCCCAAAACCTTATTTTGTTTGGCATATCTAGTAGCATTTCGGAAGAAGATCCCTAAAAACGGGGCTGCAAATTCAGACAAAAACAAATGTGAAAGCAAAGAAGTTCACGGTGCTGCAGTTACTGACTAGAAGGAAGAATACGCACGTTACCCTTGAGGAGAAGAATCGCCCAGCATGCAGCCACCACATTCACGTTGATTCCAGAGAAGATAAGAGAAGGTGCACGCTGAAGAAATGAAACTCACGTCTGGCTGGATGGATGAAGGAGGAACGTGAGTTTGGATGTGAGAAAGTGTTCCTGGAAATGAGAAAGTGCTTTGCCAATGAAGAAATCAAACACAAATGGATGGGTCTCTGCCTTTGTCACGCCGAGGAGCACAAAGATAGTGGAATAACGAGCGTTGGTGATAAGGATTTGAGTATAGAGCGTCTGTGTGCGCCTGTGAACGTTTGTTCATTTTCCGGGTAAGGGAAGCTTACTTAATTTAACTGTTTTTGATGTATGTTATGTGTAAACGTTCGTTATTTTGACTGTATGAAGTTGTTATGATTGAGTTATGTGAACGTTCGTTTTTATGGAATGAAAATGATATATGACTATGTTACATGTGATGCATGAGATGTTGGGTGGAATAGAATATATGAAATCTGAGATTTTGGGTTGATATGAAAGAATGAAAGTATGTGATTTCAATGAGATTTTGAACTGGAATGTATATGGAATGAAATAATAAAACACTCCCCTGTAATTACGTACGTTCATTGCTGAACGGTCTCTGACCGTTCGGTTTTTCTGATGAAAATAACCGAAGTGGGATTCGTTCATTTGGATCAATCCCTTGTTGAGGACGAGCGTCCTCGTGTCTAAAGGCTATGCTTGAGCGTTCGGCCAAGTATTGTTGAATATGGTATACTTTGATAAATTCCCTTCTGTTGTATGCATATGTGAAACAGTGTATTTTACCACTCGTAAACACTTCTTCAAAAGTCCCTTATTATATTTATCAATTCTGTATTTTAAGTTGTTAAACGTTCGGTCTCACACCTGATGATCGTACTTAGGAGTGTTCGGTCTTATACCGAACGCTCATTTTAAAATTGGAATTCGGTCTCATACCGAACGTTCGTTGGAATTTGGTGTTCGGTCTCCTACCGAACGTTCGTTCAAATTGGAATTCGGTCTCATACCGAACGTTCGTTGGAATTTGGTGTTCGGTCTCCTACCGAACGTTCGTTCAAATTGGTGTTCGGTCTTAGATTGAGCGTTCGTTCTAATTGGTGCTCGGTCTAACTCTGAGCGTTCATTATGATGGTGCTCGGTTTGAACTGAGCGTTCGTTCCAAAATTGAGGCTCGGCATTATTTTGAGCACTCGTACTATTTTCTACAGCGTTCGTCCAATGAACAGTACCAAACTTTTAAACCGTTCGTTCTTTGATTCGAACGAGCGTTCCTTTTGGGTCTCATTTCACAGCGTTCGTCCTCGGACTTATTGGGGACAGAACGTTCGTTTTTGATGGTTTTCTTAAGAATGATGAAAATGATAATGGAATGATGAATAATGAATGATGAACAGTTTATGAGATGAAATGAAAATATGAATACATGATGAAAAGTGAATGATGAAGAGTATATGAGATGAAATGAAAAGTTATGATTTATGAAAGAGCGTTCCAAGGAGGAACGACTCAGAATTTGATTATTGAGATTTGTAAAGTATGAATGTGGGAAGCTTAGCCGGTTGTTCATCCTGATATTCCGTGAGTACTCGTCCTCACGTAGAGGCAGTACGTCATGTGTGGGAATGGCAGGAGGTCCTAGTCCTGATGATTATTGGACAGATAGGATTAACCTCGGGTGGCAGCTGATGAGAGTTCCAGTTACCACATCACCCGGGTGCACGAACACCGAAGCTACACAGATTTCATACAGTCCGGACAGTCAGTCGTGTTGAGTTTTATTTAGTGAGTAAATTAAAGTGGGTTGTTATGTAATGAATGTGTATGTTGAAATATGCATGTATGATGAATTGTTTACTTGAAATTCTATGTTGATGCATGAGTTAAATTATGTAAGCTTACCCTTTCGTTTCCTTGTGTTGTCTATTGTCCTTGTACGTCCGTCTTGTCATTGCAATGATCATCCGTGTGGATGTGAGCAGAGGGAGACGAGCGTTTGGAAGAGGCGCTGAATGAAGAGAACCTGGTTAATGTCGAAGTGAAGACCGAGCAGTGAGGCGCTCGGCCAGTTATGTAGCCTGTATTAGAGTGGTCGTTCGACCTACCTACTCGTTTTCTTTTAAGTTCGACCGTTCGGTAATTATACTGTGTAACCCGTTCGGTCAGGTTTTTATTTATACGTTCGACTTCAGATTGTGATTCGTGTTGTAAGGCATACGGCTTGGCTTTTGTTTTTAGTGAAAAACTGTACTGAATTATTATTAAATGTGATTTTCTGAATTTATAGTGCTGACTGTATTTTTGGGATGTCACATTAGTGGTATCAGAGCAGTTTTGTTCTTTTAAGGACATTGTAGGTTGTGAGTACACCATGCTTGTTTTGCTGTGTGCTCAACGTTCGTTTATTGAGTATTATAAACTCTTTGAACTTAACTAACGATCGTTTTCTCTGCCTACCCGAGAGAACAAATGGTACCAAGACCATTTCCTCATCCTATCGATCGTAATGCGACGGACTGCACCAGACCACTAGAATCCGTAATAGAGACGCTTCAACAGCAGAACGCTGTTTTGGCACATCAGAACACGGTCACATTGCAAAGTTGGAGGTCGCTCGGGCAAACTTTGAAGCTACCCAAAGACAGCTGATGGAGATCATAGGAACCACTAGGGACATTATCAGAACATCCACTACCTCTGGGGATCACAGGAACGAGTTGAGTTTAGAGTGTTTCCGCCAGCATCATCCAGCTAAGTTCACTGAGAAGTGTCTCCCTGATGAGGTGGAAATGACTCAAGTATTAGACGAGTGTGTGACGGAATTAGAGCAGCACAAGGAGCAACAACAACGGATACCTGAAACGTAAGTGTAATATGGGAGGATGAATGGCGCGGTCTTGACGGATGTTAAGAATGGAGCCATGTGTTTTGTAAGCATTAAATTCAACAGAGCTTGGGATATACAAGTTCGGGTATCTCAGATTCAATTATGCTGCTTTATTGATTATATTCTCTGACGCGGTTAGTGGTATAATGTGTGTAGATACTTGAAGGATATAATTTTACGCACTCTTGTTTCATATTTGGAACATTATAAGAATGTGTTAGCTTAAGAGTATAGAGACGAGAGTTATATTCAAAGAAAGTAAATCTTATTTTCAGAAATAAGACAAATACCATATATTTCATTAATTTAGTCCTTTAAGGCCATGGAGACTACACATATTTTTCCAAACCTCATAAGTTATAACCAGATACCATAATATTCGTGTGAAGATGGTACCACACACGTTAAACGAACAAACATAAAAAGTAAAGCAGATAAATATTACAGTCCATAAAATACGCAAACAAAAGCAAATAAAAGATGTTCGGGGTTCGATCATTGCTGATCGTCAATATTACAGACCATTAAATAATATTTTTAATGAAAAAATTCTCGAGCTGGTTGTGGTGGTCTAAGGGAGAGCTCCGTCGAGGGAGCTCTGGTTCGGAATGTGAGAAGCATAGGTGGAGGGATCTGTCGTTCGTCTCTGTCGTCGTCAATGATGATAGGAACGGGGAACAAATCCAGCAACCTTGGCGTCTTCCTAATCACCCAGTCATATTCTTCCAACAAAGAAATTGTGTCAGTAATAGAGGAGGAGGAGTAAAATTCAAAACAAAGATAGAGGTGATCAAGGTTCTTACCATACATGTACAGCGGCAGCTGAGAAAAGATAGTACCAGTAGGGTCTATCTCCGCTTGAAGGCGCCTGACCCGATTCCCGTGATTGTTGAACCAGCAATGCACATTGTATTCACTGGCTTCTGCAAAAGCCCTTAGTCGAGACGCAATCTCGACGACTTGAGCTCTACTTGGGTGTGTGACCCCGTAATTATAGATATTGATCATCAGTTTGACCTGATCATCGGTTGGTCGCCACCGCTGACTGGTGTACCTCTCGGACTCCATATCACTCATCTTTCCTCTCAAAGTATTTCTAAAGCATAAGGAAATAATAAAATGAAATAAAAAGAGCAAAACCAAAACGAAAATATTCAATGTTTTCCTTATTTATTTTTGTTTCTTTTAGGTTCTTTTTGTCCAAATCGGTCCTTGTTGTTTCAGTGTATAATCTCAGATCTGTTTCACGGTCCTCGCAAAGGTTCCTAAACGGATCTATGTCCATCTGTCTTTGTCCATATTGTCCATATCCGGTTCATACAAATAAATTTTCTCTTTTTAAGTTTTCTGTTTTTATGGGGTACGTGGCGTTGTTCTACCCGATTGTCTCTGCCATACCTCCAAACGGAGGGAGATTAACGTCTGGTTTCCAGCCGATATACCCCTTATCTTTGTTAAGACAGTGTGTTCTTAGTTTTAGTTAATAAAAGGAAAATAGAAGAAGAAGAAGAAAGCAAATGCAGGAGCAGAAGTAAATAACAAAACGGAAAGTAAAGAAGAGAGCAGAATATAAATGCGGGAAATAAAAGCTCAGAAAAGAAAAAGAAAATTAAAGGTACAAGAAAGGAAGCAGAAAGAAGAAAGGAAAGAAAAGAATCGAGAAGTAACGAAGAAGGAGAAGCTGGGTAAGGGAAAAGAAGAGATAAGAGAAAAGAAATACTTACTCGAGGCGGAGCAAAGCCCAGGAACTTGAAGATTGAAGCTTGCCGGAAGACTCTCCGATCTCCAACTCTCGGGTGTTCAGATCCCACAAGCTCTCACACTTAGAACTCTCGATGCTCAGATCTCACTGGCACAAAAGGATTGCTTGCAAGCTCTCTCACGCGCTCCAAAATCTCTACGTCTCAAAGTGTCACCCAACGCGGCTAGCTCCTCCTTTTTATAGCTAAAAATCTTACTGTGTCCACAGTTCCGGTCATGCATACCGGAGTCTTCAATAGTTTCGGTTAAAAAAAAAAATGTGGTAATATCTGATTCTTCACATTTTGAAAATATGAAATATTCAATTTAGTCATAGTAGTTTGAGTAATAAATTTTCGAGGACGAAAATTTTGTTGTTGGGGAGAATGTCAGGATCCATTTTTTTTTATTATTATTTTAAAAGAGATAGGGGGAGAAAGCAGTGACCAGCAGCCCATAGAAAGAGGAAGATTTTGGCTTTATTTGGGAAATGGAGAGATGCATGCTGATTTGAGAAAGCTTCACGTGAGAAAGAAGAGGAGCCCACAATTGGAATGGTGTGCAAAATGTTTGAAGAAGAAGACAAGGTGGCAAAAGCAGAGGCTCACGGGTTTGGGAGGCTAGAAATTCACTGCGAGAAAGATTTGCTATAAGATGCAAGCATAATCAGAGAAGCAAGGGAGGCAACATTTGAAGGAGGAGCACAAGGGAGAGCAGCTGGTCACGGCTTGGATGAAGCATGGAAAAGAGAAGACAACAACCACCTTGGATGAGGAGAAATGGAGCTGCAACGGTTGAAGGAGTCTTAGCCTGGAGTAGAAGCACCACACGCTGCACTCTTTGGAGTTGGAAGAATGAAGAAAAGAGGCATGGCAGCAGCTCACGTCTTCAGGAGAGAAGTCTTCAAAGCCAACACTTAGAGCACATCCCGCATGGGTACAGAAAATAAGACAAGCTGAGGTGGAAATTGGAGGGGCCCAAAACCTTATTTTGTTTGGCATATCTAGTAGCATTTCGGAAGAAGATCCCTAAAAACGGGGCTGCAAATTCAGACAAAAACAAATGTGAAAGCAAAGAAGTTCACGGTGCTGCAGTTACTGACTAGAAGGAAGAATACGCACGTTACCCTTGAGGAGAAGAATCGCCCAGCATGCAGCCACCACATTCACGTTGATTCCAGAGAAGATAAGAGAAGGTGCACGCTGAAGAAATGAAACTCACGTCTGGCTGGATGGATGAAGGAGGAACGTGAGTTTGGATGTGAGAAAGTGTTCCTGGAAATGAGAAAGTGCTTTGCCAATGAAGAAATCAAACACAAATGGATGGGTCTCTGCCTTTGTCACGCCGAGGAGCACAAAGATAGTGGAATAACGAGCGTTGGTGATAAGGATTTGAGTATAGAGCGTCTGTGTGCGCCTGTGAACGTTTGTTCATTTTCCGGGTAAGGGAAGCTTACTTAATTTAACTGTTTTTGATGTATGTTATGTGTAAACGTTCGTTATTTTGACTGTATGAAGTTGTTATGATTGAGTTATGTGAACGTTCGTTTTTATGGAATGAAAATGATATATGACTATGTTACATGTGATGCATGAGATGTTGGGTGGAATAGAATATATGAAATCTGAGATTTTGGGTTGATATGAAAGAATGAAAGTATGTGATTTCAATGAGATTTTGAACTGGAATGTATATGGAATGAAATAATAAAACACTCCCCTGTAATTACGTACGTTCATTGCTGAACGGTCTCTGACCGTTCGGTTTTTCTGATGAAAATAACCGAAGTGGGATTCGTTCATTTGGATCAATCCCTTGTTGAGGACGAGCGTCCTCGTGTCTAAAGGCTATGCTTGAGCGTTCGGCCAAGTATTGTTGAATATGGTATACTTTGATAAATTCCCTTCTGTTGTATGCATATGTGAAACAGTGTATTTTACCACTCGTAAACACTTCTTCAAAAGTCCCTTATTATATTTATCAATTCTGTATTTTAAGTTGTTAAACGTTCGGTCTCACACCTGATGATCGTACTTAGGAGTGTTCGGTCTTATACCGAACGCTCATTTTAAAATTGGAATTCGGTCTCATACCGAACGTTCGTTGGAATTTGGTGTTCGGTCTCCTACCGAACGTTCGTTCAAATTGGAATTCGGTCTCATACCGAACGTTCGTTGGAATTTGGTGTTCGGTCTCCTACCGAACGTTCGTTCAAATTGGTGTTCGGTCTTAGATTGAGCGTTCGTTCTAATTGGTGCTCGGTCTAACTCTGAGCGTTCATTATGATGGTGCTCGGTTTGAACTGAGCGTTCGTTCCAAAATTGAGGCTCGGCATTATTTTGAGCACTCGTACTATTTTCTACAGCGTTCGTCCAATGAACAGTACCAAACTTTTAAACCGTTCGTTCTTTGATTCGAACGAGCGTTCCTTTTGGGTCTCATTTCACAGCGTTCGTCCTCGGACTTATTGGGGACAGAACGTTCGTTTTTGATGGTTTTCTTAAGAATGATGAAAATGATAATGGAATGATGAATAATGAATGATGAACAGTTTATGAGATGAAATGAAAATATGAATACATGATGAAAAGTGAATGATGAAGAGTATATGAGATGAAATGAAAAGTTATGATTTATGAAAGAGCGTTCCAAGGAGGAACGACTCAGAATTTGATTATTGAGATTTGTAAAGTATGAATGTGGGAAGCTTAGCCGGTTGTTCATCCTGATATTCCGTGAGTACTCGTCCTCACGTAGAGGCAGTACGTCATGTGTGGGAATGGCAGGAGGTCCTAGTCCTGATGATTATTGGACAGATAGGATTAACCTCGGGTGGCAGCTGATGAGAGTTCCAGTTACCACATCACCCGGGTGCACGAACACCGAAGCTACACAGATTTCATACAGTCCGGACAGTCAGTCGTGTTGAGTTTTATTTAGTGAGTAAATTAAAGTGGGTTGTTATGTAATGAATGTGTATGTTGAAATATGCATGTATGATGAATTGTTTACTTGAAATTCTATGTTGATGCATGAGTTAAATTATGTAAGCTTACCCTTTCGTTTCCTTGTGTTGTCTATTGTCCTTGTACGTCCGTCTTGTCATTGCAATGATCATCCGTGTGGATGTGAGCAGAGGGAGACGAGCGTTTGGAAGAGGCGCTGAATGAAGAGAACCTGGTTAATGTCGAAGTGAAGACCGAGCAGTGAGGCGCTCGGCCAGTTATGTAGCCTGTATTAGAGTGGTCGTTCGACCTACCTACTCGTTTTCTTTTAAGTTCGACCGTTCGGTAATTATACTGTGTAACCCGTTCGGTCAGGTTTTTATTTATACGTTCGACTTCAGATTGTGATTCGTGTTGTAAGGCATACGGCTTGGCTTTTGTTTTTAGTGAAAAACTGTACTGAATTATTATTAAATGTGATTTTCTGAATTTATAGTGCTGACTGTATTTTTGGGATGTCACATTAGTGGTATCAGAGCAGTTTTGTTCTTTTAAGGACATTGTAGGTTGTGAGTACACCATGCTTGTTTTGCTGTGTGCTCAACGTTCGTTTATTGAGTATTATAAACTCTTTGAACTTAACTAACGATCGTTTTCTCTGCCTACCCGAGAGAACAAATGGTACCAAGACCATTTCCTCATCCTATCGATCGTAATGCGACGGACTGCACCAGACCACTAGAATCCGTAATAGAGACGCTTCAACAGCAGAACGCTGTTTTGGCACATCAGAACACGGTCACATTGCAAAGTTGGAGGTCGCTCGGGCAAACTTTGAAGCTACCCAAAGACAGCTGATGGAGATCATAGGAACCACTAGGGACATTATCAGAACATCCACTACCTCTGGGGATCACAGGAACGAGTTGAGTTTAGAGTGTTTCCGCCAGCATCATCCAGCTAAGTTCACTGAGAAGTGTCTCCCTGATGAGGTGGAAATGACTCAAGTATTAGACGAGTGTGTGACGGAATTAGAGCAGCACAAGGAGCAACAACAACGGATACCTGAAACGTAAGTGTAATATGGGAGGATGAATGGCGCGGTCTTGACGGATGTTAAGAATGGAGCCATGTGTTTTGTAAGCATTAAATTCAACAGAGCTTGGGATATACAAGTTCGGGTATCTCAGATTCAATTATGCTGCTTTATTGATTATATTCTCTGACGCGGTTAGTGGTATAATGTGTGTAGATACTTGAAGGATATAATTTTACGCACTCTTGTTTCATATTTGGAACATTATAAGAATGTGTTAGCTTAAGAGTATAGAGACGAGAGTTATATTCAAAGAAAGTAAATCTTATTTTCAGAAATAAGACAAATACCATATATTTCATTAATTTAGTCCTTTAAGGCCATGGAGACTACACATATTTTTCCAAACCTCATAAGTTATAACCAGATACCATAATATTCGTGTGAAGATGGTACCACACACGTTAAACGAACAAACATAAAAAGTAAAGCAGATAAATATTACAGTCCATAAAATACGCAAACAAAAGCAAATAAAAGATGTTCGGGGTTCGATCATTGCTGATCGTCAATATTACAGACCATTAAATAATATTTTTAATGAAAAAATTCTCGAGCTGGTTGTGGTGGTCTAAGGGAGAGCTCCGTCGAGGGAGCTCTGGTTCGGAATGTGAGAAGCATAGGTGGAGGGATCTGTCGTTCGTCTCTGTCGTCGTCAATGATGATAGGAACGGGGAACAAATCCAGCAACCTTGGCGTCTTCCTAATCACCCAGTCATATTCTTCCAACAAAGAAATTGTGTCAGTAATAGAGGAGGAGGAGTAAAATTCAAAACAAAGATAGAGGTGATCAAGGTTCTTACCATACATGTACAGCGGCAGCTGAGAAAAGATAGTACCAGTAGGGTCTATCTCCGCTTGAAGGCGCCTGACCCGATTCCCGTGATTGTTGAACCAGCAATGCACATTGTATTCACTGGCTTCTGCAAAAGCCCTTAGTCGAGACGCAATCTCGACGACTTGAGCTCTACTTGGGTGTGTGACCCCGTAATTATAGATATTGATCATCAGTTTGACCTGATCATCGGTTGGTCGCCACCGCTGACTGGTGTACCTCTCGGACTCCATATCACTCATCTTTCCTCTCAAAGTATTTCTAAAGCATAAGGAAATAATAAAATGAAATAAAAAGAGCAAAACCAAAACGAAAATATTCAATGTTTTCCTTATTTATTTTTGTTTCTTTTAGGTTCTTTTTGTCCAAATCGGTCCTTGTTGTTTCAGTGTATAATCTCAGATCTGTTTCACGGTCCTCGCAAAGGTTCCTAAACGGATCTATGTCCATCTGTCTTTGTCCATATTGTCCATATCCGGTTCATACAAATAAATTTTCTCTTTTTAAGTTTTCTGTTTTTATGGGGTACGTGGCGTTGTTCTACCCGATTGTCTCTGCCATACCTCCAAACGGAGGGAGATTAACGTCTGGTTTCCAGCCGATATACCCCTTATCTTTGTTAAGACAGTGTGTTCTTAGTTTTAGTTAATAAAAGGAAAATAGAAGAAGAAGAAGAAAGCAAATGCAGGAGCAGAAGTAAATAACAAAACGGAAAGTAAAGAAGAGAGCAGAATATAAATGCGGGAAATAAAAGCTCAGAAAAGAAAAAGAAAATTAAAGGTACAAGAAAGGAAGCAGAAAGAAGAAAGGAAAGAAAAGAATCGAGAAGTAACGAAGAAGGAGAAGCTGGGTAAGGGAAAAGAAGAGATAAGAGAAAAGAAATACTTACTCGAGGCGGAGCAAAGCCCAGGAACTTGAAGATTGAAGCTTGCCGGAAGACTCTCCGATCTCCAACTCTCGGGTGTTCAGATCCCACAAGCTCTCACACTTAGAACTCTCGATGCTCAGATCTCACTGGCACAAAAGGATTGCTTGCAAGCTCTCTCACGCGCTCCAAAATCTCTACGTCTCAAAGTGTCACCCAACGCGGCTAGCTCCTCCTTTTTATAGCTAAAAATCTTACTGTGTCCACAGTTCCGGTCATGCATACCGGAGTCTTCAATAGTTTCGGTTAAAAAAAAAATGTGGTAATATCTGATTCTTCACATTTTGAAAATATGAAATATTCAATTTAGTCATAGTAGTTTGAGTAATAAATTTTCGAGGACGAAAATTTTGTTGTTGGGGAGAATGTCAGGATCCATTTTTTTTTATTATTATTTTAAAAGAGATAGGGGGAGAAAGCAGTGACCAGCAGCCCATAGAAAGAGGAAGATTTTGGCTTTATTTGGGAAATGGAGAGATGCATGCTGATTTGAGAAAGCTTCACGTGAGAAAGAAGAGGAGCCCACAATTGGAATGGTGTGCAAAATGTTTGAAGAAGAAGACAAGGTGGCAAAAGCAGAGGCTCACGGGTTTGGGAGGCTAGAAATTCACTGCGAGAAAGATTTGCTATAAGATGCAAGCATAATCAGAGAAGCAAGGGAGGCAACATTTGAAGGAGGAGCACAAGGGAGAGCAGCTGGTCACGGCTTGGATGAAGCATGGAAAAGAGAAGACAACAACCACCTTGGATGAGGAGAAATGGAGCTGCAACGGTTGAAGGAGTCTTAGCCTGGAGTAGAAGCACCACACGCTGCACTCTTTGGAGTTGGAAGAATGAAGAAAAGAGGCATGGCAGCAGCTCACGTCTTCAGGAGAGAAGTCTTCAAAGCCAACACTTAGAGCACATCCCGCATGGGTACAGAAAATAAGACAAGCTGAGGTGGAAATTGGAGGGGCCCAAAACCTTATTTTGTTTGGCATATCTAGTAGCATTTCGGAAGAAGATCCCTAAAAACGGGGCTGCAAATTCAGACAAAAACAAATGTGAAAGCAAAGAAGTTCACGGTGCTGCAGTTACTGACTAGAAGGAAGAATACGCACGTTACCCTTGAGGAGAAGAATCGCCCAGCATGCAGCCACCACATTCACGTTGATTCCAGAGAAGATAAGAGAAGGTGCACGCTGAAGAAATGAAACTCACGTCTGGCTGGATGGATGAAGGAGGAACGTGAGTTTGGATGTGAGAAAGTGTTCCTGGAAATGAGAAAGTGCTTTGCCAATGAAGAAATCAAACACAAATGGATGGGTCTCTGCCTTTGTCACGCCGAGGAGCACAAAGATAGTGGAATAACGAGCGTTGGTGATAAGGATTTGAGTATA
This sequence comes from Vigna nakashimae, assembly GCA_034642375.1. NCBI lineage: Eukaryota > Viridiplantae > Streptophyta > Magnoliopsida > Fabales > Fabaceae > Vigna > Vigna nakashimae. The sequence continues at coordinate 16,791,384 of CM067760.1, read as the reverse complement.
GAGCGTCTGTGTGCGCCTGTGAACGTTTGTTCATTTTCCGGGTAAGGGAAGCTTACTTAATTTAACTGTTTTTGATGTATGTTATGTGTAAACGTTCGTTATTTTGACTGTATGAAGTTGTTATGATTGAGTTATGTGAACGTTCGTTTTTATGGAATGAAAATGATATATGACTATGTTACATGTGATGCATGAGATGTTGGGTGGAATAGAATATATGAAATCTGAGATTTTGGGTTGATATGAAAGAATGAAAGTATGTGATTTCAATGAGATTTTGAACTGGAATGTATATGGAATGAAATAATAAAACACTCCCCTGTAATTACGTACGTTCATTGCTGAACGGTCTCTGACCGTTCGGTTTTTCTGATGAAAATAACCGAAGTGGGATTCGTTCATTTGGATCAATCCCTTGTTGAGGACGAGCGTCCTCGTGTCTAAAGGCTATGCTTGAGCGTTCGGCCAAGTATTGTTGAATATGGTATACTTTGATAAATTCCCTTCTGTTGTATGCATATGTGAAACAGTGTATTTTACCACTCGTAAACACTTCTTCAAAAGTCCCTTATTATATTTATCAATTCTGTATTTTAAGTTGTTAAACGTTCGGTCTCACACCTGATGATCGTACTTAGGAGTGTTCGGTCTTATACCGAACGCTCATTTTAAAATTGGAATTCGGTCTCATACCGAACGTTCGTTGGAATTTGGTGTTCGGTCTCCTACCGAACGTTCGTTCAAATTGGAATTCGGTCTCATACCGAACGTTCGTTGGAATTTGGTGTTCGGTCTCCTACCGAACGTTCGTTCAAATTGGTGTTCGGTCTTAGATTGAGCGTTCGTTCTAATTGGTGCTCGGTCTAACTCTGAGCGTTCATTATGATGGTGCTCGGTTTGAACTGAGCGTTCGTTCCAAAATTGAGGCTCGGCATTATTTTGAGCACTCGTACTATTTTCTACAGCGTTCGTCCAATGAACAGTACCAAACTTTTAAACCGTTCGTTCTTTGATTCGAACGAGCGTTCCTTTTGGGTCTCATTTCACAGCGTTCGTCCTCGGACTTATTGGGGACAGAACGTTCGTTTTTGATGGTTTTCTTAAGAATGATGAAAATGATAATGGAATGATGAATAATGAATGATGAACAGTTTATGAGATGAAATGAAAATATGAATACATGATGAAAAGTGAATGATGAAGAGTATATGAGATGAAATGAAAAGTTATGATTTATGAAAGAGTGTTCCAAGGAGGAACGACTCAGAATTTGATTATTGAGATTTGTAAAGTATGAATGTGGGAAGCTTAGCCGGTTGTTCATCCTGATATTCCGTGAGTACTCGTCCTCACGTAGAGGCAGTACGTCATGTGTGGGAATGGCAGGAGGTCCTAGTCCTGATGATTATTGGACAGATAGGATTAACCTCGGGTGGCAGCTGATGAGAGTTCCAGTTACCACATCACCCGGGTGCACGAACACCGAAGCTACACAGATTTCATACAGTCCGGACAGTCAGTCGTGTTGAGTTTTATTTAGTGAGTAAATTAAAGTGGGTTGTTATGTAATGAATGTGTATGTTGAAATATGCATGTATGATGAATTGTTTACTTGAAATTCTATGTTGATGCATGAGTTAAATTATGTAAGCTTACCCTTTCGTTTCCTTGTGTTGTCTATTGTCCTTGTACGTCCGTCTTGTCATTGCAATGATCATCCGTGTGGATGTGAGCAGAGGGAGACGAGCGTTTGGAAGAGGCGCTGAATGAAGAGAACCTGGTTAATGTCGAAGTGAAGACCGAGCAGTGAGGCGCTCGGCCAGTTATGTAGCCTGTATTAGAGTGGTCGTTCGACCTACCTACTCGTTTTCTTTTAAGTTCGACCGTTCGGTAATTATACTGTGTAACCCGTTCGGTCAGGTTTTTATTTATACGTTCGACTTCAGATTGTGATTCGTGTTGTAAGGCATACGGCTTGGCTTTTGTTTTTAGTGAAAAACTGTACTGAATTATTATTAAATGTGATTTTCTGAATTTATAGTGCTGACTGTATTTTTGGGATGTCACATTAGTGGTATCAGAGCAGTTTTGTTCTTTTAAGGACATTGTAGGTTGTGAGTACACCATGCTTGTTTTGCTGTGTGCTCAACGTTCGTTTATTGAGTATTATAAACTCTTTGAACTTAACTAACGATCGTTTTCTCTGCCTACCCGAGAGAACAAATGGTACCAAGACCATTTCCTCATCCTATCGATCGTAATGCGACGGACTGCACCAGACCACTAGAATCCGTAATAGAGACGCTTCAACAGCAGAACGCTGTTTTGGCACATCAGAACACGGTCACATTGCAAAGTTGGAGGTCGCTCGGGCAAACTTTGAAGCTACCCAAAGACAGCTGATGGAGATCATAGGAACCACTAGGGACATTATCAGAACATCCACTACCTCTGGGGATCACAGGAACGAGTTGAGTTTAGAGTGTTTCCGCCAGCATCATCCAGCTAAGTTCACTGAGAAGTGTCTCCCTGATGAGGTGGAAATGACTCAAGTATTAGACGAGTGTGTGACGGAATTAGAGCAGCACAAGGAGCAACAACAACGGATACCTGAAACGTAAGTGTAATATGGGAGGATGAATGGCGCGGTCTTGACGGATGTTAAGAATGGAGCCATGTGTTTTGTAAGCATTAAATTCAACAGAGCTTGGGATATACAAGTTCGGGTATCTCAGATTCAATTATGCTGCTTTATTGATTATATTCTCTGACGCGGTTAGTGGTATAATGTGTGTAGATACTTGAAGGATATAATTTTACGCACTCTTGTTTCATATTTGGAACATTATAAGAATGTGTTAGCTTAAGAGTATAGAGACGAGAGTTATATTCAAAGAAAGTAAATCTTATTTTCAGAAATAAGACAAATACCATATATTTCATTAATTTAGTCCTTTAAGGCCATGGAGACTACACATATTTTTCCAAACCTCATAAGTTATAACCAGATACCATAATATTCGTGTGAAGATGGTACCACACACGTTAAACGAACAAACATAAAAAGTAAAGCAGATAAATATTACAGTCCATAAAATACGCAAACAAAAGCAAATAAAAGATGTTCGGGGTTCGATCATTGCTGATCGTCAATATTACAGACCATTAAATAATATTTTTAATGAAAAAATTCTCGAGCTGGTTGTGGTGGTCTAAGGGAGAGCTCCGTCGAGGGAGCTCTGGTTCGGAATGTGAGAAGCATAGGTGGAGGGATCTGTCGTTCGTCTCTGTCGTCGTCAATGATGATAGGAACGGGGAACAAATCCAGCAACCTTGGCGTCTTCCTAATCACCCAGTCATATTCTTCCAACAAAGAAATTGTGTCAGTAATAGAGGAGGAGGAGTAAAATTCAAAACAAAGATAGAGGTGATCAAGGTTCTTACCATACATGTACAGCGGCAGCTGAGAAAAGATAGTACCAGTAGGGTCTATCTCCGCTTGAAGGCGCCTGACCCGATTCCCGTGATTGTTGAACCAGCAATGCACATTGTATTCACTGGCTTCTGCAAAAGCCCTTAGTCGAGACGCAATCTCGACGACTTGAGCTCTACTTGGGTGTGTGACCCCGTAATTATAGATATTGATCATCAGTTTGACCTGATCATCGGTTGGTCGCCACCGCTGACTGGTGTACCTCTCGGACTCCATATCACTCATCTTTCCTCTCAAAGTATTTCTAAAGCATAAGGAAATAATAAAATGAAATAAAAAGAGCAAAACCAAAACGAAAATATTCAATGTTTTCCTTATTTATTTTTGTTTCTTTTAGGTTCTTTTTGTCCAAATCGGTCCTTGTTGTTTCAGTGTATAATCTCAGATCTGTTTCACGGTCCTCGCAAAGGTTCCTAAACGGATCTATGTCCATCTGTCTTTGTCCATATTGTCCATATCCGGTTCATACAAATAAATTTTCTCTTTTTAAGTTTTCTGTTTTTATGGGGTACGTGGCGTTGTTCTACCCGATTGTCTCTGCCATACCTCCAAACGGAGGGAGATTAACGTCTGGTTTCCAGCCGATATACCCCTTATCTTTGTTAAGACAGTGTGTTCTTAGTTTTAGTTAATAAAAGGAAAATAGAAGAAGAAGAAGAAAGCAAATGCAGGAGCAGAAGTAAATAACAAAACGGAAAGTAAAGAAGAGAGCAGAATATAAATGCGGGAAATAAAAGCTCAGAAAAGAAAAAGAAAATTAAAGGTACAAGAAAGGAAGCAGAAAGAAGAAAGGAAAGAAAAGAATCGAGAAGTAACGAAGAAGGAGAAGCTGGGTAAGGGAAAAGAAGAGATAAGAGAAAAGAAATACTTACTCGAGGCGGAGCAAAGCCCAGGAACTTGAAGATTGAAGCTTGCCGGAAGACTCTCCGATCTCCAACTCTCGGGTGTTCAGATCCCACAAGCTCTCACACTTAGAACTCTCGATGCTCAGATCTCACTGGCACAAAAGGATTGCTTGCAAGCTCTCTCACGCGCTCCAAAATCTCTACGTCTCAAAGTGTCACCCAACGCGGCTAGCTCCTCCTTTTTATAGCTAAAAATCTTACTGTGTCCACAGTTCCGGTCATGCATACCGGAGTCTTCAATAGTTTCGGTTAAAAAAAAAAAATGTGGTAATATCTGATTCTTCACATTTTGAAAATATGAAATATTCAATTTAGTCATAGTAGTTTGAGTAATAAATTTTCGAGGACGAAAATTTTGTTGTTGGGGAGAATGTCAGGATCCATTTTTTTTTATTATTATTTTAAAAGAGATAGGGGGAGAAAGCAGTGACCAGCAGCCCATAGAAAGAGGAAGATTTTCGCTTTATTTGGGAAATGGAGAGATGCATGCTGATTTGAGAAAGCTTCACGTGAGAAAGAAGAGGAGCCCACAATTGGAATGGTGTGCAAAAAGTTTGAAGAAGAAGACAAGGTGGCAAAAGCAGAGGCTCACGGGTTTGGGAGGCTAGAAATTCACTGCGAGAAAGATTTGCTATAAGATGCAAGCATAATCAGAGAAGCAAGGGAGGCAACATTTGAAGGAGGAGCACAAGGGAGAGCAGCTGGTCACGGCTTGGATGAAGCATGGAAAAGAGAAGACAACAACCACCTTGGATGAGGAGAAATGGAGCTGCAACGGTTGAAGGAGTCTTAGCCTGGAGTAGAAGCACCACACGCTACACTCTTTGGAGTTGGAAGAATGAAGAAAAGAGGCATGGCAGCAGCTCACGTCTTCAGGAGAGAAGTCTTCAAAGCCAACACTTAGAGCACATCCCGCATGGGTACAGAAAATAAGACAAGCTGAGGTGGAAATTGGAGGGGCCCAAAACCTTATTTTGTTTGGCATATCTAGTAGCATTTCGGAAGAAGATCCCTAAAAACGGGGCTGCAAATTCAGACAAAAACAAATGTGAAAGCAAAGAAGTTCACGGTGCTGCAGTTACTGACTGGAAGGAAGAATACGCACGTTACCCTTGAGGAGAAGAATCGCCCAGCATGCAGCCACCACATTCACGTTGATTCCAGAGAAGATAAGAGAAGGTGCACGCTGAAGAAGTGAAACTCACGTCTGGCTGGATGGATGAAGGAGGAACGTGAGTTTGGATGTGAGAAAGTGTTCCTGGAAATGAGAAAGTGCTTTGCCAATGAAGAAATCAAACACAAATGGATGGGTCTCTGCCTTTGTCACGCCGAGGAGCACAAAGATAGTGGAATAACGAGCGTTGGTGATAAGGATTTGAGTATAGAGCGTCTGTGTGCGCCTGTGAACGTTTGTTCATTTTCCGGGTAAGGGAAGCTTACTTAATTTAACTGTTTTTGATGTATGTTATGTGTAAACGTTCGTTATTTTGACTGTATGAAGTTGTTATGATTGAGTTATGTGAACGTTCGTTTTTATGGAATGAAAATGATATATGACTATGTTACATGTGATGCATGAGATGTTGGGTGGAATAGAATATATGAAATCTGAGATTTTGGGTTGATATGAAAGAATGAAAGTATGTGATTTCAATGAGATTTTGAACTGGAATGTATATGGAATGAAATAATAAAACACTCCCCTGTAATTACGTACGTTCATTGCTGAACGGTCTCTGACCGTTCGATTTTTCTGATGAAAATAACCGAAGTGGGATTCGTTCATTTGGATCAATCCCTTGTTGAGGACGAGCGTCCTCGTGTCTAAAGGCTATGCTTGAGCGTTCGGCCAAGTATTGTTGAATATGGTATACTTTGATAAATTCCCTTCTGTTGTATGCATATGTGAAACAGTGTATTTTACCACTCGTAAACACTTCTTCAAAAGTCCCTTAGTATATTTATCAATTCTGTATTTTAAGTTGTTAAACGTTCGGTCTCACACCTGATGATCGTACTTAGGAGTGTTCGGTCTTATACCGAACGCTCATTTTAAAATTGGAATTCGGTCTCATACCGAACGTTCGTTGGAATTTGGTGTTCGGTCTCCTACCGAACGTTCGTTCAAATTGGAATTCGGTCTCATACCGAACGTTCGTTGGAATTTGGTGTTCGGTCTCCTACCGAACGTTCGTTCAAATTGGTGTTCGGTCTTAGATTGAGCGTTCGTTCTAATTGGTGCTCGGTCTAACTCTGAGCGTTCATTATGATGGTGCTCGGTTTGAACTGAGCGTTCGTTCCAAAATTGAGGCTCGGCATTATTTTGAGCACTCGTACTATTTTCTACAGCGTTCGTCCAATGAACAGTACCAGACTTTTAAACCGTTCGTTCTTTGATTCGAACGAGCGTTCCTTTTGGGTCTCATTTCACAGCGTTCGTCCTCGGACTTATTGGGGACAGAACGTTCGTTTTTGATGGTTTTCTTAAGAATGATGAAAATGATAATGGAATGATGAATAATGAATGATGAACAGTTTATGAGATGAAATGAAAATATGAATACATGATGAAAAGTGAATGATGAAGAGTATATGAGATGAAATGAAAAGTTATGATTTATGAAAGAGCGTTCCAAGGAGGAACGACTCAGAATTTGATTATTGAGATTTGTAAAGTATGAATGTGGGAAGCTTAGCCGGTTGTTCATCCTGATATTCCGTGAGTACTCGTCCTCACGTAGAGGCAGTACGTCATGTGTGGGAATGGCAGGAGGTCCTAGTCCTGATGATTATTGGACAGATAGGATTAACCTCGGGTGGCAGCTGATGAGAGTTCCAGTTACTACATCACCCGGGTGCACGAACACCGAAGCTACACAGATTTCATACAGTCCGGACAGTCAGTCGTGTTGAGTTTTATTTAGTGAGTAAATTAAAGTGGGTTGTTATGTAATGAATGTGTATGTTGAAATATGCATGTATGATGAATTGTTTACTTGAAATTCTATGTTGATGCATGAGTTAAATTATGTAAGCTTACCCTTTCGTTTCCTTGTGTTGTCTATTGTCCTTGTACGTCCGTCTTGTCATTGCAATGATCATCCGTGTGGATGTGAGCAGAGGGAGACGAGCGTTTGGAAGAGGCGCTGAATGAAGAGAACCTGGTTAATGTCGAAGTGAAGACCGAGCAGTGAGGCGCTCGGCCAGTTATGTAGCCTGTATTAGAGTGGTCGTTCGACCTACCTACTCGTTTTCTTTTAAGTTCGACCGTTCGGTAATTATACTGTGTAACCCGTTCGGTCAGGTTTTTATTTATACGTTCGACTTCAGATTGTGATTCGTGTTGTAAGGCATACGGCTTGGCTTTTGTTTTTAGTGAAAAACTGTACTGAATTATTATTAAATGTGATTTTCTGAATTTATAGTGCTGACTGTATTTTTGGGATGTCACATCTGACAACTTTTAGATTCGGTGGTAATATTTTTTTTTATTATTCATTGTACTGTAATTTTCTTTGGCTTATATATAAGCTCTTACATTATGTGCAGGTTACAATTCCATTAGGATATCATGATGGTTGTTGTGTGTCTGTTTCATTCGTCTCTTTTCATGGAGCTGATAAATTTCTTTTGGATACGGTCTTGGATATTTATTCAACTCTTCGAGAACGAGTTAGTGTTGATTCTGATTTGTTGTCATTACCTGATATTAGTGGCAACAGGGAAACTTCTGAACTTTTAAAAGAGAAGGTTAGATTTCACTGAGCAATTACTCTAGGTCACATATTATTTCTCAAAAAGTTTGTTGGTTTATTTATTTGGTTAATCTCATGATTTGAAGTTGGATGCTGCCAAACTTGGTCTTTGTGTTGCAAATTGAAATGTTTGAGGTTTTTGGATAATCTTAGAAGTGAGTTTTAGATTCAACTAAATCTTATAAAATTGGTTTACAAGAAGAGATTCGCATTTTATTAGGAATCTGGGTAAGAATCCTAACTCACTCACTCTCTAACACACACCAGTAAACACAAGTCAAGAATTGAGTAAAAGTTGTATTGTATTCACAGCCAAAGAATCAAGAATACAATCTATAGACCAGGAGCTTAACCTCCTTCACCAAGTTCAAAACCGGTCAACCCAAATGAGTGCAGTAACTAACTAACTGAAACTACAAAAGAGGTCCCTTATATAGACCTTTTCCCGCCCCTCTTAACTGTTCAACAGTTAAGTACTCTTTCTCACTTTCCTACTCTCTTCCTTCTTTCATACACCCTCCACGTCCTAACATTACTCCCTCCTGAAAATCAACCTTGTCCCCAAGGTTGAACTCAGGAAACTGTTCCTGCATTGTCACCCTGTCTTCCCAAGTGGTATTATCCGCTCCTCCTTCTTGCCATTCCACCAATACTTGCTCCCTCTGGTCCTCCCCTTGCTGTTGGATTCGTCTCTCTAGGACCTTGGCCGGCCAGCAAGATGGCCCATCCATTTGCAAATCCGCTGGCAAATCTTTCTCCACGTTTCTCGGCCCTATGGCCAGTTTCAGCTGGGATACATGAAAAACAGGGTGGATCCTTGCAGTCTCTAGTAGTAACAACCTGAATGCCACCTCTCCTACCTTCTGGATGACCCTGAATGGCCCATAATACCTTGCTGCCAATTTTGGGTGCAGTTGCACGGGCATGGACGATTGTCTATGTGGTCTTATCTTCAAATACACCCAGTCATCCACCTTTATAGTCACTGGCCTTCTCTTCCGATTGTCCGCGCGGTGTAAGGGTGTTTGAGAGGGATGAAATGTCCATACTTGCTTAGACGGTCGACTACAACTAGAATGGCGTCAAACCCCTTGGACTTTGGAAGCCTCACAATAAAGTCCATGCTGATATCTTCCAGATGGCTTGGGGAATGGGCAGAGGTTACAGCAGACCTGGGGGATGCCGCCAAGTACTTATGCTGCTGGCACACTGCACATCCAGTATAGGGACTGCGCTACCCTCCTGTAGGTGTGATACACATCTGAGTGGCCCCCTGTTGGAGTCGCATGAAACTCTGCCAACAGTTTCGGAATCCATTCTGATTTAGCCAAGATGACTAATCTTCCTTTATAGTGCAGTCACCCATTTTCCATAGTAAAAGTCGAATGCTTTTCAGGATCTTGGGTAATGTCTTCCGTAATCCTTCCCAACTCTTCATCCTCTTCCGCTTCCCTTAGCACTTCCTGGAAATCCTTCCAGTAAGGTCTTATCATCACCTTCAACTCCTTCTCCATCCCCTTAGTATGATTGTCGGCTCCCTCCTCCGTTCTTCCATTTCCTTTCGTGACAAAGCATTTGCCACCTTATTAGTGGCCCTCGTTCGATAATCGATCTCAAAATCGTAGCCAAGTAGTTTGGCAATCCAGTGTTGTTGAGCTTGGGTTGTTATGCTCTGTTCCAACAAATATCTCAAACTATTTTGGTCAGTGTGTACTACAAACTTCTGACACAGCAAATAAGGACGCCAATGTTGTATCGCCATCACCACCGCCATGAGCTCCTTCTCGTAAATCGACTTCCCTAAAGTCCCCTCTGATAGTGCTTTGCTAAAGAATGCTATTGGCCTCCGATTCTGCGTTAGCACTGCTTCGATTCCTACCCCCGAAGCGTCGCATTCCACTTGGAAGGGTTGCTTGAAGTCAAGTAACGCTACCACTGGGGCTGTCGCCACCACTTCCTTTAATCTCCCCATTGCACTCGTGGCCGCCTCCGTCCATATGAAATTGCCCTTCTTCAACATCTCGGTTAGAGGTCTTGCTATCTTGCCATAATCCCTAACAAATTTGCGATAATATCCGGTCAGACCCAAAAACCCCCTCAACGCTTTCAGTGTCTTTGGTTCTTCCCATGCAACGACCACCTCCACCTTTTCGCTATTCATTTCTACCCCTTCCTCCGTTATCACATGCCCCAAATATCTGATCGAGGTTTTCCCAAATTCGCTTTTCCTTTTATTAGCTACCGACTGCTGTTGCTGTAATCTGCCCGACACGGTACACACTTGCTACAAATGCTCTGTCCATGTGGCGCTGTAAACTAGATGAGCACGAACTTCCTTAAATACGGTCTGAACAACTCGTTCATGGCGCTATGGAAGGTGGCAGGGGCATTGGTGAGGCCGAATGGCATCACCAAAAACTCATAATGCCTCGAGTGCGTCCTAAACGTAGTCTTTCAGATATCTTCTTCCCCCATCTTGATTTGGTGGTACCCGACTTTAAGGTCCACCTTTGAAAAATACCACGCCCCTCTAAGCTCGTCCAACAACTCCTTTATCACCGGGATGGGGAACTTGTTTGGGACCGTGGCTCTGTTGAGAGCTCGGTAGTCTATACAAAATCGCCAACTACCGTTTTTTTTTTCTTTACTAGAATTACGGGACTCGAGTAGGGACTTGTACTCGGTCTAATAATCCCAACTTTTAACATTTCTGCCACCTGTCGTTCGATCTCTTCCTTCATGACATGTGGATAGCGGTATGGACGAACATGTACAGGATCCGCCCCATCTTTTAAAGTGATTTGATGGCTCTCTTCCCTGTCAGGTGGGAGTCCCTAGGGTTGCCTAAAAACCCCCTCATACTTTTCCAGAATTCCCCCCATCTCTTTCTTCTACTCCTTTGTCAGCTCTCTTTCTCCACTATCCTCTCGCCCCTGATCCCTGCATTCCAGACTCCAAACCAGGGCCCAGGTTTCTACCCTGTTCATCTTCAATAGAGTTTCTGGTTCGGCCACCCTTCTCTCTAGTGTCGGGTCTCCCCTAATGATAACTCTTTTCCCTGCCTGTTGGAACGACACGATTAACTCCCCCAGTTCACCGTAATCTTCCCCAGCTTGGCTAGCCACTCCACTCCAAGGATCATGTCTACACCACCCAGCTCGAACAAGTAGAACTTCTCTATGATCTCTACTCCCCCATACTGACTACCACCCTTGGACACCAACCTCGGGTCCTCTTGTGGCCATCCCCCAAACTTGATACGGAGGGGTGTCTTCCTGGTCAAGCTTCAGCTCCTCCACCAACCCTCGGTTGATGAAGTTGTGACTTGGACCACTGTCCACTAATATCAGTATCTCCTTTTCCCCTACTCTTCCCTGTAGCTTCAGCGTTTTGGGTTGGCGGAGAAAGCAAATAACTCCATTCGGGGTGGCTCTGCTACTTCCTCTCCCTTCTTCTATAACTCCCTCTTCATCCTCTGCCAACACTACCACCCGTATGCTTCTCTCAGGGCATTGGTTGCCAGGGCCAAAAGGGCCTCCACACCTAAAACACCTCCCTTCTTCCCTCCTCCTCAAAAACTCTGGGTAGGGTAGGTTTCGCGAATTTCGACCTCGGTTACCACTTCTCGTCGGGCTGTCACGCCTTACTGATCCGACGGTCTCGGTTGGGGCCGTTCTTGTTACTCCTAATGGGTTCGGTTTTCACCACCACCGCCCCTCCTCTTGTCGTTTGACCCCAAGATTGGGTATTCTTGGGTGCTGTCCAACCGCTCAGACCTAACCCATGTAGCGCCTCTTCGACATCCTGCGCGATTTTCATTGCCGCCATCAAATTTCGCGGATTGTGTGGCCGTATTTGGCACTGCAGTTCCTCTCTTAGGCCCGCCAGAAAATATCCCAATAGCTAGTCGTTCGAAAACGCCTTCGTTTGTCTAACCAACGCTTCGAAATCCCGCACATATTCCTCCACGGTGCTCGTTTGTCTTATCGCCGCCATCCTCTCAAAAATACCTCCTCGATTACGACTGTCAAACTTGATCAACAAAGCCTCCTTGAGCCCCTCCCACGAGCGGTCACTCGCTTTCTCTTTCCAAAACTTAAACTAGTAGTCAACGCTTCCTTCCATGCTAAGGTACGCCAGTTCAACCTTCTCTGCCTCTGCTACTTTCTGAATTTCAAAGAACTTTTCTACCCGATTAATCCAATTCAGAGGGTCCGGTCCTTCAACGGTGGGTAACTCCACCTTTTGTCTCCAATTGAGTTACCCATCCGCTCGTTCCCCGTCTCTCTCTGTCCACCTCGTCCCTCTGTTGGCCATTGATCGACCCCTGACTACCGTTGGAGTTCTCTTCCGTCTGTTTGCTTCGCGCACCCATGATGCTCATTAGTTCTTGGATATCTTTGCTCATCGCAATCGAATCTTGACGGTTCGCCGCTGATTTCGCCTTCAAACCGTTCATCGTCATTTCAATATGCTCCAACCGTCCTTCCACCCCGTTCATTCTTCCTTCAATTCGGTTCTCCAACGCATGCAACTTCCCTTCCATCTTGTTCTTCCTCCGATTGGGATCCGGCAGGTAGGACCACTTTTTTAGGAATTTCGGTAAGAATCCTAACTCACTCACTCTCTAACACACCAATAAACACAAGTCAAGAATTGAGTATGAGTTGTATTGTATTCAAAGCCAAAGAATCAAAAATACAATCTATAGTCTAGGAGCTTAACCTCCTTCACCAGGTTCAAAACCGGTCAACCCAAATGAGTGTAGTAACTAACTAACTGAAACTACAAAAGAGGTCCCTTATATAGACCTTTCCCCGCCCCTCTTAACTGTTCAGCAGTTAAGTATTCTTTCTTACTTTCCTACTCTCTTCCTTCTTTCATAAACCCTCCACGTCCTAACACATTTACTCATATATATCATTTGATCATATCTCTAAATGAGGTGAGATTTCCAAAACACTCTCACATACCAAAAATGGAACATCTCTAGTGTGGGTTAGATATTTCTAGGTGGTTTGATAGCGGTTGACCTAATAGGCTAACAAATCTTGCTAGTACAGACTTTGATATTGTCTTAGAAAACAAAGATAGTAACTACTTTATTGATTAGGCCCATGAACTGATTGAAAATATGACTTCTAGTGATAATGATGTTCAAAGTGAGAGAGGTGAACCTCAAAAGAAAGGTATGTTTAAACTTCAATCCCAAGATGCTTTGTTTGCTCAAAATAAAGTTATGACTCAGCAGCTTAAATCCTTGATGAAGAAACTTTCCCAATTGCCAAAAGAGCTTCAAAATGTATCTCAGGCTCAACATCAACCATTTGTGCAAGGTTGTGAATTGTGTGGTGGTGATCACCAAAATGGACAATGTGTTGTTCAGTCTACTACTAGGGAAGGGGCGAATTACATATTACCTCTAATTGAGGCATCTAACATTAATTTTGTGTGAGATTTTAATCCTCCTAAGAAAATGTTAAGTTGAGTGGGAGCATCAAATCTATGTGTAGGGGTCTTTCTTAACAATGATCCCAAGTTTGTCTCAATGACTCCTCAGGTTCTTGTTGAAAAGATGAGATCTCTTGTTTATGAGATCTTTTGTTTTCCTTTGTTGATTTTAGATTGAGGAAAATACTTATCCAGGAATTTAGCCACAACATCCTCCCAAATAGTTAAGCTCCCTTCTGGAAAAGAATTTAACCAGAGTTTGGCATTGCTAGCTAGAGAGAAGGGAAAAAGGCCAAGTCATATTGCCTCATCTAACATTTGATGTATTTTCACAATGTTACAAATTTCTAGAAAAGTGGCCAAACGTGTGTAAGGAATCTCTTGTGACAAACCATTAAATTGATTACTTTGGACAAGATGAATCAAAGCTGGCTTCATTTTCATATTAGCAGCATTCACCACTGGACGGGGTATGCTATTAAAATTCAAAGGTGTTGAGAATGAAGCATAATCTTCCAAGGTGCGGTGACCTTTATCTTGTCCATCGTCCTGATTTCCTGCCACTTTCTTATCCTTAAGTTTAGAAGAAGAAAGAGTGTTTGAGGTAGAACTTAAACTAGCTTCCCTAACTTCTCTTTTTCTATTTTGTCTCCTACGCCTACTGTTATTCCTACGAGCTGTTCTCTCTATTTTAGAATCAAACAAGTTTTCGGCTTTTGTTTTGCTTTTCATGCAGAACAAACAGAGCTAGACTAAGCAACCCAAGGAAATAACTAAAATCAAAATACAACCTATCTACCAAAATTAAAAGACAATGGATGTATAGATAATGAAACAAAATTGAAATTGGTAAACAATCAAACAATTGGACTAACAATAACAAGAAAATCCCCGACAACGACGCCAAAAATTTGATAACTTTGTGGCAACTATACCAATTTGTTACAAGTAGTAAGTGTAAGTACAGAGTATCGTTCTCCCAATTATGCTGTCTAATTGGACTCATTTACCAAAATCAATTTAGTTATGATAAAAGTAGAATTCATATTAGTTAAATTGTATTGAAATAAAAAAGAACTTTAAAATTATGATTTAAAATTTAAAAGGAAGCTTCATTAGAATTGGGTTCCTGAATCACTTTACAATAACATTCTGGACAATATTTCATACGTTCAAACATTCACATCATTGTATACTTGGTTCAATTCCTTAAATCAAGTTCTAAATATATATGTTAAATTATTAATTCCTTAATTAACTTAACATAATTTGCATTAAAATTTGATGCTTAAGAATGACCAGAAGAACATACGTTATTCCTAACATCGTTCCTTTTGGTTGTTCTTTCTTATGTCCACATTTAATTTCACTTTCCAGTAAACACAAACATTTAGAATTTCATTATACTATCATATAATGACAAGAAACACAAGAAGAGCATTTGAACGCACTATATATCAAACAGGAAAATTACATCAAAATGAGTTCAGTACATTCAATTCTAATGAAGTAGACTTCTAGTTACTCCTAGTCATATAGAACGTACACATTTGAAGCAATTCCTTGCAAAAATGATGTCTTGATATCTTGAAGTAGCCTCCGGCTCTGAAGTTTTTCGCATTTTTCTTTCCCAAGAACTAACTCTTTTTCTGTCTTTCTTGAATTAAAAACCAATTTAGATTTAATTAATTCACTCAGCGCACAATTATGCATGCGCTGAGCGAAAACTCAATTGCTAATGCTTTAATTGACCTAATTCGCTCAGCGAGTTGTGATGGTACGCTAAGCAAATAATCCTCCTTGTAGCCTGAGCGAATGATGACTGGCTTAGTGGGAAACTGCAGACAACACTCCAATGATGTACAAAATTCCTATACCAAGGACTACACAACTTTCTTACTCACTATTACAATTTTTATACGAGGAAAACACATTGTTTCATGAATAAGCACAACTTTGAATTAATTAATAAGTATGAAAACAAGTATTTTTCATACTTATCACCTTGGTGAAAACCCACTAGCTTTGCTTGGTTTAATTTAAATCAGTTCTGTCGAATTTGAACTTGAATGTTAGGCCTAAAAAATTTGTCCTGCCTTATATATTTTTAGCCTTTGGTGACCATTTGTCAACTAGCCTTGAGTTTCTCCAGCAGCCCATTCACTTATAGAACTGGATCTATCAGCTCTACACGATAAAAAACCAAATCTGTAAAAACTATTGTTCTATAAGCATTTAGACCAGTTGGAGTATGAAGTCCAAAACAGATTTTAAGGTCAGGTCTTTCATTTGGAATATGGTACATTAAAGAATTCAAATGAACAACATAGAGCTCTGTGGCTTGATATCTTCGCAATGTGTGGTGTTTTCTTGGTACATGTTCTTCACCTGCACTTGCATTGTTCTGATGCTGTTTCATTATTTTTCAATTATGGTTTATTGATTTTCTCTTTTGTAATTATTTTCTAGTCAATACTTTTCTTCTTTGATAGCTAAAAAAGATAGTTCATATCAGTTTGAAAAGGTCATTTGGAAGCATATATATGTTTAATGTTAAAATTGAAGGCAATGGCACTTAGTAGTAGTTCTGATGCATAAAGCTTTTTGAATTGACATTTTTGTGACGTGTGGTATTTTCTTGGTCCATTTCCCTCACCTGTACTTGAATTGCTTTGCTGCTGTTTCGTTATTTTTCAATTATAGTTGATTGGTTCACTCTTTTGTAATTATTTTCTCATCTTAATGATTTTCTTCTTTTGATAGCTAAAAGAACTAGTTCAGATTAGTTTGAAAAGGTCGTTTGGAAACATATGTATGTTGAATCTTAAATTTGAAGACCATGGTACATAGTAGTTCTGAGTTGTTTATGTATTGAATCTGCCAATAGGGTAATTTGGAAAAGATTCAAAAGATTATTGACACAGGATAACTCTTGGAAGCGTCAATTATTGAAAATTTTTGAGGCTCACATGTATCATAATTGCAGTCTTTTGAGAGAACGACCCTCTATATTTTTTTAGGAAAGAAAATGAGAGAGAAGATTTTGAAATGTGAATTGAAGAGAAAATGGAAGGAAAGAAAATTTTGAATGTTTTTCCCTATGGGTCAATCTTTTCTACTACCAAACAAAAGTAATTAATCCCCAAACTATCCTTAAAGACCATAGAGATCGATATTTGGGTGACTAGAAAAAAAATTGTGTAATGGATATCAATAGCAATTATTATCCCCAAACCTTTTTTTCACATAAGAAATCAATATATAGCCGTTGTTCATCCGAACCTATGATGAGCAACTCAAATTTTATCTTGGCATCATATAACAAAATCATGCTTAGATTCATTTGCTTTAAGAGTAAATAGTGGTATAAACCTTGGATGGATAATTTTATATAAGCCGCCATAAAGACATAATTTTCAGGGAAATGTAGCATTTAAAGAAAAGCAATGGAGTAAGGCACTCAATTACTACACCGAGGCCATCAAATTGAATGGGACGAATTCAACATACTACTGCA
The DNA here is from genome assembly GCA_034642375.1 of Vigna nakashimae. Taxonomy (NCBI): domain Eukaryota; kingdom Viridiplantae; phylum Streptophyta; class Magnoliopsida; order Fabales; family Fabaceae; genus Vigna; species Vigna nakashimae. The sequence continues at coordinate 16,774,263 of CM067760.1, read as the reverse complement.
ATCGAGCAGCTGCTCATTTAAAGTTAGGATGGTATAAGGTTTATCATATTTGTCAATTGGTACTGTGATATTTTGCACCATTTTTGTTGAATTTGGATTCTTTGCTAGGTTTTTTTTGTACTATTCCTCTGTTGTGCTTTCAAAATACATTGATGGATACTGATTCTAATGTTTTAAAATATATTAAAAAGAGTTTTAATATACCAATATCAGTCTAATTTTAATGTTCAGCAGATAACTGCCCTAAGAGAACTGCATTAAAACACCCAGTAGAGAATCTAATCTCATTTATGTCTTACTGGTATTTACCCTTTGAAATTATGCAGCTTTCAGGACGCTGCAGAGGACTGCAGTAAGGCAATATTGCTTGATAAAATGGTGAGAAAATGGGCATGTGAATGTGATAATGACTATGAATTTTTTTTATGATATCTAATTAAAGATATCAAATAAGCAGGTTATAAACAATCAACCGAATTTTCAGATAATTTACCGAAACATTTTGACGTTCACCGTGGGGCCGAGCGACATCTAGCTGAAACCACAAGGAACCAAGTGGAACGCTCGATCTCGACATTGCTACTCCGGATCAACACCAGGGACTTTCAAAGCAAAAGCTACACCACACGAATCATCATCTCTAGTGAAATTTTATCAACAAGATAAGTATTTTTGAAATATGAATATTTCATATGAAAATAAGAAATCTATCCGGATATTATTGTTTGAGTTTTATGATAAACTACAGTAAAGTATAAATATCTTATTGATAGTAGATATTTAATAACTATTTTATATAGATATTAAGTTATCTAATTGTTGTAACCGAAATATTTTTGGTTTAATTAAAATAATCAGAGATTATTATATTAGAGATAATTATCAATAACAATAATCTTGATGTAAAAATCAGAAAGATATCCAGGTACCTTTTTGAATCGGTCGTTCGGCCTCAAAGGTATTCGGCCACCATCCCAACATACCAAACCGAACGACAATCGAGGAAGAAGGGAACTCTAGTATAGACGACTGAGAGGTAAATCTCTCTCGGTTCAAACTGAAGACCAAGCGGTAAATCCCGCTCGGCCGAGAGGTAAACCCCTCTCGTTGAAACAAAAACCGAGAGGTAAATCCCTCTCGTCAACCAAAAAGTTGAAGACAAAGACCGAGCAGTAAATCTCTCTCGGCCGAGAGGTAAATCCCTCTCGTTGAAGAATAAACCGAGAGGTAAATCCCTCTCGTCAAACAAAAGGTTGAAGACAAAGACCGAGCGATAAAGACCTCTCAAAGCCGAACGGTAAAGCCCGTTCCCTAGGAAGAACTCCTAGGTCAAAGCCAAAGCAGAGAGGTAAAGTCCTCTCAAAGTCGAACGGTAAAGCTCGTTCCCTAGGAAGAACTCCTAAGTCAAAGCCAAAACAAAGAGGTAAAGTCCTCTCAAAGCCGAACGGTAAAGCCCGTTCACTAGGAAGCACTCCTAGCTCAAAGACCGAGTGGTAAATCCCTCTCGGCCGAGAGGTAAATCCCTCTCGTTGAAGACAAAGACCGAGAGGTAAATCCCTCTCAATTCATGTTGAAAGCCGAGAGGTAAATCCCTCATGGTTCATGTTGAAGGTCGAGAGGTAAATCCCTCTCGGTTCATGCTGAAGGCCGAGAGGTAAATCCCTCTCGGTTCATGCTGAAGGCCGAGAGGTAAATCCCTCTCGGTTCATGCTGAAGGCCGAGAGGTAAATCCCTCTCGGATCATGCTGAAGGCCGAGAGGTAAATCCCTCTCGGTTCATGCTGAAGGCCGAGAGGTAAATCCCTCTCGGTTCATGCTGAAGGCCGAGAGATAAATCCCTCTCGGTTCATGTTGAAGGCCGAGAGGTAAATCCCTCTCGGTTCATGTTGAAGGCCGAGAGGTAAATCCCTCTCGGTTCATGTAGAAGGTCGAGAGGTAAATCCCTCTTGGTTCATGTTGAAGGCCGAGAGGTAAATCCCTCTCGGTTCATGTTGAAGGTTGGGAGGTAAATCCCTCTCGGTTCATGTTGAAGGTAGGGAGGTAAATCCCTCTCGATTCATGTTGAAGGTTGGGAGGTAAATCCCTCTCGGTTCATGTTTACATGGAAAGCAAGCTTCTCACTACAGGAAAAACAACCTCCCTCAAACTCGTAAGTCCTATAGTTAATCATGGCTAAAGCCGAATGTAAGATCCTTGAAAATATTTGTAAGTTAAATGCTAAAAAAAAAAATGATGAATAGTAAATTGTGAATAGTAAATTGTGAATAGTAAAAAGTGAATAGTTAAAAAAAAAATAAAAATAATATTTGGAAAGGATAAGTGTTCCACGTAGCTTTGAGATCAGAATTCATCAAATTGCAAATAAAAAATTATTTTTGTAATAGTAAAATGAATAAAAAAAATGAATAGTTAAAATGAATAGTAAAAAATGAATAGTAATTTGTTTTGCTATAAATAGCCAAGGGGGGAGGTTGAAAATTTACACAAAAGAACTTAGAAAATTTTTGAGAGAAGAGAGTTGGAAGAATTTCTAATTTCAAAGGGGGTATTCTGGAAGTTTTCAGAGAGAGAGGAGATTAAGTCTGTAATAGAGGTAAGGGAAGCTAACTTTGAGTATTTCTTTTTGTATTATCTTGAGTCTTGAATATACTATATTTTTCTTTTGTCTGATTTTAAACCTTGAATATGGAGCATTTTGTTTCTGTATGATCTTGAATTTTAAATGAGAATATGCTTTTGTGTTAATATCCAAGTGTGATAGTTGTAAAATGTGATGTTGATTATGTTATGCCAATTGTACGTTGTTAGTGGTTTATTTTTGTATTTTGGAAGGATTAGAAATTGTCTAACCGGCTCTACCAGATTCAATTTCTTGTTTCCCCAAACATTTTATTGTTTTCCTTATTTATTTTATTGTATTTTGGAAGGATTAGAAATTGTCTAACCGGCTCTGCCAGATTCAATTTCTTGTTTCCCCAAACATTTTATTGTTTTCCTTATTTATTTTATTGTATTTTGGAAGGATTAGAAATTGTCTAACCGGCTCTGCCAGATTCAATTTCTTGATTCCCCAAACTTTTATTTCCTTCCTTATTTATTTTATTACATTTTTGGAAGGATTAGAAGTTGTCTAACCGGCTCTGCCAGATTCAACTTCTTATTTCCCCAGACATGTATTGTTCTTGTTATTTAATTATATTGTATTGTTGGATGGATTAGAAGTTGTCTAACCGGCTCTGCCAGATTCCACTTCTTGTTTCCCTATGAATTTTTATATTAAGATTATTTTTATGATTGTCAAATATTGTATTCTTCTATGACCATTTATAGTAATGTTTTATTATTGTTAATTGTTTATAATTATCTTGTATGAATTCTATTATGGATGTTTATTGTGATGAATTTATTGAATGAGTTTGTTGGCTGAAATTAATCTTGTTGGAAGGTTTAGAATAAGGGTTCTGTAGTAACTTGTATATGGGTATTAAATAGATATACAGATACTGTTTGAGGTTGTTGTGAGAGGAAGTAAAATTAAGCATTTTAAGATTTAGAGCATAAGAAAATAAGGTAGATAAATTAAATAAATAAATTGTTAATTATTGAGGACCTCCCTTTGTTGGTAGGATAGAGGAACCTTAAAAACCTGAGTTGGCACATCCCTGATCATAGAGCAGCCCTGGCCTGGTCCAGTCAGTTGTGACTAGTCATATGTGCTGGCGTCGAAGGTGAGTTTGATGCGTTCAGACATTTGGGTCCTCTCCGGTGACCAATTGGGGTAAAGAAAAATCTCTACTAGGATGAAAATAAAATAAAACAAGTTGATTGTAGATGCATAATATTATCATGGTAAAAATATCATATATTTTATTTATCATTACATTGAGCCCAGACTTTAGTATGTAGTTCCTAAGATATGTTGATATATTTTGGTTGATCCATGATCTTTGTTTGGTGAAAATATGTTGAGTTATACTCGTTATGGGCAAAATGAGTTTATAATATGAAGCATGATATCTGGCAATATGTTTAATTTATTGATACCAAAACGGGTTATTATGAATTTATGATTAAAGAATGAACATGATTGAGTTAGGTGGATAAGAGGGTATGAATTGTTGATTTTATGAAATGTTGGAATGGATATGAGAAATCATTACTTATGAAATGAGGTTTACTACCGGGAGTAGTATGTTCGAATTATACCATGAGAGTTTGGTATGAGCAAAGTAACACCTGAGGTTTATGAAAGCAGGCAGAAAGTGGTCTGACCATAAGGCTTTGACATAAACATATGATTCGTAAGTTTTATAGAAGCAGGCAGAGAGGGGTCTGACCATAAGGCTTCAGAAAGTAGGACATAGTATACAGGTGAGGCTTAAGGAAGCAGGCAGAGAGCGGTCTGACCATAAGGCTTCGTGAGTAAGCATGGTAAAATTGTAAGGTTTATGAAATTGAGGAAGATGATTTTGATAATGATGAATTAATGACATCGGGGTAATGATATTTTAGTAATTGTAGAAATACATGATTGAAATATTTTTATTACAAGTTTAATGATTGATATGATATGGTTGGCTTACCCTTATTTGTTTGTGCTATGATCATATAACTCATGTTATATGTGAATAGATAATGTTGCAGATGCGGTTGAAAAAGCTTAGAGATGAGAGAGATGCGGGGAAAAACTTTCAGGGATATTTTGTAAAAAGAATAAATTTGTATTGGAAAAATTATGTTGTGTAAAACTTATAAGTTGAAATTTGAATTTATGTTAAGTGGTGAAGACTATATTGTTTGAAGTTTGTAAGTTTGGTATTGTACTTTGAGAGAATTGAAATAAAGTTGGATTGAAGATAAGTTAATTTAGTCTCTACTAAAAGTAATACTCTTTAAAATATTAGGGTATTATACCGAACGCTCAACTTGCACTTGGGGGGCATATGTATCGTACCTGATGGAGACTGAACGGTCAACAGTCATAATCATTTGGTCCGTCCATCCAGGGCCAAGCGGTCCATGCGCTACAGCAGTATTGGGCCATAATTGGGCCAGCGGTCCAGCACGTGATAAAATAAAGAATATCTAATTAAAGATATTAATAAGCAGGTTATAAACAACCAACCGGATTTTCAGGTAATCTGTTTATATCTTATTTCGTTTATATTTTATTAGGCTTGTATTAGCTCAGGATCCATGAGATAAATTATAAATACAAAGTCAGGGCCACAAGCCAGGTATGTTTAACTCACGTTCAACTCATACTCTCAAATACTCAATAGTGATAGTCATTCACTAAATATTCAACCAAGAGTCGAGGCTCTTCAAATCACACGCTTAACTTGGGCGTCGGAGCACCTTTTGCAGGTACCTCCCCCTCCGGTCCAAATCGAAGACAGTTGAACGATCAAGAGTGTGGGAAACGGCTCGGACAGAAGAAAGGTAAGCAGCTCAGGCACTCCCAGCTTTAGGAAGGAAGAAAGACATGCCAGAAAGGTATGTTTCTCGGTCCCAAAAATATCTACCGAAACACTTTTAAATTTTAGTACTGATAATTTTTCTGTCCAACAGAGCGTTGCATATGACAGATCAAGTGCCCAAAAGACTGTAGGGTCTTTGTGATGCAGGTTGTCGCAGCCCGTCAAATTTGATTGCACGAAATTAATGCAGTATAAACTAGGAAATGACTCCTAGGTCGTCTCTCAAGGACCAATTGTGGGTTCAGTCTCAGATCAAACACGTAGTGGGGGGTTTGATAGTGTTTTTGTGATTCGAATTTTTGTGAAAGATTTTTGTGAATGTAAATGACGAAATTAAAATTAAAAATTAAACACAACCGAATATAAATGAAAACATTAAAATGGAAACTACAACAGATAAATATCCAAACACAATTCCAGCTGTAAAAATGCAACGCTTGAACTAATACATTAAATGAACAATATTGTCATCTATCCTATACATTCACCACCGAAAAGAAGAAAATCATTTCAACACATGATATAAAATATTTTAAGGCAAAATAAATAAAAGAAAATAAAACTTCTCTAGAATGACCCATTCATCTACCAAAAGAAATTAAAATTGCAATTGCTTCTAAAAAAACTCCTTGGCCGTGACACATCCATGTCCATTCAAAGAAAATTAAAATAATTTAAATGCTTCCCTTGGTTTCTCTTTGGCCGTGACAATTCCATGAGTTGCAACTAAAGCAAATTAAAATAATTGAAATGCTTCTTCTTGGTTTCTCTTGCCGTGACATTTCCGTGAGTTGGAACCGAAGTACATTAAAATAATTGGAATGCTTCTTCCTTCCAATATACACTTCCAACATCTATCATATTTTAATCACCACATGCTCCACCCATTTCCTAAAAGCAATTGGCTTGATTCCTTCTCTCAAATTCCACCGTGCAACTACTACTCCTATCTAGTTAAGTTGGCCATTCTCAAATAAATAAAAGAAATGCATCATGTCATGACCGTGGGCCACTTCTTCCTTTCTTCACGTGAATCACTCTTTTTTGCTTTCTAAAGTGGATGAATTCTTCTCCACATGGCAGCTGCATTCTCCACATAAATAATTCACTTTTGTCTCCTAGCTAAATGAAAGATGTGCTTCTTTTGCTGCTATAAACTAACATCCAATTCAAGGTGCTGCTGGACCATCCCATTTCATCACCTTGCTGCCTTTCCTTCCAGCCATATCATCTTTTTTTCCATGTTCAATAACCGTTCCATTCTCACCAAAAATCACTTCTCTTCACAAACGTAACACCTTGTTTTACTTATTATACTAAAGTGAATTCTTCTCTTCCTCTCCGTGTGCCTACCTCCAGCAAAGCAAACCAGCTTGTGTGGTTCCCTTTCCGTCCAGCAAAACTAATTTCACAACTCCAAGGTTGCACATGTTTCTCTTCTTCTTCTTCTCTGTACCGAGAGCTTCTTTCTCCAAATGAACAATTGTTTTTTTTTTGTTCTTTTTTATTAGGTGATGGCAGCCTACTTCTATGAAAGGTAAATCACCTCTTAACGTGTTGCTCTACTTCTAAAATGAAATGACTGAACGTGCTCCGTGGTTCTACACAAGACTGTATGCCTCTTTCCCAAAAAGTCATAGAATGCTAGAAGAGATTGTATAAACGTGCAGAAAAGCAAATGGGAAATGCAATCAGAATTCAACAGAAAGAATAAACATCAGTCATTCATTCTTCATGAAAAACGTTTTCCAGTTCTTCTCAAAGAAAAACATTCAAAGTAAAAAGAAACAAACAAGTGGTGACTGGCTGCCTCTTGGCCGTGTGCCTCCTTGCAGAACGTGACACCAGTGTTCTCATGCTTCCTTCATTCTCAATCCATGCTGGATGCAATCCTATGTCTATTCTCTATGAGAAGAAAAAGGGAATGAACACTGGAAGCTACTGAAAAGAAGGAGTTAAGAGTTTTTACTCTAGGCCGTGTGTTGTATCCTTGTGCCCATAGAGTAGCGGCTGGTCTCCCCCTAGCAGCTAGCTTTTTCCATTTTCTTCAAATCAATCGCCTCTTTTCTGCTCCCTGCTCCCTTGTGTGCTTGGACGTTATCTAGGCCATGGAATCTTTTTAGCCAGCTCGACGCACGGACATACTACTGCCACATATGCTGTGCATGGATGTAGCACTTCATCTTAGGTTGACGTGGTGTTTATTGTTGCTGTGTGCACCCAAAATTCAATCCGTGCATCTCCCTTACAATTTTCAATTGGAAATTAATATTTGCCGGCTTCTTTCCCTGTGTAAAATAAATTTCACTTTTGTTTCTCATTTTAGTTTAAAATGTAATTGATGAGAAATTTATCTTTGAGTCCTAAAATTATCCAACAATCTCCCTACAATTAATAATGTAAATAATTAACTTCAGATAATTCAAATTAATTAAAATAAGAATTTCTGATCGAATTAAGCACAATTCAGAAAAATGGGAAAATAATGTATATTTAAGCACAATTCCCTGATTAATTCTAGTGCAATAAACTAGGTGAAATGAAGAAAATAATGACTCATCACTCTGGTTGGCTGCAAAGCGTCAATGGTGATTCTGCAGTTGACTTTGAAAAGATTTATCATCTATTAGAATTTACGTATGACCTGTTGTAATAATGTTAGATTATTGCAAAAGAAAACGTTGGATTGCAACGGTCAAAACTTTAATTGCCAACAACGTTCAAATTCATTTTCTTAAATGTTCCAACGGTAAAATATTTAATGGTTTTTATTGTCTTTTATTACTTTTATATTTTCCTAATTCTATAAATAGAGAGCTTTTTCTCCATTCCAAAACACATCTCAATTCAGTCTTTTCTAATTCTCTTTTCTTCTTTTCTCTTCTAAAATTACTCTGAGTTTATTTTATACTCTTTTTAGAGCTCCTTGCTAGTTCTGAGATTCCCAAAAATATTATGTGAAGTTCATGTTGTATCTTGGGGGACTTGCGCAATACACTGCGGATAAGTCCTTAAGGACAGTGAATTTACACGCATCAGAAAATACTGCTCGTGACTATGTCAGCCTTTTTATACAACATGACCTTGAGAAGAGCAATGCTCAGACATTCAACGTGTTGAATTCAGGTGCTTTTGGTCTCATCAACACTGTAAGGCTCGATTTTACATCGAACCATTGAAGCCCTACTTGATGGAAGCAGCTTCACTCTTCAAGAATGAGCAGCTTCTCAGACCAGAGGTGGCAGCGGAATTGGAAAACGGAGATGTAGTTGGAGGCGCACGGAAGGTGTTTGATGAATTGTCTGGTGCGGTTTTGGAGTGTGTAGGCAGAGGTTCTAGCTCAGACGGCCTTCCAAGAGGGAAGGAAGCTAGAGGATAAGTGTGCTAAAGTGGCACAATGCAAAGAACTTGAAGAAGTAGTGGCTGGAAACAATCCAACAGCATTTCACTATATCAATTCAAGTTAACTTTTACAATGAATTAAGCTCTCTTTTATAGGAAGAGAAGCTTGAAAATGTGGAATGTATTCTGCATATTTACAATGTGCATAAGCTAAATGAAAATGTGCAGAATGTTGTTGGCCGTGTGTTGCACATGGAAAATGTGCTCATGTGAAGAAGTTGATGGTTTGGCTTGTGTTCCACGTGAGAAACATGTAAAATGTGGCTGGTTGCATGTTTCACATGGACAATCTTGGTGGCTGCATAATGGACATGGAAATTGTTGAATTTACTCTTCCAAAGGTGCTACACGGTTGGTTGCACAATACTTTCTTCTTGGCCTCTTTGCTTGGCAACTTTCCTAGGCACCTTCCAACCTTATTAATGTCCTACAAAACAATGTAAATGGAATTTAGTTAAAGAGAATCTATCTAAGACTTAGATAAGGAAATAGGTTTAGTAATCTTTATTCTACTTCCCTTTCTTTAGTCTTAGTGTTAGTTGATACTTCTTTGGATGGGTAGACCCTAAAGGGGTTACCATCATTCCCTCCCTCTTGAAAAACGATTTGTCCTCAAATCGGGAAGAAAGAAAGAAGCACAACTTTGGTTTGTGATTTCCTCCTGGATCAAAAATATATCTACAAACGATAGCAAAAATGAGTATGATGAAGAAGATGAAAACAAAGATATGAAGACAAAAGAAAAGTCTTGTATTTTTGAAAAAGATTTTCTGAAAATAAGTCTTGGAAAAATGGAGAATGCCATATTTCCAACTTATTGGATTTTTATCTTGGGTTACTTGTTTACACAAGGGTAACATTAACTCAAGTTTTGAATTGCCACATTTTGAAAAGGATTGCACAGAAAATGGGATGGCAATTGAGTTAAAAGAAAAATGAATAATGGAAGAGTGCATAATAAATGTAAAAGAAGTAAAGAATGAGAACCCTTCCCTTTTAGGTTCCATGGTGATGGTAGGAGTAGGAGTTGTCATTATTAGCAAGACCTCCTTCTCTATATTTTCCCCTTCTTGCATCTTTTCTTCTTCTCGTTTCTTTTCCTCTTCCCTTCTCTCTCTTTCTTGTCTCTCTTTTTCCTTTCTCTTTTCTTCTTCTCTCTTTCTTTCTTGTCTCTCTTCTTCCTGTTTCTCTTCTTCTCTCTCTCTTTCTTGTCTCTCAACATCTCTTTGTAGTTTTAATTCTATTTGCTTAGCTTGCAGCTCCTTAAGGTTAATCTTAAATTCTAGTTCTCTAATAAGGAAACCATTGTCATTTAAGCTTTCAAGAAATGTTTTTCCATTTTCAATGTAAGCTCTTAGCAATTGTAGGTTTCTCTTAATAGTTGAAGGCACAAACTCTTTTCTCATGCAAGATTTTAATTCAGACCAATTATGAATGGGAGATTTTCTACCTATCCTAACATGATATTGTCTCTCATCCCACCACTCTCTTGCATGCATTTCAAATCTAGATGTGTAGAGACTAAGGACATAAAATTCACTATTGTTAGAATGGAAATAGGATTCAGGTTTACTTTTTCTAGCAATAAATGGATGCATGTCATTAATGTCCTTTTCCCAAGCTAGGTATGTTAAAGCACCGATATCCACACCAAAGTATGGAATTTTTGCCCTAGCTTGTTTATACAATTCATCCTCCATCCGATCAAATTCATGATAGGAACAAGTCCTTCTTCTAGCTTCATCAAGTTTTCTTTTAATTTCTTTGAAAGTAATGGATTGATCAAAACTAGAAGACCGAGAGGACCTATATGAAGAAGAAGACCTATAGGAATCATAACAAGACATCAAAACTCTTTAAATTTTTGTGAAGGATTTCTAGAAAGGTTCTAGAGGTAAAAGTAACCAAATAGCTCCCAGGAAGGAGAGGTGAGTCTCAATGGACAAGCTTAAGAACCTTGTCCTTCCTAGCCAGAGTGTCTTTGGTTGTTTCTTACCTTAGTTTCTAGGTAGAAATCTTTCAAAAGCTTTTTAAATGCAAGATGAAATGCACCTAGAAACCAAATGAAGGTTTATCTATATGAAACGCGCTCCTAAGTATCACGGAGACTTAAAACATAAAAGTCAACAAGCAAAGTAAAGTAAAGCAAATGGAAATGAATGAGACACGGTCCTAAGTGAAAGTGCAAATGACACTTGGAGCCACTTGACACACTTTCACACTAAGAAGTGGAAACTAAACTATTACAATGTTTGATGGTGCACTTGGAATTGCTTGAAAAGCATTTTTCCAAGTCACTTTAAGTTGAAAATGAACACAAAATGGAAAGAAATTACAAAGGTTCCGTGATACCAAGCCAAAATTACAAGTAAAATTTTTACAAAAGTAGCAAAGCCAAGTGTGGCTGGTCCAAAATCATGAGCAAAAAGGTGGTATGGTTGCTGAAACTGCTGCTGAAATTGGTGCTGGAACAGCAAGAAAGAAGTGCACTTGAAGTCCAAGCTTGTGGCCTTTTTAACACCTCATCCACTTCCTAAGATGCTACCCCCTTGGAGCAAGGAATCTGAGGTAAAACCAGCTGCACCAATTCGTCACAGCACCCAAAACAAACACCAAACAGTCAACAAAAACCAACTGCTGCACCAGAAATGTATTTTCGCAGAACAAATTTTGGGCACAAATTAGAAGCCAAACAAGTTGAATCCAAGTGAACTTAAGCTTTGAAACACAGGAGGGACACTAAAGGAACCTAGGAGAGGCACTAGAACAGATTAAACAAGCAAGAAAAGACTCAAAACAGTAATGAAATTGTGTGCTTCGAAACTGTTTGATAAAATTCAAAACTGTTTGACAAAATGCCACAAAGAACAGTAGATTTTGTATTTTCTGGTTTTTGACCTTTCACATCTGGATTGCAGGGTTTAAATTGCTTTTTATGATTGCTATACACTTGCATAAGCATATAAATGTATTTGGAAACTTAAACCCAGCTTTTGCCAATCCAATAATGAAGATTTAAAGGTTGGACAAAATCAAACAGCACATAATTTGCATACTGCACCAGAAAAGTGATGTGAAAATGGTGCTTTGAGATGCAAAAATGAGTTGCAATGGTTTTATGGCAGAAATAATGGTTCAAACAACTTTATATGCTTAAATTGAAGGTGTTCAAACTGTCAAACAACAAGGAAAAAGACCACACCCGAAACTCACTGGTCCACTTACAAAAAATTAAGCAAATTCAATGGTTGGAAACTGATTTTGCAGTGCTGGTGGAAAATTGACCAATTGAACAGTAACTACAAGTTTCAAAAGTTAAAATACACCTGCACCAATGTTGAAACTGCACTGAAACATTCTGCATCCGAAAATGAATGGTCCACTTCCAATTTTAAGAAAAATTGATGGTTTAAATGGTGATTTGGCACATTGGCTGGAAAATGACCAAATGAACAGTATGCAGAAGTTTTAAATGGTCAAATAAACTTGCACAAATGGTTAAACTGTTCAGAGACAACCAGAGTCATCAAATCACCTCTTCTGTAGCCAAAAATGCAACAAAATAGGGTGGTTTAAAGAAGAAATCTACATATAGGCTTCTCAAGAACCATTTGAACAGTGCACACAAGTTGAAAATGACAAAATACACTTGTTCAATTGTTCATAATGCATAGAAACAGGCAGTGGCTTCATATGACAGTAGCAGTTGCTTAAAATGCAGAAAAATGCATTGAAAACTGCATCAGATTTGAGAAAACAGTGGAGTCAAAGCTGGATGGCTCAATCAAAGACTCAAAGAATTCTAATGCACTAGATCTAGCTTCAGAATTTTAGCTAGGAGATTTTTAAAGCCTAAAACCAAGCTAGGACAGTAAGCACGGTGCAAAATCTTATCAAAAACTGTAACAGCATTGTTTAGTGAATTTTGAATCAACTCAACTACTCATTTTGCAAATCTGTGATTGATTGGAGTTACTATCACTTGAGAGATGCTTAATATCACATAATAAACTTGTCCCAAGTTTTAGATACAAGAAAACTGGCAGAAACAGTAAGCACCAAATTAATCTAGAAGTGAATTTTGATGCAGAATTTGAAACCAGATTTTGACTAAATCAACCACTGACTTTGCTATTCTGTGATGAATATGAGGTGCAATCAATTTAGACACCTTTAAAATCATTAACCAGATTTGCACAAGGCTGTAAACAGAATTCAAGTGGACTAAATCAGCTGACACATGATTAAACCAGAAAACTATTTGATGCAGATTTGAAACTGGAAAACAAATGTAGCACTGCCTTTAGCTCAAATGATCAAAGCTAGACTTACTGTCATTGCTCTATAGATCAACATATAGCTAGCAAGTGCACTGGATTCAAGGACAAACAAAAGAAATCAAAGCTGCAACTGAGTTAAACATTGTGACAGAGGTAAAACTGCAAAAACATTTGCACAAGACTTGACAGAAACTGAAATTGATTTTAAAGCTGAATTTGACTCAAACAAACAAAGTGCACCGATTAAAATGATGAAGAAACACTAAGGAAAAGCAAATGCATGATTACAGCACTCACAGACACGAATTAAACCAAAACAGAATAAAAAAAATTTCTAAAACAGTGACAGAGTTTGACAGCACATGACAGAAACGAAAATTGAACAACAGAGAGGCTTATCTCTTGAAGACAAGCGTGGACGTGCTGGCTCTGACTACCAAATGATGGAAGCAGCTTCACTCTTCAAGAATGAGCAGCTTCTCAGACCAGAGGTGGCAGCGGAATTGGAAAACGGAGATGTAGTTGGAGGCGCACGGAAGGTGTTTGATGAATTGTCTGGTGCGGTTTTGGAGTGTGTAGGCAGAGGTTCTAGCTCAGACGGCCTTCCAAGAGGGAAGGAAGCTAGAGGATAAGTGTGCTAAAGTGGCACAATGCAAAGAACTTGAAGAAGTAGTGGCTGGAAACAATCCAACAGCATTTCACTATATCAATTCAAGTTAACTTTTACAATGAATTAAGCTCTCTTTTATAGGAAGAGAAGCTTGAAAATGTGGAATGTATTCTGCATATTTACAATGTGCATAAGCTAAATGAAAATGTGCAGAATGTTGTTGGCCGTGTGTTGCACATGGAAAATGTGCTCATGTGAAGAAGTTGATGGTTTGGCTTGTGTTCCACGTGAGAAACATGTAAAATGTGGCTGGTTGCATGTTTCACATGGACAATCTTGGTGGCTGCATAATGGACATGGAAATTGTTGAATTTACTCTTCCAAAGGTGCTACACGGTTGGTTGCACAATACTTTCTTCTTGGCCTCTTTGCTTGGCAACTTTCCTAGGCACCTTCCAACCTTATTAATGTCCTACAAAACAATGTAAATGGAATTTAGTTAAAGAGAATCTATCTAAGACTTAGATAAGGAAATAGGTTTAGTAATCTTTATTCTACTTCCCTTTCTTTAGTCTTAGTGTTAGTTGATACTTCTTTGGATGGGTAGACCCTAAAGGGGTTACCATCATCTACTGTAAAACATTCATTGTGTAACGTTGAATGCAACGTTAAAATATGTTTATCGCAAAAGAACGTTGTTGTGCAACGTACGTCCTTTTCAACGTTCAAAAATTTATGGTTGCAACGTCACAATCTTTATTAAGCAACGTTCAATTATTTTAAAGCTACAACATTCATTTTCTTTTGATACTAGGTGCTTTAGATGTTCTATAAATAGAACAACCTTTTTCATTGCAAAACACATCAAACTCTGTTTTCTCATTCTCCTCTCCTCTGTGTTTCACTCTTTAGCTCTTTTCTTCTTCTAAAAATATTTTGGGTTATTATTTTTATAATTTGTTCAGAGTTTCCTTTCTAGTTCTGAGATCCTCAGAAATTCTGAGAAGTTCCTGTTGTATCCTAGAGGACTTGAGCAACACACCGCAGATAAGTCCTTAAGAACAGTGACTCTACACGCCTAAGGAAATTTTGTTCGTGATTCTGTCAGCCTTTTTACAACAAGCCCTTCACACACATGTATATATCAGTTTAGAGTTAATGGTCACGAACCTGACTCAGTTTCTATGATGACATTAGAGTCATAATGTGTATGCCAATGTTTTGCTTTGAGTTTTGTCAGTTTCTGCGTATATTTTGTTTAGATGTAGAGTACGATGTTTTGCTTTTAGTTTTGTTATTTTCAACTTGTTATTGATGCGTCCAATGGATATTGTATCTACTGTATGATTCTGATATAGGCAATTGATAGATCTTGCTTCTATATATATATATATATATATATATATATATATATATATATATATATATATATATATATATATGGAAATGATATTTGAACAACCACTTTTGACAACATTTTGACACGGGACATGTGTCAAAATGGTAGTGGAAAATTGAAATGGAAATTTTAAAATGACGTGGAAAGGGAGTGTAGAGGGGTTTACAGTTTGGCGGTTCAAATCTCAATTTCAATTTGGGACATTTGTAGAGAGAGAAGAGAAGGTTGAGAAAGAGAGTTCGAGAAAGGGAGTTCGAGAGAGAGAGGTCCGACGGAGTGCTTGCCAGAGTGCCGACAGACAACGTTGAAGGCCGTCGTTTTTCTTCAACCCCTCTAGCCGATTCTGATTCACGGTCGCCGTAGCTCCGGTGTTGGCCGACGAAACGAAGACGACATCGTCTTCCCTCCAACCCAGCGAACTAAGGGTGCGTTCTGAGTCTCGATTCCTCCCACCCGTTTCCTTCCCTGTGCCAGACCGTTGCATTGATCGCCGAAGTGCCGCCGGAGCATCGCCGGATTGTCGCCTGTACGGAGGACGAAAAAGAGGGGTTTTTCGGATTGTTAGTCCCACCCACACATTTTTCTTCGTGTGTGTTCCCATCGGCACACGTTGTGTTCATTAAAGGTTCGTGTATTTGTATTAAGTGGAATGAATGTATAATAGATGTATGATGTTGTTTATGTATGATTTTGGTTATGTATGATATGGTGTTTGTAAGCTGTAAAAATATGACTTGGGATTTTAGAAGGTCATTTGATATAATTAATGACATTGTCTGTTTGGTTGTCCATTTCATGTTTATCCTTTATAAATTGACATATAATTGAAGTCTATTGGATTTTGTAGTGTTATTGTTTTTTATAGATGTTGTTTGGTTAATCTTATATTGTTTTTGTAATTTTGTTGGACTGGCAGTCATGGATTGCACAAAAGAAAAAGGTTACAAGAATGTAAGTAGATTTAATATGATGAAAACTTATAACTTTGTTTGAGAAGAGGTTGTGAAGGTTTTTTGTTTGAAAATGAATTGTAGTTGCGGTTGCGTGCATGGAGCGACACCAAACCGATAGTCGACATTAATTCTATAGTACGCTAGAGTGATAGGACACGTATCGAGGAGACTCCATTTAAGTGGTGTCTTTATATGAACAACCCAATTGAGTTCTGCAGTCCTTTGTTCAAGGAAATGGTTAAACGCTGGGTTTTCCGCAACGAATGTTTTGTTTTGAAACAAACAATGGTACCATTTACAGTTGGCGATGTTTGCATGGGTTTAGGGTTAGGTGTTGGTGGTTTAGATGTAAATTTTGATGATAACTTTGATGGTGTTATTTGTCATCAATTTTCTTCGAAGTCGTTCACTCTAGAAGATGTCATACATAGGATAAAGTTCTTAATACAAAATAATGACATGGATGTTGATTGTGTTTGTCGTTTGTATATTTTACTTTGTTTTATTGTTTTTTACTTTCCTAGACATTCAAATGTAGTTAGTAACATGCCTTTTACAGTATTAGATAATTGGGCAAAAGTTGTGCACACATTTGTGGTAAATAGTTTAGGAAATGCGTCAAGGATGATAAGGCAACGTGACATAAGGGACTCCCTAGGTCTTAGTGGGAATGTTGCAGTGTTGCAGGTAACACATTTAAAATTTTATTACGTTTCATGTGGCTGTAATTTGTTTATTATATGATTATAGTTGTGGTTAATATTTGTTTTTTAGATTTGGGCGGTTGAATGTTTGGGTTTAGCGGACGGCGCACATCACATTGTCTTCCCACGAATATTAAATTGGCCTTCGCTTAAGTTAAGGTCAAACAAAATAGAGGACTTGTTTAAAACGAAAGAGGTAAATTAGTTGTTATTTTTATTTACATTTATACGAAATGTAATACATAAATTGTGGTTTTTGTTATTTAATGACTAATTATATTTGGATGATTAGATTTATTTGGATGTTTATAGATATGTTGGGACTGGTTTTTGCGGGAGGAGGACCGTGGAAACCCAATCATTCGTGCGGCCCTTCATTTGGAAGAAAGGCCAATACCAGAAGATGATGGACATGAGTTAGGGTTGAGTTGGGAAGAAGTGGTGATGAAGAAAATTGAAGACAACCAAAGAAAAATGGTTGCAATGAATAAAGAGTTAAGAACTTTGGCTACAATGGTAGATGTTGGCAAGGAAGAAACAT
The DNA here is from genome assembly GCA_034642375.1 of Vigna nakashimae. Lineage (NCBI taxonomy): Eukaryota > Viridiplantae > Streptophyta > Magnoliopsida > Fabales > Fabaceae > Vigna > Vigna nakashimae. The sequence continues at coordinate 16,756,895 of CM067760.1, read as the reverse complement.
AGCAACCTTCTTTTTTTAAAGAGTGTGGTACATGTGGTGTTGATGTTGAACGTGATGATGGTGAAGGTGATGATGAAGAAGATGATGATGAAGAAGGGGATGATGGTAAAGCAGATGATGGTCATGTTGATGGTGGGGCAGATGGGGAAGCCCAATGTTTTGAAACAGTCAGGTATACTGATGTGGGTGGTTGTTTCAAAGAAGAGAAGGAGGACGTTGAGGACGTTATGGATGTTGCACCTCTTGTATGCATTGTGGCACGACATCATCACAATGACAATGGTAATTTATTGAATGTAAATCCAAAATACTTGTACAACTTGGTTATTTTGTTTAAGCTTCCTTGGAGGTAATGAATTTGACAATTTTTAAATTTTCAATATTTTTTATTAATAGTGTGCAGATGAAACATGTTGACTTATGTGATATTTTTGTTCGAATGGTTGTTTCTGAAATTTGCAGTAAAGCATTTGGAACCCAAGAGTGTTATTCTTTTGGACCTAGGATGCAGCTTGGCAACATGGTAATAATGAAATTTGGTGTGTTAATTTATGTTTTAGTTTATACGTCGGTTGAATTGTGTAGTATTAAGAAGTTGTTGGTTCTGTAGGGGATTTTGTTTGGCACATCCATGTTCATGTTCTTTGAAAGAAGAAGTACTGGAGTAGTGAAAAGGATATGTTTTAGTCCATTATATGCGGTTGGTTAAAATAGTAGTTATTTTATGCTCTTAATATTGTATTCACATGAGAAATGAAAGCTAACTATGTGATTTCCTTGCAGACCCATGTTTTAATTTACTCAAGAAAGAGAAAGAGTAATCGCAAAGTTTGGACATTGAATGACTACTGTAACTACTTCGAGTCTAATATCATCGGATTTAATGACATTGTTAATGCTGAATTTGTTAGTGCAATTACATTTCATATTATTAATTTGGAGAGTATGTTTATGGTTATTTGTAGTTTATGGTGAGATATTTTATTTGTTGTAGTTGTTTGTCCCAATTATCCATGACGGGCATTGGTGGTGCTACGTTGTGAAGATTCCATCATTGCAAATGTTTGCACCGGACTCTTTTGGGCACAAAAGAAAAGAACGACAAAAGATTGACAATGTCATCGTATGTGTAGTAATTGATGTTTACTTTGTAATTACAAATTTATAAGGGGAGTATGTTGTTTTCTAGGCACATAATCTTGCATTGCTTTTTGGTCATTTGTTCCGAAGACAACAAACCATCATTGGAGGTACAACACTTGCATACTCCAATCCAACCAAACAAGTATGTTTGTAATGTTTATTTTTGTAAATATAATATTTTATTGTATCATTGATATGTTAAATATCATACTTGTGTTGTTGGACTTGTTTTGTTGTAGATTTGATTGTGGAGTAATTGTTTTGAAAATTATGGAGTTGTGGGATGACATTGAGAAATACGAAAGAAACACAATGCCCACTTACACAATTATAAGTTGTAAAAATTTATATGTTCTGGATCTTTCATACAAATGTTGCATTTGATTCATGTGTTGTGCATTATTATCTTTGCAGGAAGAACTACAACAAGTTAGGGAGCAATATGTTTGTCAATGAATTTTGAATGTGGAAAACGTGCGGAGGAATCAAGTGTTGCAAGATTTAGGCATTTTGTAGAATATTGATAAAAGAACACTTGTTCTTACATTTCATATTTATGTATTGGTTGCACATCACATTTTATTTCAGAAATTAGGTTGAGAAATATATTTGGTAGTTGAAATTCAGTTTGTTGTATGTAATTGACTTTCATGTGCAAAAATTTTAACTTAAGTACCCGCTTTTTTTGCCTATGGTACCAGTTCTGTTCCTACACCATGAGTCTTAGAAATGGTGGTTTCTGTGGCACGAATTTGTTAATAAATTCTTCAATAATTGTTTCCAAATTACTATAGTTAAAATATTTTGATACTTATGTTATCAGTTTTGGACACAAGGTTTGTGAACTTCTAAAAACATCTTTCAACCTCACAAAAATGACTTCCATGTTCTAATAATATTTTGTTACGGTATCGAGGCATTTCCATCAACGTAAATTACACCTTAAGTCACCAAATAATGAACACAAACAACAAATGTAACTTTAAAATAAAATGTGGTTTAACATTGCAAATAAATGAGTACTTATGTTATCTATTATGCCCACTATGGTAGACTTACTTCGACATCAAGGCTTTCAACTACTCTTGTCAATTTCAAAAAAATCGATGCTAACAATGAAAAAACACACAACATGTAAATTTTTTGAACTAAGAACAATTGTACATTCCAATAACGTCTGGGATCGAAGTTCATATAATTGGTTACTTACATTATAACTTATGCACACCAGGGTACACTACCTTTTTCATAAACGATTTGAACTTATAATATTCACCATCATGTCGAAAATTATTATATTTTAACAAGGTTGATAAATTATGAATAAATAACACAACCTAGGTCCCAAAATTATGTTGAAAAACAACAAATGCACCTATCAAAACACAAATGGGATCGTAGTTCAATTATGTGGGGACTAATGTTATTACTTTTGCTCAGCACGGTAACTTGAGTTCTACATCGACGTAATCAATTTATAATGTTCAGTTTGAACAACAATGCTGTATGACCAACAATATATTTCAATTTAATGCCTTTGTTATCATTTGCGGTCTAACAAAAACAAGAACCAATTCCAAAACCTAATTTCTTTCAACAACCATGCCAAAAACTCCAAAAACATGCCTCAAATTCGCCATCCTTACCATACAAACTTCATTTCAAATAAGTATATTTCATGTTCAGACCACTTCACTTCAACTCCCTGGTTCTATCATAAACAATTACAGACACTAAAAGTCAAATCATGACAATTCAAAAAGGATTCCAATGTTCTCAAAATTCAACTAAGTTTTTCAACAAGATACCAAACATCATAACATAATCTAACACTTAAATTCCTATTGTAATACAAATTACATAAGTACTCATTGTTTTCTTCTACCATATGCAGTATAAGGACTTTGTATTTTAACATATATATATATATATATATATATATATATATATATATATATATATATATATATATATATTCACTAACTTTGTATTTTTAAAAAGTTGAATAATTTAAATTTACATTTTTTATGAATTCTTTGAACTGTTTTTAAAAATAAAATCTTATAATATCTTAAAATTGATTAATTCTTTAAGTCATTTTTAAAGATAAAACTATAATAAAATTCTAAGCTTTAAAAGAAATTATACTTCAAATGTTCTATTTTCTAATGAAAGAAAGAGATAGTAAATTTTAAAGATAAATCCTTGTTTTTTTTTTAAAAAAAACATTTGATTACAATACTTATTACAATACAACTAATAAATATTTTTATGAATTAATGATGGTTATTGATTTGTTATAATTATTTATATGATTAATTATTTTTTATGAGATTTAAATATTTATATTACTTTTTAATTTGTATTTTTTTAAGATTATTTTTTGTATTTATAAATGACTTTTTCTATTAGTAATAAAACACACCGAAATTAGTCTTTATTTTCTTTTGTGTTCTCTTCCTTTAGCCAATTGAGTTAGTAAGGATGTTTCCTTTTGAAGCACAACGATTTAAGTATCTCATTCGATACTTTTTTTAATCTTTTCTCATTTACAATTTTATCTTATATTCTTATTTATATAAGAAGATTTCATTTCATCAATTTTCATCTGTTTTTATTATTATTATTGTTATTATTGTTATGATAATTATTATAATTATTGTTTATATTTGATTATTTTTCTAATATTTAATATTGTTATATTAATTTTATAATTTCATACATGAAAAATGATTATTATTAATATTTTATGTGTTAGTTCTAAACATTTCAAATCTTGCAAAATTTAAATTTGTGACCTTTAATACTACAATGAAAAATTAATGATCTTGGATATTAAATGTTGAAATACATTTAGATGCAATGAGTTTTGATGATGCTATTGAAGAAAGAAATAAATCATCCCAACAACTAATTTTCTTTTGTAACAACAATATCGTGAAAAAAAATTTCATAATTATTCTGAATTTATCTCATGCATTCTTATGGCTAAATAAAATAATGAGTTATCAATGAAAAAGTCACGAGACCCGCCTAATTGGTTCTGCTTCATTTCCAGAAGTGAATGCAACAATATCTTTGATTGATATTTTCATGGTCATAGTCATGGCCTTGGTTGTGGTTGTGGTCGTGCTAATGATCATGGTTATAAACATAGACATTAAGAAAATTTCAAAGAGACATTATATCATAAGAAGTGGAACAATAATGTGAAAAATAAAAAAGAAAAAGCCAAAAATAATGACAAATAAGATGAAAAAATAAGTTATCATTAAACTGGTAAAAGCCATTAAATGTACTTGTTGTACACTAAAGCATCTTAAAAAAAAAATAAGAAGAACATAAAAACACACTTTGCTTGTGCAAATGGTGATTTTGATTATGGCTATATGGATGCCACTCATCTTGATATTGTTGTTTTCTTTGCTAAAAAAGGTGGAAACATTGATCATCTCAATTGGTGATGAGAGTGTTAAGAAATCTATTTATTTATTTTTTATAAAATGGCAGAATTTTGTGATGAAGTTTTTAATTTATTTTCATTGTAATTTAATTTAAGGTCAATTTTCTATGGAATTTTTATTGTATATATTGGTTTAAAATAAGCATGTTTAATGTTGGTATTATGTATAAGTATAAGAATAATTTTGTTCTTTTGTATTATAGAATATACATGTGAATTGAGTGTATACTGAACATTTACTATTATATAGATCTTATATAGTAATTTTTATAGAAGTGTGAATGGAGATATTCAAATACCAATATTATACATTATACGTATATTACAAATGAATATCTTTTAAGTTAATGTACATATTATGTGTAAGAATGTGATATAGGTGTTTTGATATAGATTTGTAGTTTTGATTTTGTTATACTATACATGTATAAAGGTTCAAAGATTTTTGGACACGATGTTTTATACTTAGTTTTATTTGATATTATATGATAATATATGATTAGTAGAGTTAATTAATTTTGGATGGTGTCAGAAACAAGTTGAAGTTATTAAGTCCATTACAATTTAATTATATGTATGTGTTGGGATAAACTTAAATTTTACGGTTTTATTAATAATTTTGTTTAAATATTATTTTATTAGCTTTTGGATCTAGTAATACTTTGTTTGATTTTGATAGAAATAAAATAGGGATACATAGTCATGATTTTCGGTTTATCTAAGTAAAATATTATTTTATGATAGATTACGTAGATTTTATTTTTAAGATAATTGATATTTTATTTTCAGTGTTTATTTTTATTCCCATAATATTGTAACTATCACGACTATTTAAAACCCTTCAATTATCAATGAATACAAGACTCAATTTTAGGAAAATATTTGAGTGTGTATATTGTGAGATTTTCCCAACAGTGGTATCAGAGCTTTATGCCACAATTTGTTTGTGAGAGGATGACAAAGGTAGTCAATGGGATGAGTGTGCCACAATTGTCGGAAAATATTAATTATGACAATTGGTCTTTGCAGATGAAGTTTTTTCTTGGATCCCAAGATGTATAGGACATAGCGGAGGACGGGTACAATGAACCCGTTGATGATGAGCTACATTGAAAAAGACACGAGTGAAAGACAGATCGACTTTGTACTTTCTATATAATGCAGTGGATGAATCTAGATTCCAGAAAATAGCTAATGCAAAATCAACAAAAGAAGCATGGGAAATTCTGAAGGTGGCATACAAAGGAGATACCCGCGTGAAGCAAGTCCGAGCACAAGCTCTTAGAAGAGAGTTTGAACATATGGTCAACCAACTCGGAATGAACGGAGAAGAGGTTCCTCCTAACCGGGTTGTGGAAAAGATCTTGAGAAATCTGACGGATGATTTTGAAAGTATCGTGGTCACTATTGAAGAGACAAAGGATTTTTCAACTCTCAATGTGGAAGAGTTAGCCGAATCATTAAAAGCCCACGAATTGAGGAAGAAAAAGAAAAAGAGGGAACCCGACGATCAAGCACTACAAGTACAGTTTGACTAGAATAAATCTCGGATTACTCAGAGCCGAGGTCCTGGCAGAAGAGGCCGAGGAGGCCGAGGACGAGGTGCACGTGACCAAGGTAATTTTGAGAATGATAGAGAAGAGCAAACCAGTCAACATAATTGGCGTGATCGAGGACAAGAAAAAGGCCGAGGATATCAGTCAAGAGTGGAGCGTTTTAAGTGTGGCAAGTACGACCTCTATGTAAACAAGTGTAGGTCAAAAAAGTGCTACAATTGTGGCAAGTTTGGTCATATTGCAAAGTATTGTAAGACCGAGACAAAGGGGGTGACAAATCTCGTTAGTGAAGATGCGGAAGAAGAGTGTGGAATTATGTTGATGGCAAAGAGCTCAGATGCAGTGGAAATGGAGAGCCCAATCCCAACAATGGATGAAGTGATCTTGGTAAAGGATGCAACAATTGTGGAGAAGGAAAACCTGGAGAAAGAACTCAAACAAAAAAATAAAGAGATTCAGCGGATAGGGAGACTTCTGGATGAAGCTAATGAAATTATGAATAAACAGAGGGTTGAGTTTGAGGAGCTGAAGAAGGCGACTCTTGAAAAAGAAGAGAAAACATCTAGTGTTCTTTAACCAGACGAAGAGGAAGATGAAGATGTTGAGAAGAACCCAATGAAGATGTCTGCCAAGATTGTTGAGAAATCGCCTAAGGTTAGAAACGAGTTGGTCAAGGTTATTAAGAAGTCGGACATAACAAACTCAACCAAAGCATTAAAGAGGTCAACCAAGGTAAAAGACAGGAGGACCATAAGGAAACAGAAGAAGTCAAATATGATTGAAAGAAGCAAACCCGGTGTGGGATAATGCACATGAAAAATCGACTGAAGGAAGAAAGAATTTAAGTTTATGAGGGAGTTTGTTAGGATAAACTTAAATTTTAGGGTTTTATTAATAATTTTGTTTAAATATTATTTTATTAGTTTTTGGGTCTAGTAATATTTAGTTTGATTTTGATAGAGATAAAATAGGGATACGTAGTTATGATTTTCGGTTTATCTAGGTATAATATTATTTTATGATAGATTAAACATATTTTATTTTTAAGATAGTTGATATTTTATTTTTAGTGTTTATTTTTTATTTCCATAATAGTGTAAGTATCACGGCTATTTAAAGCCCTTCAATTATCAATGAATACAAGACTCAATTTTAGAAAAATATTTGAGTGTATATATCATGAGATTTTCCCAACAGTATGATCATTTGGTATGTAGTAGCGTTGTATAAACTAATAGATTGTGCAATGACTCATACAATTCTCAAGAGTAATAGTTTTTTTTTCTCTTGTTTGGTTATGTGAGAAGTCAATATTAGCATTATTTTTAGTACTATAAATAAATTTGAAGGCTCCATAAGAGCTATTATACTTCTATCAAGAAGTATAATATAAACTTATTAAATTTAAGGATAAATAGACATCATATTGAAACAAACAATTGAGGAATTGATTAATTCTGGGTGGTACCTAAAACGAGTTAAGGTTATTAAGTCCGTTAAAATTTAATTATATGTATGATCATTTGGTATGCAGTAGCATTGTATAGACTAATAGATTGTGTATTGTCGATAGTGTGACAAATCATACAATTCTTAAGAGCAATAATTTTTTTTCTCTTCTTTGGTTATGCGAGAAGTCAATATTAGTCTTATTTATGGTACTACAAATATATTTGAAGGTTCTAGAAGAGCTACTATATTTCTACTGACAAGTATAATAAGAACTTCTTAAGTTTCAAGGATATTCGTCCAAATGGATATCGTATTGAGACAAATAATGAAGGAGATATGAAATATCTTTATATCATTAGGATTAAGTTGAATAAAAAAAATTGTATTAGAGAAATTATCATGCTTATATTGTAGCTTGTACTATACATATATTAATACAATTAAAAAACGTGTCATTGTAAGCCCGAAGCTTACGAATCAAAAGGAATTTCTTGTTTGACATATGATCGTTTAGGTCATTCTAGATCTATCGTGATGTGAAAAATAGTTGAAAACTCATGTGGGCACCCACTTAAGAGTAAAAAATTTCTTCAATTTTTCTCATGTACTGCATGTTCACAAGGAAAGTTGATGATAAAATCATCACTAGAAAAAATTAGAATTTAGTCAATCTCAGTTTTAGAATGAATACAAGGTGATATTTATGATCCAATACACCCATCATATGAATCATTTAGATATTTCATGATTTTAGATGCATCAACAAGATCGTAACATAATTGTTTATTATCAACTTGCAATCATACATTTGCAAAGTTATTAGCACAATTAATCAAGTTAAAAGCTCACTTCCTAGTTTATCTTATTAAGAAAATCCATTTTGATAATGTTGTTGAATTTACATCTCATGCTTTTAATGAGTATTATAAGTCAATTGGAAGGGAAGTTGAACATTCAGTAGCACATGTTCATACACAAAATGAACTTTTAGAATCATTAATAAAATGTCTAAAACTAGTTGCAAGACCGTTACTTATGAGAGATAATCTTCCAATGACTATTTAGAGATATGGAATTTTGCATGCTACTCTATTATTCAGTTGGTTTTTGGTCTATAACCTAATATTTTTCATTTAAGAGTTTTTGGGTGTTTTGTTTATGTTCCATTTTCCCCACCAAAAGGGACTATGATGGGTCCTTAGAACTTCCAATTCTAATTTGGTTCCATGTTATCTTATTCATGACATAATTTATTGAGATCTCATTATTTTCAACAATTTCAAGTACATGAGGTTCTTTTGGAACCAAATCATTAATTATGTCAAATAAATCTTTTGAGATTTCTACCTTTTCAATTAGGTCATCTAGTCTTTTAGCTCATTTTCTCATTTAAGAGTTTTTATCTTTGGAACCAATAAGCCTATCATGCTTTAAGTGTGTCTTTCGATCCACCTAGCTTACCACGCTTCAAGCGTGTTATGAATTAATATAAGTTCTATTTGGAGCATTAACATATAGTATATGTCATTTACTTACCCTTTTTGTGTTAGTAAAAACATTTGTAATTGATTGACTAATTTTCTAGATGAATTATCCTTTGAACTTCCAATTCAATTCTTTAATATGAGGATCAAGATGAGATAACGGTAATTCATTTCAATCAATATCTTTTTCCAACCCTAATGTTAGAAAAACTTATTCATCAAAATGACAATCGACAAATCAAACTATAAATAAGTCTACTGTTGATGGTTCAATATATTTTATTATTGAGGAAAGTCATATCCAACATATATTCTCAATCGTCTCTAAGGACCCATCATAGTCCCTTTTGGTGGGGAAAATGGAACATAAACAAAACACCCAAAAACTCTTAAATGAAAAATATTAGGTTATAGACCAAAAACCAACTGAATAATAGAGTAGCATGCAAAATTCCATATCTCTAAATAGTCATTGGAAGATTATCTCTCATAAGTAACGGTCTTGCAACTAGTTTTAGACATTTTATTAATGATTCTAAAAGTTCATTTTGTGTATGAACATGTGCTACTGAATGTTCAACTTCCCTTCCAATTGACTTATAATACTCATTAAAAGCATGAGATGTAAATTCAACAACATTATCAAAATGGATTTTCTTAATAAGATAAACTAGGAAGTGAGCTTTTAACTTGATTAATTGTGCTAATTGAAAAGGTAGAAATCTCAAAAGATTTATTTGACATAATTAATGATTTGGTTCCAAAAGAACCTCATGTACTTGAAATTGTTGAAAATAATGAGATCTCAATAAATTATGTCATGAATAAGATAACATGGAACCAAAGTGAAGTCAATATTGAAGAGACTTTTTCATAAAATATAGCGATGAATGTTATGAGTGATAATGAGGATCAAAAACCAATGATCATTAAAGATTGTCAACAGATAAATGATAGGAGAAAAATGGAAAGATGCAATAGATGCATAAATATATTTTCTTGTTAAGTGAAAGGTTTTTGGACCCTATACTTTGCACACCCGAAAGTGTAAAACCCATTGGGTACAAATGGATTTTTTGCACAAAAACAGAATGAGAATGGTAAAATTGTTATATACAAAGCATAGTTAGTTGCTCAAGGTTTTTCACGAAGACTTGGTAATGATTTTTGAAGAGACATGTTCATCAGTATTGGATGCAACAAAATTTTGATATGTACGATTCTCTTGAGAATCATATTTATATGAAACTCCTTGTCGCAACCGGAATCGCGACGGGACGACGATTCAAAAAAAGAAAAGAAACGCGGTTTGATAAAGAGATTGGGAGTCGCCACCATAGTTTATTCTGGAAAACTACGAAAAAACCATAAAATAAAGACATGGTCTACGAAACAAGAGATTATGGATTCGGGAGTCTGTTACGCGTAGGGAAGGTATTAGCACCCTACCGCGCCTGCCCGAAGGTAGTACCTTTAACTAAATACGCGAATGTGATGTGGTTTTCAAAATGTTTAATTATCCCCAAAAATAAAACTCTAAAGAAATAAAATATATTTTTTTAGATTTTTGGGCCTGACAAGGATTAACCTTGCTCCTATGTATTCTCATTCAGAATGAGAAATCAGGGTTACGTAGTTCTTTTGAAACTATTTGAGAAGTTTGTTTGGAATTTGTTTAAGAATTTTGTTTGGAAATGATTATGGATAATTTTGGATTTTTGAGAAGTGAACCTGACAAGGACTAGCCTTGCTCCTATGTATCTCCACTCTTGATGGAGAATCAAGGATCACGTAGTTCTGGCTGACAGATTGTTTGTTTGTAAATAAAGATGTTTTTAGTTTTTGAAGATTTTATATTTTTCTGGTATTTTTTTTTTGTAAAAGAAAGAGAAAAGACTTTTAGCACAAGGACGATGCGAGCGATCACACATGTGATTAACCTTTAAAATATTTTTGATACTTTTTATAAAAGAAAGGGAAAAAACTTTTTGCCACAAGGACGATGCAAGCGATCACACATGTGTTTAACCTTTAAAACATTTTTTTATTTTTTATATTTATGTATTTAAAAAGAAAATAGACATTTAAAACAGAAGGAGGAAAAAAGAAAAATAAAATAACAAGATAAATAAATGAAAACTAGTAAAAAAAAACCAAATAAAAAGGTGTAGAGGTGCTTACTAACAAAAGGGGTGAGACTTAGTAGAAATAGGGGTACAAAGAAAGAAAAAGCTTTTTAGGCAGAATGGGCTTAAGCTCAAAGAGAAAGGGGTGCGAACATGAAACCAGGGGGTTCAGAAAAAAGTGTTCTTTTTATTTTATTTTATTTTTTAAAAAAAAAAGGAAAAGGAAATGGACCCACTTGGCCCAAGGTCTCTTCAACACATTAGGGGTTCAGCATAAAGAAAAATTGTGATAGAAAACAAGATTAATTTGTAAACTAAAAAAAATGATCAAAATGCATATATAAATATAATGAAGAGAAAATGTGTACCTTGTTGAAGATTTGTGTGATGAAATAAAACCTTACTTGTAATAAGTTGTGAGAAAGATAGATGGAAGTTGAAGAAGATGGCTTTGTAGTAGAAATATGGTATAGAATTTAATATGTTTGAAGGGAATAGGAAATAGTAAAGTGTGAGAGAAAAATGAAGTAGAGTTTTGAGATGGAATGAAGAGGTTTTGAGAGAGAAGAGATGAAAATTATGTAATTGTGTGTTTTTGAAGTGCAGAGAATGTAGATATTTATAGAGTTAAGGATGAAGAAAGTTGATGAATAAAAATAATATAATAAGTTGGTGGAAAATTAGGTGAAATAAAATATAGTGAATAGTAAAAGTTAATGTGGAAATTAAGTGAAAGAAATAATATAAAAAGTTGGTAGAGAAATTAGGTGTGAAAATTAAGTGAAAGAAATAATATAAAAAGTTGGTGGAGAAATTAGGTGAAATAAAATATGGTGAATGGTAAAAGTTAATGTGGAAAATAAGTGAAAGAAATAATATAAAAAGTGGGTGGAAAAATAAGGTAGAGAAAAATGGATAATAAAAAATGTTGATGAAGATATAATTAAAAAATGTAAGTGGAATAATTAGAAAAGTTGTTATATAAAATTAATATGGAAATGATGTGGAATGAGATGTGGAGGATGATGTGGATGGTGATGTGGAGAGTGGGGTGTGATAAGAGAAAATGAGTGGTGAGGAAATAAAAAAGTGTGAGATTATTTTGGGCCATTGAATTAAGGAATAAAAATTTAAGAGGGTTACTCCCTCCACCACCACGCCTTGCTCCCTGCACCTCCCTATTTCCATTTTTACCCTTCAGTAATATTTAACTTTTGTTTTTATTTTTTTCTCCAACAACCAACCACTTTCATTAATGGTCCCATCACTGTATCAATGCATGTCCCCAACAGTCCACTGCTTTCGCTTGAATGAAAATCCTCTCACTCTTCTTCTTCCTGTAATTTTTGTTTGCTGAAAGTGTGTTGGTGTAGTCTAGGGTTACGGTGGTGTGTTTGGTTGGAGATAACATTGGTTTGTTGCGGTGCAAGAAGGTGCTCCAGTGAGTAATTAGAGGAAGTGGCGGTGCAAGAACAAGAAGGTGCACTGGTGGAAGAGCTTCGTCTGGTGGTGGTTGAAGGTGGTCCGCGAGCTTCACAAATTTTTTAATATATATGTCTAACATTGTAATGGACGTGGGTATGCGGTGAAGTATTAAACGGATGTCAACATCCATAAACGGATATTGACATCCGTTGAATGAGAAACGAATGTCCATATCTGTCCAGTAAAGGATTGCTATATATATATATATATATATATATATATATATATATATATATATATATATATATATATATATATATATATATATATATAAATAGGTGTGCAGGTTGGGGTTTGGGCAGGGAAGTCTTTGATGGGAGAGGGTCATGCTTCGTGTGGTTAGGGTACAGATGAATGTTTTGTAGAGTGAGGGTTAGGTTTTAAGGATGAGATATAAGGAAAGAGGCGGAAACTCGTTTTACGTAGGAAAGAAGGAGGAAGAGATGATTTTAGGGCATGGAATATGCAAAGGGTTTGATTAATGAAAGGAGTTTGAAGTTGTTGTGAAGCATGGAAGAGGTTTAAAGTGAGAGTAGGAGAGTTATATTGAGAGTTTGAGAAGAATCTAGTGGTTCTGTGAAACTGAAATGACGAGAGGGTTATATGTTTATTTGGGTGAATGGAAGAGAGAGAGTAGTGTGAATGATGAGGGAGAAATCAATGAAGAAAGGGGTTCTTGGTGGGTTGGGAAGACCGAAGCCTTGGTGATGTGGGTTGGGCTTGGAGTGAAGGTGATGTTAGAGGAAGAATAGGGGTTGCAGGTACTACTACAAAGATGAAGAATGGGTTTGGGTTTTGAAAAGAGTTATGGGTGAGATGTAAGGTTTTGAGTGGAAGGAAGAAAGTTAGTAGAAGGATGTGTTTTGGTAGTTATACTAAGAGATGAGTGGTTAAAAATATAGAGGCAAGAAAGCTTGTGGGAAGGGGTTAGAGTCAAAAAATAATTGTCTGCAGGAGAGCTTTGTATGTTCATATGAGTGGTCTTTCTCCATTCTCGCGTGAATAGGAAAATCAGAGTAAAGTGAGTGGGTACATTTTGTGATAAGAGAAGGAGAGGGAGCGTCGGGTTGTGGTTGAGGGTTTTCTTGAAATCTGGAAAGATGATCAATGTGTGTTCGTGGGAGAGAGGAAGTAGTTAGAGAGGTGAGAACCTTTGCATGGGAGAGAGGGGAGGCTTTGTACGGGAGACTGTTGTGCTAGACGAAAGGTGAGTGTTGGTTTGGGAAGCTCATTTTCGTTTAAGTGGGAGAAGGAAAACAACGTTTTAGGGTTGGTATTAGAGAGTGTAGTAGATAGAGGATGGGCTTTTGCATGGAGAAGGTTGGTTACGAGAATGAGATTTGGCTTATTAGAGTGAAAAATAAATAAAGAAAAAGGTGGAGAAGAATGGGTTTAAGTGTTTAATGAAATAGAAAGAGGGTGTGTTGATGGAGATTTGTTTTAATACTAAAATATGTAATTTCGTAAGTTGAGCCCCTGTGTTTTATGAGTGAGAGATTGAGAGAAAGAAAAAATTATAAGTGAAAAAGGATGTGGTGAAAACTGGATTGGGAAAAACGGATATGGAGAGGAGAGAAAGAGAAAAAGTGAGACTTTGGGTGGTGTGGGGCTGCGCAGCTGTGAAAGTAAAAATGACATGTAAAGATTAGGGTTTTCATAAAAAAAAATAAAAAGGTAAAAGGTTAAAGTAAAAAAAGGATAGTTTAGTAATTAAAAGAATATAAGGGAGGTGCAGGGAACACTTGGGGTGGTGGAGGGAGCAACTTCCAAAATTTAATTTGAGGATGCAAATAATAAAACAAATAATATATTTTTATTCTTTTGTTCTTTTTTTTTTATTTATTTTGTGGTGAATTTTAATTATCCGGACAAAATTGAGTATTGACACTCCCTGAAGAATTTAATTTTCCCTAGAAAGCAAATTCTAAAAGAGGATTATTTAATAAAATTGAACGAGTCCCTTTGTGGATTAAAGCAATAAGTACTTATGTCATATAACCATCATAGCGAGTACTTGTTAAAAGAAGGGTATTCGTTCTTATATTTATATGAAAAGATTAGAAAATGAATTTTCTATAATTATTGTTTTTCTAAATGTAAATGATGTAAACATCGTTAGAACTATTAATGATCTCACAAATGCAATTGATTGCTTAAAGAAATAATTTGAGATGACGGATCTTAGAAATACAAAGTTTTGTTTGGAATTACATATTGAGTATTTAAGCAAAGGTACTTTTGGTACATTAAGAGGCTTATATAGTGAATGTACTTAAGAGGTTTTATATGGACAAGTCACATCTTTTATGTACTTCAATGGTTGTAAGACTATTAGATGTTGATAAAGGTCCTTTTAGACCTCAAGAAAAGGATGAATAACTTCTTGGTCTAGAGTACCATATCTTAGTATTATAAAGCATTAATGTATCTTGTTAATTATAATCGACCTGATATATCATTTGCTGTAAATTTGTTAAGCAAGACATAATTCTTCACCAATAAGAAGACATTAAACTAGAGTAAAACATATATTTTGTTACCTTAAAGATACTATGAATATGAACTTATTGGATCTAAATGATTCAAAATAAGATCTAATGGACCATGCAAGTTATTTATCAAGTTCTCACAATGGTTGATCACAAACAAAATATTTGTGCACATGTGGTGACACAACAATAATATATGAAGATAGATGCATTGTTCAATAGAAAAGATGATAAAGAGATTCCAAAGATTTGTTGACGTAAAATATCTAGTAAATATATTTACAAAGTCTTTGTCAAGGAGAATTTTTAAACAATTAATTCACAATATTAGACTTCATCGTCTTAATGATGTGAGTTTATATGAGAAAGAGAAATAGAATATGTAATAAACAATATTGTATTGAAGAATAAAGAATAATGTACTATTTTTCACTGACAATGAAAAGGTTTTTCTTAATAAGATTTTAACAAAAAAGATTTTCTCATCAATCAATATCAAAAGTAGACTATTATGAATTAATAGTTATCCATCAATGTGTTACATTTACTCATAGTTATTTGTTATAATTACTCAATAAAACACAAAAAATAGTTTTTATTATCTCTTATGTTCTCGTCTTCTTTTCACTTTTCTTTATTATATAACATTGTTATATATATATTAAATTAAGATTTTTGGTATAAAAAAAAACAGAAAAATATCTCCTATTACTCGTCTCCGTTTATAAATGTTGAAAATTTATAAATATATGTATTTATTAAAGAAAGTGTCATGTTTTTCCTTCCACTTATGTTATTATCATTAACTGTTTTAATTTGAGAAAAAAATAATCTTTTACGGACTTTTATTATTTGATGCCATCAAAGTTCTTTTATAGAATAAAGTAAAAAATACTCTTTATATGAATTAAAGGTAATTTATGATGATTTTTATATTTATTATATATATATATATATATATATATATATATATATAATTGGTTTGGTTTGGTAAGGAGAAAATGGAGAATGATGTTAAAGGATGTGAAAATGAAAAGAAAAAGAGAAAGTGAAAGTGTGTGGGGGAAGGGGAGGGGTGGAGGGTTTTAAAAAATAAAAAGTAAAATAGGTAAAGGTAAAAGTAAAAAGAGTAAAATTGGAATTTAGAAAAAATTAAAGAGGTACAGGGAGAAGATGGGATGGTGGAGGAAGTAATACTCATTTATTAATTGTTTATTTGCGCAAACTATTGGTCCAATAACAATAACTTTATTGTTGACCCAATTAAAAGGATGACTCAAATGGAAAGGTTTAGGTTAGATAGGGTGTTGCTCCCTCCACCACCACACCATGCTTCCTCCACCTCCCCAAATTCTTTTAATTTTAATTTTATCCTTCCTACTTTTACTCATTTATTTTTTCTAGGCAGCTACACCCCATCCATCTCTCACGGATTCCATTTTCTTCTTCCATTTCTGCTTCACTTACTTTCCTCTACCATTTCCGTTTCTCTCCCATTTCCGTTTCACGTCTTCTCATTTCTTGTCTTCTTTTTTGCTTTAATTATATTTACCTAATTACTTCTTTCCCTTTTTTTTCCCAAGAAAACCCCAAACAAGGAAAAGGGAACAACCCCAAAAATATGCTTGAAAAGCTTGTTATTATAGCCAATGGAGGGAGAACCCCCGAGATGTTTATAATGTATAAAACACCAAGTAAAAGAACTGTCAGTTAAACCATATTCGACCAACAATGCATGAACATGCAAGACAAAGAAAATGATTATAGCTGACTTTTCTTGAGTAACATTTATACATAACTTACCCAACAAAAAACAAGCAAGTGGAATGTCCAAAAGAGTCCCCTGAGCATTAACTTTGGTTTCTGCAATAAAATTTGGGGTCTTTCTCTCTATAACTAAAACGAGGACTGCAACCACCTGTTCGCAAATGACAGCATAAAAAGCAGTGTTCTAGAATGAGAGCACAAATATTTGATGGATAAATGTAAAATCAATTTACCCTGCATCAAAGCACTATTTTCTTGTGGGTCAAGCCCTGAGGCAATTCAGAGATCAAACAAGAGATATACTCTCGAGATGCATCGTCGGCATCTTTAGTAGAGCTTAAAACAGAGGGTCTGTCACCACATTGTTTATCACATACTTTTATGGATTTTATTACAATAAATGACACAGGCAACAACATAAATTTATTTTTGTGTCCTACAGAGCAGAAGACAAGGAATCAATCATATTGAAAATTAAAGAACTTTCACATGATAAATGGGAGGATATTCCTTCATATAAGTGCATATGGAAAAATGAAAGAGTAAAATCATGTATACATAACAGATTGACATACATGAACACATGAAATACACTCGTCAATGGATTTTGTTTTTACAGAGCAGTTCACCACTGTCAATATTACTATTTTTTCTTTAACAGTTCAGTGAAACAAAAACTGGTTTCCAATTGTTTCTTGTTCGATAATCAAATGCATACCTTGCATACAGAATTCGATGAAATATTGCAGTTACACCAGGTCCAAATCCAGTGGGGAAAGTATGTTTATTTACAGAACCACAAATATTCACCTAATAAGAAATAAACTACCAAGATTATGTTGCAAAATAAGCACAAAAAATATGAAGATAAATATAGAATAAGATGGGATTCCAGTTACAATGTGGTGATGTACCAAAACATGAATGCAGAAATTGTTTCTAGTCCCAACGAGGCCTTTCAACTGAAGAGAATGTTGACATCGTTGATGTCGGTTTGTTCAACGAATGTTGACATCTATTTGTCCAAACTATCTCACTTTTTTCTTGAACTTCTAAACACCAGAAGTTCATAGCTTGAGATGAAGTGCACCAATTTTAATCAATTTATCCAGTCTCATTCTAAGATGCAGTGGATAATGGCTGTAATTTATGGCAGAGAACCATTTTTATACAGATAACCTTTCCACACGGGCATCATTTGTACCAGTGTCCACCACAAGGCACCCTCTTCATGCAATACTTGTCAATTAATTAATATGATCAAAGCAAAACTATGGCATCCCAATAAAAAATTTCCAAACAAACATTTGATTGCATGCAGAGAGATCATTCAGATGCTGGTTTATATGCAAGGTAATCGAAATTATGTGGCCTTCATACTGCAATAAAATAGAGCACGACGCTAACGATTTTTCAGTAATTTTGTGCATCTGAGTCTACTGACATACAGTGTGTTTTTGATAAGGAAAAAAAGTGATTCAGTGAATACAAATAGCAAAGAAAGAAATAACATAACACGAAAGAAAATGAATGAAAGATGAAAGGAAACAAAATAAAGTAGCAAGGTTTAAAGAAAAACAAGGCACAATCATCTCTCTTGCATACCGACAATACAAGTTACAACCATGTTGGCTAAACTCTGAAAAAAAAAAAAACTTTTTCTCCATCAGAATATAGTGACATTGCAGCAACCTAGCTCTAACCTAAGACATTAAAGACATAGCATACTTGATAAAGCATGAGTATGTGAAAGTGCCAACATTTGACGTTTTGAGTGTTGGAGATCTGTGTTTTATAAACTCTCAGTTTTATATGCCTTTCTATTATGAGAACATTGACCAAAAAGCAGCATTCAAGAAACCTAATATTGGACTTTGCAAGTAAATAATATTATTCTTGGGAATTTCCTCATTCAATGATTTAGTAGTAAAATTTGTAAAGGTACAGTTCTTTTCATCTAAGTTTCATCAGGAGATTTGATATAAATTTGATTGATTTGAAAGTATAATGAATTCTACATCTACGAAAAAGTTTGGACAACAGTTGAAAAGAAGTAATTGTGTTCACACTGATCTTGAGACACTCAACAGCATGAAAGAGCAGTTGTGGATGAACAACATAAAATTGCTCAAACTTTCTGAAAATAGGAAAAGAAACAGAGAACATTCAAATTAATTGGCAAAAGAAGAGGGCAAAAGTAATTGAGAGACAAAACATGTGTTGCTTATAAGGTTTCCCTAACATGATTGAATGCAGTGTCGATGACAATTTCATATGCCTGAGAACCCAAGTGAGAGAGAAACTTCATCAACGCTGCACTCAATGATGTTTCTCTGATATGGGGACTTTCCGAAACTATTGGAGATCCATTTTATGTTCATCAACAACCATAATATTTGTATATGGCAGCTAGGGTTTTCTCATCAACAAGATTTAACTCATAGTTCAAGCAAGCTTTTGCATAATCCACCATCTTCATGGCCTCTAAATCCATGCCCTCATGTAACATCTTATCCACTGCAAGCTCCAGCATCCACGGGTTAACAGGCGTCCGCGTATAGAAAATCATGAAGCACACCATAAATAGGGTCTTCAAATCACCCTTCTTACACAAGAAGGGAACAAGGATATCAAAGGTGCTTTTATGTGGGTAAAGACGAAAGTATATAATCTTATCAAACCACTCTTTTGCTTTATCCAAATTATCCTTGTTCACAAAACCTTGCATGACAGCATTGATGCAAAAGATGTCAGGCATCACATACTCTTCCTTCATTTGATTGAAAAGCTGAACAGCGTCACTCATACTCTTATTCTTGGCCAACCCCTTCAATTTGGAAGTGTAACTCCACACACAAGGAGTAACATCCTTTGCAATCATTTTTCCCCATAACTTGTTACTATCTTCGAAATTACCCTTTGAATACAAATTTTCAAGCAAAATGTTATACGTGATGGAATCAGGCTCCACACCCTTCTCCTCCATCTCCTTAAGCACTGACAGTGCCAAATCAAAGAAACCCTTTTCACAAAAGGCCATAATAAAAATGTGGTACGACACCAAATTAGGCTCGATTGATACCTGAGTGGGGAGGGTCCTGAAAGCCTTATTCACCAAGTAAAACTTCCTGGAATGGAGGTATGAGGCCAAGAGAACGTTGAGAGAGTACACGGTGCGGTCACATTTTCGTTCGGGCATTTCGTCGAACACCCTGTGCACGAATCTGGCCATGCCACTTAGGACATAAAAGGACATGAGGGCCATGTACTTAATCTCCTCGTCATGCTTTTGGTAACGGACGAGGTCGAAAACCCACCTGAAGATGCCTTTGGCGCCGTAGTGCCGCACTGTGTACTGGGCAGTTCTTCGGGGGAACAGGTCAGTTTTCTTGAATTTCAAAGATTCTAAGTCCTCATGATGATCTATAATAAACTTGAACACGTTTCTATTGAATTCGGACATGGATACCTTCAACCTTTCATTTTTCAACTGGTCAACGTAAGCTTTTTTTATCTCAAATGCCAACGTCTCTATCTCCTCTGTACTCCCTATAATATACTTGAAAAATTCTATATTATAGATCTCCTTGGGAGCTTTCTCCAACTCCTCATAACTTTCTGGAATAGACCTGATTAACAACATTAACTTCAACATCTTTTCCTTTTCTTCCAACTTGCCTTCCTTCTCTCTCAACTGTAACTTCAACTTTCTTTCATTCTCTTTCTTGAATCGCCAAATCTTTTCGCACTCCTTTGCTTTCTTTATAAGGAAACTACCGAATATCATCCCCTCGGAGTCTGGCGTCCATAACTTCTCTTTATTATCTTTGTCGGACTCTGTGTTGCTGCACAGCCACCGGGAGCGCTTGGCGCCGGCGAGGCACCGCACCGTGTTCTCGTAAGTTGTGTTGCGGAAGACGAAGCATGAAGCCCGATGAAGAAAACTATACATTTTGGAATTTTGGAAGGGAAAATAGGATAGGTTTGTGAATATTTCTTCTTTCAACGCAGGGTCAATATAAAACCCTTACGCAGGGTCAATATATTTATCAATTGGTAGTATTAGTATTATTATTTGGATTAATATAAGTTTTAGCAGTATTGATATTAGTAGAATGAATATTACAAGATTTTTTTATTATACTGTATTATTTTTATTATTAGTATAATTATGATTATTGGTGATATTAGTTTTTTTTACTATTATTGTTTATATTATTATAATTATTATTGGTATTATTACTATTAGTATTAGTATTAATAGGATTGTTAGTATTATTAATTAGTAATATTAGTGTTAGTATTATTAGCATTAATATTAGTATTAGTATTAGTTTTAGTATTATTATTTGAATTAATATTTGTATTAGTAACAATAGTATTGGTATTAGTAGTATCAGAAGTCTTATTATTATTATTTGTATTATATTGATTATTATTAGTATAATTAGTATTATAAAGACATAATAATTTTCGTGTCATTACTATTATTATAATAAAATATTAGAAGTATGTGTAAGGAACAACACCAATAAAAAATCAAGCTAAAACATTTGATTTAATATGTCTAATTTGAAATTTTAGTCCTATCATTACATGTATTAATCAATTATTATATTAATTTTATAATTGGACACAAATAAATTCACATCAAATGTTAATTTTTAATCTTAATATTTATGATAAAAAAAACAACAATATCTATTATTTCACATGCTAATATATTTTAATTTTTGCAGGTGTTTCTATTTACAAATTTTAATAATAACTTTGTGTTGTATTTATTTTATTAGAAGGATCATATTTCATAATATATCTACATTTTACTTTAACAATTACCTTTACATACACATATCGTTTTAATATAATATATAACTAAAAAATTTGATTATAAATTTTAATCATAAAACCATATTATTTTATTACACATCACTAACCAATTATTATATTAATTTTATAATTTAACACAATCAAATCCATATTCAAATATTGTTTTTTAATATTATTATTATTAGTATAATAATAATAATTTTTTGTATTATTAACAGTGTTACCTTTTTATTATTATAATTATTAACATTCTAGATATTATCACTATTATTGTCATTATGTTAACATTAGCATTTAAATTAACTTATTAGCATTACTATTACTATTATTATTATTATTATTATTATTATTATTATTATTATTATTATTATTATTATTATTATTATTATTATTATTATTATTAATAACAAATCATTCCTATACCATAAATTTAGGAACAACGCTGAAAGATAAGTTAAAATATTTAATTTAATATAATATTTAATTAAAAAATATAATTCAAAATTTTTGGCATATCATTATGTCACTAATAATTTATTATATCAATTTAGCACCAAAAGATTCACATCTATATTTTTAATCTTAATATTAACAATTAAAAAAATAACCATATCTATAATTCCACGTGTTAATATATTTCTATATATATATTTGTGTGTTATATTTGTATGACTTTTTATTTTCAAATTTTAAGATGAAAATACGATTACTCTAAAGTATAATTACTCGTAAATTTTGAATTATTTAAGGTAAAAAAATATTATTATTTGTAGTTGTTGCTTTATTTAACTATCGATTGAAGTTCTGTTTGATTAATTTGTTTGTGTTGTAGCTTTTAGTTGGTTTTTTGGTATATATCTTTAAATCTTTTCTAGAAGGAAATGATGTTTTAGTTTCCTATAATCGTTTTAGTTTATATTTTTGGTTGGCCTAATACCATTTTGGTTTTTATTTTCGTTAATTTTGTTTACTTAAATGTAACATTCCACTTTAGTAGTATAAAAATATTAAAATAAAAACATTTTATAACAATGATAACTTACAAGAAAGGTTTAATATCTCAATAGGTCCCTATTTTTGTTCAGAATTTGAAATAGGTCCCTTTATTTTTTGGCGTCTCAATTCAGTCCTTATTTTTGTTAATTTGATGCAAATAAATCCTTTCCGTCAATTTCATCAAACGGCGTTAATGAATGTGTGACGTGGCCTTACACGTGTCAGTACTGTCCTCAGGCCACGTAACACATTCATTAACGTCGTTTGATGAAATTGACGGAAAGGATTTATTTGCATCAAATTAACAAAAATAAGGACCCAATTGAGACGCCAAAAAATAAAGGGACCTATTTCAAATTTTGAACAAAAATAGGGACCTATTGAGACATTAAACCTACAAGAAACTATAAACTACTACCGATGAAGAAGATCTTACACTTGGAGAAAAAAACTCCATCTACGTTGTTGTTGTTGTACCCTCAACCCACGTTGAAACGACTGAAAAGACAGTCTTTCCACCGCCCAAGCCTTAAAATATCAAAACAAATAATTACCCATTTTTTACATTGCTTTCAGATTTTAATTCAATAACTCATGTTACCTGCAACACAGCAACATTGCCACTAAGACTGAGTGACTTGTCGATTCGTCCAGACAGAATTTTCTTCATACATTTATTTAAACTTTGTACAATGTGTTTATGTACACCAGACATCCAATCATATAGACATAAACTATCTAAGTCATCTAACATTGCACAAGGCATGTTAGAAACATGCCTAGACTTCCTAGAGAAAAAAATGAAAGTAAACAAACTAATATGTATAACCTACACCCTTCATCAACCTCTATCTCCTCATCATGGACAATCAAATGAAACCTTTCAATCAGCTCCTTCTTTGTGGTGATTTTCGGATTAAACATCTGACCAACCAATCCAACAACATATTCATCGAAAGGGATGTCTAAACCACCTATATCTAAACCTGTGACCAGGATGACATCAAGAATAGTAAATGAAACCAATTGTTGACAAGCCCTAAAACTAACATCATGGCCAGCCCATCGTTTGACCATCACCTTCAATAATTTTAAATTCACCTCAAGAGGGTTTAAAATGTTCAAGCACCACTTAAAAGGGGTCATCCTAATACGCTTTATATGAGCATCTCCTAGTAACCTATTCATTTCAAGAATGGACACTGAATCCATGGAGATACGAAGCCGCCACTACAAAACATTAACAAAAATTCAACAAATACTAACTAACAGTCTTAAAGGATAAAAAATCATCCATACTAATAAAAAATTACATTTTAATCTTACATTTGGTTTTCCGGTTGCCATTGGACCTGCATTCATAACCAATGCCCACAAAATCGTTAGGTTTCGACAAAGAACAAAAGGTCTATAGTGGAGATTAGGTTAGTGTTCGACCACTTCGACTTACCAAAAACTAACAACACAGCCACAACGCACAAGAGAAATATGGTAGAGGGCTTCAACGGCGCACAAACACAACGCACAAGACACCCACAACAATGCCAAAGAAAAATGGCACAGCGCGAGAAAGATAGACAGATGAGCAAGAGAGAGTAATGCGAGAGTGATGAGAGAACAAGAGAGAGATGAGCGAGAAAGAGTGATACGAGAGTGATGAGAGAACGAGAGGGACAAGAACGTACATAGAGTGATACCACAGTGATGAGAGAAGAAGAGAACGAAACCGTGCAATGCCAATCAAACTAACCGTGAAACTGAAATTCCAATTTTTTTTGCTTCCAAATATGCCCCTGCCTCATTATAAAAAACTTAATTCATGCTTTTAAACTTCGGCTAATTGACAACCGCCACATGGCGTTTTCAAAATTGTGTCAACATTTTGTTGTTAAAGAAATATTTCCCTATTTTGAAATAGTGTACAAGTAATATTTTTCGACCAAATCTTGATACATTTATGTTATCTTTTTCTGAATCTGTCTATGTTTATAATTTTAATTAAAACTGACATCATTGTGAATTCCCCAATACTAAATCTAACAGTGAAATATAAGAAATTCAAGAAAATGGAAAGAGACGCAACAAACAATAAAAAAATTAACATTTTAATATAGCGAAGCAGCTGCCCTTGTTTGACTTGGAAGTCGTCGTTCATTTGTCCCACTACCAACTGAGAATTCGTTCGGGCAATGACGTTCCGAGCACCCATGTCTCTTGCTAATTCTAGGCCCGCCACAAGGGCCTCATACTCTGCCTGGTTGTTGGATGCCTTGAACTTAAAAATCAATGAGTGTTCCAACAGGAATCAGTTCGGTCCTTCTAGGACTATACCGGCCCCGCTCGTCACCTTTCCCGATGCTCCATCGACGTACAAGCTCCGTTCTTCATTGTCCAGCCGGGGTAAATCTGCGGCAAAGTCGGCCAGATGCTGACCTTTGATCGATCCCCTTGGTTCGTAGCGCAGACCGAATTCTGAAAGTTCGACCGCCCAAGCCACCATGCGACCCGCCAAATCCGATTTCCTTAGGATTTTGGAGATGGGGAAATCTGTCTTAACGACCACCTGGTGGCTCTGAAAGTACGGCTGTAATCTCCTAGACGCGTTCAGTAGAGCCAAGGCGACCTTTTCCACCTATTGGTACCGTCCCTCAGCGTCCTGAAGGGTACGGTTGACTAAGTATATGAGTTTGGGCTCGGGCTGCTCTTGCATCAAGACCGCGCTGATTGTCGATTATGAAACGCCCAAAAAGATCTACAAGTCCTTTCCTGGCGTTAGGCGATTCATCACCGATGGGTTCATTAGGATAGACTTGACGTCCTGAAACGCCCGTTCGCAATCAGGATCCCATACGAGACCGGGCCCTTTCTTCATCTTTCGGAGCACCAGCTTAACCCTTTCGGCCAGCTTTGGAATGAATCTTCACAACGCGGTGAGTCGACCTATCAGTCTCTGGACTCCTTGAGTGTGGTCGGACTTGGCATTTGCAACACCGCCTCGCATTTGTCAGGGTTAGCTTCAATACCCCGGGAAGTGAGCATGAATCCAAGGAACTTTCCGACCGCGACTCCAAATGTGCACATGCCCGGGTTCAGACGCATTCCGTACTTTCTGACTTGGTGGAATACCTCCTCCAAGTCTCTCACATGACTTCGTCTGTCAGTTGATCGGACGACCATGTTGTCGACGTACACATCCATGCACCGACCAATTTGCTCTTCGAAGATCTTATCCATCAGGCGCTGATATGTGGCCCCAGCATTCTTCAAGCCGAAAGCCATTACTTCATAACAGAAGTTTGCCTTTTCGGTGATGAAGGTCATCTTCTCTTGATCCGGTCCGTACATTGGTATCTGATTATACCTCGAGTAGGCTTATAGGAAACTTAGCATCCGATGACCAGAAGCTCCGTCTACCAAAGCATCAATGCTCGGTAGGGGGTGAGAGTCTTTGGGGCAGGCCTTGTTTAGGTCGGTGTAATCAGTACACATGCGCCATTTTCCGTTGGCCTTCTTCACCATTACCACATTGGCTAGCCAAGTGGTGTATGTGACTTCTCTAACAAAACCGGCCTCCCATAGCTTTCCAACCTCCTCTTCTATGGCCTTCCTTTTCTCCTCGCCCAGTTGTCGCTTCTTCTGAGCCACCAGGCGTGCCTCCTTGAACAACGCCAGTTTGTGGGACATGACCGAGGGATGGATCCCTGGCATATCGATAGTTGTCCACATGAATAAATCGTGATTCTTCCACAAGACTGATATGATTTTCTTTTCTAGTTCGGGCTCCAAGCCCCGAGCCATGACGGTGGTTTGGGAGGCGTCCTTCCTTATTAGAATAGGCTGTGTTTCCCCTAAGGGCTCCAGTCGATCCTCCGTGTTTGTCCTCGGATCAAGATCGGCCATGGCCACTTCCGAATTGGTCGTTCTCCTCTTTACAGTACGTGTGTGAAGCTTGAGGCCCGCAGCGTCGCACTCCCTGGCCGTTTTCTGATCCATTCGGATAGTACAGATGGTTCCTCTCTCTGAGGGATACTTCATGGTGAGGTAGGGGGTGGAAACAATTGCTTCAAGAGCGTTGAGACACGGTCGGCCCAACAAGACGTTGTATGACGTGTTGGCTTCCACCAGTAGGTACCTGACCCTTTTCTCCTCACTAGATCGTTCGGTCCCCAACCTCGTGCGCAAATCCACATAGCCCCGGGTGTCCACCCTTTCGCCCGCAAAGCCTACGATCTGCCCGTTGTAAGGGACGATCAGGTCTTCCGATATATTCGTCTGTTGGAAAGTTTTCCAATAGAGGATGTTCACCGAGCTTCCCTGATCTACCAAAACCTTACTAATATCGTACCGGGCGATTTCTGCCGTTATCACCATAGGATCGTCCTGATTGGGATCGGACGCGTGAAAGTCTTCGTCGAAAAACGTGATGGGGGGACATCGTACGTTGGGGCTTGTCCATTTAGTGAACGGACTGTAAAGCCCGCACATGGCGTTTTCGGGCGGACGAGGAGGACCCTCATCCAGCGAAGCCTCCCGATATCGTGTTAATGTGCCCCCGTAAGGGGCGATCGCGGCTTCTGCTTTGCTGTCTCTCCGAGCGGGAGCGATCGGTCCAATCATTCCTAGACCTGTCATGCCTGTAAACTTGTCGCGAGCTATGGCGGTCTATGGGTATCGCGGGGCGGTCAACTCGCACATACTTCTTCAGTTGCCCTGTTTCAACACCCAATCTCGTCCGGATTGACAAATAAATTTAGTTTATTCCATTTTCCCAAAAAAAAGACAAAAATAAAAATAAAATAATATATATGTAAAAAGAAGAAAACAAATATAAAAAAAAAAAAAAAAAAAAAAAAAACAGAGCGCTCGTCCTTGGAGATGAACCTGGGTATTGAAAGTTGATGTGAACGTTCGTCCAATACCGTTCGTCCGTAGACCTTCGCGATCGTTTGTCCTTTCACTGAGCGACCGTTCGTCCTGTGCCTTCGCGACCGTTCGTCCTTTGCCTTATTCAACCGTTCGTCCATCCATACCTCTAGGACGTTCGTCAATTCTCAGCATCAACCGTCGGTCATTATTGTTTGAACGTTCGGTCTTTTGTTAGTAAACGTTCGGTCAATTTTAATTGTTAGTGAACGTTCGGTCTCTATGTTTTCAACGTTCGGCCTTGATTTGATTATTCTTAGTTGAACGTTCGGTTTTGACGTTTGAGCGTTCGGTTGATGTGTTCATTCTCAGTTAACGTTCGGTCATGATGAATTGAACGTTCGTCCTTGAATCGAACGTTCGTCCTTGAATATAACGTTCGTCAAGGATTCATCCTTTGAGGACGCTCGGTCTTGATGTTTGTTTTTAGTGTACGTTCGTTCTCTATTGAGCGTTCGTTCTCTATTGAACATTCGTTCTCTAATGAGCGTTCGTTCGTCCATCACCTCACCTTCCGACCGCTCGTCCTAATGACTCACATTTTTTAACGCTCGTCCAGGTCACTCCGCGCTCGTCCTAATCACTCCATTTTACCGCTCGTCCTAATCACTGCCGTCTTATGCCGCTCGTCCAGGTCTCTCATGCGTTCGTCCTAATCACTCCATTTTACCGCTCGTCCTAATCACTGCCGTATTATGCCGCTCGTCCAGATTTTCCCATTTCCACAATCTTCCAAAATCTTCGAAGGGTCCACTTTTACCTTCCCCAGTTCTACCTTTCCCCACTTCACCAACCCAATAATTTCTGCAACCCTCCAACCACAGCTACCGACACTCACATTCCACCAATCAGAGTTGCCGACACTCACATTCTTTCTACCAATTTAATGGTTGCAGGCCAACCTCCAGCGGCTCATGAATCTTCACCCCTCTCTTCTCCATCTCCAATACCCGTGCCTCATCAACACTGCCAACACCTCACGGTCATCCTTATCATCCTCATCCTGACACCTTATCCCGCAGCCATTCCTGGGTACTGATACCCTCTCTGCTATGATCTTACTCTTCATTCATCCTTACTCCCTCACCAAATCATCGTTATACCTCTAACCATTTTCCATCATTTTCAATTCTTCATCTCTAACACCCGTGAATTCCCTTCCACCATCTTTATCCTTATACCACCTCCAACAATCTTCATCACATCATCTTCATCTTACTCTGGAATACACCTCACGGCCAACACCTTATACACGGCCAACATCATCATCTTCAAACCTGTCTTCCTCACGGGTCAGCCACCAAAAGCCACCATTTTCCATTTCATCCGTGATCACCTCCAACAGTCCATCATTTTTGTTGGTATCAAATATTTTTATATTGATAAACTTGACAAATTTCTGGAAATTCCAGAACACACAAATACAACACTCACAATTCTCAAGCTCACACAAAAATACACTTCACACAACTAACAACAAAAAACAAAGGCACTCTCTCTAATTTTGTTCTCACTACACCTTGTACTCTTCTAGGTGGTGGTGGTGGTGCATCTTCATTCACATATTGGTTGCTATTTATAGTAGAAAGGAGAGTGGCAAGGTTAGGTGGCATAGTAGTTGGCATACAACAAAGTCTAACTTTGCCTAACTTTGCCTAACTTTGTCAAACTTTGCCTAACTTTATTCAAAGAAAACATGGGCTGCTTATTATTTTAAAGTTTACCTAACAAAACTCCCCCGTAAACTTTAAATCGGTCTTCTTGCACTGTATCTCATTATCTCATTCCAATAAGCCTTTTGCAATTCTCTAGCAATGTGGTTGGTAGTGGCTTGGTGAATATGTCTGCGGCTTGAGCTCGGCTTTCAACATGTTCCAGCTTGACCTTTCCTTCTTTGACTTGTTCTCGGATGAAATGAAAACGGACGTCGATGTGCTTGCTCCTTCCGTGATTAACTGGGTTCTTTGCCAACTCGATTGCCGACTTGTTATCAACTCGAATCACAATCCCTTCATCTTGGATCACTCCTAAATGCTTTAATAGATTTAAAAGCCAGACTGCATGACACACGCTCCAAGAGGCCGCCACATACTCTGCCTCGCAGGTAGATAGAGTTACAATGGGTTGCTTCTTAGACAGCCAAGTAAAAGCTGTATTTCCAAGTAGGAATACGTAACCTGAAGTACTTTTCCGGTCATTAATATCACCACTCCAATCACTGTCTGAGTAACCCACTAGTCGATAGTCATCTGATTTTGAATAGAAAAGACCAAGTGATAGGGTTCCTCGAATATATCTCAAAATTCTCTTCAGTGCCTTCCAATGTGTATAGCTTGGATCCTCCATGAATCTGCTCATTATCCCAACACTCAACATTAAGTCGGGTCTCGTGCTTGTAAGATACCTCAGACTTCCGATTAAACTTCGATATCTCCCAGAATCAGCTCGTTCTCCTCCATCAAACTTCAATAGTTTAGTACCAGGTTCCATTGGAGTAGAAACCGGGTTGCAGTCCTCCATTTTAAACTTCTTTAAAATTTCAAGTGCGTACCTCTCTTGGGATATAAAAATCCCTTCATCCGATTGCTTCACTTCCAGGCCAAGAAAATATTTCATCAAGCCTAAGTCTGTCATCTCGAACTCTTTTTCCATTGCCTCCTTAAACTCCTTAATCAGCTTCATGTTGCTTCCGATGAATATGAGGTCGTCGACATAGAGAGCAACTATCATCATATCCTTTTCTGATTTCTTTGTGTATAAGGCATGTTCGTACGGACATTGCTCATACCCAGTTTTCTTGAAATACCCATCAATTCTCTCATTCCAGGCACGGGGAGCTTGCTTCAGTCCATAGAGGGCTTTTCTCAATCTCAACACTTTCTTCTCATCCCCTCTCTTCATGTACCCGAGTGGTTGCTCAACATACACCTCCTCTTTCAGTACGCCATTTAGAAATGCCGACTTCACATCCATCTGTTGAATTGGCCATTGGTTCTGAGCAGCTAACGAGATCAAGAGTCGGATTGACTCCATTCTCGTGACAGGAGCAAATACTTCATCATAGTCTATCCCTTCCTTTTGTCTATACCCTTTTACCACAAGTCGAGCCTTATAACGCTCAACCTCTCCCTCAACATTCATCTTCTTTTTGTACACCCATTTTACTCCAATGGGTCGAGCTCCTTCAGGAAGGTTAGTCAGTTCCCAAGTTTTGTTGCGTTCAATCGTTCCGATTTCCTCATCCATGGCTGTTCTCCACTTCTCATCTTGGACAGCTTTCTCAAAACTCAAGTCATCAGAGTCGGCCAGAAGACATACAACATGAACTTCATTTGTAGTGTCGTATATGTCCTGTAGACTTCTCATCCTAGGCTGTTGTGGCTCGGTTTCTTCATTTGAGGACTCAGTGGTTGTTGTTGCTGAAGGTACAACAATCTCCGAGCTAGTTTCTTTTTCGACCAGGTTACTCCAACACCACTCCTTTGTTTCCTCCACGTGAACATCTCGGCTCACCACTACTTTGTTGTTAACAGGATCAAATAATTTATATGCTTTAGAATTTTTATCATACCCGATAAATATGTACTTCTTGCTCCGATCTTCTAATTTTGTCCTGTGCTGACTTGGTACTTGCCCATAGGCTATACTGCCGAACACCTTTAGATGAGAGACATTCGGCTTCACACCACTCCAAATCTCCTGAGGCGTCTTCTCACCTAACTTTGCATGTGGACATCTGTTTTGCACATAAACTGCGCATTGCACCGCTTCTGCCCAGAACTTCTTTGGCATATTCTTCCCTTTAAGCATGGTTCGAACCATATCAAGAATGGTCCGATTCTTCCTCTCAGCAACACCATTTTGTTGTGGGGAGTATGGAGCTGTCAAGAAACGCTTGATTCCATGTTCCTCGCAGTATTCATTGAACTTGGCAGAAATAAACTCACCTCCTCTGTCAGATCGGACTGTTTTGATGACTTTGTTTGTTTCTTTTTCTACCATCACTTTGAATTTCTTGAAAGTTTCAAACACTTCTGACTTCTCCTTCAGAAAGTGAACCCACGTTTTCCTTGAGAAATCATCAATGAAGGAGACAAAGTATCTCTTACCACTAAATGATTCTGGAGTTATTGGCCCACACAAGTCGGTATGGATTAATTCAAGTTGCTCCTTTGCTCGGTATTCAGAGATCTGAGGGAACGAAGTCCTTGCTTGTTTTCCGATCACACATTCTTCACAGAACTTCTTTTCAAATTCCATTTTAGGTAGTCCGAGGACCATCTCCTTTTTCACCAACTCGGTCAACCCTCCAAAGTGAAGATGCCCGAACCGCAAATGCCACTTCATGGCCTCATCCTCCATATCAAGTTGCATGTTTTTATCTTGAACTATTTTCAACTCAAGTTTGTACATGCGATTTTCCTTCATTTCTACTTGGGTGATGAGCCTCCCGAATTTATCCCTCAGTTGTAATTCTCGGTCCTTCATCAAAACTGAGTACCCCTTCTCCATTATCTGTCCCATGCTCAGTATGTTGCTTTTGAGATCAGGTATATAGTATACATCTCTGATCTCTCCGATTTGCCCATTTTTCTGTTCATACCAGATCGTTCCTCGACCTTTGACGGTTACTTTTGAAGCATCGCCGAAAGAAACAGATCCGGATTCCACCTTTGAAAGTACTTTGAATAAACTCTCTTCGCCACACATATGGTTACTTGCGCCGGTGTCCAAGTACCAAACCGAATTGTTTGAACAGTTTGGCACAAGCTCAGCTTCTGGATCTTTTGACATCAATAAGATCCCACTTTCTTCATTGGTTTCCTCAGTAAGAAAATTTGTTTCCTTTTTCTTTTCAGCCTCACAATATTTTGCTATGTGGCCTGGCTTCCCACAATTATAGCAATTACCTGATCTGCACTCGTTTGCGTAGTGGCCAATTTTGCCACACTTGAAGCATTCAATTCCTGACTTAGATCGACCTCCTCGACCTCTTCCTTGACCACGACCACGCCAATTATGTTGTCTGGTCTGGTTTGTGTCGGCTTCAAATTCACCTCTGCCACGTCCACCTCTGCCACGTCCACCGCTTCCTCGGCCACCTCTTCCTCTTCCTCTAGGATCTTGGCCCTGAGTGTTCCGAGTTCCTCTTAAGTCAAGTTGCACTTGTAGTGCTTGGTCAAGAGGTTCTTTCATTTTTCTTCTCCTTTGTTCATGGGCCTCAAGTGACCCAGTAAGCTCTTCAACTGAGAGCGTTGAGAGGTCCTTTGATTCCTCGATAGCGCAAACTATGCTTTCGAATTCATCTGTTAGTGATCTCAAAATTTTCTCTACCACCCTGCTGGCTGGCAATTCCTCTCCATTTTTACATATTTGATTTGCCACTGCTTCCAACCGAGATATATACTCGGTTACTTTTTCTTTTTCCTTCATTCTCAAACTTTCAAACTCGCCTCTGAGAGTTTGAAGCCTGACTTGCTTGACTCGGTTGTCACCTTTGTATACTTTCTCCAGAATCTGCCACGCTTCTTTTGAAGATTTTGCATTTGCTATCTTCTCAAAGCCAGATTCGTCCACAGCTCGGTACAAAATGTATAGAGCTGATTTATCCTTCACACGCGTTTTCTTCAACGCTGCAAGTTGGGCAACCGTTTGTTCTTCGTCGTCTGTGGGTTCTTCATACCCACTCTCCACTACATCCCATGCATCTTGGGATCCCAAAAGAGCTCTCATTTGCACACTCCAATTGTCATAATTAACTTTCTTTGACAGCTGGGGCAGAGATATACTGTTTGCAAAGTTTGCCATTTCTCACTCTCTCTCTTTTTTCACTCGAACACTCAGACGCTGAAAGCTCTGATACCAATTTGTTGGTATCAAATATTTTTATATTGATAAACTTGACAAATTTCTGGAAATTCCAGAACACACAAATACAACACTCACAATTCTCAAGCTCACACAAAAATACACTTCACACAACTAACAACAAAAAACAAAGGCACTCTCTCTAATTTTGTTCTCACTACACCTTGTACTCTTCTAGGTGGTGGTGGTGGTGCATCTTCATTCACATATTGGTTGCTATTTATAGTAGAAAGGAGAGTGGCAAGGTTAGGTGGCATAGTAGTTGGCATACAACAAAGTCTAACTTTGCCTAACTTTGCCTAACTTTGTCAAACTTTGCCTAACTTTATTCAAAGAAAACATGGGCTGCTTATTATTTTAAAGTTTACCTAACAATTTTCACCCCTTTCTTCTTCATTTTTAACCCCAACACTTGATCCCAAACCCACTGCCACGACCAACCTTATCCCACGACCATCTTATTTTTCATTCATCATCCATCCTCTGCCGCAACGCTCACACCACCATCACCCAATATTCAATCTTCATCCTTATCACCAAACCCCATCATCATCTTGCCTCCACCGTGACCCAATCACGCCTCACCTTCCTCCTCCATTTTCATCACCCAACTTCAAATTCATCTTCCAATTATCAAAAACCCTAAAACCATTAACTGCAAAACCAAAAAATCCAAGAGCCAAACCAGATATTGAACCTCTATGCTTCCCCTGATTTCCAAACCCCCAAACATTGTCTCGGTAAGCCTCTTTGACAACAGCCGCCACTTGCAAAGGAGAGAGGACGTCGACATGGTGACAGGAGGCAGCCCTGGCAATGACCGGCGATGCTAGTGGATCCCTGGCTAGCGCGGTGGCCAAGCGCGCCCAGGAGGCGATTCACGAAGAGAGTTTCTCTCTCGCGCGCCAAGGAGAGAAGGAGTTGGCCTGGCACCTTGACGGACGACGGCTCCGGCGGCATGCGTCGTTACTGGCGACGCCATAAACGGAGGTTCGCGGCAAGATCGGAAGAGGCGGTGGTGTGGTGTTTGGTTCGCAGAAGCGGTGGCGCGGAGACAGTCACCGGTAGCAGCGGCGGCGAGGATGCAAGGTGGAAGGCGAGTGCGTTCTCCTCTCGCGCACCGTAGTGGCCGTTTGGACGAAGGTTGGGAGGTGGTCGTTGAACGGTGGAGGTGAGCGCCTTTGGCTTCTCTTGCTCAGAGAGAAAGAGACCCTTGGTCTCAGTGGAGGGAAATGGTGTGATGAGAAGAATGGGAGAAACCCCTAAGGGTCTCCTGAGCTGAAGAATGGAAAGGTCTTGGGCCTGTTCGTTTTTTTTTCCTCGACCCAGCTCTCTCTAATAAAAAAAAAATAATAAAAATAAAATAAAAACATTTTTCTCCTTCACGCACCCCCCGGTTCTCACCCGCACACCCCCTTTCATTTGGGTTTAAGCCCCTCCGTTTCTGCAAACAAAAATTAAAAGAAGAAGAAGGGAATTGGACCTTACAAACAGATTTCAGGGTGCACCTCCACTTTCGTGTTTACACTCCTAGTATATCCAAAGTTGGAGAAGAAGAGTATTGGCCTAAACAAAGGAGCTTCAATTTCAATTGGCACTCTGGTTTTTATCTCTGTAGCCCTATTCATGTTAGACTTTTTTTTTTACTTTATTTTGTTTCTTTATTTAATTATTTGGTTTTTATTGCATGCCCTCCTTTGTATAGTTTCCCCACCATTTGTTTTATCTATTGAACTTATTTGTTTCGTTTTACATAAAAAATTACAAAAATAAAAAAAATGAATGAAGAAAAATAAAATACATAAATTCTAAAAAATCAAAAATATGTTTTAAAGGTTTAGGCACATGTGTGATCGCACGCATCGTCCTTGTGCTAAAAACCTTTCCTCTTTTCTCAAATAATAATAAAATGTTTCAAAGGTTTAAGCACATGTGTGATCGCACGCATCGTCCTTGTGCTAAAAACCTTTTCTCTCTTTTAAATAAAATTACAAAAATATGTTTTAAAGGTTTAGGCACATGTGTGATCGCACGCATCGTCCTTGTGCTAAAAACCTTTCCTGTTTGATTCATAAAAATACAAAAAAACATAAAATCATCAAAAACTAAAAACATCGACAATTTCAAACAACAAACAATTTCTCAGCCAGAACTACGTGATCCTTGATTCTCCATCAAAAGTGGAGATACGTAGGAGCAAGGCCAGTTCTTGTCAGGTTCACTTTCCCAAAAATCCAAAGTCATTTTCTCAAACAAATTTCTCAAACAAATTTTCAAGCAGTTTTCTAAAAGAACTACGGAACCCTGATTTCTCATTCTTAATGAGAATACGTAGGAGCAAGGTCAATCCTTGTCGGGCCCAAAAAACTAAAAAATATATTTTGTTTCTTTAGAATCTTATTTTAGGGGGAAGTTAAACATTTTGAAAACCACATCACATTCGCATATTTAGTTAAAGGTACTGCCCTAGGGCAGGCGTTGTAGGGTGCTAATACCTTCCCTACACGTAACCGACTCCCGAACTTAGAATCTCAGTTTCGCAGACCATGCCTTATCATTTTATGGTTTTTCCGTAGTTTTCCAGAATAAACTATGGTGGCGACTCCAAATCTCTTTTTTTCAAAAACGTTTTTATTCTTTTTCCACTGATCGTCGTCCCGTCGCGATCCCGGTTGCGACAGATGGCGACTCCACTGGGGACGCTAGAGAGTCAGGCCATTTAATTAGATGTGCGAATTCAATGTGGTTTTTCTTTGTGTTTTTCTTCCCCTTTTTTCTTATCTATGTTTGATATTTGGAATAATAGCATATGAGTTTCTTTTACTTTATGTTTGAAATAATTGTTCCTTACTTATGTTTGATATGTCTACTTATCTGTGTTTATTGTTGTTTTCCATTATAATTTCCCTCTACACATTATGCATATCATGAGTGGGGCCCTATACCCGGGTCTGAGCGCAACTAAGAATTAGAGGGATTGTGTAGCGGTGTCACTCTGGGATGTACTTCCTGTTTGGCTATCGTGAGAACCCCAGCTAGAGTATGTTCTCTTCATTTATGTCTCCGCATCTAGTTGATTACTCGGACTGTTGTGGAGAGACAGTGAAAAGAGCCATAGCTCTGGTGGCCTTGATTTAAGCATTAGGGAACCATCCTTGTGAGTGCATATCTTTGGCCTTAGAACTTTAAGTTATTCAACCTCTGATACGGCACAAAAGGGAGACTATTTTGTTTCAGTTTGTCTGTCATTTCCTATTTTACAAAAAATTTCGTCATGTTTCTTTTAAATAAAAAAAAAGAGAAAAATATGAAAATAAAAGATAAAATTAATGTTCTCGGAATCATTCAAAAAAAAAAAAGAAAAAATTAGAATTTCTTAAAATATTTTTAGGGCATGAAAAATCTTAAAAAAAAAATTTATAAAGTGTACATATTTTGGGGCCGATATAGATCATTGTTTCGAATTTTTGGACTCCATTTTTTATACAAATAAAATGCGGATTGTTATCCTTCAAAAAAAAAATTTCTTTGAACATGCAATATTTTCCTTTCAAATAAAAGTTAATTAATTTTTCTCACGTGTACATATATTTATTTAAAAATTAAAAAAATTAAATCACTAAAAAAAAAACTGAAATTACTTTTGTTAACCTTTGAGAATAGTTCTTGGATTGGTGCATGAGTCTGACTTCACTAAAAACAATCCAAATAAAAGTCATATATAAAAAGAAAATTTTCAAAAAAAAGGGGTCACCATAAAATTCAAATTCATATTGTTCAATATTGTTTTTTTCCAGAGCTCATGATTTTATTGGTCTTCATTTTCATCAGAGAGGCTTACCTTGAGCCCATTTTTTTCGTTGTTTCATACAAATAATTCATTGAAATTTTGTTTATCATTTTTACTTCAAATCTTATTTTTTTTATTCAAAGTCAATTTTCTTTATTATTGAATATAAATTATTTTTTTTTGAGCCCATTTCTTCATTTGTTTCATACCAACAATTATTAAAAACATCAAAAAACAACAAAAATAATAAAACAAAAATAATAAAAACAAATATAAAAAAAAAATCAAAATTTCAAAATAAAATAATTATTAAAAAATGTTCAAATAGTTTTTGAGTCCATTAGGCCCCGTTGTCATATGTGGTTTCTCTTGAACCAGTGCATCTGAATTTCTAAAAAAATAAAAAATACATGTTTATTTTGTGTTTTCAATTGATAATTTCCCTTTCCATTTGTGTGAACAAGTATTTGTGCAAAAAATAAAAATAGAGAAATTCAGACCCTTGTCTGAAGATTTTGTCATGGTTGTAAAAAGAATAGTGTTGGGCCCATTGAGTCTAGTGGTGTTGCAAAATTTTCTTTAGTTCAATCTTGTGAAATCCTTTCATAACAAAAAAAATGAATTTCTTTTAGCTTGTTCCATAAACTATGAAAAATGAAAAAAAATGTTTTCTTTGTCATCTTCTTGTGTCAAGTTCACACGGCTCAGGTCATCTGATCCATTGGGTCAATGTGCCTGGTAAGTCCAAACTTCCTTCTATGTTACTTCTCCTCAGGTCCGATCCGATCTGGATTTTCCCATGTTGGAAAGTAAAAAACAAAGTGAAAAAAAAATCGGAGCCCATTGAGTCCAATTGTCCTTCTCTGTCAAAAAATACAAAAAGATTTCTTTCAGTAAATTGCATAATTTTCCTTCAGTAATATATTTGTCAAATAAAAAGCAGCATAATTGTGGAAGATACAAATTGTTAACAATGTGTTTTCAGTATAGTCTTCCAAATTATCATGCATGATTTTCTTGGAATTTGTTGTCAAAAAAAAATTATTAGAATTAAAGATGAACCGTTTGCGAGCCCATTAGGCCCAGTTGGCATATGTGGTCAAAAAAAAATTCATAATTGCTAAAAATAAAAATAGAGGAGTTCAAACCTTGTTCAAGATTTTTGTTATGAACATAAGAAGAATAGTTTTTGGTCCCATTGGGTCGAGAGAGTGTTGTGAAATCTTCTCTAATTCAAAATATATGAATTTCTTTTAGCTTGTACCATAAAATATGAAAAATGAAAAAATATTTTCTTTGTCAAGCTTTCACGGCTCAGGTCATCTGATCCATTGGGTCAATGTGCCTGGTAAGTCCAACTTCCTTCTATGTCAATTCTCTTCAGGTACAATCCGATTTGGATTTTTCCCGTGTCAAAAAGAAAGGTCCAATTCCAAGCTCATTAAGTCCATTTCTCGTTCTCTATAAAAAAAATATACAAAAATATTTCCTTCAATAAACTGCATAATTTTTCCTCATTAACACATTTTTCATTCATAAAATAAAATGCAGCATAAGTTTGAAAGTACAAAAAGATTTCTTTCAGTGAATTGCATAATTTTCCCTTATTAGCATATCTTTCATTCGTTAAATAAAGAGGAATATAAGTGAAAAATACAAAAATATTTCTTTCAATAAGTGCATCAGTTTTCGTTTCATGATGCATATTTGCATTCAAAAAAAAAAAAAAAAGGATAGCCCAAGTGAAAAAATACAAAAAATATGTTTGAATGATTGGCATGATTTCTTCATAAAAGAATGATGCACAATTTTGAAAATTCAAAAAGATTTATAAAAAAAAAAAAGAGAACACAAATTTGAAAAATTCAAAAAGATAATTGAGTCAATTGTTTTTGAGGTAAGTCATCAAGTTTATGAAAATGAATGTCATTCTTTGTTGGGTCAGATAATTGGGTCACATTTGCCATTTGAACCTCACTGTGTGCATTGCTTGAGAATACTCATTCCTTAGTCATATCCATAATCAGCCTTCCTTGAACCTTTGTTTGTAAACATCTACCTGTTAGCCTTAGTTGGGCCTTTGTTTGAAAACATCCATCCTCCGGCCCTCATTGTACAAAAAGGATTGACCCCGATCATTACCCAAGATGAACAAAATTATATTTTGGGGCAAATGTGCCTGTCCATAATTTTGTCAGTTAGGTGATCCCTGAATCCTTCAAAGACAAAAAAAAAAAAGAGAGTTTCAAAAAGAAAATAAAAAGAAAAAAAACAACTCGTGCTGAAGTCAATTGATTTGTCATAAAGTTAATCTTTCGAAAATAAAGTGACCAGAGTTCAAGATGATGTGTGGCCATTTTCCTTCATCCAAAAAAAGAAACAAAAAAAATATATCCATTGATACCTATTTGAGCCAAGAAATAATTCTCTTTCAAATTTACCCGAGTAAGAGTTACCATTACAATAGAAGTCGACTCAGAATGCAAACAAAAGACACTTAGTGATCAAAGAAAGAAAGTTCATCAAGAAGAGCAAATAGAAAGAAGAAACATTGAGTGGTGATCTTAAGAAGAGAAAAGCATTGAGGAGGTCGACAAATAGCAAATTCAGGACCAAAATGGTAACTCTTGTTTCAAAAAATAATAACCTGAAAACATTTGTTTGGGCCTTATCCGTTGTTTGAATACCCTTCAGCCCACAACATCATTACAAGCCGAATAAAAGCCCAAACTGATTGAATGATGATTTCTTTAATTTTCATAAAGATTAATTGTTTGATAAGTTGAAATGACTTGCAACGTAGTTGTAAAAAAGAGAAAATAAAAATGAAGAAACAAAATGTCTTAGGAAGAGGGGATTTTCTTGCTAACTGGCTAAAAAGAAAGGTCATTTAAGGGCATCCTTTTGTTCAATCCTTTCCAAACCCATCCTCAGACGAGGGACAGCCCTGTTGAGCCTCATTCATCCTGACGTTCATCAATCCATTCACCCAACTGGATCATCCCTTGTTGGGCCTCACATGATTTTGGTTCGCCCCGAACTTCAAAAATCCTTCACCACCAAAATTGGGGCAATCCTTTCAAGCCAATCATTTCCATATCCATTACAAATTTTTGAACAAATTCAGTCAAACTCTTCCCCCGATTCCCAAAATAGGGGGCAACTTTGTATGTTTTACATAACCTTTTCACCCGCTCTCCAAAAACTAGGGCCACTTTGAGAGTTTCATGTGTTTCGGCCGAGCCCATTTAGAATATTGGGCAACTTTGTTAATCTCAAAGTTGTTTCATGTGTATATTCAAAGTTCGTACCAAGACCAGGGCACCCCTTGTTGGGCCTCTCAGATTTGTCCGCACTCAAATTCATAAATCCACCCTCAAAACAGGGGCAAACACTTTGGGGCTTTGTATGATTTTGAGTCCATCTTATCATTCGTAAACCCGAAATGGGGGACAACTTCTTTTTGAACCTCGTTCAACTGACTCATACCCGAAACTAAAGGCAATTTTGTGAAAGTTATACCCTCATGATTCATGGATACATTTGTCCATACCTATCTTTTTACCATACCCCCAAACTGGGGCAACTCCTGACTTCACATTGGCATTTTTTATTGTTAAGGAGTAAGAGGCCCAAGTAGCCAACTCAGTACTCTCCAAATCCTTCCACATATTTGTCCCAACCCTTGATATCAAGCATGTACGCACTAATATTTCGTCAAGAAATTTCTAGCACAGAAGCTTCATTTTGAACATTTAACCTTAGAATTTGACATCCATTAAAAAAAATGATGAAAGTCTAAATCTTCATAGACCGGATGATTTCAAAGAAAAACAACTTGACTCAGTAAAAAGTGTCATAGTTTCATAATCTTCCATCACGGATCAAGAGTCAACATCATGTACACATTTTCATGAATGTTCATCAAATCTTCTTCCTTCAAAAAGACAAAAAAAATCAAATTGCATCAAAGTTTTCTCCTCCAATTTCAAAATTACATATTTTCATCAAATCTTCTTCCTTCAAAAAAAAAAAAAAAAATCAAATTGCATCAAAGTTTTCTCCTCCAATTTCAAAATTACATATTTTCATCAAATCTTCTTCCTTCAGAAAAGACAAAAAATCAAAATGCATCAAAGTTTTCTCCTCAAATTTCAAAATTTACACCAACCATACACTTTGTTTATTGATTTCAAAACTTTAAAAAAAAAATCATCAAAGTCAACATCATGTACATATTTTCAAAAAAAAAAAAAAACTTTGAATTTGTTTCCATGTATATTCATCAATTCTCCTTCTTTCAAAAAGACAAAAAAAAAAAATCAACATGCATCAAAGCTTTCTCCTGCAATTTCCAAATTTACATCAACCATGTTCTTAATTAAAAAAAAAAAAAAAATTTTAAAAATTTTAAAAATAAAAATAGACACTCATTTCTATCTCAAGAAAATAAAATCAAAAAAAAATTTCAACATCTCAAAATTTCAACAAAATCCAAATTTCAAATTCAAACAATCAAACAATTTTACTTTCACTTGTTGGTATCTCGGCCCTCTGTAAGGCAATGGTCGAGCCCAGCAATCAAACTCAAATCATTCACTTCATCCATAGGGTTGTGACACCCTCCACGAGGTTATGACACCTCATTCACTTCCATAGGGTTACGACACCCTCCACGAGGTTTCTACACCTCATCAACTTCATCCATAGGGTTGTGACACCCTCCACGAGGTTATGACACCTCATTCACTTCCATAGGGTTACGACACCCTCCACGAGGTTATGACACCTCATTCACTTCATCCATAGGGTTGTGACACCCTCCACGAGGTTATGACACCTCATTCACTTCCATAGGGTTACGACACCCTCCACGAGGTTTCTACACCTCATCAACTTCATCCATAGGGTTGTGACACCCTCCACGAGGTTATGACACCTCATTCACTTCCATAGGGTTACGACACCCTCCACGAGGTTATGACACCTCATTCACTTCATCCATAGGGTTACGACACCCTCCACGAGGTTATGACACCTCATTCACTTCCATAGGGTTACGACACCCCCCACGAGGTTATGACACCTCATTCACTTCCATAGGGTTACGACACCCTCCACGAGGTTATGACACCTCATTCACTTCCATAGGGTTACGACACCCTCCACGAGGTTGTTACACCTCACCCATTCATCCACAGGGTTGGTATATCCTCCACAATGTCTACGTGCCCCATTTCTTCTAGCCTTTTTCATTTTGTTTAGATTTCCCCGTTTATTTCTCGCTCATTTTGAAATCCGGACGAAATTAGTGTCTTTTTCTTTACTTAGCTGTTACTCTAATAATACGAAAATGTCAAATTTTCATATTATCTAGTAAAATCTAAGTAAAGAGGGGCATCTTTCAACACCCAATTTCGTCCGGATTGACAAATAAATTTAGTTTATTCCATTTTCCCAAAAAAAAGACAAAAATAAAAATAAAATAATATATATGTAAAAAGAAGAAAACAAATATAAAAATAAAAATAAAAAAAAAAAAAAAAAAAAACAGAGCGCTCGTCCTTGGAGATGAACCTGGGTATTGAAAGTTGATGTGAACGTTCGTCCAACACCGTTCGTCCGTAGACCTTCGCGATCGTTTGTCCTTTCACTGAGCGACCGTTCGTCCTGTGCCTTCGCGACCGTTCGTCCTTTGCCTTATTCAACCGTTCGTCCATCCATACCTCTAGGACGTTCGTCAATTCTCAGCATCAACCGTCGGTCATGATTGGTTGAACGTTCGGTCTTTTGTTAGTAAACGTTCGGTCAATTTTAATTGTTAGTGAACGTTCGGTCTCTATGTTTTGAACGTTCGGCCTTGATTTGATTATTCTTAGCTGAACGTTCGGTTTTGACGTTTGAGCGTTCGGTTGATGTGTTCATTCTCAGTTAACGTTCGGTCATGATGAATTGAACGTTCGTCCTTGAATCGAACGTTCGTCCTTGAATATAACGTTCGTCAAGGATTCATCCTTTGAGGACGCTCGGTCTTGATGTTCGTTTTTAGTGTACGTTCGTTCTCTATTGAGCGTTCGTTCTCTATTGAACATTCGTTCTCTAATGAGCGTTCGTTCGTCCATCACCTCACCTTCCGACCGCTCGTCCTAATGACTCACATTTTTTAACGCTCGTCCAGGTCACTCCGCGCTCGTCCTAATCACTCCATTTTACCGCTCGTCCTAATCACTGCCGTCTTATGCCGCTCGTCCAGGTCTCTCATGCGTTCGTCCTAATCACTCCATTTTACCGCTCGTCCTAATCACTGCCGTATTATGCCGCTCGTCCAGATTTTCCCATTTCCACAATCTTCCAAAATCTTCGAAGGGTCCACTTTTACCTTCCCCAGTTCTACCTTTCCCCACTTCACCAACCCAATAATTTCTGCAACCCTCCAACCACAGCTACCGACACTCACATTCCACCAATCAGAGTTGCCGACACTCACATTCTTTCTACCAATTTAATGGTTGCAGGCCAACCTCCAGCGGCTCATGAATCTTCACCCCTCTCTTCTCCATCTCCAATACCCGTGCCTCATCAACACTGCCAACACCTCACGGTCATCCTTATCATCCTCATCCTGACACCTTATCCCGCAGCCATTCCTGGGTACTGATACCCTCTCTGCTATGATCTTACTCTTCATTCATCCTTACTCCCTCACCAAATCATCGTTATACCTCTGACCATTTTCCATCATTTTCAATTCTTCATCTCTAACACCCGTGAATTCCCTTCCACCATCTTCATCCTTATACCACCTCCAACAATCTTCATCACATCATCTTCATCTTACTCTGGAATACACCTCACGGCCAACACCTTATACACGGCCAACATCATCATCTTCAAACCTGTCTTCCTCACGGGTCAGCCACCAAAAGCCACCATTTTCCATTTCATCCGTGATCACCTCCAACAGTCCATCATTTTCACCCCTTTCTTCTTCATTTTTAACCCCAACACTTGATCCCAAACCCACTGCCACGACCAACCTTATCCCACGACCATCTTATTTTTCATTCATCATCCATCCTCTGCCGCAACGCTCACACCACCATCACCCAATATTCAATCTTCATCCTTATCACCAAACCCCATCATCATCTTGCCTCCACCGTGACCCAATCACGCCTCACCTTCCTCCTCCATTTTCATCACCCAACTTCAAATTCATCTTCCAATTATCAAAAACCCCAAAACCATTAACTGCAAAACCAAAAAATCCAAGAGCCAAACCAGATATTGAACCTCTATGCTTCCCCTGATTTCCAAACCCCCAAACATTGTCTCGGTAAGCCTCTTTGACAACAGCCGCCACTTGCAAAGGAGAGAGGACGTCGACAT
Organism: Vigna nakashimae; assembly: GCA_034642375.1. Taxonomy (NCBI): domain Eukaryota; kingdom Viridiplantae; phylum Streptophyta; class Magnoliopsida; order Fabales; family Fabaceae; genus Vigna; species Vigna nakashimae. The sequence goes on along the minus strand of CM067760.1, from coordinate 16,712,134 downwards.
GGTGACAGGAGGCAGCCCTGGCAATGACCGGCGATGCTAGTGGATCCCTGGCTAGCGCGGTGGCCAAGCGCGCCCAGGAGGCGATTCACGAAGAGAGTTTCTCTCTCGCGCGCCAAGGAGAGAAGGAGTTGGCCTGGCACCTTGACGGACGACGGCTCCGGCGGCATGCGTCGTTACTGGCGACGCCATAAACGGAGGTTCGCGGCAAGATCGGAAGAGGCGGTGGTGTGGTGTTTGGTTCGCAGAAGCGGTGGCGCGGAGACAGTCACCGGTAGCAGCGGCGGCGAGGATGCAAGGTGGAAGGCGAGTGCGTTCTCCTCTCGCGCACCGTAGTGGCCGTTTGGACGAAGGTTGGGAGGTGGTCGTTGAACGGTGGAGGTGAGCGCCTTTGGCTTCTCTTGCTCAGAGAGAAAGAGACCCTTGGTCTCAGTGGAGGGAAATGGTGTGATGAGAAGAATGGGAGAAACCCCTAAGGGTCTCCTGAGCTGAAGAATGGAAAGGTCTTGGGCCTGTTCGTTTTTTTTTCCTCGACCCAGCTCTCTCTAATAAAAAAAAAATAATAAAAATAAAATAAAAACATTTTTCTCCTTCACGCACCCCCCGGTTCTCACCCGCACACCCCCTTTCATTTGGGTTTAAGCCCCTCCGTTTCTGCAAACAAAAATTAAAAGAAGAAGAAGGGAATTGGACCTTACAAACAGATTTCAGGGTGCACCTCCACTTTCGTGTTTACACTCCTAGTATATCCAAAGTTGGAGAAGAAGAGTATTGGCCTAAACAAAGGAGCTTCAATTTCAATTGGCACTCTGGTTTTTATCTCTGTAGCCCTATTCATGTTAGACTTTTTTTTTTACTTTATTTTGTTTCTTTATTTAATTATTTGGTTTTTATTGCATGCCCTCCTTTGTATAGTTTCCCCACCATTTGTTTTATCTATTGAACTTATTTGTTTCGTTTTACATAAAAAATTACAAAAATAAAAAAAATGAATGAAGAAAAATAAAATACATAAATTCTAAAAAATCAAAAATATGTTTTAAAGGTTTAGGCACATGTGTGATCGCACGCATCGTCCTTGTGCTAAAAACCTTTCCTCTTTTCTCAAATAATAATAAAATGTTTCAAAGGTTTAAGCACATGTGTGATCGCACGCATCGTCCTTGTGCTAAAAACCTTTTCTCTCTTTTAAATAAAATTACAAAAATATGTTTTAAAGGTTTAGGCACATGTGTGATCGCACGCATCGTCCTTGTGCTAAAAACCTTTCCTGTTTGATTCATAAAAATACAAAAAAACATAAAATCATCAAAAACTAAAAACATCGACAATTTCAAACAACAAACAATTTCTCAGCCAGAACTACGTGATCCTTGATTCTCCATCAAAAGTGGAGATACGTAGGAGCAAGGCCAGTTCTTGTCAGGTTCACTTTCCCAAAAATCCAAAGTCATTTTCTCAAACAAATTTCTCAAACAAATTTTCAAGCAGTTTTCTAAAAGAACTACGGAACCCTGATTTCTCATTCTTAATGAGAATACGTAGGAGCAAGGTCAATCCTTGTCGGGCCCAAAAAACTAAAAAATATATTTTGTTTCTTTAGAATCTTATTTTAGGGGGAAGTTAAACATTTTGAAAACCACATCACATTCGCATATTTAGTTAAAGGTACTGCCCTAGGGCAGGCGTTGTAGGGTGCTAATACCTTCCCTACACGTAACCGACTCCCGAACTTAGAATCTCAGTTTCGCAGACCATGCCTTATCATTTTATGGTTTTTCCGTAGTTTTCCAGAATAAACTATGGTGGCGACTCCAAATCTCTTTTTTTCAAAAACGTTTTTATTCTTTTTCCACTGATCGTCGTCCCGTCGCGATCCCGGTTGCGACACCCTGCCCGGATTAGCTCTTCAATTTTGTCCTTTAGGGTCACACACTCCTCCGTGGTGTGGCCCATGTTCTTATGGTATACGCAATTCTTATTTCCGTCTGCTCCTAGCGGAGGAGGTCACTTCTTAGGGTCTAAGACATATTCCGCGCTCAACGCTTCTCGAAAGATCTTCTCTCGGGAGGCGTTTAGCGGGGTGTACTGCTGGAACCGGGGGCCCCGAGGTGGTTCCCTCTGCTTGAATCCTCCGGCCTTCCTAGTTGGACCGCCCGATCTTCCTCCATCAGCCCTCTCCCCCTTGTGCTCCTGGCTCTCCTTTTTGTACAATAACTTCATCTCCTTCACCTTTATTTCGTCCGCCGCCCTCTCCCGTAGTTCTTCCATTATTTTGGGGGCCCTTCGACAGACGTTGTCTTTAAACGGTCCCGGTTTGAGGGCGGGGAGGATGTAGTGTAGGGAAAGTTCTAGGCTCAAACCCTTCACTCGTCACACGATCTTCTGATAACGATCCATGAACGTTCTCAGCGTTTCGTCCTTGCCTTGCTTCAAGGTGACTGGTTCGAATACAGTTAAGTCCTGGGTACTATTGGCGGCAAATTGCCTGTTGAACAAGCGTTGTAAGCCGGCGAAGTTCTCGATGGAGTTGGGGGGAAGAGAATTGAACCACTCAAGCGCTTCTCCCTCCAATGACAATGAAAATGCCCAACACCAGATAGCGTCGTTTCCTGTCCGAAACGCCATCGCGCTTGAGAAAGTTTTGATGTGGGCCTCAGGATTCGTCGTCCCGTCGTACATCTTAAATTGTGGCGGAACGAACTGTTCCGATATTTGGACGTCCATGATTACTTGGATAAAGGGGAGCAATAATGTGGATGAAGGCTCAGGTTTTACCACCATCCGCCTATCCTCTACAATAATGTCCGATCTGGCTTTGCTTCCCTCAGCTTCAGACTCTGCGGGTTTCCAGGTCTTGTCTCGCCCATTATCATTCTTGACCTGATCCTCCATAACAGTCTTCCCTTTTTCCTTCGTTCGCTCTCCTTCACCTATCCGTTTAGCTACTTCCCGGGCTATACGTGCCGCACATTCGGCCTTGACGACCACAAGCTCGGCCTCATGACGTTGCTGCATCTCCTCCATCTTCTGTTGTAACATCCTGATCATCTCCACGGGATCGTCCATGCTCATGTTTCTCATGGTCACCATTGGGTCTAAAAAGTAACTCGGCCCCACGGTGGGCGCCAAAATGTTTCGGTTATTTTAGGACTAAGTTACTAACAGCCTCCGCAGTGTCTTCTTGTCTATCGTCCGGTCGTGCTCCTCCTTCGTTCTTCTCTTCAACCGCCCGGGGGGAACCTATCAAAGATTCTCCAATGCCAAAGTCAATATGTGAGCAGTGGCGATTTTAAATGAGCAGTAATAAATGTGCAGTAAATGCAACCTATCTACCACTCACCTTTGACTTGTATTTATAGTTTTTGCTATGGGCCTGAGATTAGTGAGTAGTTAATCACAGTCCAAATCCAGCCCAATAGCTTTTAGCCATTATTAATCTTAATCTTAATCTTAACCTTGTTATCTTACTGTATTGGTCGGTCGTCCCGTATGAGCCAACCGTCCGTGAGATCAAGCAGCAGTCCTAGCCAGTTTGGCGGTCGTGTGAGTGGGAATGTTGGCAGTCGATTCTACTGGTTTAATATCCGTTCGGTTGTGCCTTTGCCTCACATACCGTTCGGTTCATATGGTACAAATTCCAAAGAGAACTCTTAAAGTCCGTCTATCGGTTCAGAGATCAATAAAGATTTAAAATGCATGGAAAATACAACCTAAACGGCCTCTCTCAGGCTCACCATAACCCCTGTGCACCTCTTCCAATAAAGAGCTTGCTTGGGCTTGGGGACTTGTGTACGATAGGACCACCCAGTCAGCCAAAAGACAAGGCGGCTAACCATCCAGTGAGAAACTGGCCGACCGATCTAGAAAATAATCTGAGCAATCAATGAGAAGTTAATGAAAATAATTGTCATTTATTGACAATTAATAGAAATAATGTCATTTATTGGTGATTAATGAGCCAGACCTAATGGTAAGCTTATTGTCATATTGTCATATTTATAAATATTTGTCAATAGGCAGGTAATTAACTCTAATTACTAATCTTTAATACAAGATTATTACACAAAGTTACTGAGCGTCGGAGTGTCTTTTGCAGACACCCTCCCTTGTGACTAGAACAAGGAGAAAAGAGAGAGCAACACAACTGGATAACGAAGGAGACATCTTCGAATACTTTGGATTAGAGATCTCAACCCTACGAAAACAATATCAATAGTTATATTCCTTAGATAAAGTCACTGTGCCAATACAAAGGCCAAAGATCCTGGGTAATTTACACCTAACATAACCATCAAATTCTTTGGTAATTCAACTTTACCAAATGCCTTTAAACTTTCGGTAATTGACATTTTTCCCGCAATGTATAATTGATGGTAGTTTATGAAATAAAAAAGGTTTAATCCTTTTCGACATCCCTATTTATGTATGAATGTCTCATATGGGTCCTCGTTTTCTAAAGTGTATCAAAATGGTCCTTAATTTTCAAAATTGATATCAATTGAGTCCTTTCCATTAAGTTGGCTGGACGGTGTTAAAAAAATTGATGAGTGGATGCTGAGATGACGAACGAACGCTCGTCCACCAGCGAACGAACGCTCGTCCACCAACGAACGAACGCTCGTCCACCAGCGAACGAACGCTCGTCGACCTCTTACTGCTGGACGACCGTTCGTTCCACACTGGACGACCGTTCGTTCGGTGGTCGACGAGCGTTCGTTCGCTGGTGGACGAGCGTTCGTTCGTCATCTCAGCATTCCACTCATCAATTTTTTTAACGTCGTCCAGCCAACTTAACGGAAAGGACTCAATTGATATCAATTTTGAAAATTAAGGACCATTTTGATACACTTTAGAAAACGAGGACCCATCTGAGACATTCGTACATAAATAGGAATGTCGAAAAGGATTAAACCAATAAAAAACTAGTTAAATTAATCTATGATTTGAGTATAAGTACTTGTTCAGGCGTTAGAAATGATTGAAGATGAAACTGTTTAGGATTAGACGAACTTACAAATCCAAATCCTTGTCTGTTATTAGCAGCCAAAAGAAGCAATTATGAAGAAAATTTTGGCATCACTGCCACAATAATACACTGGACAATCACGACTTCTTCAACAAATCACTAATATCTAATTAATTCTATGTCCACAATCATTCATCCTCAGTTCAACCTTTGTATTAATATTTAAATTATCTTTCATTAATATATTTTATTAGAATATATAACTCTTAAGGAATATTAATAGTTATACAAATAAGAAAGTTTGTATAAACGATGCTACGTTAGTAGTGTTAGAGAATATTTCAGATAAAAATGTGAGAAAAGAAATAAGAGAAATAGACCTAAAAAGCAATATAAATAAGTTGTAATTAGGAAAAATGAAAAAAATATAGTTAAAACAAGTAAGACCAAGAAAAAAGAAACACTCAAATAATTGACTATCTTCATGGTATAATTGAACATATTTTCTTTTGAAAAATCAACATTTAAATTTCATGACGGCTAAAAACCATTTCTAAAGAAAAAGTATCAATATTTCTCTTAAAGTTAAAAAATAATAACAAAAATGTCAATCACACATCTTTTCTATCCACTTTTTCTTTGGCACGTTTAATAAAGAAATAAAAATGTATGACTTACATTTGTTTATTTTCCTTTTAACCATTTCGAACAAACTTCTCATTTTATCTATTCCTTCTTATCTCCTCTCTTTTATACTCTCTTTCATGGCCCATGATATGAAACAAAATTTAATAGTTTGTTTAAAATAATAAATATAGTAAGAGAGAAAGGAAAATGATGGATGAGAATGGAAGTAGATGGATGTTGGTGATAGAAATACAATTAAATATTTGTTTGGTTGAAGGAGGAAAATAAAATAAGAATAAAGTAAAATTTAGCTGCTAAAGTGTAACATCCCAAAATTATACAGTTATCAACTATATACTTAGAATAATTACATATATTAATATGGCAAAACAGTTTTAAAATAAGAGGGATTAAAATTCGAGAATGGCCGAACGGCCTTACATATACACATAAGTTACGAGCGTTCACAAAACAATGAGGACGAAGGGTTTACAAAAATAAACACCGAACGTCCAAATATTTACAACAAACAAAAGGGCGCTCGCTCATAAGCGGCCCGCTATCCTAAATACACTAACTAAAAACCGAACGTACTACTGTTCGGCCTTCACTTCCACTTCTACAAGATTCTCCTCAGCTAGGATTTCCTCTTCAAGCGTTTGCTCCAGGGAAGCATCTCCATCTGCTCACATCCACATGGATGATCATTGCAAGGACAAGACGGATACACATGTACAAGACAACACAATGGAAAGTGCAAGGGTAAGCTTATTGAATTTAATTCAAGTCAAAAATAAACATTTCATACATATCAATTACGTCAAACAATTCACAACACATACATTCAATTCATCCATTAACTCAATCAAATTCCTGGTACTAGACCGACCGTCCGGACTGTATGAATCCTGTGTAGCTAAGGCGTCCGTGCACCCAGGTGGAATAACTGGAATGCTCATCAGTCACCACCTGAGGTTAGTCTGTTCTGTCCAAGTTACAGTTATGGACTAGACCTCCTGCCATTCCCACGCATGACATACTCCTCTCTACTTGAGAACGAGCACTCACGGAATATCAGGATGAACCACCATCTAAGCTTACCACGTTCATACTTTACAAATCTCAATTTCCATTCAAGAGTCGTTCCTTCCTGGAACGCTCGTTCAAAATTCACAATCATAAATTCAGTTCTCATAGTGTTCGCACACCTTAATTCTTCCTCTTAAATACATTTTCATTCTATGTTCCACTTTCATAAAAAGACGAGCGTTCAGTCCTCTTCATAATGAGGACGAACGTCAAGAGCTAAACCGAAAGAACTTCATTTCTGAAGGAGTAAAGCTGACTCTTCTTTCATGACGGACGTGATTAAAATTTGAATCAGTTAGATGAACTGATTCTAGAACAATTCAAATTATACTTAGAGTAATTCTCTTGACAAGATTTCAGATTCAATTCAACTGAATGAAGATAAAATACGAGTACTAAATGTACCAAGTACAATTTAGTTGGAATAACCGACTGCCAGTAAATGACTGAACGCGGTACGAGAATTTCCTGAAATTTCAGATGAACGCTATTTAAACTTTCGGACGAACGTTAATTTAAGTTTTCGGACGAACGCTATGAGAATTCAGGACGAATGCTAGTTCAGCTCGCTGGTTATTACGGAAAGAACGAGCCTTCGGTATAGGACCGAGCGCTACTTATTACTTACGCTTTGGGACGAGCGTTCAGTATAAGACCGAGCGCCACTTAAGACGTACGCTTTGGGTCGAGACCCATCGCTGATTCAATATATTTGAAATAGGATTTTTCATAAGTTATAATGTTGAAGTTACATTTTGAACAATATGACTAAGTGTTTGAATATATATATTCTAAGGCTTCTCAAGATATTTACGTTCGGCCGAACGCTCAAACGTAAAGCTATATATAAGAGGGCGTTCGTCCTCAAATAGAATTCTTTCCAAATGAAAGAATCCCTGCTCAATTAAATTTGACAACAACATCGAACGGTCAAAGACCGTTAGGTGACGAACGTTCAATATCTTATGAATCTCATATTCAGAATCTCACTTACAGTAAACTCATTTTTTCAGTATAAATTCTCATACATTAAATTTCTCATATCATAGCACAAATCCATACTTTTTCATACATCATCTTATCATACAGCTCATTTTTCAATTTAATGCAACCATAGAACATTTCATCATTTACATACATCATTTCAGGATCATATTCGTATACCAAAAATACAATATCATAAATCATACTTCAAGCAACACATAAACGCACATGCAGTACAGCAAAATCATATGAATTAAATCTAATAAGCTTCCCTTACCCGGATTTAGTAGTGTGCGTTCGTTCTTCAGAAAGAAAACCAGATTCCAGTACAATCTCTTCTACCCTTAACATTCAACCCAAAACTCCTTAAACTAAAAATTACAGAAAACCAATATTGGTTCAGAGAAGATGCATGCAAATTCAGAATGAGGCTTGCATGTTGATAAAAAAAAGAGCAGTTAAGGACGTGAAACTTACCCGTTTCAGAATCCAAAACCGTTCGGTTCAAGATGAAGCTCACAGTGCAGGGATCGTTCTCACGGTGCTGAAACGTGAACGGAGCTGAGAACGGTGAGTTGCAGAAGAGAGAAGGAGAAGAGTTCTAGAGAGATGGAGGAGAAAAGGAAAAGTCTGAGTTTGGAAGGGGAGAAGGTGCACGCAGGAGAGTGGGAGATTTTCCAGAAAATCACTTTTGTTCAAAATCCCACTTTCAGACGAACGGACGTCCCCCTGGTTGACACCTGCACCCCACCATTCACTTCAGAAACTTCCACTTTGACAAGTGGCGTGCATGCAGGGCTCGGTGGGTGGATTTTAAACGCTCAGAACACGTGGCACGGTGCATTGATGTAAGCAGCTAGGTGACTCAGCACCGAAATAAATGGGACGTGACATAAAGTGTTTTGGTTTGAAAGAAAAAGAAAATAAATGGAGTTTTTTAAATATACTCTTTTATTGCTTAGTTATGTTTTTATTTCCAATTTAGATTGAAGTATAACTATAGTGAATATGCATTTGAAATCTTGTCATTTTTTTATGAACTGAGTCTTATTTGATCAATTGTGTTGATTATATAACCAATTTCATTGCCTCAATAATTTTGGGAGGTTATGGTTTGCACAAGGACATGAAGGACAAAAGAGACATTTCACATCAAAGATGAATTTACTCTTAAAACTATCTAGTTTCTGTACTACTTATATTAGAATTATATAATTCATATTTCTCTAAGAAAATTTGTTGTTTTTTTAAGTTTTTCATTTAAAGGATAGTATTAATTTTCTGCATTTAATAATTAAATATAAAACAAAATAAATATACATAATTCCTAATCCAAAACATTCAAAGTTGTCTGCTTCGATGTCCAGTTGTGTTGTCTTCTCTTTTCTCCTTCTCCAAGCCGCGAGAGAGGCTACCTGCAAAAGACACTCCGACGCTCAAGTTAGTGACTTTCCATAATAATCTTATAATGAAGTTTGGTTATCAGAGTTCGAAGTTCAGTTCAAAAGTTAAAAGTTACCTGTCCTCTTTGTCAGACAAATATTTATAAATTATAATGAGCTTACAGTTAGGTCTGACTTATTAATTACCAATAAATGATATTATTAATTGTCAATAAATGACAATTATTTTCATTAACTCCCTGACAGTTATTACTATTGATTACCTTAACGGCTATTCTTACCGATCGGTTCATTGACCTGAGAGGTATCATCGGTCGGCCAACTCTTCTGCACCTTTACCGTTCGGTCGGCTATGAGCCCATAGTAACATAAGTCCCCCAAGCCCTAGCAAAATTTTTGATATTGCGTTGGGTTTGTAAAGTTGTACCGATCGGCATAGGATTTTACCTGAGTTTCAATTCATACAATAGCATGCGTTCTTTACCGTCTGAGCGGGTTTTGCGCTAAGAGTTCCTTTGAAGTGCCCCTCAGACCAAGACCGGAGTTCACAAAAGAAAATTGTCTCACCGCTCGGTTTAGGTCTTAGGAGTTCACTAGGAGCGTGTCCTAAGACCAAGGTGAGAGTTCACGAAAGAAATCTGCCTCACCGCTCGGTTTAGGTCTTAGGAATTCACTAGGAGCGTGCCCTAAGACCAAGGTGAGAGTTCATGAAAGAAATCTTCCTCACTTGCTCAGTTTAGGTCTTAGGAGTTACTAGGAGCGTGCCCTAAGACCAAGGTGAGAGTTCACGAAAGAAATCTGCCTCACCGCTCGGTTTAGGTCTTAGGAGTTCACTAGGAGCGTGCCCTAAGATCAAGGTGAGAGTTCACAAAAGAAATCTGTCTCACCGCTCGGTTTAGGTCTTAGGAGTTCACTAGGAGCGTGCCCTAAGACCAAGGTGAGAGTCTCGAAGAACGTTCCTCATCAAGTTGAAAAATGTTCCATGACGATCGGTTGCTCAAAGTTGGCCAAGTAGTTTGCATACAGAGTCCTGTTATCTACACCGAAGAAAAACAACACTCGAATTTTAAACTATGAGAAAAATATAGCTAATAAAATTTAAGCTATTGCGTTGAGGCCAGACGACCAAACAAGTGAGACCGTTCGATCTTGGTTTAACTGTTTTAGAGTCTTGTGACCTGTAGAATATATAATTAAAAATATAAAAATATATTAAAAATATCCATTTGATCGCCGCTGTTAAGTAGTGATTGGCATGTTGTAAGGACCTATATTTTAAGGATAGGTGGGGTTACGGGTGCATTATTAGAATACAATTATTGAAGTGCAATTATGAGGGGATGGGAGAAAAGGAAAGAGGCATTTTACGGGGGAGCTTGGCAACTAAAAAGCGGGGTCTCATTTCTTTAGCATGGGGGAGAGCATCCAGGGGAAAGGAACCTTTCCTTCCTATTCTTTCTTCAATCCAATCAATAAAGCTCCCATATATGCCACCATGATTGCTGTCATCCTCAACCTCTAGCTATCACCATTTTCAATAGAAATCACCAACCCAACACCCCCGTGTAAACCTTCAACCATAATCCAGTCTCTGATTCCTCTCACCCCTCGACCATCATCATTCACTCACGGCCCAAATCAGTGGCCCATATGCAGGTGCGGCGGAGGCGAAAACCCTCCCTGGGTTGCCCGTGGATGGATCGACGAAGCAGTGACGCAGAGGCGGGATCGCAGTGGTGAGCGACAGCTAGTTAGTCAGACGGTGCAGAGACGCCGAGGAGAGCAAACAAGATCGGAGGTTGGGTCGCGGTGGCTGGTTTGGCGGAGATGGAGCAAAAAGGGGTAGTTATGGTGATGGAAGAAGCTGGAGGAGGTGAAGGTGCTAGTCTGAGATATGGGGTTGCGGGTAGTGGACATTGTGCTTGGAGAAAACCAGGTAAGGGGAGCTAGATATTTTGTGTGATTAATTGTAGATGCTGTGTTTGATGCAAATCTGGGTATTTTTGGGTTGAAAAATGAAGTTTAGTTTCTGGAACACTGCACGCGATTCTGCAGAATTCTGCAGAAACGCCGTTCGTCCAATTTGATTTTAAATGGGACGTTCGTCCAAAATAGCTAACGTTCGTCCTTCAGTTTAAGTTGAGCGTTCGTCCTTAAATAAATAGTATGAGCGTTCGTCCTTAAGTTGCATATTGAGCGTTCGTCCAAATTGTTGAGTGTTCGTCCAAATAGTATGAACGTTCGTCCTTTCGGATTAGTGTAGCGTTCGTCCTTTCCGATTAATGTAGCGTTCGTCCTTAAGTAACCAGTATGGGCGTTCGTCCTTAAATAATGTTTGAGCGTTCGTCCGAATTGTTGAGCGTTCGTCCTGGTGAGTGTAGCGTTCGGTCAGATCTTTGAGCGTTCGTCCTGGATGTAGAAGTGAGCGTTCGTTCTTAAAACATTGAGTGAGCGTTCGTCCAATAGTGTTCAGTGAATAGTACTCGTCCAAATAGTATTTTACAAATATGTTGAATTTTAAGTTCCTTTGCTTTTGGATTGAATTATGTGTACCAATGTTTGGAATATATGTGGTGATGTGATCTGTGAGAAAATATGAGAATGTATGAAATATGATAAATTACTGTGATTATATGATGTAAATGATGAATTTGAGTATGATTCGGAAATCTCAGGGAGAGATGGACGAAAGTGGTTATGTGGAATATTGTGGTTGTTTCTGTATAATTGTAGGAGCTTTGAAATGGTATGTCTATCCCTAAACTCAAAGCATTATTCATACTCAAGTAGAGAAGAATAATGTGAGTGGTGAGAGTAGAGGGAGGTCCTCGTCTATAGTCTTTGAATTTAGACATAGACAGATTGGGGGATTCACCTTGCTAGTGTTGGAGAAAGACCAGCTGAACTATGCAAGTGCAAAGACGACCAATAGTTCGACAATTATACAAAATCCGGATGAGTCATATGAATATGTGGATTGTGGCTTAATAAGCATGCATAAATATTTCTGTATTTAAATCTATGATGACATGAATTAATTGTGCTAGGAGATAATATGCTTTTTATATCTAGCTCACCCTTGCATTGTTTTGTGTTGTGTGCCAATTTGGATATATGTATTTGGCGATGATCATCCACTTGGATGGGAGCAGATGCTGTCGAGGAGAGTCCTTTGGAGCAAGAGCTGGAGAATACTGAGGCTGCGGAGTAGTCTTCTTAGGATTTCCTATCTGAACACGTGTAGTGTTCGAATTTATGAACTGTTTAAGTTTGAATTTCAGTTTCTTTTATTTGGATGACTGTAATTTCTCACATTTAATTACACGTCATACTCCGACTGTTCTCTATATTTGAATGTTAACGTCCTTATTATATAATATTGACTATTATATAATCGGGATGTTACATTAATGGTATCAGAGCAGTTCTTCCTTAGAAACCTGTAGGTTGTGGGTGCGCTTCGTTTGTGATTGTGTACTTTGGTCTCGGGTTGGAAGTTGTGTTGGTTTGAGTCAGGCTAATGGTCTTTCTTTCTGTATGAACAGAAGATGGTATCTACTTCTTCTCCTCCTTCGTCCTAGGGAGTGGATCCGTCTGACTCTAATTAGATGCTGAATGCGGTGCTCCAAGCGTTGCAACGACAGAATGCTGCATTGGTGGAGTAAAATACCATAACCCTGCATAATCAAGAAGCCGCAAGGGTATTTGCCGAGAACGCGAGAGTAATATCTGAGAACACTCAAAGAAAATCCATTAAAGTGTTTGAGTAGTGGCAGAACCGTTCAGGGTGTTTTCTCTTCTGTTATTCCGGTCCAAGAGTGGAACTTGGAAAGCTTTCTGCAACGCCATTCAGCCCGGTTTGATGGGAAGTGCAGTCCGAATGAAGCTGATCAGTGGTTAAGGGACATTGAGAGAATTTGTAGTGCTAAGAGATGTCCAGATGAGAACGAGGTATCATATGCTGAGTACTTGCCTTACAGTGTAAGGTATGACCTGGAGATTGAATCCCTTCGGTTAATACCGGGAAACATGTCGTGACTAAGTATGCGGACAGGTTCGAGCACTTGCTCCGATTGTACACCATGACTACGGTTATAAAAATTTGTTATCATTATGAGTTTAATTCTCCCTGTCTTAACCTTGATGTGCCATGTTTGGTCCATTGCTCGTGTTTAAGCCTAAACCCTGTTTAAACCGTTTTTGTCATCAAGTTAATGTTTTAAATCCAGTCACGTTCAACCTTAAACATTCATTCATTTCATTAACGTGTATCATTTTTGAGTTATCAACCTCTTTGTGTCTAAGCCAGATTTCGGCTCCCGTTCGTATGTCTTTTGTTTTCAATGTCATTATGAGCCAATCTAATTTTTCAGTTTCGGCTCCCGTTCAGGTTGTGTTAAACGTATGTGTTCGGTGTTTTCAAAGTTCATTAATACTTTGTATTTTTGCCTTAATGTGAAATCCTATTGGTTAATTTCGAGTCTGCGAACACAAAGATTGTTTTAAGTTTGGGGCAAATTAGTGTTTTGTTTACCTCATCGAATATTGTAGTATCGTTAAAAATCTTGATAAATTTTAGACATAATTTTAATGCGTTTCAAACTCATTGATAACTTATTATGTTCTTCTTTTGGACCAAATAAAAATAAAAATAGTTGAGAATAATTCTATGAGTCAAATTTCAAAGATTGTGTAATAAATTAATTTATACGAATTTATGAACAAGTACATATATATATATTTTAAATAAATACAATAAAAATTACAAACAGGTGGTTGTGTTTCTGTGAGGTTTTTCTCTTCTGATACTCTTGAGTTTGGTAAGACGATAACATGTAAGTAAATCGTTAGAAAAATATATATATATAAGAAAAAATATATATATATATATATATATATATATATATATATATATATATATATATATATATATATATATAAATAATCATCAAACTAGCATGGCAGATAAATATTACAATGCATAATTAAAATAAAGATGTTCTAGAGTCGATCATAAGTGATCGTTAGATATTACAGTCCATAAGATACGCAAATGAAGCAAATAAACAAAAGTAAATAAAGGATGTTCGGGGTTCAATCACTCGTGATAGTTAAGTTACAGATAAAAATAAAAATTTAATGGAAAAATTCCCGAGCTGGTTGTGGTGGTCTAAGGGAGAGCTCCGTCGAGGGCGCTCTGGTTCGAAATGTGAGAAGCATGGGTGGAGGGATCTGTCGTTCGTCTCTGTCGTCGTCAATGATGATCGGAACAGGGAATAAGTTCAGCAACCTCGGCGCCTTCATGATTACCCAGTCATATTCTTCCAACAAAGAAAATTGTGTCAATAATGGAGAAGGAAAAGTAAAATTCAAACCAAAAATAGTGGTAACTAGGGTTCTTACCATACATGTACAGCGGCAGCTGAGAAAATCGGGTGCCAGTAGGGTCTAATTCCGCTTGCCAGCGCCTGACCCGGTTACCATGATTGTTGAACCAGCAGTGTACATTATATTCACTGGCTTCTCCGAAAGCCCTGAGTCGAGATGCAATCTCGACGACTTGGGCTCTACTGGGATGTGTGACCCCATAGTTGAAGATATTGATCATCATTTTTACCTGATCATCAGTAGGTTTCCACCGTTGACTGGTGTACCTCTCCATCTCCATCTCACTCATCCTTCCTTTCAAAGTGTTTCTAAAGCATAAGTAAATAATAAAATAAAATAAAAAGAACAAAACAAAAATCGTCAGTGTTTTCTTAATTTGTTTTGGTTCCTTTTAAGTTTACTTTGTCCAGGTGGTCTTTGTTGTTTCGGTGTCTAGTCTCTGGTCTGTTTCACGGTCCTCGCAAATGTTCTTAAACGGATCTATGTCCATCTGTCTTTGTCCATTATTGTCCATGTTCGGTTCATACAAATAAATTTCTCTTTTTAAGTTTTCTGTTTTTATGGGGTACGTGGCGTTGTTCTACCCGATTGTCTCTGCCATACCCTCAATCGAGGGGAGATTAACGTCTGGTTTCCAGCCGATATACCCCTTATCTTTGTTAAGGCAGTGTGTTCTTAGATTTAGTTAATAAAAAGGAAAATAGTAGAAGAAGAAAGTAAATGCAGAAGCAGAAGTGAAAATAACAAGCGGAAAGTAAAGAAGAAAGCAGAATGTAAGTGCGAGTAATAAAAGCTCAGAAAAGAAATAGTGTGTGAAAGGAAGCAAGGAAGAGAAAGGAAAGAGAAGAAGTAAGAAGTAAAGGAGAAGAAGAAGCTAGGTAAAGGAAGGGAAGAGATAAGAGAAGAGAAGTACTTACTCGAGGCGGAGCAAAGCCTTAGAACTTGCGGATTTGAAGCTTGCCGGAAGACTCTCCGATCTACCACACTCGTTCAGATCTCGCAAAGTTTTCACACTCAGAACTCTCAGTGCTCAGATCTCTCTCTCAGATGCTCTCAGATCTCAACGTTTCGAAGTGTCGCCCAACGCGGCTAGCACCTCGTTTTATAGCCAAGGAACCTCACTGTGCTCACAGTTCCGGTCATGCATAACTGGAATCTTCAATAGTTTCGGTAAAAAAAAAAAAAAAAAAAAAAAAAAAAGATTTTACCACATTTTGGGAGTGTGAAATATTCAATTTAGAGAGGATCTCTTGCTATGTGGTTGAGTGTAAATACGCCATGATTTTGGTGTGAGTTATGTGACGTGTGTGTTGATCCAGAATTGTCTCCTCGTATGAATGGTTGAAGTTGCCATGATAAGCTCTTTGAGTAGTGGGAACTGCCCGGATAGTTTTATAATACGAGTTGTGGAAAGCAACTCTACACATCAGAGAGGATGTGCTTGGACTTCAACAATCTCTTTTATAGAGTGATGAGAATAACGCTGGAAATGCAACCCGTTAGAATTGAAGATAGTAACACCAAGTACTACAAGAGGAAAGCAATCAGATTTGTGAAAGTCATCTGGTACGAGAAAACGGGTGACTCTAGTTGGGAAGTGGAAGCTGCTATGAAGGATTTGTATCCCCATCTGTTCGAGACTCTGTCCTAATTTTCGAGGACGAAAATTTTGTTGTTGGGGAGAATGTAAGGACCTATATTTTAAGGATAGGTGGGGTTACGGGTGCATTATTAGAATACAATTATTGAAGTGCAATTATGAGGGGATGGGAGAAAAGGAAAGAGGCATTTTACGGGGGAGCTTGGCAACTAAAAAGCGGGGTCTCATTTCTTTAGCATGGGGGAGAGCATCCAGGGGAAAGGAACCTTTCCTTCCTATTCTTTCTTCAATCCAATCAATAAAGCTCCCATATATGCCACCATGATTGCTGTCATCCTCAACCTCTAGCTATCACCATTTTCAATAGAAATCACCAACCCAACACCCCCGTGTAAACCTTCAACCATAATCCAGTCTCTGATTCCTCTCACCCCTCGACCATCATCATTCACTCACGGCCCAAATCAGTGGCCCATATGCAGGTGCGGCGGAGGCGAAAACCCTCCCTGGGTTGCCCGTGGATGGATCGACGAAGCAGTGACGCAGAGGCGGGATCGCAGTGGTGAGCGACAGCTAGTTAGTCAGACGGTGCAGAGACGCCGAGGAGAGCAAACAGGATCGGAGGTTGGGTCGCGGTGGCTGGTTTGGCGGAGATGGAGCAAAAAGGGGTAGTTATGGTGATGGAAGAAGCTGGAGGAGGTGAAGGTGCTAGTCTGAGATATGGGGTTGCGGGTAGTGGACATTGTGCTTGGAGAAAACCAGGTAAGGGGAGCTAGATATTTTGTGTGATTAATTGTAGATGCTGTGTTTGATGCAAATCTGGGTATTTTTGGGTTGAAAAATGAAGTTTAGTTTCTGGAACACTGCACGCGATTCTGCAGAATTCTGCAGAAACGCCGTTCGTCCAATTTGATTTTAAATGGGACGTTCGTCCAAAATAGCTAACGTTCGTCCTTCAGTTTAAGTTGAGCGTTCGTCCTTAAATAAATAGTATGAGCGTTCGTCCTTAAGTTGCATATTGAGCGTTCGTCCAAATTGTTGAGTGTTCGTCCAAATAGTATGAACGTTCGTCCTTTCGGATTAGTGTAGCGTTCGTCCTTTCCGATTAATGTAGCGTTCGTCCTTAAGTAACCAGTATGGGCGTTCGTCCTTAAATAATGTTTGAGCGTTCGTCCGAATTGTTGAGCGTTCGTCTTGGTGAGTGTAGCGTTCGGTCAGATCTTTGAGCGTTCGTCCTGGATGTAGAAGTGAGCGTTCGTTCTTAAAACATTGAGTGAGCGTTCGTCCAATAGTGTTCAGTGAATAGTACTCGTCCAAATAGTATTTTACAAATATGTTGAATTTTAAGTTCCTTTGCTTTTGGATTGAATTATGTGTACCAATGTTTGGAATATATGTGGTGATGTGATCTGTGAGAAAATATGAGAATGTATGAAATATGATAAATTACTGTGATTATATGATGTAAATGATGAATTTGAGTATGATTCGGAAATCTCAGGGAGAGATGGACGAAAGTGGTTATGTGGAATATTGTGGTTGTTTCTGTATAATTGTAGGAGCTTTGAAATGGTATGTCTATCCCTAAACTCAAAGCATTATTCATACTCAAGTAGAGAAGAATAATGTGAGTGGTGAGAGTAGAGGGAGGTCCTCGTCTATAGTCTTTGAATTTAGACATAGACAGATTGGGGGATTCACCTTGCTAGTGTTGGAGAAAGACCAGCTGAACTATGCAAGTGCAAAGACGACCAATAGTTCGACAATTATACAAAATCCGGATGAGTCATATGAATATGTGGATTGTGGCTTAATAAGCATGCATAAATATTTCTGTATTTAAATCTATGATGACATGAATTAATTGTGCTAGGAGATAATATGCTTTTTATATCTAGCTCACCCTTGCATTGTTTTGTGTTGTGTGCCAATTTGGATATATGTATTTGGCGATGATCATCCACTTGGATCGGAGCAGATGCTGTCGAGGAGAGTCCTTTGGAGCAAGAGTTGGAGAATACTGAGGCTGCGGAGTAGTCTTCTTAGGATTTCCTATCTGAACACGTGTAGTGTTCGAATTTATGAACTGTTTAAGTTTGAATTTCAGTTTCTTTTATTTGGATGACTGTAATTTCTCACATTTAATTACACGTCATACTCCGACTGTTCTCTATATTTGAATGTTAACGTCCTTATTATATAATATTGACTATTATATAATCGGGATGTTACACATGTCCATTTGGTCCCAATGTATCCGAGCTAGAACTTAAATTTGAATTTACAAGATGTAAGAGGAGAACTTTTTTAATTTTATCTCTCGTATTTCCCGATAATGAATCAACCTGCATAAAAGAATAGAAGATGTTGATGACGACCATATAATTTATCACCGCTCGGGGAGATTCTAGCTAAATAAGAGGTGAGGCCAGACGACATAACCAGCAAAACCATATTTGGTTTTTTTTGTTTAATGTCTCTGTAGTTTCGATGAACGCCTCGTGGCATCTTGTTTGATGCCAACACCTGTGTCAGTAGGCCAACTGGGTAATCCGCAACATGTAAAGGAGCAAGATTAATCACCCAAGAAACCCGTTCAACAATTCTTCCAATAAGTTCGTAGTGGTATGCATCCCAGGACACGTGCCTCCACGCGCTTGGCAAGCTAAACTCCACCACCACTCGCGTCTCTCTCCAAGAGATATCGTGACTAAGATTCCTCCGTTGCTGTCGCAGTTCAAAAAACCGAACCACCACCGGCGGCTGCTATGATTTTTGTAGTGGCTGGCGCGGCGGAGCAATGGTTGCTTGGGGCGAAAACCAAACCGACGTCTGATGTTGTGGTGGCGAAGGACGACGCAAAAGTGGGACCGGACGGCGCAGTGAATGACGCGGACGTCGCCGCGGTCGTCGCGTTGGCAAGCATTACCTGCATAATTTCCAGTCAATGACAGTGGCACCTTGAACGTGTCCTCCATATCCTGCTTGCCAACCTCATTTGGTCTTTAACAACAACAGAGAATGAAGAATAAGAACCGTATTGAATTCCTCTACTTCTAATGAACTCTTCAATTCGCCCGCGTTCCTTCTTGGCTCTCTTTTGGACATCCACAGTCGCCTTATTCAAGCCACTCCAAGAATTAATCAATTACCAGAAAATTAATATAACCAAAACAACAATTAATCACCCTTGTTTCGTTCAGCAAATTGTCGTCGCCACCAAGGGAAAGGAAACACAGTCTGACCCAATCCTCTGCGCCATGGGAAAAGCTTAAAAAAGGGGGAAAAAGAAATAGCCATTATTGTTTTGAGAAGGTGAAGGCAAATAACAAGTTGGAGAGGCATCTTGCGGAATGGGACGTCGCGACGGTCGAGCCTGGCTATGAAAGAGAAGTTCCAACACTCGGTCTTTGAAGAGTTGAACAAAAATGTAGGAAATGTCTTCTGGCGAATATGTAGGCAAGAAAGTTTGGCGCCATGGTTGTGTGCTGCAAGGGTCGTCACCCTCTCCTTTCTTGCGTGAGAACAGCAACACCATCATCGTCGCCTTCTCCCTACCTGGCGTGCCATTTTATTTTTCTTTTTCTTTTTTCTATTTTTTTTTTCTGAATGCTAAACGACACCGCTCGCCCCATCGTCCGCACTCTCCCTTCCACTCGAGCCATCAATTTCGATGTTTTTAGCAAACTTTAAATGGACCTGCAGTTTATTTTATTAAATGAAAGTAGTATGGGAAAAAGGGTGTGCAGCATAAAACTTGCAGCATGGAATAAAACTTGCAAAATGGGATAAAGCACAAAGCACGGGAAAGCGTGCCAATTTTCCATCATGTTTTGGTCTAGAAAAGAGTGTAGTATTTCTCGTAGCCTTGTTACGCCGTGACCTTTTCAAGAAGTTGGTCAAGTACAAATCCTTTCGACTTAAAATGTAAACCCACTTTTGCTGGAATAAAGCCATATATCGAGTTCAAATATAAATTAAATTTAAATTTTTCGACAAAAAGTAATTAAATAAGTTTAAGATGGGTATATAAAAATGGTTATCAAACTATATGTTTGAATAAAGCTCAGTGCACGCAAATGTCGGAAGCTGGTTGACTTTGATGTGGATCAACAGGCAATGGTCTAAAGTAATAATGTTGAGACCGAACACTTGTGTGATTCTTAGTGGCCAAAACGGGATGCCGGTTGATCTCACGATGGCCGCTAAAATGTTTCGGTGGATTAGATTTCTAATCCAAAACATTTAAAGTTGTCTGTTCCGATGTCCAGTTGCGCTGTCTTTTCTTTTCTCCTTCTCCAAGCCGCAGGGGAGGGTGCTTGCAAAAGACACTCTGACTCAAGTCAAAGACTTTGCGTAATAATCTTATAATGAAGTTTAGTTATCAGAGTTCGAAGTTCAGTTCAAAAGTTAAAAGTTACCTGTCCTCTTTGTCAGACAAATATTTATAAATTTTAATGAGCTTACCGTTAGGTCTGACTCATTAATCACCAATAAATGATATTATTAATTGACAATAAATGACAATTATTTTCATTAACTCCCCGACAATTATTATTATTGATTACCTTAACGACTATTCTTACCGATCGATTCATTGACTTGAGAGGTATCATCGGTCGGTCGTCTCTTCTGCACCTTTACCGTTCGGTCGACTATGAGCCCATAGTAACACATAGTAATTATTTGGAAATATTGGAATTGATTATATTTAAGTAAAGAAAAAATAGACTTAGAAGAAATATTCTTGCTTGGTATAAGTGAATGATTAGATATAGATGAAAGTGAAACTATCAAATGTTACCTTTCTTATACTTATTGGTACCAATATATGTTTTATTGTTTAAAGTCTTTCTAATATATTGTTTAAAGTCTATGGTACTTGTATGGTATATTATTTTACCCGATTGATAAGTGACGAAATAAGTTACGCCAACGCCAGGTTCGACATAGTAATAGAACAGTTTTCTATGTGTAGTATAGATCGTTCGGTCTATTATGTAAATTATAACTTAGGTAGGTGAAGTGGTCCTGTGGGTGTTGGGCTGCAATTAGGCCAACGCTAGCAATAGTGCTATTGAGCTAACGAATTGAACAGGCAAGCAGTTAACAACTCAGAGTAGTTAATATAATAATAACATATTGGCAGTTAAGGAAAACAATTATATTGATAACCTAAGGGTAAGTCCATTACAACTAATATAAATAAAGGTTTCACGTATGACTTCAGACCACCATGCATTATATACATGTATTACTTACCGCTCGGTTACATTACTAACTTGAGCGTTAGGGTGCCTTTGCCAGGTGCCCAACCGCCCAGCTTGGAGAAGAAAGTGGACGACCACTTGGAGTACATGGAGAGACGCTTGATCGGTCTTCAACATAGTGCATCCAGCTCCCAACGGTCGCTAGTTTTGAGCAGTGCGTTGAATAGTGTTAGTCCGTTCGGTCTCTAGAATCCACCCAGTCTTCAATATAATTAGGAGTGTTTTAGTATAGTCACACCAAACCCGACCGGAACATTTCAGCCGCAACTCAGCCACTACTGGCCTCAACCGGTCGGTCACACGTTGGCTTCAACCTCCCGACCTCCCGTGGCCTCATCAGTTCGGCCTTACGATGGCCTCATGTACTTTCTCAAACCTGGCACCATAGGTATTCAGCCAACCATTCGGCCTCTAAAGGCCTCACTTTCTCGGTCTTTCGTGGTCCTTACCGTTCGGCCAAATCTGGCCTCAAGGACTCGGCCTCTAAAGGCCTCAGCCGTTCTACCATAGTAATCAGGTACTTTCTTAAACCAGGCCTCTAGGTACATAGCCAAAGTTGGCATCAACGCCAACCATTCGGCCGTGCGACTTCAAGCACATCTGCCATCTAGCCTCCGTTATCCAGCCTTGGTCATCCAACCTTGGCCATCTGGCCTCAACAAATCGAGCGGTGAACGGCGAGTTCCTCATTAAACCACTGCCGCCTGATTCCAAACAGCCCAAGTTGATGAACGGGACACCCTGTTAATTTGGTCGGGCGGTGAACGGGACACCCTACCGCCAGGGTCGTTTCAAAGCCCAAGTTGATGAATGACGAGTTCTTTAATGAACCATTGTCAGCTTGACCGGGTAGTGAAAGACGAGTTGTTTAATGAACCACTGTCAGCTTGGTCGGGTAGTGAACGACGAGTTCTTTAATGAACCATTGTTGCCCGACTTTAGACAAAGCCCAAGTTGATGAACGATGAGTTCTTTAATGAACCATTATCAGCTTGGTTGGACAATGAACGACGAGTTCTTTGCTGAACCACTGCTGCCCGACTCTAGACATAGACCAAGTTGGTGAACGGGACACCCTGTCAACTTGGTTGGCGTTTCAAAGGTCAATCACTCGACCTCCGATGGCCTCAACCGTTTGACCATAAAATGGCCTCAACATTCTCCGCCTCCGAAGGCCTCAACCGTTCGACCAATGCTTGGCCTCAACGTGGCCTCCAAAGGCCTGAACCTTTCGGCCTCCAAAGGCCTCAACTGTTCGGCCTTGCATAGGCCTTAACATCTCGGCCTCAGAAGGCCTTAACCCGTTCGGCCATTTCTTGGCCTGACCTTGGCCTCCAAAGGCCTCAACCTCTCGGCCTCTAAGGATCTCAACCGTTCGGCCAATGCTTGGCCTCAACGTGGCCTCCAAAGGCCTCAACCTCTCGGCCTCTGCGGCCTCAACCTTTCGGCTACTGCTTGGCCTCATCTTGGCTTTCGTATGGCCTCCACTCAGCCTGCGTATGGCCTCACCCGCTCGGCCTTTAAAGGACTTAACATGGCCTTCAAAAGGCCTTAAAATCTCGGCCTTCAAATGCCTCAACCATTCGGCCTTCAAAAGGCCTCAACATCTCGGTCGGCCGACCATCGAAGGCCTTAACCTCTCGGCCTCTAGTGGCCTCAACTTCTCGGCCTTACGCGGCCTCAACTGTTTGACCATTTATTGGCCTCAAACTTGGCCTTAAATCGGCCTCAACTTCTCAACCTCCAAAGACCTCAACTCCTCGGCCTCCAAGGCCTGAATTGCTCGGCCATCTCAGCCCCCAAAGGCCT
The DNA here is from genome assembly GCA_034642375.1 of Vigna nakashimae. Classification (NCBI taxonomy): domain Eukaryota; kingdom Viridiplantae; phylum Streptophyta; class Magnoliopsida; order Fabales; family Fabaceae; genus Vigna; species Vigna nakashimae. Next base: position 16,688,998 of record CM067760.1, on the reverse strand, counting down.
CGACAAATCGGCCCTCAAGGGCCTCAACCTCTCGACCTCCAAAGGCCTCAACTTGGCCTTCTCAGCCTCAACTCCTTGACCTCCAAAGGCCTCAACTCCTCGGTCTCCAAAGGCCTTAACTTCTCGGCCTTACGCAGCCTCAACTGTTCGGCCGTTTTTTGGCCTTAACTTGTCCTTTTTGGCCTTAACACCTCGGCCTCCAAAGGCCTTAACTTCTCGGCCTCCAAAGGCCTCAAACCGGCCTATAAAGGCCTCAACCATTCGGCCTGTTCTTAGCCTCAACCTGGCCTCTAAAGGCCTCAATCGTTTGGCCGTTTCTTGGTCTCAACTTGGCCTTCCCGGCTTTAACTTCCCAGCCTCCAAAGGCCTCAACCTGGCCTCTGAAGGCCTTAACCATTCGGCTTTTTTGGCCTCAATCTCTTAGCCAAATTGGGCTTCTGAATTCAAGCATTTGGTCATCTAGCCTCCAGTCTCGGCCATCAGGCCACAACCTCCCAGCCATTCGACTACAGCTACTCACCATCCGAGCTCCCCCGCTTCGCCATTCGGCCCCGACCATCTAATCACGGCCATATGTCCTCAGTCGGCCGGTCATAACCTTCTGGCCTTACCTTGGCCTCAGCTTGTCGACCCTATTGCCTGTCCTCAAGATTAAGCATTCGGCCATTCGGCCTCAACTGTTTCTTTAAAGGAATCCCGGCTTGCCTAGCTGAAGGACGACGATCGTTGATCTTCAACAAAGACCTACCGGTCGGCCTCATCGAGAGTCGGCGACAGTGGATCTTCACAATTTGTTACCCGTTTTTTTCTTCCATCCACTCAACATGGGACTCAGACGAAAGCAAAACAGAGAACTCGTCCTTTTCAAGCGGGTCATCTAGAAAACCCCTTCGCATCATTATGCATGTTCGGGCTTGGGGGGCTAATGTTCAGTACGGTATCCCTGCTCCCTAATGCATCGACCGGCCTCAACCGGTTTCCATGTTTCGTCGCTTACCGAACGGTCTGTCCACCCACCAGAATAGGTGATCCTTAGACAAGGCCGATCGAGCGGCTGATTATTAGGCCAACCGCCCATCAGGCTGCACACCTAGGCCGAGCCGACCACATGGGTAAATTATAAACGATAATAGCTCATTAAAGCCTCTAATGAAGATTAAGATGCGATTAGGTCGTCATTAGGCCGATGAAAGGTAAAAGCTCATTACAACTAATACAAATAAAGGTCTCAAGTATGACTTCAGACCACCATGCACTATATACATGCATTACTTATCGCTCAGTTACATTACTAACTTGAGTGTTAGAGTGCCTTTGACAGGTGCCCGACTGCCTGGCTTGAAGAAGGAAGTGGACAACCACCTGGAGTGCATGGAGAGACGCTCGATCGGTCTTCAACATAGTGCATCCAGCTCCCAACGGTCGCCAATTTTGAGCAGAGCCCGCCTAGTCTTCATCCTGTAGTGCGTTGAAAAATGTTAGTCCGTTCGGTCTCTAGAATCCACCGAGTTTTCAATACAATTAGGAATGTTTTAGTAGGGTCACACCAAACCCGACCGGAACACATTGGAATTTTGAAGTGAGGTGTCACAATTTGCCACCCAGACCATAATTTTATCTGTATAGTGGATGGTTTTGTACCATATGGCCAAGTACCAGGTGGAATTGGTGTAGGAAAAGAAACCAAACTCAAAAATTGCAAGTGGGGAGAGGAGGGTTTGCTTGGTTTGGAGGGATTAGGATTTTGTTAAGGTATCTGTGGAGATGGAAAGTGTGGAAAGAGAGTAAAAAAAAGTGGTGAAGAAGCATAAAAGGAAGAATGTGAGGAGGTTAGTGGAACCTCTCATGTTTTGAAAGGCTTTGTTACTCAGTGGAAGGTAAATTTAAGGTACTTGAGACAAATGTTACAGTCCTCAACTATTTGTTCTTCTTTTCGGTTCGACAGAGAACACTCTTTATTTCGGCATATATATATATATATATATATATATATATATATATATATATATATATATATATATATATATATATATATATAATATGGGGTTTCCTAACGTGCGTACGCCTGTTTTTCAGTTGGTACATTTTAGCAATGTGTACCGAGTTTTAGTAGATAAAAATACCCTTATATATCATGGATTCCAAGTTTTAAGGTTAAGGGTGTTTTAATAATTTTCATTTTCAAAACCAAAAAAAAAACCTCACAAACCCTTACTCACCCCTCTCATTACTCTCAACTTTTTTCTCTTTCATCCCTCTCACTCCAACATTTTCTCTGTCATCCCTACTGTAGTCTCAATTGAAAAAATTAGAAACACTTGCCTAACCCTAATTCACCTTCCTCACTTATCCAATTTGTTTCTCTATCATAGAATTTCCATGCATCATTTACACATCTACATCACATTTCATTATATTTTTATCACAGTATACATTGAGTCTATTTATTGATGTGTATACATGACATTTTTTTAATGATGAATATTAAAATTAAAAAATAAATTGATATAAAGTTTATGCATAATTAAACACACATAACAAAATCTTCTTATTGGAAGTAGCAAAACATGGCTACCACGGGTAACACTCCAGATGTATTATTCTGGTAGGTGTATGAAGGGTGCATTCTGGCTTACGTTGAATGAGGTTCGTTTTCTATGATTTGTGAAGGTTTTATTTACCGTGAATTAATTTATTAATAATAAGAAGGAAAAATATATAACACAGTCCTCCAATCAAAAATCCACATCACCATCATCAATTATTTTGTTATTAAAGTGAAAAACAAATGAACGAACAGAGCAAGAGCAACAAATTGCGGTGTCGCGAGTTGTTCTGTGTGGGTGAGGGAGAGTATGGAGATGAGAAAGAAACAAATTGGATAAGTGAGGAAGGTGGATTAGGGTTAGGCAAATGTTTCTAATTTTTTCAATTGGAACTACAGTAGGGATGACAGAGAAAAGGTTGGAGTGAGAGAGATGAAAGAGAAATGGTTGAGAGGAATGAGAGAGGTGAGTAAGGGTTTGGGGGTTTCTTTTTTTTTTTTCTTTTGAAAATGAAAATAATTAAAATACCCTTAACCTTAAAACTTAGAATTCATGATATATAAGTAGGGGTGGGCAAATAGAACTGAACTGCACTATACTACTAAAATTTGTACTGAACTAAAAACTAATTTGTCTAAACTGAACTGTAAAACAGTTCAGACAAACTGAACTAAATTATTTTTTGTTTTATCAAACTGGACTGAACTGAATTATACTAAATTGTTCAAAACTACAATATAAACGGAATTGAACTACTACTTATACTAATTTTAAACTGAATTGTACTATTTTTAAACTGAACTGTGCTAGTTTTTAAACTGAATAATATAACAATACATGTTCTTTTTAATTGAAATTTATTTTAATATTTATTTTATTTTATTCATAAGTGTCTTAGAGATTAACTTTTTAATTAGGTTTAATTCCTATTTTGGTCCCACTTTTCGTAGGGTCTATTCAAATTGGTCCTACTTTTTTTCAAAAGTTCACTGAGATCCCACTTTTCGCAAAAAGGGTGCAAGTTAGTCCTTTTTGGTTACGGCGTTAAAAAACTAACGGCACAGCTGCCCAGCTGGAAGAAAACTGATGACCTGTACATTTTTTTGTTGACGTGTGATGAGTTGATATTTTCTCAATTTCACTTAGCTTATTGTACCGAATTTAATCAGGGAATTGTGCTAGAACGTCCGGTATTATCCTGTTTTGCTAATTGTGTTTAACTTGACCAGAAATTCTAATTTTGATTAATTTGAATCATCTGAACTAATTATTTGCATTAGTAATTGCAGGAAAACTATTGGAAATACAATTTGAGACATTTGGAAGAATATTCATTTACACATAGTGTTATTTATTTGGAAGATTTATTTTGTGTGGTGATCCGTGGAAACTTGGGATGAAATATTTTATTTGGATTGGCTTGGTACATGGCACGGCTGAAAAATCAATCGCTGAAGGGGCTTGTTAGTTTTGGATGAAGAAAATATGGAAAGAATGTGGACACTTCACGGTTGCAAATACAAATAATGGGGGAATCTCTTTTGTCTTTTGGAAGTGGAGCCGCCACCTAGGATTGGGAAATTTGGCTTGGGGAAAGAAATTGCTGATTTCACCTAGCCTTACCTTAGAAAACACATTAATTCAAATTACATTTTTTTTAGCACAAAGGTCACGTGAACAATTTGGAAAAGTGGTAATTAATGGGTGAATGGAAAAACATACGGCCCACATGCTGAAAAATTGGTGAGCCAAATTTGGAAGCACATTCCATCCTTTTAATTGAAGCTACACGTGACCAAGCTCAAGGTACACTTCCAGGTAACACAGAACACGGTACGCATGCAGAATGATGTAATGTTGGATGGTCCACGGTGATTAAATGTAGAGTATTAAGTTGGAGAAAAGAAGAGCAGAAGGAGGGCTGGTTCACGTAGGCAGCAGCCACCAACGTTGGTTCCTATCTCAAATCTTCCAGTCCAGCAAAGGTGGTATTTCCAGCCACGTGAAGCAGCAATGTCAGTAGAGAAGTCAGTAGCAACACGCATGCAAAGTGTTAGAGCATCCAGTGAAGCACACGGCTGCCACATGAAGAAGATGCACACTGTCACGGCTGGAATGGTGGGAAACTGTCTAGCAGAGGAGGAAGGCACATGTTCATTTTGTTCCAGCAGCTTGGAGTGAGTGACTCACGGCCTTGGTTAGCAAGGTGCTTGGGTAAAAATAGATGAAGGGAAGCATCATGTGGTGGCAAAGGAAGTTGCACATCACGCTCCAGTTGCAATCACGGTCCAGCAAGAGTTACACACAGCTGCGTTTATTTTTGGCTGCCACTCTCTCAGATAGTTGATTTCCTTTTGTAAATGCTGCACCAAATTGGTTTAGAATGAAGAGGTGGTTAGGTGGGAGTTAATGGAGATTCACGGTCGTCTAGAAAGCTTCATCATCTAGCAGCTATGGAGTTTTTATGGCCTGGTTTGACAGCAGAGGTTGCATGTCCAGCCGCATGAAAAGGGGCGTAAGGTGATGAATTTTGGTGAGCCCACCTAGAGACAAACACAGCAGAGTGCAGAGAAGTTTGGGAAAGAAAGTAAAAAAATAAAATAAAAGGGAAGCAATTTAATTGCTTACAAGCATAGCCACCCAATTTGAATATTTTATTTGGCAAAAGCAATTTAGCAGTGCTGTTGTGCTTGTGAACGGGTAAGGTCCTCCACATTTCTAAAAAGCTAAGGGGAAAATTGTCAAAAGAAGACAAAAGTGTGGGAGATTTTGGCTTTAAAAAGGAAGGGCTGTGACATTCCAAGGTGTGCCGGGAGAGGGGCTGCTGAGTAGAATAAGTCCAGCAACAGCTGGACAGTAGAGAAGGAGGGCTGGAACGGTGTAGGGCTTGAAGAATCACAGTACACAAAGTTGATGCACACTTCTTGTAATGTTGAATTTCCAATTTACTTTTCCTCTTCTTCTTCTTTGTTGTAATAAATTTATGCACAATTTAAATCCAATGCACTAATTTAATTTCCCGTTGTTAAATTTTCCAGAACTGTTTTACTGTTTCTATTTACTGCTGTAATCTTATTTCTGCTGTACTTGAATTCCTGTATCCAGTTTTGTATAATTGAATCTTTGTTGTTGTTTTATTTCTTTTGCATGTTGATTATTTTACTGTAATTTTATTTTCTCTGTATTTTACTGCAGTAATTTTAATTATGTTTTTACTGTTTTCGAAATTTATTGTTTTTCCATATTTTTTTGTTTTCTGTATTTTCTATCTTTCTGTATTTTCGGTTTTACTGTTCCAGATTTGTTTTCACTGTTCCATGTTACTGTATTTTCGTTTTTACTGTTTTCTAAAATTTACTGTTTTCTATTTTTACTATTTCTGTATTTACTATTTTCTGTATTTTCTATTTTTCTGTATTTTCGTTTTTACTGTTTCAGATTTATTTTTACTGTTTTATGCTGCTGTAATTTCATAATTACTGTTTTAAATTTCGTTTTATTGTTTTTAAATTTTGTTTTACTGTTTTGAATTTTATTTTAATGCTTTTAATTTCAATTTCCGCACACAAAAATCACAAACCCCCCCACTTCGTGACTAATCTAAGACTGAACCACCAAAATTGGTCCCTGAGAGACGACCTAGGAGTCACTTCCTAGTATTATACTGCATTATTCTCAATTGCAACAACTTTTGTGAGCGGTGCGACCCGTTCATCAAAAAATGGCGCCGTTGCCGGGGATCAATTATTTGTCGGTAAAGTTTTAGATTTTTCGTTTTGTAAATATATGTTCTGGTTTCTATTTTTGAGTTTTGTTTGCTTGGAAATTTTGTGTGTTTTGAAATTTTTGTACTATCATTTCATTGGGATGTTGTTACTGAGTGCATGACTAGGTGAAATTCTGGACCTAGTTGTGTGTGGATTTGATTTTTGTTTTGCAGCATCTACTGAAGGATGCTTCTGCAACATCTCCAGACGCTCAGAGGAGAGGAGAGAGAAGTAGAGAAGAGAGAGGAGCAGAGAGAAGACAGGAGCAGAGAGAGAGTGGGAAGTCAGGAAATGCCACTCAGGCGTTGAGATTGGCTCATTTATAGCCAAAATTCTGCCACTGTAGCAACAGTTTCGGTCATTGCCATCGAAACTGTTGCCACAGTACCGGTCTTCTCCTTTTTCAAAAAAAAAAAAAATAATAATAATAATAATAAAATAATAAAAATAATAAAATGAAAAAAAATATAATAAAAATTATTAGCATCTACTGATGGGTGCTTGATGTTTTAGACATCTGCTGATGGATGTCATTGATAACATCTACTGATGGATGTTACTGAAAAATTTCTTCCCATTTTTCCTAACTTTTTATTGCACTTGTCTATATTATTTGACTGCTCTGAAATTGATCATCTGATGATTGAAACACACTGAGGACATTGTGTGATGTAAGTGTGGTCTACTGGGGAGAAATTTTGATTTTCTGTTAGTTTCTGTTAAGTTTGTATTTTGTGTGTTAAATTTTTTGTTTTTGAGTGTTAAATTTTTTTCTGTTTTAAGTGGTTTTTAGTGTGTTTTGTGTGCAATAAATTTTACATTTTTCTTTTGATTTCTGGATGATGTTTAAGTTGTAGATTTTTCTTTCACTTCATTAATACTTATGGTTTAAAATCCTTGCTTTTCTCTGCCTGGAAAGATGATTATACGTTTGAGAGGTTGATTTGATTGTGACAAATACCCTGTGTGAGATTTGAGCCACTAAATTTTCTTTCTTGTGTGTGATATGTATCTTGAATGCTTGCACATATGCCTTGGCTTGATTCTTTTTGATATACTTGATTGATATGCATTTTCAGACGTGATAAAGGCATTTTTGTTCTTGAGCCTCTTTAGCCAAATAAGCCTACCTTGTTATTATCCTTTGATAACCCCTTTGAGCCTATACTGTATATATTTCTTTTTGTTGAAGCTCATACACTGATCCTAAGTGAAAAACAAATGATTACCTTAACCTTAGGAATGTCTGGAGCTATAGAAGTATTTTGTGCATAAGTGTGGTCTCCTTGGGAATTATGATGAATTGGCTAGTTGGTTCCTCATCATGTTTTGAAATGATAATTTATATCCTGTTGTGTGAAAAAAAAAAAAAAAAAAAAAACAGGATAAAAAAAAAATGATGAGAAAAAGAGAAAAATTGAAAAATAATTTTATGAATAATGGAGTCGAGAAGAGGATTGAATTAGAGGTTTGGGTGAGATTTCACTGTGTTTACATTTTTTTTCCCTAGTGCACCTCTATTTCTTCTGAGCTATAGCTACTTATCCAAATTTATCCTCCCCTGTCCTTGGCCCCATTACAACCCTGAAAGACCTTTGGATCTGAACATGCATATGTTTTAAGTATTGATCATTAGAGACTTGCCAAGTCTTCTTGTGTTTGCTTTCTTGAGTGCATTGAGTGACATTGATTTACCTTAAACACTTGAGAGAAACACTGTTAGTGCATCTGTGAGGTTATGTTATTTTTAAATCACCTCTTAAGCTGATTGATTATTTTTCCGTGTATTGAATTGCTTGGATGAATTTCTGTGAGTATATGCTTTCCATGATTTTGTGTTGGATAATGTCTACATCTTTTCCTTATCCAGATTTCTTGAGAACTATGTAAATTTGGTTTGCGAGTTTTTATTTTTCTATCTGCTGAATTTTGTGTCACCTACCTAAAGGTCCTTTGAACTATTCCCTGACTTGTGTCTACATTTTGCCCAGGAGTGCAAAAGACTAAGTGTGGTCTATTTTGATGAGTTGATATTTTCTCAATTTCACTTAGCTTATTGTACCGAATTTAATCAGGGAATTGTGCTAGAACGTCCGGTATTATCCTGTTTTGCTAATTGTGTTTAACTTGACCAGAAATTCTAATTTTGATTAATTTGAATCATCTGAACTAATTATTTGCATTAGTAATTGCAGGAAAACTATTGGAAATACAATTTGAGACATTTGGAAGAATATTCATTTACACATAGTGTTATTTATTTGGAAGATTTATTTTGTGTGGTGATCCGTGGAAACTTGGGATGAAATATTTTATTTGGATTGGCTTGGTACATGGCACGGCTGAAAAATCAATCGCTGAAGGGGCTTGTTAGTTTTGGATGAAGAAAATATGGAAAGAATGTGGACACTTCACGGTTGCAAATACAAATAATGGGGGAATCTCTTTTGTCTTTTGGAAGTGGAGCCGCCACCTAGGATTGGGAAATTTGGCTTGGGGAAAGAAATTGCTGATTTCACCTAGCCTTACCTTAGAAAACACATTAATTCAAATTACATTTTTTTTAGCACAAAGGTCACGTGAACAATTTGGAAAAGTGGTAATTAATGGGTGAATGGAAAAACATACGGCCCACATGCTGAAAAATTGGTGAGCCAAATTTGGAAGCACATTCCATCCTTTTAATTGAAGCTACACGTGACCAAGCTCAAGGTACACTTCCAGGTAACACAGAACACGGTACGCATGCAGAATGATGTAATGTTGGATGGTCCACGGTGATTAAATGTAGAGTATTAAGTTGGAGAAAAGAAGAGCAGAAGGAGGGCTGGTTCACGTAGGCAGCAGCCACCAACGTTGGTTCCTATCTCAAATCTTCCAGTCCAGCAAAGGTGGTATTTCCAGCCACGTGAAGCAGCAATGTCAGTAGAGAAGTCAGTAGCAACACGCATGCAAAGTGTTAGAGCATCCAGTGAAGCACACGGCTGCCACATGAAGAAGATGCACACTGTCACGGCTGGAATGGTGGGAAACTGTCTAGCAGAGGAGGAAGGCACATGTTCATTTTGTTCCAGCAGCTTGGAGTGAGTGACTCACGGCCTTGGTTAGCAAGGTGCTTGGGTAAAAATAGATGAAGGGAAGCATCATGTGGTGGCAAAGGAAGTTGCACATCACGCTCCAGTTGCAATCACGGTCCAGCAAGAGTTACACACAGCTGCGTTTATTTTTGGCTGCCACTCTCTCAGATAGTTGATTTCCTTTTGTAAATGCTGCACCAAATTGGTTTAGAATGAAGAGGTGGTTAGGTGGGAGTTAATGGAGATTCACGGTCGTCTAGAAAGCTTCATCATCTAGCAGCTATGGAGTTTTTATGGCCTGGTTTGACAGCAGAGGTTGCATGTCCAGCCGCATGAAAAGGGGCGTAAGGTGATGAATTTTGGTGAGCCCACCTAGAGACAAACACAGCAGAGTGCAGAGAAGTTTGGGAAAGAAAGTAAAAAAATAAAATAAAAGGGAAGCAATTTAATTGCTTACAAGCATAGCCACCCAATTTGAATATTTTATTTGGCAAAAGCAATTTAGCAGTGCTGTTGTGCTTGTGAACGGGTAAGGTCCTCCACATTTCTAAAAAGCTAAGGGGAAAATTGTCAAAAGAAGACAAAAGTGTGGGAGATTTTGGCTTTAAAAAGGAAGGGCTGTGACATTCCAAGGTGTGCCGGGAGAGGGGCTGCTGAGTAGAATAAGTCCAGCAACAGCTGGACAGTAGAGAAGGAGGGCTGGAACGGTGTAGGGCTTGAAGAATCACAGTACACAAAGTTGATGCACACTTCTTGTAATGTTGAATTTCCAATTTACTTTTCCTCTTCTTCTTCTTTGTTGTAATAAATTTATGCACAATTTAAATCCAATGCACTAATTTAATTTCCCGTTGTTAAATTTTCCAGAACTGTTTTACTGTTTCTATTTACTGCTGTAATCTTATTTCTGCTGTACTTGAATTCCTGTATCCAGTTTTGTATAATTGAATCTTTGTTGTTGTTTTATTTCTTTTGCATGTTGATTATTTTACTGTAATTTTATTTTCTCTGTATTTTACTGCAGTAATTTTAATTATGTTTTTACTGTTTTCGAAATTTATTGTTTTTCCATATTTTTTTGTTTTCTGTATTTTCTATCTTTCTGTATTTTCGGTTTTACTGTTCCAGATTTGTTTTCACTGTTCCATGTTACTGTATTTTCGTTTTTACTGTTTTCTAAAATTTACTGTTTTCTATTTTTACTATTTCTGTATTTACTATTTTCTGTATTTTCTATTTTTCTGTATTTTCGTTTTTACTGTTTCAGATTTATTTTTACTGTTTTATGCTGCTGTAATTTCATAATTACTGTTTTAAATTTCGTTTTATTGTTTTTAAATTTTGTTTTACTGTTTTGAATTTTATTTTAATGCTTTTAATTTCAATTTCCGCACACAAAAATCACAAACCCCCCACTTCGTGACTAATCTAAGACTGAACCACCAAAATTGGTCCCTGAGAGACGACCTAGGAGTCACTTCCTAGTATTATACTGCATTATTCTCAATTGCAACAACTTTTGTGAGCGGTGCGACCCGTTCATCAACGTGGCACTGTGAATTGGTGATTCATCCTGAGAGCAGAGGATTCATGGCTGTTTTACCCAAATTGAAAAGCAAAGTTAGGGTTCTAAGAGGAACGACGAGAGCAGGAAATTGCAATCTCGAACTCAACTGGAAAACTTGGAAACCAAATCTGAAACTGAAATTATTACTGATAGGCAAGAGGATTCTGGTGAAATTATTTTTTGCTGCAGGGCTTCATTATATTCATTACCGAGTAAACTGCTGGCACCACTCAAAACGGCAACAACAGAACTGATATTGGAAGTGGATATTGCCCTCCGCAGGCAACTCTGCAATACATAAAATACATCATCCACCATAGAAGTGGTAAGGTTGTCAGGCACGTGTTCATCAATCCTTATTGCTTTCCTGACGTTCTCCAACATGAAAAATCCCTCCAAAATCACATAAAATCCAGTTAAATCTTGTGCAACCTTGCTGAAACTGCCACTCCGAAAAGCTCTGGTGGCACGGGGAAGCAACTCAGGGTCAACAGAAGTAAGCCCTTTGATCTTTGAAATCATGAATTCAGTGTAATCTTCACCAAGCCCTGCAGCAAAAAATAATTTCACCAGAATCCTCTTGCCTATCAGTAATAATTTCAGTTTCAGATTTGGTTTCCAAGTTTTCCAGTTGAGTTTGAGATTGCAATTCCCTGCTCTCGTCGTTCCTCTTAGAACCCTAACTTTGCTTTTCAATTTGGGTAAAACAGCCATGAATCCTCTGCTCTCAGGATGAATCACCAATTCACAGTGCCACGTCAACAAAAAAATGTACAGGTCATCAGTTTTCTTCCAGCTGGACAGCTGTGCCGTTAGTTTTTTAACGCCGTAACCAAAAAGGACTAACTTGCACCGTTTTTGCGAAAAGTGGGATCTTAGTGAACTTTTGAAAAAAAGTAGGACCAATTTGAACATATCCTACGAAAAGTGGGACCAAAATAGGAATTAAACCTTTTAATTATTTGATATTATTATTTTCTATTTTATTTATATTTCTTTTATTATTATATGTGTATGGAAATTATTTTTTTTATTTATTTATTTTATTTTTTATTTTTTATTTATACTTATTTTGTCATGAATATTATTTTACTTTTATATTTATTTTTTTAATTTTTCAATTATATTTTTTTTTGTTTTATATGTGTGTATAATTTATTTTATCTTTTTATCTACTTATTTTATTTTAAAATAATTTTTTATTTATATTTATTTTGTTGCCTCATAAAATTGTTTTATTAATCAATTATTTATTATTTATATTTTATTATGTAAAAATTAAACTAATATTTATTAATTATTATAATATAATAAAAGATGATACTATAAAAGTTACTCTTAACCAATGTTTGTTAATTTTTTTGTCATTTGATATTTCTATAATATTAATTATTTTTGATATATTACTATTTTTTTGTGATATTTCATTATATAGTCATTTAATAAATTTAACGTTAAAAAATATATTTTACTTTTAGTCTGTAAAATAATATCATTTAAAAATAATAATATTGATATTTATTTTAAAGTAAGTTGATTTTTAATATAAATAGTTATTTTAGTGTGTGCGCTTACACACATTTTAATATCATTAAAAGGTTTTTTAACATAATATGTTAAAGAATATAATATATTTAAAGTATTATTTTTTTATACAGTCTTTTTTTCTTTTATGATTTCTATTACTTAATCATTTAATAAAATTAAATTTAAAAAAATATATTTTACTTTTATTACTTAAAATAATATTATTTAAAAAGTAATATATGTTTATTGATAAAAGAAATATTAAAATTTGTGATAAAAAAAATTATCTTAAAAAATTCATTATTAATTTTTTATGTGAACGGTTTCTTTTATTAGTATTTTATTATTAAATAACGTTTTCTTGGCAAGGCGAAACAGTTGAACGGAACTTGAGAAGAAGAAAGAGTAGATACAATTCTCACAGTTAACTGAACTGAAATTGTTATAAGTTCAGCTTTTAAAAACTAAACCATAAAATAGTATACTGAACTTTTAGTAAAAATGGATCAGTTTTTTTTAAGTATAATATAGTACAATTAACTATAATACAGTACAAATCAGATATTTTTGCTCAGCCCTATGTATAAGGGTATTTTTGTTTATTAAAATCCGGTACACATTACTAAAATGTACCAACTGAAATACAGACGTACACGCGTTAGCAAACCCATATATATATATATATATATATATATATATTCCTACTTAGTTTATCTTCATTTATGGGCTTTCAACCAATTTGGGTTTCATGTTTATATGTGTGCCTCTGGAACCAGAACCCCCTTTTTAATTGGGAATTGTTAATTGCACCTCTTTTTTCGGTTGTTTACAAATCTGACTTAATTTACTTTCGAAATTATTGGGTCTGATTTTAAATTAATTATCTAAAGGATTAAGACGTGACTTTGTTTTGAATATGTCCGCGAAATCCATGTGCAACTTCTTAATATAATGAAATAGTATTTATGAAAGGTGATTTTCAGGAAGATTAAACATAATTAACCTCAAAGTAAAGTCATTATGGAGTTAGACAACTTCGGTTAAAAATCATATTCAAGTAAAGTTGTATCTAGGTTTTACAGCTTTGGTTTAAATTAATGTTCAATTGAAGTCATACTAGCATTTGATGGCTTTTAGTGAAATCATATTAAGTTAAAGTTGTGGTACTAGTTGGCAAAATTAATGTTCAATTGAAGTCGTATTAGCATTTTATGGCTTCTTTTGAAATCATGTTAAGCTAAAGTTGTGGTACTGTTAATATGATCAATTGAAGTTATACTTAGGTTGGTAACTTCAATCTATATCCAATTTCAACTGAAGTTATGTCACTTGTTAATGATTTCTGTGTAAATAATGTTTAGCTGAAGTTGTGACAAAGATTGACGAAATATGCTTTAAAATAATTCAACTAAAGTAATGGAAATGATTGGAGATTTCATTATTAGTGACATTTCACGACTTTGGTTTTGCAAATTTAGTTCTTACTTAGTTATGAATTGTTGGAAAATAATTTGTTACAATAACAAGAAAGTTCATTAACTCAAATTAAAACAACAATAAAGTTAAAGATATAAATCTTAATATAAATATTCTTTTGTCAACATAGTGATTAAGAATTCATCTATGAGATAAAGTCCCACAATGTGATCTTCATGTTTGTCTTCTGGGCTGTTATTGTTGGCGGTGATGGAAGGGTGGAGGTGGTAGCTCATCATCATCATCACCAGTGTTGTCTTCATTATCATTATTGTCACCTTCATCAATCATGGCTTGGGATGACATTATGGAACGATTGTATCCCATGAATGATGTGTGATTGAATGCATACTAGGGTGTGAATTCAAAAGTTTCCAACATATTTGGCGGACGAGAGAAAGTATCTTGTTGACTAGGAAAAGTGTTATATGTGAATACTTTGGTATGTTGACTAAAAAGACATGTTTTAGTGATGATCCATGTCTGTGGACATCAGAGTTGGTGTATACTAGATAAACTAGACTGACCAACTATGTGTTAATTAACCTCTTAACCATAGAAAGAAGATAAAACATCTTGATATCGAGGTTAAGGGTATGGTAGAATGTCATACTATGGGAAGAGAAGGAAATTAGTCATAAATAGAAAATAAGTACATGAGTAAATCTTATAGGAATTTAACTTACATCGTCATTATATGTGTCAGTTCGTAGGCAATATGTAGTGGATTATACGACTAAAGTATCATTGTATATAAGGTGTGGTGTCACATATATGGTTGTTGTTACTTGTGAACAAAGTACTTTGAATTAGTTGAGTGTATGGATCATTCCAATCAGCTATCCACCTCTGATGATACTCGGGCTAACATATGTCTGTTATCCCTCTCAAATCTCCTTTATGAAGTTGATTTAAATTTAAAGGTTGAACGACAATAATTTGTCGAAAGCCAAACATGACCTATCAACCTTGTGGAATTCAACTGTGGTGAAACAAATAAGAGGAACATAGACTTAACAGACAACAGGAACTTCAAAATTAATCAACGGAGTGACCTCATCCTTGGTATAAGGAGTCTAGATGAAAATACTTTTAAAAAAGTAAAAGAAAAGTTTGATTGAGAACCTGTCTGGGCTTTGAGTCATCTAACAACTTCCTTATGACTCACACTGTATTGGTAGGGTGATTTTATTGAAGTGTGTGTGCAAAACCCCATCTCTTGACAAGTGGAAAGCCAACTCTTGTAGCAATCTCTTTGGCTATTAAGGGGTTAATAGATGGAGTCTTAAGGTATTCCTATGCACAACACTACAATAGAAGCATGCACCCTTCAATGTTTTCTTGGGAAATTCCAACTCCATGGTCTAAAGCACGATATAAGTATGCCAAGGCTCCACAATCCTTACTAATTTTTGCTCTAGTAAAGGCAACATTTGGAAGAACAATACCCTAGTTTGTTGAACTAGGAACAAAGATCAAGTGCATGCTACGAAGAGGACATTAATATTCTGAAGATATTACTGTTATTTTGAGAAAAAAAATGAAATGCAATCTCCAATGTGTCATGTGCAAACATCATTTGCCAAAATTTAGAATTTGTTGTTTAAGAGATTGTCACTCCACAACTAGGATGCTACCCTATGTCATGCATTGTTAAATTAAAGGAACCATGGTGTGATTGTGACGAGTTCCAAGTTCTTTAGATGCCTTGTTCTCATGTGTTTGCGGTTTGTTCTCTTTGTCATCTATATCGACATTTGTTGTCCTTATATACAACCTTTTCAATATTTTCAAGGGTAGAATTCAATCAAATTCAAAATGAAGACTATTGATCTACTTACATTGGACCACGTTATGTCATCCATAAGGAAGACCAACAATTAATCGTATTTGTAATGAAATTGATGAGCCAACTCCTAACAAACCTAAAAGGTGCTCTTATTGTCGAAATGAAGGGCACAATAAAACCAACTATCCATATAGAGAATCATGATGATATGATTCACTTGTAATTTAAATTTTTAATAGATGTCTTACTTTTCCATTCAACTTTTCTCTAATTTTTATACATATTATCATTTAACATTTAAAATTAACAAAAACTCCTAAATTTATTAGAAAACATACACCATGATTGTGAAAAATAATGAAGACTGTGTCAATCAACTTATACAACCATAAAAAAAAAAATTAGCCAAGTCCTCGCATGGAACCTGCTGGAAATGGACTAAACTAAAGTCGTTGCATGAGTTCATGACTTCAATTTAATTTCAACTCAATGCAACACTCAAGTTGCCAACAAAAACCAAGACTTTAGTTCAACTTTTTCTAGGTAGAACTCACCAACCACATGCACCACTTTAGTGGAAATTGAATTTAGGTTGTTGCCGCCAACCTCTTCCACAACTTTAGTTGAACATATTTTTGGGCAGAAGTCACCAACCATTGCGACGACTTCAACTAAACATTTTTTATATAGAAGTCACCAACATGTGTCACGATTTCAATTGAAATTGGATTTAGGCTAAAGTCACAAACCCTAAGTATGACTTCAATTGATCATATTTTTAAACAAAAATCAATAACTAATGCTACCACTTCGATTTAACATGATTTCTGTAGAAGTCACCAAATGCTGGTACTAGGGATGACAACGGGTCAGGTCGGACACGGATAGTGCCTACCCGCAACCCGACCCACAAAAAAAAAATTCTACCCAGAACTCGCCCGCAACCCGCACGGGTACCCGCATAAAAGTTAAAAAAATATGTTATACATTTTTTAAATAAAATTTAGGGTTAAATATGTTTTTAGTCCTTAAACTATCAAGTGAATTTGTTTTTAGTCTCACTTTCAAAGTAAGGTACATTTAGTCCTCCTCCCTAAAAAAAAACCTTAATTTTTGGTCCTCCAAAACTAAGAGGATAAAAAATTAACGTTTTTTTAAAATAGAAGGACTAAAATGTACCTAGGGACTAAAAACAAATTCGCTTAATAGTTTATGACTAAAAACATATTTAATCCTAAAATTTAAATAAATTTACAATATATATATATATATATATATATATATATATATATATATATATATATATATATATAAATAGTATAAAGTAAATTAAATATAAATTAAAATTTAATTTAAATTTAATTTAACCTAATAAAATATAATTTTATTTTATTTTTAATTAAATTTAATTTAAAATAATAAAAGTTAATATTTTTTTATTATTTTTTGCAGGTAGCAGGTACCCGCGGGGCGGATAGTTGAATATCCACACCCAACTTGTTTAGAAACGAGTATTAAAATACCCGCGAGTATTTATTACCCGCAAATATCAACTACCCGCAGCGAATTGTACCCGCGAATACCAGCGAACACAAATTTTTTTGCCAACCCTAACGGGTACACTAACATTATTGTTAATAGAAGTCGGCAAACCTAGATATGACTTTACTTAGACGTGATTTTCTTTTTTTTACAGAAATTGTCTAATTCAATGACGACTTTTCTTTAAGGTTAATTTCCATGATTAATTAAGCTTAATTTTTTTTAAAATTGTCATTCTCAAATTGGACTTCAATATCATGAAGAAATTGTGCATAAATTTCACAACTTTCTCAAAATGAAATCGTGACATGAGGTTCGACTTAATACTTTTGGTAATTAATTTAAAATCAAACCCAAATCCATAATTTTAAAATAAATTAACCGAATTTTTTAAAAAAGCTTTTCTTTACATCATATTAATTGGGAATTCTTCTGTCAATAAATCAATAAATTATTCGAACCAAACAACAAATATGACTATAACATTCAAAATTTCTATAAATAAAAAATTTCTATAAATAGGATTTTTCACATCAATGTAATTACATCCATATTTTAATTACTTCTATATAACTCATTATCACCATATTAATTATAATTAAGAGATTATATAAATCCTATGCACATCCCTAACATCCTTCCACTTATATATATTTTTCCTATAAATATAGCATAAACCATTCTAATAATATATAATTTCACTTTCAAACATCTTAATCCATCCTCCTTAATACTTTTCCTAAAAACAATTGGAATAAACAATTCTAATAATATATAATTTCACTTTCAAACATCTTAATCCATCCTCCTTAATACTTTTCCTAAAAACAATTGGAATAAACAATTCTAATGATATATCCTCACTTCCAACATTTTAATTTGTCCATCCATAATTATTCAACTTAAGATTTTTCAGAGTATGTTACGTCCTTCCTCAAATATCTTAATAAAAAAAAAAGTGAAGAGTTTGGATTAATTAATCTTACCTAAGAAGTGGTGTTTTATTTTATTTTATTAAGTTTCAAAATTTAAAAGAAGGATGGAAAAGCTCCAACTTTATTGTGGAACACGAAATTTAAAAAATCCCAACTATGATTATTATCTTAAACTAATTAAGATTCATTTTAAGCAATCAAATTTTCCTTTCAAATTGCAAATTCAATTCATGCAAACAAACTAATAGCAGAGGTTCAAGACTATAGAAGAGAAAATTAATCTAATGAAAATTTCAACTGAATGTATGTATTCTAGTATTTGTCACCTTCTATTGTCTAATAATCTGACTTATGAATTTCTTACTAATTCTAACAAATGTGAACAAACTGTATGAATGTTCAAACAAAATTTTAGTTAAAAAAATAAATATTTAATTAGTACTTTTAACCCGGTTTTTATGTATTATAACCTGACTTGTATATTTTTACTAATTCTGACTCATAAACAAATGGTATGAATGTTCATATAGAGTTTTAGTTAAGAAAATAAATATTTATTTTATATTTAATTAGTATTTTTAATTGGATCTTTATGTATTATAATCTGACTTATGATTTTTTATTAATTCTGATTCTTGTGAACAAACTGTATAAGAATGTTCATATAAAGTTTTAGCTAAGAAAATAAATATTTATTTTATATTTAATTAATGCTTTTAATTGGATCTTTATGTATTATAACCTGATTTATGGATTCTTACTAATTTTGACTCGTGTGAACAAACTGTATGAATGTTCATATAGAGTTTTAGTTAAGAAATAAATATTTATTTTATATTTAATTAGTATTTTTAATTGGATCTTAATGTATTATAACCTAATTTATGGATTCTTACTAATTCTGACTGATGTGAACAAACTGTATAAATGTTCATATAAAATTTTAGTTAAGAAAATAAACTTTTATTTTATATTTAATTAGTACTTTTAATTGGATCTTAATGTGTTATAACCTGATTTATGGATTTTTGTTAATTCTGACTCATGTGAACAAACTGTATGAACATTCATATAGAGTTTTAGTTAAGAAAATAAATATTTATTTTATGTTTAATTAATACTTTTAATTGGATTTTTATGTATTATAATCTGACTTATATGGATTCTTACTGACTCTAATGAACAAACTATATAAATGTTCATGTAGAGTTTTAGTTAAGACAATAAATATTTATTCTATATTTAATTAGTACTTTTAATTGGATCTTTATGTATTATTGAATACTAAATCTAATTTTTACTTTCATTTATCTTGATTTTGTCTTCAACCAAATGAGGTAATAATTACTTTTCTCTTCTTATTTCTAATTTGTCAACTAACTTAAAATTTTCTTTTTCAATCTTTTCAAACTATTTGTTAAAGGAAGAAGAAACAAGATGGCTAACAAAATGAAGAAAATTAGAAAGGAAATAAACAAAAACAAGAAGATAGAATTATTGATCACACCATCCGAAAAAAAAAATCAAAGAATACTTCAACATTTACTTTATATAACTTAAATATTAACTATATATTTATATTTTAAACTAATGATACAATGATAATAGCTTAAAATAATAATTTTATTAGAAAAAAAAGTAAAAATTGAAAATAATAGTAAACTCAATATTACAACATATTAATTGTACTGGAATTATAATTTCTTAGTTTGGACGTCTCCATAAAAACTAACAGTTTTATCTAAAAGACAGAATTAAATATTCTATTAAATAACTTATCATTTATGATTCTTGATTTTGACAATTAATAATATTAATTTTTTTATGGTATAATAATGTAGTAATTATTGTAATTATTCATTAACATTCTATTTAGAAAAGTATTTGTCTATATTACAATAACTATAGGATCTTGATTGTACATTATTATTTGTATTTAAATAATACATGATCAATGTAAATCATTATATTCAATACCATTTTCTATTTTGGAATTAGAACTATCAAGCAAACAAATTTTGATCCATAACCATAGCATGTCTTCCGTTGCCAATAAAAAAAATGACCTACTCTACAATTTTTGTCAAGTTGAACAAAGACAATTATCCATTACGAAAATCTCTAGTCTTACCAGTGATTAGAGGATGTAAACTTGATGGCTATATATTAGGGACAATAAAATGTCCAGACCAATTCATTGTTGCAGAGAACACGACAACAAAAGTCAATCCTAGGTATGAGGATTAGCAAGCTCAGGATCAATCCATTCTAGGATGGATCATGAATTCTGTCAATTGACAATGCAATTCAATTACTTCATTATGAAAAATCCAAGCAGTTTTGGGATGAAGCTCAAAGCCTTGTTGGTGCATACATCATATCTATCTAAAATCTGAATTTCACAACACACGTAGAGGATAATATTAATAATAATATTATTTTTTTTGTGGTGTAATATTATAGTAAATACTATAATTATTCATCAGCATTCTATTTTGGAAAGTACTTGTATGTATTACCATAACTATAGGATCTTGATTGTACATTATTATTTGTATTTAAATAATACATGATCCATGTAAATCATTATATTCAATACTATTTTCTATTTTGGAATTAGAGCTATCAAGCAAACAACTTTTGATCCATAACAACATGTCTTCCACTACCAATTAAAAGAATGACCTACCTTCTACAATATCTGTCAAGTTGAACAGAGACAATTATCCATTATGAAAATTTGTAGTCTTACCATTGATTAGAGGATGTAAACTTGATGGCTATATACTAGGGACAATAGAATGTCCAGACCAATTCATTGTTGTGGAAAACACGACAACAAAGGTCAATCCTAGCTATGAGGATTAACAAGCCCAGGATCAATCCATTCTAGGATGGATCATGAATTCTATGTCAATTGACAATGCAACTCAATTGCTTCATTATGAAACATCCAAACAGTTTTTGGATGAAGCTCAAAGCCTTGTTGGTGCATACACTAGATTCATAATCATTTATCTGAAATCTCAATTTCACAAGACACGTAAAGGATACATGAAGATGAAGCAATATCTTGGCAAGATGAAAAATCTTGTTGACAAGTTAAAGCTGTCCGGTTCACCATTCTCTAACTCTGATTTAGTGATTTAGAAACTAAATGGTTTGGATACTGATTACAATCCAGTGGTTGTCAAACTGTTTGATCAGATCAACATTAGTTGGGTTGAATTGGAAACTCAAATGTTAACCTTTTAAAACATATTATATCAACTCAATAATTTTAAGGGTAAATATGTTTTTGGTCCCTTAACTTTAAGTGAAAATTGGAATTAGTCCCTCTTCAAAACTTTGGCCTAATTTAGTCCCCAAACTTTAGAAATGTATGAATTTAGTGCTTTTAACTAAATTTTGTTAGGTTTATTTGATGTTTCAAGCGCATTTCACGATAGCTTTTGGGTTGTTTATACTGTTTGATGTAACGCCCCGATGTAAGATCCTTGAAAATATTTGTAAGTTAAATGCTAAAAAAAAAAATGATGAATAGTAAATTGTGAATAGTAAATTGTGAATAGTAAATTGTGAATAGTAAAAAGTGAATAGTTAAAAAAAAAAAATAATATTTGGAAAGGATAAGTGTTCCACGTAGCTTTGAGATCAGAATTCATCAAATTGCAAATAAAAAAAATTATTTTTGTAATAGTAAAATGAATAAAAAAATGAATAGTTAAAATGAATAGTAAAAAATGAATAGTAAATTTTTTTGCTATAAATAGCCAAGGGGGGAGGTTGAAAATTTACACCAAAGAACTTAGAAAATTTTTGAGAGAAGAGAGTTGGAAGAATTTCTAATTTCAAAGGGGATATTCTGGAAGTTTTCAGAGAGTGAGGAGATTAAGTCTGTAATAGAGGTAAGGGAAGCCACTCTTATACTTTGCTTTGCTCAAATCCTAAATCTTGAATATGTAGTATTTTGTTGTTGTATGGTCTTGAATTTTGAATGAGAACATTTATTTGTTTCTTTTGTATTTTTGGAAGGACGAGAAGTTGTCTAACCGGCTCTGCCAGATTCAACTTCTTGTTTCCCCACACCTTTTATTTCTTATTTATATTGTATTTTTGGAAGGATGAGAAGTAGTCTAACCGGCTCTGCCAGATTCAACTTCTTGTTTCCCCAAACCTTTTATTTCTTATTTATATTGTATTTTTGGAAGGATGAGAAGTTGTCTAACCGGCTCTGCCAGATTCAACTTCTTGTTTCCCCAGAAATTTTATTGTTTTATCTATTTTTTTATTGCATCTTTCTGGAAGGATGAGAAGTTGTCTAACCGGCTCTGCCAGATTCAACTTCTTGTTTCCCCTGAATTTTTATATTAATATTATTTTGATGGTAATAGGAGCTAATTATTTTTGTATGTATTTATTTTATAAAATATTTGCATATGAATGTTGAACTGGTGTGCTCTTGTGAAACTATTTCATGACTTTTATTATATTGGGTGTGATAACTGAAACTGTGAAATTGTACATGTTGTGATGTGATGAATTTAATCTGTTTTGAATGAGTTTGTTAGCTGAAATTGATCTTGTTGTAAGGTCTGAAGTAAAGGTTCTGTAAAAGCTTGTATATGGGTATGAAATAAATGTATAGATATTGTTTGAGGTTGCTGTGAGAGGAAGTGAAAATATTAAAATTTGGCATTTCAAATTTAGAGCATAAGAGAACATGGTAGATAATTTAAATAAATCAATTGTTAATTATTGAAGGCCCTTCTTTGTTGGTAGGATAGAGGAACCTTAAAAACCTGAGTTGGCACATCCCTGATCATAGAGCAGCCCTGGCCTGGTCCAGTCAGTTGTGACTAGTCATATGTGCTGGCGTCGAAGGTGAGTTTGATGCGTTCAGACATCTGGGTCCTCTCCGGTGACCAATTGGGGTAAAGAAAAATCTCTACTAGGATGAAAATAAAATAAAACAAGTTGATTGTAAATGCATAATATTATCATGGTAAAAATATCATATATTTTATTTATCATTACATTGAGCCCAGACTTTAGTATGTAGTTCCTAAGATATGTTGATATATTTTGGTTGATCCATGATCTTTGTTTGGTGAAAATATGTTGAGTTATACTCGTTATGGGCAAAATGAGTTTATAATATGAAGCATGATATCTGGCAATATGTTTAATTTATTGATACCAAAACGGGTTATTATGAATTTATGATTAAAGAATGAACATGATTGAGTTAGGTGGATAAGAGGGTATGAATTGTTGATTTTATGAAATGTTGGAATGGATATGAGAAATCATTACTTATGAAATGAGGTTTACTACCGGGAGTAGTATGTTCGAATTATACCATGAGAGTTTGGTATGAGCAAAGTAACACCTGAGGTTTATGAAAGCAGGCAGAAAGTGGTCTGACCATAAGGCTTTGACATAAACATATGATTCGTAAGTTTTATAGAAGCAGGCAGAGAGGGGTCTGACCATAAGGCTTCAGAAAGTAGGACATAGTATACAGGTGAGGCTTAAGGAAGCAGGCAGAGAGCGGTTTGACCATAAGGCTTCGTGAGTAAGCATGGTAAAATTGTAAGGTTTATGAAATTGAGGAAGATGATTTTGATAATGATGAATTAATGACATCGGGGTAATGATATTTTAGTAATTGTAGAAATACATGATTGAAATATTTTTATTACAAGTTTAATGATTGATATGATATGGTTGGCTTACCCTTATTTGTTTGTGCTATGATCATATAACTCATGTTATATGTGAATAGATAATGTTGCAGATGCGGTTGAAAAAGCTTAGAGATGAGAGAGATGCGGGGAAAAACTTTTAGGGATATTTTGTAAAAAGAATAAATTTGTATTGGAAAAATTATGTTGTGTAAAACTTATAAGTTGAAATTTGAATTTATGTTAAGTGGTGAAGATTATATTGTTTGAAGTTTGTAAGTGTCAACACCCAATTTCGTCCGGATGACTAAATAATATAGGTCTTTCTTTTTTATTGTATCTTATTTTATTTTATGTTTTTTTTATGAATTTTATTATTATTTTATTTTGTTTTTTTTTATTATTTCATTTTCCATATAAGTATTTTAAAAAGAAAACAAAAGAAAAAGAAAAAAAAGGAAGCAGGACACGCCCCCTAGCTCTCCACTCCTCTGCACCTCTAACCCCAACCACTTTTCCTTTTTCACGCCCAACTCCATTACCTCCAAGGGGGATCCATTCACTCCACAGATTGATCTCTGCATCACAGAACGCTCAATCCTCCTCCATTCTCTGTCAATGCTGGCAACTCATATACACCCATTACCATAGCCATATGGACACCCGCGATCAGAATATACCATTTTCATCCATTTCCTCTTCATTTTCATCTCCAACACCTTATACCACGGCCTAACCTCAAACAGCCTCCATCCCAGCCATCATCAACTTCTTCTCTCATCACCACGAAACCCCATTCTTCTTCATCACTTTCATCTCAAACACCATCTCCAACATCATTAACACGTCCACGGCCAAACACCCATCCTCCATACTCACACTCACAGCCCATATCCATTAGCATCTTCCATTACCTCACGGCCAACATCAATCTTGATCCCGTGATGACACTTGAAACTCCATTCTCAGTCATCATTTTCTTCTTCACCAACCATAGCGTCCCTTGCTGGTGTAGATATCACGCTCCTGCCAAGCCCATCTTCTTCTCCGTGTAACACTCCTTCGAACCCCACATCTTCCTCTGACTCCCTCTATGTGTCCTTCGAGTTATCAACACTCATCATCATCATCATCCTCGGCCACCGGACCATCCTCTCCGTCCTGAACATTCGTCCGTGCAGCTCAGCCTCCAACCACCGTGAACCACACCAAACCTGCAAGAATTACAAGAAACAACCCATACCCTTCAGCTCCACCACAACTCACTGTCGCCCTCACCATGGCTCTCGCCTCCCTCTCAAACAACAACCTCCAAGGACCATTCCCCGTCACTTTTAACCGCCCCTATTGCTGGCCGCTGGCTGCAGAAAAGGGAAGGAGATAATCATCTCCCTCGCGCGCGAAGGGGAAGCAGGGGGGAGGACCCGATACGGCGGCTAGCAATCCCTCCGGCAGTGAGCATCGGCGTTGGCAGTGTTGGCATCCTAGGTCGTTTGGTGGTGGAGCTGAGGCGGTTGTCGACGTGGGTCGCGTGCACCGGCAGCGAATCTGGGCCGTGCGTGAAGGCGTAAGGGAGAGAACCTGACACCGTGGCAGAGGGTGGTGGCCTCAGGACGCGGCGGCCTGTGTGCTTGAGTCGGTGGTGGCGATCAGTGGGGTCTGGCGGAAGCGGCAGTGTGCGTGCGGAGGTGACGCCCCTAAGCCTCCTTTGGTCCTCTGCGGAAGAGGAAAACCCTAAGCATGCAAGGTCTCTGAATGGGAAATGAGATGAAGTTGGGGGAACCCCTAATGGGTTTCTGGTTGGGGTCAAGAGGCCTTGGGCCTGGTGCGGTTTGTTTCCCTTCTCTTCCTGCCACACGCGCAACTCTATTCGCACCCCCCTGCCATATGGGCTGAAACCCATTCTGTTTCTGCAAACAAAAATAAAACAAGAATTGGGCCTGAGCACATTATTTTGGGATGCACCTCCAACTTTACTGCTGCACCCCTATCTTGGGGCCTGGATAGGAAATTTTGAGTTGCACTCCTGGTTTTTATCTCTGCACCCCTATTCTTATTGGGTTGTTCTCTTGCTTTATTTTTATGCTTTTGTTCTTTTATTTTTATTATTATTTGTTTGGTTATTAGTTTTTACTGTATGTAACCCCTTGTATGATAACCCCACTCCTAGATCTTGTCTTTTATTTTTATTTTAGTTTATTTGCTGCACTTTAAACACGAAAAAGACGATAATAAAAAATAATAATAATAACAAAAATATTTTTTAAAGGTTTAAGCGCACGTGTGACCGCTCGCGTCGTCCTTGAGCTAAAAACCTCTTCTTCTTTCTTATAAAAATTATTACAAAAAAATATTTAAAGGTTTAAGCGCACGTGTGACCGCTCGCGTCGTCCTTGTGCTAAAAACCTTTTTCTTCTTCTTTAAATAATAATAACAAAAATATTTTTTAAAGGTTTAAGCGCACGTGTGATAACTGAAACTGTGAAATTGTACATGTTGTGATGTGATGAATTTAATCTGTTTTGAATGAGTTTGTTAGCTGAAATTGATCTTGTTGGAAGGTCTGAAGTAAAGGTTCTGTAAAAGCTTGTATATGGGTATGAAATAAATGTATAGATATTGTTTGAGGTTGCTGTGAGAGGAAGTGAAAATATTAAAATTTGGCATTTCAAATTTAGAGCATAAGAGAACATGGTAGATAATTTAAATAAATCAATTGTTAATTATTGAGGGCCCTTCTTTGTTGGTAGGATAGAGGAACCTTAAAAACCTGAGTTGGCACATCCCTGATCATAGAGCAGCCCTGGCCTGGTCCAGTCAGTTGTGACTAGTCATATGTGCTGGCGTCGAAGGTGAGTTTGATGCGTTCAGACATCTGGGTCCTCTCCGGTGACCAATTGGGGTAAAGAAAAATCTCTACTAGGATGAAAATAAAATAAAACAAGTTGATTGTAAATGCATAATATTATCATGGTAAAAATATCATATATTTTATTTATCATTACATTGAGCCCAGACTGTAGTATGTAGTTCCTAAGATATGTTGATATATTTTGGTTGATCCATGATCTTTGTTTGGTGAAAATATGTTGAGTTATACTCGTTATGGGCAAAATGAGTTTATAATATGAAGCATGATATCTGGCAATATGTTTAATTTATTGATACCAAAACGGGTTATTATGAATTTATGATTAAAGAATGAACATGATTGAGTTAGGTGGATAAGAGGGTATGAATTGTTGATTTTATGAAATGTTGGAATGGATATGAGAAATCATTACTTATGAAATGAGGTTTACTACCGGGAGTAGTATGTTCGAATTATACCATGAGAGTTTGGTATGAGCAAAGTAACACCTGAGGTTTATGAAAGCAGGCAGAAAGTGGTCTGACCATAAGGCTTTGACATAAACATATGATTCGTAAGTTTTATAGAAGCAGGCAGAGAGGGGTCTGACCATAAGGCTTCAGAAAGTAGGACATAGTATACAGGTGAGGCTTAAGGAAGCAGGCAGAGAGCGGTCTGACCATAAGGCTTCGTGAGTAAGCATGGTAAAATTGTAAGGTTTATGAAATTGAGGAAGATGATTTTGATAATGATGAATTAATGACATCGGGGTAATGATATTTTAGTAATTGTAGAAATACATGATTGAAATATTTTTATTACAAGTTTAATGATTGATATGATATGGTTGGCTTACCCTTATTTGTTTGTGCTATGATCATATAACTCATGTTATATGTGAATAGATAATGTTGCAGATGCGGTTGAAAAAGCTTAGAGATGAGAGAGATGCGGGGAAAAACTTTCAGGGATATTTTGTAAAAAGAATAAATTTGTATTGGAAAAATTATGTTGTGTAAAACTTATAAGTTGAAATTTGAATTTATGTTAAGTGGTGAAGACTATATTGTTTGAAGTTTGTAAGTTTGGTATTGTACTTTGGGAGAATTGAAATAAAGTTGGATTGAAGATAAGTTAATTTAGTCTCTACTAAAAGTAATACTCTTTAAAATATTAGGGTATTACAATTTGGTATCAGAGCAATGGTTTTCGAAAATATTTTGGGACTCTGGGGAGTGAAATTATTATTCTTAGTAAAATTATTAATGGTTTATGATGAAAATGACTATTTGAGGAAATTGATATCATATGCTAAATTGTATTGTTATCTTTTTGAAGAAATCATTTAAAACTCGACAAAGATGCAACAACAACAAGTTGATCAAGCACCTCAAAATCATTCTAGCTTGAATGACTTTTTAAGGCATGATCCAACTAAATTTAATGGGGATGCTACTCCTGATGAGGCTGACTCTTGGCTAAGGCAGAATGAGAAGATTTTCCGGGTAATAACTTGCTCAGAAGAACAAAAATTAACTTATGCATCATTTCTTTTGGTGGGTGAGGCTGAATATTGGTGGGAAAGTATGCAACAGTTGATGACGATTCGTGGTGATGTTGTGAATTGGGAGAACTTTAAGATAAGGTTTCTGGAAAAATATTTTCCAAACAGTACAAAATTTGCAAGGGAGGCAGAGTTTCTGACCTTACAACAAAGAAGGCTATCAGTACAAGAGTACGTAGTAAAATTTAATTATCTCTCAAGATTTTATACTCAGAATATCACAGAAGAATGGAGATGTCGAAAATTCGAGGGAGGACTAAGGCATGAACTGAAGAAGGTACTTATGCCATTGGAAATACAAGAGTTTCCAGCATTGGTAGAGAAAGCCAGAATGATAGAATTGTTAGAGTTTGATCCAAGTAGAGTTTCCAGACTTGCAAAGGGAGAATCTTCAATAAAATTCAACAAAAAGCCTTATGAAAAACCACAATTATCGTATCGAGGAACAGTGAAGTGTTTTGAGTGTGGAGGAGCACATTTCAGACGTGACTGCCCTAAACTTATTGGAGAAAAAGTTGAAGGGAAGAGATGTTTCATCTGCAATGATCCGGGACACTTTGCTAATGTTTGTCCAAAGAAAAAGAAGGTGGGAGAACCACAACAACAAGATTCTGCTGAAGTAAAGCCCCGGGCAACAGGAAGAGTATTCGCAATGTCTGCAGAAGAGGCTACTAAGCCAGGTACATTAATCTTACACACCTGTATGCTGTTAGGAGAATGCGTATATGTTTTGTTTGACTCTGGAGCCACACACTCCTTTATATCCCTAGCATGTTTAGAAAGACTCGGATTACCGATGCTTGATCTAGGGTGTGAATTAGTAGTTTCTACACCAGCATCGGGACCAGTTACGACCAGTTCAGTCTGTGTCGGATGCCCGATCCAAATTGCAGGACGCAAGTTCAAAGTGAACTTGATCTGCTTACCCCTTCAAAATCTAGACATTATTTTAGGAATGGATTGGTTGACTGCCAATCACGTTCTTATTGATTGTGGGAAACAAAAGATAGAGTTTCTAAATTTGAACAATTTAGAACTAATAAGCTCAACTCGAGTCGCTGCGAAGGATATCAAAGATGGAGCTACCTGCTATGTGGTGTTAGCTCAGGAGAAAAGAGAGAATACTGAAGAACAAATCATCGGAATACCTGTGGTAGAAGAATATGTTGATGTTTTTCCAGAAGAAGTGCCAGGTTTACCACCTAGTCGAGAGATCGATTTCACAATAGATCTAGTGCCCGGAGCTGGCCCGATTTCTATGGCTCCATACAGAATGGCTCCTGCCGAACTAGCAGAGTTGAAAAAGCAAATCGAAGATCTGTTGGAGAAGAAGTTTATCCGTCCAAGTGTGTCTCCATGGGGAGCTCCTGTATTGCTGGTGAAGAAGAAGGATGGAAGTTCAAGGTTGTGCGTGGATTATCGACAGTTGAACAAGGTTACAATAAAGAACAAATATCCTTTGCCAAGAATCGATGATCTATTAGATCAGTTGAGAGGAGCAGAGGTGTTTTCAAAAATTGATCTCAGATCTGGGTACCATCAGATTCTTGTCAAGACGGAAGATGTACAAAAGACGGCTTTCAGATCTCGCTATGGACACTTTGAGTACGTGGTAATGCCGTTTGGTGTGACGAATGCCCCAGCGATTTTTATGGACTACATGAACAGAATATTTCGGTCATGTTTAGATAAGTTCGTGGTAGTATTTATAGACGATATTCTTATCTATTCAGAGAATAAGGAAAAGCATGCAGAACACTTGAGGGTGGCGTTGGAAATTTTAAGAAAACATCAACTGTATGGGAAACTGTCAAAGTGTGAGTTCTGGATAGAGAAAGTACAATTTTTGGGTCATGTGATTTCTGCTCAAGGAATCTCAGTGGATCCAGCAAAAGTGGAAGCTGTGCTAAAGTGGGAGCGGCCGAAAACTGTAACTGAAGTACGAAGTTTTATAGGATTAGCCGGTTATTACCGACGTTTTGTCGAAGGGTTTTCCAAGATTGTAGGTCCTCTAACTCAGTTAACTCGTAAAGATCAACCATTTCTTTGGACTGACAAGTGCGAAGCCAGTTTTGAAAATATGAAGCAACGACTAACGTCAGCACCAGTATTAATCATTCCAGACTCTAGCAAATCTTTTGAGGTGTACTGCGATGCGTCATATCAAGGATTGGGGTGCGTTCTAATGCAAGGAAGGAGACCTGTAGCTTATGCATCTAGGCAGCTAAAGGCGCATGAGAAGAACTACCCAACGCATGACATCGAACTTGCAGCAGTAGTATTTGCATTAAAGACATGGAGACACTACCTCTATGGGGCAAGTTTCCAAGTTTTTAGTGACCATAAGAGTCTAAAGTATTTGTTCGATCAAAAGGAGTTGAACATGCGACAAAGAAGATGGATGAAATATATGAAGGACTATGACTTCGAGCTTTTATATCACCCAGGAAAAGCCAATGTGGTGGCAGATGCATTGAGTAGGAGACAAGCTCAGATAACAACAATGATGGTGAAGGAATTAGAACTGTTAGAAAAGTTACGTGATATGAACTTGGGGTTGCAGTTAAACCCAGATCACATATGGTGTAGTCATTTAGTAATCACTAGTGACTTCTTAGAACAAGTGAAGGTTTAGCAGTCGATGGATCAAGAGTTGCAGCAAAAGATCAGGTTGTTGGACACCAATCAAGCTAAGGAGTTCGTTCTAAGTAAAGATGGCATACTTCGATTTAAAAACAGAGTGTGTATCCCTGCAAAGAGTGAATTAAAACATTTAATTTTAGACGAAGGCCATAAAAGTCGTCTTAGCATACATCCAGGTATGACTAAGATGTATAAGGACCTGAAAGAGTCATTTTGGTGGAATGGAATGAAGAGGGATGTGGCCGAGTTTGTAGCAGCCTGCTTGGTGTGTCAAAAGGCAAAAGTGGAGCATCAAAAACCGGGAGGGATGTTACAACAGTTAGACATTCCTCAATGGAAGTGGGACAGTATCTCGATGGACTTTGTAACACATTTACCAAAATCATCAAAAGGTCACGATTCTATCTGGGTTATAGTTGATAGACTAACCAAGAGCGCTCACCTTTTGCCTATTAATCAACGTATGTCACTAGAAAAGCTGACGGAGTTATACATCGGGGAAGTAGTGAGGTTGCATGGCATACCTACAAGCATTGTGTCAGACAGAGATCCAAGGTTTACTTCAAGGTTTTGGCAGACGCTACAGAAGGCTCTAGGAACACAGTTGAAGATGAGTTCGGCTTATCACCCTCAGACTGATGGTCAAACAGAAAGGACTATTCAATCTTTGGAGGATTTGCTGAGAACTTGTGTATTAGATCATCTTGGAAGTTGGAATGAGATACTACCATTAGTAGAATTTACTTACAACAACAGTTATCATTCCAGTATCGGTATGCCACCATATGAAGCTTTATATGGAAGAAGATGTAGAACACCGTTGTGTTGGTTTCAAGACGGGGAAGCACTGACAGTGGGACCCGAGCTATTACAACAAACCACAGAAAAAATAAAATTAGTCCAAGATCGGATGAAAGCAACTCAAAGTAGACAAAAGTCATATGCCGACAAAAGAAGAAGACCGTTAGAATTTGAAGAAGGAGATCATGTATTCTTACGAGTAACGCCAACTACAGGAGTCGGGAGAGCTATCAAGATGAGGAAACTGACACCAAAATTTCTCGGACCGTATCAAATTCTCAAAAAGATTGGGCCAGTGGCTTATGAGATAGCACTACCACCTCGATTGACAAATTTGCATAACGTTTTTCACGTATCCCAACTAAGGAAGTATATTCCAGATCCAAAGCATGTGTTAGAAGTTGATGAAATTCAGGTCAAGGAAAATTTAACAATGGAAGTTGGCCCAGTGCGTATACTAGATGTTCAAATGAAAAAGTTAAGAGGGAAGGATATTCGCACGGTAAAGGTACTTTGGAATGAAGACACACAGGAAATGACTTGGGAATTGGAAGAATTTATGATAAAGGAATATCCATATCTCTTTTGTAAGTAATTTTTTTTGTTAAATAGTCTTTGTTTAAATAAATAATTTTCGAGGGCGAAAATAATTGTTGTTGGGGAGATTGTAAGATCCTTGAAAATATTTGTAAGTTAAATGCTAAAAAAAAAATGATGAATAGTAAATTGTGAATAGTAAATTGTGAATAGTAAATTGTGAATAGTAAAAAGTGAATAGTTAAAAAAAAAAATAATATTTGGAAAGGATAAGTGTTCCACGTAGCTTTGAGATCAGAATTCATCAAATTGCAAATAAAAAAAATTATTTTTGTAATAGTAAAATGAATAAAAAAATGAATAGTTAAAATGAATAGTAAAAAATGAATAGTAAATTTTTTTGCTATAAATAGCCAAGGGGGGAGGTTGAAAATTTACACCAAAGAACTTAGAAAATTTTTGAGAGAAGAGAGTTGGAAGAATTTCTAATTTCAAAGGGGATATTCTGGAAGTTTTCAGAGAGCGAGGAGATTAAGTCTGTAATAGAGGTAAGGGAAGCCACTCTTATACTTTGCTTTGCTCAAATCCTAAATCTTGAATATGTAGTATTTTGTTGTTGTATGGTCTTGAATTTTGAATGAGAACATTTATTTGTTTCTTTTGTATTTTTGGAAGGACGAGAAGTTGTCTAACCGGCTCTGCCAGATTCAACTTCTTGTTTCCCCACACCTTTTATTTCTTATTTATATTGTATTTTTGGAAGGATGAGAAGTAGTCTAACCGGCTCTGCCAGATTCAACTTCTTGTTTCCCCAAACCTTTTATTTCTTATTTATATTGTATTTTTGGAAGGATGAGAAGTTGTCTAACCGGCTCTGCCAGATTCAACTTCTTGTTTCCCCAGAAATTTTATTGTTTTATCTATTTTTTTATTGCATCTTTCTGGAAGGATGAGAAGTTGTCTAACCGGCTCTGCCAGATTCAACTTCTTGTTTCCCCTGAATTTTTATATTAATATTATTTTGATGGTAATAGGAGCTAATTATTTTTGTATGTATTTATTTTATAAAATATTTGCATATGAATGTTGAACTGGTGTGCTCTTGTGAAACTATTTCATGACTTTTATTATATTGGGTGTGATAACTGAAACTGTGAAATTGTACATGTTGTGATGTGATGAATTTAATCTGTTTTGAATGAGTTTGTTAGCTGAAATTGATCTTGTTGTAAGGTCTGAAGTAAAGGTTCTGTAAAAGCTTGTATATGGGTATGAAATAAATGTATAGATATTGTTTGAGGTTGCTGTGAGAGGAAGTGAAAATATTAAAATTTGGCATTTCAAATTTAGAGCATAAGAGAACATGGTAGATAATTTAAATAAATCAATTGTTAATTATTGAAGGCCCTTCTTTGTTGGTAGGATAGAGGAACCTTAAAAACCTGAGTTGGCACATCCCTGATCATAGAGCAGCCCTGACCTGGTCCAGTCAGTTGTGACTAGTCATATGTGCTGGCGTCGAAGGTGAGTTTGATGCGTTCAGACATCTGGGTCCTCTCCGGTGACCAATTGGGGTAAAGAAAAATCTCTACTAGGATGAAAATAAAATAAAACAAGTTGATTGTAAATGCATAATATTATCATGGTAAAAATATCATATATTTTATTTATCATTACATTGAGCCCAGACTTTAGTATGTAGTTCCTAAGATATGTTGATATATTTTGGTTGATCCATGATCTTTGTTTGGTGAAAATATGTTGAGTTATACTCGTTATGGGCAAAATGAGTTTATAATATGAAGCATGATATCTGGCAATATGTTTAATTTATTGATACCAAAACGGGTTATTATGAATTTATGATTAAAGAATGAACATGATTGAGTTAGGTGGATAAGAGGGTATGAATTGTTGATTTTATGAAATGTTGGAATGGATATGAGAAATCATTACTTATGAAATGAGGTTTACTACCGGGAGTAGTATGTTCGAATTATACCATGAGAGTTTGGTATGAGCAAAGTAACACCTGAGGTTTATGAAAGCAGGCAGAAAGTGGTCTGACCATAAGGCTTTGACATAAACATATGATTCGTAAGTTTTATAGAAGCAGGCAGAGAGGGGTCTGACCATAAGGCTTCAGAAAGTAGGACATAGTATACAGGTGAGGCTTAAGGAAGCAGGCAGAGAGCGGTTTGACCATAAGGCTTCGTGAGTAAGCATGGTAAAATTGTAAGGTTTATGAAATTGAGGAAGATGATTTTGATAATGATGAATTAATGACATCGGGGTAATGATATTTTAGTAATTGTAGAAATACATGATTGAAATATTTTTATTACAAGTTTAATGATTGATATGATATGGTTGGCTTACCCTTATTTGTTTGTGCTATGATCATATAACTCATGTTATATGTGAATAGATAATGTTGCAGATGCGGTTGAAAAAGCTTAGAGATGAGAGAGATGCGGGGAAAAACTTTTAGGGATATTTTGTAAAAAGAATAAATTTGTATTGGAAAAATTATGTTGTGTAAAACTTATAAGTTGAAATTTGAATTTATGTTAAGTGGTGAAGATTATATTGTTTGAAGTTTGTAAGTGTCAACACCCAATTTCGTCCGGATGACTAAATAATATAGGTCTTTCTTTTTTATTGTATCTTATTTTATTTTATGTTTTTTTTATGAATTTTATTATTATTTTATTTTGTTTTTTTTTATTATTTCATTTTCCATATAAGTATTTTAAAAAGAAAACAAAAGAAAAAGAAAAAAAAGGAAGCAGGACACGCCCCCTAGCTCTCCACTCCTCTGCACCTCTAACCCCAACCACTTTTCCTTTTTCACGCCCAACTCCATTACCTCCAAGGGGGATCCATTCACTCCACAGATTGATCTCTGCATCACAGAACGCTCAATCCTCCTCCATTCTCTGTCAATGCTGGCAACTCATATACACCCATTACCATAGCCATATGGACACCCGCGATCAGAATCTACCATTTTCATCCATTTCCTCTTCATTTTCATCTCCAACACCTTATACCACGGCCTAACCTCAAACAGCCTCCATCCCAGCCATCATCAACTTCTTCTCTCATCACCACGAAACCCCATTCTTCTTCATCACTTTCATCTCAAACACCATCTCCAACATCATTAACACGTCCACGGCCAAACACCCATCCTCCATACTCACACTCACAGCCCATATCCATTAGCATCTTCCATTACCTCACGGCCAACATCAATCTTGATCCCGTGATGACACTTGAAACTCCATTCTCAGTCATCCTTTTCTTCTTCACCAACCATAGCGTCCCTTGCTGGTGTAGATATCACGCTCCTGCCAAGCCCATCTTCTTCTCCGTGTAACACTCCTTCGAACCCCACATCTTCCTCTGACTCCCTCTATGTGTCCTTCGAGTTATCAACACTCATCATCATCATCATCCTCGGCCACCGGACCATCCTCTCCGTCCTGAACATTCGTCCGTGCAGCTCAGCCTCCAACCACCGTGAACCACACCAAACCTGCAAGAATTACAAGAAACAACCCATACCCTTCAGCTCCACCACAACTCACTGTCGCCCTCACCATGGCTCTCGCCTCCCTCTCAAACAACAACCTCCAAGGACCATTCCCCGTCACTTTTAACCGCCCCTATTGCTGGCCGCTGGCTGCAGAAAAGGGAAGGAGATAATCATCTCCCTCGCGCGCGAAGGGGAAGCAGGGGGGAGGACCCGATACGGCGGCTAGCAATCCCTCCGGCAGTGAGCATCGGCGTTGGCAGTGTTGGCATCCTAGGTCGTTTGGTGGTGGAGCTGAGGCGGTTGTCGACGTGGGTCGCGTGCACCGGCAGCGAATCTGGGCCGTGCGTGAAGGCGTAAGGGAGAGAACCTGACACCGTGGCAGAGGGTGGTGGCCTCAGGACGCGGCGGCCTGTGTGCTTGAGTCGGTGGTGGCGATCAGTGGGGTCTGGCGGAAGCGGCAGTGTGCGTGCGGAGGTGACGCCCCTAAGCCTCCTTTGGTCCTCTGCGGAAGAGGAAAACCCTAAGCATGCAAGGTCTCTGAATGGGAAATGAGATGAAGTTGGGGGAACCCCTAATGGGTTTCTGGTTGGGGTCAAGAGGCCTTGGGCCTGGTGCGGTTTGTTTCCCTTCTCTTCCTGCCACACGCGCAACTCTATTCGCACCCCCCTGCCATATGGGCTGAAACCCATTCTGTTTCTGCAAACAAAAATAAAACAAGAATTGGGCCTGAGCACATTATTTTGGGATGCACCTCCAACTTTACTGCTGCACCCCTATCTTGGGGCCTGGATAGGAAATTTTGAGTTGCACTCCTGGTTTTTATCTCTGCACCCCTATTCTTATTGGGTTGTTCTCTTGCTTTATTTTTATGCTTTTGTTCTTTTATTTTTATTATTATTTGTTTGGTTATTAGTTTTTACTGTATGTAACCCCTTGTATGATAACCCCACTCCTAGATCTTGTCTTTTATTTTTATTTTAGTTTATTTGCTGCACTTTAAACACGAAAAAGACGATAATAAAAAATAATAATAATAACAAAAATATTTTTTAAAGGTTTAAGCGCACGTGTGACCGCTCGCGTCGTCCTTGAGCTAAAAACCTCTTCTTCTTTCTTATAAAAATTATTACAAAAAAATATTTAAAGGTTTAAGCGCACGTGTGACCGCTCGCGTCGTCCTTGTGCTAAAAACCTTTTTCTTCTTCTTTAAATAATAATAACAAAAATATTTTTTAAAGGTTTAAGCGCACGTGTGACCACTCGCGTCGTCCTTGTGCTAAAAACCTCTTCTTCTTTCTTATAAAAATTATTACAAAAAAATATTTAAAGGTTTAAGCACACGTGTGACCGCTCGCGTCGTCCTTGTACTAAAAACCTTTTTTCTTCTTCTTTAAATAAATTTATGAAAAATACATTTAAAGGTTTAAGCGCACGTGTGACCGCTCGCGTCGTCCTTGTGCTAAAAATTTTTTTCTTCTTCTTTAAATAAATTTACGAAAAATACGTTTTAAAGGTTAAGCACACGTGTGACCGCTCGCGTCGTCCTTGTGCTAGAAATCTCTTCTCTTCCTTATAAAAAAATAACAAAAATACGTTTTGAAGGTTAAGCACACGTGTGACCGCTCGCGTCGTCCTTGTGCTAAAAACCTTTTCTTCTTCTTAAATAAAATTTCAAAAATATGTTTTAAAGGTTGAACACTCGTGTGATCGCTCGCATCGTCCTAGTGTTCAATACCTTTCCCTCTTATTTTTATAATATTAAACAAGGGTATGAGTGCTCGTGCGATCGTCCGCATCAGCCTAGCACTCAATACTTTCAAGTCTTCCTAAATAAGTAGATAACGGTATGAGTGCTCGTGTGATCGTTCGCATCGTCCCAGTGCTTAATATCGTTATCTCTCTTCTCAAACATAATTAAAAATATTTAAATATCATTTTAAAGGTATGAGTACTCGTGCGACCGTTCGCGTCGGCCTAGTACTCATTACTTTCTTTTTCTCAAAAATATTAAAAACATAAAGTCTCCAAAAATTAAAAACATCTGCTTTTCCAAACAACAAACAATCTCTTACCCAGAACTACGTGATCCTTGATTCTCCGTCAAGAGTGGAGATACGTAGGAGCAAGGCTTGCCCTTGTCAGGTTCACTTCCCTAAAAATCCAAATTTATCAATAATCGTTTTCTTAACAAATTTTCAAACAATTTCCAAACGAATTTCTCAAACAGTTTCTAAAGAACTACGTAACCCTGATTTCTCATTCTGAATGAGAATACGTAGGAGCAAGGTCAATCCTTGTCGGGCCCAAAAAAACTAAAAAAATATATATTTTGTTTATTTAGAATTTTATTTTAGGGATAGTTAAACATTTTGAAAACCACATCAAATTCACGTATTTAGTTAAAGGTACTGCCTTAGGGCAGGCGTTGTAGGGTGCTAATACCTTCCCTACACGTAACCGACTCCCGAACCCAGAATCTGGTTTTCGCGGACTGTGTCTTATCATTTTATGGTTTTTCCGTAGTTTTCCAAAATAAACTATGGTGGCGACTCCAAAATCTCTTTTCAAAACCCGTTTCTTTTTGGATCGTCGTCCCGTCGCGATTCCGGTTGCGACAGATGGCGACTCCACTGGGGACTTTTTTTTAGAGAGTCAAGCCATTTAACTATATGCACGAATTCAATGTGGTTTTTCTTTATGTTTTTCTTCCCTTTTTCTTTATCTATCTTTGATATTTGAATAATCACATGTGAGTAAATAACTGTTGAATATTGAACCCTAGGGTAGACAATATGTTTATATCTGCCTGGAAATTTTTCTGGTTGTTTTGCAGGTGAGGGTTTGGGTGTGCATGATGTTCTCCCTTCACACACACACTTTCGGCATATCATGAGTGGGGCCCTATACCCGGGTCTGAGCGTAGTTTAGAATTAGAGGAGTTGTGTAGCGGTGTCACTCTGGGATGTACTTCCTGTTTGGCTATCGTGAGAACTCCAGCTAGAGTCTGTTCTCTTCATTTGTGTCTTCACACCTAGTTGATTACTCGACTGTTGTGGAGATGCTATGAAGGGGGCCATAGCTCTAGTGACCGTCGACCTTTAAGTTTAGGGAGCCATCCTGGTGAGATTGCATATACTTGACCTTGAACTCCAAAGTGTTCAACCTTCACTAGGGCACAAAGGGAGATGTATGCAGTCTTATAACCCTCATATTTGCTTAATAAAATTCAACACCTTGTACACATCTTTATACCGTTTTTATACACCTTTTTCTTTTCTTTCTTTCTTTTTCTTATGCATTTTTATGGTCTTGTCACTGGTTCTAGTCAGAAAATTATAAATTTGTGATTAAGCCTTTGAGATAAAATGGAAATTAACATGAGATCTGAAGTCAAGGGGGGTTCAAGTTCAGACATTTTAAAGGGAAGGTTAGCCAGTGAAGTAAAGGAGGGTAATATGGATGGCCTGAGAGAACGGCTGAAGAAAATGAAGACAACCCAAAAGGATGCATTCGGGAAGGAGTATGGGATTTTGTTGAGCCTGTTAGAGGTGAAAGTTCAAACATTGGCCATTACTGTTTTAGCTCAGTCTTATGATCCACCACTGAGATGTTTCACTTTTCGGGATTTCCAATTGGTGCCTACAATGGAAGAATTTGAGCAAATCTTAGAATTACTTCTCGAGGGCAAAGCTCCATACAATTACCTTGGGCAGTTTACCCATGTCTTACAGCTAACGAGAATTATAAAAGTACACCATGTGAAGTTGGAGAGAGAGAGAGTTCATGCTTAAGGGTAAAACGAGGAGCCTTCCTCGGGGTTACCTAGAGTGGTACCTGTATCGTTCGACTAAGGAGGAAAGATGGGAAACAATTATGAATGTACTAGCTCTTATCCTATATGGTGTCATGCTCTTTTCTAATATCATGGATTTTGTCAATTACGTCGTCATGAATGTATTTGTGGGATATAAAGTTCGCTCTAAAGAATCCAGTCAGTATTGTCCTAACTAAAGTTTCCTAGACCCTTAATCAAGGTTATGAGCCATGTAGAAAGAAGATCTCTCGCATGAGTATGGCCATTTTGAATGCCACATGTCACATGGAGGAGTTATTGCGGTGTAAACTGAAGATGAAAGAGGCAAATGAATGATCGCAACTCTGTGCAGCCTCAGAGGAGGAAAGGTTTAAATGATGTGTTTTCTTGGCAGCGAAGACCGCATATCATATATCATTGCGGGAAGTACCCTAATGTACCCCTCATGGGTATTCGATGTTGTACTAATCACAATATTGTGTTAGCACAAAAGCAATCTGGGTAACGCCCATGCCTGCATCTCTTGCCACATTGCAGATCTTATGAGGAATGAACCTTTGTTGAAATGCTTCATCAAGTTAGGGACGCTTGGGGCAATGTTATTCGCTGCGAGAGAGGCCCACGATCATGGACTGTTAATGAAAGATTCCCTTAGCCAATGGATCGTAGAAAGAGTTAAGACAATCCAGTTTCCATTCAAGTTAATCTCCCCTGACCCAAATTGTGAAAAGAAATTTCACAGTGATGAACAGTGTGAAAGCAACAGTGACAAAACTGAATAAGGAATGTTGACATCAAGCTAAAAAGGAGACAAAGAATTGATAATTCAGATGAAGAAGCATATTGTTGAACAAGAGGGAATTGAAAGAGAAGTCTCTCATAACTAGCTTCCCTCGCCAATGAAGCCATTGAAGGTCTTCTAAAGTTATTAGCTGATGCTGAATCTGCAAAGCCGATCTCTAACCCGCCTAAGGGGATTGAAAATTTCCTCAGTTGTTGCAAGAATCTGATGGATGAGGCCCGAGTCAGTTGACCAAGACTTCTTATGACTCACTTTTTCGGAACTTCTGAATGATGAACTACCCTATTGACTTTGTTTCATGTTAATTTCCAAACTACCAGAGCGATGTTTTCACAGCTTCATAATTTCTGACTAGTGTATTTGAACTATATTGTCTCTTCTTTTTCTTTTCATTTTCATTTTCATTTTCTTAAATTGTTTCATCTATAAAAAAAAATATAACTTAACATCCAAGATACCCTAAAGGACTCGAACCAGTTAATAAATCTTGGAGAATCAAGGATAATTTCAAGAAGGGATGAAAATCGATATCCAACAACTGAAGGGATAAATGAGCCAAATCCTAGAGGCTCTGAATGCCTTACAAAGCCCGGGAGATTCGTGTGCACCACGACTACAATACAAAGTTCGAGAGGGCTAAATTTTCTCCTCATATGGTCTTCCCCTACATTACACTTCACCTTTGGGGGTGGAATTGAGGCATGTTCACACTCAAAAGGCATAAAATAACGCAGTTGAAGGAAGAAACAAGCTTGGGGCAACCACTTTCATGGTCCCCTAGGAAATGATTCAACCACGCCTTGTGAGTAAGACAATGACGAAGGAACCCGATTTCAAATCTTTCCCTCATGTCGTTGCACCAGTGGATGTTGATGCTGACAAGCTTAAATTTGAAATACTGGAAAAAGGATAAGAGTCATGGAAGGGGGAGGAAGCTCTAAGTTTGCAAATGTTGCAGGGTTATGCTTAGTCTCAGATGATATGCTGATACCTCCCAAATTTTAAATTACCCGGAGGCATCACTTGTCCAAGAGCCATCTCATGATGTACAGAAAGAAAATGGTTGTGCGTTCCTATGATGAAAGTTGCTAATTCATTTCTTCTAAGGTAGATTGGCTGGCATGACACCAAACTGGGAACTCATCTTGAACAGTCATGCATCCGGTCTTGGGAGGATCTAGTGGATGCTTTCTTAAGGTAGTACAAATATATCAGGGATGTGGCACCTGATAGATTACAACTACAGACCTTGGTGAAGGAGTCCAAATTGTTCAAAGAATATGTCAAAGGTGGAAAGAGACTGTTGCTCAAATGAAGTTTCATGAGAGTGACAGGGAAATGGTTCTCATGTTCCTCAATACTCTGTAATCACCCTTCTGTGAGACCGTGGTGAGCAGTGTTTCCCTAAACTTTGCAAACTTGGTGATAATCAGATAAAGAATTAAAATTTGTGTGAAGACTGAAGAGATCGCTCAAGGTCCTACCATGGCAGTAAATGTGAATAAGCATGGTCTAAGCTTGGGATAAGGAGAGAAGAAAGAGCTCAATCACATCCCACTGCTCAAATACCATTGGCCTACCCTTTGAAACCAGCCTGAGGAGAAATTGGAGACTCGACCCAAACTCAACTTCCTACCAAGCCGTTAGGCAAAAATGTTGATCAAGAC
This sequence comes from Vigna nakashimae, assembly GCA_034642375.1. NCBI lineage: Eukaryota > Viridiplantae > Streptophyta > Magnoliopsida > Fabales > Fabaceae > Vigna > Vigna nakashimae. The sequence goes on along the minus strand of CM067760.1, from coordinate 16,646,865 downwards.
GAAAGGCATATGAGTTTCACTCCTAGCCTTATGACTTATGCAACATTTCTTCCATGTCTTTTGCATAAAAAGGCGTGGCCTCTACTTGTTACATGAAGCCTTTAAAGCCTCAATACCTCAAGACTCATGATACATCATACACAAAAGGTGATCACCATGGAGTGGCTATCGGTCATTCCACCAAAAATGCTGGTGGGTCAAGCGCAAAGGCAAACTTTGATTCATTCAAGATGATTAAATTGTGAAGAAAGTCAATCCAACACTGAGGCAAGGCTTGAGAATGCCTCCACAAATGCCATGAAGAAATGAAGTGGGCTTTAAGACCACATATGAAAGCATAAGTCATTAAACAAATGAATTTGATGTTGTGGAGTGTCTTGCTACTGGGAAGTATGCTCATCAGTATCACGTCTTCACCCATAACTTTGGATGCGAGCATTCACTACAAGGTTTCTCCAAGTAGTGCTGGAAATCGAGTCTTGAAAGGGTATCGTGGAAAAAAGGAAAACAAAATTGAAAAAAAAATGAAATGAAGTCAATCTTGAGTCAATTATCTTTCTTGCAAATCGTCAAACTTTGTTTTTCGAAAATAGAAAAAAGGAAAAATGATGAATAATCAAAAGGAAAATTGGGATGTCAAGTTTTTCTTAGGTCAAATGTTTAAAAAAAAAATTTGATGTTTTCTTTTGAGATGTTCGTGCATGTGTTGTTTGAAAACCTCCACCCTTCACCTTTCCAAAATAAAGGATTTTTCTCCAACAAATGTTGTCACTGCCCTTAGTAATGATGTAAGCCTTTACACTGGGGCCAAAATTTTCCTTGCTTGCGCTAGTTGGGTGATCCCTGAATCCATTGAGACAAATAAAAGAATTTTCAAAAGGAGAATAAGTCCACTAGATTGAAAACCCGAAAGGGCAGTCTAGAAAGGAAAGGAAAGGGAAAAATCACTCATGTTGAGGTCATCTAGTCGTAGAATTAATCTTTTGAAAAGAAAGCAATCAGAATTTGAAATGATGTGTGGCCATCTTTTCTTTACCAAAAAACAAATATATCCATTGTCACCCTGTTTTGAGCCAAAAATAAATCCTTTTTCAAAATTATTCCCAAGCAAGGGTTGGCATCAGTATGAGTCAACTTAGGAAGCAATTGAAGAATACTTAATGATCAAACGAGGGAATCCTTCAAAATGGTAAACAAAAAAAAACAACAAAAACAACAAAAACAAAAAAATCACAAAGTGATGATGAAAAAATAAAAAAATGGAGTTCAAGAAAAGCAAAGTGCTCAAAAGGTCAAATAGTTGACACAATGCCAGATGACAACCCTGGCTTCAAAAAAAAAATGTATCCGACAAACATTCATTTGGGCCTTTATACCCCTTCCTTTCGATACCTTCTAGCCCTAGCCACATTACAAGCCTAATAAAGTCCATGCAGATTGAATAATGTTTGCTCAAATTTTCATAAAACTTAATTTTGCGATAAGACAAAATGACTTGCAATGTGTCCAAAAAAAAAACCAAAAAAAAAAAAAAAAACAAAAACAAAAACTTTGAAAAAAAAAAGAGAAAAAGTAATGTCTCAGGAAGAAGGGATCTCTTTGCCAACTAAGCAAAAACATGCAAAAGAAAATCAGACCAATTGGGGTCATCCTTTTAGCTTATCCTTTTCATGCCCACTACTCTTCCAGGTAAGAACCCATACCCGAAAAACTGGGGCAGATTTGTGAATCTCACACGAATTCTTCACCTTGCAACTCATTGACACATAATCCCAGACTGGAACAGCTTTGCGGGTCTCACCTGAACTATCATGAATCCAAACCCAATGCTCATTTTCCAAAACACCAAACTGGGGCAGCTTTTGGGTGTCTCGTTTCCTTTAAGCAATGTATAAGGAATGATGTGCTTATGTGGCTGTCCCAGACTTCTCCAAACCATTTTAAATAGCTCACATCCTTCACTTGCCAGTAAATTCAAGCATGTGTGTGTCGATGTCTCGAAAGAAAAAGTCAGAATGTAATCATATCAAACATTAGACCTCGAATGTATGACATTCCTCAATTTCACAAAACATTGAAAATAAAGATCAGTTTGATGATGATTGCAAGTAAGATGAGTGACTTAAGCAAAAAAAAAAATTAGATGAAACACAAAACAAAGCAAATGTTTTCCATGTGTGCATACATCAAAAGAAATTCTTTCAGATCAAAACCCTCTTCATTCATATGAATAATTGTCAAATCCTTCTTCAAAAATACAAAAAGAATAACATTATGGTCTTATCTTCAAGTCATGTTGTTTCTTGTTGATAATGTTTTCTCTCATTTGGGGTTTTAATACACATCTTTACACCCTGTTCAGCATTCTACAATGGTTTTTACGCCTTGTTTCCCATATCCTCATGTCAGGACATTCTCTTTAGCGAATGGTCACTGATGCCTTTTCAAAAATCAAATTTCTGTCAAAATTTCAAAAAAAGAAAAAAAAACAAAAAAAAGAGGCATTTCACAAAACTACAAATTTAAAGAATTTCAAAATTTGAAAGCCCAGTTTCTACACTGGCCCACCAAGCCCAGTTCCACCCGGGCCCACAAAGCCCAGTTTCGCCTGGCTCACAAAGCCCAATTTCCACACTGGCCCATCAAGCCCAGTTTCACTAGCCCACCAAGCCCAGTTTCGCCTGGCACCTTAAACTCAAGTTTTTCTTTCGGCCCTCTGCATGGCAATGGTCGGATTTAAATTTCTGTTCTGTGAGTTTGGCCCTCTGCGAGGCAATGGTCAAATCCAGGTTTTAGTTTTCTGTTATCGGCCCTCTGCATGGCAATGGTCGGATTTAAATTTCTGTTCTGTGAGTTTGGCCCTCTGCGAGGCAATGGTCAAATCCAGGTTTTAGTTTTCTGTTATCGACCCTCTGCATGGCAATGGTCGGATTTAAATTTCTGTTCTGTGAGTTTGGCCCTCTGCGAGGCAATGGTCAAATCCAGGTTTTAGTTTTCTGTTATCGGCCCTCTGCATGGCAATGGTCGGATTTAAATTTCTGTTCTGTGAGTTTGGCCCTCTGCGAGGCAATGGTCAAATCCAGGTTTTAGTTTTTCTTTCGGCCCTCTGCATGGCAATGGTCGGATTTAAATTTCTGTTCTGTGAGTTTGGCCCTCTGCGAGGCAATGGTCAAATCCAGGTTTTAGTTTTCTGTTATCGGCCCTCTGCATGGCAATGGTCGGATTTAAATTTCTGTTCTGTGAGTATGGCCCTCTGCGAGGCAATGGTCAAATCCAGGTTTTAGTTTTCTGTTATCGACCCTCTGCATGGCAATGGTCGGATTTAAATTTCTGTTCTGTGAGTTTGGCCCTCTGCGAGGCAATGGTCAAATCCAGGTTTTAGTTTTCTGTTATCGGCCCTCTGCATGGCAATGGTCGGATTTAAATTTCTGTTCTGTGAGTTTGGCCCTCTGCGAGGCAATGGTCAAATCCAGGTTTTAGTTTTCTGTTATCGGCCCTCTGCATGGCAATGGTCGGATTTAAATTTCTGTTCTGTGAGTTTGGCCCTCTGCGAGGCAATGGTCAAATCCAGGTTTTAGTTTTCTGTTATCGACCCTCTGCATGGCAATGGTCGGATTTAAATTTCTGTTCTGTGAGTTTGGCCCTCTGCGAGGCAATGGTCAAATCCAGGTTTTAGTTTTCTGTTATCGACCCTCTGCATGGCAATGGTCGGATTTAAATTTCTGTTCTGTGAGTTTGGCCCTCTGCGAGGCAATGGTCAAATCCAGGTTTTAGTTTTCTGTTATTGGCCCTCTGCATGGCAATGGTCGTATTTAAATTTCTGTTCTGTGAGTTTGGCCCTCTGCGAGGCAATGGTCAAATCCAGGTTTTAGTTTTCTGTTATCGACCCTCTGCATGGCAATGGTCGGATTTAAATTTTTGTTCTGTGAGTTTGGCCCTCTGCGAGGCAATGGTCAAATCCAGTTTATTGTTTCTGCGATATCGGCCCTCTGCCAGACAATGGTCGAATCCAGGTTTTCGTTTCGTGTTGTTGGCCCTCTGCTACGCAATGGTCGATTTCTTTTGTTGCAATTTCACCTTTTTCATGAACTTGGTTATCATGTATATTTGAATAAGTTTTTATTTTTCCTCTTTCTCTTTTGAAATCCAGACGAAATTAGTGTTTCTTTCTTTACTTAGCCTTTACTTAGATAATACGAAAATATCAAATTTTCATATTATCTAGTAAAATTTAAGTAAAGAGGGGCAGCTGTCAACACCCAATTTCGTCCGGATGACTAAATAATATAGGTCTTTCTTTTTTATTGTATCTTATTTTATTTTATGTTTTTTTTATGAATTTTATTATTATTTTATTTTGTTTTTTTTTATTATTTCATTTTCCATATAAGTATTTTAAAAAGAAAACAAAAGAAAAAGAAAAAAAAGGAAGCAGGACACGCCCCCTAGCTCTCCACTCCTCTGCACCTCTAACCCCAACCACTTTTCCTTTTTCACGCCCAACTCCATTACCTCCAAGGGGGATCCATTCACTCCACAGATTGATCTCTGCATCACAGAACGCTCAATCCTCCTCCATTCTCTGTCAATGCTGGCAACTCATATACACCCATTACCATAGCCATATGGACACCCGCGATCAGAATCTACCATTTTCATCCATTTCCTCTTCATTTTCATCTCCAACACCTTATACCACGGCCTAACCTCAAACAGCCTCCATCCCAGCCATCATCAACTTCTTCTCTCATCACCACGAAACCCCATTCTTCTTCATCACTTTCATCTCAAACACCATCTCCAACATCATTAACACGTCCACGGCCAAACACCCATCCTCCATACTCACACTCACAGCCCATATCCATTAGCATCTTCCATTACCTCACGGCCAACATCAATCTTGATCCCGTGATGACACTTGAAACTCCATTCTCAGTCATCCTTTTCTTCTTCACCAACCATAGCGTCCCTTGCTGGTGTAGATATCACGCTCCTGCCAAGCCCATCTTCTTCTCCGTGTAACACTCCTTCGAACCCCACATCTTCCTCTGACTCCCTCTATGTGTCCTTCGAGTTATCAACACTCATCATCATCATCATCCTCGGCCACCGGACCATCCTCTCCGTCCTGAACATTCGTCCGTGCAGCTCAGCCTCCAACCACCGTGAACCACACCAAACCTGCAAGAATTACAAGAAACAACCCATACCCTTCAGCTCCACCACAACTCACTGTCGCCCTCACCATGGCTCTCGCCTCCCTCTCAAACAACAACCTCCAAGGACCATTCCCCGTCACTTTTAACCGCCCCTATTGCTGGCCGCTGGCTGCAGAAAAGGGAAGGAGATAATCATCTCCCTCGCGCGCGAAGGGGAAGCAGGGGGGAGGACCCGATACGGCGGCTAGCAATCCCTCCGGCAGTGAGCATCGGCGTTGGCAGTGTTGGCATCCTAGGTCGTTTGGTGGTGGAGCTGAGGCGGTTGTCGACGTGGGTCGCGTGCACCGGCAGCGAATCTGGGTCGTGCGTGAAGGCGTAAGGGAGAGAACCTGACACCGTGGCAGAGGGTGGTGGCCTCAGGACGCGGCGGCCTGTGTGCTTGAGTCGGTGGTGGCGATCAGTGGGGTCTGGCGGAAGCGGCAGTGTGCGTGCGGAGGTGACGCCCCTAAGCCTCCTTTGGTCCTCTGCGGAAGAGGAAAACCCTAAGCATGCAAGGTCTCTGAATGGGAAATGAGATGAAGTTGGGGGAACCCCTAATGGGTTTCTGGTTGGGGTCAAGAGGCCTTGGGCCTGGTGCGGTTTGTTTCCCTTCTCTTCCTGCCACACGCGCAACTCTATTCGCACCCCCCTGCCATATGGGCTGAAACCCATTCTGTTTCTGCAAACAAAAATAAAACAAGAATTGGGCCTGAGCACATTATTTTGGGATGCACCTCCAACTTTACTGCTGCACCCCTATCTTGGGGCCTGGATAGGAAATTTTGAGTTGCACTCCTGGTTTTTATCTCTGCACCCCTATTCTTATTGGGTTGTTCTCTTGCTTTATTTTTATGCTTTTGTTCTTTTATTTTTATTATTATTTGTTTGGTTATTAGTTTTTACTGTATGTAACCCCTTGTATGATAACCCCACTCCTAGATCTTGTCTTTTATTTTTATTTTAGTTTATTTGCTGCACTTTAAACACGAAAAAGACGATAATAAAAAATAATAATAATAACAAAAATATTTTTTAAAGGTTTAAGCGCACGTGTGACCGCTCGCGTCGTCCTTGAGCTAAAAACCTCTTCTTCTTTCTTATAAAAATTATTACAAAAAAATATTTAAAGGTTTAAGCGCACGTGTGACCGCTCGCGTCGTCCTTGTGCTAAAAACCTTTTTCTTCTTCTTTAAATAATAATAACAAAAATATTTTTTAAAGGTTTAAGCGCACGTGTGACCACTCGCGTCGTCCTTGTGCTAAAAACCTCTTCTTCTTTCTTATAAAAATTATTACAAAAAAATATTTAAAGGTTTAAGCACACGTGTGACCGCTCGCGTCGTCCTTGTACTAAAAACCTTTTTTCTTCTTCTTTAAATAAATTTATGAAAAATACATTTAAAGGTTTAAGCGCACGTGTGACCGCTCGCGTCGTCCTTGTGCTAAAAATTTTTTTCTTCTTCTTTAAATAAATTTACGAAAAATACGTTTTAAAGGTTAAGCACACGTGTGACCGCTCGCGTCGTCCTTGTGCTAGAAATCTCTTCTCTTCCTTATAAAAAAATAACAAAAATACGTTTTGAAGGTTAAGCACACGTGTGACCGCTCGCGTCGTCCTTGTGCTAAAAACCTTTTCTTCTTCTTAAATAAAATTTCAAAAATATGTTTTAAAGGTTGAACACTCGTGTGATCGCTCGCATCGTCCTAGTGTTCAATACCTTTCCCTCTTATTTTTATAATATTAAACAAGGGTATGAGTGCTCGTGCGATCGTCCGCATCAGCCTAGCACTCAATACTTTCAAGTCTTCCTAAATAAGTAGATAACGGTATGAGTGCTCGTGTGATCGTTCGCATCGTCCCAGTGCTTAATATCGTTATCTCTCTTCTCAAACATAATTAAAAATATTTAAATATCATTTTAAAGGTATGAGTACTCGTGCGACCGTTCGCGTCGGCCTAGTACTCATTACTTTCTTTTTCTCAAAAATATTAAAAACATAAAGTCTCCAAAAATTAAAAACATCTGCTTTTCCAAACAACAAACAATCTCTTACCCAGAACTACGTGATCCTTGATTCTCCGTCAAGAGTGGAGATACGTAGGAGCAAGGCTTGCCCTTGTCAGGTTCACTTCCCTAAAAATCCAAATTTATCAATAATCGTTTTCTTAACAAATTTTCAAACAATTTCCAAACGAATTTCTCAAACAGTTTCTAAAGAACTACGTAACCCTGATTTCTCATTCTGAATGAGAATACGTAGGAGCAAGGTCAATCCTTGTCGGGCCCAAAAAAACTAAAAAAATATATATTTTGTTTATTTAGAATTTTATTTTAGGGATAGTTAAACATTTTGAAAACCACATCAAATTCACGTATTTAGTTAAAGGTACTGCCTTAGGGCAGGCGTTGTAGGGTGCTAATACCTTCCCTACACGTAACCGACTCCCGAACCCAGAATCTGGTTTTCGCGGACTGTGTCTTATCATTTTATGGTTTTTCCGTAGTTTTCCAAAATAAACTATGGTGGCGACTCCAAAATCTCTTTTCAAAACCCGTTTCTTTTTGGATCGTCGTCCCGTCGCGATTCCGGTTGCGACAGTAAGTTTGGTATTGTACTTTGGGAGAATTGAAATAAAGTTGGATTGAAGATAAGTTAATTTAGTCTCTACTAAAAGTAATACTCTTTAAAATATTAGGGTATTACACCCGACAACTTACAGGGAATGTTGACTGCCTCCACACATCACCACGAGGCTTTCCAGGCTCCAGGCTAAGCATGCTTAACCATGGAGTTCTTATGGGTTAGGCTACTGAAAAGAAAATGCATTTGGTGATATGAGTAGCCAAATCAATTCCTTTAAGCTATCCTTCAATTGTATAGTCCCATACCTATATGGTCGTCCATGTGTCCCTTCCACTAGAAGCCTGCCAGGAGCCGCTCTACACCCAGCGATCACTCCCTGTCCTCGTCAGTGCCCGGGTGTCACATGCCCACCAGCTTCCGCTTGGTTCGTCCTCGAACCACACCGTACTGGAGAGGCTAAGCTCTGATACCACTTATAACACTCCGGCAACTTACAGGGAATGTTGACTGCCCCCACACATCACCATGATGACTTTCCAATGTGCTTTGTCCTCACTCGAACACTTTTCAGGAAAACTTCTCGAAAGGTCACCCATCCCTAAATTACTCCAGGCTAAACACGTTTAACCATGGAGTTCTTATGGGTTAGGCTACCGAAAAGCAAATACATTTTGGTGATATGAGTAGCCAAATCAATTACTTTAAGCTATCCTTCAACTGTATAGTCTCATACCTATACAGTCTCCAGATCCCTCTCATTCCGGTGTATGTTCGATTCGTCCATGTGTCCCTTTCACTAGAAGCCTGCCAGGAGTCGCTCTACACCGGTGATTACTCTCCGCCGTCATCAGTGTCCGGGTGTCACAGTGTGCGCCAAAATGTTTTGGTATGGATCTTGTGGAACCGAGAGACTAACCTTGCTGGCGTGGCTTTATCGCTTTCCGACGCTTGGATTGTCTGGAACACTCGCACTTTCTAGGTCTAGACCGCTCACTCACCCTTTGTTGGAGTCACTTGCATTCTTTTCGCTTGGGCCGTTTGCTCTTCTTCTTGGCAGATGAGGGAGGTACCTGCAAAAGGCACTCTGATGCTCAAGTTATGAGCGGTTTGATGAGCCTCAACTCACAATTGAATATTTAGTGATTTTGTTATCAGTGTAGAGTATTTTTGAGTATGATTGAATTGTACCTGACTTTTAGTCTTGGCCCTGTATTTATAGGTTATCATATAAAATATAAACATACTTATCTTAAAATCCGGTTAGTTGCTCATAAACAGTTTTATCAATATCTTTAATTAGATATCTTTGATTATTTTATTTTCTGCTGGATTATTAGCCCAATCATTAAGTGTTAGTCCAATTGCGACCTAACATAGTTTAACGTGGTTTGACATAGTTTAACGTGGTTTGACCTAGTTAACAAGCGCTTATGTGTTTGGTTTGACTTTTACCAAACGCTGAACCTGATCTGATCTGGTTGTCGAGCGCAGGATAGACCAAATTGTTGTTGAACCGCTCAGCCTAGATATCATACTATACAGAAACGATGAAACCCTGTGTCGTCTTAGTGTGGTTCTTAGCCATGTTCACATCATGCTGCAATTCTATGCCTCTATCGGTTCAGAAGAGATGGATAATAGACGATTCACGAAATTAACCCGGATTTACTGATCATCGTTTCAGGGTTAAGCTTTGACAACGACCTTAGCTACTTGAAGACAAGGCCTCTTGATTTGAGCATCGCTAACAAAATTGTGTATGAGTCGCATGTGTATTCCTTCTCAGGAGACACGGGGAGGTGGCACGTACAACTGACCAATTGGGTGTGCAACGCCACCATTCAATTGTTCATCCAACAGTTGGGTTTTCTTCTGAGTGGTAAGAATCCAGCACCTTTGTTTGTGAGTGAATTTGGATACAACATGGAAGGTGGGAATTTCACTGACGACAGATATTGGCCATGCATTGTGTCATACTTTACCTCCGTCGACTTGGAATGGAGCTTGTGGGCTTTCCAAGGAAGCTATTACTTAAGACAGGGAAATGTTGGACCCGAAGAAACATATGGGGTGATGGACTCAGACTGGAAAGATTATAGAGACCCTAATTTCACTCAAAAGATTCAGCTTCTGCAAAGGATGATTCAAGGTATATATCCAAATTTCACTCAACAGATCTTATGTTTGTACAAAAAAATGTTTGTTTGTGACTATGTTTTAGTTTGTATGTCTAAAGTGTACGTGAATAACTTGTTATGCAGATCCAAATTCAAAGGCCTCAAAGTCTCATATACTGTTCCATCCATCAACTGGTTACTGTGCACATGTGAGTGATAAGGAGGTTGTAATGGGTGATTGTAAGAGTAACAGCCTGTGGAGTTTCGAAGGAGATGGGTCTCCAATTAGATTGATGAACTCTGCTATGTGTTTGAAGGCAGTTGGTGAAGGGCTTCCTCCATCTCTCTCGGAAGATTGTTTGTCTGCACAAAGTTCTTGGAAAGCTGTTTCAATGAGTGGTCTTCACTTGGCCAGTTTTGCCAAGGATGGAGAACTTTTGTGCCTGGAAAAGGATTCCAATTCTACCAAGATAGTCACCAAAAAATGCATCTGCATAGGAGATGATGATCCTTTATGTTTGGACGATCCCCTGAACCAATGGTTCCGACTTGTTCCTACTAATGTTTAGATGGAAATTGATTAGTTTTTTTTTTTCATTTTTGTTAGGGTAGAATGCTTAGTTGTTGTTTTCTTTTCCTTTTTAGCATTTTTAGGAATAATGTTGTTGTCTATGGCACCAACTAGATGTTTTAGCACTATGCGAAAGTGAATTTTACCCTGAATTCAATTTCTTCTGTCTTCCAATGTTATAACGCGATTATAAACAATAGGACATGAATAGACGACTATATATTTTTTGCCCACTATTTTCCACCTCAAGGAACTATTTATAATGACATGACATTCCCAAAAGAGCACAACGTGCGACACTACAAACAATAAATAAAGTAGATCGATAACAACATCCAATGTTCGTTCAACAGTTATCCCAAAACTAGGATGATGGGCTTTTATATATATAAAAGCTGATTTATGACAATCATTTTAAATAAGAAATATATTTACCAACACAAACATCATATGCCATTGGATGTTATCCTTTCTCTTCTGTTTGCTAACGTTATGGATTAACAAATAAATTTATAGTTCAAAATAGTGGTTGGGATCCTCAGGGATTTCCATGAAGTTTAATTTTCTTTTTTATTTCATTCCCGATATTTTCAAACAGCTGCAACAAAACAAAAAGTAAAGTTGCTATGAGTTGCCACATTAAGATTACAACACAATCTAAGGAAATAGAATTAACATTATGCGACTTCTAGCCATCTGTGTTTTCTGTGTTGATATTATTGTCATTAAAATGATTCAAAGCTAACGTGACGGAGTTCAGAATATTTCACTAGTTTTATAACACCGTGCGAGACTTTTCAAAAGTGATTCTTTTAATTTTTTTCAAAAAACCATTTGGAGAAGACATGTACTAAACAAATCACTAGCAACTTCGACAGACAGATTTAAAATGAGGAAAAAATTGTTTTACAATCCCCTCGTGTTAACTAATCATGAAGATGCTCCTCAAAGAATGTAATAAGCTGTCAAAAATATAAAAATTATATGAAAAATAAAATAAAATGCAAATGCAAATGCAAATGCAACAGGTTCGACACAAGAAAACAATATAAAACTTGTATACATGATGGTCCTGCTATGATATCTCCATATTAGAATCATCAACCTATAGGACTTCTGTTTTTTATGGGGAATCAAGCCACTTTTTTGAGTCCCAAAGGATTTATATATATACATGTTGATCCATCACTGTTTGTCCCTATATTGTATCTCCCTATATTGTATCTCCCTATATTGTATCTGCATTTCCTACATTAAGGAACACAATTACTTCCTTGATAGCCATTGAGGTGTCATATGCGTAAGTTGAGGCACGTGCACAATCTGTTTGAAGATAAGAGACTTGAGAATATCCTTAACAACAGTTGACAGATGATCAGAATATGAGAAAATAAAAATTAAAAGTTTGAGTAGATAACCACATGATCAAAGAAAATTGCAATTCAAAATTACTTGATTTGATGTGTTACCATTTTTGAACTCTAGTTTAAAATCTTTTGTATGGCAATCAAACTAAGATAGGCATGATAATATTTCAACCTATACCAGTGCATGACAATATTTCAACGTGATGCAGAAAACTTAAATGGAAATCACCATCCAGATAAGAGATGATCCAATTGGTAAATAAGAAACAAAAACAAACAAATTAAAGAAGTAGGAATTGAAATGGACGAAATGATATAAAAACCTAATGAATGGTTTATTGGTTAACCTTATACATCTCAGAATATCCATCACTGAATAATAATATTCACATATTATGGTTTTCAATTACATTTTTAATATTAATTATGACCCTTTTCCTATAAATTCAGGCCTAAGTTGCATAAACCACTCAAGGAGATAATGTGGTAGTATTACAGTTATTCTAATATTTTTTACCTGGATTTTGATTCACCAGCAGAAAAGCATTTTAGCCACATCAAACCCTGACCAATTGTACAGAAAATTCTTTCAGATTCTGAACATTCTGCATCATAGGTAAACATCTGCCTTCCCTTGGCATCCAGGAACAAGGAATTGTCCCAATCCTCAAATGTAATCCAACCTGCAGTCATTTTAAAGGTCAGGAGATTCCCAAGCATCAAGATGCGAAAAGAAGAAAGCCTTAGAGGTTTGCTAAAGAGATGTTCAACTACTCCTTCAGACCAATTATCGGAAGGCATTTCTGTTCACTTTCCATTAAATCCATATATATTCCACATATATACAAAGGGAAAAAGTATACACCAATGTTTGTACAACTCGTAAAGTGAGTTTTGAATTACTTTCTCTAATGTGTATACTTGGCATTGACAGGAATACATATTTGATTGAAAACCTTTACTTATAGAGAGGTCTTCAATATTTCCAACCTCAAACCTTTACATTCTATGATCTGCTGCTCCTCTTGTTCCACCTTCGAGAATCAAACTTAGCGAAGGGTTAAAAGTTCCCCAACAGAAACAAATAATTAACCACTTCCATCATAGTAATCAAGAAAATCATTTGGCTGAGACTGCAAACTAGATATACTTCCTTGACCCCAGCCCTTCTGCACACGCTTAAGAATTTTAAGTGCAATTCCACTGCCACCATCCCTGTCATATAATAGAACAGATCGTTACTGAAGATGGAAGAATATGAAGCATAAGTAAATTAAGGATAACACTCAAGAAAAGCCATAGACATTATAGCACCTGTGACAATCAAAGTTTCATAAAATAATAGGGTCCTGGTTTGCATTTAATTTGATAGAACTACGATATTTGAGATGACTAAGAGGTGATAATTTTAAATGTCACATGATAAAGCAACTCTTTAAAACATGAAAAAAAATACAAAAACGTCTTCATGTTTGTCAGTTTGTCTAGGAAACCACTTAACTATAAGGTTTAGAAATGAGAACCCACAAAATCCATCATGTTATGTTGTCCAACACATCCAAAAACAATTTCCACTCCTACTATCAAATTAAGAACCTTGTTTTCCAAATATGAATAGAATCCAAAAAACTGAAATACTTGATTATCTTCATCACCCATATGGTCATACCTGTTAACTATGTCCTTCCAGTCACTTCCTCCATCTTTATGTAGTTTTCCAGGAATGACTCTGTTTCTGTTTTGATAAGTCCTATCGACAGGTCTATCTTCTAATGCCAATTCCATCATCTCTTTGCTAGTTCATCCGCTTTCTGTTTGTTTCCTCTTTTACTTAAGCCATCAATCACTGGCATGAATGATGCATGATCGAATCCATATCCCTTATCAATCAATTTATGAAGAAGGCTACTAGCATCTGCTAACCTTTCATCCTGGAAAAGTCTTTCAATCAAATCTTTATACATGAAATTCTTCAGTGCGAGATATCTATCTAACGAAGCTTCAAATAGCTCCTTTGCTTCATAGAGTTGTCCTCCAGCTAGTAATTCATTGAACAACAAACTGTACACGGCTTCTTTGTGGCTGCATATACTCAAAGCTACCTCAAATAGTTCACAAGCAACTTTAAAATCACTAGACATGCAGAGGGCTTTAATCAATATTTTGAATGAAGATATATTAGGAGATATGCCCTTATCCAACATTTCATGTAAAAGCGAAATGGCATCATATGTTTTTCCTCCTTCACAAAGGCAACTGATTATGTTATTATAAGTGAAAATATCTGGACTTATCCCTTTCTCTTTCATCTCATCCATCATTCCATATATTTCAAATATTTGCTTTTTACTTCCTAAACCCTGGATCAAGGCATTATAAGTTTGAAGAGTCTTGCTACAACCATTTCTCTCCATATCCTTCCAGACACGAAAAGCCGATGATATCTTCCCTTGTTTACAGAAACTCCATATGAATGTATCATAAGTTACAGAATCAGGGTTCAAGTTTTTTGCCAACATTTCAATAAACATTTTTTTGGCTTCCTCCAGCCTCCCAGCTTTGCAAAGTCCATTAATTAAAGTTGTGTATGTGATTTATCAGGCAAGCAGTTTGATACATCAGTAATTGAATTAATTAGAGTGGCAAATGTGATTTATCAGGCAAGCAGTTTGATACATCAGTAATTGAATTAATTAGAGTGGCAAATGTGTTTCCTTTATCAAGGGATGTTGGTCCATTAGTCCACATCTCACCTACAATTTACATTGCCTTGTCCAATTCTCATTTCTAGAGAGACCATTGACTACAATATTGCAGGTTACAGTATCCGGTTGATAGGATTTTTCATTCATCTTTTGCAGCATTTCCTCTGCCTCTTGCGTTCTCCCCTTTTTCCACAGGCTATGCAGCAACGTGTTGCAGGTATAAGTATTCGGCTGACAGCCATTCTTTATCATTTCATGAAGAACACGTTTAGCTTCAAAAACCATCCCTTTACTGCAGTATCCACGCAGGAGTGTACTATAAGTAACTGTATCTGGGTAAACCCCATTGCTCATCATCACATCCATCAGCCCTCTTGCATTGACAGCATATGGTTTCTGCATAACCCATCCTGTTTACAAAATGCAGAAACAAGAGTATTGTACACGACCGTGTTAGCAATACGACACGAACTGTTATTGTCATTGCCATTGTTACTGCTATAACTATTGTTAACAAGCTCCAAGGCTTGTTTGACGCGACCAGCGCGGCACAAGCCACGGACCAGAATCCCAAGAGTGAACTCGTTGGGGTGGCATCCTTTCTGGGACATTTTGCCGAACAGTTGGAGGGCGTGGTCGAAGGCGCGAGAGTCGCAGAGAGACTGTATGAGGAGGTTGAAGGTGCAGGTCTGAGGGGTGACACCTGCGGCGATCATGTCAGTGTACAGCCACGTGACGAGGTTGGGGTGGTTGTGTTGGATGGAGGAGCGGAGGAGGAGGTTGTAGGAGCAGAGGGAGGGAGGGGATGAGGGGAATTGCGCTCTGAAGGATTTGAAGTGTGTGAGGGCCTCGTCGATGTGACCCCATTGGGTGAGGACTCGGACCATCGAAAGGATGGAAGGCTGCGCAATGCGGTGCGGCTGAGAGGCTAGGAGGAGTTTGTGGAGGTCGTGGAGTTGAAGGTGCATGTGGGCGCCTGCAAGGATGCGTGTTGTGATGGTGACAAGGTGCTGAGTGTGATCGGCGAAGGAAGAGGCAGAGGAAGGGGAAGACATAACGCGCTTCACCAATTGCCACGCCAATTTCGGATTCTTGCTGTTCTTAAGAACACCTTCCATCACCTTCCTCCTTAGCTCCATTCTATTATTTGTTTGGTTTTTCAGAAACAGTGTCTCAAACTCTCAGAGGAAGAACTCCGGCTTCTGACTCTTCTTTTCTGCATTTCTAACTGCAAAACCATACATGTATATTGTGAAAAGAAATATTCTGTAATTTTATACTACTCATATTTTCAAAGTTTAGAAAATAAAAATTATCCAAACAACACTTGAGTGTTCCATTGTAAACTTCATCAATAGAACATATTGGAGTGAAACTCAACTTTTTAATAATTTTATTTCAATTATATTGAATTTTACTTCCATTCTTAATTTTACCCATTAATTTTGTTTCATGAATAATACTCAATATTCTTTTTCTTTTGTAGTTTTTATTAAATAAGGTAATAACAAATTCAAATAGAAAATTTATTATTTGTCAATTACGTATTATTATTTCACCATAATAATATGCTTGATATATCTAATAAAAACATTAAACATGGAAAAGAAGAAAAACAAATAACAATGATTCACTACAAAAATAATAAATTTTATTGGAGATTTTTTACCAAATTGGATGAAAAAAACAACAAATGTGACAGAAATTTCTCCATTAAGGGTTTCCACATCACAAAGGATTTATCCACTCAACAAATGTGACAGAAAAAATTGTACATTCTATTAGAAGTAGATTTGATATCTTCAAGTTTTACGATGCATTCTTTTCCCTTGCTAGTAACTTTCAATATCCCTTCCCATGCTTATTTGTTGGCATCCCATTCACACTGTAAGTTTAATGATCTTGATTACATGACATTAGAATCTTAAGAATTTATGATTCTCACTAGATTAAACATAATTACATAAGCAAGATAAGAAATTACTAACCTTGATCCATGCTAATTGATTCTTGATTTCCTTACTATAGATCTTCAACTCCTTACCCAATCTATCCCTTAATGCAACCTTAATTCTCTCAAGACTTTCTTGATGGTGTTTGTGAGACCCTAAATAATTAAACTCTGAAATACATGTCAAATCAGAATTTAATTCCCTTAAGCCACTCTGATTTTATGGAAAAACGCACCCCAACATTTCATCCGTGTCACTAAAAACGCACCAAACTCTGCATGCACGCATGCCACTTGTCACGTTGGAAGTTTCTGAAGTCAGAGTGGGGGTGCAGGTGTCCGAAAATGAGACGCTCGTTCGTCTGGAATTGGAAGGAACAAAAGTGATTTTCGAAAACCTTTCCACTCACCTGCACCACTCATCTTCTTCCTCAGAACCCAAACCCTTCATCTTCTCCAACTTCTCTCTAGAACTCCCAACTTCTCTCTACTGTAAATCTTACGTTACTCCTCCGATCACATTTTCAGCACCGTAGGAACGTTCGTTGAGTTGAGAGCTACAAAGTGAACCGAACAGCTTCAAGAACTGAAAACTGGTAAGTCCCCTTCCGTAGCTCGTCCTTAGGTCTTCTGGAAAACTAGGGTTTGTAGTTGCATGCAAGCTTGTAGTCTAAGTGTTCTGTATTCTGTGGTTAGATTTGTTTTGGAAGAGTCAAGAACATAAGAAAAGCGTAGTTGGACGAAGCCACTTTTGCATCTAGGACAAGTTTGGTTGCCAATCCGGGTAAGGGAAGCTTATATGTTTAATTTATACTTGCATGTTGTATGATCTGATTTGGATGTATAAAACGTATACTGATTGATCTGTCATGAACGAGCACTGCTTGTATGTATTATATATGTTTTTGGTGGTGTGCAATGTATGTTGATTTGGATATGTATGAACGGAGTATGACTATTGTATAGTTGGAATGATTAAGATGAGGAGATCTGTATGATGATGTTTAAGATGAATTACATTTGGAAATGAAAGTTATAAAGTTTGTAAATTTGAAAATGATATGAAGCATAAAGTATGAATTGAAATGTTGAAATCTGGAAATCTGTTAAGGTTGAAAAACCTGAAACTTAAATCATTCCCTATGATAAAGGATGCTCGTCACCGTACGGTCTTAGACCATTCGGTTTTCCTTAAAATAACTTAGAATGGAATTCTTTCATTTGGAAAGAACTCCGCTCGAGAACGAGCGTTCCTATATGAATGTCTGAGCGTTCGGTTCAGCTCAGCCGTACATAAATGTTTTAAACTTTTAAATAAATAGCGCTCGGTCTCATATTGAGCGTTCGTCCTAAATAGCGCTCGGTCTTATACCGAAGCGTTCGTCCTAAATAGCGCTCGGTCTTATACCGAAGCGTTCGTCCTAAATAGCGCTCGGTTTTATACCGAGGTGTTCGTCCTAAATAGCGCTCGGTCTTATACCAAGCGTTCGTCATGATTGGTGCTCAGTCATTTACCTAGCGTTCGCATTAATGAAGTGTTCGGTCTTAGATTGAACGCTCGTCCTTATCTTTGATTCCTTAACGAACGTAAATAGCGTTCGTCCAAATAATTAGTAAATGTATATGGGCGCGTTCGGTCATTTACTGGCAGTCGATCCCTTTTAAACATAAGGTTCCCAATGTTGCTAAGTATTCATATTGAGGTCTCTTAGCCAAGTTGAGTCAACCTGACCTCTTGGTACTTAAAAATATTCCGAAAATGATCTCATTATTTTGGAGTCTTCCTGATTGTTAAATGGATTCTTTTAAATCTGGCTTTTAACGTTCGTTCTCTTCCTTCAGAAAGTTGAACGTTCGTTTTTTTAAGAGAGTGGAACATAGAATGAAAATGTTATAAATATGAAATGTTAAGACGTTTGAAAACTATATTAAATGATTATACGATTATGGAATTTGAACGAGCGTTCCAAGGAGGAACGTCTCAGATGTATTAAATATTAAATTTGGTAAAGTATGAACATGGATAAGTTAAGGCTCGCTGTCCATCCTGATATTCCGTGATACTCATCTTCACGTAGAAGGGGGTAGTCATGTGTGGGAATGGCAGGAGGTCCTTAGTCCATCACTTAGCATGGGCGACGTAAGAACGGACTAACCTCGAGTGGCAGCTGATTAGGTATATCCCGGCTACTACACCACTCGGGTGCAAGGACGCTTGTAACTACATGGTTCATACAGTCCGGACAGTCTGTCTTATATACATATTTCTATGTTAATTATATGATAAGTTACATGTTGTATGTGTGAATTGAAATGTTAAATGTATGTGTTAATTGTATGAATTAAATATTATAAGCTTACCCTTGCATTTCCATTGTGTTGTCTCCTGTCTATGTACGTTCGTCTTGTCTTGCAATGATCATCCGTGTGGATGTGAGCAGATGGTGGTGCATCTCTTGAAGAAATGCTGGAAGAAGAAAATTTGGAAGATGCAAATCTGGTTGAAGTGGAAGTAAAGGCCGAGCCTTAGAGCGCTCGTTAGATTAGAAATGTAAATGTTAGCTTAGTTTGAACGTTCGGTTAAATATTTTGTAAAACCGTTCGTCCTAATTATCCATGATTCTGTTTTGACGTACGTTATTTTTGTATCTAAGCCGTTCGGCTTTTGAACCGAGTACTCTGTTATTTGTAAAGACTGCACTGTTTATTGTTAATGGTAATTAATTCTAATCTATGGTAATTACTGTATTTTGGGATGTTACAGTGTTTCTAATGTGTGCATCAGGGACACAGAACCCTTCATCCATTCTTATACAACTTCCATCAAGTTATAATTATTACCATTAAGTCCCTTAATTATTTTAAATCACATTTTGATCCTCATTTATTTTCACATGAGTCACTTAATTGTTAGGTAATTCTAACACACATTCCAGAGCAGGAAAAAAAGTCACTAAACTTCCAAAATCAGAAAACCAATTTCTTCCGAAAGAACATTAACAAATCCAATGAAAGACACAAAATAATTAAGAACCTAGCAGAAGTGATAAAACAGATCTAATACGCTGAATAACATCACTTCTTTACAAACTCAAGAACTCTTCCTAAACATAGAAAATCTCATCAATCTCATTTTACTTTCTCCCAAGTACATTAAACAATCTGTCCTTGAAATCACCATGAATCAAACCAACACCATGCAAAGTTTCAACCATGTATAACATTTCAATAGCGCAATAAATGCATAACACTTCTTCTGTGGATTTTCCTAAGACCAGATATGAGTTCACCGCATCCTGCATAGTATTTTTCACTTGAAGATTAATAACAAATGACGTTTAATTTCACATACAAAAAGAAAAGAAGGCTTAATAAATTATAATAACTATTACAGATGAAAACATGCTGCTTTACATTGGTTTAGAAGATTTAAAAATCAAGCCTTCATTTATGTCACAAACTCTAATCTAATTATTTGGCCTTTGGGAGATTTTTGTTGAGCTTAGTTTAAAATGTGCAGCAAAAAGCTGCATGATGGATATCCAAGCCAACTATGTTACAGGAATCTGACAGCTTTGGAGGAGACAGCAAGAATATAGAAGCAGTAATGAGATATTTGCTTGAGCAATGGATTTGAATCACAAGATTCATACACATGATGATAGGACAGAATTTTCTGCCCCTTCATGTAAGGACCGTGCGTCTGCACATAGTGGGCGGCTGCACGTTCTGGTGGAAGGAGGGCTCCATGTCCAGCAACTGATGGTGGTGGGTCTCTCCACTTCCAAGTGCTCCAGCCACCAGGAGACCTCCATCATCACCTTCATGAGTGGACTTGGCACTAAGGAGTGGAAGAGGGTGACTCAGATCCGTCCAACTGAGTGGAGTGCACAATTTCCTTTCCCTTAAAGGAAGACCCATGGATTCAAGGGGGGGGGATTCTGAAATTCTGGAGGAGTGAGAGGCTTGCTGCAAATCTGGGAGAAGAGAGGGAGAGCTGGACACTATAGCAGAGAACTGGAACGGCAGAGGAAGAACTCAGAGATTGATTCAAGGTTTCCAAGGAAGTCTTCAAGAGGTAAGGGGAGCTAGATCTTTTGTTTGATTGATGATATATGTTGTGTTTGATGCAAATCTAGGAAGGAAGGGATGAAAAATTGGGATTTCTGGGTTTTCTGGAAATCTGGTACGATTCTGCAGAATTCTGCAGATCGCGCGTTCGTCCAATTTGATGACCCAAATTGGACGTTCGTCCACACAGTGTTCGACCAAATAGTGGTCGGCCAAAATAGCATGAGCGTTCGGTTTTGTGTTCTAAGGAAACGAGCGTTCACGTTCGTCCTTAAGTAATGTTAGAAATTTTAGACGTTCGTCCAAACTGTAGATTAGTAATTTAGACGTTCGTCCTCAAATTGTATTCTGATGAAGTGATCCCGAACGTTCGGTCTTGGTAGATTAGTGTGAACGTTTGTTCGTAAATTTGTATAAGAAAATTTCAATCCTGAGCGTTCGATCTTGTGAAATAGTGGCAGTAGGCGTTCGTTCCAAAATCGGTATTTATAGGAAGTGATCTTGAGCGTTCGGTATTGGGTATTAGTGATTGAAATTGTTCGTCCTTAATTTGGATACTTAGGTTTGGATCACAGGCGTTCGATTTTGGCTATTACGTTCGTCCTTAAATTGGTTTTCTCAGTGATTATGAGCGTTCGGCCTTAATTTAGTATTCTTAGGTTTCCGTCTTGAGCATTCGACATTGGTATGGTTGTGATGTGAGCGTTCGGCCTTGGTGTTGCTGTGATTATGAGCGTTCGGCCTTGAGTTAGTATTATTAGGTTTCAATCGTTGAGCGTTTGTCCAAACAGTAGCCGATTCAATATGACGTTCGGTTTTAACGTTCGACTGAAGAGTGTTTCATTTTTGTGTTTTTGCGTTCGGCCGAATAATGTTTAATCCAGTGGGCGTTCGGTATTAGCGTTCGGCCGAATAGTGTTGAATTGTGTTTCTCGGTTTTAGCGTTAGGACAAACAGTGTGGAATCCATATGGTGTTCGTTTTGAACGTTCGGTTTATTAACGTTCGGTGTTAGTGTTGAGTTTAAGTTATTGATCTTGACGTTCGTCTAGCCAGTATCCGATTTAAGGAAGTATCCGGTTTTAGCGTTCGGCCTAAGTATCAATCTAAGCGTTCAGCCTTATGGTGTGATCGGTGAAATAGCGTTCGGCCTGTTGGTAAATAGCGTTCGTCCTAAGTATCAATCTCAGCGTTCGGCCTAATAGTGTGTTCGGTGGAATAGCGTTCGGCCTGTTGATAAACAACGTTCGTTCAATACCGTTCGGCAGATAACGTTCGTTCAAATAGTGTTATGAAAATATTGGGTTTTAAGTTCATTACTCTTGAATTGAATTATGTGCAAAATGTTTGGAAAATATATACTGTGATGGGATTTATGTGAATGTATGCAATGTGATATTATGGAGGTATCTGGTTATTCATGACTTGGGATAAGGTTTAAAGTAACAGTATGATTCATGGACGTAATTCCATGATCCTCAGGGAGAGGATACATGGTGGTGTTTTGGGGTTGTATAGAATGATTACATGGTAGCTCAGTTTTGGGGGTCATCCTGAAACTCCAACGGTCTTTCTTCTCATGTAGAAAGGATTGAACATGTGGTGAGGAGTAGCAGGAGGTCCTAGTCTTGGATACTTCCATATGATCCAAGGTGAGTGATAACGGATTAACCTCGTGATTGTGGCCGGGCGGGAGTGCCCAAAGTTCCACCGGGCGGCAGTGCCCAAAGTTTCATAAGGCGGTAGTGCCAGGGCGGGAGTGCCCAAATTTCATAAAGCCACCACGAGTGCAAGACCCGCCATAGCTCGGTAATCATTTTAGTCCAGACGAGTCGGTCTATAAAGGAACAAGTCGGGGTATAAAATAACAAGTCTTGTGATGTCAGTTTACCATGTTTGGATGAATGTTTACATGTCATGGAAGTGTGTGAAATATGGATCAATGAGTATGCTTTAATTGTTCTCTTATATGAATCTATGAATGGTTGCATGAATTAACTGTGCGTTATGTATAACATGATTTTATATCTAGCTCACCCTTGCATTGTTTGTGTTGTGTGCTGTTTGGGTATGTTTCTTTGGCGATGATCATCCACTTGGATGGGAGCAGATGACAGAGAGGATACTTTAGAAGCAGCCCTTGATGGAGACGGAAGTGCTGCAGCTTAGATTTGCTAGTTTTTATTTTGTAAACTCGTTTTATTTGGAAGAACATTTTGTGTATCTTAAGTTTTATATTCTCCGTAATTTCCATGGAGAAATTCTAATACCCTAGTGGTCAATTCCGCACTATTCTGAGGATGACTGTAATCCTTAATTACTCTTGACTGCTTTCCTATATTATGCATGATGACGTCTTTATTATATATGCATGATGTATATAATTGGGATGTTACACTTCACACTGTATCTTTGTTTCACCTTACAGAAAGAAATCCAGATAAATCCTTGTTGGTATCTCTTCCCAGAAATTATCAATCACATTAAACTTTTTATGAGAGAAAAATTCTTCTCAGTATATATAATCTCATGTTTCTTCCTCACTCGTTTTGAGCAGTAACTACAGAGTCTTCCTACCACTTTTCCCCTAATAGGACTACTATTGTATTTCTGCGATAGTGTTGCTTCTTGTTTCAGTCTATTCTCTAAATTTCAGAGCAATTCCTTCTTTCTCTTCATAATCACGCTGATTTCTTCATGCTAAAAATATTATGTGTAAAAACTAAAATAATTCAATATCAAATGACATCATAAAATTAAATTTCAACTAAAATAAATTTTTATAACTTTGATATTATATATTAAGATAATATATTTAAGTTTACTAAGTTCTACAAAATCTAATAACTCTTACCCTTGGTGATATCATACAAAGCACACCCTCTTACTCTTGGTGATATCATCCCCATGGACTTTTCTTCTATCCCGAGTTTACCTTGATTCCCACACATGGTCTCAACCCATTAATGATGATGATTTCTCATTGAATGATCCTGCATCATCATCCATACCTGTCAGGCCTCAGAAAAAAAAAAAAAAACGTGGCAGCCTGAGAGCGCGCCACCTCAGCAACGCACATGGACGACAGCAGCGCCCGACACCCACTCACGGACGCCAGGTGTCGCACGTGGAGGTGAGTCAGAAACTGATAGTGGATTATACGTGTCCGGCTCTGAAAGGGCGACCGTTTGGTATGGGCAGTGCAGAACGTGCGCCTGCCAGTGTGTAACGTGCGTCCGGCATGGGCTGTAAGTGGAATGCGCTGGCAGAGTGGAAACATGCGTTGGCAGAGTGGAGAAATGCGCTGGCAGCACGAGAAACCACGTCTGAGAATTTCTGAAATATTCTCCACCCTCCACACGCTCCACCATTTTCGTTTCTGAGAATTCAATTCTCTCTTCCTTCTCTCTAAGCTCTCTGCACCCTCTCTTTAAGACACACCACCGTTTCATCCCCTCCAATTCTGGGTTCCGGCAGTGTGGAAGGACGCACGACATCCAGGGCTTCCAAAGAAGAGTGTTGGGCTAGCGAAGCTGGTAAGTCCTTCCTTCCTCTCTGACGTTCGTTTCCAGTGCATGCAAACCCAATTCTGAGTTTGTACGTTCGTCATTCTTCTAAAAAAAAATGGGTAGATCTGAATTGGTGTCGGGGTTCGTTTGTGTAGTTGGATTAACGAGCGTTGTCAGTAGGAGAATCTGTGGTTGAAGAGTTATGTCTCTACGTCTGTGGACGTTCGTCATTTCCAGGTAAGGGAAGCTTATTTAATTTAACTAATGTATGTTGTGTGAACGTTCGTTATTTGATGGTATGAGTATAATGCATGATATTTGATTTACTGAACTGCATGAACGTTCGTTTTCTTGGCGAAATGAGATATATGAATTTACATGAGATGGTCTGTATGAAATGTGGAAGTTGATGTTGATATGAACGTATGAAACTATGAGATTTTGCATAATGAAGAATGAACTGGAAATGTAAATGAATATTGAATAAGAACTTCCCCTATGATTTTTACGTTCGTACTGAACGGTCTTTGACCGTTCGGTCTCCCTATTTAACAGTCAAGAAATGGGATTCGTTCATTTGGATAGATCCCTGGTCGAGGACGAGCGTCCTCATGTTAAAATGCTTCGTTTGAGCGTTCGGTCAAGTACTGTGTTTAGTATTCTTTGATAAACTCCCTTCTGTTGTATGCATATATGTAATAGTGTATTTTACCGTTCGTAAACACTTTTTCAAAAGTCCCTTAGTATATTTATCAATTCTGTTACTTTAAGTCATTAAACGTTCGGTCTCACACCTGACGTTCGTACTTAGGAGTGTTCGGTCTTATACCGAACGCTCGTTCTAAATGGTGTTCGGTCTTATACCGAACGTTCGTCCAAATAGTGCTCGGTTTTGAACTGAGCGTTCGTCCTAAAATGGTGCTCGGTTTTGAACTGAGCGTTCTCTTTAATTGGTGCTCGGTCTCACACTGAGCGTTCGTCCAAATAGTGCTCGGTTTTGAACTGAGCGTTCGTCCTAATATTGCTCGGTTCAACTGAGCGTTCATCCTAAAAGGGTGCTCAGTTTTATGCTGAGCGTTCGTTCTAAAGGGTGTTCGGTTTTATACTGAACGCTCGTTCAAAAACGGGGGCTCGGTCTTAGATTGAGCGCTCGTTCAAAAATGGTGCCCGGTTTGAACGTTCGTACTCCGATTCTTAACGAGCGTCCTTTTGGTCCAGTTAGCATGGTTCGTCCTCGTTTTCTTGGTGAGGGCAGAACGTTCGGTTTTTGATGGTCATCCTTATAAATAATGAAAATGATTATAGAATGGTGAATAATAAATGATGAACAGTATATGAAATGGAAAGAAAGTTGTAATGTTGAACGAGCGTTCCGGGTTGGGACGACTCCTGATATAGAATTTGAGAATTTGTAAATGTATGACTGTGGGAAGCTAATGCTGGCTGTTCGATCCTGATGTTCCGTGAGTGCTCGTCTTCAAGTAGAGGGCGCACGTCATGCGTGGGAACGGCAGGAGGTCGTCGTCCTTAGAGGTACTTTGGACGAACGTACTAACCTCGGGTGGCAGCTGATGAGGATGCCAGTTACCACACCACCCGGGTGTGTGAACGCCTGTAACTATGCAGAATTCATACAGTCCGGATGGTCAGTCGTGTGTTGAGTATTATGTTATGCGTGCGTTGAAATGTACATGTATGATGAACTGTTTATGTGAATCTGTATGTTGATGCATGAGTTAAATTACATAAGCTTACCCTGCATTTTTCCTTGTGTTGTCTCGTTTTGTACGTCCGTCCTGTCATTGCAATGATCATCCGTGTGGATGTGAGCAGAGGGAGACGAGCGTTTGGAGGATGCTCTGAACGAAGAAAATTTGGTTGAAGTTGAAGTGAAGACCGAGCAGTGAGACGTTCGGCCAATCCTTTAATTCTATTATGTATGACCGTTCGGTGTTTTCCTGTGTGAACCGTTCGGTCAGGTTTTAATTTTTCGTTCGGTTGAAATTTGTAACTCTGGAATGGACGTGCGGCTTTACGCGTTCGTTCTTTATTGTTGTAAGACTGTACTCAAGGACGTTCGTCCTTGAGCGTTCATTTGGTTTTATTTTAGTTGGAAAACTGTACTGAATTATTATTAAATGTGATTTTCAAATTTTATGGTTTAATACTGTATTTTTGGGATGTGACATTAGTGGTATCAGAGCAGTTTTGTTCTTTTAAGGACATTGTAGGTTGTGAGTACACCATGCTTGTTTTGTTGTGTGCTCAACGTTCTTTATTGAGTATTTTAGACTCTTTGAACTTAATTAATGATCGTTTTCTCTGTTTCTCAGAGAACTTATGGCACCCAGACTTCCTCCTCCTCCACCACAGACCAATGAACATGATGTGCCCAACAACACCAGGTTGTTGGAATCAGTGATCGAAAGGCTACAAGAGCAGAATGTTGTTTTGATGCAGCAGAATGCGGCTACCTTACAAAGTTTAGAGGCTGCTCGCGCAAATTCTGAAGCGACCCAGAGGCAACTGATGGAGATCATTGCGACCACTAGGGGCACGCTCGGGGCGTCTGCTTTAAACACTAATCCTCAGACAGAGTGGAGTTTGGAAAATTTCCTGCAGCATCGTCCGGCCAAGTTTGATGGAAAGTGCCTTCCTGACGAGGTAGACCAATGGCCACGCGACATGGAACGGATTTACGACGCCAAGGGATGTCCGGACGACCGTAGGTTGGAGTTCACTGAATATTTGCTAACTGGAGAGGCCAATCATTGGTGGTCGAGCGCGAAGATGTTACTGACAGACGCTCATAGTCCCATTTCCTGGGAAGTCTTCAGGGCTAAGTTTTATGAAGAGTATTTCCCTGACAGTGTTCGTTTCGCCAAGGAAGTAGAGTTTCTTCAGTTGGTGCAAGGTGGTTTGTCCATTTCTGAGTACACAAACAAGTTCAAGCATCTGGTTCGTTTTAATACGATGGCAACCAGTGAAGAATGGCAGTGTCGGAAGTTTGAGAATGGGCTGAGGAGCGATCTGAAAGTACTGATATCCAGCCTTTGTATTAAGTCGTTTCCTGCAATGGTTGAGAGGGCCAAAGTGTTGGAGAGGAATGTGGCCGAAGCAGAACGACAGAAGAAGCAGCAGCAAACAGCTAGGGGATCAGTCATGTCCAGACCTAATCTGAATCGGGGCAGGATGCCGTACGCTCGTCCAACACAACCACCGAATTCTCAAGCTATGGTTGTTGCCGGACAGTCTGGGCAGCATGGAACAGTCAGGTGTTTTCAATGCGGAGGACCACACTACCGATCTTCGTGTCCTCAGTTGTTGGGGGTAAAGATCTGTATTCGCTGTGGGAAGAACGGACATCTAGAGCGCGAGTGTAATATGGGCGGACGAGCGACAATGAGGCCGCCAAATGCTGGGAGAATGCAACAAGGAAGGGGTGGACGAGCACAGGTTGTTGGTCGAGTCTATGCAATAACGGGCGCTGAAGCTGCCAGCTCAGGTACGCTCGTCACTAGTACCTACTTATTACATGGAATGCCTGTTTGTGTGTTGTATGATTCGGGGGCAACACACTCCTTCATTTCGAAGGCGTGCATTGAAAAATTGGGATTAGCCGAACGCGAGATGCAGTTCGACTTAGTGGTGTCAACCCCAGCAGCTGGTGAGGTTAGAACGTCCACTATGTGCATTAGACGTCCTATAGTGGTTGAGGGGCGTAGTTATAAGGTGAACCTCATCTGTTTACCCTTAAAAGATTTAGAAGTGATCTTAGGAATGGATTGGTTGGCTACCAATCACATCCTTATTGACTATGGTGCAAAGGAATTGGTATTTCCGGATGAACGTGAAGTGGAGCTATCTGTGACGCTCGGTCAACTAAGGGAAGACATCGTGGATGGCACCAGTTGCTTTCTGATCATGACGCATTCGGACGAACGGTTTGAGGGATCAAGTCATGAACGATCGTCCGGTAATTTGAATGGAGAACGATCGGTCGTGGATGAATTCCCGGACGTATTTCCGGATGAAGTGCCAGGATTACCTCCTCCACGCGAAGTGGAATTTACGATCGACTTAGTGCCGACTGCTGGACCCATCTCTATTGCGCCATATCGAATGTCGCCAGCAGAGTTAGCTGAACTCAAAGAATAGATTGAAGAGTTGATGGATAAGAAGTTTATCAGGCCAAGCGTATCACCTTGGGGAGCTCCTGTACTCTTAGTGAAAAAGAAGGACGGCAGCTCTCGTCTTTGCATTGATTACAGGCAGCTGAACAAGCTAACCGTCAAAAACAAGTATCCGTTGCCTAGGATTGATGACCTACTGGATCAGTTACATGGTGCGACCGTATTTTCCAAGATTGATTTACAATCGGGATATCATCAAATTCGGGTGAAGGAAGAAGACATCCAGAAGACAACTTTCAGGTCTCGTTATGGACACTACGAATATGTAGTAATGCTGTTCGGTGTGACGAACGCACTAGCAGTTTTCATGGACTACATGAATCGTATCTTCAGGCCGTATCTAGACAAGTTCGTAGTAGTCTTCATTGATGACATTCTTGTCTACTCCAAGAGCTATAACGAGCACGAGGATCACTTGAGGATCGTTCTAGGCGTATTAAGAGAAAAAGAGCTATACGCCAAGTTCTCAAAATGTGAATTTTGGATGAAGGAAGTGCAATTATTGGGGCACGTGGTTTCAGCTGGAGGAATCTCAGTGGATCCGGCTAAAGTACGAGCAGTACTGGAATGGGAGAGTCCACGTTCGGTTACTGAGGTTCGCAGTTTTGTAGGACTCGCGGGTTACTACAGACGATTCATTGAAGGATTTTCCAAGATAGTAGCTCCGCTGACTCAGTTGACTAGAAAGGAGCAACCCTTCGCTTGGACCGATCGGTGTGAAGCGAGTTTCCAAGCATTGAAGAAGAAGTTAACGAGCGCCCCAGTATTGGTCATTCCGGACACGTCCAAACCATTCGAAGTATATTGTGACGCTTCTCATCAAGGTTTGGGTTGTGTGCTCATGCAAGAGAGGCGGGCGGTAGCGTACGCTTCTCGGCAACTGAAGGTTCACGAGAAGAACTATCCGACACACGACCTGGAATTAGCAGCGGTCGTCTTTGCTTTGAAGATTTGGAGGCACTACTTATATGGATCAACTTTTCAAGTGTTCAGTGATCACAAGAGTCTCAAGTATCTCTTTGATCAAAAGGAGTTAAATATGAGGCAGAGGCGTTGGTTAGAATTCTTGAAGGACTATGACTTTGAACTAGTTTACCATCCAGGAAAAGCGAACGTTGTAGCGGACGCTTTAAGCAGAAAGGTAGTTCACGTCTCATCCATGATGGTCCGAGAATTGAGTTTGGTAGAAAGTTTTAGAGATCTAAGGTTACAGTTTGACCTAGAAATGAACGGTATCAGATGTTGTAACCTTAAGATATCTAGTGTCCTTGTGGACCGAATCAGAGAGAAACAATCAGAGGATGAAGAACTGGTGAAGATCTTGAATGCACTCGGTACAGACCAAGCCAAGGAGTTCAATACTGGAACGGACGGTCTCTTACGCTACATGGGTAGGACGTGCGTTCCAAATGATGGCGAGCTGAAGCGAATTATTCTTGAGGAAGGTCATCACAGTCGTCTTAGCATACACCCTGGTATGACTAAGATGTATCAAGACCTCAGGAAGTCATTCTGGTGGTCGGGAATGAAGAGTGATGTCGCACGTTTTGTGGCATCATGTTTGACGTGTCAACGAGCCAAGGCTGAACATCAGAGACCGGGCGGTTTGCTTCAGCAGTTAGAGATCCCCGAATGGAAGTGGGACGGCATTGCGATGGACTTCGTGACTCACTTACCTCGTACGGTCAGGAATCACGATTCCATATGGGTAATTGTGGATCGACTGACGAAGAGCGCTCACTTCTTAGCGGTCAACCTGAAGATGTCAATGACGAACCTTGCTAAGCTTTACATCAAGGAAATTGTTCATCTACATGGAATTCCGTCCAGCATTGTTTCAGATCGAGACACAAGGTTTACCTCTCGATTTTGGCAGTCGTTACAAAGCGAGCTCGGTAGCAAACTTCATATGAGTTCGGCTTATCATCCTCAGACGGACGGTCAGTCCGAGAGAACCATTCAGACGCTCGAAGACTTGCTTAGGACGTGCGTCCTAGATCACATGGGCGTGTGGGATGAAGTCTTACCTTTAGTAGAGTTCACCTACAACAACAGCTTCCAAGCCAGCATAGGAATGGCTCCCTTTGAAGCTCTGTATGGCAGGAAATGTCGAACGCCCTTGTGTTGGTTTCAAGAAGGGGAAAAGGTCTTAACTGGACCAGAGCTCATTCAGCAGACGACTGAGAAAGTGAAATTGATCCAAGAAAGGCTGAAGGCATCACGGAGCAGACAGAAGTCATACGCTGATAAAAGAAGAAGGTCGTTAGAGTTCAATGCTGGAGATCACGTCTTCCTTAGACTACATCCAACTACTGGAGTGGGGAAAGCCATTCGACCCAAGAAGTTGTCTCCCAAGTTCATCGGACCTTATCAGATCTTGAGAAAGATCGGACCAGTCGCGTACGAGTTGTCTTTGCCGCCTCAGCTATCTAATCTTCATCCAGTCTTTCACGTTTCTCAACTCCGGAAGTACGTAGCCGACCCTTCTCACATACTGGAGTTGGAAGACGTTCGTCTTCGTCAAGACCGTACGCTAGAAATGCAACCTGTTAGAGTTGAAGATAGCAACACCAAGTACTACAAGAATAAAGCTGTTACATTGGTGAAAGTCATCTGGGATGAAAAGACGGGCGACTCTACATGGGAAGTGGAAGAGGCCATGAAGGATTTGTATCCCCATCTGCTTGAGGGTACGTCTTAATTTTCGAGGACGAAAATTTTTGTAGTTGGGGGGAATGTCAGGCCTCAGAAAAAAAAAAAAAAAAAACGTGGCAGCCTGAGAGCACGCCGCCTCAGCGACGCACATGGACAACAACAGCGCCCGACACCCACTAACGGACGCCAGGTGTCGCACGTGGAGGTGAGTCAGAAACTGATAGTGGATTACACGTGTCCGGCTCTGAAAGGGCGACCGTTTGGTATGGGCAGTGCAGAACGTGCGCCTGCCAGCGTGTAACGTGCGTCCGGCATGGGCTGTAAGTGGAATGCGCTGGCAGAGTGGAAACATGCGTTGGCAGAGTGGAGAAATGCGCTGGCAGCACGAGAAACCATGTCTGAGAATTTCTGAAATATTCTCCACCCTCCACACGCTCCACCATTTTCGTTTCTAAGAATTCAATTCTCTCCTCCTTCTCTCTAAGCTCTCTGCACCCTCTCTCTGAGACACACCACTGTTTCATCCCCTCCAATTCTGGGTTTCGGCAGTGTGGAAGGACGCACGACATCCAGGGCTTCCAGAGAAGAGTGTTGGGCTAGCGAAGCTGGTAAGTCCTTCCTTCCTCTCTGACGTTCGTTTCCAGTGCGTGCAAACCCAATTCTGAGTTTGTACGTTCGTCATTCTTCTGAAAAAAAAATGGGTAGATCTGAATTGGTGTCGGGGTTCGTTTGTGTAGTTGGATTAACGAGCGTTGTGAGTAGGAGAATCTATGGTTGAAGAGTTGTGTCTCTACGTCTGTGGACGTTCGTCATTTCCAGGTAAGGGAAGCTTATTTAATTTAACTAATGTATGTTGTGTGAACGTTCGTTATTTGATGGTATGAGTATAATGCATGATATTTGATTTACTGAACTGCATGAACGTTCGTTTTCTTGGTGAAATGAGATATATGAATTTACATGAGATGGTCTGTATGAAATGTGGAAGTTGATGTTGATATGAACGTATGAAACTATGAGATTTTGCATAATGAAGAATGAACTGGAAATGTAAATGAATATTGAATAAGAACTTCCCCTATGATTTTTACGTTCGTACTGAACGGTCTTTGACCGTTCGGTCTCCCTATTTAACAGTCAAGAAATGGGATTCGTTCATTTGGATAGATCCCTGGTCGAGGACGAGCGTCCTCATGTTAAAATGCTTCGTTTGAGCGTTCGGTCAAGTACTGTGTTTAGTATTCTTTGATAAACTCCCTTCTGTTGTATGCATATATGTAATAGTGTATTTTATCGTTCGTAAACACTTTTTCAAAAGTCCCTTAGTATATTTATCAATTCTGTTACTTTAAGTCATTAAACGTTCGGTCTCACACCTGACGTTCGTACTTAGGAGTGTTCGGTCTTATACCAAACGCTCGTTCTAAATGGTGTTCGGTCTTATACCGAACGTTCGTCCAAATAGTGCTCGGTTTTGAACTGAGCGTTCGTCCTAAAATGGTGCTCGGTTTTGAACTGAGCGTTCGCTTTAATTGGTGCTCGGTCTCAACTGAGCGTTCGTTTAAATAGTGCTCAGTTTTGAACTGAGCGTTCGTCCTAATATTGCTCGGTTCAACTGAGCGTTCGTCCTAAAAGGGTGCTCGGTTTTATGCTGAGCGTTCGTTCTAAAGGGTGTTCGGTTTTATACTGAACGCTCGTTCAAAAACGGGGGCTCGGTCTTAGATTGAGCGCTCGTTCAAAAATGGTGAACGGTTTGAACGTTCGTACTCCGATTCTTAACGAGCGTCCTTTTGGTCCAGTCAGCATGGTTCGTCCTCGTTTTCTTGGTGAGGGCAGAACGTTCGGTTTTTGATGGTCATCCTTATAAATAATGAAAATGATTATAGAATGATGAATAATAAATGATGAACAGTATATGAAATGGAAAGAAAGATGTAATGTTGAACGAGCGTTCCGGGTTGGGACGACTCCTGATATAGAATTTGAGAATTTGTAAATGTATGACTGTGGGAAGTTAATGCTGGCTGTTCGATCCTGATGTTCCGTGAGTGTTCGTCCTCAAGTAGAGGGTGCACGTCATGCGTGGGAACAGCAGGAGGTCGTCGTCCTTAGAGGTACTTTTGACGAACGTACTAACCTCGGGTGGCAGCTGATGAGGATGCCAGTTACCACACCACCCGGGTGCGTGAACGCCTGTAACTATGCAGAATTCATACAGTCCGGATGGTCAGTCGTGTGTTGAGTATTCTGTTATGCGTGCGTTGAAATGTACATGTATGATGAACTGTTTATGTGAATCTGTATGTTGATGCATGAGTTAAATTACATAAGCTTACCCTGCGTTTTTCCTTGTGTTGTCTCGTTTTGTACGTCCGTCCTGTCATTGCAATGATCATCCGTGTGGATGTGAGCAGAGGGAGACAAGCGTTTGGAGGATGCTCTGAACGAAGAAAATTTGGTTGAAGTTGAAGTGAAGACCGAGCAGTGAGACGTTCGGCCAATCCTTTAATTCTATTATGTATGACCGTTCGGTGTTTTCCTGTGTGAACCATTCGGTCAGGTTTTAATTTTTCGTTCGGTTGAAATTTGTAACTCTAGTATGGACGTGCGGCTTTACGTGTTTGTTCGTTATTGTTGTAAGACTGTATTCAAGGACGTTCGTCCTTGAGCGTTCATTTGGTTTTATTTTAGTTGGAAAACTGTACTGAATTATTATTAAATGTGATTTTCAAATTTTATGGTTTAATATTGTATTTTTGGGATGTCACAATACCCATCATAGACCTTATGGATCCCAATGTCAAGAAACTCGTATCCCTTGCATGTGAGAACTGGGTTGCCTTCCATCTGAAGAATCATGGCATACCCTTAGATGTTTCTCAAGGGGCTGAACAACAACTCCAACGCTTCTTCTCTCTCCCGACTCAACAAAAGATGAAGGCTCTCAGATCCCTAATTAGTGCCAATGACTGATATTAATTAACCCACATATCCCCCATTAGTGCCAATGACTGATATTAATTAACCCACCCCAATGATTGATATTAATTAAATTATAACAGGCCAACCCAATGGGTCAAATTGAATCCATTTTTCCATTTCTAACTCTAGGACAATATATTTGTGTCTATCACATATCATAATAATCAAGGATGAAGTCCCAAGGAACTTGTCGATTTGTTTGTTATTTAGCATGTATGCAAGATAAAAACTCAGTTATATTTAATGTATGAATTAGCCTAATAATCTACTTATGATTTCTATAGGTTACTAACAATGGAGGATCATATGCTATACAACCAATGTATAGGTCACTAACAAACACCAATCACATCTGAGTCAAGTATATAAGGGATTGACACCACTCTTTATTCAAAACCTTAAAGCAATAGGTTAATAAGTCTTTCATCTTTATATATTGCTTTACTTTCTCATTTCTATCCAATGTGGGACTTAGACTCACACTTAGATACCCAACAGGATCCACTCACATACCCCAACTTTCTCTTTATCAATCAATCTGTAACTCTATAGGTTAAAGAATCTACCTTATTGTTACCACTAGGATCTGTTAGATAAACTTAAATTTTAGAGATTTATTATTTTATTAGTTTTGGATTTAGTAATATTTAGTTTGATTTTGATTGAGATAAAATAGATATAGGTGGTTTTGATTTTAAGTGAGTTAATATTTTATTGTAAGTTTTTATTATTTGTATTTGGTTCAAGGCCCGATTTGCATCTGTTTAAAGGTTGTCAAGGTTTAATGAAAATTACCCACAATGACTTAAAGAGTAAAATTAGTTGTGTGGGTCACGTTCTGTTACAAAATGGTATAAAAAAAAAGAGAGTAAAAAGAGAGAGAGTAAGTTAATCTTGCAAAAAGTGTTTTCCTGGTTCAGTTGACAAAGTGAGTCAACTATGGTAATTGGAGTCTGTAGTTGATGGTTCTTCTTGGATTCCGATGTTTGGGATGTTGTAGAGTATGGGAAACGAGAACCCACAGAGTACGAAGAGCAGACCCAAATTTTTGCGGTGAAAAAGACGCGAGTGAAGGACAGGTTCTACGAGATTGTAGACGAGTCCACAACGGTGAGAAGATAGTGAAAGATGCATCTTCAAATGACGCGTATAGGGGAGAACTGTGTTAGGCAAGACCCGCTTCAAACTTTGAGATATAGAGTTTGAAAATTTGAAGGAGAAAGTGGCAGATCAACTCGGCAGAAATGGAGAGTAGTTGCCTGCCAATCGAGTTGTGGAGAAGAGTTTGAAATCATTGACATATGATTTCGAGGGTTTTGTGTGCGTCATCGAGGAGTTGAAGGACCTGTCAAAGCTCATGGTTGAAGACTTTGATCGGGTTATGAAGGCCCACCGACAATGGAGATTTTAGCCACTAGTTCAAGTGTTTCAGGAAAAGTATCACCAGAAGTTCGGAACACTCAAGGCCTAGACGACCCTAAGTGGGAGAGTTTTGTTAGATAAACTTAAATTTTAAAGATTTATTATTTTATTACTTTTGAATTTAGTAATATTTGATTTGATTTTGATTGAGATAAAATAGATATAGATGGTTTTTGTCACGTCCCATTAATTTCCCAGCTGAATCACCTCTCTGCTTCCTTAAATGCACCCCGCCACACGTGCAGTGCCATTAAAACGCACTCACCTTTCTCTTACGCACGTTCGACAGGTGTCAATTTGGAATGTTCGGTTTTGACAATGGAAGCCAAGTGTCAGCGCAAGAGATAACGTCCGTTTGACTTGGGAAGAGAATTGATTTTCTGAAACACTCTTCCCCTTCTCTGCGTGCACCTTCATCTTCCCCAGAAAAATCAAACCTCCATTTTTCTCCTCCTTCTATCTAGAACCCCTTCTCCTTCTCTCTTCCGTAACTTACCATTCTCCTCTCCGATCACGTTTCAGAAACCGCAGAAACGTTCCTTGCACCGAGAGCTTCATCTTAGGCCGAACAACGTCCAGTTCTGTAACCGGTAAGTTTTCCAACCTGAGACGCTTGTTTCTGGATTTCCTACAAACCCAGATCCAGCTGCATGCATGGGTGTAAACTCAGTTCGTTCG
This sequence comes from Vigna nakashimae, assembly GCA_034642375.1. Classification (NCBI taxonomy): domain Eukaryota; kingdom Viridiplantae; phylum Streptophyta; class Magnoliopsida; order Fabales; family Fabaceae; genus Vigna; species Vigna nakashimae. The sequence continues at coordinate 16,610,858 of CM067760.1, read as the reverse complement.
TTTTCTTTTGGTTAATTTTTAGTTGAAGAGTTTAAGAGGAACGTTGAGAATAGAAAGCCACCTTTGGACGAGTCATAACCACTCACTTTTAGAACGTTCACTATTGGATCCGGGTAAGGGAAGCTTATTAGATTTAATTCTTGTGTTGTACTGTGATGTATGAATGTTCTGTGAATTAGATGCGTTGTCCTGCATGAACGTTCTGTAAATTTTGTATGAAGTATGATTTTGATATTGGATGTTTGGTATATGATTATGATTCGATGCATGAGGATTATGTGATATACTATGATATGGTTAATTAAATGTATGAAAGTTATACTGGAAAAATGAGTTACTGTAAGTGAGAAATTTAATATGAGATGTATATGATAATGAACGTTCGTTATCGAAACAGTCTTTGACTGTTCGGTATTTTCTGTAACTTCTTTGAAAAATCTGAATCCTTTCATTTGGAAAGAATTCTATTCGAGTACGAACGCCCTCTTATACATAACTTTATGTTTGAGCGTTCGGCCAAACGTAGACATCATGAGTGTTGTGTGAGAAATTGAGAAGCTTGAAAATCTACCTTTGGACACTTAGTCAAATTATTAAAAGGTAAACTTTAAGTATCTCATCTTATAAAAATTCCAAACTTCTATGATTTTAAATCAGAGAATAAGTCTCGACCCAAAAAGCGTACGTCTTAAGTGGCGCTCGGTCTTATACCGAACGCTCGTCCCAAAGCGTAAGTGATAAGTAGCGCTCGGTCCTATACCGAACGCTCGTTCTTTCCATAATTATCAACGAGCTGAAATAGCGGTCGTCCTAAATTTTAATAGCGTTTGTCCATAAACTTTAATACCGTTCGTTCTAAATTTTAGTAAATTCGGAACACTCAAGGCCACTAGTTAAGTGTTTCAGGAAAAGTATCACCAGAAGTTCGGAACACTCAAGGCCTAGACGACCCTAAGTGGGAGAGTTTTGTTAGATAAACTTAAATTTTAAAGATTTATTATTTTATTACTTTTGAATTTAGTAATATTTGATTTGATTTTGATTGAGATAAAATAGATATAGATGGTTTTTGTCACGTCCCATTAATTTCCCAGCTGAATCACCTCTCTGCTTCCTTAAATGCACCCCGCCACACGTGCAGTGCCATTAAAACGCACTCACCTTTCTCTTACGCACGTTCGACAGGTGTCAATTTGGAATGTTCGGTTTTAACAATGGAAGCCAAGTGTCAGCGCAAGAGATAACGTCCGTTTGACTTGGGAAGAGAATTGATTTTCTGAAACACTCTTCCCCTTCTCTGCGTGCACCTTCATCTTCCCCAGAAAAATCAAACCTCCATTTTTCTCCTCCTTCTATCTAGAACCCCTTCTCCTTCTCTCTTCCGTAACTTACCATTCTCCTCTCCGATCACGTTTCAGAAACCGCAGAAACGTTCCTTGCACCGAGAGCTTCATCTTAGGCCGAACAACGTCCAGTTCTGTAACCGGTAAGTTTTCCAACCTGAGACGCTTGTTTCTGGATTTCCTACAAACCCAGATCCAGCTGCATGCATGGGTGTAAACTCAGTTCGTTCGTTTTCTTTTGGTTAATTTTTAGTTGAAGAGTTTAAGAGGAACGTTGAGAATAGAAAGCCACCTTTGGACGAGTCATAACCACTCACTTTTAGAACGTTCACTATTGGATCCGGGTAAGGGAAGCTTATTAGATTTAATTCTTGTGTTGTACTGTGATGTATGAATGTTCTGTGAATTAGATGCGTTGTCCTGCATGAACGTTCTGTAAATTTTGTATGAAGTATGATTTTGATATTGGATGTTTGGTATATGATTATGATTCGATGCATGAGGATTATGTGATATACTATGATATGGTTAATTAAATGTATGAAAGTTATACTGGAAAAATGAGTTACTGTAAGTGAGAAATTTAATATGAGATGTATATGATAATGAACGTTCGTTATCGAAACAGTCTTTGACTGTTCGGTATTTTCTGTAACTTCTTTGAAAAATCTGAATCCTTTCATTTGGAAAGAATTCTATTCGAGTACGAACGCCCTCTTATACATAACTTTACGTTTGAGCGTTCGGCCAAACGTAGACATCATGAGTGTTGTGTGAGAAATTGAGAAGCTTGAAAATCTACCTTTGGACACTTAGTCAAATTATTAAAAGGTAAACTTTAAGTATCTCATCTTATAAAAATTCCAAACTTCTATGATTTTAAATCAGAGAATAAGTCTCGACCCAAAAAGCGTACGTCTTAAGTGGCGCTCGGTCTTATACCGAACGCTCGTCCCAAAGCGTAAGTGATAAGTAGCGCTCGGTCCTATACCGAACGCTCGTTCTTTCCATAATTATCAACGAGCTGAAATAGCGGTCGTCCTAAATTTTAATAGCGTTCGTCCGTAAACTTTAATAGCGTTCGTTCTAAATTTTAGTAAATTCTGGTACCGCGTTCGGTCTTCCACTGGCAGTCGGTTATTCCAACTAGAGTGTACTTAGTACATTTTAGTACTCGTATTTTTATATTCATTCAGTTGAATTGAACCTGAAATCTTATCAAGTGAATTATTCTAAGTATAATTTGAATTGTTCTAGAATCAGTTCATTTAACTGATTCAAATTGTAATAACATTCTTCATGAAAGATGAGTCAGCTTTACCCTTCGGAACAGAAGTTCCTTCAGTCTCGCTCTGGACGTTCGTTCTCTTTATGAAGAGGACTGAACGTTCGTTCTTTTATGAAAGTGGAACAAAGAATGAAAATGTATTTAAGAGGAAGTTTTATGATGTGCGAACACTATAAGAATTGAATTTATGATTTTGGATTTTGAACGAGCGTTCCAGGGAGGAACGACTCTTGTATGGAAGTTGAGATTTGTAAAGTATGAATGTGGTAAGCTTAGCTGGCAGTTCATCCTGATATTCCGTGAGTGCTCGTTCTCAAGTAGAGAGGAGTATGTCATGTATGGGAATGGCAGGAGGTCTTAGTCCATAACTGTAACTTGGACAGAACGGACTAACCTCAGGTGGCAGCTGACGAGTATTCCAGCTATCCCACCTGGGTGCACGAACGTCAGCTACACAGAATTCATACAGTCTGGACGGTCAGTCTAGTATAAGGATTTTGATTGAATGAATGAATGAATTGTATGTATGTGTTGTGACGTATTTGATGTGTTTGATATGTATGAATTGTATGTTTTACTTGAATTAAATTCAATAAGCTTACCCTTGCATTTTCCATTGTGTTGTTTGTATCTGTACGTCCGTCTTGTCTATGCAATGATCATCCGTGTGGATGTGAGCAGAAGGAGATGCATCTCTGGAGGAAGCGCTTGAAGAGGAAGTTATTGCTGAAGATAACTTAGTAGAAATTGAAGTGAAGGCCGAACAGTAGGTCGTTCGGTTATACCTTAGTTTTGTTTAGTAGCGAGCCGCTTTTGAGCGAGCGTCCCTTTTGTTTTGTGCTTAGTATTTGGACGTTCGGTATTTCTTTTGTAAACCGTTCGTCCTTATTATTTTTGAGCGCTCTTAGTTTATGTGTATGGGAAAGGCCGTTCGGCCATTATTGAACTTTGTTCTCTTATATTGTAAAACTGCTTTATCATATTAATACATGTTAATATTCTATTATATAGTTGCTGATTGTATAAATTTTGGGATGTTACATTATTGGTATCAGAGCAGTTTTGTCCTCTTAAGGACACTGTAGGTTATGAGTGCACTGTGTTTTTGCTGTGTGCTTATTGTGTGTTTAATGAGTTATTGTTTTTAACTCTGGCACATTACTAACGTTCGTTTTCTCTGGTTCAGAGAACAATGGCGCCTAGACTTCCACTGTCAAAACCGAACATTCCAAATTGACACCTGTCGAACGTGCGTCACAGAAAGGTGAGTGCGTTTTAATGGCACTGCACCTGTGGCGGGGTGCATTTAAGGAAGCAGAGAGGTGATTCAGCTGGGAAATTAATGGGACGTGACAGTAATGTAGGAGAAAACTGTGATAGCAAGAAAGAAAAAATAGAATAAGTTTAGTATATTTAAACTGTTAAATAGTATAATTAGTTTATAGTAAAAATAGTTTAAGTTTTTTAAGTATAAAATAGTATGTTGAGTTTTTAAATTAATTGTGTCCAGGCCTTAGTGGTAACGACGGGGCCCCTTCACCCTACCAACAACCTTCTATTTTCGTTTCAACAAGGTTCTTTTGTATTTGCTGTTTCAAAACTTCAGCATTTTTCTTTTCAAAATGTTTTACATCTTTTCAAATCAAACTGTATTTATTTCCCATCTATTTAAATTTTATGCATTAATCATAATATAATTAGATTAAATGGTTAGTCAATAGTATTATTCGAACTTCGGTAAGAGTAAAATCAATGAAGAAATAATTGTTTTTTCTTTACATGCAAATTTAGGTCAACAATTGGAATTACAATCATTCATTAAACAATCCTCCAATGTTTATATTAAATAATTTGATATTAAGTGTGCTTAGTATTTTCTTTCAAAAACTATATGTTGAAATTGATTTGCTTTATTTGCTCACATTAATTAAAAATGGTTACTCTATAAATACTAATTATTTGTCGGTAATTTATTGAATTGTTAATTTTATTTAAGACATTTTAGTCTATTTTAGTCTTGTATCTAAATTAATAGTGGAAAAAATGGAGACTTTTTTTCTACTATATTATAATTATCCATTTAGAATGTATAATTTTATAAAATTTCATTTAAATTTTTTATATATAATTTTATCTTATAGATTTAAGATCATATAAACTATAATAGATTGTAAATGATTCATTAAAAATTATGTTAAAAAGTAAAATGTGTTTCAAAATTAAAAAGTAAAATATATTTCAACTATGTGAGTAATTAAACTCAAATTTTATTGTTAGGTTTTTTATGAGAAAATAAGGGTAATTATTATAAAACTTCGGCAATCCTTCTACCTTTCTCACTCTCTCCACGATAACTATTCTAGCCATGGTAGATAGATCACAGTATTTTCTTCATTTCATTCTTAATCGAATTGACAGTGCAATGTGTGACATCCCAAAAATACAGTAAAAAAACCATATAATTAGAAAATCACAGTTAATAATAAAACAGTACAGTTTTCCAACTAAAATAAAACCAAACGAACACTCAAGGACGAACGTCCTTGAATATAGTCTTACAACAATAAATAACGAACGCACAAAACCGCACGTCCATACAATAGTCACGAATTACAACCGAACGTAAAATTTAAAACCTGACCGAACGGTTCACACAGGAAAACACCGAACGGTCATACATAATAGAATTAAAGGATTGGCCGAGCGTCTCACTGCTCGGTCTTCACTTCAACTTCAACTAGATTCTCTTCGTTCAATGCCTCTTCCAAACGCTCGTCTCCCTCTGCTCACATCCACACGGATGATCATTGCAATGACAAGACGAACATACAAAACGACACAACACAAGGAAAAACGCAGGGTAAGCTTATGTAATTTAACTCATGCATCAACATACAATTTCAAGTAAACAGTTCATCATACATGTATATTTCAACACACCCATAATAAAAACTCAACACACGACTGACTGTCCGGACTGTATGAATTTTGCGTAGTTACAGGCGTTCACGCACCCGGGTGGTGTGGTAACTGGCATTCTCATCAGCTGCCACCCGAGGTTAGTCTGTTCTGTCCAAATTACTGTTATGTGATGGGGACCTCCTGCCATTCCCACGCATGACATACCCCCTCTATGTGAGGACGAGTAGTCACGGAATATCAGGATCGAACAGCCAGCATTAACTACCCACAGTCATACATTTACAAATTCTCAAATTCTCAATCAAGAGTCGTCCCAACCAGGAACGCTCATTCAACATCACAACTTTCTTTCCATCTCATATAATGTCTACCATTTATTATTCATCATTCTATAATCAATTTCATTATTTATTAGGTTGACCATCAAAAACCGAACGTCTTGCCCTCACCAAGAAACGAGGACGAACCATGTTGACTGGACAAAAAGCACGCTCGTTAAGAATCAGAAAACGAACGCTACCGATTTTGAGCGAGCGGTCAATCTAAGACCGAGCCCCTGTTTAGGACGAGCGTTCAGTCTAAAACTGAACACCCTAAAGGACGAACGCTAAGCTCAGAAACCGAGCTCATTAGGACGAACGCTCAGTTCAAAAACCGATCACATTAGGACGGTTCAAAACCGAGCACCATTTGGACGAACGTGCAGTTCAAAACGGAGCACCATTTGGACGAACGCTCAATTAAAAATCGAGGGTCATTTTGGACGAACGCTCAATTCAAAACCGAGCGCCATACTGGACGAACGCTCAATTCAAAACCGAACACAATATGGACGAGCGTTCAGTTCAGAAACCGAGCGTCATTCTTGACGAACGCTCAGTGTGAGTCCGAGTACCAATTTGAGCGAACGTTCTGTATATGACCGAACACAAATTAGGACGAACGCTCATTATGAACCAAGCATCAAACAGAACGAACGCTCAGTTCATAACCGAACACAATTAGGACGAGCGTTCGGTGTAAGACCGAACACTCCTAAGTACGAACGTCAGGTGTGAGACCGAACGTTTATAACTTTCGTCCACAAGCGAATGAACGCTCGTCCACCAGCGAACGAACGCTCGTCGACCACCGAACGAACGGTCGTCCAGTGTGGAACGAACGGAGGTGGACGAGCGTTCGTTCGCTGGTGGACGAGCGTTCGTTCGTCATCTCAGCATCCACTCATCAATATTTTTAACGCCGTCCAGCCAACTTAACGGAAAGGACTCAATTGATATCAATTTTGAAAATTAAGGACCATTTTGATACACTTTAGAAAACGAGGACCCATCTGAGACATTCGTACATAAATAGGGATGTCGAAAAGGATTAAACCTTAAATTAAATAAGCTTCCCTTACCTCTAGTGTAGACGGACGTCCTACTGACTGAAGTTGGTTTGCCAAAGAACTAAGGTCTCCTTCTACCCTTAACAGCTCAACTACTCTAAGAACCAAATCAAATAACAGTTCAACAAATGGTTCAGAATTAAACTAAGGACTCATGAAACCAGAACTTGGTTTGCATGCTAGCCAGAACGAACGGTTAAGAAGTAGAAGACTTACCAGTATCAAAACATTGAAGTGATCGGTTCAAAACGAAGCTTAAGACACCAGGAACGGTTCTACGGTTTCTGAAACGTGATCGGAGGAAAGGAAAATGAGTTACAGTAAAGAGAAGATGGAGGCTTTTTAGAGAGAAGGTGGAGAAAATGAGAAGTCAGTTTTTAGGAAGAAGAAGGGTGCATGCAGAGAGTGGGAAGAAGGTTTTCAGAAAAAATCAGTTTTCTTCCCAAGGTCAAACGGACGTACTCTCACATACGGACACCTGTCTTCCACTACTGAATTCAGAAGGTTCCAATTTGACACTTGGCAGACGTGCTTCAGAGTTCGTGAGTGGATTTTTAATGGTCTGAGCAGGATTTTAAATGCATTAATTTTGATTTGACAGATGGCTTATGGTTTAATTTTCCATGGTCTTACACATTCGTGTGTTATTTTTTTACAATAATAAAATAAAAATTATTATTATTATTTAATATTAATATTTTTATAATTTTTATTTATTTTTTAACCTAATTTTATAATTGAAAAATAGTTAAGTTTAAAATATCATAAATTGAAAAAAAAATTAATAAATTTAAAAAACTATCTTTAAAAAAATTGATAAAATAATTATTTTAATTAAAATATATTTAAAGAATAAAATTGAATAAAGTTTAACTCACCATTTGTTTTCTAAGTTAATCATAACACTTTCATCAGGTATATGGGAGGTTGCGAACAGGATCGGGTGTAATCCTGAGCAACTTAGATTTTGTCTAACTGATGTTAAACCGGTAAGTATGCTTTGATTTGGAACTGCGGTTTGTTTTGACCCAATGCTAAAGATTTTGTTCTCCATGTCATATAGCAAGAGTTGGAAAAGGAAACACCTGAAGAGATGACTTCTAACTTCACGTGTGCTATGTATGATACTCGTGAAGAAGTATTTAAATGTGTCAAGCACATTATATGTATTGGTAACTTTGTTCTTAAGCATTGTAAGAGGGCTCTTGTTTGATTTTTTTGTTATTTTGTGAAACACATTTTACTTTTTAACATAATTTTTAATGTATCATTTACAATCTATTATAGTTTATATGATCTAAATCTAGAAGATAAAATAATATATAAAAAATTTAAATGAAATTTTATAAAATTATACAATCTAAATGAATAATTATAATATGAGGTCTATCATGTTTCTTCCGGTGACCCATTTCCCCCTTTTTGTCTTTCTCATTTTGTTTCCGTTCAAAACTAATTTTTCATATCAGGTCTATCAGGGGATAACACAATACAAAACCGTATTTTGGAACCTTTATATTTTGGTTGAATTGGTCCGAGGGTCGATTGTCCTTCCTCGCTCTGCTCTCTTTCGATCCTCCAATCCTTTCCGAGAACGTAATCCGCTCCGATGGATGGTTGACCTTTAGAAGATGTCACGTCCCATTTATTATGGTGCTGAGTCACCACTCTGCTCCCATAAATGCATCGTGCCACGTGTGCTGAGCAATTTAAAATCCATCCACAGAAGCCCTGCATGCACGCCACTTGTCCAAAGTGGAAGTTTCTGAAATGAATGGTGGGGTGCAGGTGTCAAACAGAGAGACGTTCGATCGTCTGGAAGTGGGATTTGATCAAAAGTAAATTTTTGGAAAAACTCCCATTCTCTGCAACGCACCTTCTCCCCTTCCAAACTCAGATTTTCCTTTTCTCCTCCATCTCTCTAGAACCTTTCTTCTTCTCTCTTCTGCAACTCACCATCCTCTTCTCCGATCACATTTCAGTAAACGCAGAAACGTTCCCTGCACCGAGAGCTCCATATTGAACCGAACAACTTCCAGTTCTGGTAAGTTTCACTTGGACGCTCGTCTCTGGAGTTCCTGCAAACTGTATTCAGTTGCATGCAATGGTGTAGACTAAGCTCTTTCATTTTCTTTGGTTAGTTTAGTTAGAAAGCTTAAGTGAAACGTTGAGAGAGCCTCGTTTAGACGAATCAAGATCCACTCATTTTAGAACGTTCACTACAATCCGGGTAAGGGAAGCTTATTAGATTTAATTCTTGTGTTGTGCGTTGTTGCATGATTGTTCTGTGATGTTGCACTGTGTTGGATGAATGTTATATGAATTTTGGTTAAGTATGATTTATGATATCAAATTTTAGTATATGATTTTGATGATGAGATGATGTATGAAAATGTATGAATTGTACTATGATATGAATGATTTAATGCATGAAAGTTTATACTGGAAAATATGGTTACTGTATGTGGAATGTAAATATGAAAATCCTATGAAAATGAACGTTCGTATCGATACGGTCATTGACCGTTCGGTAGTCTTGGTAAATTCTTTGAAATAGTCGAACCCTTTCATTTGGAAAGGATTTCCCTTTGAGGACGAACGCCCTCTTATACATAATTTACGTTTGAGCGTTCGGCCAAACGTAGACCTCATGAGTGTTGTGTGAGGAATTGAGAAGCTTGAAAATATCCCTTTGAACACTTAGTCAAATTGCTAAAACATGAACTTTAAGTATCCCATCTTATGAAGATCCCCAAATTTCTATGATTTTGAATCAGCAAATAAGTTTAGACTCAAAAGCGTACGTTCTAAGGAGCGCTCGGTCTTATACCGAACGCTCGTCCAAATGTGTATGTGGAAAAAGAACGCTCGGTCATATACCGAACGTTCGTCCCTTCTTTAATTATCAACGAACGGTAATAGCGTTCGTCCTGAATTGAAATAGCGTTCGTCCATAAATCTAAATAGCGTTCGTCCAATAAATGTAGTAACGTTCGTCCAAGACTTCTGTGACGTTCGTCCAAAATTTCATTAAATGTCTATTTTCGCGCTCGGTCATTGACTGACAATCTGTATCCTGAATTAAATCTTGTTCAGTTTACTTATCTAAACAACTGGTGATTATATCTATCCATTTGATTTGCTCTAGTGTCACTGAACTTAGATTTTTCTAAGTATTATTTGGATCGTACTAGAATCAGTTCATTTAACTGATTCAAAGGAGTCTTTCTTGATCTCACTCTTGACGTTCGTCCTCGTTATGAAGGGGAGTGAACGTTCGTCTTTTTATGCAAGAGAAATAACGAATGAAAATGTATTTAAGAGGATGAATTAAGATGTGCGAACACCATGAGAAATGAAATTGTGATTGTTGGTTTTGAACGAGCGTTCCAGGGAGGAACGACTCTTGGTTGGAAATTGAGATTTGTAAAGTATGAATGTGGTAAGCTTAGCTGGCGGTTCATCCTGATATTCCGTGAGTGCTCGTTCTCAAGTAGAGAGGAGCATGTCATGCGTGGGAATGGCAGGAGGTCTTAGTCCATAACTGTAACTTGGACAGAACGGACTAACCTCAGGTGGCAGCTGACGAGTATTCCAGCTCTTCCACCTGGGTGCACGGACGTCGTAGCTACACAGAATTCATACAAGTCCGGACGGTCAGTCTAGTACCAGGAAATTGATTGAGTTAATGGTTGAATTGAATGTATGTGTTGTGATTTATTGATTGTGTATTTGATATGTATGAAAATTATGTTTGACTTGAATTAAATTCAATAAGCTTACCCTTGCGTTTCCATTGTGTTGTCTGTATATGTATATCCGTCTTGTCAAATGCAATGATCATCCGTGTGGATGTGAGCAGAAGGAGATGCTTCACTGGAGCAAACGCTTGAAGAAGAATTCATAGCTGAAGAGAATCTCGTGGAAGTAGAAGTGAAGGCCGAACAGTGAGGCGTTCGGTTTTTAGTTAGTGATATTAGAATAGCGGGTCGCTTGAGCGAGCGCCCTTTTACTGATTGTAAATAGTTGGACGTTCGGTCATTGTTTTGTAAACCGTTCGTCCTCATTCTTTTTGTGAACGCTCGTTATTTTGTGTGTATATGTAAGGCCGTTCGGCCATTTTTGCACACTGCTCTCTTTAATTGTAAAACTGCTTTATCATATTAATACATGTTAATATTCTATTATATAGTTGCTGACTGTATAATTTTGGGATGTTACAGAAGACACTCCGACGTTCAAGTCAGATATGTTTCATAAAGAGGTCTATATTTTATTATAATAGATTAACATGTCTCTATCTGGATACCAATGGTATATTTTATAGGACTTATTGATTAAACCTGCCTTTCACTTATAAATACCGTATATTTATTCTTAATATAATTATTAAATGTATTAATTGACCATTTAATGATATTTATCTTTTCTTGTTTGCACTTGCCGAACAACCGATCGGTTGATTGTTTTGGCTACGGATCTTTCCTTCGCTAATGGGTCACTTGGATATATAGTACACTTTATACAGGCGTATTTTGCAAGCTCACAAAGAACAGAAAGATTTAGAGTTATAATAGCTTTATCAACTATAATAGATTGTAAATGATACTAATGTTTTGCTTTTTCAATAACTTACTTCAATGTAGATAAAATGTTTTGCTTTTTCAATAAGGGAACAATATACCGTGTGAATGCTTTCTTCAGGCTGACTTGTTCCAGCATACCACTGGCTGACACTTCTGATTGCCTGTGGATTTCATATCCATCATCCAAGATTGTGGCAGATAAATCATTATGTAAATTTATATTCACATAAATTGATAGTTCCCAAACTAGGAACCAATGTCTAATGGTAGATTCTGTTAATATGACCAATTTTCGGTACAAGTAAATATAATCATATCGCAAATTGTGACATCCCAAAAATACAGCATAAACCATAAAATCAGAAAATCACATTTAATAATATTTCAGTACAGTTTTCCAACTAAAACAAAACAACGCTCAAGGACGAACGTCCTTGAGTACAGTCTTACAATAATAACAAAACAGACGTGCAAAGCCGCACGTCTTCAGAGTTACAAATGAAAAAGCCGAACGTACACGAAACTTGACCGAACGGTTTACACAGCACAAATACCGAACGGTCTATCAGAATAAAATAACGAGACAAGATGGTCGAACGACCACTCTAATACTGGCTACATAACTGGCCGAGCGCCTCACTGCTCGGTCTTCACTTCGACATCAGCCAGGTTCTCTTCATTCAAAGCCTCTTCCAAACGCTCGTCTCCCTCTGCTCACATCCACACGGATGATCATTGCAATGACAAGACGGACGTACAAGGACAATAGACAACACAAGGAAACGAAAGGGTAAGCTTACTTAATTTAACTCATGCATCAGTCATACAATTCATTACATAATTCATCACATATCAAGGCATTATAACGCATGCACAAAATAAGACTCGACACGACTGACTGTCCGGACTGTATGAATTCTGCGTAGTTACAGGCGTTCATGCACCCGGGTGGTGTGGTAACTGGCATTCTCATCAGCTGCCACCCGAGGTTAGTACGTCCGTCCAAAGTACCTCTAAGGACGACGACCTCCTGCCATTCCCACGCATGACGTGCGCCTCTACTTGAGGACGATCACTCACGGAATATCAGGATTGAACAGCCAGCATTAACTTCCCACAGTCATACTTTACGAATTTCAACTTTCATCTGAGTCGTTCCTACCTGGAACCCTCGTTCAATAATCATAGTTTCATTTTCATCTCGTATACTGTGCATCATTCATTACTCATCAATTCATATCCATTTTCACCATTTATAAGGAAACCATCAAAAATGAACGTTCTGTCCCGAATAAGACTAAGGACGAACGCTGTGAGCAAGACCAAAAGACGTTCGTTCGAATAAGAGCACGAACGGCAGAATTTCCATGACGTACACTGTTCATTGGACGAACGTTATTTACCTGAAAAATTCAATTGAATGAACGGACGCTCGTTAAGAATCAGAAAACGAACGTGGTAAATCTGAAGTTGGACGTACGGTTTTTCAAAAAAACCGAACACCATTTTGAGCGAGCGCTCAGTGTAAGACCGAGCCTCATTTTTAGGACGAACGCTCCTTTCAAAACCGAGCACCACTAGGACGAGCGTTCAGTATAAACCGAACAGCCTTTAGGACGAACGCTCAATCAAAACCGAGACCATTAGGACGAGCGTTCAGTATAAACCGAACACTCTCAAGGACGAACGCTAAGTTCAGAACCAAGCACTATTTTGACGAACGCTCAGTTTGAGACCGAGAACCATTTTGGACGAACGCTCAATCGGAGCACTTTTGGACGAACGCTCAGTTCAAAACCGAGCACAATTAGGACGAACGCTCAGTTTGAGACCGAGCACAACCTAGAGCGAACGCTCAGATCAAAACCGAGCGCCATTTGGGACGAACGCTCAGTTCAAAACCGAGCGCCAATTTGGACGAACGCTCAATTCAAAACCGAGCACCATTTGGACGAACGCTCAGTTCAAAACCTAGCGCCAATTTGTACGAACGCTCAGTGTGAGACCGAGCGCCTATTAGAGGGAGCGTTCAGTATAAGACTGAACACCAATTTGGACGAACGTTCAGTATAAGACTAGGACGAACGTTCAATATAAGATTAGGACGAACGCTTAATATAAGATTAGGACGAACGTTCAATATAAGTTTAGGACGAACGTTCAATATGAGATTAGGACGAACGTTCAATTTAATATATGGACGAACGTTCAAGCATAGTTTTTAGATAAGAGGACGCTCGTCCAAAACAAGATAAAAACCGAACGGTCAATGACCGTTCAGTACGGATGTGCATTTTCATAGGGAAAATTCTTACAAAAATCCATTTTTCAGTTCATTTCTCATTATACAAGTTCATAAATTCCTTTCGTTCATGTCATGGTACAATTTACTGTGACATCCCAAAAATATAATAAGCACATCATATAATTTAGGGGTCAACATTCCAAATAAAGAGAACAGTTAGAGTATGACTTGCAATTAAACACGAAATTACAGTCATCCAGAACATAATACAGAGTTTAGACTTAGAAAGTTCAGAGTATTTTATATCCAGAGATCTAAACATCTAAATACTAAGTAGACTGTGCAGCAGCATCGTTCTCCTCCAGCTCTTGCTCCAGAGGTATTTCCTCAACCACATCTGCTCCCATCCAAGTGGATGATCATCGCAAAGAAAACATACACAAACAGCACAAACACAGAAGCAAGGGTGAGCTAGATATAAAAAGCATGTTATCTCATAGCACAGTTAATTCATGTCATCATACATAGATACATATACAAGAAAAATTAAAGTATACTCATAACCCACATTTCATAACCTCATACGACTCATATTTACACTCGCATAGTTCAGCTGGTCTTTCTCCAACACTATACAAGGTAAATTCCCAACACACGACTCATCCGGATTTGTATAACTGTCGAACTATTGGTCGTCTTTGCACTTGCGTAGTTCAACTGGCACTCCCCAACACTAGCAAGGTAAATCCCCCAAATCTGTCTATGTCTAAACTCTAAGACTATAGACGAGGACCTCCCTCTACTCTCACCACTCACATTGTCCTTCTCTATTTGAGCATGAACAATGCTTTGAGTTTAGGGATAGACATACCAGTTCAAAGCTCCATACAGTTATACAGAACAACATCATCACCCCACACATCACTTTCATCCATCTCTCCCCGAGATGTCCTCTTCATATTCATTTACATCATCATACAACATCAACCATGTCATAAAAACAACTCATAAATTACATACTTTCACAAAACCATCACTTATTAACACAAATTTCTTTAGGACTTTTAATGTTCAATACCTAAGTAATTCAAACAGCTTGGAGACCCTCACCAATGGCTCCGGAAGGGTCAAAAACCCCCAGAACGAACTAAAGAACGTCCAAAACGGACATCCGAAACTCCCAAAACATCAAAAACAGCAAAAACACTCAACCTGCGACACATAATTCGCTCAGCGCACCCCCCCTTGTGCGCTGTGCGAATTTTCCCAGACAAAAGGACCACTAAAATTCGCATAGCGCACCCTATTTCGCATGGCGAATTAATTCGCAGCGTACATCACTTCAAACCTCTCGCTATGCACCCCACTCGCTCTTCGAATTAAATAGGCAGCGATCCTAAACCACCACCAGTCGCATAGCGACAAGATTCGCCATGGCGAGTCCAAAAACAGTGAGCATCACCCTCTGGAAATTCGCACAGCGCACTAACTCGCAAAGCGAATTTCCAAAACAGTGAGCACCCCTTTTCAGGGTCTCGCTATGCGAGAGAACTCGCATAGCGACACTGCATAATCTGCAGTACGTGAATTCTGCATAATCACTCACTTACACTAACCCTTACCATTTCTAGGACTCTTGGTTAATTTCTAAGACCTCTTATTCGATTATTACTGGTAATTCTTCTTGTCTAGATGATCCAAATCCTCCCTAGTACTAATGTAAAGGGATTAAATTCAGTTTTTCCATTTAAAGCATCAATCCTTGCAACTTATGAACACATTCTTATCTCAACCATTATCTCAGGACTTACTCAGTTCTCTGACCCCTCACCAGTTCTATTAACTCAACTAAACTATCCCAACTGCCCAATTGGTCACCGGAGAAGAATCAGATGTCTGAACGCATCAGTCTCACCTTCGCCGCCAACACATATGACTAGTCACAACGTACTGGACCAGGCCAGGGCTACTCTATGATCAGGGATGTGCCAACTCAGGTTTTTAAGATTCTTCTATCCTACCAACACAGTGCTCTCAACAAGTCCTAATTGCCTTATAGTACTCTAGACCCCATTCACCCAATTTTAGTACTTCACTTCCCTCACAGTAACCTAAAGCAATACATGTATCCACTCACCATCCTTTTTAATTATTTCCCAGAGATCTTATTCAAATCCAGAAACCCAGTACAGCCAACATAATGTTCATCCAAGTCAAACAATGTTCAGCACACTATGGTTACACAACTCCCACACATCCAGCAGATACAAATCAACATGCTCATCACAAAACATAACTAAACAGTACATAACAGTTCAAATCAACACACCGATTCAAAACTTAACATGCATATATCTCAAATTAATTTCAAACAAAAGACTAGCTCCCCTTACCTTGAAGTTGAGCAATACAACCAGTTATAGTGCCCTAACAGTGCCTTCACAGTGAAGACCCAAACAGTGCCCTACAACCACCTAAATGGTAAGGAAAACAACTCTTAGAGCTAGAATAGGCAGAGAATGAAATAAGAGAGCACCAATAGTTGCATAAAACCAATAGAGTTTTGATACGACTGTCGCGGTCATACAAATTTGATGTGCACAGAAATTAATGCAGTATAACTAGGATTTGACTCCTAGGTCGTCTCTCAAGGACCAATATTTGTGGTTCGGTCTTAGATTTAACACGAAGTGGGGGGGGTTTGTGGATATTTTTGAATGCAAATAAATTAAAATGAACTGGAATTTAAATAAGACAACAAAATTTAAAAACACTGAAATAAATTTTAACAGTGGTAAAAACTGAACGGTAAAAAAAAATGGTAAAAATAGACAATGGAAAAAATTACAGTGTTGGAATTTAAAATACAGAACAGTAAATATGCAGAAGACAAAATAACAGTGTAATTAAAATTTACCAATAGCTCCAGTAAAAATAAACCGTAAAAACGATTCTTGAAAATAACATGACCAGTACAACACAATGACAGAATTTAACGATGCAGAAAATACTAAATGGTAAAATAATAGAGACAGTAAAAAATAAAAGTACTTAATTGAAAATGGAATTCATCAAAGCATTCAATACTTAAATTAAAATTCTGAACAAAAGATAAAAATTAAATGAAGATACAGCTCCAAACACTGACGAAATAAAATTCCACACTATTGCACTGTTTGAAATGAAAATAACTGAGACATCTACTGGGAGGGAAGAGGCAGAGCCTCTTCCGGGCCGTGCATTAAAACTACCCCTAATTCTAATCTAAAATCCCTTCCAAAGTGTGCTCTGCTGCTGCCAATTTATAACCACTTCTCTTAACAAAGTCTCCTGATTTCCTTCTTCATTTCACGGACCTTGTCTGCTTATGGGTTTGTCCTAATTGGCAGCTCCTGTTTTGGGGAATTTCTCCCACCAATTTGCTCCTAGTCGTGCCAAAAGAGGTCCTCTATGTGGTGTCCGTTTGCTTAGGTTGTGCTTAGGCTTCCCCCATTCACGCAAATTCCTTTCAACCGTGTGCCCCACTCCAAACTGCTGTAGCTTCCTCTGCTGTGCATGGTGGATGTTGTTGTTGCTGCACGTGAAGCTGTTGGACCGTGGCTACTCCAGCTCTTTACCGAGAACTCCCTTCTTCATTCTAAGAATCCACTTTTCTCCCTGGACATGTGCTGGAACGTAACTCTCCAAGTGCTGCTGGTGTTGTTGCCTTTGCTTCCATTTTCCAGCTCCTTGCTCACGGCTTCTTCTTCTTCAACTAGATTAAGATTGTGGAGCATCTCCTTTACTGGACCAGCAGCTGGACATGTGGATCTTCTCTACTGGTGGCTGCTCCAAGCTAGACGTCTTCTTCAATTAGTTGCCACACACTTCTTTATCTCTTTACGGAAATGGTTTTCTGCCGTGGGCTCCCACTCCATTGCTTCTACTTCCATCACTTCTAAAATGAAGATCACCGTGAGCACCTCCTTCCAGCATTTGCCTCTTCCAACCTTGATGCTTCACTCCCTTAACATGGTGGCTGTTTGGACGTGCTGAAAGAGGAGGACCTTCCCTGTGCCATCTCCTTATTTCTCTTCAACATGCTGCTGGACGGTACTGGACTGGATGCTCTTTGCAGCAATGGCCGTGTCTTCTCTTTTTGCTTTTCACCTTTGGTTTGGTACCGTGGAAGTGCAGCCCCTTGTACACCACTCCAAAATTAAGAGAACCATAAGCTTTCTTTCTTCAAAAACGTGGTCCCCTCCATTATCTCACTCCATTATGTGTGGTCTTCTATGTATCATTCCAACAACGTGAGCATGAGTTTTGTTTTGCCAATCATCCATTAAATAACAAAGTGGTGGCCCATGTGTTGTCTCCAACGTGGCCCCTTCTTCAATTCCAATTGATTTGTTCTTTTGTGCTAGCCAATTTACATTGCCGTGGCATATACTCAGAATATGGCTTCCTCCATGATAAAAAAAAATCACAATTGTTATCTTCCACATTTGAGAACCGTGGGCTGAATGCAAGGTGGTCTCTCTCCATCATTTTGCTTCAAATCTACTTTGTTTTCCAAATTATGAGGCCGTGAGGTTGCTTCTTGTTTCTCTTAGAAACCAAAATGAAAACAAAAGTGCCAATATGAGTGTTGAATCCTTGAGTGTTTGGAGGTCTTAGCATCGTCCAATGATCAATTCCAGCTACCACAAGTATGAAACAACAAGCAAACAATGCAAACAAATTAGAAGCCACTTAAACTGTATGAACTTGACTGACACAGGGGAGTAAAACAATTACTGGGAACAACACATAACGAATTTGAACAAAGTAAAAACTATACATGAAAATAGACATCCGTACGAAACTATGAAAAAAAACTGCATGCAAAACGGATAAGAATTGAATTCGAACGAGGACAAACAAGTTGACACAACATTCACGTAGTACTAGGCTGACATAGGAGAGTAAACAAATTACTGGGAACAGTACAGAACGCATTTGAACAAAGTAAAAGTTATACATGAAACTAGACATCTAGACGAAACTATGAAAAAAAATTGCATTGAAAACGGATAAGAATTGATCTCGAACGAAGACACACAAGTTGACACAAAATTCACGCAGCACTGGTAATCGTTTACAGCACCCCTGTAAACGATTACACGAGAGGAATTGCAAATTTGTACAGAAAGTCCAACACAGGTACTCAGTCAGGTGAACACAGGTCACCATTGGCAAAAAAACTGACTTTTAGGCACTTCTGCCCCTGTCTGAGGCTTGTTCAGGTGTTCCAGTGGTGGGAGAGGGTGGATGGTGATGTGATGTGAGGCCAAGGAGTGTGGGGTGACCCTCGTTTACAGCACCCCTGTAAACGATTACCCGAGAGAAATTGGGAATTTGTACAGAAAGTCTAAATGTCCAAAAATATTTTCCAAAATTTTTCCTGCACTCAATAATGTAAATAATTCGTTTCAGATAATTCAAATTAATTAAAATAAGAATTTCTGATCGGATTAGGCTCAATTCAGTAAAATGGGAAAATACTGGACAATTAAGCACAATTCCCTGATTAATTCTAGCACAATAAACTAAATGAAGTGAATAAAATAATGATTCATCAAAATAGACCACACTTAGTCTTTTGCACTCCGGGGCAAAATTAAGACGCAAATCAGGGAATGGTTCAAAGGACTTTGGGAATAATGACACAAACTCAGCAGACAGAAAAATAAAAAACTCGCAAGAAAGCAAACAAAATTTTACACAGTTCTCAAGAATTCTAGACAAATAAAAGAAGTAGAATATATCCAACACAAAATCAAGAAAAGCAGATACTTACAGAAATCATCCAAGCAATTCAAAGCATGGTAAAATAATCAATCAGCTCAAGAGGTGATTCAAAAATGTCAAAACCTCACAGATGCACTCACAGTGTTTCTCTCAAGTGTCTAGGGTAAATAATTTCAACTCAATGCACTCAAGAAAGCAAACACAAGTAGACTTGGCAAGTTTCTAATATCAATACTTAAATCATACACATGTTCAGATCAGAAGGTCTTTACTAGGTTGTAATGGGGCCAAGGACAGGGGAGGATAAATTTGGATAAGTAGCTATAGCTCAGAAGAAATAGAGGTGCACTAGGGAAAAAAATGTAACACAGTGAAATCTCACCCAAACCTCTAATTCAATCCTCTTCTCGACTCCATTATTCACAAAATGATTTTTCAATTTTTTCTTTTTCTCATCAAAATTTTTTTTTCTCATCCTGTCTTCTTCTTCTTTTTTTTTTTTTTCACAACAGGATATAAATTATCATTTCAAAACATGATGAGGAACCAACTAGCCAATTCATCAGAATTCCCAAGGAGACCACACTTATTCTCAAAATACTTCTATAGCTTCAGACTTTCCTAAGGTTAAGGTAATCATTTGTTTTTCACTTAGGATCAGTGTATGAGCTTCAACACAAAGAAATATATACAGTATAGGCTCAAAGGGGTTATCAAAGGATAATAACAAGGTAGGCTTATTTGGCTAAAGAGGCTCAAGAACAAAAATGCCTTTATCACGTCTGAACATGCATATCAATCAAGTATATCAAAAAGAATCAAGCCAAGGCATATGTGCAAGCAATCAAGAGACATATCACACACAAGAAAGAAAATTAAGTAGCTCAAATCTCACTCAGGGTGTTTGTCACAATCAAATCAACCTCTCAAACGTATAATCATCTTTCCAGGCAGAGAAAAGCAAGGATTTCAAACCATAAGTATTAAGTAAGTGAAGGAAAAAATCTACAACTTAAACCTCATCCAGAAATCAAGAGAAAAATGTAAAATTTATTGCACACAAAACTCGATAAAAATAACTTAAAACAGAAAAAAAATTTAACACTCAAAAACAAAAATTTTAACACATAAAATACAAACTAACAGAAAAATCAGAATTTCTTCCCAGTAGACCACACTTAAATCACACAATGTCCTCAGTGTGTTACAATCATCAGATGATCAATTTCAGAGCAGTCAAATAATATAGACAAGTGCAATAAAAAGTAGAAAAAATGGGAAGAAATTTTCAATAACATCCATCAGTAGATGTTATCAGTGACATCCATCAGCAGATGTCTAAAACACCTAGCACCCATCAGTAGATGCTAATTTAATTTTTTCATTTTATTTTATTTTTTTTATTTTTTATTTTATTTTATTTTTTTTTCTGAAAAAGGATACCGGTACTGTGACAACAGTCTCGGTGGGAATGACCGGAACTGTTGCTACAGTGGAAAGCTTTGGCTATAAAAGGCTGCTCCTCCGCGTCCAGCGCCATTTCTGAACGCTCAATCTCTCTCTACTCCTCTGCTCTCTCTCTCTGCTCTCTCAACTCTCTGCTCTCTCTCGACTCTCTCAACTCTCTCGAGCGTCTGGATCTCTGCAGGGAGCCTCTCCTCTAAGCATCTGGAGCTGTGCGGAACCTCTGCCACCGTGCCATCTGAAGAGTCTGAGATCTGCGAGGAGCTTCTCTGCCAGCCTACTACTCCAGGTAAGTCCTTTGCTCCTGGATCTGCCTTTCTTTCCGCTTTTTCTGCTCTCTCTCTCTCTGTATTACCTTTATTTTTCATCTCTGCCCTGCTCTCCCTCTTTATTTCCTGCTTTCCTGTTTATTTTCAGCTTTCTGCTCTGATCTCTTGCCTGCTCTCCCTCTTTATTTCCTGCTTTCCTGTTTCTCCTTTTCCTGCTTTCCAGATCTTTCATTTTCATTTTTTTTTTTTTTTTTCCTGCTTTCAGTTCCATCTTTATTTTCAGCTCTTATTCGCTTTATTTTTCACCTGCTAAACACTTAAAACACATAAAACACAATTGTCTTAAAACTTAAGGGGTATATCGGCTGGAAACCAGACGTTAATCTCCCTTCGATTGAAGGTATTGCAGAGACAATCGGGTAGAACAACGCCACGTACCCCACTTAAAAATAAACACATAAACATAATATACAAGAACAATATGGACAAGAACAACCGGACAACTGGACGTAGATCCGTTTAGGACCCTTTGCGAGGACCGTGAAACAGATCTGAGACCAAAAACTGACACATCAAGCAATCAAAGACAGACAGGACAAAATAAATTTAAAAGAAAACAAGAACAAATAAAGAAAACACAGAACTAATCTAAAAAAATTTTTTTTTTTTTTTTTTTTTTAGTTCTTTTTATTTTTTATTTTTTTTTATGTTTATTTTTATTTTTCTTGTTTTTGTTCTTTTTATATGTATTTATTTTTTATTTATGTATTTGTATATTACGAGAGGAAGGATGAGTGAAACGGAATCAGAGAGATATACCAGTCAACGGTGGCGTCCAACCGACGATCAGATCACGATGATGACCAAAATATTCAACTATGGGGTCACACACCCAAGCCGAGCGCAAGTCGTCGAGATCGCGTCTCGACTAAGGGCTTTCGGCGAAGCCACTGAATACAACGTACACTGCTGGTTCAACAACCACGGCAATCGGGTCAAGCACTGGCAAGCGGAGATAGACCCCACTGGCACTCTCTTTTCACAACTGCCGCTGTACATGTATGGTAAGACCTCTGATCACACCTCCATTTTTATTGAAATTTTCACTTCCTCTTCTATAATTAACACAAGTTATTTATTTTTTTATTTTTTTATTTTTTTGTTTGAAAGAAAAAAACTGGGTGATAATGAGGGCACCGAGGCTGCTGAATTTGTTTCCAGTTCCGATCATCATCGATGATGACAGAAATGAACGAGAAATTCCTCCACCAAAGCCTCCGCTCGCATTCCGAACCAGAGCTCCCTCAACGGAGCTCTCTCTTAGACCACCACAACCAGCTCGAGAGTTCTTTCAGTTTTAGTGTTTTATTATTTTTTTTTTTTTTTTTTATGTTTTAATTGGCCGAGTGTGGCCAGAATATGGGCTGTAATAAGAACACTTATATTTTTGTTGTTTTTATTTTTTTTTTTTTTATTATGTTTTTATGTTTTTATTTATTATGGTGTGTAATATTAACGATCAGACAAGATCGACCCTCGGACATCTTTATTTTATTTTTATGAATTTTATTTTTATTATTATGTAAGACAGAATGTTTTCTGCGCATATGGTATGTTCAATAAATGCACTCAGATTAGTGTCTCTGCTAAAACTTCACCTCTCTGCCTTACATGTTAAATCTGCTCTTAAAATAATTTTTTTTTTAACAAAAACTAAATAAAAAAATAAAAACAGAACACATAATAACGAAACAAAAGACCTAATACAGAATCAAAATATCAACGCAGATAAAACACATATGTCAAAAACATCAAACAAAGCACATAAACATACATTAAGAGACTTGAAACAAAACACAAAAACTTTTTTTTTTTTATTTTTTTTTAGATAACAATTCGAAAACTAAGAAGAAAAGGGAAAAACAAACTTATAAGAAAAACAAAAATCAGAATCTCCCCCAAGACCACACTTAAACTACACTGTCCTAAACGTGTTCTAAGCATAAGATCATCAGTTAAAACACTGAACAGATAAAGGACAAATGCAATAAAAGTAGGAAAACGGGGAAGAAAGAAAAAGAAAACTCCCCTGGTCAGGGTGGCAGTTGCCAATTTTGGACTTGTAGGGAGAGGTTTTCCACTTCATGATCCAGCACGGAAGTTTTGAGGACGAACTGCTTCATCCTCCAGATTTGATCAAGCAGTGAAATGTCTTCCACGGCTGGATCCAAACAATTATTGTTGATGACTAGATTCAATAGGTGCCTGTTGATGTTGAAATCGTTCTGGGTGCTTGCACCTCTGTCTTCAATTGTGGGTGTCTGCTCATCAAATTTATACGTACCTCCTGCAGTATGGTTAGTGCAAAATGGTTCCACAGAAATGTCATGCAGAGGTATAACACCCAATCCCAATTCATCATACTGAGCCTTAGATACAACCTCATAACATGAATCAGTTTGAAATGTAGAAACAATATCTATAACAGGTTTAAATTCATGTTCAGTGCATGGAGAACAAATATTCAGATCTGATAACACAAAATTATTCTCGTCATGCATAGAGGGAAAATTAAAATCATGCTCAGCAACAATATAATTATCAACATACCTCTCAACAGCATAATCATCAAATTGAGGTATGTTGGTGGAAAATGAAAGTGGTCTACCTGGTTCAAAATAGCTGCTTGTACCTGCCTGGTCCTCAAAATATTCATCAGTCTCCTCAGGTGCAAGAGTGGCCATCTGCCTGATCTGATCACTCAGATTCTGTATGGCAGCTTGAGTTTCCTGTTGGAACTCCATGCTCTCTTGCTTGAACTGCATGTTCCCTTTCTGAAACTGAATGTTCTGCATGGTCATCTGCTCCAATAACTCCTTCAATGTAGGTTCAGAAGTTGAAGGCTGAGAAGCTACTTGGGCAGGAACATTATACTGCTGACTCTGATATTGCTGGACTGGTGGAGGCATGAAAGGACTCTCGAATGGTGGTTCTAGATAATGATCTTGTGGGGTATCGTACCATTCGTTGTTAAGATCATTCCACTCAGGATCATTATAATTCTCATTATAGAATTCAGCAGAATTACAATCAGAGTAAGATGCAGAATAAGATTCATAATCACAGACATTGGCAGAATAAGCAGAATTCACATAACCAGAATAGGTAGACATGGAAAAATAAAAATAAAACAAATAAAAACTAAATACTAAAAATTACGAAACAGATAAATCACAACACATTTATACATGCTACAAGCACACACAAGACAGAACATCAATAGTAAAAAATTTTTAATTAATTTTTTTTTTTTTAATTTTCAATTTTTTTTTTTAATAACAACTAAATACAGAACATAGCACAATAAAAATATAAAAGACAAAACATATATTAACACAGTAAAAATCGAAAAACACAGCAAAAATCTAAAATGAAAAACCTGGAACTGAAGTGACAACGCCGCCAAAATTTGCTGAAGGTGTCGTTGTCGCCTACAGAAATATACAAGACAAAACACACAAAACAAACATATTAACAGAACAAAACTTAATATAACAAAATCTGAAACCGAACCGTTATTGATTGGTCCCCGGCAACGGCGCCAAAATTTTGATACGACTGTCGCGGTCATACAAATTTGATGTGCACAGAAATTAATGCAGTATAACTAGGATTTGACTCCTAGGTCGTCTCTCAAGGACCAATATTTGTGGTTCGGTCTTAGATTTAACACGAAGTGGGGGGGGTTTGTGGATATTTTTGAATGCAAATAAATTAAAATGAACTGGAATTTAAATAAGACAACAAAATTTAAAAACACTGAAATAAATTTTAACAGTGGTAAAAACTGAACGGTAAAAAAAAATGGTAAAAATAGACAATGGAAAAAATTACAGTGTTGGAATTTAAAATACAGAACAGTAAATATGCAGAAGACAAAATAACAGTGTAATTAAAATTTACCAATAGCTCCAGTAAAAATAAACCGTAAAAACGATTCTTGAAAATAACATGACCAGTACAACACAATGACAGAATTTAACGATGCAGAAAATACTAAATGGTAAAATAATAGAGACAGTAAAAAATAAAAGTACTTAATTGAAAATGGAATTCATCAAAGCATTCAATACTTAAATTAAAATTCTGAACAAAAGATAAAAATTAAATGAAGATACAGCTCCAAACACTGACGAAATAAAATTCCACACTATTGCACTGTTTGAAATGAAAATAACTGAGACATCTACTGGGAGGGAAGAGGCAGAGCCTCTTCCGGGCCGTGCATTAAAACTACCCCTAATTCTAATCTAAAATCCCTTCCAAAGTGTGCTCTGCTGCTGCCAATTTATAACCACTTCTCTTAACAAAGTCTCCTGATTTCCTTCTTCATTTCACGGACCTTGTCTGCTTATGGGTTTGTCCTAATTGGCAGCTCCTGTTTTGGGGAATTTCTCCCACCAATTTGCTCCTAGTCGTGCCAAAAGAGGTCCTCTATGTGGTGTCCGTTTGCTTAGGTTGTGCTTAGGCTTCCCCCATTCACGCAAATTCCTTTCAACCGTGTGCCCCACTCCAAACTGCTGTAGCTTCCTCTGCTGTGCATGGTGGATGTTGTTGTTGCTGCACGTGAAGCTGTTGGACCGTGGCTACTCCAGCTCTTTACCGAGAACTCCCTTCTTCATTCTAAGAATCCACTTTTCTCCCTGGACATGTGCTGGAACGTAACTCTCCAAGTGCTGCTGGTGTTGTTGCCTTTGCTTCCATTTTCCAGCTCCTTGCTCACGGCTTCTTCTTCTTCAACTAGATTAAGATTGTGGAGCATCTCCTTTACTGGACCAGCAGCTGGACATGTGGATCTTCTCTACTGGTGGCTGCTCCAAGCTAGACGTCTTCTTCAATTAGTTGCCACACACTTCTTTATCTCTTTACGGAAATGGTTTTCTGCCGTGGGCTCCCACTCCATTGCTTCTACTTCCATCACTTCTAAAATGAAGATCACCGTGAGCACCTCCTTCCAGCATTTGCCTCTTCCAACCTTGATGCTTCACTCCCTTAACATGGTGGCTGTTTGGACGTGCTGAAAGAGGAGGACCTTCCCTGTGCCATCTCCTTATTTCTCTTCAACATGCTGCTGGACGGTACTGGACTGGATGCTCTTTGCAGCAATGGCCGTGTCTTCTCTTTTTGCTTTTCACCTTTGGTTTGGTACCGTGGAAGTGCAGCCCCTTGTACACCACTCCAAAATTAAGAGAACCATAAGCTTTCTTTCTTCAAAAACGTGGTCCCCTCCATTATCTCACTCCATTATGTGTGGTCTTCTATGTATCATTCCAACAACGTGAGCATGAGTTTTGTTTTGCCAATCATCCATTAAATAACAAAGTGGTGGCCCATGTGTTGTCTCCAACGTGGCCCCTTCTTCAATTCCAATTGATTTGTTCTTTTGTGCTAGCCAATTTACATTGCCGTGGCATATACTCAGAATATGGCTTCCTCCATGATAAAAAAAATCACAATTGTTATCTTCCACATTTGAGAACCGTGGGCTGAATGCAAGGTGGTCTCTCTCCATCATTTTGCTTCAAATCTACTTTGTTTTCCAAATTATGAGGCCGTGAGGTTGCTTCTTGTTTCTCTTAGAAACCAAAATGAAAACAAAAGTGCCAATATGAGTGTTGAATCCTTGAGTGTTTGGAGGTCTTAGCATCGTCCAATGATCAATTCCAGCTACCACAAGTATGAAACAACAAGCAAACAATGCAAACAAATTAGAAGCCACTTAAACTGTATGAACTTGACTGACACAGGGGAGTAAAACAATTACTGGGAACAACACATAACGAATTTGAACAAAGTAAAAACTATACATGAAAATAGACATCCGTACGAAACTATGAAAAAAAACTGCATGCAAAACGGATAAGAATTGAATTCGAACGAGGACAAACAAGTTGACACAACATTCACGTAGTACTAGGCTGACATAGGAGAGTAAACAAATTACTGGGAACAGTACAGAACGCATTTGAACAAAGTAAAAGTTATACATGAAACTAGACATCTAGACGAAACTATGAAAAAAAATTGCATTGAAAACGGATAAGAATTGATCTCGAACGAAGACACACAAGTTGACACAAAATTCACGCAGCACTGGTAATCGTTTACAGCACCCCTGTAAACGATTACACGAGAGGAATTGCAAATTTGTACAGAAAGTCCAACACAGGTACTCAGTCAGGTGAACACAGGTCACCATTGGCAAAAAAACTGACTTTTAGGCACTTCTGCCCCTGTCTGAGGCTTGTTCAGGTGTTCCAGTGGTGGGAGAGGGTGGATGGTGATGTGATGTGAGGCCAAGGAGTGTGGGGTGACCCTCGTTTACAGCACCCCTGTAAACGATTACCCGAGAGAAATTGGGAATTTGTACAGAAAGTCTAAATGTCCAAAAATATTTTCCAAAATTTTTCCTGCACTCAATAATGTAAATAATTCGTTTCAGATAATTCAAATTAATTAAAATAAGAATTTCTGATCGGATTAGGCTCAATTCAGTAAAATGGGAAAATACTGGACAATTAAGCACAATTCCCTGATTAATTCTAGCACAATAAACTAAATGAAGTGAATAAAATAATGATTCATCAAGTTTCATGCCCTAGGGTCAAGAAAAGGGGAAAAATTGACTTACCCGTTCAAATGGAAATTTAATCGGATAGAAGGGAAGCTCTCAACTCCGTGAGCGAAAGGACACCACCCATTTGAAATTTCAACGGTGGAAAGTGGTGGAAAGGTAGAGAGAAGTCAGAGCAAGAAGAAGAAGAAAATGGAGATGAGTCTAGAGAGAGAAAGGGAGACTGAAATTAGTTCATAGTTGGAGAATGAAGGGACTCCTTCTAAGTTTCAGGGTACCTTTGGCCTTTTGCGCCTGGCTGCCTCAAGAAATAGGGCCCCCTAGCCCATATAATTTTCCAGGTCTTCACATTTACAATCTTCATATAATCCATATCATCCAAATCTCATATATTTCATACAACATACGTAAACTTAGTCATATATCATTTTTCACTCAGTAAATAACGAACGTTCATGCAACTCAAATCACACCATCATCATGCATTATATTCACACAGTAATTAACGAACGTTCAAACGAAGCACACAACATGAATTAAATCAAATAAGCTTCCCTTACCTGGAAATGACGAACGTCCACAGACGCGCACAATTACCCCTTTTCACCCTCGCTCGTCAACGCTCGTTAAACTAAGCTACAGGAACGAACCCCAATACCAAAATCAGATCTACCCAATTCTAAGAAGGATGACGAACGTACAACTCAGAATTGAGTTTTCATGCATGAAGAACGAACGTCCGAGAGAGGGAAAAGACTTACCAGTCTAGCTTCACCAACCGAGCGTCTTCTCTGGAAATCCTTGACGCCGAGCGTCCTTCAACGGTGCAGAAATGTTAAACGGAGGAGATGGATGGGTGGTTCTCTAGAGAGAAGGTGCAGCGAACGTAGAGAGAAGCAAGAGGGAATTCAGAAACGAAAATGGTGGAGCGTGTGGAGGGTGGAGGATTTATCAGAGTCTTTCCACCTCGCCAGCGCGCGTTCACACTGCCAGCGCGCGTTCCCACTGCCAGCGCGCGTTCACACTGCCAGCGCGTGTTCCCATTGCCAGCGTGCGTTCCCACTGCCAGCGTGCGTTCCCATTGCCAGCATGCGTCGCTGAGGTGGCGCGCTCGAGGCTCGCCACGTCATCATTTGTTTTTTATTTTTTTATTTTTTTTTTTAAACCTCACACAAATCCAAACAGAAACACCGTCTCAATTCTTCCCAGAATTATTATAGGAGCAAAATTTTGCAAAGTTTATCTTATACACCCTAGTATTAATAGTAAGATTTTTTATAAAATTTTTATGCTGTTTTGAATAGGTCCGTCAATTTGATCTTCTTTACAATGGACTCGGACCCTGTTTTTTTATTTTTTCAATGGTGGCCTTGATACGTTGACGTGGACGTGACATTCATTTAACACGCTCCACGTCAACTTTTTAGAAAAAAAAATCACAACAAGTGTGGGTAAAACGGGAAGAAAGGAAAATTTAGGTTTCGCTTTTTTTTTTTTCGTTTCTTATTCAAAAATCACATTTAGGTTTTTTCATGGTCGTTCTTGAGCTAGAAGGTTTTCCTCACGCATTCTCTGTTTTACTCTCTCAACACCACCACCTTTCATTCTCCTAATGCCCCATTTTCCACAACCCCATCAAAACCCTCCAATTTCTTCCCAATCCTCACGCACGTGCGAGCACCGTAATCCTCATGGGTAGGGTCCCCGCATGTACCTGGGTGGCGTGTCGGAGTGGGTGTGGAAACGGATGCAGGCGAAGAAGGTGAAGCAGCTACTGAAGGGGCGTCTGTCCAGGGAGCGGCAGATATACGAGATGAGGAAGCGGGCGGAGCTGAAGGCGGCGGTGTCGGAGCTGGAGCGGCCGTGGGAGGTGGTGGATAGGGCGGCGGCGGCGCCTTATCTGTTCTCTGTTGGGGCTGATGAGCAGGTGAAGGTTCTTGCCGACAGGTTTCAGAGGCCTGGTGGGTTTGATATGTAGAGTGAGAAGGATGGGCTTGTGTTGTTTGAGACCCCCGATGAGTTGCCATCTGCTAGGTTTTTCCCCAAAGGGGTGGTGCACAGTGTGAAGTCTTATAGGAGGTTTGATGGGTATGGGCTGGTGAAGGAGGGGTATGATGAGGAAGGCGGTGGTTTGGTAAAAGGGAATGCTTTTGATGATACGTTGAGTGAGAAGGAAAATGGGGGAAAGGAGATTGAGTTTGGTGGAAAGTTGAGTGAAAAGGGGAATTGGGGAAGAAATTTGATTTTGGTGAAGGTTTGAGTTGAATGGGAAATAGGAGGAAAGGGGTTGTGTCTGGTGGGGATTTTAGTGGAAATGGGAATGGAAAAGGGGTTTTGTTGGAGGATGTTGATGGAGAAATTTCATCTTTTGATGTGAATTACGGGAGAAATGGAGTTGAGGGTGAGGGTGAGGTTGGTTTGAGAAGGAATGGGAATAGGAGGAGGCTTTTGTCTTGATAATGTTGGTAGAAATGGAGTGCAGTCTCATGGGAGGGAGTGGAGGGTGATGGTAAATTGAGAAGAAATGGAATTGGAAGGAGGGTTTTGTTTGATGATGTTGGCAGGTATAATAATGGATTGCGATCTTCTCGTTTGAATTATGAGAGGAATGCAAATGGAAAGTTTGATCGTGGAGAGCATTCTCCTCCATCTTCAACTTTTGTGAGGAATGAAACAAGTTTTGATGACTGGTTGAGGAGGAGAAGGGGTAATGGAAGTTGGGTTTTGTACATAACCTCTATAAGAAATAATCACATAAGATCGATAATACCAATAAATGTGATGAAATCTATCTTCAAAAATTACAATATTTGTTGTTCATAAGTAATTGAGTAAAAAATCACTTCAGACTTACTGTATAACCACTTATTACCAAAGAAATGTGATCATTCATATTTAATTTAACCACTTTTATTGTTGTACATAATAGTTTTCAGAAATAATCATATAGAACTGAGTAGATAACCACTTCACCAATAAATTTATGAATTTATCTTCAAAAACCACAACATTTATTGTTCACAAACAATTAAGTAAAAAACCACATAAGACCTATTGTATAACCATTTACTGCACCAAAGAAATATAATCATTGATATTGAATTTAATCACTTTTATTGTTGTATATAATCCTTTTATAAATAACCACATGGGACTGAGTAGATAACCAATTACTGCACCAATAAATTTGATGAAATCTATCTTCAAAAACCACAACATTTGTTGTTCATAAGCAATTGAGTAAAAAACCACATAAGACTTACTATATAACCACTTACTGCACCAAAGAAATTTAATCATTCATATTTAATTTAACCCCTTTTATTGTTGTACAAAACCTCTTTCAGAAATAACCACATAGGACTGAGTAGATAACCATTTACTGCACCAATGAATTTGATGAAATTTATTCTCAAAAACCACAACATTTGTTGTTCATAAGCAATTGAGTAAAATATCACATAAGACTTATTATATAACCACTTACTGCACTAAATAAATGTGATCATTGATATTTAATTTAAGGTTTAATCATTCAGGAGGTTCCTATTTTTCGAGGAGAATCTCAATTTCGTCCTGTTCTTTTTCGGTTTCTCAATTGGATCCTAATTTTATGAAAATTACAACAATTGGGTCCCTACTGTTAAATTGGACCCAACTACATTAGTGTATGGTTGACGTGGCACGCTGGAGTCCCTTTCTTAATTGACGTGGCACGCTGGAGCGAGTGTTTTTAATTGACGTGGATTAATGATGTGCATTTGAGTAGATTCCAGAACTAGTAGAAGGTTATTTAGAGGAATTTACGATTTTGGAAGTTTTCCCGTATGAATACACAAAACGGTGAGTTGTCTGAGATCAAGGAATATCAAAAATCAAAATAACGAAGAATCAAGGTTGAGGTCACTGATGTAGTTGGAGGAGAGACTACACCTTTGACGTTGTCGCCGAATTCAACGCCTCCCCCAACGTCTTCTTCCCATCCACTGCACTTTTCCACCTCCTATTTCACAAGGGGGCATTTTTTTAGTCTGACGAACCCTTATCAGAAATTCTCCCAATTCTTGTTTTTTACTCCTCGTACAAACCCTAGCATTAGAGGGTTTTCTCTCCTTTCTTGTTTTATAAAGAGGCTTGACAAAATAGGGAGGCACCATTCTCCTTCCCCTTTTGGTTCTGCTTAAGGTCTGTAGAGGGCGTGTGTATGCATCCATCCCATAACATAACGAGAGGTTCTAAAATTGAATGCTATTTGGAACCTTTCTTTATACATGATACAAAAATGTTATTTTAGAATCTCCTCATGCATTGGACAGGATGTATATTGATGCACATGATACAATTTTATAAATGGTTTATGTGTTGCCATATGTTAAATGTGTTTTTTTTCTTTCTTTTTTTATGTTCTCCTTTATACATATTAATCATACCGTCGCAAATCATTTTATTGCTTTGTTTTTATGGTTTTATCAATTTTAATTGCAGGGAAAGATATTTTTCAAAATTTTGAAAGGTGTGGTACTTTTATGTCTTGTTTTGAAAGTGTTGTTAGATGCTGCAAATGAACCATGTTCCATTTTCTAATTTGCAGCAATTGATTTATTGAAAAATGCCTTCTTGTTTTGTTTTTGGGCTTGCATCATACAAGTTCAAAGGATCTTTGTGGACTCCTAATGGTGGACATGAACGCCAATTAGCTAGCTCTCTTTTGCAGCGAGCTGATAACTTGTTAAGACAGCTTGAAGTCAGTCATACAGATTTCCAGTTTTTTAGCGTTGATGTTGTTAAACTGACTGTAATATTATATACTTTTGGATATTTAAGAACTGGTGGTTAGTGTTTGGTTCATTTTTTAGATGTTATACTTGATTGGAGTTGGTGTTAATAACTTATTTGACAAAAGGTAAAAGGAAAATTGGAGAAAGGATGTTAAGCACCGTCCTTTGTATTTCTCTGCATTGTTTGCTTCCATAATAAGTGAATGAATAGGGAAGCATTGGAGAAGCGGCAGTGTTGAGGCTACTTATTGTGTTCCTGGTGGATGTACAGATTAAAAGGCAGCTTCTCAAGTACAGGCTGATTTGTTTGGCTGCTTAGCATCAATGAGTCTTACATTAGTTGCTTCTTATGTATTGGGATGGTTTTCTTAAACAAACCAAAACATGCTACTTTTTTTTGTCCTGGCGATGCGTTATATAGGACATAGTTTTAATTTATTGGGGAATTTTACTAGGTATGTTAGATGTCTCATGCTCCAATTGCCCCAAACTTCTTGTATTTGAATTCTTATTGTAATCTTTGCTTTTAGATAATGCTAGAATTCAGTTATTGAACTTGTTCAAAATGTTGTTTTGCATTTTCTGATTATGTTATAAAGGTGGGTTTTTAAGAATCGGTTTTGATTTGGATTAAAGAATCAAATTCATATCTTTTCTACTCGGCTCATTTTTCTCTTATTTCACTCGTAAACCCATTCTCCTTCCCCTTTTACAAGGAAGGAGATGATGGGTCAGATAGGCGCGATGTTTCTGCGACATCTGGATTCGCTCTCCGGCGGCGAAGTCTCTATTAGTTGGCATTCTCGTGGCCGCACATGGCACTGCATTAGGGTTTTGTTTTAGGGATTTTGGGGTTTTTGATTTTGGGTTGAGTCTGAAGAAGAAGACCTGCGTTTTGTTCTTGTTTTCTGTGTTTTGTTTTGATTGAATTGAAAAATAAATAAAAAGGAAAGAAATATAAAGTAGATAAACTTTTAAAATGAAAAGTAATCAAAAGGAAATGAAAACGTAAGGCAACTTTTAAAATGAAAAGTAATAAAAGATATACTTTCTTCTATAATGTGTCAGCCACCTCAATTAAGTAACCGACTCAGTGTGTCACGTCAATCACATACTAACGCCGTTGAGTCCAATTTAACGGTAGGGATCCAATTGTTGCAGTTTTCACAAAATTAGGACCCAACTGAGAAATCGAAAAAGAACAGGACGAAATTGAGATTCTCCTCAAAAATAAGGACCTCCTGAATGATTAAACCTACCACTTTTATTGTTGTACAGAACTACTTTCAGAAATAACCACGTAGAACTGAGTAGATAACCACTTACTGCACCAATAAATTTGATGAAATCTATCATAAAAAACATTTGTTGTTCATAAGAAATTGAGTAAAAAATCACATAAAACTTATTATATAACCACTTACTGTACTAAAGAATGTGATTATTGATATTTAATTTAACCACTTTTATTGTTTACTGAACCTCTCCAATAAATCCCCTGGGTTCTTGTATAAGTTGCTTTACAACTCTCTTTTTTCTTTTTTGTTTTATTTTAGTCATTGGAGAAATTCTTTAAATTTTTAAACTTGTAAGAAGCTCAAATTAGTAATTTTCTATTATTAGTATGTGACAATAGAGGGGTAAGTAATCATTTTAAATGTTACACGTAAATAAAATTAATTTGATGAAGATAAAAATTAAAAGTTAAAAATGAAAAACATTAATTAGATGAGAATGGAAGTAAGAATTAAGAATTATAAATATGAAAAATTGTATGAAATTTTATTAGAATTTGTAATAGTAAAAAATATTTCTTTATGAAAATCCTCACAACTTTATTATTTTCTTAATACTGTACGATGAAATTCTTAGACAATTGGTTTCTTGAATATTAATAAGTGCATACACACAACTTTAGGAGGCTTGAAAAATAGAAAGAATACAGAAGAATCAGGCTATCCTATCCACGGAGGAGGGGAAATATAAGAATTATTATTACAAATTTTGCAAGTGTTCATTGTAATACGAAAATAAAATGTATGAAAGAAAAAGTAAAGTGAAATATATAATTTGACCAATCAAAAATAGAAGTATAGAATAAAAATACTATGTAAATATAAAGTTAAAGTTACTTTTCAACAAGGTTTGAAAGTTTGCTTTTGTGTAGAATAGAAAATAGAAAAAATTATGTGATTCAAATAAATTAAGATTAATAGTGTACTAATTAAAATAGTTTTTGACCTTAATCAGTGTAAGATTTAGAGCTTAAGAATAAAATTCAAAGCCAGGCTTTTGAAATACTGTTTGTTTATTTTCTTCAACTACATTTATTGGACCAAACAAATGTTCAAGTAAAAATAATTGGAGCATGTTTTCATGGTCTACTTGGAGTCGTTATTAGCATAAATAAACACACAAGATTACGATTATCAGAATTTTTAACAAAATATCATAGTGATGCACGAATGCACAAGGACTTGGTAACCAATTTTGTTTGGAGCCATGGTAGAATAGAGACCATCTTCATCAAGAGCAAGAAGAATAATTTTAATTTAACGAAGTTATTTCTTAAATTAATTTTTAATACAACTTATAAACAGCTAGATACCAATAAGTCCCCCATACACTAGTCTAACAACTAAAAAACAAAATCATTCCAGCATTGGTGCATGATTTCCCGAAAAACAGCTTATCTGAAGCATAGCAAAGTTCTTTCAGCAATACAGAACCCCTCATTTTGTGTACAGAACATCTTCCCATGGATGGCGGCAGAGTGGCTGTTACGTACCTGAGTACGAGAACTTGTCACTCAAACCCTTTCAAACTCCCAATAAACAATAGTATTTGAATGAATAAAACTATTTATTAACTGGAAATATTGGTATCACAATAAACAACCAATAACTAGGAATAGGGTCTCCGTCAGTTATCTGAGAGCCTAACCTCTCTTACAAAACTCTTTAATCAAAAACTGCCTAAACCCTATGTTCCTCCTTTATTAATACTAATTACTCATTCCCAAAAAGGTAAAGAATAATAGTAATTATGCCTATTTATTATAATTATCTGGTAAGAATATTTCTATCCTTATTTACTATATTTACTTCTATAATATCCTGAGGTACGTCCTTTGAGATTGTCGCCTATCCTACTGTTGTCAGTTAGAGCGCTCGTTGTTGCTTCTACTCGCTTAGGACGCTCGTCATCGCTCCACTCGCTCAACCCTCTTTTTCTCTTCCCCCTATCGTTCGGTCATCGTGCTCCCCCCTTTCCACCGTTCGGTCATTGTGCTCCCCACTTTCCACCGTTCGGTCATCGTGCTCCCCACTTTCAACCGTTCGGCTCTCGTGCTCCCTCCTTTCAACCGTTCGGCCACTATCCTCTACCGTACGGACCCCTTCTCTCTCTCTCTCCTATATCTTCTTCTCTCGTAAACTCGCCAGCCCCTAACATTACCGACCTCCTGAAGATCAACCTTGCCCTCAAGGTTGAAGTCTGGATATTGATCTCGGATGGTTATGGCATCTTCCCATGTTGCCCCATCCGGTCCGCCCTCTTGCCATTCGATCAATAATTCCTGCCGTTCGTCCTCTCCTTGTTGCACCTGCCTTTTATCCAGAACTCTGATCGGCCAGGGAGACGGTCCCTCCATCTCCAAGTCTATGGGTAACTCTTTCTCCACATTGTTCTCCCCCACGACCTTCTTTAATTGCGACACATGGAACACTGGATGTATCCGCGCGGCTTCAGGTAGTTGCAACTTAAATGTCACTTCTCCTATTTGCTGTATGACCTGGAAAGGTCCAAAATACCGAGCGGCTAGTTTAGAATGCAGTGTGGACGACATCGACGTCTGTCGGTGGGTCTGATCTTTAGATACACCCAATCTCCCACCACCACATTGGATGGTCTCCTGCCTCACCATTAATTCTTGAGCCTTGGTGTGAGACCCTAAATAATTAGCAGTAATAATTCCCTGTCACATCAAATTAATACACACCACAATCAATGCTTATTTCATTAAAACCCACTCCCAAATCTGATACATCACTCTGCTGTGCACTGAAAACCGAGCCACATCATTCCTCTGAAACATTAAAAACGCACTTTGCACCACATGCACACACGCCACCTGTCGCGGGAGAAGCTTCCAATTCAGAGTTTGGTGTGTAGGTGTCGGCTTGGGAGACGTTCGTTCGAACGAACGTGAGTTTAACAAAACTGGATTTTTGAAAACTCTCTCTCTCACCTGCACCACTCATCTTCTACCTCAGAACTTAACCTTTCATCTTCTCCAACTTCTCTCTAGAACCTCCCTACTCCTCTCTACTGTAACTCACCAAGTTTTTCTCCGATCACGTTTCAGCACCGTAGAAACGTTCGCTGGACTGAGAGCTACACCTTGGACCGAACAGTTTCAAGAACTGAAACTGGTAAGTTCTCTTTCAGTAGCTCGTCCTTAGGTTTTCTGGAAAACCAGGTTGTTGACTGCATGCAAATGTGTAGTCTAAAGGATTTCATTTTTCTGTGATTAGATTTAATTTAAGAGGAATCAAGAGGCCTTGAGGGTAGAATACCGTTAGCTGGACAAACAAAAAATCTTGTGTTAGGACGTTTCCTTCATTGATCCGGGTAAGGGAAGCTTATATATTTAAATTATACTTGTCTGACTATATGAAAGCATGATCTGGTCTGTCCGTATGAAATATATGTATATGTGCTGATTTGGTATGCATGAACGAACCCTGTTGTACTGGATGAATATGATTTTTGATTTTGTTAAATTGCATGTTGATTTTGATGCGTATGAAGGATGAATGAGTAGTATATAGTTGGATTTGATGATGTGAATTAATGTTATAAAGTATGAAAATTAATGTGGATATGAATTTATAGAGTTTGAATCGTATGAATAATGTTAAAGTTAAGATAGTTGAAAATCTGGATCTGATAAATTCCCTATGATAAATGACGCTCGTCACCGTACGGTCTTATACCGTTCGGTTTCACTGAAAATAACTTAGAATGGAATTCTTTCATTTGGAAAGAACTCCGCTCGAGAACGAGCGTTCCCATTTAAAGGTTTGAGCGTTCGGTTCAGCTCAACTGTGTATAAATACCTTAAACTTTAAAACACGTAACGTTCGGTCTTATACCGAAGCGTTCGTCCTAAATAGCGCTCGGTCCTATACCGAAGCGTTCGTTCTAAATAGCGCTCGGTCTTATACCGAAGCGTTCGTCCTAAATAGCGCTCGGTCCTATACCGAAGCGTTCGTCCTAAATAGCGCTCGGTCTTATACCGAAGCGTTCGTCCTAAATAGCGCTCGGTCTTATACCGAAGCGTTCATCATAATGGGTGCTCGGTCACTTACCAAGCGCTCGTAATATTGAATAACCACATGGATAAAATAGCGTCCGTTCAAGTATTAAAATATTCATCTTCTTATGTTCGTTCAAATACGAGTATCGGTCTTAAAAATGCAAATTTCTTCAAAGAAAATTTCTAAGTATTATTGATCATTCTTCTTATATTAAATCTGGTCCAAGATCGTTATTATGAAAATTTTCTAAGTATCAGTACACCTTCAATTGAGTCAGTTCATTTAACTGGCCAAATAGATAGTCATGTTCGTCCATCCAGTGCATTATTGGACGTTCGTCCTAATTCTTCAAAGGACTGAACGTTCGTCCTTTTGTACTCTTAAAGTTAAAGATGAGATTGATTATAAATTATGATAAATTACAGTGTGAACACTATATTGAATGATTTTATGATGATGGATTTTGAACGAGCGTTCCAAGGAGGAACGTCTCAGATATGTTAAATATTAAATTTCGTAAAGTATGACTGTGGATAAGTTAGGACTCGCTGTTCATCCTGATGTTCCGTGATACTCATCTTCATGTAGAGGAGGGTAGTCATGTGTGGGAACGGCAGGAGGCCCTAGTCCAGAGGGGTACTTTGGTTAGGGTTAACCTCGAGTGGCAGCTGTTGAGTGTATCCCAGTTACCACACCACTCGGGTGCAAGGATGCTTGTAACTACACAGATCATACAGTCCGGACGGTCGTCTTATATATATGTATTGTGTATGATGTTAAATGTTAAACGATGTGCTTGTGTAAAATGATATGTTCATTGTATGTGTTGATGTATAACTTAAATTATATAAGCTTACCCTTTCGTTTTCCTTGTGTTGTCCATTTGTCTATGTACGTTCGTCCTGTCTTGCAATGATCATCCGTGTGGATGTGAGCAGAAGGCGAGGCTACCCTAGAGGAGGTGATCCAAGAAGAAAACTTAGTTGAAGTGGAAGTGAAAGCGGAGCAGTAGGACGTCCGTCTTTCATTTTGATTAGAGTGCTCGTAGATGTTAGGTTGTAAATGTTATCTTATTTGGACGTTCGGTTAAGTCTTTTGTAAAACCGTTCGTTCTCGTTGATTTTCTGTTTCTGCGATACGCTCGTTATTTTGTATTCAAGCCGTTCGGCTTTTGAACCGTGAACTCTGTTAATTATATGAAGACTGCATTGAATTACTGTTAATGGTAATTAATTCTGATTTATGGTAATTACTGTAATTTGGGATGTTACATTAGTGGTATCAAAGCAGTTTTGTTCTTTTAAGGACACTGTAGGTTATGAGTGCACTGTGTTTTTGCTGTGTGCTTCTTGTATGTTTAATGAGTTATTATTATTTTAACTCTTGAACATAACTAACGCTTGTTTTTCTCTGTGTCCAGAGAACTAATGGCGCCTAGACTTCCTCCTCCACCCCAGCCTAATGAACCTGACGCTCCCAACAACACTAGGTTGTTGGAATCCGTGATAGACAGGCTTCAACAACAGAATACTACTCTTATGGAACAGAACGCGGCTGCCTTGCAAAGTTTGGAGGCCGCTCGCGCCAACTCTGAAGCTACCCAGAGGCAGCTTATGGAAATCATTGCAGCCACTAGGAATACGTCTGGAGCATCATCTTCTAGTACTAATCCTCCAAACGAGTGGAGTTTGGAGAGCTTTTTGCAGCACCGTCCAGCCAAGTTCAGTGGTAAATGTCTCCCTGACGAGGCAGACCAGTGGCTAAGGGACATGGAAAGAATCTTCAACGCCAAGAGATGCCCAGATGAGAACAGATTGGCGTTTACTGAATATTTACTGACTGGAGAAGCGAGCCACTGGTGGGCGAGCGCGAGAGCTATTCTGACGGACGCGCAACAACCAGTCACTTGGGAGGTGTTCAGAAATAAGTTTTATGAAGAATACTTCCCTGACAGCGTTCGGTTTGCAAAGGAAGTGGAATTTCTACAGCTGGTTCAGGGGGGTATGTCCGTTTCTGAGTACACCAACAAGTTCAAGCACCTTGTTCGATTTAATACTATGGCCACCAGTGAAGAGTGGCAATGTAGGAAGTTTGAGAATGGTCTAAGGAGTGATTTGAAGGTTCTGATCTCAAGCTTATGCATACGAACGTTTCCTGCCATGGTTGAGAGGGCCAAGGTGCTGGAGAAGAATATGGCGGAAGCTGAACGACAGAAGAAACAGCAACAAGTGAATAGGGGACCGATCGTGTCCAGGGGAGGTACTGTTCAGAGGAGACTACCTTATGCTCGTCCAAACCAACCATCTCATGCAAGCGGATCACAAGCAATCGTTCCTGTCGGCCAGTATGGACCAGGGAACGTTACTTGTTTCCGGTGTGGAGGGCCACATTATAGGAATGCATGCCCTCAACTAGTGGGAGGAAAACACTGCAATCTGTGTGGAAGGAACGGGCACTTGGATAACGAGTGCAACATGAGCGGACGTGCAGTGACGAGACCACCTAATGCTGGAAGGAACCAACCGAGAGGTGGTAGGGCACAAGCAGTGGGTCGTGTGTATGCTATCATTGGAGCGGAGGCAGCAAGCGCAGGTACTCTTATAACTGGTGAATGCTTGCTGTGTGGAATGCCATGTCGTGTGTTGTATGATTCGGGGGCGACTCACTCCTTCATCTCGAAGGCGTGTGTTGAAAAACTGGGAATAGAGGAGAGTGAGATGCAGTTCGACTTGGTGGTATCAACCCCAGCGGCTGGAGAGCTTAGGACATCTACCGTATGCATTAGATGTCCTATTGTGGTTGAAGGGCATAATTATAAGGTGAACTTGATATGTTTACCTTTGAAGGACTTAGAGGTGATATTAGGAATGGATTGGTTGGCTACCAATCACATTCTTATAGATTGTGGCAGTAAGGAGTTGATTTTTCCGGAAGAAGAAGAAGAAGAGTTAACAGTAACGCTCGGTCAGTTAAAGGAGGATATTATGGAGGGTGCTAGCTGTTTTCTGATCTTGACCCATGAAGATCAGGATTTCGGAAGATTGGGAAAAGAGCGAACGTCCAGGGAGGGCAGTATTGAACGAACGGTCGTGGATGAGTTTCCAGACGTTTTTCTAGAAGAGATCCCTGGACTGCCTCCTGTTCGTGAGGTTGAATTCACCATTGATTTGGTGACGACAGCTGCACTTATCTCTGTTCAACCATACCGTATGGCACCTGCAGAGTTGGTTGAACTCAAGAAGCAGATTGAAGAGCTCATGGATAAACAATTCATCAGGCCGAGCGTATCACCTTGGGGAGCGCCTGTGCTCTTAGTGAAGAAGAAGGATGGCAGCTCTCGGTTATGTATAGACTACAGACAATTGAACAAGCTGACCATCAAGAACAAATACCCGTTGCCAAGGATTGATGACTTGTTGGATCAACTGCATGGAGCAACGGTATTTTCTAAGATTGATTTGCGTTCGGGATATCACCAAATAAGGGTCAAGAAGGACGACATACAGAAGACAGCGTTCAGATCGCGTTATGGGCATTATGAATACGTGGTGATGCCATTTGGAGTGACGAACGCTCCAGCCATCTTCATGGACTACATGAATCGGATATTCAGACCTTATTTGGACAAGTTTGTGGTTGT
Organism: Vigna nakashimae; assembly: GCA_034642375.1. Classification (NCBI taxonomy): domain Eukaryota; kingdom Viridiplantae; phylum Streptophyta; class Magnoliopsida; order Fabales; family Fabaceae; genus Vigna; species Vigna nakashimae. The sequence goes on along the minus strand of CM067760.1, from coordinate 16,569,206 downwards.
CTTCATAGATGATATTCTCATCTACTCTAAGACGCAAGCTGAACATGAAGAACACTTGCGAGCAGTATTGACCGTGTTGAGGGAAAAGGAGCTATATGCAAAACTGTCCAAGTGTGAATTTTGGATGAAGGAGGTGCAGTTTTTGGGGCATGTGGTTTCGGCTGGAGGCATCTCGGTAGATCCAGCTAAAGTGCGAGCGGTGTTAGATTGGAAGAGTCCGCGTTCGGTCACTGAGGTTCGTAGCTTTGTGGGACTCGCGGGCTACTATAGGCGTTTTATTGAAGGATTTGCTAAGATAGTAGCCCCGCTAACTCAGTTGACTAGGAAGGATCAACCATTCGCCTGGACTGATCTGTGTGAGGAGCGTTTCCAGGAGCTAAAAGTGAAATTAACGAGCGCTCCAGTGTTGATCATTCCGGACACGTCCAAGCCCTTTGAAGTTTATTGTGACGCGTCTCATCAAGGGTTGGGCTGTGTGCTTATGCAAGATAGACGAGCGGTAGCGTACGCGTCTCGCCAGCTGAAGATTCACGAGAGGAATTACCCCACACACGACCTGGAATTGGCAGTGGTCGTATTTGCACTGAAGATTTTGAGGCATTATTTGTACGGGTCTACATTCCAAGTCTTCAGTGATCATAAGAGTCTCAAGTATATATTTGATCAAAAGGAGCTGAACATGAGGCAGAGGCGTTGGTTGGAGTTTTTGAAAGACTATGAGTTTGAACTGCTGTATCACCCTGGGAAGGCCAATGTAGTGGCGGACGCCCTAAGCAGGAAGACAGTTCATGTATCAGTGATGATGGTTAAAGAGCTGAATTTGGTGGAGAGCTTCAGAGATCTAAGGTTGCAGTTTGAATTGGAACCGAACAACATCAAATGCTGTAACCTTAGAATATCCAGCAACGTCTTTGAACGTATCAGGATGAAGCAACGCGAGGACGAGGACTTGGTGAAGATTTTAAGCGCGCTCGGTTCGGATAAAGCCAACGAATTCAATACGGGAACGGACGGCCTATTACGATACATGGGTAGAATGTGCGTTCCCAATGATGGCGAGCTGAAGCGGATCATCCAGCAAACGACTGACAAAGTGAAGTTAATCCAAGAGAGATTGAAGACGTCCCTGAGCAGGCAGAAATCATATACGGATAGAAGGAGAAGACCTTTGGAGTTCGTTGCAGGTGACCATGTCTTATTGAGACTGAATCCAATCACTGTAGTGGGAAGAGTCATTCGTCCAAAGAAACTATCACCCAAGTTCATAGGACCGTATCAGATTTTGAAGAAGATTGGACCAGTAGCTTATGAACTTGCATTGCCTCCTCAACTAGCGAATCTTCATCCAGTCTTCCACGTTTCCCAACTCCGGAAGTACATAGCCAATCCTTCTCATGTTTTGGAGTTGGAGGACGTCCAATTACGCCCAGACCGAACGCTGGAGATGCAACCAGTCCGCATTGAAGACGTTCGCACCAAACTACACAAAGGAAAGGACGTTCGTTTGGTGAAGATAGTGTGGGACGCTAAAACTGGAGATTCAACGTGGGACGTGGAGAGTGCAATGAAGGACTTGTATCCACACTTAATTACGTGTAAGTTTTGAATTTTCGAGGACGAAAATTTTGGTAGTTAGGGAGAATGTGAGACCCTAAATAATTAGCAGTAATAATTCCCTGTCACATCAAATTAATACACACCACAATCAATGCTTATTTCATTAAAACCCACTCCCAAATCTGATACATCACTCTGCTGTGCACTGAAAACCGAGCCACATCATTCCTCTGAAACATTAAAAACGCACTTTGCACCACATGCACACACGCCACTTGTTGCGGGAGAAGCTTCCAATTCAGAGTTTAGTGTGCAGGTGTCGACTTGGGAGACGTTCGTTCGAACGAACGTGAGTTTAACAAAACTGGATTTTTGAAAACTCTCTCTCTCACCTGCACCACTCATCTTCTACCTCAGAACTTAACCTCTCATCTTCTCCAACTTCTCTCTAGAACCTCCCTACTCCTCTCTACTGTAACTCACCAAGTTTTTCTCCGATCACGTTTCAGCACCGTAGAAACGTTCGCTGGACTGAGAGCTACACCTTGGACCGAACAGTTTCAAGAACTGAAACTGGTAAGTTCTCTTTCAGTAGCTCGTCCTTAGGTTTTCTGGAAAACCAGGTTGTTGACTGCATGCAAATGTGTAGTCTAAAGGATTTCATTTTTCTGTGATTAGATTTAATTTAAGAGGAATCAAGAGGCCTTGAGGGTAGAATACCGTTAGTTGGACAAACCAAAAATCTTGTGTTAGGACGTTTCCTTCATTGATCCGGGTAAGGGAAGCTTATATATTTAAATTATACTTGTATGACTATATGAAAGCATGATCTGGTCTGTCCGTATGAAATATATGTATATGTGCTGATTTGGTATGCATGAACGAACCCTGTTGTACTGGATGAATATGATTTTTGATTTTGTTAAATTGCATGTTGATTTTGATGCGTATGAAGGATGAATGAGTAGTATATAGTTGGATTTGATGATGTGAATTAATGTTATAAAGTATGAAAATTAATGTGGATATGAATTTATAGAGTTTGAATCGTATGAATAATGTTAAAGTTAAGATAGTTGAAAATCTGGATCTGATAAATTCCCTATGATAAATGACGCTCGTCACCGTACGGTCTTATACCGTTCGGTTTCACTGAAAATAACTTAGAATGGAATTCTTTCATTTGGAAAGAACTCCGCTCGAGAACGAGCGTTCCCATTTAAAGGTCTGAGCGTTCGGTTCAGCTCAACTGTGTATAAATACCTTAAACTTTAAAACACGTAACGTTCGGTCTTATACCGAAGCGTTCGTCCTAAATAGCGCTCGGTCCTATACCGAAGCGTTCGTTCTAAATAGCGCTCGGTCGTATAGCGAAGCGTTCGTCCTAAATAGCGCTTGGTCCTATACCGAAGCGTTCGTCCTAAATAGCGCTCGGTCTTATACCGAAGCGTTCGTCCTAAATAGCGCTCGGTCTTATACCGAAGCGTTCATCACAATGGGTGCTCGGTCACTTACCAAGCGCTCGTAATATTGAATAACCACATGGATAAAATAGCGTCCGTTCAAGTATTAAAATATTCATCTTCTTACGTTCGTTCAAATACGAGTATCGGTCTTAAAAATGCAAATTTCTTCAAAGAAAATTTCTAAGTATTATTGATCAATCTTCTTATATTAAATCTGGTCCAAGATCGTTATTATGAAAATTTTCTAAGTATCAGTACACCTTCAATTGAGTCAGTTCATTTAACTGGCCAAATAGATAGTCATGTTCGTCCATCCAGTGCATTATTGGACGTTCGTCCTAATTCTTCAAAGGACTGAACGTTCGTCCTTTTGTACTCTTAAAGTTAAAGATGAGATTGATTATAAATTATGATAAATTACAGTGTGAACACTATATTGAATGATTTTATGATGATGGATTTTGAACGAGCGTTCCAAGGAGGAACGTCTCAGATATGTTAAATATTAAATTTCGTAAAGTATGACTGTGGATAAGTTAGGACTCGCTGTTCATCCTGATGTTCCGTGATACTCATCTTCATGTAGAGGAGGGTAGTCATGTGTGGGAACGGCAGGAGGCCCTAGTCCAGAGGGGTACTTTGGTTAGGGTTAACCTCGAGTGGCAGCTGTTGAGTGTATCCCAGTTACCACACCACTCGGGTGCAAGGACGCTTGTAACTACACAGATCATACAGTCCGGACGGTCGTCTTATATATAAGTATTGTGTATGATGTTAAATGTTAAACGATGTGCTTGTGTAAAATGATATGTTCATTGTATGTGTTGATGTATAACTTAAATTATATAAGCTTACCCTTTCGTTTTCCTTGTGTTGTCCATTTGTCTATGTACGTTCGTCCTGTCTTGCAATGATCATCCGTGTGGATGTGAGCAGAAGGCGAGGCTACCCTAGAGGAGGTGATCCAAGAAGAAAACTTAGTTGAAGTGGAAGTGAAAGCGGAGCAGTAGGACGTCCGTCTTTCATTTTGATTAGAGTGCTCGTAGATGTTAGGTTGTAAATGTTATCTTATTTGGACGTTCGGTTAATTCTTTTGTAAAACCGTTCGTTCTCGTTGATTTTCTGTTTCTGCGATACGCTCGTTATTTTGTATTCAAGCCGTTCGGCTTTTGAACCGTGAACTCTGTTAATTATATGAAGACTGCATTGAATTACTGTTAATGGTAATTAATTCTGATTTATGGTAATTACTGTAATTTGGGATGTTACACTTGGCTAGATGGAATTTTAGCTGGTTGAGTGCCTCATCCCTCATCTGTAACTCCTGGCCGACGGCTTCCACTAAGGTTTCCCCCGAAACGAACCGGTGTAAGGAAGGAGGAGACCTCCCATATACTGTTTCAAATGGGTGCATCTCGCCGACTCTTGATATCTGGTATTATACCAATATTCCGCCTAGGGTAGTACTATGCTCCATCCCTTTGGTTGTTCTGAGCAGAAGCATCTCAGATAACCCTCCAATACCCTATTCACAACCTCAGTCTGCCCATCAGATTCAGGATGATAGGTGATGCTCATCTTCAGTTAAGTTCCTTGTAATTTAAACAACTCCTTCCAAAAATTACTCAGGAACAGTGGATCCCGGTCACTCACGATAGATATTGGCACCCCATGCAACCGGACAATCTCCTTTACAAACACTTCAGCTACGGTTCGAGCGGAATAGGGACGTTTCAGTGGTATGAAGTGTCCATATTTGCTGAGGCTGAAGCATCATACCCGTGGGACTTGGGTAACTTAATGATAAAATCCATGCTTATCTCTTCCCAAATGGCGTTGGGTATGGGTAAAGGTTGCAACAACCCCTGCGGAGAGGATGACAGATATTTATGTTATTGACATACCAGGCAGCTTGCAACGAAGTCAGTTACGAATTTCTTCATTCCTACCCAATAAAGAGATTGCGCCACCTTGCGATAAGTCCGATATACCCCTGAGTGTCCTCCTGTTTGTGTGGTATGAAACTCGGCTATCAACTTGGGCACCCAGGCCTATCGGACAGACAACACAAGCCTCCCCTTATAGTGTAACCTCTCGTGTTCCAGAGTGAACGAGGGATGTGAGTTGGGGTCTTTTCTCAAATCTTCTATCACCTTCTTTAACTCTTCATCTGCCTCAACTTTTTCCAGAATCTCCCCGAAGTCTTGCCAGTAAGGTCGGGCCACAACCCTCAATTCCTTTTCTTCCTGCGAATCATCCTCTTCCTTCCGTGATAGGGCGTCTGCTACCTTGTTGGTGACACCTGATTTGTACACAATTTCAAAGTCATAACCCAGGAGCTTCGCAATCCAATTCTGGTGATTCTGAGTGGTGATGCGCTGCTCCAAAAGGTACTTCAGTCTCCTTTGATCGGTGTGAACCACAAACCGTTGTCCCAAGAGGTAGGGCCTCCAGTGTTGTATGGCTAAAACCAACGCCATTAATTCCTTCTCATATGTCGATTTACTCAGTGACCCCTCGGATAACGCTTTACTAAAGAAAGCTATGGGTTTCTTTCCTTGCATGAGTACCGCTCCTACCCCCCTTCCCGATGCATCACACTCAATGTGGAAAGGCTGGTCAAAATTAGGTAGAACCAGTACTGGTGCAGTAGTGATGGCCTTCTTTAACCTTGACATAGTGATGGCAACCCCTTTAGGGACTTCCCATCCAAAGAAGTATCAACTTTAATCTAAGACCAAGAAAGGGAAGTTGAATAAAGGACTTATCTTTTCTTTCTAAGTCTTAGCATGTTCTCTTTAACTAATTCCATTTACATTGTTTGTAGGACAATAAAGGTTGGAAAGTTCCTAGGAGAATTGCCAAGCAAAGAGGAAACAAGGGAAGCAAGAAGGAATGTATGTTGCAACCAGCCATGAAGCATGTTTTCCACACTTTCCATGTGCAACACATTCAGCCATGACTTTGAAGCACACTTGACTTGTTTTTCACGTGGAACACAAGCCACACCGTGAGCCATCTTCATTTGTAGCACATTCTCCATGCTTCCCACGTGAAAAATGCAACTCACGTTTATTAGTCTTCAGCACATGTAATTAGTGTAATTCAGTAGCTTTCCTTGCACGCTCCCAAGCTCATCTTCTCCTATAAAAGAGAGCTTCATCATTTGTAAACTCAACTTGATTTGTAGTAAAGAAATGCTGCCAATTTTCAGCTTTCACTCTCAAGTTCAACCTTGTGCATTGTTATCTTGCACCTCCTCTAGCTTCTTTCCCCTTTGGAAAGCCTGCTGAGCTAGAACTCTACCATACAGCCACTCCAAAACACTTCCAACATATCATCAAACACCTTGCGTGCATCAAGAACTCCACTGCATTCTCTCAATCCGCTGCTACTTCTCTGAGTTTTGGAGCTTCTTCTGCATGTCTTGGAGTAGCTTCCATCACATAGCTTCCTCTGCTTGCTCCGTCCATGTAAACTGCCCCTTTTTAAGAAGGTCGGTCAAGGGTTTGGCAATCTTCCCATAATCCTTCACAAACCTCCTATATTATCCTGTCAGACCCAGAAATCCCCTCAAGGCCTTCACCGTCTTAGGTTTTTCCCAGTCTATCACGACCCTTACTTTGTCTTCGTCCATTTCTACACCCCTCGCGGATATCTGATGACCCAAATAGCCTATTTGAGTTTTGCCGAACTCACATTTCTTTCTGTTGGCCACCCACCTATTGGCCACGAGTTCCCTTAGCACCGTCCTCACATGCTTTAAGTGCTCCTTCCAGGATTGGCTATACACCAATATATCATCAAAGAATACCAGTACGAATTTCCGCAGGTAAGGCTGCATCAGGCTGTTCATTGCACTCTGGAATGTGGTTGGTGCGTTGGTGAGGCCGAACGACATCACCATGAATTCGTAGTGACCTTGGTGCGTTCGGAAGGCTGTTTTCTCTATGTCTCCATCTCCCATTCGGATCTGGTGGTATCCTGACTTCAAATCCACCTTCGAAAAATATTTGGCCCCTCTCAGTTCGTCTAGCAATTCCTCTATCAGTGGGATAGGGAATTTATCGAGTATCGTGGCTCGGTTAAGGGCCCTATAATCCACACAAAACCTCCAGCTGTCATCCTTCTTCTTCACTAATATTACCAGACTCGAATATGGACTGTTGCTCGACCTTATGACACCCGTTTTTAGCATTTCGGTCACCTGTTTCTCAATCTCCCCCTTCATCACATGGGGGTAACGGTACGGCCTTACATTCACGGGATCTGTACCCTCTTTTAATGGAATTTGATGAACCATGCCCCTATCTGGCGGTAGTCCGCTTGGTTCGTGAAATAGGCTCGCGTGCTGATCCAAAATTTGATTCATGTCATGCATCTGCTTCTTTGTCATCTCCGAACCGAACGGTCCTTCTCCCTGATCGTACGATTTTCTTTCCTCGTCCTTTTCTGACTCCCCAACCTCCCACACCAGCAACCAGGCCTCTACTTCTTTCATTTTGAACAATGCTTCGGGTTCCACCAATCTCCGAGTTAAAGTAGGATCTCCTTTAATGGTCACGTTCCTCCCTGCTTGACCGAACACCATGGTTAGCTTGCCCCAGTTTAATGTTACTTCTCCCAGCTTAGCCAGCCATTCTACCCCCAGTATCACGTCAACTCCGCCTAGTTCAAACAGGTGGAACCGTTCGGTGATCACCGCCTCTCCCATGCGAATCATTACTTTTTCACAACACCCCCTCATCTCCTTTCTCTGCCCATCTCCCAAACTCACCCTATAGGGTGGTGTATCTACTACGGTTAATGCCAGTTCCTCTACCAATTCTTTTCTTATGAAGTTGTGGCTGGCGCCACTGTCAATCAAAATCAGTACCTGTTTCATTCCTATCTGTCCATGCAATTTCATCGTTTTGGGCTAGATGAGCCCTTCTGCCGAGAATGCCGATAGCTCCATTCGGTCGAGTTCGGTCTCAGCTTCTTCTTCCCCACTTGATTCCTCGTCTTCTGCCAATATCAGCATCCGAAGACTCCTTTCCGGACAACGATGGCCTGGACCGAACGGTCCCCCACACCTGAAACACCTCCCTTCTTCCCTTCGTTTGACATATTCATCGTACGGTAAATCCCGCACGTTCCTTCCTTGATTATTTTAGAACGTTCGTTCTCCTTCTCTCCTCGGGATCCCTTCCTTCCCTCCTGTCCGTCCCCTCTCTGCATTCCCGTTCGGTTCTGATTATGCCGACTGGGGTTCGTCCTCATTACTGAACTGCTCGGTTTTACCCACGTCTGGCTCTTGCTTATGATTCCTTCTCCAGCCTTTGTGCCCCCTTGGAACTCTTCCTCGTCCTTTGCTAGTCTCATTACGTCCATCAATTCCCTCGAGTCAAGCAATCTGAGTTGATTACGGATCCCCTCCTGCAATCCTTCCATGAAGTATCCCATCAGCTATGCATCAGGTATTTTTTCTGCTTGGCCGACCAACGCTTCAAATTCTTGGATGTATTCTTCCACATTCCTTGATTGTTTACAGGTCGCCAGTCTCTCGAAGACCGTTCCCCAACTTCTGCCTCCGAAACGGATCACCAACAACTCCTTTAATCCGGTCCACGAGCGGTTCCTGGCCTTCTCCCTCCAAAACCTGAACTAGTGTCCCGCGATTCCCTCGATGTTGATGTAGGCTAGGTGCAGCTTTTCTTCCTCTGACACTCCTTGCAGTTCGAAGATGGGTAATTCTACCCTTCTCCTCCAATACGGTTGCTCCTCTCGGTGTCCACCCTCTAGCCCGCTGCCATCTCTCTCGTCCTCCTCATTCCTTCTCCCGTTAACAGACCCTGACTTCCATCAGGATTTCCCTCATGTCGTCGACCTCGCTCTCTCATCACCTTCACCAGTTCCTGGACTGCTGCCTCCAGTCCTCCCATGGAGATTTCTATGACCTCCAATCTTCCTTCGACAGCATTCACTCTTCCCTCCATGATGTCTTTCACTCGTCTCTATTAGGATCCGGCAGGTCGGACCAATTGTTACGTACCTAAGTACGCGAACTTGCCACTCACACCCTTTCAAACTCCCAAAGGCATTAAACAATGGTATTTGAATGAATAAAACTCTTTATTAACTGGAAATATTGGTATCACAATAAACAACCAATAACTGGGAGCAGGGTCTCCGTCAGTTACCTGAGAGCCTAACCTCTCTTACAAAACTCCTTAATCAAAAACTGTTTAAACCCTAGGTTCCCCTTTATTAATACTAATTACTCCTTCCCAAAAAGGTAAAGAATAATAATAATTATGCCTATTTATTATAATTATCTGCTAAGAATATTTCTATCCTTATTTACTATATTTACTTCTATAATATCCTGAGGTACGTACATTGAGATTCTCGCCTATCCTACTGTTTTCAGTGATGGACAAATTTATGAGCACCAAAATATGATGTCACAAACTTTTTTTTCAATCGGCAAGTATGACCGAATCGTTCAAGTAATAAACTTGGTAAGACCAAGTATCGTTTTCCCAAAGGACTCACGGCCTGGTTTAGTTATGTGATTTGTTGATTAGCTAAGACTTACAAACGAAATAATTGAGATTTTATATGCAAGACAGAAAATAAACATGTATGCATGAAGTTTTGATCAATGGCAAAAAGCAAAAGATAAACACTTTCAATGAAATATATGAATGAATATGTTGTTGGGGGTCAATTTCATCTGATCCACTCTCACATATTTTAGGAATTCAACATTCAAATCATCATTGTTAATGCCACTCTCTAAAGTACCTTTCTAGAAGGCTTCTCCCTAATCACGAGTTCATACAATTCCTAGCATTCCTAATGATCAGTTCATAAGTGCAGGAGCTTAACGACAACCAATATCATATTGGGAGAAATTCCCCGGATCTAGACTTCCCCGTACGTGCCCGTATCGACAAAACCAATAATCATGCATCGAATGAGTTAAACAATGAAAGCATTAAGCAAAGAGGAAAAACCCTAACTAATGATGAAAGAAAGCATAAGTCTTAATTAAAAGATGTAAAAACAGATTCCATATATGAGAGCTTCAAAAGATTACATTGATTCCCCAACAAACATACAGAGTTTAGTTCACCATATTCATGGTGAACCTAGATGAATTTCAATGAAAGAATGAAAGAATAAACCCTAAAAAGGTGAAGAGGTAGCCTGAGCATCCAAGATCCTCCTTCAATGGGTGGAAGAGAAAGTGTTTGCCTCGTTTCTGCCAAAGATACAAACCCTAGGACGTCCTAAAGCTTATATACTATTCTAAAATTACAAAGAATCTAGGCCCAAGCCCATAAGTGTGCCGCTCAGCGGTAAAGTACCGCTCAGCGGTGAGTGCGCGTCTCATTTCTTCCCCTCAGCGGCCATTTTGCCCCTCAGCGGATCTCCCGTGACTTCCTGAGTGCCGCTCAGCGGTAAAGTGTCGCTGAGCGGTGACTTCGGCTTCTCCTTTTGCACTCTTTGATTTCTTTTCTGATTCCATCTCTCTCCTTCTTCACTTCTTTCACTAAATTCACCTTAAAACCTGCACAAAAACACTGAAATCAAGCATAAACCTGTCCAGCTCTCTTATTTCTGAAAATATGGATAAAAACATGATTTCAAGCTAGTTTCTAAGTATAAAGGTTGCTTTTAGTGTCAATTTTAAGCATGAAAATAACAGTTTTTCAACTGTTATCAGTCAGTTAGAGCGCTCGTTGTTGCTTCCACTCGCTTAGGACGCTCGTCATCGCTCCACTCGCTCAGCCCTTTTTTTTCTCTTCCCCCTATCGTTCGGTCATCGTGCTCCCCACTTTCAATCGTTCGGCCCTCGTGCTCCCCCCTTTCAACCGTTCGGCCACTATCCTCTACCGTACGGACCCCTTCTTTCTCTCCCATATCTTCTTCTTTCGTAAACTCGCCAGCCATAACAATGGTTGTTTCAATATCTTTTGGTCAAAGGTATGCCTGAAAAGATGAATTAATAAAAATGAATTAATTTTAGGTCATGAATGTTGTATCTGCAACACAATGACTTTAGATTTCAAAATCCAATCAAGTTACGAGTTTTGGCAGTGGGAATGGTTGAAATTTGTATGTCCATCAGTCACACGAGCAATAGTGTTGTATAATTCATTTGACATCCCACCCTACAATTCAATAGTTTTTTCTTCTCTCAACCATTGGTGTATACATAATAAGACAACGCCAAAAGAAATAGAGCTCAAATTCCAAATTTCTTAGCTGTTTGGTAATCAAACATTGGATAACAGTGACTTTACTATCAAAATTGTTAGGATATATATCCTATTTTATCATCATTATAGTGTGTCAAGGGTTACCCTATTTATCATGATTATATTATGTCTAGGATTACCCTATTTATCATGATTATATTGTGTCTAGGGTTACCCTATTTATCATGTACTTGTGTATCAATTTATTCTTATAAATAAAAGATTGTGAGAGGGATCAATCAAGCCCTCTAGAATTATTTTACAGTTTCAATCTTAAGTTGGTATCAGAGCGGGTCGATCCCGCTCTGGTTTCTATCTCGTAATATATATCTGTCCGGCGCCACAGTTCTTCGTTGCCCGCCACTGTCCGCCGCTACCCGCCGCCGACCACCGTCAACTGTCGGCCACCATCGTCCGTCACCGGCCACCATCCGGCCACTGCCGCCGCCGGCCATTGTCGCTGTCGGCCACCACCCGCCGTTGCCGGCCACCGTCGTCCATCACTGTCACAGTTTCCTTCGTCTAAACCCTTAGGGTTTTCTTGTTCTCATTAGTATTATTCGTCTTCTTCAGAAATGACGTCTGGCAGTACTCTTTCCTTCTCTGGAAGTCCATCAATTACCTCCGAGAAGCTAAATGGAAAAAATTATTTATCATGGTTTGCTGCCATTGAAATGTGGTTCCTTGGCCAAGGGCATTATGACCACCTTGAGCGAGATGGAAGCCATGTGCCTACTGAAAAAGCTGATCAGTGGAAACAATCAGATTTCCAGTTGTGTGCCCTGTTATGGCAATCAGTGGAACCCAAACTTCTTGTATCTTTGAGGGCTTTCAAAACTTGTCACTCCTTTTGGAAGAAAGCCCAAAGCATTTATGCCAACGATATTCAACGTCTCTATGACACTACGAACAAGCTTGCATCTCTTAAAATGGCAGACCATGATATGGTGTCCTTCATGGCTGAAGCCCAATCTGCTGTCGAAGAACTTAGGATGTTTTTGGAAGTACATCCATTAGAGGATATCAAAAAGAAACTAGAAAAATTTTATATGGTGTTGATCCTTCGTGCCCTACATCCCGATTTTGATCATCTCAGAGATCAACTTTTAACTAGTCATGAGGTTCCCTCTATGGAAACATTGACCACTCGCCTTCTGCGTGTCCCGGTATCTCAAACTCAAGAAGCGCGTGAACTAGTGGAACCATCTGTCATGGTTGCCACACGAGGAAGAGGAGGACGTGGCACTAGAGGAGGAGGACGAGGAGGTCGGGGACGTACTCAATGCACATATTGTAAAAGGATGGGTCATACTCTAGAGAATTGCTACTCCTTACATGGTTTTCCTTCCAAAACTGCCAATATTTCGAAGACTGAAACTTCCACTTTGAAAACTGAAACCTCCACTTCTGTGTTTTCTGAGGATGAATATAAGAGTATTTAAGGTTAAAGTCTAACAGCTTGGCACAACCATCTCAATCTCCCAATACATCAACAGCCTGCGTTTCTCAATCTATGGAATGTCAAAATTCATGGGTAATTGACTCAGGTGCTTCTAATCACATTTCTGGTAATACCTCTTTGTTCTCGTCTATTTCCTTTCGAGAAAAACCTCATTTCATAACCCTTGCAAATGGATCTAAAACTTCTTCCAAAGGAGTCGGTCATGTTTCTTTGTCTCCCTCCCTCAATCTCAACTCAGTCCTTTTTGTCCTTAATTTAATTTCTTTAAGCCAGTTGACTAAAATGTTAAATTAGTCAATAACCTTTGATCATAAATCTTTTGTTATATAGGAGCGTGGTTCGGGGAGACAGATTGGAGAAGGATATGAAGTTGGCAGATTATACCATTTTGGATCTCGTCCAAGGGTGTCTTGTGTTGCTACTCCTAATCCTAAGGTGCTACATGATCGACTTGGTCATCCTCATTTGTCCAAGTTAAAAAAGATGTGTCCTGAACTTAGTGGTCTCCAAACCTTAGAATGTGAGTCATGTCAATTAAGAAAACATGTTAGATCTTCCTTTCCTAAAAGGTCTCAACCATACGTAATTCTAGTTTTTCCATCATCCATTCTGATATATGGGAACCTGGTCGTATCTCCTCCTTTGGTTTTAGATATTTTGTTACCTTTATTGATGAATATTCAAGATGTACTTGAGTTTATCTTATGAAAAATTGTTCTGAATTGTTAGCTATCTTTACATCCTTTTTGAATGAAATCAAGAATCAATTTGGTCAAGTAATCAAAATATTAAGAAGTGATAATGCAAAAGAGTATTTCTCATCCTCCTTTTCTGCCATCTTGAGTTCCCATGATATCTTACATCAGTCTACTTGTCCTCATACACCACAGCAAAATGGTATAGCAGAACGAAAAAATAGACCCTTGGTTGAAACTGCTCGTACCATTTTGCTTGGTGCCCATATTCCTGTCCATCACTAGAGGATGTCATCTTAACTGCATGTTATCTTATTAATAGGATGCCCTCCTCCTTTCTTGATAATAAAGTCCCTTTCTCCATTTTGTTTCCTAATGATCCTCTCACATCTCCCCGAGTGTTTGGCTGTGTATGTTTTGTTCATGACATGTCTCCAGGTCTAGACAAACTCTCCGCTCGCGCTCTCAAATGTGTCTTTTTAGGCTATTCTCGACTTCAAAAAGGATATCGGTGTTACTCTCCTGAAACTAAGAAGTATTACATCTCTGCCAATGTCACATTCTTTGAACAGACTCCTTACTTCTCTCCATCTGTTCAGGATGTTTCTATCCTCCAGCAGGTCCTTCCTATTCCAATGGTTGAGTCAAATAGCTCCACTGTCTCTGTCATTCCAAGTCTTGATCACAATCCTTCTACACTTGTTTCTCCACATACTGAGATCATCCCACACAGGGCCCCAATGGATAGTCCACCTCCCCAAGACAATGGTGAATCTCCTACTTCAGATTCTTCTCCTTTGTCACCTCCTCCCACGCCTCCTGGTGCAAATGATTCAGCATGGCCTATTGCCCTCAGAAAAGGTACTCGTTCCACTCGGAACCCTCATCCCATTTATAATTTTCTAAGCTATCATCGATTGTCACCCTCCTATTTTTCTCTTTTATCCTCAGTGTCCTCTGTTGTTATACCCAAGAATGTGAAAGAAGCACTTGATCATCCTGGATGGCGACAAGCTATGATTGCAGAAATGCAGGCTCTTGACCACAGTAATACTTGGGAGTTGGTGCCCCTTCCCCAGGCAAAAAGGCAGTTGGTTGTCGATGAGTGTATGCAGTTAAAGTTGGCCCTAATGGTGAAATTGATCGGCTCAAAGCCCGGCTTGTTGCAAAAGGTTACACTCAGGTTTATGGTCTTGATTATTGTGACACTTTCTCTCCTGTAGCCAAGATGACTACTATTCGTCTCTTCTTTGCCATGGCAGCCATTCGTCACTGGCCACTTCATCAATTGGATATCAAGAATGCCTTCCTACATGGTGATCTTGAGGAAGAAGTTTATATGGAGTAACCTCCTGGGTTTGTTGCTCAGGGGGAGTCCGGTATGGTATGCAAATTGCATCGATCTCTATATGGCCTCAAGTAATCCCCACGTGCTTGGTTTGGAAAGTTTAGCTCCATTGTTCAAAAATTTGGGCTAAAACGCAGTGAAGCAGACCATTCAGTTTTTTATTGTCATTCTTTTCTCGGGAAATGTGTTTACTTAATAGTATATGTTGATGATATTGTCATTACAGGAAATGATGCTGTTGGAATATCTCAACTAAAAGAGTACTGTGTAGACATTTTCAAACCAAGGATCTTGGAAGTCTCAAATACTTCTTAGGCATTGAAGTAGCGCAATCAAAAGATGGAGTTGTAATCTCCCAAAGGAAGTATGCTCTTGATATATTACAAGAAACAGACATGATTGATTGTAGACCGGTAGACAGTCCCATGGACCTAAACCAGAAATTAAGGACAGAAGAAGGTGAATTATTCTCCGATCCAGAGAGGTATAGGAGGCTGGTTGGCAAATTGATTTATCTCACTATTACAAGGCCAGATCTATCCTTTGCAGTTGGAGTGGTTAGTCAGTTCATGCAAGCTCCATGTGTTGACCATTGGAATGCTCTCATTCGCATTCTAAGGTATGTAAAGAAGGCTCCCGGGCAAGGATTGTTATATGAAGATAAAGGAAGCATTCATGTCTCTGGGTATTGTGATGCAGATTGGGCAGGTTCACCTATTGATAGACGGTCTACAACAGGATATTGTGTTTTTCTTGGATGAAACATTATTTCATGGAAAAGTAAGAAACAGAATGTAGTAGCTCGATCAACCGCGGAAGCCGAGTATAGGGCAATGGCATCACTAACATGTGAACTTATATGGATGAAACAATTCCTTCAAGAGATTAAATTTTGTGACATCCATACTATGAAGATGTATTGCGACAATCAAGCTGCTCTCCACATTGCATCAAATCCAGTGTTTCATGAGAGGACTAAACATATAGAAATTGATTGTCATTTTGTTCGTGAAAAGTTGTTGACCAAAGAAATATGTACTGAGTTTATTGAGTCAAACGATCAACTCGCAGATGTATTGACCAAGTCATTAAGGGATCCTCGGATTGAGTTTATTTGTTCCAAGCTTGGTACATATAATTTGTATGCTCCAGCTTGAGGGGGAGTGTGTTAGGATATTTATCCTATTTTATCATCATTATAGTGTGTCAAGGGTTACCCTATTTATCATGATTATATTATGTCTAGAATTACCCTATTTATCATGATTATATTGTGTCTAGGGTTACCTTATTTATCATGATTATATTGTGAGAGGGATCAATCAAGCCCTATTTTACAGTTTCAATCTTAAGTAAAATGTTAGCACATCATTTTAGTTGTACAAGCTGGTGCTATTACTTAACAACAGAAAGGGAGTCATCCAATGGTGGTGATGAACGGGTCGCACCGCTCACAAAAGTTGATTGCACGAAAATATGCAGTATAGTATAACTAGGAAGTGACTCCTAGGTCGTCTCTCAAGGACCAAAATTTGTGGTTCGGTCTTAGATTAAACACGTAGTGGGGGGTTTTATGGATGTTTTATGCGGTAAATAAAATTGCAGTGCAGAAAATGAAAATGCAGTAAATATTGAAAATACAGTAAATAGTAGAAAACCGAAGACAGTAAATTTAGAGAATGGTAAAAACGAAATTTAACTTTTTAACCTAACCAGAAAATGTAAATCAACAAGTGCAGTGAAAATAAAAATTGAGAAGCAACTGAATAACGTTTTGAGAATGTAAATTGAAAACATAATTCTGACAAATTTAAAATGCTCAACTGAATTTTATAGCAGAACAGAATTGGAATTAAAATGCAGGATTGAAATTGTAATTGACAAAATAAATGAAATCAAACACAAAACCTCCCCAGAGGGGAGGAGAAAACCAAAGCCAGAACGTAAATTGCTTCCTAACTCCTACTCCTAAATCCTAATCCTCCTCCCTCAGCTCTTCATGCACACCAAACTATTCCAGAATTATTTCTCCATGGGCCGTGTCATCTCTCCTCTCTATTTCCACATTCCAGCTCACCCTTCTCCATCAAATTGAATCAAGACTAACGTGTATTCTCTTTTCTAAAATAAAGATCACCGTGAACACCTCCTGGAAGTGGCAGCAACAACTCCCTCTTTTATGGATCGTGAAGGTGCTGGATTAGCTGGACTCTCACGGCCTCCCCCTCAAACTCGCGGCCTCTCCCTCTTTGAAACCGCATTCTCATATCTCCAAAAGAATGAAAAACAAAAGTGACAAAGGTGGCCACTCTCTTCTGACAATTCAGCGCCCCTTTCTTTCCAATTGTTGAGTTTTGCGTTTCCATAAATTCATTCTTTAATCTTCACCCATGCCAAGTCAAAAACGCATATGCTTTACTTTAAAAGAGATTCTCTCTTTTTTTTCCTCCAAGAATCGTAAACTTCTTTCCTTGTGGTCCCCTCCATCTTTCTTTATTTGTTAAATAGAATGTGAATTCTCTTTCACGTGATCATTGTCTCCCAAGGTTATGAATTTTGGCACATTATCAAGTGAAAACCGTGAATGAGTGGTGGCCCTTTTCCAAACATATATGCCAAATTAAATTGTTGATATGGGGCCGTGCAACCTGCATGTTAAACCATTTAAAAGAAATAACAAAACCAATCCACATACTAGTTCAATTCATTTTCAAAAGTGTATAAACATTCTCTTAAAATAGCACCCTTTACTTAAATAAAGAAAACCGTGAGCTTTACTTCATTCAACATTGCACTTTCATTGTTGTCCTATATTTGTTAAAAGAGAAAGAAGATTTTCCTGCTGGCTGCTAGGCCGTGTGGTGTGTAATGCTTCTAAGCCAATTTTGTTCAATTTTCCATTGCTCAACACACAAATTAAATTAATACAGTACAACTTTTTCTAAATAAATAATATTGTGTGAATGTTTTTTCCAATTGTCCCAATTTTTATTTCCAAAATTTTCCCTACACTCAATAATGTAAGTAATTAGTCTCAGACAATTCAAATTAATTAAAATAAGAATTTCTGATCGAATTAAGCTCAATTCAGTAAAATAGGAAAATATTGGATAATTATGCACAATTCCCTGATTAAATCTAGTACAATAAGCTAAGTGAAGTGAAGAAAATAATGATTCATCAGGTGGCTAATAGTGATGTTACATAATCTTATCCAACATGTTTACTGCTACCAATTTTCACTGTTATGCAGAACTGCACTTCAATATTAATTGATTCATCACTCCACAACCATAATTTCCAGTCTGAAATCTACAAGACTGTGCTCACGAATACATGGATAGAAAAGCATTTCCTCCTTTTAAAGTAGTACTAGATATAATATCATATCCTTAACAACCTTTTAAAGTAGTACTAGATATAATATCATATCCTTAACAATGATGGACAAATTTATGATCACCAAAATATGATGTCACAAACTTGTTTCACAATCGGCAAGTATGACCGAATCGTTCAAGTAATAAACTTGGTAAGACCAAGTATCGTTCTCCCAAAGGACTCACGGCCTAGTTTAGTTGTGTGGTTTGTTGATTAGCTAAGACTTAAGAACGAAATATTTGGAGTTTAATATGCAAGACAGAAAATAAACATGTATGCATGAGTTTTTGATCAATGGCAAAAGCAAAAGATAAACACTTTCAATGAAATATATGAATGAATATGTTGTTGGGGGTCAATTTCATCTTATCCACTCTCATATATTTTAGGAATTCAACATTCAAATCATCATTGTTAATGCCACTCTCTAAAGTACCTTTCTAGAAGGCTTCTCCCTAATCACGAGTTCATACAATTCCTAGCATTCCTAATGATCAGTTCATAAGTTCAGGAGCTTAACGACAACCAACATAATATTGGGAGAAATTCCCCGGATCTAGACTTCCCCGTACGTTCCCGTATCGACAAAACCAATAATCATGCATCGAATGAGTTAAACAATGCAAGCATTAAGCAAAGAGGAAAAACCCTAACTAATGATGAAAGAAAGCATAAGTCTTAATTAAAAGATGTAAAAACAGATTCCATATATGAGAGCTTCAAAAGATTACATTGATTCCCCAACAAACATACAAGGTTTAGTTAACCATATTCATGGTGAACCTAGATGAACAATAATGAAAGAATGAAAGAATAAACCCTAAAAAGGTGAAGAGGTAGCCTGAGCATCCAAGATCCTCCTTCAAAGGGGTGGAAGAGAGAGTGTTTGCATCGTTTCTGCCAAAGATACAAACCCTAGGACGTCCTAAAGCTTATATACTATTCTAAAATTACGAAAAATCTAGGCCCAAGCCCATAAGTGTGCCGCTCAGCGGTAAAGTACCGCTCAGCGGTGGGGGCGCGTCTCGTTTCTTCCCCTCAGCGGCCATTTTGCCCCTCAGCGGACCTCCCGTGACCTCCTGAGTGCCGCTCAACGGTAAAATGCCGCTCAGCGGTGACTTCGGCTTCTCCTTTTGCACTCTTTGATTTCTTTTCTGATTCCATCTCTCTCCTTCTTCACTTCTTTCACTAAATTCACCTTAAAGCGTGCACAAAAACACTGAAATCAAGCATAAACCTGTCCAACTCTCTTATTTCTGAAAATATGGATAAAAGCATGATTTCAAGCTAGTTTCTAAGTATAAAGGTTGCTTTTAGTATCAATATTAAGCATGAAAATAATAGTTTTTCAACTGTTATCACAACCCCAAACTTAGAACTTTGCTTGTCCTCAAGCAAACAAAATTTAACTCAATCTCCAACCCATTCATATGATGGTTCACTTATTCAAAAATCCTCTTTTTCAAGATAAGTAACAACTTCACTCAAACTTATGACCAAGAGTTCATTCAAGATATGCACATGCTTTAGTGTTCACAAAGTCATTTAAATTCCAACAAATGCTATTTTTCATGAATGATCAATCAATTAAGCATGGATGTTCATGTGCTTATGGAATATTTCCTCACTAGATAAAGTGTTTCACTCAACACACAAGTGTATAAGAGGTAAAGTGTTTCACTCATTCACTCCACTCTCACAATGTCACATGAGTCAACTTTGCCTTTCATTTTACCACAATCAAAAACATTCACAAGCATGCATCATCACAAGGACTTTTCAATGGCTTATAATGTGGCTGGGCTAACAAGAAAATTGGTTTTTCTGGATCACAAAATCCTTGAGTTAAGAGAATCATAATAACACAATCATCTTATTCATTCCCAACTTTCTTTTGCCTTTGCATTTGCATTGAGCTTTACTTCTTTTTCTTTTCTTTTCTTTTTCTTTGCATATTCTTACTTTTTAGCTCTTAGCTCAATGCTTTTCATGTTTTCCCAACAACCCCAAACTTGAACATTTACCAATACCACACAAGATCTTCTACTTAACTCAAGGTAAAGATTTTTCAATCAAAGGTTTCAATGTATGTTCAAGGCTAAGGGTTCAAAGGATAGAACACAACGTGTTCTCTTTTAGTGGGCTAACTTTATGAATTTGGCCAATAAAAAGGATTCCAACAAACGGCCTTGATCACATGATGCAAAACAAGCAATTGATTCAATCATAGAAAACTTGGGCAAAGTCATTCATGCTTTCAAAGTAATAGCATTCAACAATAACAACTCTGGAGCTCAAAATCTCACATATCAGCTCATTCACATTTGACATACACATCCTGCTTAATTTCACAATCACAATCATGATATCATGCATTTGTTCACAAAGCTTGTGAATCACCTGTATAAGCATTTTAATGTGCACATCACCTCAACATCAATTAATCATAAGCATCATTCAAGCATTACTTATCAAACAATCACAGTTAATAGCAAACCATCATAAGAAACCAAGTTTCAAATAGAGTACATCAAACCCTAATCTAAAAACAAAAACAAATAAGTTCAGAAAACTTAAACCACACAAAAGCATAAGTCCTGCTCTAGTTATGATAGCATTCATCAGTAAATGTTGTCTCAACTCCTCCTCAATCTGAGTTGTCCTCTGTATCCTCCTTCTTCTTGGATCTTATAGTCTTGATTCTTTTTGCCCGATGAGGAGGCCATCCCTGCATCAAACATAATTCACAAAACTAAAAGATACATTGTTAAGCATTAGTAAACCACAATGAAGAAATCAGCCCCTTCAATGATGCTCTCTCCCAACCCCAAACTTAGATGGAAAACTAGTGAGAACGTGAGTGGAAGGGAGATTTTCTCAAGAGGGAAGAGGGAAAAGATGTGGAGAACCTTGGAAAAGGTATGTAGGAGTGTGTGTGCAGAGAAGAGCCTGAAAATAGAAGCTTATGTGCAGCTTAGGGTATAAAAATACCCTAATGGGCTCGGGTTCCGCTAAGGGGAACTAAAGCCCATCTGCGAGAGTACCGCTCAGCGGTAAGTTGCCGCTCAGCGGCACTTTCGTGATGTGATCTTCTCCTTCTTTTCTTAACCTACGTGCCTCCTAGACATGCCCCTCACTGGTTCCCTGCAATTCAATGTTTAAAAATACTTATGCAAACCCTAACTAAAATAAAACAAACAAAAACAATCAATCAACTGGGTTGCCTCCCAGGTAGCGCTTGTTTAACGTCACGAGCCTGACCCAAAATCCACCAACACCCATCAGTAGGTGTTTTAAACTTACCAACACCTATCAGTAGGTGTTACAGACTTACCAGCACCCATCAGTAGGTGCAAAATTTTCTCACCAACACCCATCAGTAGGTGTTACAAACTTAGTATCCTTCAGTAGATACTTAACCACCTAACATCCTTCAGTAGATGCTGTATCCAACAAAATATTTACAAAATAATGTCCACAAATTAAAAGTTACAAAACCAAATCAAAAGTTTTTAAATCCACTGGGTTGCCTCCCAGCAAGCGCTCTTTTAACGTCATTAGCTTGACCCAGTAAAGCTCAAGTTCCTTCTTCTTTTTCTTCTTTCTACTGAACTTCTTCAGAAATTTGATCAAACCAGGAACCTGTTGCAGTGTCTCAATCATAGGAACTTTAATCTCCAATTTCTTGAAGATTTCCATAAAGCACTTAAATTTCTTTTCCTTCCTATGATTCTTCTTTAGATGAGGATGGGATTTTTCATATGATTCCTTCTTCTTTTCTCTCATCTTCTTTTTCTTATGCTTCCTCTCCCCAAATTTTCTCTTTTTCTTTTCTCTTATTTTTTTCTTCCCTTTTCTTTTTCTTTTCAACTTCTTTATTTTCACACAAATTTTCTTTCTCTCTTCTCTCTCAACCACTTCTTTCTCTTTTTCTTCATCTTTATTTCTCTCACTCAATTCTTCTTTTTCTTTTCTCTCTATCTTTTCCTCATCGCCCCCTATTTTTTTCTCATTAAGAATCTTGTCACTTTCAGTGATAATGGCTTGCCCTTCCTCCTTAGGGTTAACTTCAGTATTAACCTCATCATTCAATCTCTGACTAATGGAATGAAGCTGCATCTCCATCCTTTTACATGATTCTTCAATGCTTTTCTGAGTAGCGTTAGAATTTTTCAAAAATTGTTGAAGGGTGTCATCCAAACTTCCTGATAGAAAGGTTTGTTGCTGTTGCTTGTTAAATTGCCCAGTTTGTCCAGCTTGCCCACTTTGTTCCTGACCAATACTTGGGTGTGGTTTCCACCCTTGATTGTAGATCCCTTGACGGTACTGATTGGTCATGTAGTTTACATCCTCTACGGCTTCAACTGGAAAGGCACATTGACCATTGATATGGTCACCTCCACACAATTCGCACAACTGGGATTGTACCTGTGCAACAGTCTTTAACTCTTGTGGCAATTGTTCAAGTATCTTTGAGAGATTCTCCAATTGTTGAGTTATTAACTTGTTTTGAGCTATCAAGGCATCATTGGATTGCAACTGTAGAACTCCTTTTTGTTGAATAGGAGCTCCTCTTTCACTGTTCCACTTATTGTTATTAGTAGTCATGTTTTCAATTATTTCTGTGGCTTCCTCTGGAGTCTTCCATTTGATATTGCCTCCAGCTGAGGCGTTAAGCATCATCATGGTTTGTGAACCAAGACCTCCAAGGAAGATTAGGACTACTTCTCCTTCGTTAAATCCATGCGTGGGAGTCTTTCGTAATAGGCTTTTATACCTGTCCCATGCATGCCCCAGTGATTCTTCCATGCCTTGTCTAAATGAAGAGATCTCTTGCTTCCCTTTGTTGATTTTAAAGCTTTGTTGCTGCCATTGTTGTTGTGGTTGGTTCTCAAACTGTCCGGCAGCTTGCCAAAATTGGCTTTGATCCATGCTTGAGTCATGTTCCCACCAGTGGTTGAGATTACTTTGGTAGAATTGAGTGCCTATTAAATTCTTGTTCGAATTGCATCCTGCAAACATTAGGCACAAAACTCTAGAAAATATTTGTTAGCACAAAAAGATATAGGAGAAGATATATATTCAGAAGATAAAAGATTCAGAAGATAAAATAAAATAAGATAAAATAAAATAAAATCAAATCAAATCTAATCTAATCTAAGCAAATAAAATAAAATAAAATCTAATCTAATCAAATAAGATAAAATCAAATCAAATCAAATCTAATCTAATCAAATAAAATCAAATCAAATCAAATCTAATCAAATCAAATAAGATAAAATAAAATAAAAACAGAATTTCAAAATTAAAGTCAAAGATAATCAATAATCACACAAATTAACCAGTTAAACCAGAGTCCCAGGCAACGGCGCCAAAAACTTGATGGACAAATTTATGATCACCAAAATATGATGTCACAAACTTGTTTCACAATCGGCAAGTATGACCGAATCGTTCAAGTAATAAACTTGGTAAGACCAAGTATCGTTCTCCCAAAGGACTTACGGCCTAGTTTAGTTGTGTGGTTTGTTGATTAGCTAAGACTTAAGAACGAAATATTTGGAGTTTAATATGCAAGACAGAAAATAAACATGTATGCATGAGTTTTTGATCAATGGCAAAAGCAAAAGATAAACACTTTCAATGAAATATATGAATGAATATGTTGTTGGGGGTCAATTTCATCTTATCCACTCTCATATATTTTAGGAATTCAACATTCAAATCATCATTGTTAATGCCACTCTCTAAAGTACCTTTCTAGAAGGCTTCTCCCTAATCACGAGTTCATACAATTCCTAGCATTCCTAATGATCAGTTCATAAGTTCAGGAGCTTAACGACAACCAACATAATATTGGGAGAAATTCCCCGGATCTAGACTTCCCCGTACGTTCCCGTATCGACAAAACCAATAATCATGCATCGAATGAGTTAAACAATGCAAGCATTAAGCAAAGAGGAAAAACCCTAACTAATGATGAAAGAAAGCATAAGTCTTAATTAAAAGATGTAAAAACAGATTCCATATATGAGAGCTTCAAAAGATTACATTGATTCCCCAACAAACATACAAGGTTTAGTTCACCATATTCATGGTGAACCTAGATGAACAATAATGAAAGAATGAAAGAATAAACCCTAAAAAGGTGAAGAGGTAGCCTGAGCATCCAAGATCCTCCTTCAAAGGGGTGGAAGAGAGAGTGTTTGCATCGTTTCTGCCAAAGATACAAACCCTAGGACGTCCTAAAGCTTATATACTATTCTAAAATTACGAAAAATCTAGGCCCAAGCCCATAAGTGTGCCGCTCAGCGGTAAAGTACCGCTCAGCGGTGAGGGCGCGTCTCGTTTCTTCCCCTCAGCGGCCATTTTGCCCCTCAGCGGACCTCCCGTGACCTCCTGAGTGCCGCTCAGCGGTGACTTCGGCTTCTCCTTTTGCACTCTTTGATTTCTTTTCTGATTCCATCTCTCTCCTTCTTCACTTCTTTCACTAAATTCACCTTAAAACCTGCACAAAAACACTGAAATCAAGCATAAACCTGTCCAGCTCTCTTATTTTTGAAAATATGGATAAAAGCATGATTTCAAGCTAGTTTCTAAGTATAAAGGTTGCTTTTAGTATCAATTTTAAGCATGAAAATAACAGTTTTTCAACTGTTATCAAACAACACTATGACATGAACTGGAAAATAAAAAATCTACATACAAATTTAGAAACAAATCCAACAGATCCAGGCCGGTAGAGCTTGCACTGAATTATGTTCTCAATTGTTCCAGCAGTGTCACCTATCTTAAAACTACCAGCTTGAATTCCTCCGACAGTGGCTGGACCAATAAGAACCTAGCACAACATCATCACTAAAATTAGTATTTTTCAACCTATTGTATTTAGCTATGAAGTTTTCTTATGTAATTTGATTTCCATTTCTTCTCTCACCTTATTGTTTGCCCGAGCATACGCTATCAATTGCTTAGTGTCTGACTCAGGGACGCCTTCAGCAATAATAGCAATAACTCTAATTGTCGGCTGTTTTAAAGCAGACATGGATGATGCAGCCGCACTGCAAGTATATCAAACTATTATCGTGATACCATGCAATAAGATAGTCTTGGACTCAAAAAGAACAGCCATGAATACCAACCTTCTAAATGATGCAAAATTGATGAACACATCAGCAATAGCGTGTGCAGCATACTGAAAAATAAGTCAAACATAAACTTAGTGAAAGGAGAATTTCCTTTCATTTTGGTATTCCGTCCAAGCAGTAAAGAGACCACAAAAATGAAGGGAGGAAAGGAAAACTCTTAACTATGTTTGGTTCACCAAGTCCAAATTTTAAGCCAAAAAGAGACAATTTGTGAATCATGAAACACATACTCAACATGAACCGGGATTGCAATTTCCTCCTGACCAAAAAAGAGTTTTTGATGACTTGTAAGAATTAAATGAATTTTATCATTCTATGGTTTTACCTATAACCAAGAATTAATACTATCACCATAGGTCACGACTTGGACTACAAATTCTGGCATATAGTTCAGGGTCTATGCTTTTAGCAAACACAAAATAACTAGCCAAACATGTACAACATTTTGTACTCTCACTGCACTATCTAACCTTTAAAGTAGACCACATCATGAGAAGATACATGAAAAGTTAAATGAAACGTTATGATTATAAACTTATGATTGCCACTTATTCTTCAATTGATTCTAAGCAAATCATTCTGACAATTTTAGAAGGTCACAGAGATCTAAATATATCATTGTGTAAACTATAAAAGAATCTTCCAGCATTAAATCCATTACATCAACTCTTCTTTTACATAACCTAGTCTAGTGTGGTACAATGCTATGTCAATCTTTAAAGATTTTAAAAGGACATTTTAAAATATAATAAATAATAAAACAAAAGATAAACAAATTCAAATACAACAAGTACATAATAATATTACCTTCACGCTATCAAATTTGACATTCATCACCCAGTTCAATATTATCTTCCATTGAAATTACATTTTAAATTTCTAAACTGAGGTAAACATACCTTGAAACAGGGATTATATCAATTGTACTTTAAATTATATTATACTAGCCTATCACACTGTAAGAGACTTATTTCACTTTCAAACCAATCAATCATTTCGCATGGTTACTCAAGTTTAGTTTGTGTATAATTATTTTATACTTAACAGACCAACATAGTAATGGTGATGTTCATTGTAATCAATCATGCACAATTACGTTCTCTTATACTTCTAACTATATTCACAATCCCTACAGGAAGGTATACAACATTTATCCACACAAATCCTAACAATTAAAATCTCCCCAACACCAAACTCAACCAGTACAGATCACAATATCTATCAATATTACCCAATAAAATGCCAAATTTAAGCTAATCGGTTAACTTAACAATAAGCCATCTTCAAACATCATGCACCCAATACAAAGCACAAATTATCATACCTCTATATATTCATTCAATGCTTTAATCACATTTATCAGCCAGATGAGAGAGACAACTCAATACATCAAATATACTTAGAATACAGGACAATCAAATTTGTCAAGAAGGGAACCTAACCAAACAAACATCCCAAATTACACATTCAACCAGACTTTTCAAATTAGTCAGATAGCTCCACAAACCTTCTCAGTGCTCTCACTTACTACCGATCTCGCTCGTCACAGATTGAGCATTTAGTGTTCTCCCTACCGCAACACTCCCTCTCACAACCTTGCCCCTGTAGCCTACGGTTTACGAAAATGAAGCAAAAATAAATGGAAAAATGCACAAAGGAGGACAAAAGAAGAAACGAAGAAGAAGCATACACCCACGAAAAAGAAGCGTTCTTTATCAGCCCCAACCCTAGCACAGCACCGAGCTCTTTGAGAAGAAGCGTTATCTATCAGTCCCAACCCTAGCCTAGCACGGACAGTCCCCAACCCTAACACAGCACGAACACTTCCTCTTCGTTCTTCTCGCGTTCTGTCAGCCCCACAGCAGGAACACTTCCTCTTCGAAAATGAAATGCTCTAAAAGTGAGATTAAGGACACCAAAGTGAATCAAGTACAGCAAAGTGAAATCAGACTTTACTGAATAAAAGCGTTTCAGTTAGCAAGTAAAAGACAAATTCACCCTTCATCACACAGAATGTGGATCCACCGCCATGTCAAATGAAATCTTTTATCGCGTCAAAGTACAATAATTCTATTTGAAAAGATGTAAAACACTTTGAAAAAAAAAAACTGAAATTTTGAAACAGAAAATATAAAACAACCTAGTTAAAACGAAAATCGAAGGCTGTTGGTAGGCTGAAGTCGCAGCCCTCGTTACCACCACCGCATCTTGTTCTCCTTTCCATGTCCATGAGGCTTCGTGTTTTCAACCTTGTCTTCAAAACCATTCACAAACCCAACCTAAGACCCTTTTCACAGCCATTTGCATCCACTACACTCGCTCACTCCACCCCACCTTCTTTCTCCGACACCACCCCTTCCACGCCCCTTTCACACCCAACCACCCTCCAAGTCCTTCAAACCCTCCAATGTCTCCACCACCACCCCTCTCTCGCCCTCTCCTTCCTCAACCACCTCCACCGCACCGGCTTCCCGCACACCCTCTCAACCTACGCCGCCATCACCAAAATGTTCGCTTTCTGGAACCTTCCCAGAAAACTAGACTCCCTCTTTCTCCACCTCATTACCCTCTCAAAACACCACCATCTTCCCTTTCACCTCCTTCAACTCTTCGAAATACTCTTCCAGGACTTCGACCACCATAACCATTACTTGCTCAGAGCTTTTGGTGGCTTTGTCAAAACCTGTGTCAGTCTCAACATGTTTGATGAGGCTATTGATTTCTTGTTCCAAACTCGGCGCCGCGGAATTGTCCCTGATGTTCTCACTTGCAACTTCCTCTTCAACAGGTTGGTGGAACAGGGCGAGGTCGATAAAGCACTGGCCATTTTTGAGCAACTCAAGAGGTTTGGTTTCAGACCCAATTGTTATTCCTATGCAATTTTCATCAAGGCGTTATGTAAAAAGGGTGACTTGAGTCAACCTCTCCGTGTTTTTGAGGAAATGGAGAGAGTCGGGATCACCCCACATTCGTATTGCTATGCTGCTTACATTGAAGGGTGTTGTAATAACCATAGCTCTGCTCTTGGGTATAAGGTGCTGCAGAGATTTAGAAAGATTAACCTCCCTTTGGAGGATTATGTATACACTGCGGTTATTCGCGGGTTTTGTAATGAGATGAAGTTGGATGAGGCTCAGAGTGTGTTTGATGACATGGAGAGACAAGGGTTGGTTCCTGATGTGTTTGCTTATTCCGCGTTGATTCAAGGGTATTGTAAGGGTAATAATCCGAGCAAGGCTTTGGTTTTGCATGATAAGATGATTTCGAGGGGTGTGAAGACAAATTGTTTTATTGTTAGTTACATTCTGAATTGTTTGGAAAAGACGGGCAAGACTTTGGAGGTGGTGGTAGATCAGTTTAAGAAACTAAAGGAGTCCGGGATGTTTCTTGATGGAGTTGTCTACAACATTGTTTTTGATGCTTTGTTTAAGTTGGGGAAGGTGGAGGATGCGATATCTCTATCGGAAGACATGAAGAGAAGGGGTGTGGCTTTAGATCTTAAGCACTACACAACGTTTATCAAGGGATACTGCCTTCAGGGTGATTTCGTTAGTGGGTTTAGGGTGTTTAAGGAAATGATTGATGAAGGTTTCAAACCTGATATTATAACATATAATGTACTTGTGACTGGGTTGGTTAGAAACGGCCATGTTTATGAGGCATTAAAGTTTTTGCAGAGTGAAGGCGTGAAGCCAAACTCTACTACACATAAGTTAATCATTGAAAATTTGTGTTCAGTGGGAAAGGTTTTGGAAGCCGAGACGTATTTTAACAGTCTACAAGATAAGAGTTTTGGAATCTATTCTGCTATGTTTAATGGCTATTGTGAAGCGAACTTTGTAAAGGAATCCTATAAAATTTTCCTTGAGCTGTCAAACCAAGGAGATATGCCTAACAATGCCTCCTGTTTTAAGCTAATGGCTAAACTCTTTATGAAAGGTGACACTAAGAAAGCTCTTATGTTGATGAGGAGAATGTTGTTGTCAAATGCTAAACCTAACATAATAATTTATTCACAAGTTATAGCTTTACTGTGCAAGACTGGGGATATGAATACGGCTTGCTCTTTATTTTATTTTTTTTTAAATGAAGGACTCATCCCTGATGTTATAATTTACACAATTATGATACAGAGTTATTGTAGGATGAACTATTTGGAAGAGGCCCATGACCTCTTGCAGGATATGAAGAGGAGAGGAATCAAACCTGATCTCATTACCTACACAGTTTTACTTGATGGAAACTTTAAAGCAAATTTAAAAAGTTCTGTCTCTCATCATGGAGAAGGAAATAAGACATCATTGAAAGTTTTTTCCATCATGAGAGATATAGATCAAATGGAAATAAATCCGGATGTTGTTTTTTACACTGTGTTGATTGCTAGATTCATGAACACAAAGGACTTTGAAAAAGCATTAAGCCTATTTGGTGAAATGGTTGACAGGGGACTAGAACCAGATAATATAACATGCGCTGTTCTGGGCTTAAATAGTACATCTCGCAGGAAAAAAGCCATTGACCAGCTTTATAAAATGGGAATGACAGCAGCAGCGTGTCATCTCAGCTCTAAAACGTGGTAGAAGGGTGCATTTTCATTAGAAGTTTGTCAGTTAGACGGTTTGCACTTATTTATTCTGATTTCTACAGTTTATCTAGTCAAAACCTAAAGGTAAAGCAAAATCACATATGCTATTTGTAATGACCGCACGTTCTCAGTGGGGGGGCAGCAGTCATCATGCTTGGAAGCACCAGCCGCCCCAATATCAGAAGTGGGCTTTTATTTTATTTGCAAATGGGGAGCAGCACTCAGAGGTCCCTTTCTTTCATTCTGCACCGTCCAAGAGCACCATTTCTTCCTTCTTAAAGGTAAAAGCCATGGATTCAAAGGGATTTGGGGATTCTGAAATTCTGGAGGAGTGAGAGGCTTGCTGCAAATCTGGGAGAAGAGAAGGAGAGCTGGGCACTGTAGCAGAGAACTGGAACGGCAGAGGAAGAACTCAGAGATTGATTCAAGGTTTCCAAGGAAGTCTTCAAGAGGTAAGGGGAGCTAGATTACTTTCTTCAGATGTATTAGGCGTTAGGTGTATGGTTCGAATTATGCATGGTTTGTTTGTTTGGAAATTGTATTGTGCTGTTTGAAATTGACTTGGGTGAGTGTGGATTGCTGTAATTGATCAATGAGAAGTGATTTATGTATGAAATCTTGTATGTTTTGGATTGGAAGAAAATTTAGGATTTTGTAGTCCGTTAAGTCATTTTGAGAGGAAGTGAGGTAGTGATTTTGGGCATTTGGGGTTTAGAGTGTAATTGGACTATTGGAACAGTTTTAACTACTGGATTATGACTTGTTTGAGTCACTAAATTGATCAAAATAGGTGCAAAATAGTAGAATTGGATTTGGGTACCTAAGTTATGAAAATTGGTATTTTAGGGTTGAATTTGAGTATGAATCACTTTAGAATGGAGTTAGGAATGTTTATAATCAATTAGGTAAGTCCAATCAAGTATAAAACAAGAATTAAGGGTGCTAGAAGTTGATAAAAATGGTTCGAAATGGTAAGGGGAAGCTCTGGCCTCATTCTGCAGAATTCTGCAGAATTCTGCACAGCGACGAAAACTGACCGTTCGTCCATGTCTGATTTGGACGATCGGTCATGTACTGACTGAACTGGCCGTTCGGTCAGATGTTGCAATAGTGTTAAGACACTTAACGTTCGTCCTACAGAGCGCTCGTTTATTCGTTACGAAACGATCGGTAATGTCATGAGCTGAGTAGTGTTCGTTCAAAAAGTGTTAATCTCAGGCTGCAATCTTAGCGTTCGTCCAAATGGTATAGCGTTCGGCAGTAGAGCTATCGTCAGAAAACGTTCGTCCAGATTGTTCAGATGACGTTCGTCCAAATGGTTTAGATGACGTTCGTCCAGATTGTTTAGATGACGTTCGTCCAAATGGTTTAGATGACGTTCGTCCAAATGTTTTAGATTACGTTCGTCCAGATTGTTTAGATGACGTTCGTCCGAATAGTGTTCGTTCTGGTATTCGGAAATGACGCTCGTCCAAATAGTGTTCGGCCTAGTGTTCGGAATTGACGTTCGTCCCAATAGTGTTCGGCCTGTTAGCGTTCGACCTAAGTATCAATCTCAGCGTTCGGCCTTATGGTGTGATCGGTTAAATAGCGTTCGGCCTGTTGGTAATAGCGTTCGTCCTAAGTATCAGTATCAGCGTTCGGCCTAAAAGTGTGTTCGATGAAATAGCGTTCGGCCTGTTGGTAAATAGCGTTCGTTCAATACCGTTCGGCAGATAACGTTCGTTCAAATAGTATTATGAAAATACTGGGTTTTAAGTTCATTTCTCTTGAATTGAATTATGTGCAAAATGATTGGAAAATATATACTGTGATGGGATTTATGTGAATGTATGAAATACGTTGGACTTAATGTGATATTACGGAGGTATCTGGTTATTCATGACTTGGGATAAGGTTTAAAGTAACAGTATAATTCATGGACGTAATTCCATGATCCTCAAGGAGAGGATACACGGTGGTGTTTTGGGGTTGTATAGAATGATTACATGATAGCTCAGTTTTGGGGGTCATCCTGAAACTCCAATGGTCTTTCTTCTCATGTAAAGATGATTGAACATGTGGTGAGGAGTAGCAGGAGGTCCTAGTCTTGGATGCTTCCATATGATCCAAGGTGAGTGATAACAGATTAACCTCGTGATTGTGGCCGGGCGGGAGTGCCCAAAGTTTCACCAGGCGGTAGTGCCAGGGCGGGAGTGCCCAAAGTTCCACCAGGCGGTAGTGCCAAAGTTTCATAAGGCAGTAGTGCCAGGGCGGGAGTGCCCAAATTTCATAAAGCCACCACGAGTGCAAGACCCGCCATAGCTCGGTAATCATTCTAGTCTGGACGAGTCGGTTTATAAAGGAACAAGTCGAGGTATAAAGTAACAAGTCTTGTGATGTCAGTTTACCATGTTTGGATGAATGTTTACATGTCATGGGAGTGTATGAAATATGGATCAATGAGTACGCTTTAACTGTTTTTTTATATGAATCTATGAATTATTGCATGAATTAACTGTGCTGTATGTATAACATGCTTTTTATATCTAGCTCACCCTTGCATTGTTTGTGTTGTGTGCTGTTTGGGTATGTTTCTTGGCGATGATCATCCACTTGGATGGGAGCAGATGACGGGGAGGATACTTTGGAAGCAGCTTTTGATGAAGATGGCAGTGCTGCAGCTTAGATTAGCTAGTATTATTTCGTAATTCTTAATGCTTGGAAGAACTCGTGTGTGTTTTAAGTTTTAAATTCTCCGTGATTTTCATGGAGAAATTATAATACTCTTGTTGTGAATTTCGCACTATTCTGAGGATGACTGTAATCCTTAAATTACTCTTGACTGCTTTCCTATATTATGCATGATGATGTCTTTATTATATATGCATGATGTATATAATTGGGACGTTACACTATTGGCTTATTTGCTAAGACGTATGACTGAAACATGGTCTTTTAATTACTCAACTGACGGATTGTGTTTCTTTCTACAGGTTGAAAAGAGAAGGACTGTGCTGAAATTAGCTATTGGTTACCAGGTCATTGCAGATATGTTTGGATATGCTTTATACAAAATTAAAATGATACTAATTACGAAAGTATAAGGAGTGTAGTTAAGCAGTGTTTAAGACAGTTTTTCTTGTTTCTACTTGTTTAGCTTAATATATAACATGCATATTGTGTTTTAAATGGATTAAATTTGAGTTTGTTGCAATTTATATTTGAATTGAGGTCTTTCTTCTATATCTAATGAGGTATTTGTTCTTCATTGTATAGAAACATAACTGTCCTCTGTTATGAAAATCATCCCTATCCTTAATGAAATATAGATTTGTTGAATCTGATTTTATTGCTCATGATCAAAGTTTGTTTTTTAGTAAAAGTAACAAATTGCAGTTTAGTGAATATGCTGAAGAAAGTAAACCTTGACAAACCAACAATCCACTCCATCCACTTCCTCTCCACCATTACTTTCCACCCTCTATTTCCACCTCAAACCCTAACCCTTAAATCCAACAAGAACATCAAGTAAGTAGGCTAGGGTTAGCAACACCTAACTCACTTACGTACGCTCTTCAAAAGTGACCTCAGTCTTAGTTTCTTATAAAACTTCTCTTTGTTGAGAACGAGCTTGTATGCGGACTACATATTGGAAAGCTTGAGACGGTAGTCGTTGATGAACGATTCACGTCAAGGATTTTAAATGGTGAAACAATTGATGATATTTGCGTAGTTAGGGTTTGGCGCTAGTGATGTGGAAGATTTGGGATCGAAATCCATGACAATCGATTTTGGGGTTGTAGAAGGTGTTGTCGTAGCAGTGACAGTGCCAGTGCTGCAACTTCAAGTGCCTCCCTTATGCTCAGAACAAGGAATAAAAAGTAATGTGTCACCTACATTACGTCATTTTTATTTTATTTAAAATATTTACCAGTGCAACATGCCATGTGACATCCCAAAAATACAGTATCAAACCATAAAATTAGAAAATCACATTTAATAATAATTCAGTACAGTTTTCCAACTAAAATAAAACCAAATGAACTCTCAAGGACGAACGTCCTTGAGTACAGTCATACAACAATAAGGAACGAACGCGTAAAGCCGCACGTCCATACCAGAGTTACAAATTACAACCGAACGTAAAATTAAAACCTGACCGAACGGTTCACACAGGAAAACACCGAACGGTCATACATAATAGAATTAAAGGATTGGCCGAACGTGTAAGGACCTCATTTTTTAAGTGGTAGGGACACCCACTCTTTGCATTATTGGGAGTGTATTATTGGAGTGCAATTATAGGAATGGGAGAATGAGGGGGGAATGGTCTCAGTGGGGGCATCTGCTCTCTGATGCCATGGCCATGTACTTCTTCTTCATTCACGGTTGCAGCTGCTGGTGTGCTGGACTTCTCTTCTTTGCTTCCAAACTATAATTTCTTGTCAAGGCCGTGAAGCTTTCTTCACGCTGCTGCTGGATGCTTTCGGAAGTCCTCTCCTTTATTCCAAAACTTAGTGCTTTGGTGTATGCTTGCCACAAGGGGAGAGCAACCCAGAGGAAGGAAATTCTTTCTTTCCTTTTTCAATCGTCCAAGAGCACCCAAGGGAAGCAGTACCAATTTTAGAAGAGCTGAGAGGAGGATCTGGGTTGAGCATCTTGTGAGGGTGGAGTTCTTGCAACAAGATCTGGGAGAGGAAGTGGAGAGCTGTTGAAGTTGCTAGGAGATCTTGATCTGCACGTCTGAGAGGAGATAGATCCCAAAACTTACAAGGAAGTCTTCAAGATGTAAGGGGAGCTTGATTTATTTCCTTAATTTTTGAGATATTAGGTGTTTGCTGCAAATCTGGGTAAAATCTGGGAAGAAGGGGTTGAATTTGGGGTTTCTGGAAATCTGACGCGGTTCTGCAAAATTCTGCAGAATGCGCGTTCGTCCAATTTTGGTGAGTCAAAATTGGACGTTCGTCCAAACAGGGCTCGACAAAATTGGACGTTCGTCAGAACGTTCGTCCAATTCTGGTGAAATTGGACGTTCGTCCAAATTGCTCGGTGAGCGTTCGGTTCTAAACGAACTTTCGCGTTCGTTCGTCATAATATATGGGACGCTCGTTCAAATTGTATTTAAACAGTGAATTAATGAGCGTTCTTCCTAAACTTAGTATTTTCGTGGGACGTTCTTGAACGTTCGGCCTTGGTCTCTAGACGAACGTCCATAGGTTGTAAAGAGCGTTCGGTCGTACTGCGGATTAACGGACGTTCACTTTTGATGATATTTATTGTAAGTTAGCGATCGTTCATAGCGAACGTTCGGCTCAGATGACGTTTGTATTCGGATAGTACTCGCCATAGACAGCGTTCGTTCTTTAAGGATGTTTGATCCTTAAGCGCTCGTCCAAACAGTGATGAATTCAGTATGCTATCCAATGGTTTAGCGTTCGGCCTAGGAAATTGATCTTAGCGTTCGGCCTCGGAAATTGATGTTAGCGTTCGGCTCAGTAGTGTTGAATCCAACTTTGTGCTCGTTCTTGAGCGTTCGGACTTAGTATGGTTGTGATGTGAGCGTTCGGCTTGGTTTAATTGTGCATTCGGCCTTGGTGTGGTTGTAATGTGAGCGTTCGGAATTGGTGTGGTTGTGATGTGAGCGTTCGTCCTTGGTATGGTCGTGAGTGAGCGTTCAGCTTATGATTGGTTCTTAACGTTCGGTTTGGTGATTAGCAAATAACGTTCGTCCATGAATGTTCGTTTAACAGCGATCGTTCATTAACGTTGGTGATTTGAAAATAGTGTTTGATGAATAGTTCTCGTCCAAATAGCGTTCGGCGAATATGTATGAATCCGTAATTCCTCCGGTGGTATTTTAAAACAATTATTGAGAATTGTTGGTTATTTTCCTTGATCTAATATTGATTAATTTATATATATTATTAAGAATATGTATGAATTCGTGATTGAGCACGTTTATTCTGGTGGAGGTGGTACATACACTATGTTATTTACTTGTAACTTCGTCTGTCTTTTTTAGCATTTTTGCTAGTCTTGCGTGAGACGGAGATTCGAGTGTCACCTTCTTCTGCGCGAGGAGGTGAATGTCTCACCCAATGACTTCGGCTCGTGTTGAGTATAGTGCATCGTTACGCGTAGTATCGATGTTTTTACTCGTTAGTCCTTGAGGAGTCGGGGAGATAGGTCTGAAGTCGCGATGAAAGACGGCTCGGGTCGCCTGTTATTGAGAGCAGGTTATGACGACGAATTACAAGTAAACGACATCAGTTTATGAAAGACTAGTCTGCAGCGTCATGTGAGTCGATTTATCGTGGAAATTGTTATAGTAGGTGTATTGGGTTTATGATGTGATACTTCTGGTTATTCATCTTGCATGTTGTGGCTGTGGTTTCCAACCGTGATGATCGTATTGGTACGGGAGAGATGGTAGTGCAGATAAAGCTAGATTTGGAATAATTCTTCGAGAGAGATGGGAAGTAAAACTTGTTGGGTCTATAGGTAGTAGCGTGCGTTATTATTAGTGACGTTCGGTCTTGATATTATTTACTTTCAGATAGCAAGCGTTATTAGGTAACTGTTGATCTTGATGATAGTTGTTCTCAGGTAGCTAGTGTCCGATCTTAATTTGGTAACCTGAGGTTTAGTTTGATTACGTTAGGTCAGTACTGAGGTGTTCAGTAGAGTACTCTAGGTGTGACATCCCAAAAATACAGCATACACCATAAAATCAGAAAATCACATTTAATAATATTTCAGTACAGTTTTCCAACTAAAACAAAACAACGCTGAAGGACGAACGTCCTTGAGTACAGTCTTACAACAATAACAAAACAGACGTGCAAAGTCGCACGTCTTCAGAGTTACAAATGAAAAAGCCGAACGTACACGAAACTTGACCGAACGGTTTACACGACACAAATACCGGACGGTTTATCAGAATAAAATAACAAGACAAGATGGTCGAACGATCACTCTAATACAGGTTACATAACTGGCCGAGCGCCTCACTGCTCGGTCTTCACTTCGACATCAACCAGGTTCTCTTCATTCAGCGCCTCTTCCAAACGCTCGTCTCCCTCTGCTCACATCCACACGGATGATCATTGCAATGACAAGACGGACGTACAAGGACAATAGACAACACAAGGAAACGAAAGGGTAAGCTTACTTAATTTAACTCATGCATCAGTCATACAATTCATTACATAATTCATCACATATCAAGGCATTATAACGCATGTACAAAATAAGACTCGACACGACTGACTGTCCAGACTGTATGAATTCTGCGTAGTTACAGGCGTTCATGCACCCGGGTGGTGTGGTAACTGGCATTCTCATCAGCTGCCACCCGAGGTTAGTACGTCCGTCCAAAGTACCTCTAAGGACGACGACCTCCTGCCATTCCCACGCATGACGTGCGCCTCTACTTGAGGACGATCACTCACGGAATATCAGGATTGAACAGCC
The DNA here is from genome assembly GCA_034642375.1 of Vigna nakashimae. Classification (NCBI taxonomy): domain Eukaryota; kingdom Viridiplantae; phylum Streptophyta; class Magnoliopsida; order Fabales; family Fabaceae; genus Vigna; species Vigna nakashimae. Next base: position 16,531,860 of record CM067760.1, on the reverse strand, counting down.
AGCATTAACTTCCCACAGTCATACTTTACGAATTTCAACTTTCATCTGAGTCGTTCCTACCTGGAACCCTCGTTCAATAATCATAGTTTCATTTTCATCTCGTATACTGTGCATCATTCATTACTCATCAATTCATATCCATTTTCACCATTTATAAGGAAACCATCAAAAACGAACGTTCTGTCCCGAATAAGACTAAGGACGAACGCTGTGAGCAAGACCAAAAGACGTTCGTTCGAATAAGAGCACGAACGACAGAATTTCCATGACGTACACTGTTCATTGGACGAACGTTATTTACCTGAAAAATTCAATTGAATGAACGGACGCTCGTTAAGAATCAGAAAACGAACGTGGTAAATCTGAAGTTGGACGTACGATTTTTCAATAAAACCGAACACCATTTTGAGCGAGCGCTCAGTGTAAGACCGAGCCTCATTTTTAGGACGAACGCTCCTTTCAAAACCGAGCACCATTAGGACGAGCGTTCAGTATAAACCGAACAGCCTTTAGGACGAACGCTCAATCAAAACCGAGACCATTAGGACGAGCGTTCAGTATAAACCGAACACTCTCAAGGACGAACGCTAAGTTCAGAACCAAGTACTATTTGGACGAACGCTCAGTTTGAGACCGAGAGCCAACTAGAATGAACTCTCAGATCAAAACCGAGCGCCATTTGGGACGAACGCTCAGTTCAAAACCGAGCGCCAATTTGGACGAACGCTCAGTGTGAGACCGAGCGCTATTAGAGGGAGCGTTCAGTATAAGACTGAACACCAATTTGGACGAACGTTCAGTATAAGACTAGGACGAACGTTCAGTATAAGACTAGGACGAACGTTCAATATAAGATTAGGACGAACGTTCAATATAAGTTTAGGAGGAACGTTCAATATGAGATTAGGACGAACGTTCAATTTAACATATGGACGAACGTTCTAGCATAGTTTTAGATAAGAGGACGCTCGTCCAAAACAAGATAAAAACCGAACGGTCAATGACCGTTCAGTACGGATGTGCATTTTCATAGGGAAAATTCTTACAAAAATCCATTTTTCAGTTCATTTCTCATTATACAAGTTCATAAATTCCTTTCGTTCATGTCATGGTACAATTTACAATCTTCATATAATCCATATCATCCAAATCTCATATATTTCATACAACATACGTAAACTTAGTCATATATCATTTTTCACTCAGTAAATAACGAACGTTCATGCAACTCAAATCACACCATCATCATGCATTATATTCACACAGTAATTAACGAACGTTCAAACGAAGCACACAACATGAATTAAATCAAATAAGCTTCCCTTACCTGGAAATGACCGAACGTCCACTGACGCACCACACTCTTCTCCACTACGCTTCCCTTTCCCACGCTCGTTAACCAAACTACAATGGACGAGCCCCAACCAAAATCAGATCTAATAAATTCTAAGAAGGGTAACGTACGTACACAAAATTGGTTTCGTATACCAGTAAGACGAACGACCGAGAGGGAGAACGAACTTACCAGTTCAGTTTCTCCAGACGAACGTTTCCTCTGGAATCCTTGACGCCGAGCGTCCTTCAACGGTGCAGGAATGCTATACGGAGCAGGATAACGGTGGTTCTTAGAGAGAAGGTGCAGCGAACGTAGAGAGAAGCAAGAGAGAATTCAGAAACGAAAATGGTGGAGCGTGTGGAGGGTGGAAGATTTATCAGATCGTTTTCCACCTCGCCAGCGCGCGTTAAAACTGCCAGCGCGCGTTCCCACTGCCAACGCGCGTTCACACTGCCAGCGTGCGTTCCCACTGCCAGCGTGCGTTCCCATTGCCAGCATGCGTCGCTGAGGTGGCGCGCTCGAGGCTCGCCACGTCATCATTTTTTTTTTCTTTTTTTTGAAACCTCACATTCCCCCCAACTACAAAAATTTTCGTCCTCGAAAATTAAGACGTACTCTCAAACAGATGGGGATACAAATCCTTCATGGCATCTTCCACTTCCCATGTAGAGTCGCCCGTCTTTTCATCCCAGACGACCTTCACCAATCTGACTGCTTTCCTCTTGTAGTATTTGGTGTTGCTATCTTCAATGCGTACCGGCTGCATCTCCAACGTACGATCTTGACGAAGACGAATATCTTCTAACTCTAATATGTGAGAAGGGTCGGATACGTACTTCCGAAGTTGAGAAACGTGGAAGACTGGATGCAAGTTTGATAACTGAGGTGGCAAAGATAACTCGTATGCGACTGGTCCGATCTTCCTCAAGATCTGATAGGGTCCGATGAATTTGGGAGACAACTTCTTGGGTCCAATGACTCTCCCAACTCCCGTAGTCGGATGCAGTCTAAGGAAAACATGATCTCCTGCATCGAACTCCAAGGGTCTTCTCCTCTTGTCAGCGTAGGATTTCTGTCGACTCCTGGACGTCTTCAACCTTTCTTGAATCAACTTCACCTTCTCAGTCGTCTGCTGAATGAGTTCTGGTCCTGTTAACACTTTTTCCCCTTCCTGAAACCAACACAAAGGCGTTTGACACTTTCTCCCGTACAGAGCTTCAAAAGGAGCCATTCCAATGCTGGCTTGAAAACTATTGTTGTAGGTGAACTCTACCAAAGGTAAGACTTCATCCCAAACGCCCATGTGATCTAGAACACACGTCCTCAATAAGTCTTCGAGCGTCTGGATGGTCCTCTCGGACTGACCGTCCGTCTGAGGATGATAAGCCGAACTCATATGGAGTTTGCTACCGAGCTCGCTTTGCAACGACTGCCAAAATCGAGAGGTAAACCTTGTGTCTCGGTCGGAAACAATGCTAGACGGAACTCCATGTAGACGAACGATTTCCTTGATGTAAAGCTTAGCAAGGTTCGTCATTGACATCTTCAGGTTGACCGCTAGAAAGTGAGCACTCTTCGTCAGACGATCCACTATTACCCATATGGAATTATGATTCCTGACAGTTCGAGGTAAGTGGGTCACGAAGTCCATCGCAATGTCGTCCCACTTCCATTCCGGAATCTCTAACTGCTGAAGTAGACCGCCTGGCCTCTTGATGTTCAGCCTTGGCTCGTTGACACGTTAAACACGATGCCACAAAACATGCGACATCACTCTTCATTCCCGGCCACCAGAAAGATTTCCTGAGGTCTTGATACATCTTAGTCATACCAGGGTGTATGCTAAGACGATTGTGGTGTCCTTCCTCAAGAATCATCCTTTTCAACTCACCATCATTCAGAATGCACGTCCTACCCATGTATCGTAGACAACCGTCTGTTCCCGTGTTGAACTCCTTGGCCTGATCTGTACCGAGTGCGTTCAAGATCTTCACCAACTCTTCGTCTTCTCGCTGCTTCATTCTGATCCGGTCAAATATGTCACTGGAGATTCTAAGAGTACAACATTTAATAACATTCGGTTCCAAGTCGAACTGTAACCTTAGATCTCTAAAGCTCTCTACCAAACTTAACTCTCGGACCATCATGGAGGAGACGTGAACTACCTTTCTGCTTAAAGCGTCTACTACAACATTTGCTTTTCCCGGATGGTAAAGTAGTTCAAAGTCATAGTCCTTCAAGAAATCTAGCCAACGTCTCTGTCTCATTTAATTCCTTTTGATCAAAGAGGTACTTGAGACTCTTATGATCACTGAACACTTGGAAAGTTGATCCATACAAGTAGTGCCTCCAAATCTTCAAAGCAAAGACGACCGCTGCTAATTCCAGATCGTGAGTTGGGTAGTTCCTCTCGTGAACCTTCAGTTGCCGAGAAGCGTAAGCAACCACCCTCTTTTCTTGCATGAGTACACAGCCTAAACCCTGATGAGACGCGTCACAATATACCACGAAGGGTTTAGCCGTGTCAGGTATGACCAGTACTGGGGCGCTTGTTAACTTATTCTTCAATTCCTGGAAACTTCTTTCACACCGATCGGTCCAAGCGAACGGTTGATCCTTTCTGGTCAGCTGAGTAACCGGAGCTACTATTTTGGAAAATCCTTCAATGAACCGTCTATAGTATCCCGCGAGTCCCACAAAACTACGAACCTCGGTAACTGAGCGTGGACTCTCCCATTCCAGTACTGCTCTTACTTTAGCCGGATCTACTGAGATTCCTTCAGCTGAAACCACATGTCCCAAGAATGGTACTTCCTTCATCCAGAATTCACATTTAGAGAATTTGGCATATAACTCCTTTTCTCTTAGCACGCCTAGAACGATCCTCAAGTGATCCTCATGCTCCTCATAGCTTTTGGAGTAGACAAGAATGTCATCAATGAAGACGACTACGAACTTGTCTAGATACGGTCTGAAGATACGATTCATGTAGTCCATAAATATTGCTGGGGCATTTGTCACACCGAACGGCATTACTACATACTCGTAGTGTCCGTATCGAGATCGGAAGGCTGTCTTCTGGATGTCTTCTTCCTTCACCCGAATCTGATGATATCCCGACCGTAAATCAATCTTTGAAAATATGACCGCGCCATGTAATTGATCTAGTAGGTCGTCTATCCGAGGCAAAGGGTACTTGTTCTTGATAGTCAATTTGTTTAACTGCCTATAATCAATGCAGAGACGAGAGCTACCATCCTTCTTCTTCACTAAGAGTACCGGCGCTCCCCAAGGTGATGCGCTAGGTCTGATAAACTGCTTATCCATTAACTCTTCAATCTGTTCCTTGAGTTCAGCTAACTCTGCTGGCGACATCCGATAAGGTGCAATAGAGATAGGTCCAGCATTTGACACTAAGTCGATAGTAAATTCCACCTCGCGTGGAGGAGGTAATCCAGGCACTTCATCAGGAAATACATCAGGGAATTCATCCACGACTGATCGTCCTCCATTCGATTTACTAGACGGTCGCTCATGATTCAAATCTTCAATTCGTTCGTCTGAATGCGTCATGATCAGAAAACAACTGGCACCATCCCCGATGTCTTCTTTCAATTGACCGAGCGTCACAGATAGATCCACTTCATACTCGTTTGGAAACACCAATTCCTTTGCACTGCAATCTATGAGAATGCGATTGGCAGCCAGCCAATCCATTCCTAAGATTACTTCTAAATCTTTCAAGGGTAGACAGATGAGATTCACTTTATAATTTCGCCCCTCAACCTCTATAGGACACTTAAGACATACAGTAGACGTCCTAACCTCACCAGCCGCTGGGGTTGATACTATCAAGTCGAACTGCATCTCGCGTTCGGCTAATCCCAATTTCTCAACACACGCCTTCGAAATGAAGGAGTGTGTTGCCCCCGAATCATACAACACACAAACAGGCATTCCAAACAACAAACAAGTACTGGTGATGAGCGTACCTGAGCTGGCAGCTTCGGCGCCCGTGATCGCATACACTCGACCAACAGCTTGTGCTCGTCCACCCCGATCCTGTTGCATCCTTCCGGCATTTGGCGGCCTCATTGCCGCTCGTCCGCCCATTCTACACTCACGTTCTATATGACCATTTCTTCCACAACGAGTGCAGGACTTCACTCCCAATAACTGAGGGCAAGACGACCGGTAGTGTGGTCCTCCGCATTGGAAACACTTGACTGATCCGTGCTGTCCAGACTGTCCGCCAACAACCATAGCCTGAGAATTAGATGGTTGTGCTGGGCGAGCATACGGCAACCTGTTCCGATTCAGATTCGGCCTGGACATGATCGGCCCCCTAGTTGCTTGTTGCTGCTTCTTCAGTCGTTCTGCTTCAGCCACATTTTTCTCTAACACTTTTGCTCTCTCAATCATGGCAGGAAAAGACTTAATGCAAAGGCTGGATATCAGCACCTTCAGATCGCTTCTTAGCCCATTCTCGAATTTCCTACACTGCCACACTTCACTGGTCGCCAGGGTATGAAAACGAACCAGATGTTTGAACCTGTTGGTGTACTCAGAAACATACATATTACCTTGCACCAACTGGAGAAATTCCACTTCTTTGCCGAAACGAACACTATCCGGGAAATACTCCTCATAAAACTTTTCCTTGAAGACTTTCCAGGAAATAGGGCTGTGAGATTCCGTTAGCAACATCTTCGCAGTCGACCACCAATGACTGGCCTCTCCAGTCAATAAATATTCAGTGAATGCCAGTCTTCGATCGTTTGGACAATCCTTGGCATCATAGATCTGTTCCATGTCCCGTATCCACTGATCAGCTCCGTCAGGAAGGCATTTCCCATCAAACTTTGCAGGGCGGTGCTGCAAAAAGCTCTCCAAAGTCCACTCAGCCTGATGAGTAGCATTTGAAGCAGATGCCCCCGGCGTACCCCTAGAAGCTGCAAGAATATCCATCAGCTGCCTCTGAGTCATTTCAGAATTGGCGCGAGCAGCTTCGAGATTTTGTGAATTAGTCGCGTTCTGCTGCATCAGAACAGCATTCTGCTCTTGTAGCTTCTCGATCACTGATTCCAATAGCCTGGTGTTGTTGTCGGGCCCATCATGTTCATTGGTCTGTGGTGGAGGAGGAGGAAGTCTAGGTGCCATTGACTCTTTGGAACGGAGAAAAGAACGAACGTTAGCCCTGTTCAAAGAGTCGAAAATAACTCATTAAACGCAATTTAAGCACACAGCAAAAACACAGTGTACTCATAACCTACAGTGTCCTTAAAAGAACAAAACTGCTCTGATACCACTAATGTGACATCCCAAAAATACAGCATACACCATAAACTCAGAAAATCACATTTAATAATATTTCAGTACAGTTTTCCAACTAAAACAAAACAACGCTCAAGGACGAACGTCCTTGAGTACAGTCTTACAATAATAACAAAACAGACGTGCAAAGCCGCACGTCTTCAGAGTTACAAATGAAAAAGCCGAACGTACACGAAACTTGACCGAACGGTTTACACGACACAAATACCGGACGGTTTATCAGAATCAAATAACAAGACAAGATGGTCGAACGATCACTCTAATACAGGTTACATAACTGGCCGAGCGCCTCACTGCTCGGTCTTCACTTCGACATCAACCAGGTTCTCTTCATTCAGCGCCTCTTCCAAACGCTCGTCTCCCTCTGCTCACATCCACACGGATGATCATTGCAATGACAAGACGGACGTACAAGGACAATAGACAACACAAGGAAACGAAAGGGTAAGCTTACTTAATTTAACTCATGCATCAGTCATACAATTCATTACATAATTCATCACATATCAAGGCATTATAACGCATGCACAAAATAAGACTCGACACGACTGACTGTCCGGACTGTATGAATTCTGCGTAGTTACAGGCGTTCATGCACCCGGGTGGTGTGGTAACTGGCATTCTCATCAGCTGCCACCCGAGGTTAGTACGTCCGTCCAAAGTACCTCTAAGGACGACGACCTCCTGTCATTCCCACGCATGACGTGCGCCTCTACTTGAGGACGATCACTCACGGAATATCAGGATTGAACAGCCAGCATTAACTTCCCACAGTCATACTTTACGAATTTCAACTTTCATCTGAGTCGTTCCTACCTGGAACCCTCGTTCAATAATCATAGTTTCATTTTCATCTCGTATACTGTGCATCATTCATTACTCATCAATTCATATCCATTTTCACCATTTATAAGGAAACCATAAAAAACGAACGTTCTGTCCCGAATAAGACTAAGAATGAACGCTGTGAGCAAGACCAAAAGACGTTCGTTCGAATACGAGCACGAACGGCAGAATTTCCATGATGTACACTGTTCATTGGACGAACGTTATTTACCTGAAAAATTCAATTGAATGAACGGACGCTCGTTAAGAATTAGAAAACGAACGTGGTAAATCTGAAGTTGGACGTACGGTTTTTCAATAAAACCGAACACCATTTTGAGCGAGCGCTCAGTGTAAGACCGAGCCTCATTTTTAGGACGAACGCTCAATCAAAACCGAGACCATTAGGACGAGCGTTCAGTATAAACCGAACACTCTCAAGGACGAACGCTAAGTTCAGAACCAAGTACTATTTGGACGAACGCTCAGTTTGAGACCGAGAGCCAACTAGAGCGAACTCTCAGATCAAAACCGAGCGCCATTTGGGACGAACGCTCAGTTCAAAACCGAGCGCCAATTTGGACGAACGCTCAGTGTGAGACCGAGCGCTATTAGAGGGAGCGTTCAGTATAAGACTGAACACCAATTTGGACGAACGTTCAGTATAAGACTAGGACGAACGTTCAATATAAGATTAGGACGAACGTTCAATATAAGTTAAGGACGAACGTTCAATATGAGATTAGGACGAACGTTCAATTTAACATATGGACGAACGTTCAAGCATAGTTTTAGATAAGAGGACGCTCGTCCAAAACAAGATAAAAACCGAACGGTCAATGACCGTTCAGTACGGATGTGCATTTTCATAGGGAAAATTCTTACAAAAATCCATTTTTCAGTTCATTTCTCATTATACAAGTTCATAAATTCCTTTCGTTCATGTCATGGTACAATTTACAATCTTCATATAATCCATATCATCCAAATCTCATATATTTCATACAACATACGTAAACTTAGTCATATATCATTTTTCACTCAGTAAATAACGAACGTTCATGCAACTCAAATCACACCATCATCATGCATTATATTCACACAGTAATTAACGAACGTTCAAACGAAGCACACAACATGAATTAAATCAAATAAGCTTCCCTTACCTGGAAATGACCGAACGTCCACTGACGCACCACACTCTTCTCCACTACGCTTCCCTTTCCCACGCTCGTTAACCAAACTACAATGGACGAGCCCCAACCAAAATCAGATCTAATAAATTCTAAGAAGGGTAACGTACGTACACAAAATTGGTTTCGTATACCAGTAAGACGAACGACCGAGAGGGAGAACGAACTTACCAGTTCAGTTTCTCCAGACGAACGTTTCCTCTGGAATCCTTGACGCCGAGCGTCCTTCAACGGTGCAGGAATGCTATACGGAGCAGGATAACGGTGGTTCTTAGAGAGAAGGTGCAGCGAACGTAGAGAGAAGCAAGAGAGAATTCAGAAACGAAAATGGTGGAGCGTGTGGAGGGTGGAGGATTTATCAGATCGTTTTCCACCTCGCCAGCGCGCGTTCAAACTGCCAGCGCGCGTTCCTACTGCCAACGCGCGTTCACACTGCCAGCGTGCGTTCCCACTGCCAGCGTGCGTTCCCATTGCCAGCATGCATCGCTGAGGTGGCACGCTCGAGGTTCGCCACGTCATCATTTTTTTTTTCTTTTTTTTGAAACCTCACATTCCCCCCAACTACAAAAATTTTCATCCTCGAAAATTAAGACGTACTCTCAAACAGATGGGGATACAAATCCTTCATGGCATCTTCCACTTCCCATGTAGAGTCGCCCGTCTTCTAACTCTAATATGTGAGAAGGGTCGGATACGTACTTCCGAAGTTGAGAAACGTGGAAGACTGGATGCAAGTTTGATAACTGAGGTGGCAAAGATAACTCGTATGCGACTGGTCCGATCTTCCTCAAGATCTGATAGGGTCCGATGAATTTGGGAGACAACTTCTTGGGTCCAATGACTCTCCCAACTCCCGTAGTCGGATGCAGTCTAAGGAAAACATGATCTCCTGCATCGAACTCCAAGGGTCTTCTCCTCTTGTCAGCGTAGGATTTCTGTCGACTCCTGGACGTCTTCAACCTTTCTTGAATCAACTTCACCTTCTCAGTCGTCTGCTGAATGAGTTCTGGTCCTGTTAACACTTTTTCCCCTTCCTGAAACCAACACAAAGGCGTTTGACACTTTCTCCCGTACAGAGCTTCAAAAGGAGCCATTCCAATGCTGGCTTGAAAACTATTGTTGTAGGTGAACTCTACCAAAGGTAAAACTTCATCCCAAACGCCCATGTGATCTAGAACACACGTCCTCAATAAGTCTTCAAGCGTCTGGATGGTCCTCTCGGACTGACCGTCCGTCTGAGGATGATAAGCCGAACTCATATGGAGTTTGCTACCGAGCTCGCTTTGCAACGACTGCCAAAATCGAGAGGTAAACCTTGTGTCTCGGTCGGAAACAATGCTAGACGGAACTCCATGTAGACGAACGATTTCCTTGATGTAAAGCTTAGCAAGGTTCGTCATTGACATCTTCAGGTTGACCGCTAGAAAGTGAGCACTCTTCGTCAGACGATCCACTATTACCCATATGGAATCATGATTCCTGACAGTTCGAGGTAAGTGGGTCACGAAGTCCATCGCAATGCCGTCCCACTTCCATTCCGGAATCTCTAACTGCTGAAGTAGACCGCCTGGCCTCTTGATGTTCAGCCTTGGCTCGTTGACACGTTAAACACGATGCCACAAAACGTGCGACATCACTCTTCATTCCCGGCCACCAGAAAGATTTCCTGAGGTCTTGATACATCTTAGTCATACCAGGGTGTATGCTAAGACGACTGTGGTGTCCTTCCTCAAGAATCATCCTTTTCAACTCACCATCATTCGGAATGCACGTCCTACCCATGTATCGTAGACAACCGTCTGTTCCCGTGTTGAACTCCTTGGCCTGATCTGTACCGAGTGCGTTCAAGATCTTCACCAACTCTTCGTCTTCTCGCTGCTTCATTCTGATCCGGTCAAATATGTCACTGGAGATTCTAAGAGTACAGCATTTAATAATGTCGCAACCGGGATCGCGACGGGACGACGATCCGTGAAAAATAAAAAAAGAAATGGTTCTTGAAAAAAGAGAGATTTGGAGTCGCCACCATAGTTTATTCTGGAAAATTACGGAAAAACCATAAAATGATAAGGCATGGTCTGCGAAACTGAGATTCTTGGTTCGGGAGTCGGTTACGTGTAGGGAAGGTATTAGCACCCTACAACGCCTGCCCTAGGGCAGTACCTTTAACTAAATATGCGAATGTGATGTGGTTTTCAAAATGTTTAACTTCCCCCTAAAATAAAACTTCTAAATAAACAAAATATATTTTTTAATTTTTTTGTGCCCGACAAGGATTGACCTTGCTCCTACGTATTCTCATTTAGAATGAGAAATCAGGGTTACGTAGTTCTTTCAGAAAACTGCTTGAAAATTTGTTTGAAAATTGTTTAGAAAATTTGTTTGGAAAATGATTATGGATAAATTTGGATTTTTGGGAAAGTGAACCTGACAAGGACTGGCCTTGCTCCTACGTATCTCCACTTTTGATGGAGAATCAAGGATCACGTAGTTCTGGCTGAAAAATTGTTTGTTGTTTGAAAATAGATGTTTTTTAGTTTTTGAAGATTTTATATTTTTTGGTATTTTTTGATGTAATATTTAGATTTTTTGTGTAATGAGCACTAGGCTGATGCGTACGATCGCACGAGCACTCACACGGCTTTTTTCTTTTATTGTTTGCGTAATGAGCACTAGGCTGATGCGTACGATCGCACGAGCACTCACACGGCTTTGTTTTATTGTTTGCGTAATGAGCACTAGGCTGATGCGTACGATCACACGAGCACTCACACGGCTTTGTTTTATTTATTTTAAGTATATATATTTTTTTTTATATTTTTTTATGATCAAACTCGACAAAATATAAGATGAAATACACAAGAGTGGTGTTATCACACAAAGGGCTACATACAAAAAACAAATAATAAAGAAATAAAAACTTAAGAACAAAGCGAGAGAAACAAACCGACAAGAATAGGGAGTGCAGAGATAAAAACCAGAGGTGCGGAGAAGAAATAAGACTCCTTTGCTTGGGCCAATGCTGTCAGGGGTGTGAAGATGAAAACAGAAGTGCATCCTGAAACGTGTATGAGGTCCAGTTCTTTTTTATTTTACTGGTAAAAAAAAAACTTAAGTCAAAAGGGGTGTACGGATAAAAATCTGGGGGTGCATCCTGAAATAGTATTCTTAGGTCCAGATCCAATTCTTCTGCCTTTTCCTTTTTTTTTTCTGTTTTTTGTTAGCGGAATGGGCTTAAGCCCGAATGAAAGTGGGTGTGAAAGTGAGAAACGGGGTGTGTGAAAGGGAAATCTTTATTTTTTATTTTTATATTTATTAGTTTTTTCTTTTATTATTTTTTTATTATTATATTTTTTTATCTAGATCTGGGCCCCCTTCTTCTTTTTTACAGAAGCAATAGGTTTTTTTTTTTTTTTTTCAAAAAAAGCCACAAACAAAACATTCTTCTCCCAGCCAAGAACCTGGAAGGAAATCACCGCGAGCCATGGCGTCGGATCTCCTCTCTCGCTTCTCCTCTCGCGTCTACAGCCGCTTCCGCTTCAACCATAATTGACCGCCACTCCGAAGACCAGCCATCGCGACGAAGATGGCGACTGCGTTACGCCGCGCCTCGATCCGGCCAACCAGGGAGGAGTTCGCCTCCTTCTCCACCGAACATACACCGATCCGGCCACCACGCCACTATCGAGCCTCGATCCAGCCACCACGCCGCAAATGACCACCGAGTCACTGCCTCTCTGTGTCAGTCACCACATCACGCTGCCCCGATCCGGCCACCAAGTCACTGCCACGCTCCGATCCAGCCACCATCATTACTTCCTCCCTCCTTCTCTTCTCTGTTTCGAAATTGGTAACCCAGGGAGTGGTGAACACTGGATTAGTTCTGCTCTGCGTATTGATTTGTGTATTGATTTGGGTGTTTGGATTAATTCTCTTTACTTGCAGGGAAACGACTTTGGGGATTTTGGTATTACAAGTGAGGGTTAATGATGATGGGTGTTTGGAGGTTAGGCCGTGGTATAAGGTGTTGGCCGTGAGGTCCTTCTGAAGGTGATGGTAGGGTGTTGGGGATCTAGGGTGTTGGAGATGAAAATGATGAAGAAGAAGAAGGTATTGTGATGAGGGTGTGTTGGGAATGATGAGCCGAGGGGTGGAAGATGGTGGGCGTTTGGCCGTGAGTGATGAGGAAGAGATGAAGATATGTTGGGGATGATGTATGCAGGTGAAGGTGGAGGTTATTTGCAGAAGATTGAAGAATGTCGGCAGCTCTGATTGGAGTTCGTCTGTCGGCAGCTTTGGTGGACTGTTGATAATTGAATAATTTGGCCAGCAAACAAAATTGTAGGGTAGCGACATTAGTGGGAAGTGGGGCCGTGGACGTGGACATTTGTCCGCTGTAAAACCAGCCAACACAGCCTATGACGATCGACAATAAAAAAAACATTATACTATTTGACCGAACGCCTACAATACCAACAGAAAAGTCGAACGTCCACAAAGAGAAAAATGACGAACTTCAACGAGACCGAATGGTTGAACAGATAAAGACAAAAGAACGAACGTCTTTGAGGTCACGAAGAACGAACGGTTGCATAGGTTACAGGACGAACGCTATAAAGAGAAAGGATTGGACGAGCGGTCGAAGAGGATTAGTGAGATAGACGAGCGGTAAACAAGTAGAAGAGTCAGGACGAGCGGTAGAAGGGATTCACTTGGACGAGCGGAAGAATAGTTAAATGAGCTGGACGAGCGGTAGCAGAGTGGAATAAGCGAACGGTAGAAAAGGCAGGAGTGATTTGGACGAACGCTATTTGAGTCCGGACCGAACGCATAAACCGAACGCTGGAAGAAAATGACCGAACGGTTGAGGCTAGGAAACACCGAACGTCCTAAAAGTATGAATGGTCGAACGCTCGAGCAGTCGCTTCTGGGCGAGCGGTCGCATAAGGCGAGGACGAGCGTTCAAAACCGAACGCTAGAAGAAAATAGGCACCAAAAGTACGAACGCTGAAGGAGACCGAACGTTCAAATGAAAAGTGAACGTTCAAATGAAGACCGAACATTCACTAACACATCAAAACCGAACGTTCACTAAGAATAAACATGACCGAACGCTATTTGCTGAACACCACAACATGACCGAACATTCACTCACACATTACATGACCGAATGTTCAATATGAAGTACGAACGTTCAATATCAAGGTCGAACGTTCAACACCAAGGACGAACGTTCAACACAAAGGACGAACGCCAACATCAAGGTTCAATACCAAGGACGAGCGCTAACATCAAGACCGAACGTTCAATACCAAGGTTCATCTCCAAGGACGAGCGCTCTGTTTTTAATTTATTTTTATTTTTATATTTGTTTTTTTTCTTTTTTACATATATATTATTTTATTTTTATTTTTGTCTTTTTATGGGAAAATGCAATAAAATAAATTTATTTGTCAATCCGGACGAAATTGGGTGTTGACAGCTGCCCCTCTTTACTTAGCTATTGCTGAATAATATGAAAATTTTGAATTTTCGTATTATTTGAGTAAAAGCTAAGTAAAGAAACAAACACTAATTTCGTCTGGATTTCAAAATGGACAATGAACAACAGGAGAATTTAAAACAAATATGAACAAGGCTAACAGAATTGAGGTGTGTAGACATTGCGGAGGGTGTAACCACCCTATGGATGAAGTAAATGATTTAAGTTTGATCATTGGGTCCGACCATTGTCTTACAGAGGACCGAAATACAATTAGCAGAAAGTAATATTGGGCTTGACCATTGTCTTACAGAGGGTCATTTGACAATCTGGACTTGACCATTGCCTTGCAGAGGGTCATTTGACAATCTGGACTGACCATTGCCATGCAGAGGGTCATTTTGAAAATTTGGATTGACCATTGCCATGCAGAGGGTCATTTGAAAAATTTGGAAATTGGGCTCGACCATTGTCTTACAGAGGGCCGAGACACCAGTGACAGAAAGTAAAATTGGGCACGACCATTGTCTTACAGAGGGCCGAGACACCATTGACAGAAAGTAAAATTGGGCACGACCATTGTCTTACAGAGGGCCGAGACACCAATGACAGAGGAAAATTTAAATTCGACCATTGCCATGCAGCGGGCCGTTAGACAATCTGGACTTGACCATTGCCTTGCAGAGGGCCAAGATCGCAGAGGAAAATTTAAATTCGACCATTGCCATGCAGCGGGCCGTTAGACAATCTGGACTTGACCATTGCCTTGTAGAGGGCCACGATCGCAGAGGAAAATTTAAATTCGACCATTGCCATGCAGAGGGTCGTTTGACAATCTGGACTTGACCATTGCCTTGCAGAGGGCCAAGATCGCAGAGGAAAATTAAATTTGACCATTGCCATGCAGAGGGTCGTTTGACAATCTGGACTTGACCATTGCCTTGCAGAGGGCCAAGATCGCAGAGGAAAATTAAATTTGACCATTGCCATGCAGAGGGTCGTTTGACAATCTGGACTTGACCATTTCCTTGCAGAGGGCCAAGATCGCAGAGGAAAATTAAATTTGACCATTGCCATGCAGAGGGTCATTTGACAAATAGCAGAAATGTAAAATTGGGCTCGACCATTGTCTTACAGAGGGCCGAGATACCAATGACAGAAAGAAGAATTGTTTGATTGTTTTGAATTTGAAATTTTTGCATTTGTTTTGAAATTTTGAGATGTTGATTTTTTTTATTATTTTTTTTTTCTTGAGATAGAAATGAGTGTCCATTTTACTTTTGAAATGAGAAGCATGGTTGATGTAAATTTGGAAATTGCAGGAGAAAGCTTTGATGCATGTTGATTTTTTTGTCTTTTGGAAAGAAAAAGATTTGATGAAACTATGTAATTTTGAAACTGGAGAAAAAAAACTTTGACGCATGTTGATGAGAAGATTTGATGAACATTCATGAAAATATGTACATGATGTTGACTTTTGACCCGTGATGGAAGATTATGAAAATATGACACTCTTTTTTTTTTTTTTTTTACTGAGTCAATTTGTTTTCTTTGAAATCATCAATTTTATGAAGATTTAGACGTTCATTTTCTTCTTTTTACAATGGATGTCCAATTCTAAAGTCAAATGTTCAAAATGAAGCTTCTGTGCTAGAAATTTCTTGACGAAATATTAGTGTGTACATGCTTGATATCAAGGGTTGGGACAAATATGTGAAAGGATTTGGAGAGTACCGAGTTGGCTACTTGAGCCTCTTACTCCTTAAAACAAATACAAATGCCAATGTGAAGTCAGGAGTTGCCCCAGTTTGGGGGCATGGTAAAAAGATAAGTATGGACAAATGTATCTGTGAATTGTGAGGGTGTGAAATTCACATAACTCTTGCAAAATTGCCCCTGGTTTTGGGTATGAGTCACTTAAGTGAGGTTAAAAAAAAGTTGCCCCCCATTTCGGGTTTACGAATGATAAGATGGACTCAACATCATACAAAGCCCCAAAGTGTTTGCCCCTGTTTTGAGGCTGGATTTATGAATTTGAGTGCGGACAAATCTGAGAGGCCCAACAAAGGGGTTCCCCGGTCTTGGTACGAACTTTGAATATGCAGATGAAACAAATGTGAGATTGACAAAGTCGTCCAATATTCTGAATGGGCCAAGACATATGAAACTCTCAAAGTGGCCCTAGTTTTGGAGAACGGGCAAATAGGTTATGTAAAACCTACAAAGTTGCCCCTAGTTTGGGAATCGGAATTTGTTTGGGAATAAGGGGGAGAGTTGGAATGGGATAGGAATTTGTGATGGATACGAAAATGGTGGGCTTGAAAGGATTGCCCCTAATTGGCTTGATTTTCCTTCATATAATTTTGATCAATAGGGAGTTCCCTTCTTCCGAGGACATTTTTTTTAATGGATTGTTAGTCATTTTGTCTTGTCTCAAAATTAAGTTTTATGAAAATTTAAGCAACCATTATTCAATCTGTGTGGACTTTTATTGGGCTTGTAATGTGGCTTGGGCTAAGGGGTATTGAAAGAAAGGATATAAAGGCTCAAATAAATTTTTGTGGATATATTCTTTTTTTGAAACAAGAGTTACCATCTACACCTTGTATCAGCTATTCGTCAAATATGTTTTGACTATCTTGCCCTTTTTCAAATTTCATTCTTTGTTTGCCATCACTTTGTGGTTCTTTCCATTTTTGCTTTGCTTTTGCTGAATTCTCTTCATTTGATCACTAAGTGTGTTCTTCTTGCAATTTGAGTCGGCTTCTACTGTGATGATAACTCTTGTTCGGGTAAAATTTGAAAAGAAATTTCTTTTTGGCTCAAATTTGGTACAAAGGATATAAACTTCTTTTTTTTTTGGATGAAGAAAGATGGCCACACGTCATTTCAAATTTTGGTTGTTTTATTTTCAAAAGATTAATTAGGAGACAAGACTAAATGATCTCAACAAGAGTCATTTTTTCTTTTTTTTTTTTTTGTGTCCCAAAGGAATCAGGGACCTCCCAACTGAAAGCCAGTGGAGGTAACGGAAAATTTGCCCCAGTGTAAAACTTTGTATTTATTACTTGGGCTCAAGAACATGATTGGGTCAATCTCTTGGTATAGCGAGGGCTGAAGGATGATGTTTTCAAGCAATGCACACACAGATATCTCTTAAGAATATGTGATTTAAACATTTGACTACAGGAGATTATGACATCCATTACATTTTTTGAAATCTCATAAAATGGATGATTTGCATCGAAAATAATTGACTCAACTTTTGCGTATTTTTTGGTTTTATGCGTGAAGCAAAGTAATATGAAATGGAAATGATGATACCAGTTAAGAAAAAAAACAGATTTTTTTTTTTTTTTTTAGAGAAAATTAGGTTTTGGTGGCCAGTATGAAAACTGGGCTTGGGAGCCAGTATGAAAACTGGGCTTACGGGCCAGTGTGAGAACTAGGCTTCGGGGGCAGTGTGAGCTGGGCTTAGGGGGCCAGTGTGAGCTGGGCTTAGGGGCCAGTGTGAGCTGGGCTTAGGGGGACAGTGTGAGCTGGGCTTAGGGGCCAGTGTAGGAACTGGGCTTTTCGGGTCGGCATGGAAACTTGGACTTTGCAAGCCAGTATGGGAAATGGGCTTTCTGAGCTAATGTGGCAATTGAGATTTTTGGCCTTTGTGGAATCTGGGCCTTGCAGGTCAGTATGGAAACTGAGCTTTGCAAGTCAGTATGGAAAATGGGCATTCTGAGCTAATGTGGCAATTGAGATTTTTGCCATTTTGGAATTTGGGCCTTGCGAGCCAGCATGAAAACTGGGCTTTGCAAGCCATTATGAAAAATGAACTTTCTGGGCTAATGCGGAAAATGAGCTTGGGAACCAGTACAGAAACTCGGCTTGGTGAGCAATGCAAAAATTGATATGAGAAAACTTGATTTTAGAAAAACGTTTGAAAAATAAAAATGTTTTTTTTTCAATCATTTTTTATTTATTTACACAATGTGAAAAAATATTAAGCATATTAGAAAAATATTTTTGTGTTTTTTATCTTTTAGAAATAGAAATTAATGAGAAATATGCATGTAATGGGCCGAGTTGGGCCAAAAACGTTTGAAAACCTGAGGAGAAGTAACAAAAGGAAGTTGGACTTATCAGGCACATTGACCCAATGGATCAGATGACCTGAGCCGTGTGAACTTAACACAAGAAGATGACAAAGAAAACATTTTTTTTTTATTTTCATAGTTTATGGAACAAGCTAAAAGAAATTCATTTTTTCATTTTTTGTTATGAGATGATTTCTCAAGATTGAACTAAAGAAAATTTTGCAACACTACTAGACTCAATGGGCCCAACACTATTCTTTTTACAACCATGACAAAATCTTCAGACAAGGATCTGAATTTCTCTATTTTTATTTTTTGCACAAATACTTGTTCACACAAATGGAAAGGGAAATTATTAATTGAAAACACAAAATCTACATAAACATGTATTTTTTATTTTTTCAGAAATTCAGATGCACTGGTTCAAGAGAAAACACATATGACAACGGGGCCTAATGGGCTCAAAAACTGTTCATCTTTCATTCTCAGTTTTTGACAAAAAATTCAGAGAAAATCACACAGGATAATTTGGATAATTGTATTGGAAAGATACTGTTGAAAATTTGTATTTTGATATATGATTTTGATTTTCTTATGTTTTATTCGACCTTTATTTTACGAGACTACAGAGAAACTTGGGTCAAACTTGGATCTGAAACAAATTGAAATGAATGCAAGGTAGTGTGAGCTTAATGGGCCAGACAGACCCAACTGCCAATGCGACCAAGAAATTGATCAAATTTTTTACAAATTTTATTTGAGAATAAAATATGACATTATGAAAATTATACAACATGATGAGGAAAATATTTTTATTTTCAATTCTAAGAAAACAAAACTGAGATAAATTTTACACTGAAAATGGGCCCAGATGGACTCGACAAATACTATTCTTTCTTTCACCATGAAACTTTGTGAAAAGGAATTTGAATTCTTTTTTTTTTGACAAATCTCAGAATGATACATCATTCAACAGCAAAATGTGAAAACAAAATATTTTTTGACATATTTTCAAAAGAAGTAGACTCGAGAGAAAACCACGAAGGCCATTGGGCCTAATGGGTTCGAGCACTGTTCCTTTTTTCAATATTTTTTTATTTTTAGATTTATTCAAAATGTAGAAGAAGAAGGAGTAAAATCAAACAAAATGGTGTGATGTGAAATTACAAACATGCCAAAATAATTCTTCACTCAAATTTATATTTCAGAAGAATTGAGTCCAAAGAGGGCTAACATGACAATGAGGCCCAATGAACCTGAAAAATGTCCTTTATCGTGCAAATGAAAAACAATTTTGAACACTTCAAATTTTACATCACTCCATTTATTATTTTTGAAAATTTTCTATTTATCACATTTTTTATATTTTGTTTTATTATTTTTTTGGTGAAATTGGATCATCTATGGTGTCATGAATTGGGCCGGATCGACCTAACAAAACCCTACGCGTTTTCAGATTTTCAAAATTTTTTTTTTATTTTTTTATTTTTTTATTTTTGAATTCAGAAAGACCGGGACTGTGGACGTCCCCGGTAGCAATGACCGGAATTGTGGACACAGTGGCAGAATCCTTGGCTATAAATAGGCTACCCTTCAGCGTTGGCCGACGTTTCATTCTGCTCTCCCTCTCTCTCGTTCTCCCTTTCTCTCTCTATCTTCCTCCTTCTCTCTCCCTCTTGAGCGTCTCTGGACTTCTGTGAGGAACCTCTGCCCAGTGTGCCTTCGGAGCGTCTAAGATCAGCGAGGAGCCTCTGCAAGCCCTACTGCTTCCAGGTAAGTCCTCTTTCCTCTAGATCTTCCATTCTTTCCTTTAAGCTTTCTGTTTTTGCTTTTCCTTTTACTCTTTAGCTTTCTGTTTTTTCATTTAAGCTTTCTCTTCCCTTTCCTTTTCTGTTATTCCTTTCCTTTATGCTTTACTTTCCGTTTGTTGCTCTTTCTGCTTTCTGATCTTGTTATTCCTTACTGCTTTCCGTTCATCTTTTGTGTTTTTTTTTGTTTTTTTTTGTTATGCTTTTTGCGTTATTTACTTTTGCTCCTTTATTTGCTTTCTTGTTCCTCTTTTATTTTTCTCTCTAAAAAAAAAACTCTAAGAACACACTGTCTTAACAAAGATAAGGGGTATATAGGCTGGAAACCAGACGCTAATCTCCCTTCGTTTGAAGGTATGACAGAGACAATCGGGTAGAACAACGCCACGTACCCCATTAAAAACAGAAAACTTAAAAAGAATATTACTCGTATGAACACAAGGACATGGACATGGACAATCTGGACGTAGATCCGTTTAGGAACCTTTGCGAGGACCATGAAACAGATCACAAACTGGACAACGAGACTCGAAAGACCCAATACAAAGAACAAAATTAGCTTAAAAGAAACACAATGGAAGAAAACATTAGACTATGAACATAGTATTTTTGTTATTTATGGTTTTTTTTTATTTATTATTTATTTAGACAAATTAGGGAAATGGATGAGAAGGAAATGGAAATGGAGAGACCGACCTGCCCAAAGTGGCGTCCGACAGAAGACCAAATCAGGATAATGACCAACATTTACAATTACGGAGTCACTCACCCAAGTCGAGCTCAGATTTTTGAGATCACTACTCGAATCAGGGCATTCGGAGAAGCGGGGGAGTACAATGTCCAGTGCTGGTTTAGCAATCATGGGAATAGAGTAAGACGTTGGCAAGCGGAATTGGATCCCACCGGCACCCTCTTTTCTCTACTACCCCTGTACATGTATGGTAAAACCCTAACTTCATCCTTGTCTTTTTAATTTTTTTCCTCTCTTCCTTCTTTTGACACAATTATTTCTTTTTATTATTTTTTTTTTACCCCTTTTTTTTTATTTATTTTTTTTTGGAGAAACCGGTTGGGTAATCATGAAGGCTCCGAAGCTTCTGGACCTCTTCCCCATTCCCATCATAATCGATGGAGAAACAGAGATTCCTCCGCCTCCGCCAGTGACTTTTCGTGCTAGAGCTCCCTCAACGGAGCTCTCCCTTAGACCACCACAACCAGCTCGAGAATTCTTTTTTCACTGAAAACGTTTTTTTTTGTTTGTTTTTGTTGGCCGAGTGTGGCCAGAATTTGAATAAGGACTGTAATATGGACACTTAAGTTTTTTTGTTTTGGATTGTAATATTAACGATCACTAATGATCGACCCCCGAACATCTTTTATTATGTTTTTTTTTTTGCTTTTTTGTTTGAATTCCTGATATGGTGAGGTAACTCTGTATGATCTACTTGTTTTTTTTGTTTTCATAATGCCAAGATCCTATGAGTGTATTCAAAATGATATCTTTGTTCAAAATCACTTTTCGACCTTATTGTAATTCTCTCTTGATGATGAAATGAAATAGATTTTTTTATGTTTTTTCTTTTTATTTGGTCCGAAAGAGAAACCATTAAGTTATCGTTGAATTTGAAACATCATCCGAATAATCGTGTATAAAATTGTTCAAGATTTTAAGAATGATCCAACACTTTTGAGGTAAACAGACGTGAACACGAATTTGCCCCAATCTGGAAAAGTTTACGCGCCGAGAGACTTAATCAATATGAATCCATATTAAGGCAAAGACATGAACAATGCCCCTATTATAAAAATGTTGACGACTTTAAGATACAAAACAGACGTTTGACATGACCGGAATGAGTGTAAATGGAAAATCAAATTGACACTTAATGACCATGAATAACACATGTTAATGAGAGCCAAAATAAACTTAGACAGACAGAGGTTTAAAAAACAAAAATCAGGCTTGACATGGCTGGATTAGAACACGGACACGATAACAAAAACGATTTGGACAATGTTTAGGCTTAGGCACATATAATGGGCTGAACATGACAAGGTTTAGGTTAAGACTGACAACGGATTACGATTTGGGTTTCAACAGGATAAACAAGGTTTAAGATAAAAAAAAACGTTTCTGCACCTAAAACAAGAAGAAAAGGAACCAGTATGACAAATACATCGGATGACAAAGGAATATGGGGTACAAACTAAGAAAACAAAAAAATGCCCCTGACACGGTGAACAAACTATAAATTTGATGGACTCTTGAAAAGTGATGATCATTGAGAAAACAATCCAAAAATGGCCCGCAAGCAAATCTATTAACACATCTTTTATTTTTCCTCAGGGCAACTTATTACACATTTAAACATTTTCCCCGGAGTTAAAAACTTTAGAGAACAAACAACCAATCTATAATGTGTGCGAACTTTATTGAATTTGGGAAATAACTAAAAATGGATTGAATTACTTAAAAATTTGTTGACAAAATTTCATCTAAATATGCTTCATTTTCTAAATATTTTTCGAAAACATTTTCTTTGCAAATTTTTCTTTTTATTACATAAATTAGATGCAAAAATCATAATAATCTCCTTGTTCAAAGTAATTTGAAATATTTTCTATTATTTTTTTTATGCCCCTACACAAAACACATGTTTAACATGCCTATGGAGGTGGAAATGGAAGATTGGGTTGACTCTTAATGACCTTGAAAACGAATGACACTTGTAAACGGGAGACGCATTCGGGCTTAAACACATAGAGGTTGATAACCAATAATGAGACATGTTAATGAATCAAGGTTTAAGGTTGGACACGACTTGGTTAGAACACGAGGTTGATGACAAACACACTGTGAACAAGGTTCATACCTAGACACGAGTGATGGGCCAGGCTCGACACGACTTGGGTTAAGACAGCCAAGGTTTAAACCCATAATGGATCATGATTTGGGCTTCGTACCGGGTTATACAAGGTTGAACTGGTGAACCTAAGAAATGCCCCTTGTATGACGATTTTACTTTTACGAACTAAAATGGGCGATGAGGATCGTGAACAAATGATGATTTTAAACATTTTCATATCATGAAAGCCGGATGAACATTTCAAATTAATGATAAAATTGAATTGAACGATTGGACCAAAAATCTTTATTTTGCTTCAAAAGCATTTTTATTTGAAAATTAATTTTATTTTATTATTTTTTTTTTGAATTATTCCATGAACTCTATAACAAGATAAATGCGAAACAAATACATATGAATTAGAACATGTACATTTTTAGTGCTCTAATTTTTTTTTACATCTTTTTCATGGTACATTTATTTGCTGTATACAAAGAAAAGATGAAAAAGAAATGACAAAACGATCTCCCTTTCGTGTCTTAATCAAAGGATGGTACCTAAAGTTCTAAGGCCACATACATGCACTCACCAGGATGGTTTCCTAATTCTTAAATCAAGGCCACTAGAGCTATGGCTCTGTTCACTGTCTCTCCACAACAGTCAGAGTAATCAACTAGATGTGGAGATACAAATGAAGAGAACAGACTCTAGTTGGAGTTCTCACGATAGCCAAACAGGAAGTACATCCCAGAGTGACACCGCTACACAACCCCTCTATTTCTAAGTTGCGCTCAGACCCGGGTATAGGGCCTCACTCATGATATGCATAATGTGTAGAGGGAGATTATAATGTAAAACAACAATTGCAAAAATAAACACAAATAAGTAGACATATCAAACATAGATAATGAACAATTATTTTAAACATAAAGTAAAAGCAACTCACATGCAATTATTTCAAATATTAAACATAGATAAGGAAAAAGGAAATAAAAACACAAAGAAAAACCACATCGAATTTGCTTATCTAATTAAATGGCCTGACTCTCTAGCGTCCCCAGCGGAGTCGCCATCTGTCGCAACCGGGATCGCGACGGGACGACGATCCGTGAAAAATAAAAAAAGAAATGGTTCTTGAAAAAAGAGAGATTTGGAGTCGCCACCATAGTTTATTCTGGAAAACTACGGAAAAACCATAAAATGATAAGGCATGGTCTGCGAAACTGAGATTCTTGGTTCAGGAGTCGGTTACGTGTAGGGAAGGTATTAGCACCCTACAACGCCTGCCCTAGGGCAGTACCTTTAACTAAATATGCGAATGTGATGTGGTTTTCAAAATGTTTAACTTCCCCCTAAAATAAAACTTCTAAATAAACAAAATATATTTTTTAATTTTTTTGTGCCCGACAAGGATTGACCTTGCTCCTACGTATTCTCATTTAGAATGAGAAATCAGGGTTACGTAGTTCTTTTAGAAAACTGCTTGAAAATTTGTTTGAAAATTGTTTAGAAAATTTGTTTGGAAAATGATTATGGATAAATTTGGATTTTTGGGAAAGTGAACCTGACAAGGACTGGCCTTGCTCCTACGTATCTCCACTTTTGATGGAGAATCAAGGATCACGTAGTTCTGGCTGAAAAATTGTTTGTTGTTTGAAAATAGATGTTTTTTAGTTTTTGAAGATTTTATATTTTTTGGTATTTTTTGATGTAATATTTAGATTTTTTGTGTAATGAGCACTAGGCTGATGCGTACGATCGCACGAGCACTCACACGACTTTTTTCTTTTATTGTTTGCGTAATGAGCACTAGGTTGATGCGTACGATCGCACGAGCACTCACACGGCTTTGTTTTATTGTTTGCGTAATGAGCACTAGGCTGATGCGTACGATCACACGAGCACTCACACGGCTTTGTTTTATTTATTTTAAGTATATATATTTTTTTTTATATTTTTTTATGATCAAACTCGACAAAATATAAGATGAAATACACAAGAGTGGTGTTATCACACAAAGGGCTACATACAAAAAACAAATAATAAAGAAATAAAAACTTAAGAACAAAGCGAGAGAAACAAACCGACAAGAATAGGGAGTGCAGAGATAAAAACCAGAGGTGCGGAGAAGAAATAAGACTCCTTTGCTTGGGCCAATGCTGTCAGGGGTGTGAAGATGAAAACAGAAGTGCATCCTGAAACATGTATGAGGTCCAGTTCTTTTTTATTTTACTGGTAAAAAAAAAACTTAAGTCAAAAGGGGTGTACGGATAAAAATCTGGGGGTGCATCCTGAAATAGTATTCTTAGGTCCAGATCCAATTCTTCTGCCTTTTCCTTTTTTTTTTCTGTTTTTTGTTAGCGGAATGGGCTTAAGCCCGAATGAAAGTGGGTGTGAAAGTGAGAAACGGGGTGTGTGAAAGGGAAATCTTTATTTTTTATTTTTATTTTTATTAGTTTTTTCTTTTATTATTTTTTTATTATTATAATTTTTTATCTAGATCTGGGCCCCCTTCTTCTTTTTTACAGAAGCAATAGGTTTTTTTTTTTTAAAAAAAGCCACAAACAAAACATTCTTCTCCCAGCCAAGAACCTGGAAGGAAATCACCGCGAGCCATGGCGTCGGATCTCCTCTCTCGCTTCTCCTCTCGCGTCTACAGCCGCTTCCGCTTCAGCCATAACTGACCGCCACTCCGAAGACCAGCCATCGCGACGAAGATGGCGACTGCGTTACGCCGCGCCTCGATCCGGCCAACCAGGGAGGAGTTCGCCTCCTTCTCCACCGAACATACACCGATCCGGCCACCACGCCACTGTCGAGCCTCGATCCAGCCACCACGCCGCAAATGACCACCGAGTCACTGCCTCTCTGTGTCAGTCACCACATCACGCTGCCGCGATCCGGCCACCAAGTCACTGCCACGCTCCGATCCAGCCACCACCATTACTTCCTCCCTCCTTCTCTTCTCTGTTTCGAAATTGGTAACCCAGGGAGTGGTGAACACTGGATTAGTTCTGCTCTGCGTATTGATTTGTGTATTGATTTGGGTGTTTGGATTAATTCTCTTTACTTGCAGGGAAACGACTTTGGGGATTTTGGTATTACAAGTGAGGGTTAATGATGATGGGTGTTTGGAGGTTAGGCCGTGGTATAAGGTGTTGGCCGTGAGGTCCTTCTGAAGGTGATGGTAGGGTGTTGGGGATCTAGGGTGTTAGAGATGAAAATGATGAAGAAGAAGAAGGTATTGTGATGAGGGTGTGTTGAGAATGATGAGCCGAGGGGTGGAAGATTGTGGGCGTTTGGCCGTGAGTGATGAGGAAGAGATGAAGATATGTTGGGGATGATGTATGCAGGTGAAGGTGGAGGTTACGGGTGAAGAGGTGAAGAGGTGAAGGTCGTGTGAGGTTCAATGGGGGATGATGATCAAGTGTTGGAGATGATCACGGGTGAACTAGAAGTGTAGTTGGGATCGTTCCCCTGAGGGACTGAGGAATTCCCCCTTAAATTTGCAAAAGATTGAAGAATGTCGGCAGCTCTGATTGGAGTTCGTCTGTCGGCAGCTTTGGTGGACTGTTGATAATTGAATAATTTGGCCAGCAAACAAAATTGTAGGGTAGCGACATTAGTGGGAAGTGGGGCCGTGGACGTGGACATTTGTCCGCTGTAAAACCAGCCAACACAGCCTATGACGATCGACAATAAAAAAACATTATACTATTTGACCGAACGCCTACAATACCAACAGAAAAGTCGAACGTCCACAAAGAGAAAAATGACGAACTTCAACGAGACCGAATGGTTGAACAGATAAAGACAAAAGAACGAATGTCTTTGAGGTCACGAAGAACGAACGGTTGCATAGGTTACAGGACGAACGCTATAAAGAGAAAGGATTGGACGAGCGGTCGAAGAGGATTAGTGAGATAGACGAGCGGTAAACGAGTAGAAGAGTCAGGACGAGCGGCAGAAGGGATTCACTTGGACGAGCGGAAGAATAGTTAAATGAGCTGGACGAGCGGTAGCAGAGTGGAATTAGCGAACGGTAGAAAAGGCAGGAGTGATTTGGACGAACGCTATTTGAGTCCGGACCGAACGCATAAACCGAACGCTGGAAGAAAATGACCGAACGGTTGAGGCTAGGAAACACCGAACGTCCTAAAAGTACGAATGGCCGAACGCTCGAGCAGTCGCTTCTGGGCGAGCGGTCGCATAAGGCGAGGACGAGCGTTCAAAACCGAACGCTAGAAGAAAATAGGCACCAAAAGTACGAACGCTGAAGGAGACCGAACGTTCAAATGAAAAGTGAACGTTCAAATGAAGACCGAACATTCACTAACACATCAAAACCGAACGTTCACTAAGAATAAACATGACCGAACGCTATTTGCTGAACACCACAACATGACCGAACGTTCACTCACACATTACATGACCGAATGTTCAATATGAAGTACGAACGTTCAATATCAAGGCCGAACGTTCAACACCAAGGACGAACGTTCAACACAAAGGACGAACGCCAACATTAAGGTTCAATACCAAGGACGAGCGCTAACATCAAGACCGAACGTTCAATACCAAGGTTCATCTCCAAGGACGAGCGCTCTATTTTTAATTTATTTTTATTTTTATATTTGTTTTTTTTCTTTTTTACATATATATTATTTTATTTTTATTTTTGTCTTTTTATGGGAAAATGCAATAAAATAAATTTATTTGTCAATCCGGACGAAATTGGGTGTTGACAAATAACATTCGGTTCCAAGTCGAACTGTAACCTTAGATCTCTAAAGCTCTCTACCAAACTTAACTCTCGGACCATCATGGAGGAGACGTGAACTACCTTTCTGCTTAAAGCGTCTGCTACAACATTTGCTTTTCCCGGATGGTAAAGTAGTTCAAAGTCATAGTCCTTCAAGAACTCTAGCCAACGTCTCTGTCTCATATTTAATTCCTTTTGATCAAAGAGGTACTTGAGACTCTTATGATCACTGAACACTTGGAAAGTTGATCCATACAAGTAGTGCCTCCAAATCTTCAAAGCAAAGACGACCGCTGCTAATTCCAGATTGTGAGTTGGGTAGTTCCTCTCGTGAACCTTCAGTTGCCGAGTACACAGCCTCTTTTCTTGCATGAGTACACAGCCTAAACCCTGATGAGTCGCGTCACAATATACCACGAAGGGTTTAGCCGTGTCAGGTATGACCAGTACTGGGGCGCTTGTTAACTTATTCTTCAATTCCTGGAAACTTCTTTCACACCGATCGGTCCAAGCGAACGGTTGATCCTTTCTGGTCAGCTGAGTAACCGGAGATACTATTTTGGAAAATCCTTCAATGAACCGTCTATAGTATCCCGCGAGTCCCACAAAACTACGAACCTCGGTAACTGAGCGTGGACTCTCCCATTCCAGTACTGCTCTTACTTTAGCCGGATCTACTGAGATTCCTTCAGCTGAAACCACATGTCCCAAGAATGGTACTTCCTTCATCCAGAATTCACATTTAGAGAATTTGGCATATAACTCCTTTTCTCTTAGCACGCCTAGAACGATCCTCAAGTGATCCTCATGCTCTTCATAGCTTTTGGAGTAGACAAGGATGTCATCAATGAAGACGACTACGAACTTGTCTAGATACGGTCTGAAGATACGATTCATGTAGTCCATAAATATTGCTGGGGCATTTGTCACACCGAACGGCATTACTACATACTCGTAGTGTCCGTATCGAGATCGGAAGGCTGTCTTCTGGATGTCTTCTTCCTTCACCCGAATCTGATGATATCCCGACCGTAAATCAATCTTTGAAAATATGACCGCGCCATGTAATTGATCTAGTAGGTCGTCTATCCGAGGCAAAGGGTACTTGTTCTTGATAGTCAATTTGTTTAACTGCCTATAATCAATGCAGAGACGAGAGCTACCATCCTTCTTCTTCACTAAGAGTACCGGCGCTCCCCAAGGTGATGCGCTAGGTCTGATAAACTGCTTATCCATTAACTCTTCAATCTGTTCCTTGAGTTCAGCTAACTCTGCTGGCGACATCCGATAAGGTGCAATAGAGATAGGTCCAGCATTCGACACTAAGTCGATAGTAAATTCCACCTCGCGTGGAGGAGGTAATCCAGGCACTTCATCAGGAAATACATCAGGGAATTCATCCACGACTGATCGTCCTCCATTCGATTTACTAGACGGTCGCTCATGATTCAAATCTTCAATTCGTTCGTCTGAATGCGTCATGATCAGAAAACAACTGGCACCATCCCCGATGTCTTCTTTCAATTGACCGAGCGTCACAGATAGATCCACTTCATACTCGTTTGGAAACACCAATTCCTTTGCACCGCAATCTATGAGAATGCGATTGGCAGCCAGCCAATCCATTCCTAAGATTACTTCTAAATCTTTCAAGGGTAGACAGATGAGATTCACTTTATAATTTCGCCCCTCAACCTCTATAGGTCACTTAACACATACAGTAGACGTCCTAACCTCACCAGCCGCTGGGGTTGATACTATCAAGTCGAACTGCATCTCGCGTTCGGCTAATCCCAATTTCTCAACACACGCCTTCGAAATGAAGGAGTGTGTTGCCCCCGAATCATACAACACACAAACAGGCATTCCAAACAACAAACAAGTACTGGTGATGAGCGTACCTGAGTTGGCAGCTTCGACGCCCGTGATCGCATACACTCGACCAACAGCTTGTGCTCGTCCACCCCGATCCTGTTGCATCCTTCCGGCATTTGGCGGCCTCATTGCCGCTCGTCCGCCCATTCTACACTCACGTTCTATATGACCATTTCTTCCACAACGAGTGCAGGACTTCACTCCCAATAACTGAGGGCAAGACGACCGGTAGTGTGGTCCTCCGCATTGGAAACACTTGACTGATCCGTGCTGTCCAGACTGTCCGCCAACAACCATAGCCTGAGAATTAGATGGTTGTGCTGGGCGAGCATACGGCAACCTGTTCCGATTCAGATTCGACCTGGACATGATCGGCCACCTAGTTGCTTGTTGCTGCTTCTTCAGTCGTTCTGCTTCAGCCACATTTTTCTCTAACACTTTTGCTCTCTCAATCATGGCAGGAAAAGACTTAATGCAAAGGCTGGATATCAGCACCTTCAGATCGCTTCTTAGCCCATTCTCGAATTTCCTACACTGCCACACTTCACTGGTCGCCAGGGTATGAAAACGAACCAGATGTTTGAACCTGTTGGTGTACTCAGAAACAGACATATTACCTTGCACCAACTGGAGAAATTCCACTTCTTTGCTGAAACGAACACTATCCGGGAAATACTCCTCATAAAACTTTTCCTTGAAGACTTTCCAGGAAATAGGGCTGTGAGATTTCGTTAGCAACATCTTCGCAGTCGACCACCAATGACTGG
The DNA here is from genome assembly GCA_034642375.1 of Vigna nakashimae. Lineage (NCBI taxonomy): Eukaryota > Viridiplantae > Streptophyta > Magnoliopsida > Fabales > Fabaceae > Vigna > Vigna nakashimae. The sequence continues at coordinate 16,501,544 of CM067760.1, read as the reverse complement.
CCTCTCCAGTCAATAAATATTCAGTGAATGCCAGTCTTCGATCGTTTGGACAATCCTTGGCATCATAGATCTGTTCCATGTCCCGTATCCACTGATCAGCTCCGTCAGGAAGGCATTTCCCATCAAACTTTACAGGGCGGTGCTGCAAAAAGCTCTCCAAAGTCCACTCAGCCTGATGAGTAGCATTTGAAGCAGATGCCCCCGGCGTACCCCTAGAAGCTGCAAGAATATCCATCAGCTGCCTCTGAGTCATTTCAGAATTGGCGCGAGCAGCTTCGAGATTTTGTGAATTAGTCGCGTTCTGCTGCATCAGAACAGCATTCTGCTCTTGTAGCTTCTCGATCACTGATTCCAATAGCCTGGTGTTGTTGTCGGGCCCATCATGTTCATTGGTCTGTGGTGGAGGAGGAGGAAGTCTAGGTGCCATTGACTCTTTGGAACGGAGAAAAGAACGAACGTTAGTCCTGTTCAAAGAGTCGAAAATAACTCATTAAACGCAATTTAAGCACACAGCAAAAACACAGTGTACTCATAACCTACAGTGTCCTTAAAAGAACAAAACTGCTCTGATACCACTAATGTGACATCCCAAAAATACAGCATACACCATAAAATCAGAAAATCACATTTAATAATATTTCAGTACAGTTTTCCAACTAAAACAAAACAACGCTCAAGGACGAACGTCCTTGAGTACAGTCTTACAATAATAACAAAACAGACGTGCAAAGCCGCACGTCTTCAGAGTTACAAATGAAAAAGCCGAACGTACACGAAACTTGACCGAACGGTTTACACGACACAAATACCGGACGGTTTATCAGAATCAAATAACAAGACAAGATGGTCGAACGATCACTCTAATACAGGTTACATAACTGGCCGAGCGCCTCACTGCTCGGTCTTCACTTCGACATCAACCAGGTTCTCTTCATTCAGCGCCTCTTCCAAACGCTCGTCTCCCTCTGCTCACATCCACACGGATGATCATTGCAATGACAAGACGGACGTACAAGGACAATAGACAACACAAGGAAACGAAAGGGTAAGCTTACTTAATTTAACTCATGCATCAGTCATACAATTCATTACATAATTCATCACATATCAAGGCATTATAACGCATGCACAAAATAAGACTCGACACGACTGACTATCCGGACTGTATGAATTCTGCGTAGTTACAGGCGTTCATGCACCCGGGTGGTGTGGTAACTGGCATTCTCATCAGCTGCCACCCGAGGTTAGTACGTCCGTCCAAAGTACCTCTAAGGACGACGACCTCCTGCCATTCCCACGCATGACGTGCGCCTCTACTTGAGGACGATCACTCACGGAATATCAGGATTGAACAGCCAGCATTAACTTCCCACAGTCATACTTTACGAATTTCAACTTTCATCTGAGTCGTTCCTACCTGGAACCCTCGTTCAATAATCATAGTTTCATTTTCATCTCGTATACTGTGCATCATTCATTACTCATCAATTCATATCCATTTTCACCATTTATAAGGAAACCATAAAAAACGAACGTTCTGTCCCGAATAAGACTAAGGACGAACGCTGTGAGCAAGACCAAAAGACGTTCGTTCGAATACGAGCACGAACGGCAGAATTTCCATGACGTACACTGTTCATTGGACGAACGTTATTTACCTGAAAAATTCAATTGAATGAACGGACGCTCGTTAAGAATCAGAAAACGAACGTGGTAAATCTGAAGTTGGACGTACGGTTTTTCAATAAAACCGAACACCATTTTGAGCGAGCGCTCAGTGTAAGACCGAGCCTCATTTTTAGGACGAACGCTCCTTTCAAAACCGAGCACCATTAGGACGAGCGTTCAGTATAAACCGAACAGCCTTTAGGACGAACGCTCAATCAAAACCGAGACCATTAGGACGAGCGTTCAGTATAAACCGAACACTCTCAAGGACGAACGCTAAGTTCAGAACCAAGTACTATTTGGACGAACGCTCAGTTTGAGACCGAGAGCCAACTAGAATGAACTCTCAGATCAAAACCGAGCGCCATTTGGGACGAACGCTCAGTTCAAAACCGAGCGCCAATTTGGACGAACGCTCAGTGTGAGACCGAGCGCTATTAGAGGGAGCGTTCAGTATAAGACTGAACACCAATTTGGACGAACGTTCAGTATAAGACTAGGACGAACGTTCAATATAAGATTAGGACGAACGTTCAATATAAGTTTAGGACGAACGTTCAATATGAGATTAGGACGAATGTTCAATTTAATATATGGACGAACGTTCAAGCATAGTTTTTAGATAAGAGGACGCTCGTCCAAAACAAGATAAAAACCGAACGGTCAATGACCGTTCAGTACGGATGTGCATTTTCATAGGGAAAATTCTTACAAAAATCCATTTTTCAGTTCATTTCTCATTATACAAGTTCATAAATTCCTTTCGTTCATGTCATGGTACAATTTACAATCTTCATATAATCCATATCATCCAAATCTCATATATTTCATACAACATACGTAAACTTAGTCATATATCATTTTTCACTCAATAAATAACGAACGTTCATGCAACTCAAATCACACCATCATCATGCATTAAAAATCTATAATGTTCATGCATCATCTCATCATACAGCTCACATTTCAGTTTAATCCAACCATAGAACATTTCATCATTTCCATACATTCAATCCAATATCATATTCATACACCAAAAATCCACTTATCATAAATCATACTTCAAACATCACATAAACGCACATGCAGTACAGAAAATCACATGAATTAAATCTAATAAGCTTCCCTTACCCGGATTGTGCGTTCGTTCTTCAAAAGGAAAACCAGATCACAGTACAACCTCTTCTACCCTTTACGTTTCAACCCAAATGCCTTAAACTAAAATTACATAAAACCAATATTGGTTCAGAGAAGGTGCATGCAATTCAGAACGAGGCTTGCATGAGGATAATGAAGAGCAGTTAAGGACGTGAAACTTACCCGTTTCAGAATCCAAAACCGTTCGGTTTGATGGAAAGCTCAGGACGTCTGGATCTCTTCTACGTGTTACCAATAAGGAGTATTGGTAAATCTTGAAGAAATTTGTTTTGATGATGCTACAAGAAGTTTTAGTTGCAGAAGATATTAGAATTAGTTAAAAGCAATTTGTAGAAGTTTTAGTTCGCGTGGAGGACGAACGCCCTCTTATATAGCTTTACGTTTGTGCGTTCGGCCAGACGTAAACATCATGAGTGTTGTGTGAGAATTGAGAAGCCTGATAATATCGCTTTGAACACTTAGTCAAATTGTAAGATATAAATTTTAAGTATCTTATCTTATATAAATCCCAAACTTCTTTGATTTTGAATCAGTGAAAAGTCTTGACCTAAAAGCGTACGTCCTTAAGTGGCGCTCGGTCTTATACCGAACGCTCGTCCCAAAGAGTAAGTAATAAGTAGCGCTCGGTCTTATACCGAACGCTCGTTCCGTTCCGTAATCGCCAACTAGTGGAAATAGCATTCGTCCGGTATTCTCATAACGTTCGTCCTAAATTGTAATAGCGTTCGTCCCTAAGCTTAAAATAGCGTTCGTCCTAATTTCAGTAAGCTCTCGTAACGCGTCCGGTCATCCACTGGCAGTCGTTATTCCAACTAAAACTGTACTTAGTACATTTTAGCACTTGTATTTTATCTACATTTAATTGAAGGGAATCTGAAATCTTGTCAAGTGAATTATTCTGAGTATAAGTTGTATTATTCTAGAATCAGTTCATTTAACTGGTTCAAATTTTAATAACGTTCGTCATGAAAGATGAGTCAACTTTATTCCTTCAGAAAATAAGTTCCTTCAGTCTTGTTCTTGACGTTTGTCCTCGTTATAAAGGGGAGTAAACGTTCGTCTTTTTATGCAAGTGAAACAAAGAATGAAACAGTACTTAAGAGGATGAGTTAAGATGTGCGAACACTATGAGAACTGAAATTGTGATTGTGGAAATTGAATGAGCGTTCCAAGGAGGAATGACTCTTGGTTGGAAATTGAGATTTGTAAAGTATGAATGTGGTAAGCTTAGCTGGCGGTTCATCCTGATATTCCGTGAGTGCTCATTCTCAAGTAGAGAGGAGCATGTCATGCGTGGGAATGGCAGGAGGTCTTAGTCCATAACTGTAATTTGGACAGAACGGACTAACCTCAGGTGGCAGCTGACGAGTATTCCAACTCTTCCACCTGGGTGCACGGACGTCGTAGCTACACAGAATTCATACAGTCCGGACGGTCGGTCTAGTATCAGGATTTTGATTGAGTTATTGGATGAATTGAATGTGTATGTTGTGAATTTACTTGCTGAAATTTATAAGTATGAATTGTATGTTTGACTTGAATTAAATTCAATAAGCTTACCCTTGCGTTTCCATTGTGTTGTCTGTATATGTATATCCGTCTTGTCAAATGCAATGATCATCCGTGTGGATGTGAGCAGAAGGAGATGCTTCACTGGAGCAAACGCTTGAAGAAGAAATCTTAGCTGAGGAGAATCTCGTGGAAGTAGAAGTGAAGGCCGAACAGTGAGGCGTTCAGTTTTTAGTTAGTGTAATTAGTATAGTGGGCGCTGGTGAGCGAGCGCCTTTCTTCTGTTTGTAAATACTTGGACGTTCGGTGGTTTATTTTGTAAACCGTTCGTCCTAATTGTTTTGTAAACGCTCGTAGAATTATATACATGAAAGGCCGTTCGGCCACTTTCGAATTTTTTTTTCTTTCCCTTTACTTTAAAACTGTTTTGCCATATTAATATATGTGATTATTCTAACTATATAGTTGATGACTGTATAATTTTGGGATGTTACATTATTGGTATCAGAGCAGTTTTGTTCTCTTAAGGACGCTGTAGGTTATGAGTGCATTGCGTTTTTGCTGTGTGCTTATTGTGCGTTTAATGAGTTATTGCTTTAACTCTTAGACATGACTAACGTTCGTTTTCTCTGGTCCAGAGAACAATGGCGCCTAGACTCCCTCCTCCCCCACAGCCTAACGAACCTGACGCACCCACCAACACTAGGTTGTTGGAAACGGTGATTGACAGGCTGCAACAACAAAACGCTACGTTAATGGAGCAGAATGCAGCTGCTCTAAGGAGTTTAGAGGCCGCTCGCGAAAACTCAGAAAACACCCAGAGGCAATTGATGGAACTAATTGCTGCCACCAGAGGTACGCCAGGAACGTCCTCTTCCAATGTCGTTCATCATACTGAGTGGAGCTTGGAGAGTTTTCTCCAACACCATCCGTCCAAGTTTAGTGGAAAGTGCCTACCGGACGAAGCAGACCAGTGGCTACAGGACATGGAGAGAATTTACAATGCTAAGAGATGTCCTGATGAGAACCGTTTGGCTTTCACGGAGTATTTGCTTACTGGAGAAGCAAGCCACTGGTGGGCGAGTGCGAAGGCCATACTGACGGACGCTCAACGTCCTATTACCTGGGAAGTGTTCAGAGGGAAGTTCTATGAGGAGTACTTTCCAGATAGCGTTCGTTTTGCTAAGGAGGTGGAGTTTCTTCAGCTGGTACAGGGTGGAATGTCCGTTTCTGAGTACACGAACAAGTTTAAACACTTGGTTCGTTTCAACACCATGGCAACCAGTGAGGAATGGCAATGCATGAAGTTCGAAAATGGGCTGAGGAGTGATTTGAAAGTACTGATTTCCAGCCTATGTATCCGTTCGTTCCCTGCAATGGTTGAGAGGGCAAAAGTGTTAGAGAAGAACATGGCTGAGGCCGAACAGCATAAGAAGCAACAAGTCTCTAGGGGACATATTCTATCAAGATCCAATGTGAATCGGAATAGGACTCCCTACGCTCGTCCAGGGCAGTCAAGTGGGTCGCAAGCAGTGGTAGTTGCTGGACAGTCAGGGCAACCAGGGGCAGTGAGATGTTTTCAATGTGGAGGGCCCCATTACAAGTCAGCTTGCCCTCAATTGATAGGAGTAAAATATTGCACTCGTTGTAGAAGACATGGCCACCTGGAGAACGAGTGCAATATGGGTGGACGTGCGGTGATGAGACCACCCAACACTGGAAGGAATCAAACTAGAGGTGGTGGACGAGCCCAAGCTGTTGGGCGTGTGTATGCAATCACTGGTACAGAAGCAGCGAGCTCAGGTACGCTCGTCACTGGTACCTGCTTAGTTCATGGAATTTATTGCTGCGTGTTATATGGTTCGGGGGCAACACACTCCTTCATCTCGAAGGCGTGCGTTGATAAGCTGGGATTAACCGAGAGTGAGATGCAGTTCGACTTGGTGGTGTCAACCCCAGCGGCTGGAGAGGTTAGGACGTCTACCATGTGTGTTAGATGTCCTGTTGAGGTAGAAGGGCGTAGATATAAGGTGAACCTGATATGTTTGCCTCTCAAAGACTTAGAAGTAATTTTGGGAATGGATTGGCTGAATACCAATCGCATTCTCATAGATTGTGGAGCTAAAAAGTTGGTGTTCCCTGAAGAAGACGAAGAGGATTTGGGTGTGACACTCGGCCAGTTGAAAGAAGATATTATGGAGGGCGCGAGTTGTTTCTTGATCTTAACGCATGAAGATAGGGAGGATGGAACTAAGAGTTTTGAACGTTCGTCCAATAAGTACACTGAAGGACGAACGGTTGTGGATGAATTCCCGGACGTCTTTCCGGATGAGGTGCCTGGATTGCCTCCCGTTCGTGAAGTGGAATTCACGATTGACTTGGTAACGACAGCAGCACCAATCTCCGTTCAGCCTTACCGTATGGCACCTGCTGAATTGGTTGAGCTCAAGAAGCAAATTGAAGATTTAATGGACAAGAAGTTCATTCGGCCAAGTGTGTCACCTTGGGGAACGCCCGTATTATTGGTGAAGAAGAAGGATGGCAGCTCACGGCTATGTATTGACTATCGTCAATTGAATAAGCTGACCATCAAAAACAAATACCCATTGCCTCGCATTGACGATCTACTGGATCAATTGCATGGAGCGAGCGTTTTCTCTAAGATAGACTTGAGATCAGGCTATCACCAGATCCGGGTTAAGGAAGGAGACATCCAGAAGACGGCCTTCCGTTCACGTTACGGACATTATGAGTATGTGGTCATGCCGTTCGGTGTGACTAACGCTCCAGCAGTCTTCATGGGCTACATGAACATGATCTTTAGGCCGTACTTGGACAAGTTTGTGGTGGTGTTCATTGACGATATTCTCATCTACTCCAAGAGCTGTGAAGAGCATGAAGAACACTTGAGATTGGTACTTGGAGTATTGAGAGAAAAGGAGCTGTACGCTAAGTTGTCCAAGTGTGAATTCTGGATGAAGGAAGTACAATTCTTAGGCCATGTGGTATCTGCTGGTGGAATTTCAGTTGATCCAGCCAAAGTATGAGCGGTCTTGGAGTGGGAGAGTCCACGCTCGGTCACTGAAGTTAGGAGCTTTGTGGGACTCGCGGGCTACTACAGGCGTTTCATAGAGGGATTTTCTAAGATAGTAGCCCCATTGACCCAGCTGACCAGGAAGGATCACCCGTTCACTTGGACCGATCGGTGTGAATCTAGTTTTCAAGAATTGAAGCAGAAGTTGACGAGCGCTCCAGTTCTAGTGATTCCGGACACTGCCAAGCCATTTGAGGTTTACTGTGATGCATCCCACCAAGGTTTGGGGTGCGTTCTTATGCAAGAGAAACGAGCAGTGGCGTACGCCTCTCGACAATTGAAGATACATGAGAGGAATTATCCAACGCACGACCTAGAGCTGGCAGCGGTCGTCTTTGCCTTGAAGATTTGGAGACACTACTTGTATGGATCCGTTTTCCAAGTCTTCAGTGATCATAAGAGTCTCAAGTACCTCTTTGATCAAAAAGAGTTGAATATGAGGCAGCGGAGGTGGCTGGAATTCTAAAGGATTATGACTTCGAGTTGCTTTATCATCCTGGTAAAGTGAACGTTGTGGCGGACGCTCTAAGTAGAAAAGTGGTGCATGTGTCGTCCATGATGGTACGTGAGTTAAGCTTAGTGGAAAGCTTTAGAGACTTAAGGTTACAGTTCAACCTGGAACCGAACAGCATCAAATGCTGTAACCTTAAGATATCCAGTAACGTGTTTGAACGGATTAGAATGAAACAGTTTGAAGATGAAGAATTGATGAAGATAAGAGGCGCGCTCGGCACTGATCAGGCAAAGGAATTCAACGCTGGGACGGACGGCCTACTACGCTATATGGGTAGGACGTGCGTTCCAAATGATGGAGAACTGAAGCGGATCATATTGGAAGAAGGGCATCACAGCCGTCTTAGCATGCATCCAGGCATGACTAAGATGTATCACGACGTCAAGCAATCGTTTTGGTGGCCAGGAATGAAGAATGATGTCGCACGTTTTGTGACATCATGTCTAACTTGTCAACGTGCCAAAGCTGAATACCAAAGACCGGGCGGCCTACTGCAACCTTTGGAGATTCCCGAATGGAAGTGGGACAGTATTTCAATGGACTTCGTGACTCATTTGCCTCGCACGTTCAAGAACCACGATTCCATTTGGGTGATAGTGGATCGTCTAACAAAGAGTGCTCACTTCCTAGCCATCAACCTGAAAATGTCATTAACCAACTTGGCAAAGCTCTACATCAAGGAGATCGTTCGTCTGCATGGAGTGCCGTCCAACATCATCTCTGACCGAGACACAAGGTTCACTTCTCGGTTTTGGCAGTCTTTGCAAAGCGAGCTGGGCAGCAAACTCCAAATGAGTTCAGCGTACCATCCTCAGACGGACGGTCAATCAGAGAGAACGATCCAGACGCTTGAAGACTTACTAAGGACGTGCGTACTCGATCACATGGGCGTTTGGGACGAAGTATTGCCGTTAGTGGAGTTCACCTACAACAACAGCTTCCAGTCCAGCATTGGAATGGCTCCCTTCGAAGCACTTTACGGACGCAAATGCCGCACACCACTTTGCTGGTTTCAAGAAGGAGAGAACGTACTAACAGGACCAGAGCTCATTCAACAAACGACTGAAAAGGTGAAGTTAATTCAAGAGAGATTGAAGACGTCCAGAAGCAGGCAGAAGTCATACGCAGATAAGAGGAGACGACCCTTGGAGTTCAAAGCTGGCGATCATGTCTTTCTAAAGTTAAATCCAATTACTGGAGTAGGCAGAGCGTTGAGATCAAAGAAGTTATCTCCCAAGTTCGTGGGACCATATCAGATTTTGAGAAGGATTGGACCTGTTGCATACGAGCTAGCCTTGCCTCCCCAACTTTCCAACCTTCATCCTGTGTTTCACGTCTCTCAACTTCGAAAGTACGTAGCTGATCCCTCGCACATATTAGAGCTAGAGGACGTTCGTCTTCGTCAAGACCGAATGCTGGAGATGAAGCCAATTCGCGTGGAAGACGTTCGCACTAAGTTATACAAAGGGAAGGACGTTCGGTTGGTGAAAGTGGTGTGGGACGACAAGACTGGCGACTCCACTTGGGAAGTTGAGGATGCCATGAGAGACTTATACCCTCATCTATTTCCTGGTAAGATTTAATTTTCGAGGACGAAAATTTTTGTAGTTAGGGGGATTGTCACGTCCCATTAATGTCTGTGCTGAGTCACCACTGTGCTCCCATCAATTCAACATGCCACGTAATTCAGTGCATTAAAAATCCACTGAGAACGAGCCCTGCATGCACGCCACTTGTCAAAATGGAAGTTTCTGAAGTGAATGGTGGGGTGCAGGTGTCAACCAGGGAGACGTCCGTTCGTCTGAAAGTGGGAGTTTGAACAAAAGTGTTTTTCTGGAAAATTTCCCCACTCTCCTGCGTGCACCTTCTCCCCTTCCAAACTCAGACTTTTCCTTTTCTCCTCCATCTCTCTAGAACTCTTATCCTTCTCTCTTCTGCAACTCACGATCCTCTTCTCCGATCAAATTTCAGAGACCGTAGAAGAGATCCAGACGTCCTGAGCTTTCCATCAAACCGAACGGTTTTGGATTCTGAAACGGGTAAGTTTCACGTCCTTAACTGCTCTTCATTATCCTCATGCAAGCCTCGTTCTGAATTGCATGCACCTTCTCTGAACCAATATTGGTTTTCTGTAATTTTAGTTTAAGGCATTTGGGTTGAAACGTAAAGGGTAGAAGAGGTTGTACTGTGATCTGGTTTTCCTTTTGAAGAACGAACGCACAATCCGGGTAAGGGAAGCTTATTAGATTTAATTCATGTGATTTTCTGTACTGCATGTGCGTTTATGTGATGTTTGAAGTATGATTTATGATAAGTGGATTTTTGGTGTATGAATATGATATTGGATTGAATGTATGGAAATGATGAAATGTTCTATGGTTGGATTAAACTGAAATGTGAGCTGTATGATGAGATGATGCATGAACATTATAGATTTTTGCTATGATATGCTTAATTAAATGTTTGAAAGTTATACTGGAAAATGAGTTTACTGGAAATGAGAAATTGAAAATGAGACTTTTATGATAAAACACGTTCGTTATCGAACGGTCCTTGACCGTTCGGTATTCTTTGTAACTTTTCTGAAAAGCTGAATCCTTTCATTTGGAAAGAATTCGCGTGGAGGACGAACGCCCTCTTATATAGCTTTACGTTTGTGCGTTCGGCCAGACGTAAACATCATGAGTGTTGTGTGAGAATTGAGAAGCCTGATAATATCCCTTTGAACACTTAGTCAAATTGTAAGACATAAATTTTAAGTATCTTATCTTATATAAATCCCAAACTTCTTTGATTTTGAATCAGTGAAAAGTCTTGACCTAAAAGCGTACGTCCTTAAGTGGCGCTCGGTCTTATACCGAACGCTCGTCCCAAAGAGTAAGTAATAAGTAGCGCTCGGTCTTATACCGAACGCTCGTTCCGTTTCGTAATCGCCAACTAGTGGAAATAGCGTTCGTCCGGTATTCTCATAACGTTCGTCCTAAATTGTAATAGCGTTCGTCCCTAAGCTTAAAATAGCGTTCGTCCTAATTTCAGTAAGCTCTCGTAACGCGTCCGGTCATCCACTGGCAGTCGTTATTCCAACTAAAACTGTACTTAGTACATTTTAGCACTTGTATTTTATCTACATTTAATTGAAGGGAATCTGAAATCTTGTCAAGTGAATTATTCTGAGTATAAGTTGTATTATTCTAGAATCAGTTCATTTAACTGGTTCAAATTTTAATAACGTTCGTCATGAAAGATGAGTCAGCTTTATTCCTTCAGAAAATAAGTTCCTTCAGTCTTGTTCTTGACGTTCGTCCTCGTTATAAAGGGGAGTGAACGTTTGTCTTTTTATGCAAGTGAAACAAAGAATGAAACAAAACTTAAGAGGATGAGTTAAGATGTGCGAACACTATGAGAACTGAAATTGTGATTGTGGAAATTGAATGAGCGTTCCAGGGAGGAACGACTCTTGGTTGGAAATTGAGATTTGTAAAGTATGAATGTGGTAAGCTTAGCTGGCGGTTCATCCTGATATTCCGTGAGTGCTCATTCTCAAGTAGAGAGGAGCATGTCATGCGTGGGAATGGCAAGAGGTCTTAGTCCATAACTGTAATTTGGACAGAACGGACTAACCTCAGGTGGCAGCTGACGAGTATTCCAGCTCTTCCACCTGGGTGCACGGACGTCGTAGCTACACAGAATTCATACAGTCCGGACGGTCGGTCTAGTATCAGGATTTTGATTGAGTTATTGGATGAATTGAATGTGTATGTTGTGAATTTACTTGCTGAAATTTATAAGTATGAATTGTATGTTTGACTTGAATTAAATTCAATAAGCTTACCCTTGCGTTTCCATTGTGTTGTTTGTATATGTATATCCGTCTTGTCAAATGCAATGATCATCCGTGTGGATGTGAGCAGAAGGAGATGCTTCACTGGAGCAAACGCTTGAAGAAGAAATCTTAGCTGAGGAGAATCTCATGGAAGTAGAAGTGAAGGCCGAACAGTGAGGCGTTCGGTTTTTAGTTAGTGTAATTAGTATAGTGGGCGCTGGTGAGCGAGCGCCTTTCTTCTGTTTGTAAATACTTGGACGTTCGGTGGTTTATTTTGTAAACCGTTCGTCCTAATTGTTTTGTAAACGCTCGTAGAATTATATACATGAAAGGCCGTTCGGCCACTTTCGAATTTTTTTTTCTTTCCCTTTACTTTAAAACTGTTTTGCCATATTAATATATGTGATTATTCTAAGTATATAGTTGATGACTGTATAATTTTGGGATGTTACAGTATTTGTTGGGGTTGGCAGGTTTGATGTTAAAGGCTATGTGACGGGGTTTGGAAATCCTACGTGGAAGAGTACACACAAGGCAGCGGAGAAGACTGCAGTTGTGGTGACTGCTCTGCTCAAGAGTGGAGCCACTTGTGTTGGCAAGACTGTTGTGGACGAATTCTCTTTTGGGTGATGAGTCCTTTAGAAGTCCTTTAGCTTCGTTTAGTAAACTGAAACAATTTGATATACTTAAGCCATTGTTATGTCAGGATTTCTGGTGAGAACAAGTATTATGGAACTCCAACTAATCCTCGGATGCCATCATGTACACCAGGAGGGTCTTCTTGTGGTTCAGCAGTGGCAGTTGCTGCAGGGCTTTTGGACTTTGCCGTTGGTAAGTTTATGTGTTACCCGTAATAACTTGAAATTCTATTTTTTATGCGTAATGGTACTTTTAAATTATTTTAGTCATTTGAGAATATGTCATTTTCAATCTAGCAATCCGCCCTTTGTCTTGCTTTGGTGATTCTTCTGTAATTGTATTTTTTGAATGTTATCCTATTAAGTTATAAAAAAACCAACCAAGCCTCTAGCCATTAGGTGTGTATGCAGCACCACTATGTTCTATCATAAATCATGTTGATAACAAACTTTTTTAATCGACCCTCTAAAATATTCTTAACAGTTTCTTTCCTAGCTTTTTTTTGAGTTGTTTTTAGCGCTAGCGATTAGGCTACCTGCTATCTGATTTATTTTCCTTAATGGGGCTTCTACAGCTTGTCCACATGTGTCCAAACTCCAAACTAGCTAAGGTGAGTTTCTATCGTCTTTTCTATGTTAGGTGCTACCTTGACATTTTTTCCAATGCATTTGTACCAAACCTTATCTTGTCTGGTGGTATGTCCCTCATCCTAGTCAACATTCTCATCTTTTCTACATTGAGTTTATTCTCTTTTTCAAGGTTTTAAACTTGTGATTCTACTTACACCTGTGGGAGCTCGATAGACTCTCGTAAGAGTCTTCTTCACGCGGAAAAAATGTAATACCTATATAGATTTTAAAATTTCAGCAACTGAATAGCAACAAAAAAAAATACCAAATAAAACTCTAAAGTCCAAACAACAACCTAGTCCCAGCATAGATGTTTTGTGGCATTGAAAACGTGGGAAGAGAATTCCCAAAACACATAAAGAACAACACATAAAAGGAAGAAAGATTTCCAACATAGGAGGCCAAAAACAGAGAATAAAATGGGGAGCATGAAGAGCTTACCTCTTTGTAGACATAGTGGCCAAATTGCAGAGGAGAAGGAAATGATCTAAAGGCTCAAAATGCAGTCCCAACTTGAGCACTCAAAATTTCACGCAATTATGAGTATAGCACAATGCTTTTGATAGCGTCACATAGGAGAATCAAGGTGGGGAGGAGTGCAAAAGCAAAGCAAAAGAAAAAAGAGGGCAAAATCAAAGCAAAGAAAAAATAGGGAAGAATAATTTTATCGCAGTTCCTTTTGGAGCTCCAAATTTGCAACTAAATGATGTTCCCTGGTGTTCAATTGATAAAGAAGATTATTTTACTCAAATGGACTCGCTGGCTCAATAGTAATCGCATGAGTCAGCTCAAGTTTGTCTGAGTCAGCATGAGTCTACATTGAAACCAAGTCACACGATTTAACTTGCAGCCATTCTCTAGACTTAGACTTATTTAGTTTGCGAGTTAATTCAAGAGTTTGATAACCATGCTTTTTTAACTTTTTACTTCCAAACATTTTCTTCATTCAATATCATCACCAGTTTTGCGGTTGTAGTAAATTTTTCCTTTGAGCTAAAGTAGTTCTATTGTTTGGTCACATAACATAAAAAATACTCATCCATTTCATGTATCCTGCTTGAATCCTATAATTTATTTACATCTTCCTTTATTCTTAGTTTTTCTATTTGTTGAACCGCAAGTACTTAAAGTATAAGACCTTCAGTGTTTTTTTGGTGTATTTCTTTGAATTTACTATTATTCTGTTAACTTGTTCTATTAAATAAAATTAGTTTCTTACCTATGTTTCTATGGTACCAAGTACCAATTTTGTAAAAGTTAAAGTTATATCACACAATGTTTTGATAGGAACCCATAAATTGAAAAGAGAAAGAAGAGTAATATTCTTCATTGACTAGACATAAAAGAACACAAAATAGGAGATCACTCTCTCCTCCAAGGGTTTCCCCTTCACAAAGAGTTAAAGCTCAAACTACAAAATTATCATCTCCCCTCCAAGGGACTGATTGGTCTAATTATATAGACCAACTCCCAACGGACAGCACTGCATCCACTTATTTTTCCATTCGTTCTTCCTTTATTCACTGCTCCCTTTTACTTTTCCTTCTACAATAAAACTTTCCTATCATATCATTCCTTCTATAATACCTATTCCACTCTTCCTCATTATTTACATGCCTAACAGTTTCAAATATTTGGAATTCTTGCATTTTCAATTTGAACTTGCGAAGATTACCATTGTTTCTTCACTTGGTTAATGAGAGAACTGGGGGATGATTCAATTTATATATTCATTATTTCTTCTTCTTAGTGCTGATTTATTTAATTAGGTTTATAGTAATTTTTTTTTTGTATGCTGTAGTTTCTCATGTAAAACCAATGCTAACCACACACATTATTTAAGGAGTGTCCTCATTCTAGTCTAGTTCCTTAAACCTATTATAGTTCTTATTGCAGTAGTGAGCTGAGTAGGGGCTTGATGATGTTTTGAAAATTAAGTTATTTTTCATGGTGATTATTAGAAAGTGAGTTTAAGTCTAACTTATTATCACAAAACTTGTAAGATGGTGGGAATTATACACCACACTCTCTCACGCTGAGGCATTGGCATCTCTTTTGTGGGATTAGATATTCAAGAGTTGTCATATAACGAGTGGCATGATAGGCATAACTAACCTCACTAGGATAGGCTCTGATATCATATTAGAAAGTGAATTTAAGCCTAGCTTATCTCACAAAATCAGCTAATGAGATGAAGAGTACACCCCACTTATAAATTATAATTTGGCCTTATCTTTAGTTAACATGAGATCTCTAATAATGATCCATAGCATAATAGTTGCATAAGTTTTGTGATTTCAAGTCTTAGTTCGTTTTTGTGGTATTTTCATTATATTATAGCTAGATGGCATGCTAAGCATGATCTTTTTTATTTTATCTAGGATAGACATTATTCGCACATGCAATTGTATTGAGGCCTTGAAAACTTGTTACTTGATTTTACATAACTATATATTTAACATGGAAGATTATTGTGTCTTGGCAGGTACTGATACTGTAGGATGTGTGAGGGTTCCAGCAGCACTCTGTGGTATTTTTGGTTTTCGACCATCCCATGGGGCTGTATCCACCATTGGAGTTCTTTCAAATGCACAAAGCTTAGACACTATTGGTAAGATTCATAAGTTTTTTTGTTGCCATGATTTTAATCAATACTTGACCATCAGTTATATGTGTTAACACTTGAGATTTTGTCATTTTGCTAACGTGGCTAACTTTTAAGGAAATAGCATAGAGCAATTAGATTAAAGACTCAGACAATATATAGTTACTAGTGCTTTGTAAAGTTGTACAATATAAGAACGATTAAACATGTTAATGGTCTTGATTTGCATCCGGAGTTGAAAATATGATTTAGTAAGAAATCACCACATCATGAGGTGAATGGGATTTCATTTTTTAATACATTAGTCTATGTTACTAAGATTTTTTATTACTCTATTGTTTAATTGATTTGTAGGACTGTTTGCTTGTGATCCATCTGTCCTACATCGTGTTGGACATGTTTTACTTCAATTGAGTTCAGTGGAGACCAAAAGGTCCAGGCGAATAATATTTGCTGATGATCTTTCTCAGTTATCCACAATTCCTACACAGAGGACAATACATGTTATTGGTAAAGCTATTGAGAATATGTCTGGGTGTAAGTTTCTTGATCTTTGAAGACCACTTGTTCCTCCTTTCATATTAGTAACTAGTAAATTGATTATTAAAATACTAGTTTTCTATAAGAACAAAGTTTATCACTAGACTGAATCACAAAAAGAAGGGAAAATTGTGGAAATTATGTTATGACGTGTTTTTAGTCTATTTGGTTTTTCAGATCAGAATCCAAAGCATTTGAATATCTGTCAGTACATTGAATCTAAGGTGCCCAGTCTAAGGCTTCATGAGCAATCAACACACCAGCAAAATGAAACATCTATATTGAAAACTCTCTCTTCTGTTATGCTTTTATTACAAGGGTATTCCTTTTTAAGTTTGGAAGTTTTTCGTTTGATTTATTATAGTATGTCACCTTGTGCTGTATGCTTTTCTATTAAAAAATTATTACGAAAGAGAATGGAGTTGTATGAGTAAGCATTGGATGATTCTCTAAATGGATTACAAATATAAAAGAAAACATGGTATAATGAAACTCGCCAATCTGGGTAGCAGGAATTGGGAGTACACTAAAATAAAGACAATCGGAACTCAAGAGATTGTGTAAATTGTGTATAGTTCTTCATTCAATTTTAGTGGTTCTCATGCAGACAAACACACATACAATTCACGGTATAGGCAATAGTAGAGAATCAGAAAATATAATATGAAACTATATGAAATTGTATTGATACTATATATGTGAAATGCAAAAAGAGAGGATCTCTTCTACCCCAGAGCAATGCTCCTACAAAGGGATAAATCTCTACTCACAAACAACCTGATATTCTCTTCCCCTTTTTTTACTCCCTAACGGACCCCTATAACAGAAATGCACACCCCCACTCACATTTCCTTCTTTCTCTCTCTGCCACATCAACATTCTATCCTTTGTGCCTATTTTTCCTCAAATAGACCCTCCAAATTTTGGGCCTATTCTCTTGACTTGTATTCTGCTCCCCTAAGCCTAAAATATTCTCCATGGGCCTATCAGGTTCTTTATTTAGAAACTTGAGAAGTTTCAGTGTTGAAAATATAATCGAAAAGTTGTCAACTCAATAAGCTTGTAGAAAATTCTACTTTTTTAGCAAGGATTTCATTCACTTGGTTGTTTTAAGTGTCTTAGATTCCTATTCTTTTGCTAATATGAATATCATGGTGTATATATGCCTTTTGGACAACATACTATGGGTAGGCCATGCCTAGAATATTTTCTTAAACAATTTAATGTTGGGAAAGATAACAAAAGAAAACTTCTTAATACAAAGGCAATGGATAATTTATTATCCATGGATTAATTTTCCCCCATGCTTTAATGAGACAAGAAAAGAATATCTTTCCTCTCACACAAGTGAGGTTCTCTTCCTTCAAATCTCTCTGTTTTAGTTTGTACAAATATATATATGAAACCAATAAAAGGATTTGGCTTTTATAGCCTAGGTGCTAATGAGTGAGCCTTATATTAAGGGGAGCTTTTATTCATTTCTTTACTATAGCTTTCCTTCAAACTCTCCCATATTTCCATTTTTCTTATTTACTATTTATTTATTTCCTTATTTTTTATTTTGCACCAAAGAAGGAAACTCAATGTATTTTTTGTTTTCAATTTTTACTTGGCCATTTTTGAGGACTTGGTCATCTATATTAGTTGTTATCATTAGTGTGAATTTTCTCAAGTTGCAATTGCTTGGATTCCAATATATCATGTATTCCACTGATATATTGTACATTGATATGTTTTGATCTGAGGTGAAAGCTCAAATTTTTTACTATCATAATGCTCAATGCAATTTTATGGTCCATTCATAACTCGTGATGCAAGATCTGTAATAGTTTTTTGTATATTCCAAAATGCTGAAGTCCTACATTGCCTACTTAACTCTATTTTCTAGGGTTTATATACCTACACACTCCTATACCTTCAAAGTGAAAAGCAAGAGTTGTGGAATTAGTGTGCAAGAAGTTGAGGCATGAGATTGGGCCCCCTTGGGCTTTTCAAGTAGTTTGCCAATTTCTTCCATGCATGTGCTATAAGGAGGTTGTTGTCCTTTTTACCATTTGTTTTGTTTAACATTTTCTTTTTACCTTTCATTAATATGTATCCTTATCTAGGTTTTTTGGTTTATTACTATATGACTGTTGGGCTGTCCTTAGTTCCCGGGTTCCCGAGATACTTATGTCCCACAATTTCTTACTATCATAATGCTCAATGTAATTTTATGGTCCATTCATAACTCGTGATGCAAGATCTGTAATAGTTTTTTGTATATTCCAAAATGCTGAAGTCCTACATTGCCTACTTAACTCTATTTTCGAGGGTTTATATACCTACACACTCCTATACCTTCAAAGTGAAAAGCAAGAGTTGTGGAATTAGTGTGCAAGAAGTTGAGGCATGAGATTGGGCCCCCTTGGGCTTTTCAAGTAGTTTGCCAATTTCTTCCATGCGTGTGCTATAAGGAGGTTGTTGTCCTTTTTACCATTTGTTTTGTTTAACATTTTCTTTTTACCTTTCATTAATATGTATCCTTATCTAGGTTTTTGGGTTTATTACTATATGACTGTTGGGTTGTCCTTAGTTCCCGGGTTCCCGAGATACTTATGTCCCACAATTTCCTCATAATCATCGTGCCATAACATCCATGTTCCCATGGACATTACTTGTATCTTACAATGTTACTCTGTGATTTCTGTAATGTTACTTCTTTCATGTTAGTTGGGAGCGTATGACCTTGACGGTCATGTTCATGTACTTTACAAATATGAGAGTCACCTCTTCTAAATTACACTTTCGCTTACTCTTCTTCTCCAGTGTTAGGTTTTTTCTTTTGTGCTCTTACTAGTTTTGAGTCTCATGCGAAGATCCTGGTTTATCCTAGGGCTTGTGCAACATATTGTTGATAAGACTTTAAGGGCAGTGCTCAACATCTTAGGAAGATGTCATGTTCGTGTTCTTAATATTATTTTTTTACAATGTTATGGATTTATGGCTGGCAATATGGACATCTAAACCAACTCTGCATCCAAGAAGTGCAACGCAAACAATCTTTGCCAAACCTTTTCCAGACATTTCAAAAACTAAAGTCTTCGCTTTCAAAACTCATGATGATGGTAGTAATTTGTCTCTCCTTTGTTAGACATGTACGATGTTGCTTTCACTATTACCACATCAAAACCCAATGCTAGTATATCTGGAAAGTACACTAAAGACCGGTCACTTACAAATAAGGTATGTCATCATGTTTTGCTTAGCACACTTTAAGGAAAGAAAAGCTATTGGGACTCTTATTCTCAAATACATCATCAAAATTGTGGTCATACAGATTTGTTGTATGAAATTACTATTGTTGGGAGATGATCAAAGGTAAAGACATCATAATACAGATCAACGAATATAACAAATTTGTTGAAGATATTAAAGCAAAAATATTATCCTACCTGATAAATTCGGTTTGGGATTGCTGCTAGAAAAGCTCGGAAAAGGTATGATAAAAAAAACTAATCACAAGAAGTAAAATAAACTTATTTTTCTCATCCTAATGCATCTAACTCCACTTTCAAGAAGAAGGGAACTTGTTTTGTCTGTGGAAAGCTTGGTTATCATGTACCTCAGTGCAAGCATAGAACCAAGGAGGACAATCCTCTTAAGGAAAATTGAGCTGAAGGGGAAGATACAATTGTTATTGTCTTTTTGAAGCATATATTGTGACTAATGTGAGCAAATGGATGGTAGTTCTGGTGGCTACCAGACACTTTTGTGCAAACAAGAATGTTTTTTTTTTTACCTCCTACACTAGTGTGAGTGATGTTGAAGAACAAGTGTAGAATATTAAATCTCTTTGTATTAGTTCTGTTTTCTCAATATACATAAAACATCTCTGCAGTTTGAGAAATATACAGTTTCAGCTCAATGTCTCTGTCTTCCCTATAGTTTAATTGGCTTTAAATCTATTTTACATGTCTTTGTTTCCTCAGGTATGAATTTAAGACCAATCATGAAGAATGGGTTAAATCACTCAAATTCAAGTTAGGTCGTGGCGTGCCTGATCATGTTATTGCAGCCATTAGTACTCTATATGATACTATAAAAGCATTGTATAAAGT
This sequence comes from Vigna nakashimae, assembly GCA_034642375.1. Taxonomy (NCBI): domain Eukaryota; kingdom Viridiplantae; phylum Streptophyta; class Magnoliopsida; order Fabales; family Fabaceae; genus Vigna; species Vigna nakashimae. Next base: position 16,481,265 of record CM067760.1, on the reverse strand, counting down.
CAGGACTGAAATGCGAGGAGCTTTCCAAAGTCTATTAAAGGTAGTAGTATTTTTCTTACTCTTGTTTCTTTTGTAGATTTTCTAAGGCGGTGAACTTTCATTTAAATTATTAGATTATATTTGTGGCTGACTTGAAGATAGATGAGCAAGTAATTTACTTTAATTCTTATAGTGAAGTAGCTCAATTAATTTTAGCATGTGCACTGTATGCTTGAATGCTGCCCTATTATCTTCTGGTATTGATTGATTGTTCCCCAGGATGATGGAATATTAGTTATCCCTACTGTAGCAGACAACCTATTAAAGCTTAATACAACTATAGGTTTTTCTTCGGAGTTCCACGACAGAACATTTGCAGTATCGAGCATTGCTAGTGTATCTGGATGTTGTCAGGTAATCTGACAACTTTTAGATTCGGTGGTAATATTTTTTTTTATTATTCATTGTACTGTAATTTTCTTTGGCTTATATATAAGCTCTTACATTATGTGCAGGTTACAATTCCATTAGGATATCATGATGGTTGTTGTGTGTCTGTTTCATTCGTCTCTTTTCATGGAGCTGATAAATTTCTTTTGGATACGGTCTTGGATATTTATTCAACTCTTCGAGAACGAGTTAGTGTTGATTCTGATTTGTTGTCATTACCTGATATTAGTGGCAACAGGGAAACTTCTGAACTTTTAAAAGAGAAGGTTAGATTTCACTGAGCAATTACTCTAGGTCACATATTATTTCTCAAAAAGTTTGTTGGTTTATTTATTTGGTTAATCTCATGATTTGAAGTTGGATGCTGCCAAACTTGGTCTTTGTGTTGCAAATTGAAATGTTTGAGGTTTTTGGATAATCTTAGAAGTGAGTTTTAGATTCAACTAAATCTTATAAAATTGGTTTACAAGAAGAGATTCGCATTTTATTAGGAATCTGGGTAAGAATCCTAACTCACTCACTCTCTAACACACACCAGTAAACACAAGTCAAGAATTGAGTAAAAGTTGTATTGTATTCACAGCCAAAGAATCAAGAATACAATCTATAGACCAGGAGCTTAACCTCCTTCACCAAGTTCAAAACCGGTCAACCCAAATGAGTGCAGTAACTAACTAACTGAAACTACAAAAGAGGTCCCTTATATAGACCTTTTCCCGCCCCTCTTAACTGTTCAACAGTTAAGTACTCTTTTTCACTTTCCTACTCTCTTCCTTCTTTCATACACCCTCCACGTCCTAACATTACTCCCCCCTGAAAATCAACCTTGTCCCCAAGGTTGAACTCAGGAAACTGTTCCTGCATTGTCACCCTGTCTTCCCAAGTGGTATTATCCGCTCCTCCTTCTTGCCATTCCACCAATACTTGCTCTCTCTGGTCCTCCCCTTGCTGTTGGATTCGTCTCTCTAGGACCTTGGCCGGCCAGCAAGATGGCCCATCCATTTGCAAATCCGCTGGCAAATCTTTCTCCACGTTTCTCGGCCCTATGGCCAGTTTCAGCTGGGATACATGAAAAACAGGGTGGATCCTTGCAGTCTCTAGTAGTAACAACCTGAATGCCACCTCTCCTACCTTCTGGATGACCCTGAATGGCCCATAATACCTTGCTGCCAATTTTGGGTGCAGTCGCACGGGCATGGACGATTGTCTATGTGGTCTTATCTTCAAATACACCCAGTCATCCACCTTTATAGTCACTGGCCTTCTCTTCCGATTGTCCGCGCGGTGTAAGGGTGTTTGAGAGGGATGAAATGTCCATACTTGCTTAGACGGTCGACTACAACTAGAATGGCGTCAAACCCCTTGGACTTTGGAAGCCTCACAATAAAGTCCATGCTGATATCTTCCAGATGGCTTGGGGAATGGGCAGAGGTTACAGCAGACCTGGGGGATGCCGCCAAGTACTTATGCTGCTGGCACACTGCACATCCAGTATAGGGACTGCGCTACCCTCCTGTAGGTGTGATACACATCTGAGTGGCCCCCTGTTGGAGTCGCATGAAACTCTGCCAACAGTTTCGGAATCCATTCTGATTTAGCCAAGATGACTAATCTTCCTTTATAGTGCAGTCACCCATTTTCCATAGTAAAAGTCGAATGCTTTTCAGGATCTTGGGTAATGTCTTCCGTAATCCTTCCCAACTCTTCATCCTCTTCCGCTTCCCTTAGCACTTCCTGGAAATCCTTCCAGTAAGGTCTTATCATCACCTTCAACTCCTTCTCCATCCCCTTAGTATGATTGTCGGCTCCCTCCTCCGTTCTTCCATTTCCTTTCGTGACAAAGCATTTGCCACCTTATTAGTGGCCCTCGTTCGATAATCGATCTCAAAATCGTAGCCAAGTAGTCTGGCAATCCAGTGTTGTTGAGCTTGGGTTGTTATGCTCTGTTCCAACAAATATCTCAAACTATTTTGGTCAGTGTGTACTACAAACTTCTGACACAGCAAATAAGGACGCCAATGTTGTATCGCCATCACCACCGCCATGAGCTCCTTCTCGTAAATCGACTTCCCTAAAGTCCCCTCTGATAGTGCTTTGCTAAAGAATGCTATTGGCCTCCGATTCTGCGTTAGCACTGCTTCGATTCCTACCCCCGAAGCGTCGCATTCCACTTGGAAGGGTTGCTTGAAGTCAAGTAACGCTACCACTGGGGCTGTCGCCACCACTTCCTTTAATCTCCCCATTGCACTCGTGGCCGCCTCCGTCCATATGAAATTGCCCTTCTTCAACATCTCGGTTAGAGGTCTTGCTATCTTGCCATAATCCCTAACAAATTTGCGATAATATCCGGTCAGACCCAAAAACCCCCTCAACGCTTTCAGTGTCTTTGGTTCTTCCCATGCAACGACCACCTCCACCTTTTCGCTATTCATTTCTACCCCTTCCTCCGTTATCACATGCCCCAAATATCTGATCGAGGTTTTCCCAAATTCGCTTTTCCTTTTATTAGCTACCGACTGCTGTTGCTGTAATCTGCCCGACACGGTACACACTTGCTACAAATGCTCTGTCCATGTGGCGCTGTAAACTAGATGAGCACGAACTTCCTTAAATACGGTCTGAACAACTCGTTCATGGCGCTATGGAAGGTGGCAGGGGCATTGGTGAGGCCGAATGGCATCACCAAAAACTCATAATGCCTCGAGTGCGTCCTAAACGTAGTCTTTCAGATATCTTCTTCCCCCATCTTGATTTGGTGGTACCCGACTTTAAGGTCCACCTTTGAAAAATACCACGCCCCTCTAAGCTCGTCCAACAACTCCTTTATCACCGGGATGGGGAACTTGTTTGGGACCGTGGCTCTGTTGAGAGCTCGGTAGTCTATACAAAATCGCCAACTACCGTTTTTTTTTTCTTTACTAGAATTACGGGACTCGAGTAGGGACTTGTACTCGGTCTAATAATCCCAACTTTTAACATTTCTGCCACCTGTCGTTCGATCTCTTCCTTCATGACATGTGGATAGCGGTATGGACGAACATGTACAGGATCCGCCCCATCTTTTAAAGTGATTTGATGGCTCTCTTCCCTGTCAGGTGGGAGTCCCTAGGGTTGCCTAAAAACCCCCTCATACTTTTCCAGAATTCCCCCCATCTCTTTCTTCTACTCCTTTGTCAGCTCTCTTTCTCCACTATCCTCTCGCCCCTGATCCCTGCATTCCAGACTCCAAACCAGGGCCCAGGTTTCTACCCTGTTCATCTTCAATAGAGTTTCTGGTTCGGCCACCCTTCTCTCTAGTGTCGGGTCTCCCCTAATGATAACTCTTTTCCCTGCCTGTTGGAACGACACGATTAACTCCCCCAGTTCACCGTAATCTTCCCCAGCTTGGCTAGCCACTCCACTCCAAGGATCATGTCTACACCACCCAGCTCGAACAAGTAGAACTTCTCTATGATCTCTACTCCCCCATACTGACTACCACCCTTGGACACCAACCTCGGGTCCTCTTGTGGCCATCCCCCAAACTTGATACGGAGGGGTGTCTTCCTGGTCAAGCTTCAGCTCCTCCACCAACCCTCGGTTGATGAAGTTGTGACTTGGACCACTGTCCACTAATATCAGTATCTCCTTTTCCCCTACTCTTCCCTGTAGCTTCAGCGTTTTGGGTTGGCGGAGAAAGCAAATAACTCCATTCGGGGTGGCTCTGCTACTTCCTCTCCCTTCTTCTATAACTCCCTCTTCATCCTCTGCCAACACTACCACCCGTATGCTTCTCTCAGGGCATTGGTTGCCAGGGCCAAAAGGGCCTCCACACCTAAAACACCTCCCTTCTTCCCTCCTCCTCAAAAACTCTGGGTAGGGTAGGTTTCGCGAATTTCGACCTCGGTTACCACTTCTCGTCGGGCTGTCACGCCTTACTGATCCGACGGTCTCGGTTGGGGCCGTTCTTGTTACTCCTAATGGGTTAGGTTTTCACCACCACCGCCCCTCCTCTTGTCGTTTGACCCCAAGATTGGGTATTCTTGGGTGCTGTCCAACCGCTCAGACCTAACCCATGTAGCGCCTCTTCGACATCCTGCGCGATTTTCATTGCCGCCATCAAATTTCGCGGATTGTGTGGCCGTATTTGGCACTGCAGTTCCTCTCTTAGGCCCGCCAGAAAATATCCCAATAGCTAGTCGTTCGAAAACGCCTTCGTTTGTCTAACCAACGCTTCGAAATCCCGCACATATTCCTCCACGGTGCTCGTTTGTCTTATCGCCGCCATCCTCTCAAAAATACCTCCTCGATTACGACTGTCAAACTTGATCAACAAAGCCTCCTTGAGCCCCTCCCACGAGCGGTCACTCGCTTTCTCTTTCCAAAACTTAAACTAGTAGTCAACGCTTCCTTCCATGCTAAGGTACGCCAGTTCAACCTTCTCTGCCTCTGCTACTTTCTGAATTTCAAAGAACTTTTCTACCCGATTAATCCAATTCAGAGGGTCCGGTCCTTCAACGGTGGGTAACTCCACCTTTTGTCTCCAATTGAGTTACCCATCCGCTCGTTCCCCGTCTCTCTCTGTCCACCTCGTCCCTCTGTTGGCCATTGATCGACCCCTGACTACCGTTGGAGTTCTCTTCCGTCTGTTTGCTTCGCGCACCCATGATGCTCATTAGTTCTTGGATATCTTTGCTCATCGCAATCGAATCTTGACGGTTCGCCGCTGATTTCGCCTTCAAACCGTTCATCGTCATTTCAATATGCTCCAACCGTCCTTCCACCCCGTTCATTCTTCCTTCAATTCGGTTCTCCAACGCATGCAACTTCCCTTCCATCTTGTTCTTCCTCCGATTGGGATCCGGCAGGTAGGACCACTTTTTTAGGAATTTCGGTAAGAATCCTAACTCACTCACTCTCTAACACACCAATAAACACAAGTCAAGAATTGAGTATGAGTTGTATTGTATTCAAAGCCAAAGAATCAAAAATACAATCTATAGTCTAGGAGCTTAACCTCCTTCACCAGGTTCAAAACCGGTCAACCCAAATGAGTGTAGTAACTAACTAACTGAAACTACAAAAGAGGTCCCTTATATAGACCTTTCCCCGCCCCTCTTAACTGTTCAGCAGTTAAGTATTCTTTCTTACTTTCCTACTCTCTTCCTTCTTTCATACACCCTCCACGTCCTAACACATTTACTCATATATATCATTTGATCATATCTCTAAATGAGGTGAGATTTCCAAAACACTCTCACATACCAAAAATGGAACATCTCTAGTGTGGGTTAGATATTTCTAGGTGGTTTGATAGCGGTTGACCTAATAGGCTAACAAATCTTGCTAGTACAGACTTTGATATTGTCTTAGAAAACAAAGATAGTAACTACTTTATTGATTAGGCCCATGAACTGATTGAAAATATGACTTCTAGTGATAATGATGTTCAAAGTGAGAGAGGTGAACCTCAAAAGAAAGGTATGTTTAAACTTCAATCCCAAGATGCTTTGTTTGCTCAAAATAAAGTTATGACTCAGCAGCTTAAATCCTTGATGAAGAAACTTTCCCAATTGCCAAAAGAGCTTCAAAATGTATCTCAGGCTCAACATCAACCATTTGTGCAAGGTTGTGAATTGTGTGGTGGTGATCACCAAAATGGACAATGTGTTGTTCAGTCTACTACTAAGGAAGGGGCGAATTACATATTACCTCTAATTGAGGCATCTAACATTAATTTTGTGTGAGATTTTAATCCTCCTAAGAAAATGTTAAATTGAGTGGGAGCATCAAATCTATGTGTAGGGGTCTTTCTTAACAATGATCCCAAGTTTGTCTCAATGACTCCTCAGGTTCTTGTTGAAAAGATGAGATCTCTTGTTTATGAGATATTTTGTTTTCCTTTGTTGATTTTAGATTGAGGAAAATACTTATCCAGGAATTTAGCCACAACATCCTCCCAAATAGTTAAGCTCCCTTCTGGAAAAGAATTTAACCAGAGTTTGGCATTGCTAGCTAGAGAGAAGGGAAAAAGGCCAAGTCATATTGCCTCATCTAACATTTGATGTATTTTCACAATGTTACAAATTTCTAGAAAAGTGGCCAAACGTGTGTAAGGAATCTCTTGTGACAAACCATTAAATTGATTACTTTGGACAAGATGAATCAAAGCTGGCTTCATTTTCATATTAGCAGCATTCACCAATGGACGGGGTATGCTATTAAAATTCAAAGGTGTTGAGAATGAAGCATAATCTTCCAAGGTGCGGTGACCTTTATCTTGTCCATCGTCCTGATTTCCTGCCACTTTCTTATCCTTAAGTTTAGAAGAAGAAAGAGTGTTTGAGGTAGAACTTAAACTAGCTTCCCTAACTTCTCTTTTTCTATTTTGTCTCCTACGCCTACTGTTATTTCTACGAGCTGTTCTCTCTATTTTAGAATTAAACAAGTTTTCGGCTTTTGTTTTGCTTTTCATGCAGAACAAACAGAGCTAGACTAAGCAACCCAAGGAAATAACTAAAATCAAAATACAACCTATCTACCAAAATTAAAAGACAATGGATGTATAGATAATGAAACAAAATTGAAATTGGTAAACAATCAAACAATTGGACTAACAATAACAAGAAAATCCCCGACAACGACGCCAAAAATTTGATAACTTTGTGGCAACTATACCAATTTGTTACAAGTAGTAAGTGTAAGTACAAAGTATCGTTCTCCCAATTATGCTGTCTAATTGGACTCATTTACCAAAATCAATTTAGTTATGATAAAAGTAGAATTCATATTAGTTAAATTGTATTGAAATAAAAAAGAACTTTAAAATTATGATTTAAAATTTAAAAGGAAGCTTCATTAGAATTGGGTTCCTGAATCACTTTACAATAACATTCTAGACAATATTTCATACGTTCAAACATTCACATCATTGTATACTTGGTTCAATTCCTTAAATCAAGTTCTAAATATATATGTTAAATTATTAATTCCTTAATTAACTTAACATAATTTGCATTAAAATTTGATGCTTAAGAATGACCAGAAGAACATACGTTATTCCTAACATCGTTCCTTTTGGTTGTTCTTTCTTATGTCCACATTTAATTTCACTTTCCAGTAAACACAAACATTTAGAATTTCATTATACTACCATATAATGACAAGAAACACAAGAAGAGCATTTGAACGCACTATATATCAAACAGGAAAATTACATCAAAATGAGTTCAGTACATTCAATTCTAATGAAGTAGACTTCTAGTTACTCCTAGTCATATAGAACGTACACATTTGAAGCAATTCCTTGCAAAAATGATGTCTTGATATCTTGAAGTAGCCTCCTGCTCTGAAGTTTTTCGCATTTTTCTTTCCCAAGAACTAACTCTTTTTCTGTCTTTCTTGAATTAAAAACCAATTTAGATTTAATTAATTCACTCAGCGCACAATTATGCATGCGCTGAGCGAAAACTCAATTGCTAATGCTTTAATTGACCTAATTCGCTCAGCGAGTTGTGATGGTACGCTAAGCAAATAATCCTCCTTGTAGCCTGAGCGAATGATGACTGGCTTAGCGGGAAACTGCAGACAACACTCCAATGATGTACAAAATTCCTATACCAAGGACTACACAACTTTCTTACTCACTATTACAATTTTTATACGAGGAAAACACATTGTTTCATGAATAAGCACAACTTTGAATTAATTAATAAGTATGAAAACAAGTATTTTTCATACTTATCACCTTGGTGAAAACCCACTAGCTTTGCTTGGTTTAATTTAAATCAGTTCTGTCGAATTTGAACTTGAATGTTAGGCCTAAAAAATTTGTCCTGCCTTATATATTTTTAGCCTTTGGTGACCATTTGTCAACTAGCCTTGAGTTTCTCCAGCAGCCCATTCACTTATAGAACTGGATCTATCAGCTCTACACGATAAAAAACCAAATCTGTAAAAACTATTGTTCTATAAGCATTTAGACCAGTTGGAGTATGAAGTCCAAAACAGATTTTAAGGTCAGGTCTTTCATTTGGAATATGGTACATTAAAGAATTCAAATGAACAACATAGAGCTCTGTGGCTTGATATCTTCGCAATGTGTGGTGTTTTCTTGGTACATGTTCTTCACCTGCACTTGCATTGTTCTGATGCTGTTTCATTATTTTTCAATTATGGTTTATTGATTTTCTCTTTTGTAATTATTTTCTAGTCAATACTTTTCTTCTTTGATAGCTAAAAAAGATAGTTCATATCAGTTTGAAAAGGTCATTTGGAAGCATATATATGTTTAATGTTAAAATTGAAGGCAATGGCACTTAGTAGTAGTTCTGATGCATAAAGCTTTTTGAATTGACATTTTTGTGACGTGTGGTATTTTCTTGGTCCATTTCCCTCACCTGTACTTGAATTGCTTTGCTGCTGTTTCGTTATTTTTCAATTATAGTTGATTGGTTCACTCTTTTGTAATTATTTTCTCATCTTAATGATTTTCTTCTTTTGATAGCTAAAAGAACTAGTTCAGATTAGTTTGAAAAGGTCGTTTGGAAACATATGTATGTTGAATCTTAAATTTGAAGACCATGGTACATAGTAGTTCTGAGTTGTTTATGTATTGAATCTGCCAATAGGGTAATTTGGAAAAGATTCAAAAGATTATTGACACAGGATAACTCTTGGAAGCGTCAATTATTGAAAATTTTTGAGGCTCACATGTATCATAATTGCAGTCTTTTGAGAGAACGACCCTCTATATTTTTTTAGGAAAGAAAATGAGAGAGAAGATTTTGAAATGTGAATTGAAGAGAAAATGGAAGGAAAGAAAATTTTGAATGTTTTTCCCTATGGGTCAATCTTTTCTACTACCAAACAAAAGTAATTAATCCCCAAACTATCCTTAAAGACCATAGAGATCGATATTTGGGTGACTAGAAAAAAAATTGTGTAATGGATATCAATAGCAATTATTATCCCCAAACCTTTTTTTCACATAAGAAATCAATATATAGCCGTTGTTCATCCGAACCTATGATGAGCAACTCAAATTTTATCTTGGCATCATATAACAAAATCATGCTTAGATTCATTTGCTTTAAGAGTAAATAGTGGTATAAACCTTGGATGGATAATTTTATATAAGCCGCCATAAAGACATAATTTTCAGGGAAATGTAGCATTTAAAGAAAAGCAATGGAGTAAGGCACTCAATTACTACATCGAGGCCATCAAATTGAATGGGACGAATTCAACATACTACTGCAATCGAGCAGCTGCTCATTTAAAGTTAGGATGGTATAAGATTTATCATATTTGTCAATTGGTACTGTGATATTTTGCACCATTTTTGTTGAATTTGGATTCTTTGCTAGGTTTTTTTTGTACTATTCCTCTGTTGTGCTTTCAAAATACATTGATGGATACTGATTCTAATGTTTTAAAATATATTAAAAAGAGTTTTAATATACCAATATCAGTCTAATTTTAATGTTCAGCAGATAACTGCCCTAAGAGAACTGCATTAAAACACCCAGTAGAGAATCTAATCTCATTTATGTCTTACTGGTATTTACCCTTTGAAATTATGCAGCTTTCAGGACGCTGCAGAGGACTGCAGTAAGGCAATATTGCTTGATAAAATGGTGAGAAAATGGGCATGTGAATGTGATAATGACTATGAATTTTTTTTATGATATCTAATTAAAGATATCAAATAAGCATGTTATAAACAATCAACCGAATTTTCAGATAATCTACCGAAACATTTTGACGTCCACCGTGGGGCCGAGCGACATCTAGCTGAAACCACAAGGAACCAAGTGGAACGCTCGATCTCGACATTGCTACTCCGGATCAACACCAGGGACTTTCAAAGCAAAAGCTACACCACACGAATCATCATCTCTAGTGAAATTTTATCGACAAGATAAGTATTTTTGAAATATGAATATTTCATATGAAAATAAGAAATCTATCCGGATATTATTGTTTGAGTTTTATGATAAACTACAGTAAAGTATAAATATCTTATTGATAGTAGATATTTAATAACTATTTTATATAGATATTAAGTTATCTAATTGTTGTAACCGAAATATTTTTGGTTTAATTAAAATAATCAGAGATTATTATATTAGAGATAATTATCAATAACAATAATCTTGATGTAAAAATCAGAAAGATATCCAGGTACCTTTTTGAATCGGTCGTTCGGCCTCAAAGGTATTCGGCCACCATCCCAACATACCAAACCGAACGACAATCGAGGAAGAAGGGAACTCTAGTATAGACGACTGAGAGGTAAATCTCTCTCGGTTCAAACTGAAGACCAAGCGGTAAATCCCGCTCGGCCGAGAGGTAAACCCCTCTCGTTGAAACAAAAACCGAGAGGTAAATCCCTCTCGTCAACCAAAAAGTTGAAGACAAAGACCGAGCAGTAAATCTCTCTCGGCCGAGAGGTAAATCCCTCTCGTTGAAGAATAAACCGAGAGGTAAATCCCTCTCGTCAAACAAAAGGTTGAAGACAAAGACCGAGCGATAAAGACCTCTCAAAGCCGAACGGTAAAGCCTGTAACACCCTAATATTTTAAAGGGTATTACTGATAGTAGAGACTAAATTAATTTGATATATTTTATAAACCATCAAACTTTATTTCAATTCTCCCAAAGTACAATACCAAACTTACAAACTTCAAACAATATAGTCTTCACCACTTAACATAAATTCGAATTTCAACTTATAAGTTTTACACAACATAATTTTTCCAATACAAATTTATTCTTTTTACAAAATATCCCTGAAAGTTTTTCCCCGCGTCTCTCTCATCTCTAAGCTTTTTCAACCGTATCTGCGACATTATCTATTCACATATAACATGAGTTATATGATCATAGCACAAACAAATAAGGGTAAGCCAACCATATCATAAAATCATTAAACTTGTAATAAAAATATTATAATCATGTATTTCTGCAATTGATAAAATATCATTATTCCGATGTCATTAATTCATCATTATCAAAATCATCTTTCTCATTTCCATAAATCTTACAAGTGTTCCATGCTTACTCATGAAGCCTTATGGTCAGACCGCTTTCTGCCTGCTTCCTTAAGCCTCACTTATATACTATGTCTTACTTTCTGAAGCCTTATGGTCAGACCCCTCTCTGCTTGCTTCTATAAAACTTACGAATCATATATTTATGTCAAAGCCTTATGGTCAGACCACTTTCTGACTGCTTTCATAAACCTCAAGTGTTACTTTGCTCATACCAAACTCTCATGGTATAACTCGAACAAACTACTCCCGGTAGTAAACATCATTTCATAAGTAATGATTTCTCATATCCACCCCAACATTTCATAAAACCAACAATTCATACCCTCTTATCCACCTAACTCAATCATGTTCATTCTTTAATCATGAATTCATAATCACCCGTTTTGGTATCAATAAATCAAACATATTGTCAGATATCATGCTTCATATTATAAACTCATTTTGCCCATAACGAGTATAACTCAACATATTTTCACCAAACAAAGATCATGGATCAACCAAAATATATCAACATATCTTAAGAACTACATATTAAAGTCTGGGCTCAATGTAATGATAAATAAAATATATATGAAATTTTTACCATGATAATATTATGCATCTACAATCAACTTGTTTTATTTTATTTTCATCCTATTATAGATTTTTCTTTACCCCAATTGGTCACCGGAGAGGACCCAGATGTCTGAACGCATCAAACTCACCTTCGACGCCAGCACATATGACTAGTCACAACTGACTGGACCAGGCCAGGGCTGCTCTATGATCAGGGATGTGCCAACTCAGGTTTTTAAGGTTCCTCTATCCTACCAACAAAGAAGGGCCCTCAATAATTAACAATTGATTTATTTAATTTATCTACCTTATTTTCTTATGCTCTAAATCTTAAAATGCTTAATTTTACTTCTTCTCACAACAACCTCAACCAGTATCTGTATATCTATTTAATACCCATATACAAGTTATTACAGAACCCTTATTCCAAACCTCCCAACAAGATCAATTTCAGCCAACAAACTCATTCAATAAATTCATCACAATAAACATCCATAATAGAATTCATACAAGATAATTATAAACAATTAACAATAATAAAACATTACAATAAATGGTCATAGAAGAATACAATATTTGACAATCATAAAAATAATCTTAATATAAAAATTCATGGGGAAACAAGAAGTTGAATCTGGCAGAGCCGGTTAGACAACTTTTAATCCATCCAAAAATACAATATAATTAAATAACAAGAACAATAACATGTATGGGGAAATAAGAAGTTGAATCTGGCAGAGCCGGTTAGACAACTTCTAATCCTTCCAAAAATGCAATAAAATAAATAAGTAAAGCAATAAATAGTTTGGGGAAACAAGAAATTGAATCTGGCAGAGCCGGTTAGACAATTTCTAATCCTTCCAAAAGTGCAATAAAATAAATAACTGAAGCAATAGAAAGTTTGGGGAAACAAGAAATTGAATCTGGCAGAGCCGGTTAGACAATTTCTAATCCTTCCAAAAGTGCAATAAAATAAATAACTGAAGCAATAGAAAGTTTGGGGAAACAAGAAATTGAATCTGGCAGAGCCGGTTAGACAATTTCTAATCCTTCCAAAATACAATGAAAATAAATAAGGAAAACAATAGAATGTTTGGGGAAACAAGAAATTGAATCTGGCAGAGCCGGTTAGACAATTTCTAATCCTTCCAAAATACAAAAATAAACAACTAATAACATACAAATGACATAACATAATCAATATCACGTTTTACAACTATCACACTCGGATATCAACACAAAAGCATACTCTCATTTAAATTCAAAATCATACAAAAACAAAATACTCCATAATCAAGATTTAAGATCAGACAAAAGCAACATATAGCATATTCAAGGCTTAAGATAATACAAAAAGAGATACTCAAGGTTAGCTTCCCTTACCTCTATTACAGACTTAATCTCCTCGCTCTCTGAAAACTTCCAGAATATCCCCTTTGAAATTAGAAATTCTTCCAACTCTCTTCTCTCAAAAATTTTCTAAGTTCTTTGGTGTAAATTTTCAGCCTCCCCCCTTGGCTATTTATAGTAAAAAATTTTACTATTCATTTTTACTATTCATTTTTACTATTCATTTTTTTTATTCATTTTACTATTACAAAAATAATTTTTTATTTTCAAATTGGTGAATTCTGATCTCAAAGCTACGTGGAACACTTATCCTTTCCAAAAATAATTTTTTTTTTTAATTTTTTTTTTTTACTATTCACTTTTTACTATTCACAATTTACTATTCACTATTTACTTTTTTTTTTTTTTTTTAATTTAGTATCTGACTTACAAATATTTTCAAGGATCTTACAAAGCCCGTTCCCTAGGAAGAACTCCTAGGTCAAAGCCAAAGCAGAGAGGTAAAGTCCTCTCAAAGTCGAACGGTAAAGCTCGTTCCCTAGGAAGAACTCCTAAGTCAAAGCCAAAACAAAGAGGTAAAGTCCTCTCAAAGCCGAACGGTAAAGCCCGTTCACTAGGAAGCACTCCTAGCTCAAAGACCGAGTGGTAAATTCCTCTCGGCCGAGAGGTAAATCCCTCTCAATTCATGTTGAAAGCCGAGAGGTAAATCCCTCATGTTTCATGTTGAAGGTCGAGAGGTAAATCCCTCTCGGTTCATGCTGAAGGCCGAGAGGTAAATCCCTCTCGGTTCATGCTGAAGGCCGAGAGGTAAATCCTCTCGGTTCATGCTGAAGGCCGAGAGGTAAATCCCTCTCGGTTCATGCTGAAGGCCGAGAGGTAAATCCCTCTCGGTTCATGCTGAAGGCCGAGAGGTAAATCCCTCTCGGTTCATGCTGAAGGCCGAGAGATAAATCCCTCTCGGTTCATGTTGAAGGCCGAGAGGTAAATCCCTCTCGGTTCATGTTGAAGGCCGAGAGGTAAATCCCTCTCGGTTCATGTAGAAGGTCGAGAGGTAAATCCCTCTTGGTTCATGTTAAAGGCCGAGAGGTAAATCCCTCTCGGTTCATGTTGAAGGTTGGGAGGTAAATCCCTCTCGGTTCATGTTGAAGGTAGGGAGGTAAATCCCTCTCGATTCATGTTGAAGGTTGGGAGGTAAATCCCTCTCGGTTCATGTTTACATGGAAAGCAAGCTTCTCACTACAGGAAAAACAACCTCCCTCAAACTCGTAAGTCCTATAGTTAATCATGGCTAAAGCCGAACGCTCAACTTGCACTTGGGGGGCATATGTATCGTACCTGATGGAGACCGAACGGTCAACAGTCATAATCATTTGGTCCGTCCATCCAGGGCCAAGCGGTCCATGCGCTACAGCAGTATTGGGCCATAATTGGGCCAGCGGTCCAGCACGTGATAAAATAAAGAATATCTAATTAAAGATATTAATAAGCAGGTTATAAACAACCAACCGGATTTTCAGGTAATCTGTTTATATCTTATTTCGTTTATATTTTATTAGGCTTGTATCAGCTCAGGATCCATGAGATAAATTATAAATACAAAGTCAGGGCCACAAGCCAGGTATGTTTAACTCACGTTCAACTCATACTCTCAAATACTCAATAGTGATAGTCATTCACTAAATATTCAACCAAGAGTCGAGGCTCTTCAAATCACACGCTTAACTTGGGCGTCGGAGCACCTTTTGCAGGTACCTCCCCCTCCGGTCCAAATCGAAGACAGTTGAACGATCAAGAGTGTGGGAAACGGCTCGGACAGAAGAAAGGTAAGCAGCTCAGGCACTCCCAGCTTTAGGAAGGAAGAAAGACACGCCAGAAAGGTATGTTTCTCGGTCCCAAAAATATCTACCAAAACACTTTTAAATTTTAGTACTGATAATTTTTCTGTCCAACAGAGCGTTGCATATGACAGATCAAGTGCCCAAAAGACTGTAGGGTCTTTGTGATGCAGGTTGTCGCAGCCCGTCAAATTTGATTGCACGAAATTAATGCAGTATAAACTAGGAAATGACTCCTAGGTCGTCTCTCAAGGACCAATTGTGGGTTCAGTCTCAGATCAAACACGTAGTGGGGGGTTTGATAGTGTTTTTGTGATTCGAATTTTTGTGAAAGATTTTTGTGAATGTAAATGACGAAATTAAAATTAAAAATTAAACACAACCGAATATAAATGAAAACATTAAAATGGAAACTACAACAGATAAATATCCAAACACAATTCCAGCTGTAAAAATGCAACGCTTGAACTAATACATTAAATGAACAATATTGTCATCTATCCTATACATTCACCACCGAAAAGAAGAAAATCATTTCAACACATGATATAAAATATTTTAAGGCAAAATAAATAAAAGAAAATAAAACTTCTCTAGAATGACCCATTCATCTACCAAAAGAAATTAAAATTGCAATTGCTTCTAAAAAAACTCCTTGGCCGTGACACATCCATGTCCATTCAAAGAAAATTAAAATAATTTAAATGCTTCCCTTGGTTTCTCTTTGGCCGTGACAATTCCATGAGTTGCAACTAAAGCAAATTAAAATAATTGAAATGCTTCTTCTTGGTTTCTCTTGCCGTGACATTTCCGTGAGTTGGAACCGAAGTACATTAAAATAATTGGAATGCTTCTTCCTTCCAATATACACTTCCAACATCTATCATATTTTAATCACCACATGCTCCACCCATTTCCTAAAAGCAATTGGCTTGATTCCTTCTCTCAAATTCCACCGTGCAACTACTACTCCTATCTAGTTAAGTTGGCCATTCTCAAATAAATAAAAGAAATGCATCATGTCATGACCGTGGGCCACTTCTTCCTTTCTTCACGTGAATCACTCTTTTTTGCTTTCTAAAGTGGATGAATTCTTCTCCACATGGCAGCTACATTCTCCACATAAATAATTCACTTTTGTCTCCTAGCTAAATGAAAGATGTGCTTCTTTTGCTGCTATAAACTAACATCCAATTCAAGGTGCTGCTGGACCATCCCATTTCATCACCTTGCTGCCTTTCCTTCCAGCCATATCATCTTTTTTTCCATGTTCAATAACCGTTCCATTCTCACCAAAAATCACTTCTCTTCACAAACGTAACACCTTGTTTTACTTATTATACTAAAGTGAATTCTTCTCTTCCTCTCCGTGTGCCTACCTCCAGCAAAGCAAACCAGCTTGTGTGGTTCCCTTTCCGTCCAGCAAAACTAATTTCACAACTCCAAGGTTGCACATGTTTCTCTTCTTCTTCTTCTCTGTACCGAGAGCTTCTTTCTCCAAATGAACAATTGTTTTTTTTTTGTTCTTTTTTATTAGGTGATGGCAGCCTACTTCTATGAAAGGTAAATCACCTCTTAACGTGTTGCTCTACTTCTAAAATGAAATGACTGAACGTGCTCCGTGGTTCTACACAAGACTGTATGCCTCTTTCCCAAAAAGTCATAGAATGCTAGAAGAGATTGTATAAACGTGCAGAAAAGCAAATGGGAAATGCAATCAGAATTCAACAGAAAGAATAAACATCAGTCATTCATTCTTCATGAAAAACGTTTTCCAGTTCTTCTCAAAGAAAAACATTCAAAGTAAAAAGAAACAAACAAGTGGTGACTGGCTGCCTCTTGGCCGTGTGCCTCCTTGCAGAACGTGACACCAGTGTTCTCATGCTTCCTTCATTCTCAATCCATGCTGGATGCAATCCTATGTCTATTCTCTATGAGAAGAAAAAGGGAATGAACACTGGAAGCTACTGAAAAGAAGGAGTTAAGAGTTTTTACTCTAGGCCGTGTGTTGTATCCTTGTGCCCATAGAGTAGCGGCTGGTCTCCCCCTAGCAGCTAGCTTTTTCCATTTTCTTCAAATCAATCGCCTCTTTTCTGCTCCCTGCTCCCTTGTGTGCTTGGACGTTATCTAGGCCATGGAATCTTTTTAGCCAGCTCGACGCACGGACATACTACTCCCACATATGCTGTGCATGGATGTAGCACTTCATCTTAGGTTGACGTGGTGTTTATTGTTGCTGTGTGCACCCAAAATTCAATCCGTGCATCCCCTTACAATTTTCAATTGGAAATTAATATTTGCCGGCTTCTTTCGCTGTGCAAAATAAATTTCACTTTTGTTTCTCATTTTAGTTTAAAATGTAATTGATGAGAAATTTATCTTTGAGTCCTAAAATTATCCAACAATCTCCCTACAATTAATAATGTAAATAATTAACTTCAGATAATTCAAATTAATTAAAATAAGAATTTCTGATCGAATTAAGCACAATTCAGAAAAATGGGAAAATAATGTATATTTAAGCACAATTCCCTGATTAATTCTAGTGCAATAAACTAGGTGAAATGAAGAAAATAATGACTCATCACTCTGGTTGGCTGTAAAGCGTCAATGGTGATTCTGCAGTTGACTTTGAAAAGATTTATCATCTATTAGAATTTACGTATGACCTGTTGTAATAATGTTAGATTATTGCAAAAGAAAACGTTGGATTGCAACGGTCAAAACTTTAATTGCCAACAACGTTCAAATTCATTTTCTTAAATGTTCCAACGGTAAAATATTTAATGGTTTTTATTGTCTTTTATTACTTTTATATTTTCCTAATTCTATAAATAGAGAGCTTTTTCTCCATTCCAAAACACATCTTAATTCAGTCTTTTCTAATTCTCTTTTCTTCTTTTCTCTTCTAAAATTACTCTGAGTTTATTTTATACTCTTTTTAGAGCTCCTTGCTAGTTCTGAGATTCCCAAAAATATTATGTGATGTTCATGTTGTATCTTGGGGGACTTGCGCAATACACTGCGGATAAGTCCTTAAGGACAGTGAATTTACACGCATCAGAAAATACTGCTCGTGACTATGTCAGCCTTTTTATACAACATGACCTTGAGAAGAGCAATGCTCAGACATTCAACGTGTTGAATTCAGGTGCTTTTGGTCTCATCAACACTGTAAGGCTCGATTTTACATCGAACCATTGAAGCCCTACTTGATGGAAGCAGCTTCACTCTTCAAGAATGAGCAGCTTCTCAGACCAGAGGTGGCAGCGGAATTGGAAAACGGAGATGTAGTTGGAGGCGCACGGAAGGTGTTTGATGAATTGTCTGGTGCGGTTTTGGAGTGTGTAGGCAGAGGTTCTAGCTCAGACGGCCTTCCAAGAAGGAAGGAAGCTAGAGGATAAGTGTGCTAAAGTGGCACAATGCAAAGAACTTGAAGAAGTAGTGGCTGGAAACAATCCAACAGCATTTCACTATATCAATTCAAGTTAACTTTTACAATGAATTAAGCTCTCTTTTATAGGAAGAGAAGCTTGAAAATGTGGAATGTATTCTGCATATTTACAATGTGCATAAGCTAAATGAAAATGTGCAGAATGTTGTTGGCCGTGTGTTGCACATGGAAAATGTGCTCATGTGAAGAAGTTGATGGTTTGGCTTGTGTTCCACGTGAGAAACATGTAAAATGTGGCTGGTTGCATGTTTCACATGGACAATCTTGGTGGCTGCATAATGGACATGGAAATTGTTGAATTTACTCTTCCAAAGGTGCTACACGGTTGGTTGCACAATACTTTCTTCTTGGCCTTTTTGCTTGGCAACTTTCCTAGGCACCTTCCAACCTTATTAATGTCCTACAAAACAATGTAAATGGAATTTAGTTAAAGAGAATCTATCTAAGACTTAGATAAGGAAATAGGTTTAGTAATCTTTATTCTACTTCCCTTTCTTTAGTCTTAGTGTTAGTTGATACTTCTTTGGATGGGTAGACCCTAAAGGGGTTACCATCATCTACTGTAAAACATTCATTGTGTAACGTTGAATGCAACGTTAAAATATGTTTATCGCAAAAGAACGTTGTTGTGCAACGTACGTCCTTTTCAACGTTCAAAAATTTATGGTTGCAACGTCACAATCTTTATTAAGCAACGTTCAATTATTTTAAAGCTACAACATTCATTTTCTTTTGATACTAGGTGCTTTAGATGTTCTATAAATAGAACAACCTTTTTCATTGCAAAACACATCAAACTCTGTTTTCTCATTCTCCTCTCCTCTGTGTTTCACTCTTTAGCTCTTTTCTTCTTCTAAAAATATTTTGGGTTATTATTTTTATAATTTGTTCAGAGTTTTCTTTCTAGTTCTGAGATCCTCAGAAATTCTGAGAAGTTCCTGTTGTATCCTAGAGGACTTGAGCAACACACCGCAGATAAGTCCTTAAGAACAGTGACTCTACACGCCTAAGGAAATTTTGTTCGTGATTCTGTCAGCCTTTTTACAACAAGCCCTTCACACACATGTATATATCGGTTTAGAGTTAATGGTCACGAACCTGACTCAGTTTCTATGATGACATTAGAGTCATAATGTGTATGCCAATGTTTTGCTTTGAGTTTTGTCAGTTTCTGCATATATTTTGTTTAGATGTAGAGTACGATGTTTTGCTTTTAGTTTTGTTATTTTCAACTTGTTATTGATGCGTCCAATGGATATTGTATCTACTGTATGATTCTGATATAGGCAATTGATAGATCTTGCTTCTATATATATATATATATATATATATATATATATATATATATATATATATATATATATATATATATATATATATATATATATATATATATATGGAAATGATATTTGAACAACCACTTTTGACAACATTTTGACACGGGACATGTGTCAAAATGGTAGTGGAAAATTGAAATGGAAATTTTAAAATGACGTGGAAAGGGAGTGTAGAGGGGTTTACAGTTTGGCGGTTCAAATCTCAATTTCAATTTGGGACATTTGTAGAGAGAGAAGAGAAGGTTGAGAAAGAGAGTTCGAGAAAGGGAGTTCGAGAGAGAGAGGTCCGACGGAGTGCTTGCCAGAGTGCCGACGGACAACGTTGAAGGCCGTCGTTTTTCTTCAACCCCTCTAGCCGATTCTGATTCACGGTCGCCGTAGCTCCGGTGTTGGCCGACGAAACGAAGACGACATCGTCTTCCCTCCAACCCAGCGAACTAAGGGTGCGTTCTGAGTCTCGATTCCTCCCACCCGTTTCCTTCCCTGTGCCAGACCGTTGCATTGATCGCCGAAGTGCCGCCGGAGCATCGCCGGATTGTCGCCTGTACGGAGGACGAAAAAGAGGGGTTTTTCGGATTGTTAGTCCCACCCACACATTTTTCTTCGTGTGTGTTCCCATCGGCACACGTTGTGTTCATTAAAGGTTCATGTATTTGTATTAAGTGGAATGAATGTATAATAGATGTATGATGTTGTTTATGTATGATTTTGGTTATGTATGATTTTGGTTATGTATGATATGGTGTTTGTAAGCTGTAAAAATATGACTTGGGATTTTAGAAGGTCATTTGATATAATTAATGATATTGTCTGTTTGGTTGTCCATTTCATGTTTATCCTTTATAAATTGACATATAATTGAAGTCTATTGGATTTTGTAGTGTTATTGTTTTTTATAGATGTTGTTTGGTTAATCTTATATTGTTTTTGTAATTTTGTTGGACTGGCAGTCATGGATTGCACAAAAGAAAAAGGTTACAAGAATGTAAGTAGATTTAATATGATGAAAACTTATAACTTTGTTTGAGAAGAGGTTGTGAAGGTTTTTTGTTTGAAAATGAATTGTAGTTGCGGTTGCGTGCATGGAGCGACACCAAACCGATAGTCGACATTAATTCTATAGTACGCCAGAGTGATAGGACACGTATCGAGGAGACTCCATTTAAGTGGTGTCTTTATATGAACAACCCAATTGAGTTCTGCAGTCCTTTGTTCAAGGAAATGGTTAAACGCTGGGTTTTCCGCAACGAATGTTTTGTTTTGAAACAAACAATGGTACCATTTACAGTTGGCGATGTTTGCATGGGTTTAGGGTTAGGTGTTGGTGGTTTAGATGTAAATTTTGATGATAACTTTGATGGTGTTATTTGTCATCAATTTTCTTCGAAGTCGTTCACTCTAGAAGATGTCATACATAGGATAAAGTTCTTAATACAAAATAATGACATGGATGTTGATTGTGTTTGTCGTTTGTATATTTTACTTTGTTTTATTGTTTTTTACTTTCCTAGACATTCAAATGTAGTTAGTAACATGCATTTTACAGTATTAGATAATTGGGCAAAAGTTGTGCACACATTTGTGGTAAATAGTTTAGGAAATGCGTCAAGGATGATAAGGCAACGTGACATAAGGGACTCCCTAGGTCTTAGTGGGAATGTTGCAATGTTGCAGGTAACACATTTAAAATTTTATTACGTTTCATGTGGCTGTAATTTGTTTATTATATGATTATAGTTGTGGTTAATATTTGTTTTTTAGATTTGGGCGGTTGAATGTTTGGGTTTAGCGGACGGCGCACATCACATTGTCTTCCCACGAATATTAAATTGGCCTTCGCTTAAGTTAAGGTCAAACAAAATAGAGGACTTGTTTAAAACGAAAGAGGTAAATTAGTTGTTATTTTTATTTACATTTATACGAAATGTAATACATAAATTGTGTTTTTTGTTATTTAATGACTAATTATATTTGGATGATTAGATTTATTTGGATGTTTATAGATATGTTGGGACTGGTTTTTGCGGGAGGAGGACCGTGGAAACCCAATCATTCGTGCGGCCCTTCATTTGGAAGAAAGGCCAATACCAGAAGATGATGGACATGAGTTAGGGTTGAGTTGGGAAGAAGTGGTGATGAAGAAAATTGAAGACAACCAAAGAAAAATGGTTGCAATGAATAAAGAGTTAAGAACTTTGGCTACAATGGTAGATGTTGGCAAGGAAGAAACATAGCAACCTTCTTTTTTTAAAGAGTGTGGTACATGTGGTGTTGATGTTGAACGTGATGATGGTGAAGGTGATGATGAAGAAGATGATGATGAAGAAGGGGATGATGGTAAAGCAGATGATGGTCATGTTGATGGTGGGGCAGATGGGGAAGCCCAATGTTTTGAAACAGTCAGGTATACTGATGTGGGTGGTTGTTTCAAAGAAGAGAAGGAGGACGTTGAGGACGTTATGGATGTTGCACCTCTTGTATGCATTGTGGCACGACATCATCACAATGACAATGGTAATTTATTGAATGTAAATCCAAAATACTTGTACAACTTGGTTATTTCGTTTAAGCTTCCTTGGAGGTAATGAATTTGACAATTTTTAAATTTTCAATATTTTTTATTAATAGTGTGCAGATGAAACATGTTGACTTATGTGATATTTTTGTTCGAATGGTTGTTTCTGAAATTTGCAGTAAAGCATTTGGAACCCAAGAGTGTTATTCTTTTGGACCTAGGATGCAGCTTGGCAACATGGTAATAATGAAATTTGGTGTGTTAATTTATGTTTTAGTTTATACGTCGGTTGAATTGTGTAGTATTAAGAAGTTGTTGGTTCTGTAGGGGATTTTGTTTGGCACATCCATGTTCATGTTCTTTGAAAGAAGAAGTACTGGAGTAGTGAAAAGGATATGTTTTAGTCCATTATATGCGGTTGGTTAAAATAGTAGTTATTTTATGCTCTTAATATTGTATTCACATGAGAAATGAAAGCTAACTATGTGATTTCCTTGCAGACCCATGTTTTAATTTACTCAAGAAAGAGAAAGAGTAATCGCAAAGTTTGGACATTGAATGACTACTGTAACTACTTCGAGTCTAATATCATCGGATTTAATGACATTGTTAATGCTGAATTTGTTAGTGCAATTACATTTCATATTATTAATTTGGAGAGTATGTTTATGGTTATTTGTAGTTTATGGTGAGATATTTTATTTGTTGTAGTTGTTTGTCCCAATTATCCATGACGGGCATTGGTGGTGCTACGTTGTGAATATTCCATCATTGCAAATGTTTGCACCGGACTCTTTTGGGCACAAAAGAAAAGAACGACAAAAGATTGACAATGTCATCGTATGTGTAGTAATTGATGTTTACTTTGTAATTACAAATTTATAAGGGGAGTATGTTGTTTTCTAGGCACATAATCTTGCATTGCTTTTTGGTCATTTGTTCCGAAGACAACAAACCATCATTGGAGGTACAACACTTGCATACTCCAATCCAACCAAACAAGTATGTTTGTAATGTTTATTTTTGTAAATATAATATTTTATTGTATCATTGATATGTTAAATATCATACTTGTGTTGTTGGACTTGTTTTGTTGTAGATTTGATTGTGGAGTAATTGTTTTGAAAATTATGGAGTTGTGGGATGACATTGAGAAATACGAAAGAAACACAATGCCCACTTACACAATTATAAGTTGTAAAAATTTATATGTTCTGGATCTTTCATACAAATGTTGCATTTGATTCATGTGTTGTGCATTATTATCTTTGCAGGAAGAACTACAACAAGTTAGGGAGCAATATGTTTGTCAATGAATTTTGGATGTGGAAAACGTGCGGAGGAATCAAGTGTTGCAAGATTTAGGCATTTTGTAGAATATTGATAAAAGAACACTTGTTCTTACATTTCATATTTATGTATTGGTTGCACATCACATTTTATTTCAGAAATTAGGTTGAGAAATATATTTGGTAGTTGAAATTCAGTTTGTTGTATGTAATTGACTTTCATGTGCAAAAATTTTAACTTAAGTACCCGCTTTTTTTGCCTATGGTACCAGTTCTGTTCCTACACCATGAGTCTTAGAAATGGTGGTTTCTGTGGCACGAATTTGTTAATAAATTCTTCAATAATTGTTTCCAAATTACTATAGTTAAAATATTTTGATACTTATGTTATCAGTTTTGGACACAAGGTTTGTGAACTTCTAAAAACATCTTTCAACCTCACAAAAATGACTTCCATGTTCTAATAATATTTTGTTACGGTATCGAGGCATTTCCATCAACGTAAATTACACCTTAAGTCACCAAATAATGAACACAAACAACAAATGTAACTTTAAAATAAAATGTGGTTTAACATTGCAAATAAATGAGTACTTATGTTATCTATTATGCCCACTATGGTAGACTTACTTCGACATCAAGGTTTTCAACTACTCTTGTCAATTTCAAAAAAATCGATGCTAACAATGAAAAAACACACAACATGTAAATTTTTTGAACTAAGAACAATTGTACATTCCAATAACGTCTGGGATCGAAGTTCATATAATTGGTTACTTACATTATAACTTATGCACACCAGGGTACACTACCTTTTTCATAAACGATTTGAACTTCTAATATTCACCATCATGTCGAAAATTATTATATTTTAACAAGGTTGATAAATTATGAATAAATAACACAACCTAGGTCCCAAAATTATGTTGAAAAACAACAAATGCACCTATCAAAACACAAATGGGATCGTAGTTCAATTATGTGGGGACTAATGTTATTACTTTTGCTCAGCACGGTAACTTGAGTTCTACATCGACGTAATCAATTTATAATGTTCAGTTTGAACAACAATGCTGTATGACCAACAATATATTTCAATTTAATGCCTTTGTTATCATTTGCGGTCTAACAAAAACAAGAACCAATTCCAAAACCTAATTTCTTTCAACAACCATGCCAAAAACTCCAAAAACATGCCTCAAATTCGCCATCCTTACCATACAAACTTCATTTCAAATAAGTATATTTCATGTTCAGACCACTTCACTTCAACTCCCTGGTTCTATCATAAACAATTACAGACACTAAAAGTCAAATCATGACAATTCAAAAAGGATTCCAATGTTCTCAAAATTCAACTAAGTTTTTCAACAAGATACCAAACATCATAACATAATCTAACACTTAAATTCCTATTGTAATACAAATTACATAAGTACTCATTGTTTTCTTCTACCATATGCAGTATAAGGACTTTGTATTTTAACATATATATATATATATATATATATATATATATATATATATTCACTAACTTTGTATTTTTAAAAAGTTGAATAATTTAAATTTACATTTTTTATGAATTCTTTGAACTGTTTTTAAAAATAAAATCTTATAATATCTTAAAATTGATTAATTCTTTAAGTCATTTTTAAAGATAAAACTATAATAAAATTCTAAGCTTTAAAAGAAATTATACTTCAAATGTTCTATTTTCTAATGAAAGAAAGAGATAGTAAATTTTAAAGATAAATCCTTGTTTTTTTTTTTAAAAAAACATTTGATTACAATACTTATTACAATACAACTAATAAATATTTTTATGAATTAATGATGGTTATTGATTTGTTATAATTATTTATATGATTAATTATTTTTTATGAGATTTAAATATTTATATTACTTTTTAATTTGTATTTTTTTAAGATTATTTTTTGTATTTATAAATGACTTTTTCTATTAGTAATAAAACACACCGAAATTAGTCTTTATTTTCTTTTGTGTTCTCTTCCTTTAGCCAATTGAGTTAGTAAGGATGTTTCCTTTTGAAGCACAACGATTTAAGTATCTCATTCGATACTTTTTTTAATCTTTTCTCATTTACAATTTTATCTTATATTCTTATTTATATAAGAAGATTTCATTTCATCAATTTTCATCTGTTTTTATTATTATTATTGTTATTATTGTTATGATAATTATTATAATTATTGTTTATATTTGATTATTTTTCTAATATTTAATATTGTTATATTAATTTTATAATTTCATACATGAAAAATGATTATTATTAATATTTTATGTGTTAGTTCTAAACATTTCAAATCTTGCAAAATTTAAATTTGTGACCTTTAATACTACAATGAAAAATTAATGATCTTGGATATTAAATGTTGAAATACATTTAGATGCAATGAGTTTTGATGATGCTATTGAAGAAAGAAATAAATCATCCCAACAACTAATTTTCTTTTGTAACAACAATATCGTGAAAAAAAATTTCATAATTATTCTGAATTTATCTCATGCATTCTTATGGCTAAATAAAATAATGAGTTATCAATGAAAAAGTCACGAGACCCGCCTAATTGGTTCTGCTTCATTTCCAGAAGTGAATGCAACAATATCTTTGATTGATATTTTCATGGTCATAGTCATGGCCTTGGTTGTGGTTGTGGTCGTGCTAATGATCATGGTTATAAACATAGACATTAAGAAAATTTCAAAGAGACATTATATCATAAGAAGTGGAACAATAATGTGAAAAATAAAAAAGAAAAAGCCAAAAATAATGACAAATAAGATGAAAAAATAAGTTATCATTAAACTGGTAAAAGCCATTAAATGTACTTGTTGTACACTAAAGCATCTTAAAAAAAAATAAGAAGAACATAAAAACACACTTTGCTTGTGCAAATGGTGATTTTGATTATGGCTATATGGATGCCACTCATCTTGATATTGTTGTTTTCTTTGCTAAAAAAGGTGGAAACATTGATCATCTCAATTGGTGATGAGAGTGTTAAGAAATCTATTTATTTATTTTTTATAAAATGGCAGAATTTTGTGATGAAGTTTTTAATTTATTTTCATTGTAATTTAATTTAAGGTCAATTTTCTATGGAATTTTTATTGTATATATTGGTTTAAAATAAGCATGTTTAATGTTGGTATTATGTATAAGTATAAGAATAATTTTGTTCTTTTGTATTATAGAATATACATGTGAATTGAGTGTATACTGAACATTTACTATTATATAGATCTTATATAGTAATTTTTATAGAAGTGTGAATGGAGATATTCAAATACCAATATTATACATTATACGTATATTACAAATGAATATCTTTTAAGTTAATGTACATATTATGTGTAAGAATGTGATATAGGTGTTTTGATATAGATTTGTAGTTTTGATTTTGTTATACTATACATGTATAAAGGTTCAAAGATTTTTGGACACGATGTTTTATACTTAGTTTTATTTGATATTATATGATAATATATGATTAGTAGAGTTAATTAATTTTGGATGGTGTCAGAAACAAGTTGAAGTTATTAAGTCCATTACAATTTAATTATATGTATGTGTTGGGATAAATTTAAATTTTACGGTTTTATTAATAATTTTGTTTAAATATTATTTTATTAGTTTTTGGATCTAGTAATACTTTGTTTGATTTTGATAGAAATAAAATAGGGATACATAGTCATGATTTTCGGTTTATCTAAGTAAAATATTATTTTATGATAGATTACGTAGATTTTATTTTTAAGATAATTGATATTTTATTTTCAGTGTTTATTTTTATTCCCATAATATTGTAACTATCACGACTATTTAAAACCCTTCAATTATCAATGAATACAAGACTCAATTTTAGGAAAATATTTGAGTGTGTATATTGTGAGATTTTCCCAACAGTGGTATCAAAGCTTTATGCCACAATTTTTTTGTGAGAGGATGACAAAGGTAGTAAATGGGATGAGTGTGCCACAATTGTCGGAAAATATTAATTATGACAATTGGTCTTTGCAGATGAAGTTTTTTCTTGGATCCCAAGATGTATAGGACATAGCGGAGGACGGGTACAATGAACCCGTTGATGATGAGCTACATTGAAAAAGACACGAGTGAAAGACAGATCGACTTTGTACTTTCTATATAATGCAGTGGATGAATCTAGATTCCAGAAAATAGCTAATGCAAAATCAACAAAAGAAGCATGGGAAATTCTGAAGGTGGCATACAAAGGAGATACCCGCGTGAAGCAAGTCCGAGCACAAGCTCTTAGAAGAGAGTTTGAACATATGGTCAACCAACTCGGAATGAACGGAGAAGAGGTTCCTCCTAACCGGGTTGTGGAAAAGATCTTGAGAAATCTGACGGATGATTTTGAAAGTATCGTGGTCACTATTGAAGAGACAAAGGATTTTTCAACTCTCAATGTGGAAGAGTTAGCCGAATCATTAAAAGCCCACGAATTGAGGAAGAAAAAGAAAAAGAGGGAACCCGACGATCAAGCACTACAAGTACAGTTTGACTAGAATAAATCTCGGATTACTCAGAGCCGAGGTCCTGGCAGAAGAGGCCGAGGAGGCCGAGGACGAGGTGCACGTGACCAAGGTAATTTTGAGAATGATAGAGAAGAGCAAACCAGTCAACATAATTGGCGTGATCGAGGACAAGAAAAAGGCCGAGGATATCAGTCAAGAGTGGAGCGTTTTAAGTGTGGCAAGTACGACCTCTATGTAAACAAGTGTAGGTCAAAAAAGTGCTACAATTGTGGCAAGTTTGGTCATATTGCAAAGTATTGTAAGACCGAGACAAAGGGGGTGACAAATCTCGTTAGTGAAGATGCGGAAGAAGAGTGTGGAATTATGTTGATGGCAAAGAGCTCAGATGCAGTGGAAATGGAGAGCCCAATCCCAACAATGGATGAAGTGATCTTGGTAAAGGATGCAACAATTGTGGAGAAGGAAAACCTGGAGAAAGAACTCAAACAAAAAAATAAAGAGATTCAGCGGATAGGGAGACTTCTGGATGAAGCTAATGAAATTATGAATAAACAGAGGGTTGAGTTTGAGGAGCTGAAGAAGGCGACTCTTGAAAAAGAAGAGAAAACATCTAGTGTTCTTTAACCAGACGAAGAGGAAGATGAAGATGTTGAGAAGAACCCAATGAAGATGTCTGCCAAGATTGTTGAGAAATCGCCTAAGGTTAGAAACGAGTTGGTCAAGGTTATTAAGAAGTCGGACATAACAAACTCAACCAAAGCATTAAAGAGGTCAACCAAGGTAAAAGACAGGAGGACCATAAGGAAACAGAAGAAGTCAAATATGATTGAAAGAAGCAAACCCGGTGTGGGATAATGCACATGAAAAATCGACTGAAGGAAGAAAGAATTTAAGTTTATGCGGGAGTTTGTTAGGATAAACTTAAATTTTAGGGTTTTATTAATAATTTTGTTTAAATATTATTTTATTAGTTTTTGGTTCTAGTAATATTTAGTTTGATTTTGATAGAGATAAAATAGGGATACGTAGTTATGATTTTCGGTTTATCTAGGTATAATATTATTTTATGATAGATTAAACATATTTTATTTTTAAGATAGTTGATATTTTATTTTTAGTGTTTATTTTTATTTCCATAATAGTGTAAGTATCACGGCTATTTAAAGCCCTTCAATTATCAATGAATACAAGACTCAATTTTAGAAAAATATTTGAGTGTATATATCATGCGATTTTCCCAACAGTATGATCATTTGGTATGTAGTAGCGTTGTATAAACTAATAGATTGTGCAATGACTCATACAATTCTCAAGAGTAATAGTTTTTTTTTCTCTTGTTTGGTTATGTGAGAAGTCAATATTAGCTTTATTTTTAGTACTATAAATAAATTTGAAGGCTCCATAAGAGCTATTATACTTCTATCAAGAAGTATAATATAAACTTATTAAATTTAAGGATAAATAGACATCATATTGAAACAAACAATTGAGGAATTGATTAATTCTGGGTGGTACCTAAAACGAGTTAAGGTTATTAAGTCCGTTAAAATTTAATTATATGTATGATCATTTGGTATGCAGTAGCATTGTATAGACTAATAGATTGTGTATTGTCGATAGTGTGACAAATCATACAATTCTTAAGAGCAATAATTTTTTTTCTCTTCTTTGGTTATGCGAGAAGTCAATATTAGTCTTATTTATGGTACTACAAATATATTTGAAGGTTCTAGAAGAGCTACTATATTTCTACTGACAAGTATAATAAGAACTTCTTAAGTTTCAAGGATATTCGTCCAAATGGATATCGTATTGAGACAAATAATGAAGGAGATATGAAATATCTTTATATCATTAGGATTAAGTTGAATAAAAAAAATTGTATTAGAGAAATTATCATGCTTATATTGTAGCTTGTACTATACATATATTAATACAATTAAAAAACGTGTCATTGTAAGCCCGAAGCTTACGAATCAAAAGGAATTTCTTGTTTGACATATGATCGTTTAGGTCATTCTAGATCTATCGTGATGTGAAAAATAGTTGAAAACTCATGTGGGCACCCACTTAAGAGTAAAAAATTTCTTTAATTTTTCTCATGTACTGCATGTTCACAAGGAAAGTTGATGATAAAATCATCACTAGAAAAAATTAGAATTTAGTCAATCTCAGTTTTAGAATGAATACAAGGTGATATTTATGATCCAATACACCCATCATATGAATCATTTAGATATTTCATGATTTTAGATGCATCAACAAGATCGTAACATAATTGTTTATTATCAACTTGCAATCATACATTTGCAAAGTTATTAGCACAATTAATCAAGTTAAAAGCTCACTTCCTAGTTTATCTTATTAAGAAAATCCATTTTGATAATGTTGTTGAATTTACATCTCATGCTTTTAATGAGTATTATAAGTCAATTGGAAGGGAAGTTGAACATTCAGTAGCACATGTTCATACACAAAATGAACTTTTAGAATCATTAATAAAATGTCTAAAACTAGTTGCAAGACCGTTACTTATGAGAGATAATCTTCCAATGACTATTTAGAGATATGGAATTTTGCATGCTACTCTATTATTCAGTTGGTTTTTGGTCTATAACCTAATATTTTTCATTTAAGAGTTTTTGGGTGTTTTGTTTATGTTCCATTTTCCCCACCAAAAGGGACTATGATGGGTCCTTAGAACTTCCAATTCTAATTTGGTTCCATGTTATCTTATTCATGACATAATTTATTGAGATCTCATTATTTTCAACAATTTCAAGTACATGAGGTTCTTTTGGAACCAAATCATTAATTATGTCAAATAAATCTTTTGAGATTTCTACCTTTTCAATTAGGTCATCTAGTCTTTTAGCTCATTTTCTCATTTAAGAGTTTTTATCTTTGGAACCAATAAGCCTATCATGCTTTAAGTGTGTCTTTCGATCCACCTAGCTTACCACGCTTCAAGCGTGTTATGAATTAATATAAGTTCTATTTGGAGCATTAACATATAGTATATGTCATTTACTTACCCTTTTTGTGTTAGTAAAAACATTTGTAATTGATTGACTAATTTTCTAAATGAATTATCCTTTGAACTTCCAATTCAATTCTTTAATATGAGGATCAAGATGAGATAACGGTAATTCATTTCAATCAATATCTTTTTCCAACCCTAATGTTAGAAAAACTTATTCATCAAAATGACAATCGACAAATCAAACTATAAATAAGTCTACTGTTGATGGTTCAATATATTTTATTATTGAGGAAAGTCATATCCAACATATATTCTCAATCGTCTCTAAGGACCCATCATAGTCCCTTTTGGTGGGGAAAATGGAACATAAACAAAACACCCAAAAACTCTTAAATGAAAAATATTAGGTTATAGACCAAAAACCAACTGAATAATAGAGTAGCATGCAAAATTCCATATCTCTAAATAGTCATTGGAAGATTATCTCTCATAAGTAACGGTCTTGCAACTAGTTTTAGACATTTTATTAATGATTCTAAAAGTTCATTTTGTGTATGAACATGTGCTACTGAATGTTCAACTTCCCTTCCAATTGACTTATAATACTCATTAAAAGCATGAGATGTAAATTCAACAACATTATCAAAATGGATTTTCTTAATAAGATAAACTAGGAAGTGAGCTTTTAACTTGATTAATTGTGCTAATTGAAAAGGTAGAAATCTCAAAAGATTTATTTGACATAATTAATGATTTGGTTCCAAAAGAACCTCATGTACTTGAAATTGTTGAAAATAATGAGATCTCAATAAATTATGTCATGAATAAGATAACATGGAACCAAAGTGAAGTCAATATTGAAGAGACTTTTTCATAAAATATAGCGATGAATGTTATGAGTGATAATGAGGATCAAAAACCAATGATCATTAAAGATTGTCAACAGATAAATGATAGGAGAAAAATGGAAAGATGCAATAGATGCATAAATATATTTTCTTGTTAAGTGAAAGGTTTTTGGACCCTATACTTTGCACACCCGAAAGTGTAAAACCCATTGGGTACAAATGGATTTTTTGCACAAAAACAGAATGAGAATGGTAAAATTGTTATATACAAAGCATAGTTAGTTGCTCAAGGTTTTTCACGAAGACTTGGTAATGATTTTTGAAGAGACATGTTCATCAGTATTGGATGCAACAAAATTTTGATATGTACGATTCTCTTGAGAATCATATTTATATGAAACTCCTTGTCGCAACCGGAATCGCGATGGGACGACGATTCAAAAAAAGAAAAGAAACGCGGTTTGATAAAGAGATTGGGAGTCGCCACCATAGTTTATTCTGGAAAACTACGAAAAAACCATAAAATAAAGACATGGTCTACGAAACAAGAGATTATGGATTCGGGAGTCGGTTACGCGTAGGGAAGGTATTAGCACCCTACCGCGCCTGCCCGAAGGTAGTACCTTTAACTAAATACGCAAATGTGATGTGGTTTTCAAAATGTTTAATTATCCCAAAAAATAAAACTCTAAAGAAATAAAATATATTTTTTTAGATTTTTGGGCCTGACAAGGATTAACCTTGCTCCTATGTATTCTCATTCAGAATGAGAAATCAGGGTTACGTAGTTCTTTTGAAACTATTTGAGAAGTTTGTTTGGAATTTGTTTAAGAATTTTGTTTGGAAATGATTATGGATAATTTTGGATTTTTGAGAAGTGAACCTGACAAGGACTAGCCTTGCTCCTATGTATCTCCACTCTTGATGGAGAATCAAGGATCACGTAGTTCTGGCTGACAGATTTTTTGTTTGTAAATAAAGATGTTTTTAGTTTTTGAAGATTTTATATTTTTCTGGTATTTTTTTTTTTGTAAAAGAAAGAGAAAAGACTTTTAGCACAAGGACGATGCGAGCGATCACACATGTGATTAACCTTTAAAATATTTTTGATACTTTTTATAAAAGAAAGGGAAAAAACTTTTTGCCACAAGGACGATGCAAGCGATCACACATGTGCTTAACCTTTAAAACATTTTTTTTATTTTTTATATTTATGTATTTAAAAAGAAAATAGACATTTAAAACAGAAGGAGGAAAAAAGAAAAATAAAATAACAAGATAAATAAATGAAAACTAGTAAAAAAAAACCAAATAAAAAGGTGTAGAGGTGCTTACTAACAAAAGGGGTGAGACTTAGTAGAAATAGGGGTACAAAGAAAGAAAAAGCTTTTTAGGCAGAATGGGCTTAAGCTCAAAGAGAAAGGGGTGCGAACATGAAACCAGGGGGTTCAGAAAAAAGTGTTCTTTTTATTTTATTTTATTTTTAAAAAAAAAGGAAAAGGAAATGGACCCACTTGGCCCAAGGTCTCTTCAACACATTAGGGGTTCAGCATAAAGAAAAATTGTGATAGAAAACAAGATTAATTTGTAAACTAAAAAAAATGATCAAAATGCATATATAAATATAATGAAGAGAAAATGTGTACCTTGTTGAAGATTTGTGTGATGAAATAAAACCTTACTTGTAATAAGTTGTGAGAAAGATAGATGGAAGTTGAAGAAGATGGCTTTGTAGTAGAAATATGGTATAGAATTTAATATGTTTGAAGGGAATAGGAAATAGTAAAGTGTGAGAGAAAAATGAAGTAGAGTTTTGAGATGGAATGAAGAGGTTTTGAGAGAGAAGAGATGAAAATTATGTAATTGTGTGTTTTTGAAGTGCAGAGAATGTAGATATTTATAGAGTTAAGGATGAAGAAAGTTGATGAATAAAAATAATATAATAAGTTGGTGGAAAATTAGGTGAAATAAAATATAGTGAATAGTAAAAGTTAATGTGGAAATTAAGTGAAAGAAATAATATAAAAAGTTGGTAGAGAAATTAGGTGTGAAAATTACGTGAAAGAAATAATATAAAAAGTTGGTGGAGAAATTAGGTGAAATAAAATATGGTGAATGGTAAAAGTTAATGTGGAAAATAAGTGAAAGAAATAATATAAAAAGTGGGTGGAAAAATAAGGTAGAGAAAAATGGATAATAAAAAATGTTGATGAAGATATAATTAAAAAATGTAAGTGGAATAATTAGAAAAGTTGTTATATAAAATTAATATGGAAATGATGTGGAATGAGATGTGGAGGATGATGTGGATGGTGATGTGGAGAGTGGGGTGTGATAAGAGAAAATGAGTGGTGAGGAAATAAAAAAGTGTGAGATTATTTTGGGCCATTGAATTAAGGAATAAAAATTTAAGAGGGTTACTCCCTCCACCACCACGCCTTGCTCCCTGCACCTCCCTATTTCCATCCCTATTTCCATTTTTACCCTTCAGTAATATTTAACTTTTGTTTTTATTTTTTTCTCCAACAACCAACCACTTTCATTAATGGTCCCATCACTGTATCAATGCATGTCCCCAACAGTCCACTGCTTTCGCTTGAATGAAAATCCTCTCACTCTTCTTCTTCCTGTAATTTTTGTTTGCTGAAAGTGTGTTGGTGTAGTCTAGGGTTACGGTGGTGTGTTTGGTTGGAGATAACATTGGTTTGTTGCGGTGCAAGAAGGTGCTCCAGTGAGTAATTAGAGGAAGTGGCGGTGCAAGAACAAGAAGGTGCACTGGTGGAAGAGCTTCGTCTGGTGGTGGTTGAAGGTGGTCCGCGAGCTTCACAAATTTTTTAATATATATGTCTAACATTGTAATGGACGTGGGTATGCGGTGAAGTATTAAACGGATGTCAACATCCATAAACGGATATTGACATCCGTTGAATGAGAAACGAATGTCCATATCTGTCCAGTAAAGGATTGCTATATATATATATATATATATATATATATATATATATATATATATATATATATATATATAGGTGTGCAGGTTGGGGTCTGGGCAGGGAAGTCTTTGATGGGAGAGGGTCATGCTTCGTGTGGTTAGGGTACAGATGAATGTTTTGTAGAGTGAGGGTTAGGTTTTAAGGATGAGATATAAGGAAAGAGGCGGAAACTCGTTTTACGTAGGAAAGAAGGAGGAAGAGATGATTTTAGGGCATGGAATATGCAAAGGGTTTGATTAATGAAAGGAGTTTGAAGTTGTTGTGAAGCATGGAAGAGGTTTAAAGTGAGAGTAGGAGAGTTATATTGAGAGTTTGAGAAGAATCTAGTGGTTCTGTGAAACTGAAATGATGAGAGGGTTATATGTTTATTTGGGTGAATGGAAGAGAGAAAGTAGTGTGAATGATGAGGGAGAAATCAATGAAGAAAGGGGTTCTTGGTGGGTTGGGAAGACCGAAGCCTTGGTGATGTGGGTTGGGCTTGGAGTGAAGGTGATGTTAGAGGAAGAATAGGGGTTGCAGGTACTACTACAAAGATGAAGAATGGGTTTGGGTTTTGAAAAGAGTTATGGGTGAGATGTAAGGTTTTGAGTGGAAGGAAGAAAGTTAGTAGAAGGATGTGTTTTGGTAGTTATACTAAGAGATGAGTGGTTAAAAATATAGAGGCAAGAAAGCTTGTGGGAAGGGGTTAGAGTCAAAAAATAATTGTCTGCAGGAGAGCTTTGTATGTTCATATGAGTGGTCTTTCTCCATTCTCGCGTGAATAGGAAAATCAGAGTAAAGTGAGTGGGTACATTTTGTGATAAGAGAAGGAGAGGGAGCGTCGGGTTGTGGTTGAGGGTTTTCTTGAAATCTGGAAAGATGATCAATGTGTGTTCGTGGGAGAGAGGAAGTAGTTAGAGAGGTGAGAACCTTTGCATGGGAGAGAGGGGAGGCTTTGTACGGGAGACTGTTGTGCTAGACGAAAGGTGAGTGTTGGTTTGGGAAGCTCATTTTCGTTTAAGTGGGAGAAGGAAAACAACGTTTTAGGGTTGGTATTAGAGAGTGTA
Source organism: Vigna nakashimae (assembly GCA_034642375.1). NCBI lineage: Eukaryota > Viridiplantae > Streptophyta > Magnoliopsida > Fabales > Fabaceae > Vigna > Vigna nakashimae. The sequence continues at coordinate 16,445,074 of CM067760.1, read as the reverse complement.
GTAGATAGAGGATGGGCTTTTGCATGGAGAAGGTTGGTTACGAGAATGAGATTTGGCTTATTAGAGTGAAAAATAAATAAAGAAAAAGGTGGAGAAGAATGGGTTTAAGTGTTTAATGAAATAGAAAGAGGGTGTGTTGATGGAGATTTGTTTTAATACTAAAATATGTAATTTCGTAAGTTGAGCCCCTGTGTTTTATGAGTGAGAGATTGAGAGAAAGAAAAAATTATAAGTGAAAAAGGATGTGGTGAAAACTGGATTGGGAAAAACGGATATGGAGAGGAGAGAAAGAGAAAAAGTGAGACTTTGGGTGGTGTGGGGCTGCGCAGCTGTGAAAGTAAAAATGACATGTAAAGATTAGGGTTTTCATAAAAAAAAAATAAAAAGGTAAAAGGTTAAAGTAAAAAAAGGATAGTTTAGTAATTAAAAGAATATAAGGGAGGTGCAGGGAACACTTGGGGTGGTGGAGGGAGCAACTTCCAAAATTTAATTTGAGGATGCAAATAATAAAACAAATAATATATTTTTATTCTTTTGTTCTTTTTTTTTATTTATTTTGTGGTGAATTTTAATTATCCGGACAAAATTGAGTATTGACACTCCCTGAAGAATTTAATTTTCCCTAGAAAGCAAATTCTAAAAGAGGATTATTTAATAAAATTGAACGAGTCCCTTTGTGGATTAAAGCAATAAGTACTTATGTCATATAACCATCATAGCGAGTACTTGTTAAAAGAAGGGTATTCGTTCTTATATTTATATGAAAAGATTAGAAAATGAATTTTCTATAATTATTGTTTTTCTAAATGTAAATGATGTAAACATCGTTAGAACTATTAATGATCTCACAAATGCAATTGATTGCTTAAAGAAATAATTTGAGATGACGGATCTTAGAAATACAAAGTTTTGTTTGGAATTACATATTGAGTATTTAAGCAAAGGTACTTTTGGTACATTAAGAGGCTTATATAGTGAATGTACTTAAGAGGTTTTATATGGACAAGTCACATCTTTTATGTACTTCAATGGTTGTAAGACTATTAGATGTTGATAAAGGTCCTTTTAGACCTCAAGAAAAGGATGAATAACTTCTTGGTCTAGAGTACCATATCTTAGTATTATAAGAGCATTAATGTATCTTGTTAATTATAATCGACCTGATATATCATTTGCTGTAAATTTGTTAAGCAAGACATAATTCTTCACCAATAAGAAGACATTAAACTAGAGTAAAACATATATTTTGTTACCTTAAAGATACTATGAATATGAACTTATTGGATCTAAATGATTCAAAATAAGATCTAATGGACCATGCAAGTTATTTATCAAGTTCTCACAATGGTTGATCACAAACAAAATATTTGTGCACATGTGGTGACACAACAATAATATATGAAGATAGATGCATTGTTCAATAGAAAAGATGATAAAGAGATTCCAAAGATTTGTTGACGTAAAATATCTAGTAAATATATTTACAAAGTCTTTGTCAAGGAGAATTTTTAAACAATTAATTCACAATATTAGACTTCATCGTCTTAATGATGTGAGTTTATATGAGAAAGAGAAATAGAATATGTAATAAACAATATTGTATTGAAGAATAAAGAATAATGTACTATTTTTCATTGACAATGAAAAGGTTTTTCTTAATAAGATTTTAACAAAAAAGATTTTCTCATCAATCAATATCAAAAGTAGACTATTATGAATTAATAGTTATCCATCAATGTGTTACATTTACTCATAGTTATTTGTTATAATTACTCAATAAAACACAAAAAATAGTTTTTATTATCATGTTCTCGTCTTCTTTTCACTTTTCTTTATTATATAACATTGTTATATATATATTAAATTAAGATTTTTGGTATAAAAAAAACAGAAAAATATCTCCTATTACTCGTCTCCGTTTATAAATGTTGAAAATTTATAAATATATGTATTTATTAAAGAAAGTGTCATGTTTTTCCTTCCACTTATGTTATTATCATTAACTGTTTTAATTTGAGAAAAAAATAATCTTTTACGGACTTTTATTATTTGATGCCATCAAAGTTCATTTATAGAATAAAGTAAAAAATACTCTTCATATGAATTAAAGGTAATTTATGATGATTTTTATATTTATTATATATATATATATATATATATATATATATATATATATATATATATATATATATATATATATATATATATATAATTGGTTTGGTTTGGTAAGGAGAAAATGGAGAATGATGTTAAAGGATGTGAAAATGAAAAGAAAAAGAGAAAGTGAAAGTGTGTGGGGGAAGGGGAGGGGTGGAGGGTTTTAAAAAATAAAAAGTAAAATAGGTAAAGGTAAAAGTAAAAAGAGTAAAATTGGAATTTAGAAAAAATTAAAGAGGTACAGGGAGAAGATGGGATGGTGGAGGAAGTAATACTCATTTATTAATTGTTTATTTGCAAACTATTGGTCCAATAACAATAACTTTATTGTTGACCCAATTAAAAGGATGACTCAAATGGAAAAGTTTAGGTTAGATAGGCACCATGCTTCCTCCACCTCCCCAAATTCTTTTAATTTTAATTTTATCCTTCCTACTTTTACTCATTTATTTTTTCTAGGCAGCTACACCCCATCCATCTCTCACGGATTCCATTTTCTTCTTCCATTTCTGCTTCACTTACTTTCCTCTACCATTTCCGTTTCTCTCCCATTTCCGTTTCACGTCTTCTCATTTCTTGTCTTCTTTTTTGCTTTAATTATATTTACCTAATTACTTCTTTCCCTTTTTTTTCCCAAGAAAACCCCAAACAAGGAAAAGGGAACAACCCCAAAAATATGCTTGAAAAGCTTGTTATTATAGCCAATGGAGGGAGAACCCCCGAGATGTTTATAATGTATAAAACACCAAGTAAAAGAACTGTCAGTTAAACCATATTCGACCAACAATGCATGAACATGCAAGACAAAGAAAATGATTATAGCTGACTTTTCTTGAGTAACATTTATACATAACTTACCCAACAAAAAACAAGCAAGTGGAATGTCCAAAAGAGTCCCCTGAGCATTAACTTTGGTTTCTGCAATAAAATTTGGGGTCTTTCTCTCTATAACTAAAACGAGGACTGCAACCACCTGTTCGCAAATGACAGCATAAAAAGCAGTGTTCTAGAATGAGAGCACAAATATTTGATGGATAAATGTAAAATCAATTTACCCTGCATCAAAGCACTATTTTCTTGTGGGTCAAGCCCTGAGGCAATTCAGAGATCAAACAAGAGATATACTCTCGAGATGCATCGTCGGCATCTTTAGTAGAGCTTAAAACAGAGGGTCTGTCACCACATTGTTTATCACATACTTTTATGGATTTTATTACAATAAATGACACAGGCAACAACATAAATTTATTTTTGTGTCCTACAGAGCAGAAGACAAGGAATCAATCATATTGAAAATTAAAGAACTTTCACATGATAAATGGGAGGATATTCCTTCATATAAGTGCATATGGAAAAATGAAAGAGTAAAATCATGTATACATAACAGATTGACATACATGAACACATGAAATACACTCGTCAATGGATTTTGTTTTTACAGAGCAGTTCACCACTGTCAATATTACTATTTTTTCTTTAACAGTTCAGTGAAACAAAAACTGGTTTCCAATTGTTTCTTGTTCGATAATCAAATGCATACCTTGCATACAGAATTCGATGAAATATTGCAGTTACACCAGGTCCAAATCCAGTGGGGAAAGTATGTTTATTTACAGAACCACAAATATTCACCTAATAAGAAATAAACTACCAAGATTATGTTGCAAAATAAGCACAAAAAATATGAAGATAAATATAGAATAAGATGGGATTCCAGTTACAATGTGGTGATGTACCAAAACATGAATGCAGAAATTGTTTCTAGTCCCAACGAGGCCTTTCAACTGAAGAGAATGTTGACATCGTTGACATCGGTTTGTTCAACGAATGTTGACATCTATTTGTCCAAACTATCTCACTTTTTTCTTGAACTTCTAAACACAGAAGTTCATAGCTTGAGATGAAGTGCACCAATTTTAATCAATTTATCCAGTCTCATTCTAAGATGCAGTGGATAATGGCTGTAATTTATGGCAGAGAACCATTTTTATTCAGATAACCTTTCCACACGGGCATCATTTGTACCAGTGTCCACCACAAGGCACCCTCTTCATGCAATACTTGTCAATTAATTAATATGATCAAAGCAAAACTATGGCATCCCAATAAAAAATTTCCAAACAAACATTTGATTGCATGCAGAGAGATCATTCAGATGCTGGTTTATATGCAAGGTAATCGAAATTATGTGGCCTTCATACTGCAATAAAATAGAGCACGACGCTAACGATTTTTCAGTAATTTTGTGCATCTGAGTCTACTGACATACAGTGTGTTTTTGATAAGGAAAAAAAGTGATTCAGTGAATACAAATAGCAAAGAAAGAAATAACATAACACGAAAGAAAATGAATGAAAGATGAAAGGAAACAAAATAAAGTAGCAAGGTTTAAAGAAAAACAAGGCACAATCATCTCTCTTGCATACCGACAATACAAGTTACAACCATGTTGGCTAAACTCTGAAAAAAAAAAAACTTTTTCTCCATCAGAATATAGTGACATTGCAGCAACCTAGCTCTAACCTAAGACATTAAAGACATAGCATACTTGATAAAGCATGAGTATGTGAAAGTGCCAACATTTGACGTTTTGAGTGTTGGAGATCTGTGTTTTATAAACTCTCAGTTTTATATGCCTTTCTATTATGAGAACATTGACCAAAAAGCAGCATTCAAGAAACCTAATATTGGACTTTGCAAGTAAATAATATTATTCTTGGGAATTTCCTCATTCAATGATTTAGTATTAAAATTTGTAAAGGTACAGTTCTTTTCATCTAAGTTTCATCAGGAGATTTGATATAAATTTGATTGATTTGAAAGTATAATGAATTCTACATCTACGAAAAAGTTTGGACAACAGTTGAAAAGAAGTAATTGTGTTCACACTGATCTTGAGACACTCAACAGCATGAAAGAGCAGTTGTGGATGAACAACATAAAATTGCTCAAACTTTCTGAAAATAGGAAAAGAAACAGAGAACATTCAAATTAATTGGCAAAAGAAGAGGGCAAAAGTAATTGAGAGACAAAACATGTGTTGCTTATAAGGTTGCCCTAACATGATTGAATGCAGTGTCGATGACAATTTCATATGCCTGAGAACCCAAGTGAGAGAGAAACTTCATCAACGCTGCACTCAATGATGTTTCTCTGATATGGGGACTTTCCGAAACTATTGGAGATCCATTTTATGTTCATCAACAACCATAATATTTGTATATGGCAGCTAGGGTTTTCTCATCAACAAGATTTAACTCATAGTTCAAGCAAGCTTTTGCATAATCCACCATCTTCATGGCCTCTAAATCCATACCCTCATGTAACATCTTATCCACTGCAAGCTCCAGCATCCACGGGTTAACAGGCGTCCGCGTATAGAAAATCATGAAGCACACCATAAATAGGGTCTTCAAATCACCCTTCTTACACAAGAAGGGAACAAGGATATCAAAGGTGCTTTTATGTGGGTAAAGACGAAAGTATATAATCTTATCAAACCACTCTTTTGCTTTATCCAAATTATCCTTGTTCACAAAACCTTGCATGACAGCATTGATGCAAAAGATGTCAGGCATCACATACTCTTCCTTCATTTGATTGAAAAGCTGAACAGCGTCACTCATACTCTTATTCTTGGCCAACCCCTTCAATTTGGAAGTGTAACTCCACACACAAGGACTAACATCCTTTGCAATCATTTTTCCCCATACCTTGTTACCATCTTCGAAATTACCCTTTGAATACAAATTTTCAAGCAAAATGTTATACGTGATGGAATCAGGCTCCACACCCTTCTCCTCCATCTCCTTAAGCACTGACAGTGCCAAATCAAAGGAACCCTTTTCACAAAAGGCCATAATAAAAATGTGGTACGACACCAAATTAGGCTCGATTGATACCTGAGTGGGGAGGGTCCTGAAAGCCTTATTCACCAAGTAAAACTTCCTGAAATGGAGGTATGAGGCCAAGAGAACGTTGAGAGAGTACACGGTGCGGTCACATTTTCGTTCGGGCATTTCGTCGAACACCCTGTGCACGAATCTGGCCATGCCACTTAGGACATAAAAGGACATGAGGGCCATGTACTTAATCTCCTCGTCATGCTTTTGGTAACGGACGAGGTCGAAAACCCACCTGAAGATGCCTTTGGCGCCGTAGTGCCGCACTGTGTACTGGCCAGTTCTTCGGGGGAACAGGTCAGTTTTCTTGAATTTCAAAGATTCTAAGTCCTCATGATGATCTATAATAAACTTGAACACGTTTCTATTGAATTCGGACATGGATACCTTCAACCTTTCATTTTTCAACTGGTCAACGTAAGCTTTTTTTATCTCAAATGCCAACGTCTCTATCTCCTCTGTACTCCCTATAATATACTTGAAAAATTCTATATTATAGATCTCCTTGGGAGCTTTCTCCAACTCCTCATAGCTTTCTGGAATAGACCTGATTAACAACATTAACTTCAACATCTTTTCCTTTTCTTCCAACTTGCCTTCCTTCTCTCTCAACTGTAACTTCAACTTTCTTTCATTCTCTTTCTTGAATCGCCAAATCTTTTCGCACTCCTTTGCTTTCTTTATAAGGAAACTACCGAATATCATCCCCTCGGAGTCTGGCGTCCATAACTTCTCTTTATTATCTTTGTCGGACTCTGTGTTGCTGCACAGCCACCGGGAGCGCTTGGCGCCGGCGAGGCACCGCACCGTGTTCTCGTAAGTTGTGTTGCGGAAGACGAAGCATGAAGCCCGATGAAGAAAACTATACATTTTGGAATTTTGGAAGGGAAAATAGGATAGGTTTGTGAATATTTCTTCTTTCAACGCAGGGTCAATATAAAACCCTTACGCAGGGTCAATATATTTATCAATTGGTAGTATTAGTATTATTATTTGGATTAATATAAGTTTTAGCAGTATTGATATTAGTAGAATGAATATTACAAGTTTTTTTTATTATACTGTATTATTTTTATTATTAGTATAATTATGATTATTGGTGATATTAGTTTTTTTTACTATTATTGTTTATATTATTATAATTATTATTGGTATTATTACTATTAGTATTAGTATTAATAGGATTGTTAGTATTATTAATTAGTAATATTAGTGTTAGTATTATTAGCATTAATATTAGTATTAGTATTAGTTTTAGTATTATTATTTGAATTAATATTTGTATTAGTAACAATAGTATTGGTATTAGTAGTATCAGAAGTCTTATTATTATTATTTGTATTATATTGATTATTATTAGTATAATTAGTATTATAAAGACATAATAATTTTCGTGTCATTACTATTATTATAATAAAATATTAGAAGTATGTGTAAGGAACAACACCAATAAAAAATCAAGCTAAAACATTTGATTTAATATGTCTAATTTGAAATTTTAGTCCTATCATTACATGTATTAATCAATTATTATATTAATTTTATAATTGGACACAAATAAATTCACATCAAATGTTAATTTTTAATCTTAATATTTATGATAAAAAAACAACAATATCTATTATTTCACATGCTAATATATTTTAATTTTTGCACGTGTTTCTATTTACAAATTTTAATAATAACTTTGTGTTGTATTTATTTTATTAGAAGGATCATATTTCATAATATATCTACATTTTACTTTAACAATTACCTTTACATACACATATCGTTTTAATATAATATATAACTAAAAACTTTGATTATAAATTTTAATCATAAAACCATATTATTTTATTACACATCACTAACCAATTATTATATTAATTTTATAATTTAACACAATCAAATCCATATTCAAATATTGTTTTTTAATATTATTATTATTAGTATAATAATAATAATTTTTTGTATTATTAACAGTGTTACCTTTTTATTATTATAATTATTAACATTCTAGATATTATCACTATTATTGTCATTATGTTAACATTAGCATTTAAATTAACTTATTAGCATTACTATTACTATTATTATTATTATTATTATTATTATTATTATTATTATTATTATTATTAATAATAACAAATCATTCCTATACCATAAATTTAGGAACAACGCTGAAAGATAAGTTAAAATATTTAATTTAATATAATATTTAATTAAAAAATATAATTCAAAATTTTTGGCATATCATTATGTCACTAATAATTTATTATATCAATTTAGCACCAAAAGATTCACATCTATATTTTTAATCTTAATATTAACAATTAAAAAAATAACCATATCTATAATTCCACGTGTTAATATATTTCTATATATATATTTGTGTGTTATATTTGTATGACTTTTTATTTTCAAATTTTAAGATGAAAATACGATTACTCTAAAGTATAATTACTCATAAATTTTGAATTATTTAAGGTAAAAAAATATTATTATTTGTAGTTGTTGCTTTATTTAACTATCGATTGAAGTTGTGTTTGATTAATTTGTTTGTGTTGTAGCTTTTAGTTGGTTTTTTGGTATATATCTTTAAATCTTTTCTAGAAGGAAATGATGTTTTAGTTTCCTATAATCGTTTTAGTTTATATTTTTGGTTGGCCTAATACCATTTTGGTTTTTATTTTCGTTAATTTTGTTTACTTAAATGTAACATTCCACTTTAGTAGTATAAAAATATTAAAATAAAAACATTTTATAACAATGATAACTTATAAGAAAGGTTTAATGTCTCAATAGGTCCCTATTTTTGTTCAGAATTTGAAATAGGTCCCTTTATTTTTTGGCGTCTCAATTCAGTCCTTATTTTTGTTAATTTGATGCAAATAAATCCTTTCCGTCAATTTCATCAAACGGCGTTAATGAATGTGTGACGTGGCCTTACACGTGTCAGTACTGTCCTTAGGCCACGTAACACATTCATTAACGTCGTTTGATGAAATTGACGGAAAGGATTTATTTGCATCAAATTAACAAAAATAAGGACCCAATTGAGACGCCAAAAAATAAAGGGACCTATTTCAAATTCTGAACAAAAATAGGGACCTATTGAGACATTAAACCTACAAGAAACTATAAACTACTACCGATGAAGAAGATCTTACACTTGGAGAAAAAAACTCCATCTACGTTGTTGTTGTACCCTCAACCCACGTTGAAACGACTGAAAAGACAGTCTTTCCACCGTCCAAGCCTTAAAATATCAAAACAAATAATTACCCATTTTTTACATTGCTTTCAGATTTTAATTCAATAACTCATGTTACCTGCAACACAGCAACATTGCCACTAAGACTGAGTGACTTTTCGATTCGTCCAGACAGAATTTTCTTCATACATTTATTTAAACTTTGTACAATGTGTTTATGTACACCAGACATCCAATCATATAGACATAAACTATCTAAGTCATCTAACATTGCACAAGGCATGTTAGAAACATGCCTAGACTTCCTAGAGAAAAAAATGAAAGTAAACAAACTAATATGTATAACCTACACCCTTCATCAACCTCTATCTCCTCATCATGGACAATCAAATGAAACCTTTCAATCAGCTCCTTCTTTGTGGTGATTTTCGGATTAAACATCTGACCAACCAATCCAACAACATATTCATCAAAAGGGATGTCTAAACCACCTATATCTAAACCTGTGACCAGGATGACATCAAGAATAGTAAATGAAACCAATTGTTGACAAGCCCTAAAACTAACATCATGGCCAGCCCATCGTTTGACCATCACCTTCAATAATTTTAAATTCACCTCAAGAGGGTTTAAAATGTTCAAGCACCACTTAAAAGGGGTCATCCTAATACGCTTTATATGAGCATCTCCTAGTAACCTATTCATTTCAAGAATGGACACTGAATCCATGGAGATACGAAGCCGCCACTACAAAACATTAACAAAAATTCAACAAATACTAACAGTCTTAAAGGATAAAAAATCATCCATACTAATAAAAAATTACATTTTAATCTTACATTTGGTTTTCCGGTTGCCATTGGACCTGCATTCATAACCAATGCCCACAAAATCGTTAGGTTTCGACAAAGAACAAAAGGTCTATAGTGGAGATTAGGTTAGTGTTCGACCACTTCGACTTACCAAAAACTAACAACACAGCCACAACGCACAAGAGAAATATGGTAGAGGGCTTCAACGGCGCACAAACACAACGCACAAGACACCCACAACAATGCCAAAGAAAAATGGCACAGCGCGAGAAAGATAGACAGATGAGCAAGAGAGAGTAATGCGAGAGTGATGAGAGAACAAGAGAGAGATGAGCGAGAAAGAGTGATACGAGAGTGATGAGAGAACGAGAGAGACAAGAACGTACATAGAGTGATACCACAGTGATGAGAGAAGAAGAGAACGAAACCGTGCAATGCCAATCAAACTAACCGTGAAACTGAAATTCCAAATTTTTTTGCTTCCAAATATGCCCCTGCCTCATTATAAAAAACTTAATTCATGCTTTTAAACTTCGGCTAATTGACAACCGCCACATGGCGTTTTCAAAATTGTGTCAACATTTTGTTGTTAAAGAAATATTTCCCTATTTTGAAATAGTGTACAAGTAATATTTTTCGACCAAATCTTGATACATTTATGTTATCTTTTTCTGAATCTGTCTATGTTTATAATTTTAATTAAAACTGACATCATTGTGAATTCCCCAATACTAAATCTAACAGTGAAATATAAGAAATTCAAGAAAATGGAAAGAGACGCAACAAACAATAAAAAAATTAACATTTTAATATAGCGAAGCAGCTGCCCTTGTTTGACTTGGAAGTCGTCGTTCATTTGTCCCACTACCAACTGAGAATTCGTTCGGGCAATGACGTTCCGAGCACCCATGTCTCTTGCTAATTCTAGGCCCGCCACAAGGGCCTCATACTCTGCCTGGTTGTTGGATGCCTTGAACTTAAAAATCAATGAGTGTTCCAACAGGAATCAGTTCGGTCCTTCTAGGACTATACCGGCCCCGCTCGTCACCTTTCCCGATGCTCCATCGACGTACAAGCTCCGTTCTTCATTGTCCAGCCGGGGTAAATCTGCGGCAAAGTCGGCCAGATGCTGACCTTTGATCGATCCCCTTGGTTCGTAGCGCAGACCGAATTCTGAAAGTTCGACCGCCCAAGCCACCATGCGACCCGCCAAATCCGATTTCCTTAGGATTTTGGAGATGGGGAAATCTGTCTTAACGACCACCTAGTGGCTCTGAAAGTACGGCTGTAATCTCCTAGACGCGTTCAGTAGAGCCAAGGCGACCTTTTCCACCTATTGGTACCGTCCCTCAGCGTCCTGAAGGGTACGGTTGACTAAGTATATGAGTTTGGGCTCGGGCTGCTCTTGCATCAAGACCGCGCTGATTGTCGATTATGAAACGCCCAAAAAGATCTGCAAGTCCTTTCCTGGCGTTAGGCGATTCATCACCGATGGGTTCATTAGGATAGACTTGACGTCCTGAAACGCCCGTTCGCAATCAGGATCCCATACGAGACCGGGCCCTTTCTTCATCTTTCGGAGCACCAGCTTAACCCTTTCGGCCAGCTTTGGAATGAATCTTCACAACGCGGTGAGTCGACCTATCAGTCTCTGGACTCCTTGAGTGTGGTCGGACTTGGCATTTGCAACACCGCCTCGCATTTGTCAGGGTTAGCTTCAATACCCCGGGAAGTGAGCATGAATCCAAGGAACTTTCCGACCGCGACTCCAAATGTGCACATGCCCGGGTTCAGACGCATTCCGTACTTTCTGACTTAGTGGAATACCTCCTCCAAGTCTCTCACATGACTTCGTCTGTCAGTTGATCGGACGACCATGTTGTCGACGTACACATCCATGCACCGACCAATTTGCTCTTCGAAGATCTTATCCATCAGGCGCTGATATGTGGCCCCAGCATTCTTCAAGCCGAAAGCCATTACTTCATAACAGAAGTTTGCCTTTTCGGTGATGAAGGTCATCTTCTCTTGATCCGGTACGTACATTGGTATCTGATTATACCTCGAGTAGGCTTATAGGAAACTTAGCATCCGATGACCAGAAGCTCCGTCTACCAAAGCATCAATGCTCGGTAGGGGGTGAGAGTCTTTGGGGCAGGCCTTGTTTAGGTCGGTGTAATCAGTACACATGCGCCATTTTCCGTTGGCCTTCTTCACCATTACCACATTGGCTAGCCAAGTGGTGTATGTGACTTCTCTAACAAAACCGGCCTCCCATAGCTTTCCAACCTCCTCTTCTATGGCCTTCCTTTTCTCCTCGCCCAGTTGTCGCTTCTTCTGAGCCACCAGGCGTGCCTCCTTGAACAACGCCAGTTTGTGGGACATGACCGAGGGATGGATCCCTGGCATATCGGCAGTTGTCCACGTGAATAAATCGTGATTCTTCCACAAGACTGATATGATTTTCTTTTCTAGTTCGGGCTCCAAGCCCCGAGCCATGACGGTGGTTTGGGAGGCGTCCTTCCTTATTAGAATAGGCTGTGTTTCCCCTAAGGGCTCCAGTCGATCCTCCGTGTTTGTCCTCGGATCAAGATCGGCCATGGCCACTTCCGAATTGGTCGTTCTCCTCTTTACAGTACGTGTGTGAAGCTTGAGGCCCGCAGCGTCGCACTCCCTGGCCGTTTTCTGATCCGTTCGGATAGTACAGATGGTTCCTCTCTCTGAGGGATACTTCATGGTGAGGTAGGGGGTGGAAACAATTGCTTCAAGAGCGTTGAGACACGGTCGGCCCAACAAGACGTTGTATGACGTGTTGGCTTCCACCAGTAGGTACCTGACCCTTTTCTCCTCACTAGATCGTCCGGTCCCCAACCTTGTGCGCAAATCCACATAGCCCCGGGTGTCCACCCTTTCGCCCGCAAAGCCTACGATCTGCCCGTTGTAAGGGACGATCAGGTCTTCCGATATATTCGTCTGTTGGAAATTTTTCCAATAGAGGATGTTCACCGAGCTTCCCTGATCTACCAAAACCTTATTAATATCGTACCGGGCGATTTCTGCCGTTATCACCATAGGATCGTCCTGATTGGGATCGGAGGCGTGAAAGTCTTCGTCGAAAAACGTGATGGGGGGACATCGTACGTTGGGGCTTGTCCATTTAGTGAACGGACTGTAAAGCCCGCACATGGCGTTTTCGGGCGGACGAGGAGGACCCTCATCCAGCGAAGCCTCCCGATATCGTGTTAATGTGCCCCCGTAAGGGGCGATCGCGGCTTCTGCTTTGCTGCCTCTCCGAGCGGGAGCGATCGGTCCAATCATTCCTAGACCTGTCATGCCTGTAAACTTGTCGCGAGCTATGGCGGTCTATGGGTATCGCGGGGCGGTCAACTCGCACATACTTCTTCAATTGCCCTGCCCGGATTAGCTCTTCAATTTTGTCCTTTAGGGTCACACACTCCTCCGTGGTGTGGCCCATGTTCTTATGGTATACGCAATTCTTATTTCCGTCTGCCCCTAGCGGAGTAGGTCACTTCTTAGGGTCTAAGACATATTCCGCGCTCAACGCTTCTCGAAAGATCTTCTCTCGGGAGGCGTTTAGCGGGGTGTACTGCTGGAACCGGGGGCCCCGAGGTGGTTCCCTCTGCTTGAATCCTCCGGCCTTCCTAGTTGGACCGCCCGATCTTCCTCCATCAGCCCTCTCCCCCTTGTGCTCCTGGCTCTCCTTTTTGTACAATAACTTCATCTCCTTCACCTTTATTTCGTCCGCCGCCCTCTCCCGTAGTTCTTCCATTATTTTGGGGGCCCTTCGACAGACGTTGTCTTTAAACGGTCCCGGTTTTAGGGCGGGGAGGATGTAGTGTAGGGAAAGTTCTAGGCTCAAACCCTTCACTCGTCACACGATCTTCTGATAACGATCCATGAACGTTCTCAGCGTTTCGTCCTTGCCTTGCTTCAAGGTGACTGGTTCGAATACAGTTAAGTCCTGGGTACTATTGGCGGCAAATTGCCTGTTGAACAAGCCTTGTAAGCCGGCGAAGTTCTCGATGGAGTTGGGGGAAGAGAATTGAACCACTCAAGCGCTTCTCCCTCCAATGACAATGAAAATGCCCAACACCAGATAGCGTCGTTTCCTGTCCGAAACGCCATCGCGCTTGAGAAAGTTTTGATGTGGACCTCAGGATCCGTCGTCCCGTCGTACATCTTAAATTGTGGCGGAACGAACTGTTCCGATATTTGGACGTCCATGATTACTTGGATAAAGGGGAGCAATAATGTGGATGAAGGCTCAGGTTTTACCACCATCCGCCTATCCTCTACAATAATGTCCGATCTGGCTTTGCTTCCCTCAGCTTCAGACTCTGCGGGTTTCCAGGTCTTGTCTCGCCCATTATCATTCTTGACCTGATCCTCCATAACAGTCTTCCCTTTTTCCTTCGTTCGCTCTCCTTCACCTATCCGTTTAGCTACTTCCCGGGCTATACGTGCCGCACATTCGGCCTTGACGACCACAAGCTCGGCCTCATGACGTTGCTGCATCTCCTCCATCTTCTGTTGTAACATCCTGATCATCTCCACGGGATCGTCCATGCTCATGTTTCTCATGGTCACCATTGGGTCTAAAAAGTAACTCGGCCCCACGGTGGGCGCCAAAATGTTTCGGTTATTTTAGGACTAAGTTACTAACAGCCTCCGCAGTGTCTTCTTGTCTATCGTCCGGTCGTGCTCCTCCTTCGTTCTTCTCTTCAACCGCCCGGGGGGAACCTATCAAAGATTCTCCAATGCCAAAGTCAATATGTGAGCAGTGGCGGTTTTAAATGAGCAGTAATAAATGTGCAGTAAATGCAACCTATCTACCACTCACCTTTGACTTGTATTTATAGTTTTTGCTATGGGCCTGAGATTAGTGAGTAGTTAATCACAGTCCAAATCCAGCCCAATAGCTTTTAGCCATTATTAATCTTAATCTCAATCTTAACCTTGTTATCTTACTGTATTGGTCGGTCGTCCCGTATGAGCCAACCGTCCGTGAGATCAAGCAGCAGTCCTAGCCAGTTCGACGGTCGTGTGAGTGGGAATGTTGGCAGTCGATTCTACTGGTTTAATATCCGTTCGGTTGTGCCTTTGCCTCACATACCGTTCGGTTCATATGGTACAAATTCCAAAGAGAACTCTTAAAGTCCGTCTATCGGTTCAGAGATCAATAAAGATTTAAAATGCATGGAAAATACAACCTAAACGGCCTCTCTCAGGCTCACCATAACCCCTGTGCACCTCTTCCAATAAAGAGCTTGCTTGGGCTTGGGGACTTGTGTACGATAGGACCACCCAGTCAGCCAAAAGACAAGGCGGCTAACCATCCAGTGAGAAACTGGCCGACCGATCTAGAAAATAATCTGAGCAATCAATGAGAAGTTAATGAAAATAATTGTCATTTATTGACAATTAATAGAAATAATGTCATTTATTGGTGATTAATGAGCCAGACCTAATGGTAAGCTTATTGTCATATTTATAAATATTTGTCAATAGGCAGGTAATTAACTCTAATTACTAATCTTTAATACAAGATTATTACACAAAGTTACTGAGCGTCGGAGTGTCTTTTGCAGACACCCTCCCTTGTGACTAGAACAAGGAGAAAAGAGAGAGCAACACAACTGGATAACGAAGGAGACATCTTCGAATACTTTGGATTAGAGATCTCAACCCTACGAAAACAATATCAATAGTTATATTCCTTAGATAAAGTCACTGTGCCAATACAAAGGCCAAAGATCCTGGGTAATTTACACCTAACATAACCATCAAATTCTTTGGTAATTCAACTTTACCAAATGCCTTTAAACTTTCGGTAATTGACATTTTTCCCGCAATGTATAATTGATGGTAGTTTATGAAATAAAAAAGGTTTAATCCTTTTCGACATCCCTATTTATGTATGAATGTCTCATATGGGTCCTCGTTTTCTAAAGTGTATCAAAATGGTCCTTAATTTTCAAAATTGATATCAATTGAGTCCTTTCCATTAAGTTGGCTGGACGGTGTTAAAAAAATTGATGAGTGGATGCTGAGATGACGAACGAACGCTCGTCCACCAGCGAACGAACGCTCGTCGACCTCTTACTGCTGGACGACCGTTCGTTCCACACTGGACGACCGTTCGTTCGGTGGTCGACGAGCGTTCGTTCGCTGGTGGACGAGCGTTCGTTCGTCATCTCAGCATTCCACTCATCAATTTTTTTAACGTCGTCCAGCCAACTTAACGGAAAGGACTCAATTGATATCAATTTTGAAAATTAAGGACCATTTTGATACACTTTAGAAAATGAGGACCCATCTGAGACATTCGTACATAAATAGGAATGTCGAAAAGGATTAAACCAATAAAAAACTAGTTAAATTAATCTATGATTTGAGTATAAGTACTTGTTCAGGCGTTAGAAATGATTGAAGATGAAACTGTTTAGGATTAGACGAACTTACAAATCCAAATCCTTGTCTGTTATTAGCAGCCAAAAGAAGCAATTATGAAGAAAATTTTGGCATTACTGCCACAATAATACACTGGACAATCACGACTTCTTCAACAAATCACTAATATCTAATTAATTCTATGTCCACAATCATTCATCCTCAGTTCAACCTTTGTATTAATATTTAAATTATCTTTCATTAATATATTTTATTAGAATATATATCTCTTAAGGAATATTGTCAGACCCTTAATTTCAGGAAGTGGTGGGGACGCGGTGGTCACCCACCATTCCTCATTTTCGGGTGCATCATTGAGGCAGAGGAGAAAAGGGGGGATATTAGGAGAAAAGAAAAGGGGGGGGGGGCGGCTGGTTTTAGTTTTAGGAAAGGGGGAAGGGAGTTTTGAGTTTTGGCCGTGAGAAGGAGAGGGAGAGTAGCTGAGTCTCGGCTTTGGGAGTGTGTTTCGGTTTTATGGGGTGGCAGTGAAAGGGAGTGTGTTTCGTTCTTTTTGGCAGAGAAAGGGGAAGCGTTTTCATTCTTTTGGTGGGCAGGAAGAGAGAGCCGTGAGGGAGAGGGAGCAGCAGGAGGGAGGGAGCCTTCCTCCCATTTTCCAGCTGTCCAGAGAGCCACCGGGGGTAGCTTACCAACTTCAGGAAGACTGTGAGATGGATCTGGGTTGAGTTGTTGCAAGGTTTGCTGGGAGAAGAAGAAGTGAAGAACTTTTGAAGTTCATCTCTGGAAGTGATTCAAGGAGATCTTCAAGAGGTAAGGGGAGCTAGATATTTTGTGTGATTAATTGTATATGCTTTGTATGATGCAAATCTGGGTTTGAGGGGTTGAATTTGGGTTTCTGTTTCCTGGGTTTCTGGGTTGCGATTCTGCAGAATTTCTGCAGAAACGCGCGTTCGTCCACTTCAAAGTGGACGTTCGTCCAAAATTGGTTTAGCCAAATGAACGTTCGTACTAGGTAGGTTCCGGAACGTCCGTCTTTAATTTCTGAGCGTTCGTTAACTTTTAGGAACGTTCGTCCTAGTAAGATAGGACGTTCGTCCAATCTGTTCGGTAGTCGTTGGAGAGCGTTCGTTCGGGGACGCTCGTTCAAAGTTGGTGAAGTAAAAAGTGGACGTTCGTTCCATTCGCTATGCGCATCCGTCCTTAAATCCAAGTGTTCGGCATTGAGCGATTCGTTCTGCACGTGTGAGCGTTCGTCCGTAAAGGCTCGTCGAGCGTTCGTCCAAGTTGTAGATTATGAGCGTCCGTGCTTCAGTTAACAAGTGAGCGTTCACCCTACACATGGGTTGGCGTTCGTCCTGACTTCGCGCTCGTCCTGGGTTAGTGTTCGTCCAAGCGTTCGGCCTGCTGCTGAGCGTTCGTCCCGTAGCGTTCGTCCTCAGCGTTCGGTCTTAATGTGGAAGTTGAGCGTTCAACCTCAGCGTTCGTCCGTTCAGAATGGACGTTCGTCCAAATTCCAAAATTGTGAAAGTGGGCGTTCGTCCAAAGTTGGTCAAGGGGCGTTCGGTCGTTCTAAATTGACGTTCGTCCAAATTCGCTCGGAAAATTGACGTTAGTCCAATTTTGGCTGGTATTCGAGGACGTTCTGTTTTCAGCGTTCGTGACATTTGTTCAAAAATGGTGTTTGGTGCTTGAAAAGTACGTTTGTCAGGTATCGTTCGTTCCAGTTCGGAGGACCGTTTTTCGTTCAAATAGTGTTCGGTACATGTTATATTCTTCTTAATTTATATTCTCTCTTGAACTGGATTCTGTGTATAAATGTGTAGAATATATGTGGTGATGTGATCTATGAGAAAATATGAGAATGTGTGAAATATGATAGATTATTGTGATCATCTGATGTAAATGTTGAAATTTGAGAATTGTATGGAATATATGTGGTGATATGAGTTATGATTTATGAAAGAGCGTTCCAAGGAGGAACGACTCAGATCTTGATTATTGAGATTTGTAAAGTATGAATGTGGTAAGCTTAGCCGGTTGATTCATCCTGATATTCCGTGAGTACTCATCCTCACGTAGAGGCAGTACGTCATGTGTGGGAATGGCAGGAGGTCCTAGTCCTGATGATTATTTGGACAGATAGGATTAACCTCGGGTGGCAGCTGATGAGAGTTCCAGTTACTACATCACCCGGGTGCACGAACACCGAAGCTACACAGAGTTCATACAGTCCGGACAGTCAGTCGTGTTGAGTTTTAATTTGTGAATATGTTAAAGTGGGTTGTTATGTAATGGATGTGGATGTTGAGATATGCATGTATGTTGAATTATTTACCTGAAATTGCATGTTGATGTATGAGTTAAATTACGTAAGCTTACCTTTTCGTTTTCCTTGTGTTGTCCATTGTACTTGTACGTCCGTCTTGTCTTTGCAATGATCATCCGTGTGGATGTGAGCAGAGGGAGATGAGCGTTTGGAAGATGCGTTGAATGAAGAAAACCTGGTTGATGTCGAAGTGAAGATCGAGCAGTGAGACCACTCGGCCAGTAGTGTATTTTGTTGAACTAAGTGGTCGTTCGACCATCTCTTGATTTCGTTTAAGTTTATTTCGACCGTTCGGTATTTGTCTTGTGTAAACCGTTCGGTCAGGTTTCCTGTAAGTTTGGCTTTAAATTGTAACTCTGATGTGTGGCATGCAACTTTAGCACATTCGCCGTTATGTTGGAATTGTACTCAAGGACGTTCGTCCTTGAGCGAAGAGAAGAATAATGTGGGTGGTGAGAGTAGAGGGAGATCCTCGTCTATAGTCTTGAATTTAGACATAGACAGATTGGGGAATTTACTTTGCATAGTGTTGGGGAGTGCCAGCAGAACTATGCGAGTGTAAATATGAGTCGTGTGAATATGTGGATTGTGGTTTAATAAGCATGCATAAATATTTCTGTATTTAAATCTATGATGACATAAATTAATTGTGCTAGGAGATAACATGTTTTTTATATCTAGCTCACCCTTGCATTGTTTGTGTTGTGTGCCAATTTGGATATGTTATTCGGCGATGATCATCCACTTAGATGGGAGCAGATGTCGTCGAAGAGTTCCCCTTGGAGCAGGAGCCGGAGGTTGCCGATGTTGCAGAGTAAACCTTCTTAGAAGTTTCCTGATTGATCACTTGTAGCGATCAATCCTTTCAAACTGTTCAAGTTTAAATTTTCGCTCATTTTATCTGGATGATTGTAATTTAACAATTAAATTACACGTCGTATTCTGACTGTTTTCTATATTGGAATGATGACATCTTTATTATGTAATATTTGTTATTATATAATTGGGATGTTACATTAATGGTATCAGAGCAGTTCGTCCTTAGGATGACCTTTGTGTTGTGGGTTTGTCGTGTTTTCTCTGTGAGGACTTGAGGGTATAGATGGTATGATTTACCATTTCTTTCAAATCTATATAGTAAAGTGTATCTAACTAGAGGATTTAAGAACAGAAAATGTCTTGATAAGAGTAATGAGGGTGCACACTCATGACTTTCATCGTAGATGATTTTCCTTTCTTAATTCTGAAGGTTTGAGGTAAGAAAGAGTTAGAGTTTCAGTGTTGTTTCCTGTAGTAATTCCTGTCTGGTTCTTGTTTTGTGGTGGTGTGTTGTGCCCTAGAGTAGTAGAGGAATGCATATTCAAGGACAACTTGAGTTGTATACTTTTAGTGGAATTGGTTTAAATCGTTGAGACAAGTTCTTGCCTCGAAGATAAGAGTTAGAAGACTAAAAGTTAAGTTTCGGAGGGCTAACGAAGATATTAGAGTTTGGAAGTAATGTTATGGGTGAAGGAAATTTCAAGAAAACAAAGTCACAAGATCTTATATCATACGTTCGCAAGAAGTTCAGAGGTCGGATTTAGAGAAATTTTGGATGCATGGTTATGACACGATTTGAGATATGAGTTGGGTATAGTATATCAGTGATGGTTGGAATCTGAATAAGAGAAGTGATAGATGGTTTGAAGCTTAAATAAAGAAAGGAATAAGTGGTCCGTATAGAATAAGTGTTTGATTATTGGCTGAGATGAGAGATTTCAAATGTTGAAGGAAAGAGTACATTAGAATGTCAGTTTGGTAAGAAAGTATAAGGTCAGAGAATTAAGAGTACAGTGGATGAAGAAAGGAGAAAATGGGTTTTAGAACAGATGATAAAGGGTGGTTGTAGTATAAGTTACTAAAGAGAGTATCGAGAATGATCAGAAGAGTTTGGGTTGGTTGAGATGTTTAGAGTTATGAAGTTGCATGTTGTAATAAAGTTAATTTTCTTTGGGTATAGTTTTATGGTGGTGTTCAGTGTTCGGTTGAATTTGATCAAGAGAGAAGTGGATGTTGAATGATGGATTGCAGAAGGCAGTAAGTTGGTAAGTTCAGTTAAGGTCAGAGGATTGGTGTTGTTGGTTAAGAGTTTCTTGAGGTTTAGAAGATTTAATATAGGGTTTGTATTTTGACGATTCCGAGTTGAAGAGGGCAATTCTTGAAGAAGAAGGTTTTAAGTTAATCTGGACGGGATGAGTGCAAGAAGAATTATGAGTGATGTGGCGTTTGTGGAGTTAATCTAAGGGATCAAGTTTGAAGTTTATTTGGAGTGGTTTCTTGACAGGGAAGGAGAACGAAGGTGGTACATCAAGTATAGTTGAGCGAAAGATGGAAGTAAGTGTTATGAGAATTCAAGATGTCTGTCAATCGCAAATGAAGAAAAGATGACGTTCTTTCCTCAGTTTGAGGTGTGATTCAAGGGACGTTTGTTGTTTCAAACTAGTTCTCTAGTGCTTTATAGTCTTTAATACGAGCTTCGTATTTCAAGAAGAAAAGTCACCGATTATATATCAATTGTAGATTAAATTAGAAAGTGAAGAAATAGGAGTGTGAGAATCAAAAGAGGTTAGCGTGAATATGGGAAAAAGAGAAGATACATCTTTATGGGGTAGGGATTTTTGGTTGGTTTTCTGCAACAAGTATGGGATTTTATAACTTGGAAAAGTGGAATTCACTTTGGAGTGGGGTCTTAGGCGACACCAGTGTCCGAAATTTTTGAGTGGTTCCTGTTTAAGTCGTGCAGTGCAAGAGGAAGATGAATGTTGAGTTAGAGCAATAATATTTGGACTCAGTATAATCATAGGGAAAACTACAAGGTTGAAGAATCGCAGAAGAGAAATAGAGGACATGTTGGTATAGTCTAGTATAAGTCTTAAATCAGAAGTGATTTTGGGCATGGTCGCTTTGTGGAGAAGAAAACAGTGTTGAGGAAATGGAATGACAAGGCTGTTATGCAAGTGAGGAGTTTTCAAGGTTTTGTAAGGTTATATAGAAGTTCTGAAACAGGTTCTTCGAGGGTGATCGTTTGCTGGTTACAGTTGTCAGAAAGGAAGTGTTCTTTTAAGTAAATTGGTGAGTAAGGAAGTACAAGAATCAGAGTAGCGCAGCGGATGATGGTGAGCTTGTTGTTGTCAATAATAGGTATGCATGAAGAATTTTCCAAATTGTGGATTGGTGGTTTGGGAGGGACGAGTTCTTTGAAAAACAGTATTGGTGTTGTTATTTGAGCATGAGTCGGGGGTGTTTGGTAATCTTCAAGAGTCAGAAGTGAGTTGAGGTGTGAAAGAAATATGTATCAACCAGGGAAGATAAGTGAGCTTTCGGTTGCAAGCTACAGGGTAAATTTTAAAGGGAGACAATATAAATGACTTTGGAAAGGGAAGAGTGGTTCAATGGGCGAAGGAGACTATTTGAGTTGTGGTTGTGAGTTATAGTGGCAATCTAGAGGTAAGGTGATGTTAACAGACGATCAAGGATAAGTATCCGTTGCTGAGAATAAATGATTTGATGGATCAACTACAAGGAGCTATAGTATTCTCTAAGATTGATCTGAAGTTTGGCTATCATCAAATCTTAGTGAAAGCGGATGATGTGCAGAAAACGGCGTTCAGGTCAAGATATGGTCACTACGAGTATGTGGTTATGCTGTTTGGCGTGACTAATGACCCATTCATTCTCATGGACTATATGAATCGAATTTTTGACCCTTCTTGGACAAGTTTGTGGTGGTATTTATAGATGACATACTGGTCTATTCTAAGACACGAGAAGACTCATGAAGATCACCTTAGTGTAGTACTGGGAGTACTGAGAAAAAAAAAGAATATTGTATGCCAAGTTGACTAAGTGTAAATCTTGGACAGTAGAGCAGGAAACTCTACCGTGAGTTAAAAGACGAGATAAAAGAAACTTACTTGTTCTAGTAAGCTCAATTTTCGAGGACGAAAATTTTTGTTGTTGGGGAGAATGTCAGACCCTTAATTTCAGGAAGTGGTGGGGACGCGGTGGTCACCCACCATTCCTCATTTTCGGGTGCATCATTGAGGCAGAGGAGAAAAGGGGGGATATTAGGAGAAAAGAAAAGGGGGGGGCGGCTGGTTTTAGTTTTAGGAAAGGGGGAAGGGAGTTTTGAGTTTTGGCCGTGAGAAGGAGAGGGAGAGTAGCTGAGTCTCGGCTTTGGGAGTGTGTTTCGGTTTTATGGGGTGGCAGTGAAAGGGAGTGTGTTTCGTTCTTTTTGGCAGAGAAAGGGGAAGCGTTTTCATTCTTTTGGTGGGCAGGAAGAGGGAGCCGTGAGGGAGAGGGAGCAGCAGGAGGGAGGGAGCCTTCCTCCCATTTTCCAGCTGTCCAGAGAGCCACCGTGGGAAGCTTACCAACTTCAGGAAGACTGTGAGATGGATCTGGGTTGAGTTGTTGCAAGGTTTGCTGGGAGAAGAAGAAGTGAAGAACTTTTGAAGTTCATCTCTGGAAGTGATTCAAGGAGATCTTCAAGAGGTAAGGGGAGCTAGATATTTTGTGTGATTAATTGTATATGCTTTGTATGATGCAAATCTGGGTTTGAGGGGTTGAATTTGGGTTTCTGTTTCCTGGGTTTCTGGGTTGCGATTCTGCAGAATTTCTGCAGAAACGCGCGTTCGTCCACTTCAAAGTGGACGTTCGTCCAAAATTGGTTTAGCCAAATGAACGTTCGTACTAGGTAGGTTCCGGAACGTCCGTCTTTAATTTCTGAGCGTTCGTTAACTTTTAGGAACGTTCGTCCTAGTAAGATAGGACGTTCGTCCAATCTGTTCGGTAGTCGTTGGAGAGCGTTCGTTCGGGGACGCTCGTTCAAAGTTGGTGAAGTAAAAAGTGGACGTTCGTTCCATTCGCTATGCGCATCCGTCCTTAAATCCAAGTGTTCGGCATTGAGCGATTCGTTCTGCACGTGTGAGCGTTCGTCCGTAAAGGCTCGTCGAGCGTTCGTCCAAGTTGTAGATTATGAGCGTCCGTGCTTCAGTTAACAAGTGAGCGTTCACCCTACACATGGGTTGGCGTTCGTCCTGACTTCGCGCTCGTCCTGGGTTAGTGTTCGTCCAAGCGTTCGGCCTGCTGCTGAGCGTTCGTCCCGTAGCGTTCGTCCTCAGCGTTCGGTCTTAATGTGGAAGTTGAGCGTTCAACCTCAGCGTTCGTCCGTTCAGAATGGACGTTCGTCCAAATTCCAAAATTGTGAAAGTGGGCGTTCGTCCAAAGTTGGTCAAGGGGCGTTCGGTCGTTCTAAATTGACGTTCGTCCAAATTCGCTCGGAAAATTGACGTTAGTCCAATTTTGGCTGGTATTCGAGGACGTTCTGTTTTCAGCGTTCGTGACATTTGTTCAAAAATGGTGTTTGGTGCTTGAAAAGTACGTTTGTCAGGTATCGTTCGTTCCAGTTCGGAGGACCGTTTTTCGTTCAAATAGTGTTCGGTACATGTTATATTCTTCTTAATTTATATTCTCTCTTGAACTGGATTCTGTGTATAAATGTGTAGAATATATGTGGTGATGTGATCTATGAGAAAATATGAGAATGTGTGAAATATGATAGATTATTGTGATCATCTGATGTAAATGTTGAAATTTGAGAATTGTATGGAATATATGTGGTGATATGAGTTATGATTTATGAAAGAGCGTTCCAAGGAGGAACGACTCAGATCTTGATTATTGAGATTTGTAAAGTATGAATGTGGTAAGCTTAGCCGGTTGATTCATCCTGATATTCCGTGAGTACTCGTCCTCACGTAGAGGCAGTACGTCATGTGTGGGAATGGCAGGAGGTCCTAGTCCTGATGATTATTTGGACAGATAGGATTAACCTCGGGTGGCAGCTGATGAGAGTTCCAGTTACTACATCACCCGGGTGCACGAACACCGAAGCTACACAGAGTTCATACAGTCCGGACAGTCAGTCGTGTTGAGTTTTAATTTGTGAATATGTTAAAGTGGGTTGTTATGTAATGGATGTGGATGTTGAGATATGCATGTATGTTGAATTATTTACCTGAAATTGCATGTTGATGTATGAGTTAAATTACGTAAGCTTACCTTTTCGTTTTCCTTGTGTTGTCCATTGTACTTGTACGTCCGTCTTGTCTTTGCAATGATCATCCGTGTGGATGTGAGCAGAGGGAGATGAGCGTTTGGAAGATGCGTTGAATGAAGAAAACCTGGTTGATGTCGAAGTGAAGATCGAGCAGTGAGACCACTCGGCCAGTAGTGTATTTTGTTGAACTAAGTGGTCGTTCGACCATCTCTTGATTTCGTTTAAGTTTATTTCGACCGTTCGGTATTTGTCTTGTGTAAACCGTTCGGTCAGGTTTCCTGTAAGTTTGGCTTTAAATTGTAACTCTGATGTGTGGCGTGCAACTTTAGCACATTCGCCGTTATGTTGGAATTGTACTCAAGGACGTTCGTCCTTGAGCGAAGAGAAGAATAATGTGAGTGGTGAGAGTAGAGGGAGATCCTCGTCTATAGTCTTGAATTTAGACATAGACAGATTGGGGAATTTACTTTGCATAGTGTTGGGGAGTGCCAGCAGAACTATGCGAGTGTAAATATGAGTCGTGTGAATATGTGGATTGTGGTTTAATAAGCATGCATAAATATTTCTGTATTTAAATCTATGATGACATAAATTAATTGTGCTAGGAGATAACATGTTTTTTATATCTAGCTCACCCTTGCATTGTTTGTGTTGTGTGCCAATTTGGATATGTTATTCGGCGATGATCATCCACTTGGATGGGAGCAGATGTCGTCGAACAGTTCCCCTTGGAGCAGGAGCCGGAGGTTGCCGATGTTGCAGAGTAAACCTTCTTAGAAGTTTCCTGATTGATCACTTGTAGCGATCAATCCTTTCAAACTGTTCAAGTTTAAATTTTCGCTCATTTTATCTGGATGATTGTAATTTAACAATTAAATTACACGTCGTATTCTGACTGTTTTCTATATTGGAATGATGACATCTTTATTATGTAATATTTGTTATTATATAATTGGGATGTTACAAATATTAATAGTTATACAAATAAGAAAGTTTGTATAAACGATGCTACGTTAGTAGTGTTAGAGAATATTTCAGATAAAAATGTGAGAAAAGAAATAAGAGAAATAGACCTAAAAAGCAATATAAATAAGTTGTAATTAGGAAAAATGAAAAAAATATAGTTAAAACAAGTAAGACCAAGAAAAAAGAAACACTCAAATAATTGACTATCTTCATGGTATAATTGAACATATTTTCTTTTGAAAAATCAACATTTAAATTTTATGACGGCTAAAAACCATTTCTAAAGAAAAAGTATCAATATTTCTCTTAAAGTTAAAAAATAATAACAAAAATGTCAATCACACATCTTTTCTATCCACTTTTTCTTTGGCACGTTTAATAAAGAAATAAAAATGTATGACTTACATTTGTTTATTTTCCTTTTAACCATTTCGAACAAACTTCTCATTTTATCTATTCCTTCTTATCTCCTCTCTTTTATACTCTCTTTCATGGCCCATGATATGAAACAAAATTTAATAGTTTGTTTAAAATAATAAATATAGTAAGAGAGAAAGGAAAATGATGGATGAGAATGGAAGTAGATGGATGTTGGTGATAGAAATACAATTAAATATTTGTTTGGTTGAAGGAGGAAAATAAAATAAGAATAAAGTAAAATTTAGCTGCTAAAGTGTAACATCCCAAAATTATACAGTTATAAACTATATACTTAGAATAATCACATATATTAATATGGCAAAACAGTTTTAAAATAAGAGGGATTAAAATTCGAGAATGGCCGAACGGCCTTACATATACACATAAGTTACGAGCGTTCACAAAACAATGAGGACGAACGGTTTACAAAAATAAACACCGAACGTCCAAATATTTACAACAAACAAAAGGGCGCTCGCTCATAAGCGGCCCGCTATCCTAAATACACTAACTAAAAACCGAACGTACTACTGTTCGGCCTTCACTTCCACTTCTACGAGATTCTCCTCAGCTAGGATTTCCTCTTCAAGCGTTTGCTCCAGGGAAGCATCTCCATCTGCTCACATCCACATGGATGATCATTGCAAGGACAAGACGGATACACATGTACAAGACAACACAATGGAAAGTGCAAGGGTAAGCTTATTGAATTTAATTCAAGTCAAAAATAAACATTTCATACATATCAATTACGTCAAACAATTCACAACACATACATTCAATTCATCCATTAACTCAATCAAATTCCTGGTACTAGACCGACCGTCCGGACTGTATGAATCCTGTGTAGCTAAGGCGTCCGTGCACCCAGGTGGAATAACTGGAATGCTCATCAGTCACCACCTGAGGTTAGTCTGTTCTGTCCAAGTTACAGTTATGGACTAGACCTCCTGCCATTCCCACGCATGACATACTCCTCTCTACTTGAGAACGAGCACTCACGGAATATCAGGATGAACCACCATCTAAGCTTACCACGTTCATACTTTACAAATCTCAATTTCCATTCAAGAGTCGTTCCTCCCTGGAACGCTCGTTCAAAATTCACAATCATAAATTCAGTTCTCATAGTGTTCGCACACCTTAATTCTTCCTCTTAAATACATTTTCATTCTATGTTCCACTTTCATAAAAAGACGAGCGTTCAGTCCTCTTCATAATGAGGACGAACGTCAAGAGCTAAACCGAAAGAACTTCATTTCTGAAGGAGTAAAGCTGACTCTTCTTTCATGACGGACGTGATTAAAATTTGAATCCGTTAGATGAACTGATTCTAGAACAATTCAAATTATACTTAGAGTAATTCTCTTTACAAGATTTCAGATTCAATTCAACTGAATGAAGATAAAATACGAGTACTAAATGTACCAAGTACAATTTAGTTGGAATAACCGACTGCCACTAAATGACTGAACGCGGTACGAGAATTTCCTGAAATTTCAGATGAACGCTATTTAAACTTTCGGACGAACGTTAATTTAAGTTTTCGGACGAACGCTATGAGAATTCAGGACGAATGCTAGTTCAGCTCGCTGGTTATTACGGAAAGAACGAGCCTTCGGTATAGGACCGAGCGCTACTTATTACTTACGCTTTGGGACGAGCGTTCAGTATAAGACCGAGCGCCACTTAAGACGTACGCTTTGGGTCGAGACCCATCGCTGATTCAATATATTTGAAATAGGATTTTTCATAAGTTATAATGTTGAAGTTACATTTTGAACAATATGACTAAGTGTTTGAATATATATATTCTAAGGCTTCTCAAGATATTTACGTTTGGCCGAACGCTCAAACGTAAAGCTATATATAAGAGGGCGTTCGTCCTCAAATAGAATTCTTTCCAAATGAAAGAATCCCTGCTCAATTAAATTTGACAACAACATCGAACGGTCAAAGACCGTTAGGTGACGAACGTTCAATATCTTATGAATCTCATACTCAGAATCTCACTTACAGTAAACTCATTTTTTCAGTATAAATTCTCATACATTAAATTTCTCATATCATAGCACAAATCCATACTTTTTCATACATCATCTTATCATACAGCTCATTTTTCAATTTAATGCAACCATAGAACATTTCATCATTTACATACATCATTTCAGGATCATATTCGTATACCAAAAATACAATATCATAAATCATACTTCAAGCAACACATAAACGCACATGCAGTACAGCAAAATCATATGAATTAAATCTAATAAGCTTCCCTTACCCGGATTTAGTAGTGTGCGTTCGTTCTTCAGAAAGAAAACCAGATTCCAGTACAATCTCTTCTACCCTTAACATTCAACCCAAAACTCCTTAAACTAAAAATTACAGAAAACCAATATTGGTTCAGAGAAGATGCATGCAAATTCAGAATGAGGCTTGCATGTTGATAAAAAAAAGAGCAGTTAAGGACGTGAAACTTACCCGTTTCAGAATCCAAAACCGTTCGGTTCAAGATGAAGCTCACTGTGCAGGGATCGTTCTCACGGTGCTGAAACGTGAACAGAGCTGAGAACGGTGAGTTGCAGAAGAGAGAAGGAGAAGAGTTCTAGAGAGATGGAGGAGAAAAGGAAAAGTTTGAGTTTGGAAGGGGAGAAGGTGCACGCAGGAGAGTGGGAGATTTTCCAGAAAATCACTTTTGTTCAAAATCCCACTTTCAGACGAACGGACGTCCCCCTGGTTGACACCTGCACCCCACCATTCACTTCAGAAACTTCCACTTTGACAAGTGGCGTGCATGCAGGGCTCGGTGGGTGGATTTTAAACGCTCAAAACACGTGGCACGGTGCATTGATGTAAGCAGCTAGGTGACTCAGCACCGAAATAAATGGGACGTGACATAAAGTGTTTTGGTTTGAAAGAAAAAGAAAATAAATGGAGTTTTTTAAATATACTCTTTTATTGCTTAGTTATGTTTTTATTTCCAATTTAGATTGAAGTATAACTATAGTGAATATGCATTTGAAATCTTGTCATTTTTTTATGAACTGAGTCTTATTTGATCAATTGTGTTGATTATATAACCAATTTCATTGCCTCAATAATTTTGGGAGGTTATGGTTTGCACAAGGACATGAAGGACAAAAGAGACATTTCACATCAAAGATGAATTTACTCTTAAAACTATCTAGTTTCTGTACTACTTATATTAGAATTATATAATTCATATTTCTCTAAGAAAATTTGTTGTTTTTTTAAGTTTTTCATTTAAAGGATAGTATTAATTTTCTGCATTTAATAATTAAATATAAAACAAAATAAATATACATAATTCCTAATCCAAAACATTCAAAGTTGTCTGCTTCGATGTCCAGTTGTGTTATCTTCTCTTTTCTCCTTCTCCAAGCCGCGAGAGAGGCTACCTGCAAAAGACACTCCGACGCTCAAGTTAGTGACTTTCCATAATAATCTTATAATGAAGTTTGGTTATCAGAGTTCGAAGTTCAGTTCAAAAGTTAAAAGTTACCTGTCCTCTTTGTCAGACAAATATTTATAAATTATAATGAGCTTACAGTTAGGTCTGACTTATTAATTACCAATAAATGATATTATTAATTGTCAATAAATGACAATTATTTTCATTAACTCCCTGACAGTTATTACTATTGATTACCTTAACGGCTATTCTTACCGATCGGTTCATTGACCTGAGAGGTATCATCGGTCGGCCAACTCTTCTGCACCTTTACCGTTCGGTCGGCTATGAGCCCATAGTAACATAAGTCCCCCAAGCCCTAGCAAAATTTTTGATATTGCGTTGGGTTTGTAAAGTTGTACCGATCGGCATAGGATTTTACCTGAGTTTCAATTCATACAATAGCATGCGTTCTTTACCGTCTGAGCGGGTTTTGCGCTAAGAGTTCCTTTGAAGTGCCCCTCAGACCAAGACCGGAGTTCACAAAAGAAAATTGTCTCACCGCTCGGTTTAGGTCTTAGGAGTTCACTAGGAGCGTGTCCTAAGACCAAGGTGAGAGTTCACGAAAGAAATCTGCCTCACCGCTCGGTTTAGGTCTTAGGAATTCACTAGGAGCGTGCCCTAAGACCAAGGTGAGAGTTCATGAAAGAAATCTTCCTCACTTGCTCAGTTTAGGTCTTAGGAGTTACTAGGAGCGTGCCCTAAGACCAAGGTGAGAGTTCACGAAAGAAATCTGCCTCACCGCTCGGTTTAGGTCTTAGGAGTTCACTAGGAGCGTGCCCTAAGATCAAGGTGAGAGTTCACAAAAGAAATCTGTCTCACCGCTCGGTTTAGGTCTTAGGAGTTCACTAGGAGCGTGCCCTAAGACCAAGGTGAGAGTCTCGAAGAACGTTCCTCATCAAGTTGAAAAATGTTCCATGACGATCGGTTGCTCAAAGTTGGCCAAGTAGTTTGCATACAGAGTCCTGTTATCTACACCGAAAAAAACAACACTCGAATTTTAAACTATGAGAAAAATATAGCTAATAAAATTTAAGCTATTGCGTTGAGGCCAGACGACCAAACAAGTGAGACCGTTCGATCTTGGTTTAACTGTTTTAGAGTCTTGTGACCTGTAGAATATATAATTAAAAATATAAAAATATATTAAAAATATCCATTTGATCGCCGCTGTTAAGTAGTGATTGGCATGTCCATTTGGTCCCAATGTATCCGAGCTAGAACTTAAATTTGAATTTACAAGATGTAAGAGGAGAACTTTTTTAATTTTATCTCTCGTATTTCCCGATAATGAATCAACCTGCATAAAAGAATAGAAGATGTTGATGACGACCATATAATTTATCACCGCTCGGGGAGATTCTAGCTAAATAAGAGGTGAGGCCAGACGACATAACCAGCAAAACCATATTTGGTTTTTTTTGTTTAATGTCTCTGTAGTTTCGATGAACGCCTCGTGGCATCTTGTTTGATGCCAACACCTGTGTCAGTAGGCCAACTGGGTAATCCGCAACATGTAAAGGAGCAAGATTAATCACCCAAGAAACCCGTTCAACAATTCTTCCAATAAGTTCGTAGTGGTATGCATCCCAGGACACGTGCCTCCACGCGCTTGGCAAGCTAAACTCCACCACCACTCGCGTCTCTCTCCAAGAGATATAGACCACCGTGGGGGATTCCAGGGAGTTCACGAGCAACATCTTGGCTATCGTGACTAAGATTCCTCCGTTGCTGTCGCAGTTCAAAAAACCGAACCACCACCGGCGGCTGCTATGATTTTTGTAGTGGCTGGCGCGGCGGAGCAATGGTTGCTTGGGGCGAAAACCAAACCGACGTCTGATGTTGTGGTGGCGAAGGACGACGCAAAAGTGGGACCGGACGGCGCAGTGAATGACGCGGACGTCGCCGCGGTCGTCGCGTTGGCAAGCATTACCTGCATAATTTCCAGTCAATGACAGTGGCACCTTGAACGTGTCCTCCATATCCTGCTTGCCAACCTCATTTGGTCTTTAACAACAACAGAGAATGAAGAATAAGAACCGTATTGAATTCCTCTACTTCTAATGAACTCTTCAATTCGCCCGCGTTCCTTCTTGGCTCTCTTTTGGACATCCACAGTCGCCTTATTCAAGCCACTCCAAGAATTAATCAATTACCAGAAAATTAATATAACCAAAACAACAATTAATCACCCTTGTTTCGTTCAGCAAATTGTCGTCGCCACCAAGGGAAAGGAAACACAGTCTGACCCAATCCTCTGCGCCATGGGAAAAGCTTAAAAAAGGGGGAAAAAGAAATAGCCATTATTGTTTTGAGAAGGTGAAGGCAAATAACAAGTTGGAGAGGCATCTTGCGGAATGGGACGTCGCGACGGTCGAGCCTGGCTATGAAAGAGAAGTTCCAACACTCGATCTTTGAAGAGTTGAACAAAAATGTAGGAAATGTCTTCTGGCGAATATGTAGGCAAGAAAGTTTGGCGCCATGGTTGTGTGCTGCAAGGGTCGTCACCCTCTCCTTTCTTGCGTGAGAACAGCAACACCATCATCGTCGCCTTCTCCCTACCTGGCGTGCCATTTTATTTTTCTTTTTCTTTTTTCTATTTTTTTTTTCTGAATGCTAAACGACACCGCTCGCCCCATCGTCCGCACTCTCCCTTCCACTCGAGCCATCAATTTCGATGTTTTTAGCAAACTTTAAATGGACCTGCAGTTTATTTTATTAAATGAAAGTAGTATGGGAAAAAGGGTGTGCAGCATAAAACTTGCAGCATGGAATAAAACTTGCAAAATGGGATAAAGCACAAAGCACGGGAAAGCGTGCCAATTTTCCATCATGTTTTGGTCTAGAAAAGAGTGTAGTATTTCTCGTAGCCTTGTTACGCCGTGACCTTTTCAAGAAGTTGGTCAAGTACAAATCCTTTCGACTTAAAATGTAAACCCACTTTTGCTGGAATAAAGCCATATATCGAGTTCAAATATAAATTAAATTTAAATTTTTCGACAAAAAGTAATTAAATAAGTTTAAGATGGGTATATAAAAATGGTTATCAAACTATATGTTTGAATAAAGCTCAGTGCACGCAAATGTCGGAAGCTGGTTGACTTTGATGTGGATCAACAGGCAATGGTCTAAAGTAATAATGTTGAGACCGAACACTTGTGTGATTCTTAGTGGCCAAAACGGGATGCCGGTTGATCCCACGATGGCTGCTAAAATGTTTCGGTGGATTAGATTTCTAATCCAAAACATTTAAAGTTGTCTGTTCCGATGTCCAGTTGCGCTGTCTTTTCTTTTCTCCTTCTCCAAGCCGCAGGGGAGGGTGCTTGCAAAAGACACTCTGACTCAAGTCAAAGACTTTGCGTAATAATCTTATAATGAAGTTTAGTTATCAGAGTTCGAAGTTCAGTTCAAAAGTTAAAAGTTACCTGTCCTCTTTGTCAGACAAATATTTATAAATTTTAATGAGCTTACCGTTAGGTCTGACTCATTAATCACCAATAAATGATATTATTAATTGACAATAAATGACAATTATTTTCATTAACTCCCCGACAATTATTATTATTGATTACCTTAACGGCTATTCTTACCGATCGGTTCATTGACTTGAGAGGTATCATCGGTCGGTCGTCTCTTCTGCACCTTTACCGTTCGGTCGACTATGAGCCCATAGTAACACATAGTAATTATTTGGAAATATTGGAATTGATTATATTTAAGTAAAGAAAAAATAGACTTAGAAGAAATATTCTTGCTTGGTATAAGTGAATGATTAGATATAGATGAAAGTGAAACTATCAAATGTTACCTTTCTTATACTTATTGGTACCAATATATGTTTTATTGTTTAAAGTCTTTCTAATATATTGTTTAAAGTCTATGGTACTTGTATGGTATATTATTTTACCCGATTGATAAGTGACGAAATAAGTTACGCCAACGCCAGGTTCGACATAGTAATAGAACAGTTTTCTATGTGTAGTATAGATCGTTCGGTCTATTATGTAAATTATAACTTAGGTAGGTGAAGTGGTCCTGTGGGTGTTGGGCTGCAATTAGGCCAACGCTAGCAATAGTGCTATTGAGCTAACGAATTGAACAGGCAAGCAGTTAACAACTCAGAGTAGTTAATATAATAATAACATATTGGCAGTTAAGGAAAACAATTATATTGATAACCTAAGGGTAAGTCCATTACAACTAATATAAATAAAGGTTTCACGTATGACTTCAGACCACCATGCATTATATACATGTATTACTTACCGCTCGGTTACATTACTAACTTGAGCGTTAGGGTGCCTTTGCCAGGTGCCCAACCGCCCAGCTTGGAGAAGAAAGTGGACGACCACTTGGAGTACATGGAGAGACGCTTGATCGGTCTTCAACATAGTGCATCCAGCTCCCAACGGTCGCTAGTTTTGAGCAGTGCGTTGAATAGTGTTAGTCCGTTCGGTCTCTAGAATCCACCCAGTCTTCAATATAATTAGGAGTGTTTTAGTAGAGTCACACCAAACCCGACCGGAACATTTCAGCCGCAACTCAGCCACTACTGGCCTCAACCGGTCGGTCACACGTTGGCTTCAACCTCCCGACCTCCCGTGGCCTCATCAGTTCGGCCTTACGATGGCCTCATGTACTTTCTCAAACCTGGCACCATAGGTATTCAGCCAACCATTCGGCCTCTAAAGGCCTCACTTTCTCGGTCTTTCGTGGTCCTTACCGTTCGGCCAAATCTGGCCTCAAGGACTCAGCCTCTAAAGGCCTCAGCCGTTCTACCATAGTAATCAGGTACTTTCTTAAACCAGGCCTCTAGGTACATAGCCAAAGTTGGCATCAACGCCAACCATTCGGCCGTGCGACTTCAAGCACATCTGCCATCTAGCCTCCGTTATCCAGCCTTGGTCATCCAGCCTTGGCCATCTGGCCTCAATAAAGCGAGCGGTGAACGGCGAGTTCCTCATTAAACCACTGCCGCCTGATTCCAAACAGCCCAAGTTGATGAACGGGACACCCTGTTAATTTGGTCGGGCGGTGAACGGGACACCCTACCGCCAGGGTCGTTTCAAAGCCCAAGTTGATGAATGACGAGTTCTTTAATGAACCATTGTCAGCTTGACCGGGTAGTGAAAGACGAGTTGTTTAATGAACCACTGTCAGCTTGGTCGGGTAGTGAACGACGAGTTCTTTAATGAACCATTGTTGCCCGACTTTAGACAAAGCCCAAGTTGATGAACGATGAGTTCTTTAATGAACCATTATCAGCTTGGTTGGACAATGAACGACGAGTTCTTTGCTGAACCACTGCTGCCCGACTCTAGACATAGACCAAGTTGGTGAACGGGACACCCTGTCAACTTGGTTGGCGTTTCAAAGGTCAATCACTCGACCTCCGATGGCCTCAACCATTTGACCATAAAATGGCCTCAACATTCTCCGCCTCTGAAGGCCTCAACCGTTCGACCAATGCTTGGCCTCAACGTGGCCTCCAAAGGCCTGAACCTTTCGGCCTCCAAAGGCCTCAACTGTTCGGCCTTGCATAGGCCTTAACATCTCGGCCTCAGAAGGCCTTAACCCGTTCGGCCATTTCTTGGCCTGAACTTGGCCTCCAAAGGCCTCAACCTCTCGGCCTCTAAGGATCTCAACCGTTCGGCCAATGCTTGGCCTCAACGTGGCCTCCAAAGGCCTCAACCTCTCGGCCTCTACGGCCTCAACCTTTCGGCTACTGCTTGGCCTCATCTTGGCTTTCGTATGGCCTCCACTCGGCCTGCGTATGGCCTCACCCGCTCGGCCTTTAAAGGACTTAACATGGCCTTCAAAAGGCCTTAAAATCTCGGCCTTCAAATGCCTCAACCATTCGGCCTTCAAAAGGCCTCAACATCTCGGTCGGCCGACCATCGAAGGCCTTAACCTCTCGGCCTCTAGTGGCCTCAACTTCTCGGCCTTACGCGGCCTCAACTGTTTGACCATTTATTGGCCTCAAACTTGGCCTTAAATCGGCCTCAACTTCTCAACCTCCAAAGACCTCAACTCCTCGGCCTCCAAGGCCTGAATTGCTCGGCCATCTCAGCCCCCAAAGGCCTCGACAAATTGGCCCTCAAGGGCCTCAACCTCTCGACCTCCAAAGGCCTCAACTTGGCCTTCTCAGCCTCAACTCCTTGACCTCCAAAGGCCTCAACTCCTCGGTCTCCAAAGGCCTTAACTTCTCGGCCTTACGCAGCCTCAACTGTTCGACCGTTTTTTGGCCTTAACTTGTCCTTTTTGGCCTTAACACCTCGGCCTCCAAAGGCCTTAACTTCTCGGCCTCCAAAGGCCTCAAACTGGCCTATAAAGGCCTCAACCATTCGGCCTGTTCTTAGCCTCAACCTGGCCTCTAAAGGCCTCAATCGTTTGGCCGTTTCTTGGTCTCAACTTGGCCTTCCCGGCTTTAACTTCCCAGCCTCCAAAGGCCTCAACCTGGCCTCTGAAGGCCTTAACCATTCGGCTTTTTTGGCCTCAATCTCTTAGCCAAATTGGGCTTCTGAATTCAAGCATTTGGTCATCTAGCCTCCAGTCTCGGCCATCAGGCCACAACCTCCCAGCCATTCGACTACAGCTACTCACCATCCGAGCTCCCCCGCTTCGCCATTCGGCCCCGACCATCTAATCACGGCCATATGTCCTCAGTCGGCCGGTCATAACCTTCTGGCCTTACCTTGGCCTCAGCTTGTCGACCCTATTGCCTGTCCTCAAGATTAAGCATTCGGCCATTCGGCCTCAACTGTTTCTTTAAAGGAATCCCGGCTTGCCTAGCTGAAGGACGACGATCGTTGATCTTCAACAAAGACCTACCGGTCGGCCTCATCGAGAGTCGGCGACAGTGGATCTTCACGATTTGTTACCCGTTTTTTTCTTCCATCCACTCAACATGGGACTCAGACGAAAGCAAAACAGAGAACTCGTCCTTTTCAAGCGGGTCATCTAGAAAACCCCTTCGCATCATTAATATCATGTTCGGGCTTGGGGGGCTAATGTTCAGTACGGTATCCCTGCTCCCTAATGCATCGACCGGCCTCAACCGGTTTCCATGTTTCGTCGCTTACCGAACGGTCTGTCCACCCACCAGAATAGGCGATCCTTAGACAAGGCCGATCGAGCGGCTGATTATTAGGCCAACCGCCCATCAGGCTGCACACCTAGGCCGAGCCGACCACATGGGTAAATTATAAACGATAATAGCTCATTAAAGCCTCTAATGAAGATTAAGATGCGATTAGGTCGTCATTAGGCCGATGAAAGGTAAAAGCTCATTACAACTAATACAAATAAAGGTCTCAAGTATGACTTCAGACCACCATGCACTATATACATGCATTACTTATCGCTCAGTTACATTACTAACTTGAGTGTTAGAGTGCCTTTGACAGGTGCCCGACTGCCTGGCTTGGAGAAGGAAGTGGACAACCACCTGGAGTGCATGGAGAGACGCTCGATCGGTCTTCAACATAGTGCATCCAGCTCCCAACGGTCGCCAATTTTGAGCAGAGCCCGCCTAGTCTTCATCCTGTAGTGCGTTGAAAAATGTTAGTCCGTTCGGTCTCTAGAATCCACCGAGTTTTCAATACAATTAGGAATGTTTTAGTAGGGTCACACCAAACCCGACCGGAACACATTGGAATTTTGAAGTGAGGTGTCACAATTTGCCACCCAGACCATAATTTTATCTGTATAGTGGATGGTTTTGTACCATATGGCCAAGTACCAGGTGGAATTGGTGTAGGAAAAGAAACCAAACTCAAAAATTGCAAGTGGGGAGAGGAGGGTTTGCTTGGTTTGGAGGGATTAGGATTTTGTTAAGGTATCTGTGGAGATGGAAAGGGTGGAAAGAGAGTAAAAAAAGTGGTGAAGAAGCATAAAAGGAAGAATGTGAGGAGGTTAGTGGAACCTCTCATGTTTTGAAAGGCTTTGTTACTCAGTGGAAGGTAAATTTAAGGTACTTGAGACAAATGTTACAGTCCTCAACTATTTGTTCTTCTTTTCGGTTCGACAGAGAACACTCTTTATTTCGGCATATATATATATATATATATATATATATATATATATATATATATATATATATAAATGGGGTTTCCTAACGTGCGTACGCCTGTTTTTCAGTTGGTACATTTTAGCAATGTGTACCGAGTTTTAGTAGATAAAAATACCCTTATATATCATGGATTCCAAGTTTTAAGGTTAAGGGTGTTTTAATAATTTTCATTTTCAAAACCAAAAAAAAAACCTCAAAAACCCTTACTCACCCCTCTCATTACTCTCAACTTTTTTCTCTTTCATCCCTCTCACTCCAACATTTTCTCTGTCATCCCTACTGTAGTCTCAATTGAAAAAATCAGAAACACTTGCCTAACCCTAATTCACCTTCCTCACTTATCCAATTTGTTTCTCTATCATAGAATTTCCATGCATCATTTACACATCTACATCACATTTCATTATATTTTTATCACAATATACATTGAGTCTATTTATTGATGTGTATACATGACTTTTTTTTAATGATGAATATTAAAATTTAAAAAAAAATTGATATAAAGTTTATGCATAATTAAACACACATAACAAAATCTTCTTATTGGAAGTAGCAAAACATGGCTACCACGGGTAACACTCCAGATGTATTATTCTGGTAGGTGTATGAAGGGTGCATTCTGGCTTACGTTGAATGAGGTTCGTTTTCTATGATTTGTGAAGGTTTTATTTACTGTGAATTAATTTATTAATAATAAGAAGGAAAAATATATAACACAGTCCTCCAATCAAAAATCCACATCACCATCATCAATTATTTTGTTATTAAAGTGAAAAACAAATGAACAAACAGAGCAAGAGCAACAAATTGCGGTGTCGCGAGTTGTTCTGTGTGGGTGAGGGAGAGTATGGAGATGAGAAAGAAACAAATTGGATAAGTGAGGAAGGTGGATTAGGGTTAGGCAAATGTTTCTAATTTTTTCAATTGGAACTACAGTAGGGATGACAGAGAAAAGGTTGGAGTGAGAGAGATGAAAGAGAAATGGTTGAGAGGAATGAGAGAGGTGAGTAAGGGTTTGGGGGTTTCTTTTTCTTTTTCTTTTGAAAATGAAAATAATTAAAATACCCTTAACCTTAAAACTTAGAATTCATGATATATAAGTAGGGGTGGGCAAATAGAACTGAACTGCACTATACTACTAAAATTTGTACTGAACTAAAAACTAATTTGTCTAAACTGAACTGTAAAACAGTTCAGACAAACTGAACTGAATTATTTTTTGTTTTATCAAACTGGACTGAACTGAATTATACTAAATTGTTCAAAACTACAATATAAACGGAATTGAACTACTACTTATACTAATTTTAAACTGAATTGTACTATTTTTAAACTGAATTGTGCTAGTTTTTAAACTGAATAATATAACAATACATGTTCTTTTTAATTGAAATTTATTTTAATATTTATTTTATTTTATTCATAAGTGTCTTAGAGATTAACTTTTTAATTAGGTTTAATTCCTATTTTGGTCCCACTTTTCGTAGGGTCTGTTCAAATTGGTCCTACTTTTTTTCAAAAGTTCACTGAGATCCCATTTTTCGCAAAAACAGTGCAAGTTAGTCCTTTTTGGTTACGGCGTTAAAAAACTAACGGCACAGCTGCCCAGCTGGAAGAAAACTGATGACCTGTACATTTTTTTGTTGACGTGGCACTGTGAATTGGTGATTCATCCTGAGAGCAGAGGATTCATGGCTGTTTTACCCAAATTGAAAAGCAAAGTTAGGGTTCTAAGAGGAACGACGAGAGCAGGAAATTGCAATCTCGAACTCAACTGGAAAACTTGGAAACCAAATCTGAAACTGAAATTATTACTGATAGGCAAGAGGATTCTGGTGAAATTATTTTTTGCTGCAGGGCTTCATTATATTCATTACCGAGTAAACTGCTGGCACCACTCAAAACGGCAACAACAGAACTGATATTGGAAGTGGATATTGCCCTCCGCAGGCAACTCTGCAATACATAAAATACATCATCCACCATAGAAGTGGTAAGGTTGTCAGTCACGTGTTCATCAATCCTTATTGCTTTCCTGACGTTCTCCAACATGAAAAATCCCTCCAAAATCACATAAAATCCAGTTAAATCTTGTGCAACCTTGCTGAAACTGCCACTCCGAAAAGCTCTGGTGGCACGGGGAAGCAACTCAGGGTCAACAGAAGTAAGTGATGATGAGCGGGTCGCACCGCTCACAAAATTTTAGTGCACGAAAATAATGCAGTATATTTTACTAGGAAGTGACTCCTAGGTCGTCTCTCAAGGACCAATTTATGCGCGGTTCAGTTTTAGATCTTTTTTTTTTACAAA
Organism: Vigna nakashimae; assembly: GCA_034642375.1. Taxonomy (NCBI): domain Eukaryota; kingdom Viridiplantae; phylum Streptophyta; class Magnoliopsida; order Fabales; family Fabaceae; genus Vigna; species Vigna nakashimae. The sequence goes on along the minus strand of CM067760.1, from coordinate 16,404,913 downwards.
AAGGGGGGGGGGTTTTAAGGTTGTTTTGGGACAGAAAATTAAATTGCAGTGAAAATAAAATTGCTGAAAAGTAAAAAAAAACGAAATTAAATAAGTAAATGTAAAAACATTGAAATACAATTCAGACAGTAAAAACCGAGCAGTAAAATAAATTGCAGAAACGGTAAATGTACAAGACAATCAAAACGTGTAAAACAGTAAAAACGCACAGAAGAGTAAAATCGCAGACAGTAAAAACGTAAATCAACCCAGTGCAGTAAAATGAAGCTGAAAAACATGACTGAATAGTAAATGTGCAGAAAACAGTAATTTCAGAAACATTAACTTCAGAAAACTTTAAATTGCAAAACAAGAAAACAGAAGCAGAATCATTGCAGCAGAATACAGAACGAAATTTATCAACAACAGAAGAAATAAAAGCAGCAGTAAAAATTAAATCGCAGATGAAATTAAAAGGCAGAAAACGTAACACAGCATAGATTAAAATTGCGCAGAAATTAAATGGAAGCATTAGAACAGACCTGGAATTTTAGTGCGGAAATTGAAATGAAACTGAAAGTTAAACTGATTCGTTACAGGAAAACAGAAATTACATTCATCATCGAAGAACACTCAGGAAAACGAAAATAACCCAAAACCTTCCCAAGGGGAAGGGGGAAAAATTGAAAGCCAGACTACACTACTCCTACTGTCTACTGGTATCTGTCTTTGGTGCTGCCTTCCTTTTATAACAAATTCTCTGACCAACTCCCGTAGCATAGTCTTCTCCCCGTGACTAGTCTACTGCCTTCATGTTTCGTTTTGTCTTCTGATGTAGGTTGAAGACTTCCTTTCACTCCTAATATTGCCAAGGAAATAGAGTGGTCCCTCTATTGTTTGTCTTCTTCTTCAAGTTGCAGCACACTTCTTCCTCTTTCGGAAATTGTCTTCAACCATGGGCTCCCACTTAAAGTTGCTGTATTTTGCTGCCATGGCCGTGTGCTGTTCACCTCTTTTCTGGTCCAAGGCCGTGAGCTTCCATGTACTAATGCTTCCAGTCATGATACTACTTCATCCTTGTGCATCTATTTTCTTCTAAATTGAATCTGCACTAAAACTGGAACGTAACAATGTACTCCTCTTTTGCTGCAGCCGTGCACTAGGACGCTTCCCATCTAAATGTGATCATTGTTGAATGAAAGAGATGAGTGGATGCAAGCTGGACGTGTAAGTTGTTCTCCATACTCTAGTGCTGCCCATACCTTTGTCATTTTTCTTGGTGCTTTTACTGCTGTTTCACGTGGTGCTGTTCTTCAAAAGTGGCTCCTCCATTTTATCCATTTAAAAGTAAATTTCCATGTGGTGGCTGCTGATTGCTTTTGTCCAAGTGCAGCATCTTATGCCACGTGAATGCTATGTGTGGTTTTCCAAAAATGTATTCCTCCCTGACCGTGGCATATTCTTCTACTTTCTTCAATCAAACTTAATTAAGCGGGCCCTCCACTTCTCTAATTCTGGGCAAAAACAAGTTTCTTCCCCTTCATTATTTTTAAGCTATATCTTGATAATCTTAATTCTCTTTTCTTTAAGTGCCGTGTTGTGTCAGCCCACTTCTTGCAAATGGGTCATCTTTTGTTTATTATTATTTGAAGCACATGTGTTTGGTGGACACTTCATTCAACACTTATTCTTCTCTGAATGTGTGGCTACGTGGGACAACCCCACTTCTTCATTCCTTTCAATGTTCCCTTGTCTCTTTGCTTTTCTCTAGTGCTTTGCTCATCAAAAATACTGATCCATTTACACCTCATGTGCTTGACAAATGATGGCCTCCAAGGCCGTGCCTCTCTCCATATTTCCATGTCAACAATTCTTTATTCCACATCTCCATCACCTGGAACACATCTTCTCCTTGCCTCCATCCACGCTAGAATGAAACTTCAACAAAAAGATGTATTAATCAAATTAAAAAGAGGACGTGGCAGCAGCTCCAAATGAAACAGCACTTTGCTGCCAACGTGGAGGATGTTGGATGGAAGTTGCCGTGAAGGCTTCTTTCTCGTAGACGTGTAGACGCAGCTGCTGGAGTTGCTGGAGTTGGATGTTGGAGCTGAACCTGGACCGTGTGCATGAAGTGTGTAAATTGTTGCCAGCCTTCCTTGCTTCACCTCCTTCCAGCCGTGAGTGTCTCTTGAATTCAAGGTAAAGGTGCAGCCCATTCTCCACCTGCTGGACCGTGTGGAGCTTGGTTCTTCTGCTGGTTTCATTTCGGATCACGGTGGTGTTCTTCCATCCAAGTCGTGACCAGCAAAGTGTGATGATTCCTTCCAGCCCAAAGACCGTGACAATCATCTCCATTCTCTTCCAACTCAACAACGTTCTCTGCTACCAGCTTCTTCCATGATGCTTCCTTCTACAAAACAAAATAAATCTGCATGCTGGAACGGAACACCACTGCCTTGCTGCTATTTTGCTTGTTGGATACTCCCATGGGGCATCTCAGTGCAGCTTTGTGTGAAGGATGGATACTGACAAAGGTTGTTGCTGCTGGACCGAGTGCACCCTCTCAATGTGCACACCAATTCTGCAAGGGCCGTGACATTTCCAAACAAAAAAAATGGCAGCACCGTTTTCTCTAGGCTGGACCGTGTGGAGTGCTGCACTGGACCGTGGTTGAAGCTTTCAGAATTTCCTCCTAAGAAAATAAAATTCCAATCATCATACAAAATGAAAGTGATTTACCAGTACACCTCACAAGCACGTGGAATTCTTCTTCCAAAAATAACATTTCCAAAATAACATCAAATGAATGTCCCAAATTATTAGCCAATAATTTTCCTAAAATTAATAATGCAAATAATTAATCATAGATAATTCAAATTAATTAAAATAAGAATTATCGGTCAAATTAAGCACAATTATGAAAAATAGAAAAATACTGGACAATTAAGTACAATTCCCCGACTAATACTAGCACAATAAGCTAAGTGTAGTGAATAAAATATTAACTCATCAAAATAGACCACACTTAGCCTTTTGCACTCCTGGGCAAAATTAAAACACAGATCGGGGAATATTTTTAAAGGACATTAGGAAAGTGACAGACTCAGTAGACATAAAACAAAGACTCGTACGAAAAATAAACAGATTTACACAATTCTCAATAATTCTGGACAAAGAAAAATATGTAGATAAAATCACAGTATTTAGATACTCATGAAATTATTTAAGCAATTCAAAGCATGGTGAATTTGATCAATTAGTTTGAAAGGTGAATCAAAAGTGACAGACCTCACAGATGCACTATTAGTGTTTCTCTCAAGTGTATGGGATAAGCAATGTCAACTCGATGATCTCAAGAAAGCAAACACAAATAGATTTGGCAAGCCTCTAAAATTAATTCTCAGAATCATGCATATTTAAATCAAAAGGTCTTTTCAGGGTTATAGTGGGGCCAAGGACAGAGGAGGATAAATATGGACAAGTAGCTGTAATTCAATAGAAATAGAGGAGCGGGGAACAAGTGTAAACATAGTCAAAGCACATCCAAAACTCTACTTCAATCCTTTTCTTGACTCCCTTATTTATAGCCATTTTTTTTAATTCTATCTCTCTTCTTTTTTTTTATATATATATTATTGTAAGAGACAATTGTTGAACTAATTAGCCAATTCTTTAGAATTCCCCAGTAGACCACACTTATTTGAAAAATATTTCTTTAGCTCCAGAATTCCCTAAGGTTAAAGTAATCATCGTTTTTCACTTAGAGACAGTGTATAGCTTGAAAATAAAGAAATTAGAGGAGTGTAGGCTCAAAAGTGGGTATCAAAGGATTATAACAGGGTAAGCTTATTTGGCTACAGAGGCTTAAAAAAAAATGCCTTTATCATTTTAAAATATGCATATTAATCAAGAAATATTAAGAGTCAAGCCAAATCATATGTGCAAGCGATCATGAGTCATATCACACAAGAAAGAACAATAAAGTGGCTCAATTCTCACACAGGGTATTTCTGTCACAATTAATTTAACTTCTCAAACTTCAAAATCATTTTCCCATGCAAAGAAAAACAAGAATTTCAAACCTCAAGTATCAGTGAATGAAAGATATATCTACATTTTTAAACAATGTCCAGAAATTAAGAAACATGCAAAATTTATTACACACAAAAGAAACAAAAACTACCTAGAAAAACAAAAAATTTAACACACAAAACAGAAATAAACAGAAAAATTCAGAATTTCCCCCAGTAGACCACACTTAAACTACAAAATGTCCTCATTGTGTTACAATCATCTGATTAACAATTTAGAGCAGTCAAATAATATAGACATGTGCAGTAAAAGGTAGGGAAAGGGGAAGAAATTGTCCATAACATCTATCAGTAGATGTTTTAATCACATAGCACCCATCAGTAGATGCTCAGAATTTTTTTTTTTTTTAATTATTATTATTATTTTTTTATTATTGTTGATATCCTTCAGTAGACACCAAGGTTTGCATCCATCAGTAGATGTCGTCATTACTGCCATCAGTAGCAGTATTGAACCTGAAAACTGAAAACTCAAACACACAAAGAAAGAAGAAAATTAAATCTAAACCAAACAATTAAATAAATTAAAAAGAAAAGAAAAAAAATTCAGAAAAAGTTTGCTATCATCGTAACAACATTCATGTGTAGATGTTGTCATCTGAATCCTTTTAGCATCCCTCAGTAGATGTTGTCCAGGATTCATCAGCAGATGTTGCAGAAGCATCCTTCAGTAGATGCTGCAAAAATCAAATCCACACACAACTAGGTCCAGAATTTCACCTAGTCATGCACTCAGTAACAACATCCCAATGAAATGATAGTACAAAAATTTCAAAACACACAAAATTTCCAAGCAAACAAAACTCAAAAATAGAAACCAGAACATATATTTACAAAACAAAAAATCTAAAACTGTACCGACAATTGATTGATCCCCGGCAACGGCGCCATTTTGATGATGAGCGGGTCGCACCGCTCACAAAATTTTAGTGCACGAAAATAATGCAGTATATTTTACTAGGAAGTGACTCCTAGGTCGTCTCTCAAGGACCAATTTATGCGCGGTTCAGTTTTAGATCTTTTTTTTTTTACAAAAAGGGGGGGGGGGTTTTAAGGTTGTTTTGGGACAGAAAATTAAATTGCAGTGAAAATAAAATTGCTGAAAAGTAAAAAAAAACGAAATTAAATAAGTAAATGTAAAAACATTGAAATACAATTCAGACAGTAAAAACCGAGCAGTAAAATAAATTGCAGAAACGGTAAATGTACAAGACAATCAAAACGTGTAAAACAGTAAAAACGCACAGAAGAGTAAAATCGCAGACAGTAAAAACGTAAATCAACCCAGTGCAGTAAAATGAAGCTGAAAAACATGACTGAATAGTAAATGTGCAGAAAACAGTAATTTCAGAAACATTAACTTCAGAAAACTTTAAATTGCAAAACAAGAAAACAGAAGCAGAATCATTGCAGCAGAATACAGAACGAAATTTATCAACAACAGAAGAAATAAAAGCAGCAGTAAAAATTAAATCGCAGATGAAATTAAAAGGCAGAAAACGTAACACAGCATAGATTAAAATTGCGCAGAAATTAAATGGAAGCATTAGAACAGACCTGGAATTTTAGTGCGGAAATTGAAATGAAACTGAAAGTTAAACTGATTCGTTACAGGAAAACAGAAATTACATTCATCATCGAAGAACACTCAGGAAAACGAAAATAACCCAAAACCTTCCCAAGGGGAAGGGGGAAAAATTGAAAGCCAGACTACACTACTCCTACTGTCTACTGGTATCTGTCTTTGGTGCTGCCTTCCTTTTATAACAAATTCTCTGACCAACTCCCGTAGCATAGTCTTCTCCCCGTGACTAGTCTACTGCCTTCATGTTTCGTTTTGTCTTCTGATGTAGGTTGAAGACTTCCTTTCACTCCTAATATTGCCAAGGAAATAGAGTGGTCCCTCTATTGTTTGTCTTCTTCTTCAAGTTGCAGCACACTTCTTCCTCTTTCGGAAATTGTCTTCAACCATGGGCTCCCACTTAAAGTTGCTGTATTTTGCTGCCATGGCCGTGTGCTGTTCACCTCTTTTCTGGTCCAAGGCCGTGAGCTTCCATGTACTAATGCTTCCAGTCATGATACTACTTCATCCTTGTGCATCTATTTTCTTCTAAATTGAATCTGCACTAAAACTGGAACGTAACAATGTACTCCTCTTTTGCTGCAGCCGTGCACTAGGACGCTTCCCATCTAAATGTGATCATTGTTGAATGAAAGAGATGAGTGGATGCAAGCTGGACGTGTAAGTTGTTCTCCATACTCTAGTGCTGCCCATACCTTTGTCATTTTTCTTGGTGCTTTTACTGCTGTTTCACGTGGTGCTGTTCTTCAAAAGTGGCTCCTCCATTTTATCCATTTAAAAGTAAATTTCCATGTGGTGGCTGCTGATTGCTTTTGTCCAAGTGCAGCATCTTATGCCACGTGAATGCTATGTGTGGTTTTCCAAAAATGTATTCCTCCCTGACCGTGGCATATTCTTCTACTTTCTTCAATCAAACTTAATTAAGCGGGCCCTCCACTTCTCTAATTCTGGGCAAAAACAAGTTTCTTCCCCTTCATTATTTTTAAGCTATATCTTGATAATCTTAATTCTCTTTTCTTTAAGTGCCGTGTTGTGTCAGCCCACTTCTTGCAAATGGGTCATCTTTTGTTTATTATTATTTGAAGCACATGTGTTTGGTGGACACTTCATTCAACACTTATTCTTCTCTGAATGTGTGGCTACGTGGGACAACCCCACTTCTTCATTCCTTTCAATGTTCCCTTGTCTCTTTGCTTTTCTCTAGTGCTTTGCTCATCAAAAATACTGATCCATTTACACCTCATGTGCTTGACAAATGATGGCCTCCAAGGCCGTGCCTCTCTCCATATTTCCATGTCAACAATTCTTTATTCCACATCTCCATCACTTGGAACACATCTTCTCCTTGCCTCCATCCACGCTAGAATGAAACTTCAACAAAAAGATGTATTAATCAAATTAAAAAGAGGACGTGGCAGCAGCTCCAAATGAAACAGCACTTTGCTGCCAACGTGGAGGATGTTGGATGGAAGTTGCCGTGAAGGCTTCTTTCTCGTAGACGTGTAGACGCAGCTGCTGGAGTTGCTGGAGTTGGATGTTGGAGCTGAACCTGGACCGTGTGCATGAAGTGTGTAAATTGTTGCCAGCCTTCCTTGCTTCACCTCCTTCCAGCCGTGAGTGTCTCTTGAATTCAAGGTAAAGGTGCAGCCCATTCTCCACCTGCTGGACCGTGTGGAGCTTGGTTCTTCTGCTGGTTTCATTTCGGATCACGGTGGTGTTCTTCCATCCAAGTCGTGACCAGCAAAGTGTGATGATTCCTTCCAGCCCAAAGACCGTGACAATCATCTCCATTCTCTTCCAACTCAACAACGTTCTCTGCTACCAGCTTCTTCCATGATGCTTCCTTCTACAAAACAAAATAAATCTGCATGCTGGAACGGAACACCACTGCCTTGCTGCTATTTTGCTTGTTGGATACTCCCATGGGGCATCTCAGTGCAGCTTTGTGTGAAGGATGGATACTGACAAAGGTTGTTGCTGCTGGACCGAGTGCACCCTCTCAATGTGCACACCAATTCTGCAAGGGCCGTGACATTTCCAAACAAAAAAAATGGCAGCACCGTTTTCTCTAGGCTGGACCGTGTGGAGTGCTGCACTGGACCGTGGTTGAAGCTTTCAGAATTTCCTCCTAAGAAAATAAAATTCCAATCATCATACAAAATGAAAGTGATTTACCAGTACACCTCACAAGCACGTGGAATTCTTCTTCCAAAAATAACATTTCCAAAATAACATCAAATGAATGTCCCAAATTATTAGCCAATAATTTTCCTAAAATTAATAATGCAAATAATTAATCATAGATAATTCAAATTAATTAAAATAAGAATTATCGGTCAAATTAAGCACAATTATGAAAAATAGAAAAATACTGGACAATTAAGTACAATTCCCCGACTAATACTAGCACAATAAGCTAAGTGTAGTGAATAAAATATTAACTCATCAGTAAGCCCTTTGATCTTTGAAATCATGAATTCAGTGTAATCTTCACCAAGCCCTGCAGCAAAAAATAATTTCACCAGAATCCTCTTGCCTATCAGTAATAATTTCAGTTTCAGATTTGGTTTCCAAGTTTTCCAGTTGAGTTTGAGATTGCAATTCCCTGCTCTCGTCGTTCCTCTTAGAACCCTAACTTTGCTTTTCAATTTGGGTAAAACAGCCATGAATCCTCTGCTCTCAGGATGAATCACCAATTCACAGTGCCACGTCAACAAAAAAATGTACAGGTCATCAGTTTTCTTCCAGCTGGACAGCTGTGCCGTTAGTTTTTTAACGCCGTAACCAAAAAGGACTAACTTGCACCGTTTTTGCGAAAAGTGGGATCTTAGTGAACTTTTGAAAAAAAGTAGGACCAATTTGAACAGATCGTACGAAAAGTGGGACCAAAATAGGAATGAAACCTTTTAATTATTTGATATTATTATTTTCTATTTTATTTATATTTCTTTTATTATTATATGTGTATGGAAATTATTTTTTTTGATTTATTTATTTTATTTTTTATTTTTTATTTATACTTATTTTGTCATGAATATTATTTTACTTTTATATTTATTTTTTTAATTTTTCAATTATATTTTTTTTTGTTTTATATGTGTGTATAATTTATTTTATCTTTTTATCTACTTATTTTATTTTAAAATAATTTTTTATTTATATTTATTTTGTTGCCTCATAAAATTGTTTTATTAATCAATTATTTATTATTTATATTTTATTATGTAAAAATTAAACTAATATTTATTAATTATTATAATATAATAAAAGATGATACTATAAAAGTTACTCTTAACCAATGTTTGTTAATTTTTTTGTCATTTGATATTTCTATAATATAAATTATTTTTGATATATTACTATTTTTTTGTGATATTTCATTATATAGTCATTTAATAAATTTAACGTTAAAAAATATATTTTACTTTTAGTCTGTAAAATAATATCATTTAAAAATAATAATATTGATATTTATTTTAAAGTAAGTTGATTTTTAATATAAATAGTTATTTTAGTGTGTGCGCTTACACACATTTTAATATCATTAAAAGTTTTTTTAACATATTTTTACATATTTAATAATATGTTAAAGAATATAATATATTTAAAGTATTATTTTTTTATACAGTCTTTTTTTCTTTTATGATTTCTATTACTTAATCATTTAATAAAATTAAATTTAAAAAAATATATTTTACTTTTATTACTTAAAATAATATTATTTAAAAAGTAATATATGTTTATTGATAAAAGAAATATAAAAATTTGTGATAAAAAAAATTATCTTAAAAAATTCATTATTAATTTTTTATGTGAACGGTTTCTTTTATTAGTATTTTATTATTAAATAACGTTTTCTTGGCAAGGCGAAACAGTTGAACGAAACTTGAGAAGAAGAAAGAGTAGATACAATTCTCACAGTTAACTGAACTGAAATTGTTATAAGTTCAGCTTTTAAAAACTAAACCATAAAATAGTATACTGAACTTTTAGTAAAAATGGATCAGTTTTTTTTAAGTATAATATAGTACAATTAACTATAATACAGTACAAATCAGATATTTTTGCTCAGCCCTATGTATAAGGGTATTTTTGTTTATTAAAATCTGGTACACTTTGCTAAAATGTACCAACTGAAATACAGACGTACACGCGTTAGCAAACCCATATATATATATATATATATATATATATATATATTTCCTACTTAGTTTATCTTCATTTATGGGCTTTCAACCAATTTGGGTTTCATGTTTATATGTGTGCCTCTGGAACCAGAACCCCCTTTTTAATTGGGAATTGTTAATTGCACCTCTTTTTTCGGTTGTTTACAAATCTGACTTAATTTACTTTCGAAATTATTGGGTCCGTGTAACATCCCAATAAATAGTAATAATCATTAATTAGAACTAATCACATTTACAGATTTAACAGTGCAGTCTTAATGTCTACAACAGCTGTTCAAATAAAAACCGAACGTACACAACTATACAGCGTTCAGAATTCTACTACCAGGCTTCAAAATCTGGACGAACGGTCTTACAAAATAAATAACCGAACGTCCCAAAATACAGCACAGAAACGCTAGCAATTCTAAAGAACGAACACTCTACTGCTCAGCTTTAACCTCTACTTCTACCAAGTTGGCATCCTCCAAATTTTCTTCTTCCAGCATTGATTCCAGGGGTGCCTCACCATCTGCTCACATCCACAACGGATGATCATTGCATTGACAAGACGGACATACAGAAACAGTAGACAACACAAGGAAATTGCAAGGGTAAGCTTAGGTAATTTAATTCATACAATCAACATATTTTAACATAGAAAATCAATCATACATTTCATACAACAGTAGACACATATCCACGCATACAGTAACTCATTCAAATTCTCATAATTTAAGACTGTCCGGACTGTATGATCCATGTATCTACAGGCGTTCCTGCACCCGGGTGATGTAGTAACTGGGATACCCTCAACAGCTGCCACCCGAGGTTAACCCTTATCAGCCCAAAGTACTATGTAGGACTAGGGCCTCCTGCCATTCCCACGCATGAACTACTCTCCTCTACATGAGGATGAGCAATCACGGAATATCAGGATGAACAGCCATCAGCAGCTTTACCATGGTCATACTACACTACTTCTCATATTCACATCATGGAGACGTTCCTCCTTGGAACGCTCATTCACATTCCAATCCAATAGAATTCATTCCAATTACCATTCACACATAATAACCATTTCTCTTATACAAATTTTCATTCTGTGTTCCACTCTCTTAATTTAAACAAAAGCTTATCCCTTAATAGATCAAGATGAATGTATTACATTACACTGCAACCTCGTTTCTGAACAAAAGAAACGAACCCTTATCCATTCACAGACGTTAAGAAAAATTCGTAATTTAATGGAGATTGAGTCTAAAATATCAGAATAATACTTAAGAAAATTCTAAGTACAAAGACTTGAGATTAAATAAGAAGGACAAACACATTTCAAATATATTTATATAATTAACCAGAATATGATAAAATTCTGATAGGAACACTGCCAGTCAATGACCGAACGTCAATTAAAGATTTGGACGAACGCTAGTTACGTTCGCTCACGAAGCAACAATAAGACGAGCGTTCAGTTATAAAACCGAACACTGCTTAGGACGAACGCCAGGTCAATGACCGAGCACCAAATAGAACGAACGCGCATTTGAACGAACGTTCGATATCAGACCGAACGCTAACTAGAACGAACGCTCAATCTAAGATCGAGAGTTCATTTGGACGAACGCTCAGTATAATACTAAGCGCTGCTTATGACGAACGCTGGTAAACAAAACCGAGCGTCCTAACTATACTTCAATTTATTTTCAATCGTGGGACACGCTAGGCTAAGCCGAACGCTCACACCTAACTCTTGACACCAATAACGCTCGTTCTTAATCAGAGTCCTTTCCAAATGAAAGAATCCTTATTCTAAGTGATTTTCCAGGGAAACCGAACGGTATAAGACCGTTCGATAACGAGCGTACATGATCGATAAGAGAAGATAAGAATTTCCAGATTTTTCAAACACGATAACTTCACAGTTTTCATACGATTTGAAACTTTAAATTTTCATCTTCACCATAAATCTCATACATTACAGAATTCATATTATCATCTCATCAATACAGAGTTTTCCATTTTCCAGTTCAAACATATCATCATCAACATACAGTAAAAAATCATCTTTCCAAATTATACAGAAATTCAATCAAATTCCAACTCATACATCTCATTCTCTGCATACAGTTCAAACAATAACATCATCCACATACAGTTCAAAACTTTATCAGTCATATACAACCAGTACAACAGACTCGTGCATGCATACTCCAAAAATTCATATATTTCATATAATTCAAACATCCAGTACACTTCATTACTGTCATGAACATCAAACCAGTATTAAATTAAATTACTAAAGCTTCCCTTACCTGGTCTAGCAGTGCACTTCCAATTGCTTAAGATTTTCTCTCTTTCTCTTACGGCTTTCTATCCAGAAATTCACCCCATGATTTCCACTTAATCAGCCACAGAATTCTAACTTGTTCGGTTCTAATGAAAGCCTATAACACCGAGAATGATTCTACGGTTTCTGAAATGGAAGCAGAGATGTTGGTAGTGAGTGATCTTAGAGAGAAGATGAAAGAGTTTAGAGAGAAGGCAGAGATGAAGAAGGCTAGAGTTTCGTGAGGAAGAGGGTGATTGCATGCAGAGAATGGGAAGAGTTTTTCTGAAATTTCACTTCCTTCCTGCACAGAAACTAACTCCCATTCTCCACACACCACTTGTCTTCCACTAACGTCCTCAGAGTGCTATAACTGTGACACTTGGCAGACGCATGCAGTGGGAGTGTGAGTGGATTTTGACGTGGCACGGTGCATTAATGGTGTGATCAGAAAATGGATTAGTGTGTTAATTATTCAGGTTCTCACATTCCCCCTAACTACAAAAATTTTCGTCCTCGAAAATTCTAAGGCTTACCAGGGAATAGGTGCGGATACAATTCTCTCACAGTCTCTTCAACCTCCCATGTTGAGTCACCAGTCTTGGCATTCCACACCACTTTCACGAGACGAACATCCTTTCCTTTGTAGAGTCTGGTGCGACTGTCTTCCACACAAACAGGTTGCATCTCCAGTATTCGATCTGGGCGAAGTTGGATGTCTTCCAACTCCAATACGTGTGATGGATCAGCTATATACTTCCGGAGTTGAGAAACATGAAAGACTGGATGGAGGTTGGACAATTGAGGTGGTAAAGCTAGCTCATACGCCACTGATCCAATCTTCTTCAGAATCTGATAAGGTCCTACGTACTTTGGTGAAAGCTTCTTTGGACGAAGGACTCTTCCCACTCCAGTGATAGGATTCAGCCTTAGAAAAACATGATCTCCAGCAGCGAACTCTTAGGGTCTTCTTCTCTTATCAGCATACGATTTCTGCCTGCTTTGAGATGTCTTCAATCGTTCTTGGATCAGTTTCACCTTCTCGGTTGTTTGCTGGATTAATTCAGGTCCGGTTAATGCAGTATCGCCTTCTTGGAACCAACACAAAGGAGTTCTACACTTTCTTCCATAAAGAGCTTCAAACGGTGTCATTCCTATGCTTGCTTGAAAGCTGTTGTTATACGTGAATTCAACAAGCGGCAGAACTTCATCCCATACTCCCATATGATCTATAACACATGTCCTTAACAAGTCTTCAAGTGTCTGGATGGTTCGCTCAGATTGGCCATCCGTCTGAGGGTGATATGCAGAACTCATTTGCAGTTTGCTTCCCAATTCTCCTTGCAACAACTGCCAAAAACGAGATGTGAATCTCGTATCTCGGTCTGAGATAATGCTTGAAGGAACTCCATGCAACCTCACAATCTCCTTAACGTATAATTTGGCCAAGTTTGTCATGGACATCTTCAAATTAACAGCCAGGAAGTGAGCGCTCTTAGTTAATCTATCCACAATCACCCAAATTGAATCATGGTTTCGGACCGTACGTGGCAGATGAGTCACGAAATCCATGGAGATGCTGTCCCACTTCCATTCTGGAATTTCCAATGGCTGCAGCAATCCTCCTGGTCTTTGGTGTTCAGCCTTGGCTCTTTGACAAGTTAAGCAAGATGACACAAAACGTGCAATGTCACCCTTCATTCCCGGCCACCAGAATGATAAACGAAGGTCCTGATACATCTTAGTTATACCGGGGTGTATGCTAAGACGACTATGGTGTGCTTCCTCCAATATGATCCGTTTCAGCTCGTCATCGTTGGGAACGCACGTTCTACTAAGGTAACGTAGCATACCGTCCGTCCCAGTATTAAATTCTTTGGCTTGATCCGAACCAAGTATACTTAAGATCTTTACCAGCTCTACATCCTCACGTTGCTTCATTCTAATCTGATCAAACACATCACTGGAAATTCTAAGGTTACAGCACTGAATAGCGTTGGCTCCCAAGTCGAACTGTAACCTTAGATCTCTAAAACTTTCCACCAGGTTCAGCTCCTTTACCATCATTGCCGAGACCCTTACCGCCTTCCTACTCAAGGCATCCGCTACCACATTAGCTTTTCCAGGATGATACAACAGTTCGAACTCATAATCCTTCAAGAATTCAAGCCACCTCCTTTGCCTCATATTCAACTCCTTTTGATCAAAGAGGTACTTGAGACTCTTGTGGTCACTAAACACTTGAAACGTTGCGCCATACAAATAATGCCTCCATATTTTCAATGCAAACACGACTGCTGCTAGCTCCAAGTCGTGTGTGGGATAATTCTTCTCATGGATTTTCAACTGCCTGGAAGCGTACGCCACTGCCCTTCTTTCCTGCATCAGTACACAACCCAAACCTTGATACGATGCATCACAATATACTTCAAAAGGTTTGGCCGTGTCTGGAATGACCAATACAGGAGCACTCGTTAATTTCTTCTTCAATTCCTGGAAGCTCTCCTCACATCGATCCGTCCAGGCAAACGGCTGGTCCTTCCTGGTGAGGTAAGTCAGAGGGGCTACTATCTTAGAAAATCCCTCAATGAACCGCCTATAGTAGCCAGCGAGTCCCACAAAGCTTCTAACCTCTGTGACCGAACGTGGACTCTCCCAATCCAGGACTGCTTTCACCTTGGCTGGGTCCACTGCAATACCACCAGCAGAAACAACGTGCCCCAAGAATTGGATCTCCTTCATCCAGAATTCACACTTTGAACGTTTGGCATACAATTCTTTCTCCCTCAACACGCTCAAAACGATCCTCAAGTGATCTTCATGCTCTTCAGAGCTCTTGGAATAGATGAGGATGTCATCAATAAACACCACAACAAACTTATCCAGGTACGGTCTAAAAATTCTGTTCATATAATCCATGAAGATTGCAGGTGCATTTGTCACTCCAAAGGGCATCACCACATACTCATAATGGCCATAGCGAGACCGAAATGCAGTCTTCTGAATGTCCTCCTCTTTCACTCTGATTTGATGATAGCCCGAACGTAAATCAATTTTAGAAAATACACATGCACCATGCAACTGATCCAGCAGATCGTCAATCCTTGGAAGGGGATACTTGTTCTTGATGGTCAGCTTATTAAGTTGCCTATAATCAATACAGAGACGGGAGCTGCCATCCTTCTTCTTTACCAATAATACAGGTGCTCCCCAAGGTGAAGCACTTGGACGGATGAACCTCTTGTCCATCAATTCTTCAATCTGTTTCTTGAGTTCCACTAATTCAGCTGGTGCCATTCTGTAAGGTTGAACCGATATAGGTGCAGCAGTTGTTACAAGATCAATTGTGAATTCTACCTCACGAATGGGAGGTAGACCAGGGACTTCATCCGGAAAGACATCCGGGAATTCATCCACCACTGTTCGTCCTCCACTGCTATCCACATTGGACGATCGCTCTATCTCGTTGCCTTCATAAGTCATGATAAGGAAACAGCTTGCTCCCTCCATGATGTCCTCCTTAAGCTGTCCAAGAGTAATTGACAGTTCTTCTTCTTCTTCCTCTGGAAAGACTAACTCCTTCTTCCCACAATCAATGAGAATCCGATTGGTAGCCAACAAATCCATCCCCAAAATTACTTCTAAGTCTTGAAGGGGTAAGCAAATGAGATTGACCTTATATCTACGCCCCTCAACTTCTATAGGACATCTTACACAAACTGTAGACGTCTTGATCCCACCAGCCGCTGGGGTTGACACCACCAAGCCGAACTGTAATTCACTCTCCACTAACCCCAACTTCTCAACGCACGCCTTCGAGATGAAGGAATGAGTTGCCCCCGAATCATACAACACACCACATGGCTTTCCAAACAATAAGCAAGTGCTGGTGATGAGTGTACCTGAATTAGCAGCTTCAGCACCAGTAATAGCATAAACTCTTCCTGTTGCTTGTGCACGTCCACCTCTCCCTTGTTGAGCTCTTCCAGCATTTGGCGGTCTCATTACCGCTCGTCCTCCCACATTGCACTCCTGATCCGAGTGCCCGTTTCTCCCACATTTGTTGCAATGTTTTACTCCAGAAAGTTGAGGACAAGCCCATCTCAAATGTGGTCCTCCACACTGATAGCACGTCAAACTCCTTTGCTGTCCAGTTTGGCCAACAGTGACCAAGGCTTGTGATCCGCCAGATGATTGAGTTGGACGAACATATGGAGACCTTCTTACGTTCGTAGCACCTCTGGACTGGACTGGCCCCCTACTCGCTTGTTGTTTCTTCTGTTGCTCTGCCTCAGCAACGTTCTTCTCCAGAACCTTAGCTCTCTCCACCATGGCGGGGAAAGACCGAATGCACAGGCAGGATATCAACACTTTCAAATCACTTCTAAGCCCGTTCTCAAACTTCCTGCATTGCCATTCTTCACTTGTTGCCATGGTATTAAAACGGACCAGGTGTTTGAATTTGTTGGTGTATTCCGAGACGGACATACCACCTTGCACCAATTGAAGGAACTCTACTTCTTTAGCAAAACGCACACTGTCTGGGAAATATTCTTCATAGAATTTAGTCCGGAAAACCTCCCAAGAAATTGGATTCTGCGCGTCTGTCAGGATGGCCTTCATGCTCGCCCACCAGTGACTAGCTTCACCAGTCAATAAGTATTCTGTAAATGCTAAACGATTGTCATTTGGACACCTCTTCGCATCATAGATCCGCTCCATATCCCTCAACCATTGATCTGCTTCATCCGGAAGCCCTTTTCCATTGAACTTGGATGGGTGGTGTTGTAAGAAGCTTTCCAAACTCCATTCTGCATGAGGTGTAGCGTTAGAAGAAGAGGCTCCTGGTGTGCCTCTAGTAGCGGACAACATGTCCATCAATTGTCTCTGAGTTGCTTCAGAGCTGATACGTGAAGCCTCCAAACTCTGCAATGCTTCCTGGTTTTGCCTCATTAAGGCAGCGTTTTGTTCTATTAGAGTTGTGTTCTGATGTTGAAGCCTGTCAATGACTGTCTCCAACATTCTGGTGTTGTTAGAAGCTTCAGCCTCGTTTGGCTGAGGTGGGGGAGGAAGTCTAGGCGCCATTGGTTTTCTGGTTCAGAGAAAACACACATTAATTATGTTCAAGAGTTAAAAGTAATAACTCATCAACACACAATAAGCACACAACGAAAACATAGTGTACTCATACCCTACACGTCCTTAAAAGAACAAAACTGCTCTGATACCAATAAATGTAACATCCCAATAAATAGTAATAACCATTAATTAGAACTAATCACATTTACAGATTTAACAGTGCAGTCTTAATGTCTACAACAGCTGTTCAAATAAAAACCGAACGTACACAGCTATACAGCGTTCAGAATTCTACTACCAGGCTTCAAAATCTGGACGAACGGTCTTACAAAATAAATAACCGAACGTCCCAAAATACAGCACAGAAACGCTAGCAATTCTAAAGAACGAACACTCTACTGCTCAGCTTTAACCTCTACTTCTACCAAGTTGGCATCCTCCAAATTTTCTTCTTCCAGCATTGATTCCAGGGGTGCCTCACCATCTGCTCACATCCACAACGGATGATCATTGCATTGACAAGACGGACATACAGAAACAGTAGACAACACAAGGAAATTGCAAGGGTAAGCTTAGGTAATTTAATTCATACAATCAACATATTTTAACATAGAAAATCAATCATACATTTCATACAACAGTAGACACATATCCACGCATACAGTAACTCATTCAAATTCTCATAATTTAAGACTGTCCGGACTGTATGATCCATGTATCTACAGGCGTTCCTGCACCCGGGTGATGTAGTAACTGGGATACCCTCAACAGCTGCCACCCGAGGTTAACCCTTATCAGCCCAAAGTACTATGTAGGACTAGGGCCTCCTGCCATTCCCACGCATGAACTACTCTCCTCTACATGAGGATGAGCAATCACGGAATATCAGGATGAACAACCATCAGCAGCTTTACCATGGTCATACTACACTACTTCTCATATTCACATCATGGAGACGTTCCTCCTTGGAACGCTCATTCACATTCCAATCCAATAGAATTCATTCCAATTACCATTCACACATAATAACCATTTCTCTTATACAAATTTTCATTCTGTGTTCCACTCTCTTAATTTAAACAAAAGCTTATCCCTTAATAGATCAAGATGAATGTATTACATTACACTGCAACCTCGTTTCTGAACAAAAGAAACGAACCCTTATCCATTCACAGACGTTAAGAAAAATTCGTAATTTAATGGAGATTGAGTCTAAAATATCAGAATAATACTTAAGAAAATTCTAAGTACAAAGACTTGAGATTAAATAAGAAGGACAAACACATTTCAAATATATTTATATAATTAACCAGAATATGATAAAATTCTGATAGGAACACTGCCAGTCAATGACCGAACGTCAATTAAAGATTTGGACGAACGCTAGTTACGTTCGCTCACGAAGCAACAATAAGACGAGCGTTCAGTTATAAAACCGAACACTGCTTAGGACGAACGCCAGGTCAATGACCGAGCACCAAATAGAACGAACGCGCATTTGAACGAACGTTCGATATCAGACCGAACGCTAACTAGAACGAACGCTCAATCTAAGATCGAGAGTTCATTTGGACGAACGCTCAGTATAATACTAAGCGCTGCTTATGACGAACGCTGGTAAACAAAACCGAGCGTCCTAACTATACTTCAATTTATTTTCAATCGTGGGACACGCTAGGCTAAGCCGAACGCTCACACCTAACTCTTGACACCAATAACGCTCGTTCTTAATCAGAGTCCTTTCCAAATGAAAGAATCCTTATTCTAAGTGATTTTCCAGGGAAATCGAACGGTATAAGACCGTTCGATAACGAGCGTACATGATCGATAAGAGAAGATAAGAATTTCCAGATTTTTCAAACACGATAACTTCACAGTTTTCATACGATTTGAAACTTTAAATTTTCATCTTCACCATAAATCTCATACATTACAGAATTCATATTATCATCTCATCAATACAGAGTTTTCCATTTTCCAGTTCAAACATATCATCATCAACATACAGTAAAAAATCATCTTTCCAAATTATACAGAAATTCAATCAAATTCCAACTCATACATCTCATTCTCTGCATACAGTTCAAACAATAACATCATCCACATACAGTTCAAAACTTTATCAGTCATATACAACCAGTACAACAGACTCGTGCATGCATACTCCAAAAATTCATATATTTCATATAATTCAAACATCCAGTACACTTCATTACTGTCATGAACATCAAACCAGTATTAAATTAAATTACTAAAGCTTCCCTTACCTGGTCTAGCAGTGCACTTCCAATTGCTTAAGATTTTCTCTCTTTCTCTTACGGCTTTCTATCCAGAAATTCACCCCATGATTTCCACTTAATCAACCACAGAATTCTAACTTGTTCGGTTCTAATGAAAGCCTATAACACCGAGAATGATTCTACGGTTTCTGAAATGGAAGCAGAGATGTTGGTAGTGAGTGATCTTAGAGAGAAGATGAAAGAGTTTAGAGAGAAGGCAGAGATGAAGAAGGCTAGAGTTTCGTGAGGAAGAGGGTGATTGCATGCAGAGAATGGGAAGAGTTTTTCTGAAATTTCACTTCCTTCCTGCACAGAAACTAACTCCCATTCTCCACACACCACTTGTCTTCCACTAACGTCCTCAGAGTGCTATAACTGTGACACTTGGCAGACGCATGCAGTGGGAGTGTGAGTGGATTTTGACGTGGCACGGTGCATTAATGGTGTGATCAGAAAATGGATTAGTGTGTTAATTATTCAGGTTCTCACAGTCTGATTTTAAATTAATTATCTAAAGGATTAAGACGTGACTTTGTTTTGAATATGTCCGCGAAATCCATGTGCAACTTCTTAATATAATGAAATAGTATTTATGAAAGGTGATTTTCAGGAAGATTAAACATAATTAACCTCAAAGTAAAGTCATTATGGAGTTAGACAACTTCGGTTAAAAATC
The DNA here is from genome assembly GCA_034642375.1 of Vigna nakashimae. Classification (NCBI taxonomy): domain Eukaryota; kingdom Viridiplantae; phylum Streptophyta; class Magnoliopsida; order Fabales; family Fabaceae; genus Vigna; species Vigna nakashimae. The sequence goes on along the minus strand of CM067760.1, from coordinate 16,384,729 downwards.
ATATTCAAGTAAAGTTGTATCTAGGTTTTACAGCTTTGGTTTAAATTAATGTTCAATTGAAGTCATACTAGCATTTGATGGCTTTTAGTGAAATCATATTAAGTTAAAGTTGTTGTCAGAGCGGCTGCAGCGAATGGTTAGCGTGGAAACAAACCAAGAGGGGGGGTGAATTGGTTATATTCAAATATTATCCCTTTTTAATATTTTTCTCTTAATTTCTTACTAAGCAGATAATTAAACGTAAATAACAGAGTAAGGGAAAGAGAAAAATTACACAGGTATTTTATCCTGGTTCAGATCACTAGGATCCTACGTCCAGTCGCTTATCTCAAATAAGATAAACCTTTTTCACTATCACAAAACTATTACAAATATTAGTCACACAGAAAAACAATTTGTAACAGTTTAGAAATTACCACCTCTCTTGAAACCACAAGAGATGAACTTACACCTCCTTTGAATCTTCACAAAGGATGATCACCTCCTTCGAATGCTTCACGAAGGATGATTCTCTTCCAGACACTTCCTCAGACACACCAAGGATGATCAAGCTATTCCTCTGTCACCGCAGTACCACTTCAGGACTTTGCAGACAAGAGTTTCCTTAGCAATTTCACAGAGTTCTCACAAGAGTTCAGAGTACTTGAGCACAAGGGAAGAGTTGTAGTTGAGAGAAAATGAGAGTCTATTTATAGACTCATCCAAAGGCTCCTCCATTTTCGCTTTTAGACTTTCTGACTGTGTTAATCGATTAGCTACAGTGGTTAATCGATTAACAACCCAACGGATACTTCAACGGCTCTAAAAACGGCTAGTTTTTCAAACGTTCACTATGTTAATCGATTAACACCCCTTGTTAATCGATTAACGTTAATCGATTAACACCCTCTGTTAATCGATTAACACTGAAATTCTGTGCTTCGCCATTCGTCTCTGGAACAATCGATTAACACCCTCTGTTAATCGATTAACGTTAATCGATTAACACCCTCTGTTAATCGATTAACACTGCACAGAATTTAGCTTTTGGTTTATTTTTACATCACTTTTAAATGCATACATAAAACTACTAATTTTCCTATGTTTATACAATTATTACAAAAGGTTACAAGTCTTCAAAGATCATTCTTCATGAGTCTTGGTTGTTCTTGACTTGAATTGGACATCATCAAAACTTCATCTTCTTCATTTTGCTAACAGTTGTGGTACTGGTTGGCAAAATTAATGTTCAATTGAAGTCGTATTAGCATTTTATGGCTTCTTTTGAAATCATGTTAAGCTAAAGTTGTGGTACTGTTAATATGATCAATTGAAGTTATACTTAGGTTGGTAACTTCAATCTATATCCAATTTCAACTGAAGTTATGTCACTTGTTAATGATTTCTGTGTAAATAATGTTTAGCTGAAGTTGTGACAAAGATTGACGAAATATGCTTTAAAATAATTCAACTAAAGTAATGGAAATGATTGGAGATTTCATTATTAGTGTCATTTCACGACTTTGGTTTTGCAAATTTAGTTCTTACTTAGTTATGAATTGTTGGAAAATAATTTGTTACAATAACAAGAAAGTTCATTAACTCAAATTAAAACAACAATAAAGTTAAAGATATAAATCTTAATATAAATATTCTTTTGTCAACATAGTGATTAAGAATTCATCTATGAGATAAAGTCCCACAATGTGATCTTCATGTTTGTCTTCTGGGCTGTTATTGTTGGCGGTGATGGAAGGGTGGAGGTGGTAGCTCATCATCATCATCACCAGTGTTGTCTTCATTATCATTATTGTCACCTTCATCAATCATGGCTTGGGATGACATTATGGAACGATTGTATCCCATGAATGATGTGTGATTGAATGCATACTAGGGTGTGAATTCAAAAGTTTCCAACATATTTGGTGGACGAGAGAAAGTATCTTGTTGACTAGGAAAAGTGTTATATGTGAATACTTTGGTATGTTGACTAAAAAGACATGTTTTAATGATGATCCATGTCTGTGGACATCAGAGTTGGTGTATACTAGATAAACTAGACTGACCAACTATGTGTTAATTAACCTCTTAACCATAGAAAGAAGATAAAACATCTTGATATCGAGGTTAAGGGTATGGTAGAATGTCATACTATGGGAAGAGAAGGAAATTAGTCATAAATAGAAAATAAGTACATGAGTAAATCTTATAGGAATTTAACTTACATCGTCATTATATGTGTCAGTTCGTAGGCAATATGTAGTGGATTATATGACTAAAGTATCATTGTATATAAGGGGTGGTGTTACATATATGGTTGTTGTTACTTGTGAACAAAGTACTTTGAATTAGTTGAGTGTATGGATCATTCCAATCAGCTATCCACCTCTGATGATACTCGGGCTAACATATGTCTGTTATCCCTCTCAAATCTCCTTTATGAAGTTGATTTAAATTTAAAGGTTGAACGACAATAATTTGTCGAAAGCCAAACATGACCTATCAACCTTGTGGAATTCAACTGTGGTGAAACAAATAAGAGGAATATAGACTTAACAGACAACAGGAACTTCAAAATTAATCAACGGAGTGACCTCATCCTTGGTATAAGGAGTCTAGATGAAAATACTTTTAAAAAAGTAAAAGAAAAGTTTGATTGAGAACCTGTCTGGGCTTTAAGTCATCTAACAACTTCCTTATGACTCACACTGTATTGGTAGGGTGATTTTATTGAAGTGTGTGTGCAAAACCCCATCTCTTGACAAGTGGAAAGCCAACTCTTGTAGCAATCTCTTTGGCTATTAAGGGGTTAATAGATGGAGTCTTAAGGTATTCCTATGCACAACACTACAATAGAAGCATGCACCCTTCAATGTTTTCTTGGGAAATTCCAACTCCATGGTCTAAAGCACGATATAAGTATGCCAAGGCTCCACAATCCTTACTAATTTTTGCTCTAGTAAAGGCAACATTTGGAAGAACAATACCCTAGTTTGTTGAACTAGGAACAAAGATCAAGTGCATGCTACGAAGAGGACATTAATATTCTGAAGATATTACTGTTATTTTGAGAAAAAAAAATGAAATGCAATCTCCAATGTGTCATGTGCAAACATCATTTGCCAAAATTTAGAATTTGTTGTTTAAGAGATTGTCACTCCACAACTAGGATGCTACCCTATGTCATGCATTGTTAAATTAAAGGAACCATGGTGTGATTGTGACGAGTTCCAAGTTCTTTAGATGCCTTGTTCTCATGTGTTTGCGGTTTGTTCTCTTTGTCATCTATATCGACATTTGTTGTCCTTATATACAACCTTTTCAATATTTTCAAGGGTAGAATTCAATCAAATTCAAAATGAAGACTATTGATCTACTTACATTGGACCACGTTATGTCATCCATAAGGAAGACCAACAATTAATCGTATTTGTAATGAAATTGATGAGCCAACTCCTAACAAACCTAAAAGGTGCTCTTATTGTCGAAATGAAGGGCACAATAAAACCAACTATCCATATAGAGAATCATGATGATATGATTCACTTGTAATTTAAATTTTTAATAGATGTCTTACTTTTCCATTCAACTTTTCTCTAATTTTTATACATATTATCATTTAACATTTAAAATTAACAAAAACTCCTAAATTTATTAGAAAACATACACCATGATTGTGAAAAATAATGAAGACTGTGTCAATCAACTTATACAACCATAAAAAAAAAATTAGCCAAGTCCTCGCATGGAACCTGCTCGAAATGGACTAAACTAAAGTCGTTGCATGAGTTCATGACTTCAATTTAATTTCAACTCAATGCAACACTCAAGTTGCCAACAAAAACCAAGACTTTAGTTCAACTTTTTCTAGGTAGAACTCACCAACCACATGCACCACTTTAGTGGAAATTGAATTTAGGTTGTTGCCGCCAACCTCTTCCACAACTTTAGTTGAACATATTTTTGGGCAGAAGTCACCAACCATTGCGACGACTTCAACTAAACATTTTTTATATAGAAGTCACCAACATGTGTCACGATTTCAATTGAAATTGGATTTAGGCTAAAGTCACAAACCCTAAGTATGACTTCAATTGATCATATTTTTAAACAAAAATCAATAACTAATGCTACGACTTCGATTTAACTTGATTTCTGTAGAAGTCACCAAATGTTGGTACTAGGGATGACAACGGGTCAGGTCGGACACGGATAGTGCCTACCCGCAACCCGACCCACAAAAAAAAAATTCTACCCAGAACTCGCCCGCAACCCGCACGGGTACCCGCATAAAAGTTAAAAAAATATGTTATACATTTTTTAAATAAAATTTAGGGTTAAATATGTTTTTAGTCCTTAAACTATCAAGCGAATTTGTTTTTAGTCTCACTTTCAAAGTAAGGTACATTTAGTCCTCCTCCCTAAAAAAAAACCTTAATTTTTGGTCCTCCAAAACTAAGAGGATCAAAAATTAACGTTTTTTTAAAATAGAAGGACTAAAATGTACCTAGGGACTAAAAACAAATTCGCTTAATAGTTTATGACTAAAAACATATTTAATCCTAAAATTTAAATAAATTTACAATATATATATATATATATATATATATATAATATAGTATAAAGTAAATTAAATATAAATTAAAATTTAATTTAAATTTAATTTAACCTAATAAAATATAATTTTATTTTATTTTTAATTAAATTTAATTTAAAATAATAAAAGTTAATATTTTTTTTATTTTTTGCAGGTAGCAGGTACCCGCGGGGCGGATAGTTGAATATCCACACCCAACTTGTTTAGAAACGGGTATTAAAATACCCGCGAGTATTTATTACCCGCAAATATCAACTACCCGCAGCGGATTTTACCCGCGAATACCAGCGAACACAAATTTTTTTGCCAACCCTAACGGGTACACTAACATTATTGTTAATAGAAGTCGGCAAACCTAGATATGACTTTACTTAGACGTGATTTTCTTTTTTTTACAGAAATTGTCTAATTCAATGACGACTTTTCTTTAAGGTTAATTTCCATGATTAATTAAGCTTAATTTTTTTTAAAATTGTCATTCTCAAATTGGACTTCAATATCATGAAGAAATTGTGCATAAATTTCACAACTTTCTCAAAATGAAATCGTGACATGAGGTTCGACTTAATATTTTTGGTAATTAATTTAAAATCAAACCCAAATCCATAATTTTAAAATAAATTAACCGAATTTTTTAAAAAAGCTTTTCTTTACATCATATTAATTGGGAATTCTTCTGTCAATAAATCAATAAATTATTCGAACCAAACAACAAATATGACTATAACATTCAAAATTTCTATAAATAAAAAATTTCTATAAATAGGATTTTTCACATCAATGTAATTACATCCATATTTTAATTACTTCTATATAACTCATTATCACCATATTAATTATAATTAAGAGATTATATAAATCCTATGCACATCCCTAACATCCTTCCACTTATATATATTTTTCCTATAAATATAGCATAAACCATTCTAATAATATATAATTTCACTTTCAAACATCTTAATCCATCCTCCTTAATACTTTTCCTAAAAACAATTGGAATAAACAATTCTAATGATATATCCTCACTTCCAACATTTTAATTTGTCCGTCCATAATTATTCAACTTAAGATTTTTCAGAGTATGTTACATCCTTCCTCAAATATCTTAATAAAAAAAAAGTGAAGAGTTTGGATTAATTAATCTTACCTAAGAAGTGGTGTTTTATTTTATTTTATTAAGTTTCAAAATTTAAAAGAAGGATGGAAAAGCTCCAACTTTATTGTGGAACACGAAATTTAAAAAATCCCAACTATGATTATTATCTTAAACTAATTAAGATTCATTTTAAGCAATCAAATTTTCCTTTCAAATTGCAAATTCAATTCATGCAAACAAACTAATAGCAGAGGTTCAAGATATGACTATAGAAGAGAAAATTAATCTAATGAAAATTTCAACTGAATGTATGTATTCTAGTATTTGTCATCTTCTATTGTCTAATAATCTGACTTATGAATTTCTTACTAATTCTAACAAATGTGAACAAACTGTATGAATGTTCAAACAAAATTTTAGTTAAAAAAATAAATATTTAATTAGTACTTTTAACCCGGTTTTTATGTATTATAACCTGACTTGTATATTTTTACTAATTCTGACTCAAACAAATGGTATGAATGTTCATATAGAGTTTTAGTTAAGAAAATAAATATTTATTTTATATTTAATTAGTATTTTTAATTGGATCTTTATGTATTATAATCTGACTTATGATTTTTTATTAATTCTGATTCTTGTGAACAAACTGTATAAGAATGTTCATATAAAGTTTTAGCTAAGAAAATAAATATTTATTTTATATTTAATTAATGCTTTTAATTGGATCTTTATGTATTATAACCTGATTTATGGATTCTTACTAATTTTGACTCGTGTGAACAAACTGTATGAATGTTCATATAGAGTTTTAGTTAAGAAATAAATATTTATTTTATATTTAATTAGTATTTTTAATTGGATCTTAATGTATTATAACCTAATTTATGGATTCTTACTAATTCTGACTGATGTGAACAAACTGTATAAATGTTCATATAAAATTTTAGTTAAGAAAATAAACTTTTATTTTATATTTAATTAGTACTTTTAATTGGATCTTAATGTGTTATAACCTGATTTATGGATTTTTGTTAATTCTGACTCATGTGAACAAACTGTATGAACATTCATATAGAGTTTTAGTTAAGAAAATAAATATTTATTTTATGTTTAATTAATACTTTTAATTGGATTTTTATGTATTATAATCTGACTTATATGGATTCTTACTGACTCTAATGAACAAACTATATAAATGTTCATATAGAGTTTTAGTTAAGACAATAAATATTTATTCTATATTTAATTAGTACTTTTAATTGGATCTTTATGTATTATTGAATACTAAATCTAATTTTTACTTTCATTTATCTTGATTTTGTCTTCAACCAAATGAGGTAATAATTACTTTTCTCTTCTTATTTCTAATTTGTCAACTAACTTAAAATTTTCTTTTTCAATCTTTTCAAACTATTTGTTAAAGGAAGAAGAAACAAGATGGCTAACAAAATGAAGAAAATTAGAAAGGAAATAAACAAAAACAAGAAGATAGAATTATTGATCACACCATCCGAAAAAAAAAAATCAAAGAATACTTCAACATTTACTTTATATAACTTAAATATTAACTATATATTTATATTTTAAACTAATGATACAATGATAATAGCTTAAAATAATAATTTTATTAGAAAAAAAAAAGTAAAAATTGAAAATAATAGTAAACTCAATATTACAACATATTAATTGTACTGGAATTATAATTTCTTAGTTTGGACGTCTCCATAAAAACTAACAGTTTTATCTAAAAGACAGAATTAAATATTCTATTAAATAACTTATCATTTATGATTCTTGATTTTGACAATTAATAATATTAATTTTTTTATGGTATAATAATGTAGTAATTATTGTAATTATTCATTAACATTCTATTTAGAAAAGTATTTGTCTATATTACAATAACTATAGGATCTTGATTGTACATTATTATTTGTATTTAAATAATACATGATCAATGTAAATCATTATATTCAATACCATTTTCTATTTTGGAATTAGAACTATCAAGCAAACAAATTTTGATCCATAACCATAGCATGTCTTCCGTTGCCAATAAAAAAAATGACCTACTCTACAATTTTTGTCAAGTTGAACAAAGACAATTATCCATTACGAAAATCTCTAGTCTTACCAATGATTAGAGGATGTAAACTTGATGGCTATATATTAGGGACAATAAAATGTCCAGACCAATTCATTGTTGCAGAGAACACGACAACAAAAGTCAATCCTAGGTATGAGGATTAGCAAGCTCAGGATCAATCCATTCTAGGATGGATCATGAATTCTGTCAATTGACAATGCAATTCAATTACTTCATTATGAAAAATCCAAGCAGTTTTGGGATGAAGCTCAAAGCCTTGTTGGTGCATACATCATATCTATCTAAAATCTGAATTTCACAACACACGTAGAGGATAATATTAATAATAATATTATTTTTTTTGTGGTGTAATATTATAGTAAATACTATAATTATTCATCAGCATTCTATTTTGGAAAGTACTTGTATGTATTACCATAACTATAGGATCTTGATTGTACATTATTATTTGTATTTAAATAATACATGATCCATGTAAATCATTATATTCAATACTATTTTCCATTTTGGAATTAGAGCTATCAAGCAAACAACTTTTGATCCATAACAACATGTCTTCCACTACCAATTAAAAGAATGACCTACCTTCTACAATATCTGTCAAGTTGAACAGAGACAATTATCCATTATGAAAATTTGTAGTCTTACCATTGATTAGAGGATGTAAACTTGATGGCTATATATTAGGGACAATAGAATGTCCAGACCAATTCATTGTTGTGGAAAACACGACAACAAAGGTCAATCCTAGCTATGAGGATTAACAAGCCCAGGATCAATCCATTCTAGGATGGATCATGAATTCTATGTCAATTGACAATGCAACTCAATTGCTTCATTATGAAACATCCAAACAGTTTTTGGATGAAGCTCAAAGCCTTGTTGGTGCATACACTAGATTCATAATCATTTATCTGAAATCTCAATTTCACAAGACACGTAAAGGATACATGAAGATGAAGCAATATCTTGGCAAGATGAAAAATCTTGTTGACAAGTTAAAGCTGTCCGGTTCACCATTCTCTAACTCTGATTTAGTGATTTAGAAACTAAATGGTTTGGATACTGATTACAATCCAGTGGTTGTCAAACTGTTTGATCAGATCAACATTAGTTGGGTTGAATTGGAAACTCAAATGTTAACCTTTTAAAACATATTATATCAACTCAATAATTTTAAGGGTAAATATGTTTTTGGTCCCTTAACTTTAAGTGAAAATTGGAATTAGTCCCTCTTCAAAACTTTGGCCTAATTTAGTCCCCAAACTTTAGAAATGTATGAATTTAGTGCTTTTAACTAAATTTTGTTAGGTTTATTTGATGTTTCAAGCGCATTTCACGATAGCTTTTGGGTTGTTTATACTGTTTGATGTAACGCCCCGACAACTTACAGGGAATGTTGACTGCCTCCACACATCACCACGAGGCTTTCCAGGCTCCAGGCTAAGCATGCTTAACCATGGAGTTCTTATGGGTTAGGCTACTGAAAAGAAAATGCATTTGGTGATATGAGTAGCCAAATCAATTCCTTTAAGCTATCCTTCAATTGTATAGTCCCATACCTATATGGTCGTCCATGTGTCCCTTCCACTAGAAGCCTGCCAGGAGCCGCTCTACACCCAGCGATCACTCCCCGTCCTCGTCAGTGCCCGGGTGTCACATGCCCACCAGCTTCCGCTTGGTTCGTCCTCGAACCACACCGTACTGGAGAGGCTAAGCTCTGATACCACTTATAACACTCCGGCAACTTACAGGGAATGTTGACTGCCCCCACACATCACCATGATGACTTTCCAATGTGCTTTGTCCTCACTCGAACACTTTTCAGGAAAACTTCCCGAAAGGTCACCCATCCCTAAATTACTCCAGGCTAAACACGTTTAACCATGGAGTTCTTATGGGTTAGGCTACCGAAAAGCAAATGCATTTTGGTGATATGAGTAGCCAAATCAATTACTTTAAGCTATCCTTCAACTGTATAGTCTCATACCTATACAGTCTCCAGATCCCTCTCATTCCGGTGTATGTTCGATTCGTCCATGTGTCCCTTTCACTAGAAGCCTGCCAGGAGTCGCTCTACACCGGCGATTACTCTCCGCCCTCATCAGTGTCCGGGTGTCACAGTGTGCGCCAAAATGTTTTGGTATGGATCTTGTGGAACCGAGAGACTAACCTTGCTGGCGTGGCTTTATCGCTTTCCGACGCTTGGATTGTCTGTAACACTCGCACTTTCTAGGTCTAGACCGCTCACTCACCCTTTGTTGGAGTCACTTGCATTCTTTTCGCTTAGGCCGTTTGCTCTTCTTCTTGGCAGATGGGGGAGGTACCTGCAAAAGGCACTCTGATGCTCAAGTTATGAGCGGTTTGATGAGCCTCAACTCACAATTGAATATTTAGTGATTTTGTTATCAGTGTAGAGTATTTTTGAGTATGATTGAATTGTACCTGACTTTTAGTCTTGGCCCTGTATTTATAGGTTATCATATAAAATATAAACATACTTATCTTAAAATCCGGTTAGTTGCTCATAAACAGTTTTATCAATATCTTTAATTAGATATCTTTGATTATTTTATTTTCTGCTGGATTATTAGCCCAATCATTAAGTGTTAGTCCAATTGCGACCTAACATAGTTTAACGTGGTTTGACATAGTTTAACGTGGTTTGACCTAGTTAACAAGCGCTTATGTGTTTGGTTTGACTTTTACCAAACGCTGAACCTGATCTGATCTGGTTGTCGAGCGCAGGATAGACCAAATTGTTGTTGAACCGCTCAGCCTAGATATCATACTATACAGAAACGATGAAACCCTGTGTCGTCTTAGTGTGGTTCTTAGCCATGTTCACATCATGCTGCAATTCTATGCCTCTATCGGTTCAGAAGAGATGGATAATAGATGATTCACGAAATTAACCCGGATTTACTGATCATCGTTTCAGGGTTAAGCTTTGATAACGACCTTAGCTACTTGAAGACAAGGCCTCTTGATTTGAGCATCGCTAACAAAATTGTGTATGAGTCGCATGTGTATTCCTTCTCAGGAGACACGGGGAGGTGGCACGTGCAACTGACCAATTGGGTGTGCAACGCCACCATTCAATTGTTCATCCAACAGTTGGGTTTTCTTCTGAGTGGTAAGAATCCAACACCTTTGTTTGTGAGTGAATTTGGATACAACATGGAAGGTGGAAATTTCACTGACGACAGATATTGGCCATGCATTGTGTCATACTTTACCTCCGTCGACTTGGAATGGAGCTTGTGGGCTTTCCAAGGAAGCTATTACTTAAGACAGGGAAATGTTGGACCCGGAGAAACATATGGGGTGATGGACTCAGACTGGAAAGATTATAGAGACCCTAATTTCACTCAAAAGATTCAGCTTCTGCAAAGGATGATTCAAGGTATATATCCAAATTTCACTCAACAGATCTTATGTTTGTACAAAAAAATGTTTGTTTGTGACTATGTTTTAGTTTGTATGTCTAAAGTGTACGTGAATAACTTGTTATGCAGATCCAAATTCAAAGGCCTCAAAGTCTCATATACTGTTCCATCCATCAACTGGTTACTGTGCACATGTGAGTGATAAGGAGGTTGTAATGGGTGATTGTAAGAGTAACAGCCTGTGGAGTTTCGAAGGAGATGGGTCTCCAATTAGATTGATGAACTCTGCTATGTGTTTGAAGGCAGTTGGTGAAGGGCTTCCTCCATCTCTCTCGGAAGATTGTTTGTCTGCACAAAGTTCTTGGAAAGCTGTTTCAATGAGTGGTCTTCACTTGGCCAGTTTTGCCAAGGATGGAGAACTTTTGTGCCTGGAAAAGGATTCCAATTCTACCAAGATAGTCACCAAAAAATGCATCTGCATAGGAGATGATGATCCTTTATGTTTGGACGATCCCCTGAACCAATGGTTCCGACTTGTTCCTACTAATGTTTAGATGGAAATTGATTAGTTTTTTTTTTTTTCATTTTTGTTAGGGTAGAATGCTTAGTTGTTGTTTTCTTTTCCTTTTTAGCATTTTTAGGAATAATGTTGTTGTCTATGGCACCAACTAGATGTTTTAGCACTATGCGAAAGTGAATTTTACCCTGAATTCAATTTCTTCTGTCTTCCAATGTTATAACGCGATTATAAACAATAGGACATGAATAGACGACTATATATTTTCTGCCCACTATTTTCCACCTCAAGGAACTATTTATAATGACATGACATTCCCAAAAGAGCACAACGTGCGACACTACAAACAATAAATAAAGTAGATCAATAACAACATCCAATGTTCGTTCAACAGTTATCCCAAAACTAGGATGATGGGCTTTTATATATATAAAAGCTGATTTATGACAATCATTTTAAATAAGAAATATATTTACCAACACAAACATCATATGCCATTGGATGTTATCCTTTCTCTTCTGTTTGCTAACGTTATGGATTAACAAATAAATTTATAGTTCAAAATAGTGGTTGGGATCCTCAGGGATTTCCATGAAGTTTAATTTTCTTTTTTATTTCATTCCCGATATTTTCAAACAGCTGCAACAAAACAAAAAGTAAAGTTGCTATGAGTTGCCACATTAAGATTACAACACAATCTAAGGAAATAGAATTAACATTATGCGACTTCTAGCCATCTGTGTTTTCTGTGTTGATATTATTGTCATTAAAATGATTCAAAGCTAACGTGACGGAGTTCAGAATATTTCACTAGTTTTATAACACCGTGCGAGACTTTTCAAAAGTGATTCTTTTAATTTTTTTCAAAAAACCATTTGGAGAAGACATGTACTAAACAAATCACTAGCAACTTCGACAGACAGATTTAAAATGAGGAAAAAATTGTTTTACAATCCCCTCGTGTTAACTAATCATGAAGATGCTCCTCAAAGAATGTAATAAGCTGTCAAAAATATAAAAATTATATGAAAAATAAAATAAAATGCAAATGCAAATGCAACAGGTTCGACACAAGAAAACAATATAAAACTTGTATACATGATGGTCCTGCTATGATATCTCCATATTAGAATCATCAACCTATAGGACTTCTGTTTTTTATGGGGAATCAAGCCACTTTTTTGAGTCCCAAAGGATTTATATATATACATGTTGATCCATCACTGTTTGTCCCTATATTGTATCTCCCTATATTGTATCTGCATTTCCTACATTAAGGAACACAATTACTTCCTTGATAGCCATTGAGGTGTCATATGCGTAAGTTGAGGCACGTGCACAATCTGTTTGAAGATAAGAGACTTGAGAATATCCTTAACAACAGTTGACAGATGATCAGAATATGAGAAAATAAAAATTAAAAGTTTGAGTAGATAACCACATGATCAAAGAAAATTGCAATTCAAAATTACTTGATTTGATGTGTTACCATTTTTGAACTCTAGTTTAAAATCTTTTGTATGGCAATCAAACTAAGATAGGCATGATAATATTTCAACCTATATCAGTGCATGACAATATTTCAACGTGATGCAGAAAACTTAAATGGAAATCACCATCCAGATAAGAGATGATCCAATTGGTAAATAAGAAACAAAAACAAACAAATTAAAGAAGTAGGAATTGAAATGGACGAAATGAGATAAAAACCTAATGAATGGTTTATTGGTTAACCTTATACATCTCAGAATATCCATCACTGAATAATAATATTCACATATTATGGTTTTCAATTACATTTTTAATATTAATTATGACCCTTTTCCTATAAATTCAGGCCTAAGTTGCATAAACCACTCAAGGAGATAATGTGGTAGTATTACAGTTATTCTAATATTTTTTACCTGGATTTTGATTCACCAGCAGAAAAGCATTTTAGCCACATCAAACCCTGACCAATTGTACAGAAAATTCTTTCAGATTCTGAACATTCTGCATCATAGGTAAACATCTGCCTTCCCTTGGCATCCAGGAACAAGGAATTGTCCCAATCCTCAAATGTAATCCAACCTGCAGTCATTTTAAAGGTCAGGAGATTCCCAAGCATCAAGATGCGAAAAGAAGAAAGCCTTAGAGGTTTGCTAAAGAGATGTTCAACTACTCCTTCAGACCAATTATCGGAAGGCATTTCTGTTCACTTTCCATTAAATCCATATATATTCCACATATATACAAAGGGAAAAAGTATACACCAATGTTTGTACAACTCGTAAAGTGAGTTTTGAATTACTTTCTCTAATGTGTATACTTGGCATTGACAGGAATACATATTTGATTGAAAACCTTTACTTATAGAGAGGTCTTCAATATTTCCAACCTCAAACCTTTACATTCTATGATCTGCTGCTCCTCTTGTTCCACCTTCGAGAATCAAACTTAGCGAAGGGTTAAAAGTTCCCCAACAGAAACAAATAATTAACCACTTCCATCATAGTAATCAAGAAAATCATTTGGCTGAGACTGCAAACTAGATATACTTCCTTGACCCCAGCCCTTCTGCACACGCTTAAGAATTTTAAGTGCAATTCCACTGCCACCATCCCTGTCATATAATAGAACAGATCGTTACTGAAGATGGAAGAATATGAAGCATAAGTAAATTAAGGATAACACTCAAGAAAAGCCATAGACATTATAGCACCTGTGACAATCAAAGTTTCATAAAATAATAGGGTCCTGGTTTGCATTTAATTTGATAGAACTACGATATTTGAGATGACTAAGAGGTGATAATTTTAAATGTCACATGATAAAGCAACTCTTTAAAACATGAAAAAAAATACAAAAACGTCTTCATGTTTGTCAGTTTGTCTAGGAAACCACTTAACTATAAGGTTTAGAAATGAGAACCCACAAAATCCATCATGTTATGTTGTCCAACACATCCAAAAACAATTTCCACTCCTACTATCAAATTAAGAACCTTGTTTTCCAAATATGAATAGAATCCAAAAAACTGAAATACTTGATTATCTTCATCACCCATATGGTCATACCTGTTAACTATGTCCTTCCAGTCACTTCCTCCATCTTTATGTAGTTTTCCAGGAATGACTCTGTTTCTGTTTTGATAAGTCCTATCGACAGGTCTATCTTCTAATGCCAATTCCATCATCTCTTTGCTAGTTCATCCGCTTTCTGTTTGTTTCCTCTTTTACTTAAGCCATCAATCACTGGCATGAATGATGCATGATCGAATCCATATCCCTTATCAATCAATTTATGAAGAAGGCTACTAGCATCTGCTAACCTTTCATCCTGGAAAAGTCTTTCAATCAAATCTTTATACATGAAATTCTTCAGTGCGAGATATCTATCTAACGAAGCTTCAAATAGCTCCTTTGCTTCATAGAGTTGTCCTCCAGCTAGTAATTCATTGAACAACAAACTGTACACGGCTTCTTTGTGGCTGCATATACTCAAAGCTACCTCAAATAGTTCACAAGCAACTTTAAAATCACTAGACATGCAGAGGGCTTTAATCAATATTTTGAATGAAGATATATTAGGAGATATGCCCTTATCCAACATTTCATGTAAAAGCGAAATGGCATCATATGTTTTTCCTCCTTCACAAAGGCAACTGATTATGTTATTATAAGTGAAAATATCTGGACTTATCCCTTTCTCTTTCATCTCATCCATCATTCCATATATTTCAAATATTTGCTTTTTACTTCCTAAACCCTGGATCAAGGCATTATAAGTTTGAAGAGTCTTGCTACAACCATTTCTCTCCATATCCTTCCAGACACGAAAAGCCGATGATATCTTCCCTTGTTTACAGAAACTCCATATGAATGTATCATAAGTTACAGAATCAGGGTTCAAGTTTTTTGCCAACATTTCAATAAACATTTTTTTGGCTTCCTCCAGCCTCCCAGCTTTGCAAAGTCCATTAATTAAAGTTGTGTATGTGATTTATCAGGCAAGCAGTTTGATACATCAGTAATTGAATTAATTAGAGTGGCAAATGTGATTTATCAGGCAAGCAGTTTGATACATCAGTAATTGAATTAATTAGAGTGGCAAATGTGTTTCCTTTATCAAGGGATGTTGGTCCATTAGTCCACATCTCACCTACAATTTACATTGCCTTGTCCAATTCTCATTTCTAGAGAGACCATTGACTACAATATTGCAGGTTACAGTATCCGGTTGATAGGATTTTTCATTCATCTTTTGCAGCATTTCCTCTGCCTCTTGCGTTCTCCCCTTTTTCCACAGGCTATGCAGCAACGTGTTGCAGGTATAAGTATTCGGCTGACAGCCATTCTTTATCATTTCATGAAGAACACGTTTAGCTTCAAAAACCATCCCTTTACTGCAGTATCCACGCAGGAGTGTACTATAAGTAACTGTATCTGGGTAAACCCCATTGCTCATCATCACATCCATCAGCCCTCTTGCATTGACAGCATATGGTTTCTGCATAACCCATCCTGTTTACAAAATGCAGAAACAAGAGTATTGTACACGACCGTGTTAGCAATACGACACGAACTGTTATTGTCATTGCCATTGTTACTGCTATAACTATTGTTAACAAGCTCCAAGGCTTGTTTGACGCGACCAGCGCGGCACAAGCCACGGACCAGAATCCCAAGAGTGAACTCGTTGGGGTGGCATCCTTTCTGGGACATTTTGCCGAACAGTTGGAGGGCGTGGTCGAAGGCGCGAGAGTCGCAGAGAGACTGTATGAGGAGGTTGAAGGTGCAGGTCTGAGGGGTGACACCTGCGGCGATCATGTCAGTGTACAGCCACGTGACGAGGTTGGGGTGGTTGTGTTGGATGGAGGAGCGGAGGAGGAGGTTGTAGGAGCAGAGGGAGGGAGGGGATGAGGGGAATTGCGCTCTGAAGGATTTGAAGTGTGTGAGGGCCTCGTCGATGTGACCCCATTGGGTGAGGACTCGGACCATCGAAAGGATGGAAGGCTGCGCAATGCGGTGCGGCTGAGAGGCTAGGAGGAGTTTGTGGAGGTCGTGGAGTTGAAGGTGCATGTGGGCGCCTGCAAGGATGCGTGTTGTGATGGTGACAAGGTGCTGAGTGTGATCGGCGAAGGAAGAGGCAGAGGAAGGGGAAGACATAACGCGCTTCACCAATTGCCACGCCAATTTCGGATTCTTGCTGTTCTTAAGAACACCTTCCATCACCTTCCTCCTTAGCTCCATTCTATTATTTGTTTGGTTTTTCAGAAACAGTGTCTCAAACTCTCAGAGGAAGAACTCCGGCTTCTGACTCTTCTTTTCTGCATTTCTAACTGCAAAACCATACATGTATATTGTGAAAAGAAATATTCTGTAATTTTATACTACTCATATTTTCAAAGTTTAGAAAATAAAAATTATCCAAACAACACTTGAGTGTTCCATTGTAAACTTCATCAATAGAACATATTGGAGTGAAACTCAACTTTTTAATAATTTTATTTCAATTATATTGAATTTTACTTCCATTCTTAATTTTACCCATTAATTTTGTTTCATGAATAATACTCAATATTCTTTTTCTTTTGTAGTTTTTATTAAATAAGGTAATAACAAATTCAAATAGAAAATTTATTATTTGTCAATTACGTATTATTATTTCACCATAATAATATGCTTGATATATCTAATAAAAACATTAAACATGGAAAAGAAGAAAAACAAATAACAATGATTCACTACAAAAATAATAAATTTTATTGGAGATTTTTTACCAAATTGGATGAAAAAAACAACAAATGTGACAGAAATTTCTCCATTAAGGGTTTCCACATCACAAAGGATTTATCCACTCAACAAATGTGACAGAAAAAATTGTACATTCTATTAGAAGTAGATTTGATATCTTCAAGTTTTACGATGCATTCTTTTCCCTTGCTAGTAACTTTCAATATCCCTTCCCATGCTTATTTGTTGGCATCCCATTCACACTGTAAGTTTAATGATCTTGATTACATGACATTAGAATCTTAAGAATTTATGATTCTCACTAGATTAAACATAATTACATAAGCAAGATAAGAAATTACTAACCTTGATCCATGCTAATTGATTCTTGATTTCCTTACTATAGATCTTCAACTCCTTACCCAATCTATCCCTTAATGCAACCTTAATTCTCTCAAGACTTTCTTGATGGTGTTTGTGAGACCCTAAATAATTAAACTCTGAAATACATGTCAAATCAGAATTTAATTCCCTTAAGCCACTCTGATTTTATGGAAAAACGCACCCCAACATTTCATCCGTGTCACTAAAAACGCACCAAACTCTGCATGCACGCATGCCACTTGTCACGTTGGAAGTTTCTGAAGTCAGAGTGGGGGTGCAGGTGTCCGAAAATGAGACGCTCGTTCGTCTGGAATTGGAAGGAACAAAAGTGATTTTCGAAAACCTTTC
This sequence comes from Vigna nakashimae, assembly GCA_034642375.1. Lineage (NCBI taxonomy): Eukaryota > Viridiplantae > Streptophyta > Magnoliopsida > Fabales > Fabaceae > Vigna > Vigna nakashimae. The sequence goes on along the minus strand of CM067760.1, from coordinate 16,366,595 downwards.
CACTCACCTGCACCACTCATCTTCTTCCTCAGAACCCAAACCCTTCATCTTCTCCAACTTCTCTCTAGAACTCCCAACTTCTCTCTACTGTAAATCTTACGTTACTCCTCCGATCACATTTTCAGCACCGTAGGAACGTTCGTTGAGTTGAGAGCTACAAAGTGAACCGAACAGCTTCAAGAACTGAAAACTGGTAAGTCCCCTTCCGTAGCTCGTCCTTAGGTCTTCTGGAAAACTAGGGTTTGTAGTTGCATGCAAGCTTGTAGTCTAAGTGTTCTGTATTCTGTGGTTAGATTTGTTTTGGAAGAGTCAAGAACATAAGAAAAGCGTAGTTGGACGAAGCCACTTTTGCATCTAGGACAAGTTTGGTTGCCAATCCGGGTAAGGGAAGCTTATATGTTTAATTTATACTTGCATGTTGTATGATCTGATTTGGATGTATAAAACGTATACTGATTGATCTGTCATGAACGAGCACTGCTTGTATGTATTATATATGTTTTTGGTGGTGTGCAATGTATGTTGATTTGGATATGTATGAACGGAGTATGACTATTGTATAGTTGGAATGATTAAGATGAGGAGATCTGTATGATGATGTTTAAGATGAATTACATTTGGAAATGAAAGTTATAAAGTTTGTAAATTTGAAAATGATATGAAGCATAAAGTATGAATTGAAATGTTGAAATCTGGAAATCTGTTAAGGTTGAAAAACCTGAAACTTAAATCATTCCCTATGATAAAGGACGCTCGTCACCGTACGGTCTTAGACCGTTCGGTTTTCCTTAAAATAACTTAGAATGGAATTCTTTCATTTGGAAAGAACTCTGCTCGAGAACGAGCGTTCCTATATGAATGTCTGAGCGTTCGGTTCAGCTCAGCCGTACATAAATGTTTTAAACTTTTAAATAAATAGCGCTCGGTCTCATATTGAGCGTTCGTCCTAAATAGCGCTCGGTTTTATACCGAGGTGTTCGTCCTAAATAGCGCTCGGTCTTATACCAAGCGTTCGTCATGATTGGTGCTCGGTCATTTACCTAGCGTTCGCATTAATGAAGTGTTCGGTCTTAGATTGAACGCTCGTCCTTATCTTTGATTCCTTAACGAACGTAAATAGCGTTCGTCCAAATAATTAGTAAATGTATATGGGCGCGTTCGGTCATTTACTGGCAGTCGATCCCTTTTAAACATAAGGTTCCCAATGTAGCTAAGTATTCATATTAAGGTCTCTTAGCCAAGTTGAGTCAACCTGACCTCTTGGTACTTAAAAATATTCCGAAAATGATCTCATTATTTTGGAGTCTTCCTGATTTTTAAATGGATTCTTTTAAATCTGGCTTTTAACGTTCGTTCTCTTCCTTCAGAAAGTTGAACGTTCATCCGTGTGGATATGAGCAGATGGTGGTGCATCTCTTGAAGAAATGCTGGAAGAAGAAAATTTGGAAGATGCAAATCTGGTTGAAGTGGAAGTAAAGGCCGAGCCTTAGAGCGCTCGTTAGATTAGAAATGTAAATGTTAGCTTAGTTTGAACGTTCGGTTAAATATTTTGTAAAACCGTTCGTCCTAATTATCCATGATTCTGTTTTGACGTACGTTATTTTTGTATCTAAGCCGTTCGGCTTTTGAACCGAGTACTCTGTTATTTGTAAAGACTGCACTGTTTATTGTTAATGGTAATTAATTCTAATCTATGGTAATTACTGTATTTTGGGATGTTACAGTGTTTCTAATGTGTGCATCAGGGACACAGAACCCTTCATCCATTCTTATACAACTTCCATCAAGTTATAATTATTACCATTAAGTCCCTTAATTATTTTAAATCACATTTTGATCCTCATTTATTTTCACATGAGTCACTTAATTGTTAGGTAATTCTAACACACATTCCAGAGCAGGAAAAAAAGTCACTAAACTTCCAAAATCAGAAAACCAATTTCTTCCGAAAGAACATTAACAAATCCAATGAAAGACACAAAATAATTAAGAACCTAGCAGAAGTGATAAAACAGATCTAATACGCTGAATAACATCACTTCTTTACAAACTCAAGAACTCTTCCTAAACATAGAAAATCTCATCAATCTCATTTTACTTTCTCCCAAGTACATTAAACAATCTGTCCTTGAAATCACCATGAATCAAACCAACACCATGCAAAGTTTCAACCATGTATAACATTTCAATAGCGCAATAAATGCATAACACTTCTTCTGTGGATTTTCCTAAGACCAGATATGAGTTCACCGCATCCTGCATAGTATTTTTCACTTGAAGATTAATAACAAATGACGTTTAATTTCACATACTAAAAGAAAAGAAGGCTTAATAAATTATAATAACTATTACAGATGAAAACATGCTGCTTTACATTGGTTTAGAAGATTTAAAAATCAAGCCTTCATTTATGTCACAAACTCTAATCTAATTATTTGGCCTTTGGGAGATTTTTGTTGAGCTTAGTTTAAAATGTGCAGCAAAAAGCTGCATGATGGATATCCAAGCCAACTGAATATCAGAATATGTTACAGGAATCTGACAGCTTTGGAGGAGACAGCAAGAATATAGAAGCAGTAATGAGATATTTGCTTGAGCAATGGATTTGAATCACAAGATTCATACACATGATGATAGGACAGAATTTTCTGCCCCTTCATGTAAGGACCGTGCGTCTGCACATAGTGGGCGGCTGCACGTTCTGGTGGAAGGAGGGCTCCATGTCCAGCAACTGATGGTGGTGGGTCTCTCCACTTCCAAGTGCTCCAGCCACCAGGAGACCTCCATCATCACCTTCATGAGTGGACTTGGCACTAAGGAGTGGAAGAGGGTGACTCAGATCCGTCCAACTGAGTGGAGTGCACAATTTCCTTTCCCTTAAAGGAAGACCCATGGATTCAAGGGGGGGGGGATTCTGAAATTCTGGAGGAGTGAGAGGCTTGCTGCAAATCTGGGAGAAGAGAGGGAGAGCTGGACACTATAGCAGAGAACTGGAACGGCAGAGGAAGAACTCAGAGATTGATTCAAGGTTTCCAAGGAAGTCTTCAAGAGGTAAGGGGAGCTAGATCTTTTGTTTGATTGATGATATATGTTGTGTTTGATGCAAATCTGGGAAGGAAGGGATGAAAAATTGGGATTTCTGGGTTTTCTGGAAATCTGGTACGATTCTGCAGAATTCTGCAGATCGCGCGTTCGTCCAATTTGATGACCCAAATTGGACGTTCGTCCACACAGTGTTCGACCAAATAGTGGTCGGCCAAAATAGCATGAGCGTTCGGTTTTGTGTTCTAAGGAAACGAGTGTTCACGTTCGTCCTTAAGTAATGTTAGAAATTTTAGACGTTCGTCCTAACTGTAGATTAGTAATTTAGACGTTCGTCCTCAAATTGTATTCTGATGAAGTGATCCCGAACGTTCGGTCTTGGTAGATTAGTGTGAACGTTCGTTCGTAAATTTGTATAAGAAAATTTCAATCCTGAGCGTTCGATCTTGTGAAATAGTGGCAGTAGGCGTTCGTTCCAAAATCGGTATTTATAGGAAGTGATCTTGAGCGTTCGGTATTGGGTATTAGTGATTGAAATTGTTCGTCCTTAATTTGGATACTTAGGTTTGGATCACAGGCGTTCAGTTTTGGCTATTACGTTCGTCCTTAAATTGGTTTTCTCAGTGATTATGAGCGTTCGGCCTTAATTTAGTATTCTTAGGTTTCCCTCTTGAGCGTTCGACATTGGTATGGTTGTGATGTGAGCGTTCGGCCTTGGTGTTGCTGTGATTATGAGCGTTCGGCCTTGAGTTAGTATTATTAGGTTTCAATCGTTGAGCGTTCGTCCAAACAGTAGCCGATTCAATATGACGTTCGGTTTTAACGTTCGACTGAAGAGTGTTTCATTTTGGTGTTTTTGCATTCGGCCGAATAATGTTTAATCCAGTGGGCGTTCGGTATTAGCGTTCGGCCGAATAGTGTTGAATTGTGTTTCTCGGTTTTAGCGTTAGGACAAACAGTGTGGAATCCATATGGTGTTCGTTTTGAACGTTCGGTTTATTAACGTTCGGTGTTAGTGTTGAGTTTAAGTTATTGATCTTGACGTTCGTCCAGCCAGTATCCGATTTAAGGAAGTATCCGGTTTTAGCGTTCGGCCTAAGTATCAATCTAAGCGTTCGGCCTTATGGTGTGATCGGTGAAATAGAGTTCGGCCTGTTGGTAAATAGCGTTCGTCCTAAGTATCAATCTCAGCGTTCGGCCTAATAGTGTGTTCGGTGGAATAGCGTTCGGCCTGTTGATAAACAGCGTTCGTTCAATACCGTTCGGCAGATAACGTTCGTTCAAATAGTGTTATGAAAATATTGGGTTTTAAGTTCATTACTCTTGAATTGAATTATGTGCAAAATGTTTGGAAAATATATACTGTGATGGGATTTATGTGAATGTATGCAATGTGATATTATGGAGGTATCTGGTTATTCATGACTTGGGATAAGGTTTAAAGTAACAGTATGATTCATGGACGTAATTCCATGATCCTCAGGGAGAGGATACATGGTGGTGTTTTGGGGTTGTATAGAATGATTACATGGTAGCTCAGTTTTGGGGGTCATCCTGAAACTCCAACGGTCTTTCTTCTCATGTAGAAAGGATTGAACATGTGGTGAGGAGTAGCAGGAGGTCCTAGTCTTGGATACTTCCATATGATCCAAGGTGAGTGATAACGGATTAACCTCGTGATTGTGGCCGGGCGGGAGTGCCCAAAGTTTCATAAGGCGGTAGTGCCAGGGCGGGAGTGCCCAAATTTCATAAAGCCACCACGAGTGCAAGACCCGCCATAGCTCGGTAATCATTTTAGTCCAGACGAGTCGGTCTATAAAGGAACAAGTCGGGGTATAAAATAACAAGTCTTGTGATGTCAGTTTACCATGTTTGGATGAATGTTTACATGTCATGGAAGTGTGTGAAATATGGATCAATGAGTATGCTTTAATTGTTCTTTTATATGAATCTATGAATGGTTGCATGAATTAACTGTGCGTTATGTATAACATGATTTTATATCTAGCTCACCCTTGCATTGTTTGTGTTGTGTGCTGTTTGGGTATGTTTCTTTGGCGATGATCATCCACTTGGATGGGAGCAGATGACAGAGAGGATACTTTAGAAGCAGCCCTTGATGGAGACGGAAGTGCTGCAGCTTATTTTGTAAACTCGTTTTATTTGGAAGAACATTTTGTGTATCTTAAGTTTTATATTCTCCGTAATTTCCATGGAGAAATTCTAATACCCTAGTGGTCAATTCCGCACTATTCTGAGGATGACTGTAATCCTTAATTACTCTTGACTGCTTTCCTATATTATGCATGATGACGTCTTTATTATATATGCATGATGTATATAATTAGGATGTTACACTTCACACTGTATCTTTGTTTCACCTTACAGAAAGAAATCCAGATAAATCCTTGTTGGTATCTCTTCCCAGAAATTATCAATCACATTAAACTTTTTATGAGAGAAAAATTCTTCTCAGTATATATAATCTCATGTTTCTTCCTCACTCGTTTTGAGCAGTAACTACAGAGTCTTCCTACCACTTTTCCCCTAATAGGACTACTATTGTATTTCTGCGATAGTGTTGCTTCTTGTTTCAGTCTATTCTCTAAATTTCAGAGCAATTCCTTCTTTCTCTTCATAATCACGCTGATTTCTTCATGCTAAAAATATTATGTGTAAAAACTAAAATAATTCAATATCAAATGACATCATAAAATTAAATTTCAACTAAAATAAATTTTTATAACTTTGATATTATATATTAAGATAATATATTTAAGTTTACTAAGTTCTACAAAATCTAATAACTCTTACCCTTGGTGATATCATACAAAGCACACCCTCTTACTCTTGGTGATATCATCCCCATGGACTTTTCTTCTATCCCGAGTTTACCTTGATTCCCACACATGGTCTCAACCCATTAATGATGATGATTTCTCATTGAATGATCCTGCATCATCATCCATACCTGTCAGGCCTCAGAAAAAAAAAAACGTGGCAGCCTGAGAGCGCGCCACCTCAGCAACGCACATGGACGACCGCAGCGCCCGACACCCACTAACGGACGCCAGGTGTCGCACGTGGAGGTGAGTCAGAAACTGATAGTGGATTACACGTGTCCGGCTCTGAAAGGGCGACAGTTTGGTATGGGCAGTGCAGAACGTGCGCCTGCCAGTGTGTAACGTGCGTCCGGCATGGGCTGTAAGTGGAATGCGCTGGCAGAGTGGAAACATGCGTTGGCAGAGTGGAGAAATGCGCTGGCAGCACGAGAAACCACGTCTGAGAATTTCTGAAATATTCTCCACCCTCCACACGCTCCACCATTTTCGTTTCTGAGAATTCAATTCTCTCTTCCTTCTCTCTAAGCTCTCTGCACCCTCTCTTTAAGACACACCACCGTTTCATCCCCTCCAATTCTGGGTTCCGGCAGTGTGGAAGGACGCACGACATCCAGGGCTTCCAAAGAAGAGTGTTGGGCTAGCGAAGCTGGTAAGTCCTTCCTTCCTCTCTGACGTTCGTTTCCAGTGCATGCAAACCCAATTCTGAGTTTGTACGTTCGTCATTCTTCTGAAAAAAAAATGGGTAGATCTGAATTGGTGTCGGGGTTCGTTTGTGTAGTTGGATTAATGAGCGTTGTCAGTAGGAGAATCTGTGGTTGAAGAGTTATGTCTCTACGTCTGTGGACGTTCGTCATTTCCAGGTAAGGGAAGCTTATTTAATTTAACTAATGTATGTTGTGTGAACGTTCGTTATTTGATGGTATGAGTATAATGCATGATATTTGATTTACTGAACTGCATGAACGTTCGTTTTCTTGGCGAAATGAGATATATGAATTTACATGAGATGGTCTGTATGAAATGTGGAAGTTGATGTTGATATGAACGTATGAAACTATGAGATTTTGCATAATGAAGAATGAACTGGAAATGTAAATGAATATTGAATAAGAACTTCCCCTATGATTTTTACGTTCGTACTGAACGGTCTTTGACCGTTCGGTCTCCCTATTTAACAGTCAAGAAATGGGATTCGTTCATTTGGATAGATCCCTGGTCGAGGACGAGCGTCCTCATGTTAAAATGCTTCGTTTGAGCGTTCGGTCAAGTACTGTGTTTAGTATTCTTTGATAAACTCCCTTCTGTTGTATGCATATATGTAATAGTGTATTTTACCGTTCGTAAACACTTTTTCAAAAGTCCCTTAGTATATTTATCAATTCTGTTACTTTAAGTCATTAAACGTTCGGTCTCACACCTGACGTTCGTACTTAGGAGTGTTCGGTCTTATACCGAACGTTCGTTCTAAATGGTGTTCGGTCTTATACCGAACGTTCGTCCAAATAGTGCTCGGTTTTGAACTGAGCGTTCGTCCTAAAATGGTGCTCGGTTTTGAACTGAGCGTTCTCTTTAATTGGTGCTCGGTCTCACACTGAGCGTTCGTCCAAATAGTGCTCGGTTTTGAACTGAGCGTTCGTCCTAATATTGCTCGGTTCAACTGAGCGTTCGTCCTAAAAGGGTGCTCGGTTTTATGCTGAGCGTTCGTTCTAAAGGGTGTTCGGTTTTATACTGAACGCTTGTTCAAAAACGGGGGCTCGGTCTTAGATTGAGCGCTCGTTCAAAAATGGTGCCCGGTTTGAACGTTCGTACTCCGATTCTTAACGAGCGTCCTTTTGGTCCAGTTAGCATGGTTCGTCCTCGTTTTCTTGGTGAGGGCAGAACGTTCGGTTTTTGATGGTCATCCTTATAAATAATGAAAATGATTATAGAATGGTGAATAATAAATGATGAACAGTATATGAAATGGAAAGAAAGTTGTAATGTTGAACAAGCGTTCCGGGTTGGGACGACTCCTGATATAGAATTTGAGAATTTGTAAATGTATGCCTGTGGGAAGTTAATGCTGGCTGTTCGATCCTGATGTTCCGTGAGTGCTCGTCTTCAAGTAGAGGGCGCACGTCATGCGTGGGAACGGCAGGAGGTCGTCGTCCTTAGAGGTACTTTGGACGAACGTACTAACCTCGGGTGGCAGCTGATGAGGATGCCAGTTACCACACCACCCGGGTGTGTGAATGCCTGTAACTATGCAGAATTCATACAGTCCGGATGGTCAGTCGTGTGTTGAGTATTATGTTATGTGTGCGTTGAAATGTACATGTATGATGAACTGTTTATGTGAATCTGTATGTTGATGCATGAGTTAAATTACATAAGCTTACCCTGCGTTTTTCCTTGTGTTGTCTCGTTTTGTACGTCCGTCCTGTCATTGCAATGATCATCCGTGTGGATGTGAGCAGAGGGAGACGAGCGTTTGGAGGATGCTCTGAACGAAGAAAATTTGGTTGAAGTTGAAGTGATAACCGAGCAGTGAGACGTTCGGCCAATCCTTTAATTCTATTATGTATGACCGTTCGGTGTTTTCCTGTGTGAACCGTTCGGTCAGGTTTTAATTTTTCGTTCGGTTGAAATTTGTAACTCTGGAATGGACGTGCGGCTTTACGCGTTCGTTCTTTATTGTTGTAAGACTGTACTCAAGGACGTTCGTCCTTGAGCGTTCATTTGGTTTTATTTTAGTTGGAAAACTGTACTGAATTATTATTAAATGTTGTCGCAACCGAGATCGCGACGGGACGGCGATCCATGGAAAATAAAACAGTTTTGAAAAAGAAGAGATTTTGGAGTCGCCACCATAGTTTATTCTGGAAAACTACGGAAAAACCATAAAATGATAAAGAATGGTCTGCGAAAATGAGATTCTTGGTTCGGGAGTCGGTTACGTGTAGGGAAGGTATTAGCACCCTACAACGCCTGCCCTAAAGCAGTACCTTTAATTAAATACGCGAATATGATGTGGTTTTCAAAATGTTTAACTATCCCCTAAAATAAAACTCTAAAGAAACAAAACGTACTTTTTTAGTTTTTTGGGCCCGACAAGGATTGACCTTGCTCCTACGTATTCTCATTCAGAATGAGGAATCAGGGTTCCGTAGTTCTTTTTGGAAATTGTTTGAAAAGTTTGTTTAAGGAATTGTTTGAGAATTTGAGAATTTTGATTATGGATAAATTTGAATTTTTGGGAGAGTGAACCTGACAAGGACTGGCCTTGCTCCTACGTATCTCCACTTTTGATGGAGAATCAAGGATCACGTAGTTCTGGCCAAGAAATTGTTTGTTGTTTGAAAATGTTGATGTTTTGGTTTTTTTTTGAAGATTTTATGTTTTTTGGTATCTTTGCAGAACAAATAGAAAATGTTTTCAGCACAAGGACGATGCGTGCGATCACACATGTGCTTAACCTTTAAAATATTTTTGGTATTTTTATAAAATATTTAGATTTTTTTGCGTAATGAGTACTAGGCTGATGCGTACGATCGCACGAGCACTCACACGGCTTTTTCCTTGTTTTTTATTGTTTTGCGTAATGAGCACTAGGCTGATGCGTACGATCGCACGAGCACTCACACGGCTTTGTTTTATTTATTATTTTTTTTATATATATTTTTAATTTTTTTGTAATTTAATTTTTTCTTATACAAAACGAAACGAACAAATCAGAAATATAAAAATAAAACAAAGGGGTGGGGTTTATCATACAAAAGGGGTTACATACAGTAAAATCTAATAAGCATAAAAATAAAATAAAAGCATGAGAACATAAAAATAGGAGTGTAGAGATAAAAGAAAAAAAAACCAGAAGTATGACTCAATCAGCTTCAGTTTAGGTCCAGGGGACGATATGGGTGCAGTCAGTGAAGTTTGGAGGTGTTACTGGTGAATGCTGGCCCAAGACCGAGGCCCATTTCTGTTTTCTGTTTTTTTTTTGTGTTTGCACAGATTGGACTTAAGCCCGAATAGAATGAGGGTGTGGATAGAAAATACGTGTGGCAGGCAGAAAATGTTACTATATTTTTTTAATTTTTATATTTTGTTTAGAAAAGAAACCGGTCTAGCAAATAGGACCAAGGGTTTGCTTTGTTTCAGAAATTCTCCACTCCATTTGATGAAACCCAATTCTGATGCACACCCACGCCGCAGCCTCTGCCGATTCCGACATCGATAGCCAACTCCCACCTCGCGACTTTGCCGCCGGCGATGCGGGTCGCCACCGGGGTCTCAACCAGCCGCCGCGTGCTGGAGGCCACCACCAACGGGCTGGGATACTAACTCCGATTTTCTCTTTCGAGTTGGGGAAATGATTTCTTTCTTGTGAAGATGGTAGGGGATGATGATGCTCTCTGGTTGCAGGTTCAAGAAATATTGGTTTATATGGGTACTTGATGGATGGAACAAAAGGATGGAAAGGTGATGAAGCAACACGGAGGATAGCACGAATTGATCATTGAGAGGATAAAGAGGTGTTGGAAATGAGGATGAAAAGGAAAGGGATGAGGATCATGATGTTGGAGGTGGTGTTGGCCGTGTTGGAGGTGAAAGAATCGGGAATGAAAGCCGAGGGGTGGAGACGAAGAATGGGATGGAAATTGGAATCGTAGTTGAGATGGTTACGGGTGAGGGGCTTGAGCAGGCCGGAGAGCCATTGGAAGGTGGAGGAGGTGAAAGGCAGAGGTGTTTGGTGTTGAGGATAAAGTGTTAGAGGTAACAACAGTGTGGTTAGGATGTTGAAGATGGTGTGGAGACCACGGGTGAGAGGATCAAAGGGAACCAGTGAGTAATGTGTGATAGGTGGGTAGGTACGGGTTATTGGTGAGATGATCAGAGGAGCGCAAAAGGGAGCTTGTCAGTGTGCGTGTGAAGGAGGATGATGACTGGATGAGGGTAAGTGGTGGCCGTGAGGTGTTAGTAGTGGCCGAGTATAAGGTGTTGAAAGTTGATGGTGATGATATTGGCTGTGTGTGGGACGTCGAGATGGATTATGGTTGAAGGTGGAAATGATGTGTTGAAAATGAAGAAGGTAAGGGATGAAAATGATGGGTTGGCCGTGGGGTATCGGTGATATAAGGATGAAGATTATAAGTTGTTTGTCAGGAAGGGATGAAGATGATGGGCTGTTGGAGATGAAGGCTCCTCCAGAGTTTGGAGTTCGGCCATGGTATCATCATCTCCGGTGTCCACCCTTTCCAAACTGCCACACTCCACATTTCTTATAGCCACGACACCCTCTGCCCGTGAATATCATCCTCCAAAGTGCTTCTTTCCTATGCTGAACGTGAGTTGTGTGTGAAGCATGCTGACAGGGATATTATGTTTGCTGCCTCCTCCTTTTGTCTCCCATTATCATCCTTTTTAAATTTATCTTATCCATTCAGCCTAATGAATACGTGAATATCCTTCCAGTGGGCTTCCTTCACCATTTGATTCTTTGTCTTCTTCTTCTTTGTTTTGGTCGTGGGCTCCCTTCTCCTTTCACGTGTGTGATGGGTGTGAGCTGCTGCCAATGTGCTGGACGGGTGGAGTTTGGACGTGAAGACCGTGACCTTCATAATTGGTGGCTCCCATTTTTATAATGGATTTTGACCTTTTTACACTTCAACAAATTTAGCTGCATTTTGGAGTTCCTATGACCGAGAATATGAGCCAAATGGTAGACCCCTCCATAATATGTTGTCTCCTCTTTTTGGAAATGCTAAAAGGAATGAAGGAGCTGTAACTCTTCAACAAATTCAGATTTTCAAATGGTGGCCCCTTCTCCAATTGTTTCTAATTGTCCTTTTATGAAATTCTTTTGCATGAAATTAAATTTCCGTGTGCATGTGGCTACTTCCAAAACATGGTGGCCCCTTTCTCTTTTATGCCAATAATGCTTAAGCCATTCAAAACAGCAAAATCAATCCATGATAAAAACCGTGAGCATTCTTTTGCTTAAATGTGATCCACTTCTTCCATTTATAAAGCAAGAAAGTAGATTCCTTGGCTGGTTGCTTAAGCTTAAGGCCGCGTGGTTTTCTCCAATTAATGACCAATTTTACTTCTACAAATTCAACAAAAATATTTCATCACAGACAACACACAGATTAAATCACTACAGTGCAGCTTCTTCCCAAACACAGTGTACGAATGTTCTTCTAAACGTCTCAATTTGTATTTCCAAAATTTCCCTTGTAATTACTAATACAAATAATGCTTAGATAATTCAAATTAATCAAAATAAGAATTTCTGATCAAATTAAGCATAATTAGCAAAAATGGGAAAATACAGGACAATTAAGTATAATTCCCCGATTAATTCTAGCACAATAAACTAAGTAAAGTGAAGAAAATAATGATTCATCAGTAGGTGATGTGGAATGAGATGTGGAGGGTGAGGTGGATGGTGATGTGGAGAATAGGGTGTGATAAGAAAAGATGGGTGGTGAGGAAGTAAAAAAAATAAGAGATTATTTTGGGTCATTTGATTAAGTGTTTAAAAGAAAATTTGGGTTGCAAAAAGTAAATAGTATTTTTTTATGTTTTTTTTTTATTTATTTTTGTGATGAATTTTATTTACCCGGACGAAATTGGGTATTGACAGCTGCCCCTCTTTACTTAGATTTTACTAGATCATATGATAAACAATGTTTTCATATTATCAGAGTAAAAGATAAGTAAAGATAGAAATACTAATTTCGTTCGGATTTCGAGATACACAAGAAAATAGAGAATTTTTAAATAAGGAACCAGGAATAATTATTATTATTATTATTATATTTTTTTTTGAGTGCATAAATAAAATGAACAAGATTAAGTGAATGAGAGATTTGAATTTGATTGGGTTCGACCATTGCCTTGCAGAGGGTCGTTCTACAGAAAGTAAAATTGGGCTCGACCATTGCCTTGCAGAGGGCCGAGATACCAATAGCAAAAATGTAAAATTGGGCTCGACCATTGTCTTACAGAGGGCCGAGATACCAATAGCAGAAATGTAAAATTGGGCTCAACCATTGTCTTACAGAGGGCCGAGATACCAATAACAGAAATTTAAAATTGGGCTCGACCATTGTCTTACAGAGGGTCGAGATACCAATAGCAGAAAGTAACAATTGGGCTCGACCATTGCCTTGCAATGGGCCGAGATACCAATAGCAGAGGAAAATTTAAATTCGACCATTGCCATGCAGAGGGTCGTTTGACAATCTGGACTTGACCATTGCCTTGCAGAGGGCCAAGATCGCAGAGGAAAATTTAAATTCGACCATTGCCATGCAGAGGGTCGTTTGACAATCTGGACTTGACCATTGCCTTGCAGAGGGCCAAGATCGCAGAGGAAAATTTTAATTCGACCATTGCCATGCAGAGGGTCGTTTGACAATCTGGACTTGACCATTGCCTTGCAGAGGGCCAAGATCGCAGAGGAAAATTTAAATTCGACCATTGCCATGCAGAGGGTCGTTTGACAATCTGGACTTGACCATTGCCTTGCAGAGGGCCAAGATCGCAGAGGAAAATTTAAATTCGACCATTGCCATGCAGAGGGTCGTTTGACAATCTGGGCTTGACCATTGCCTTGCAGAGGGCCAAGATACCAATAGCAGAAATGTAAAATTGGGCTCGACCATTGTCTTACAGAGGGCCGAGATACCAATGACAGAAAGTAAAATTGTTTGATTGTTTTGAATTTGAAATTTTTGCATTTGTTTTGAAATTTTGAGATGTTGAAAATTTTTTGATATTTTTTTTTTGAGATAGGAATGAGTGTCTATATTTTTTTTGAAATGAGAAAACAAGGTTTTAAAACTTTTTCATAATGTTGAAATCAATAAACAAGGAGTTGCATTTTTTTTTTTAAATTTTTTTTTTGAAACCTCTATGTGCAAGAGAAACATGGTTGATGTAAATTTTGAAATTTGGAGAAGAAAACTTTGATGCATGTTGATATTTTTTGTCTTTTTGAAAGAAGAAGATTTGATGTAATTTTGAAATTTGAAGGAGAAAATTTTTGATGCATGTTGATTTTTTTTCTTTTTGCAAGGAAGAAGATTTGGTAAACATTCATGAAATTAAATTCAAAGTTCATGAAAATATGTACATGATGTTGACTTGTGATTTTTTTTGTTTTTGTTTTACTGGAAGATTGTGTCAATTTGTTTTCTTTGAAATCATCAAATTTATGAAGATTTAGACTTTCATTTTCCTTTTATGCAAAGGATGTCAAATTTTGAAGACAAATGTTCAAAATGAAGCTTATGTGTTGGACATTTCTTGATGAAATATTAGTGCGTTCAAGCTTGATATCAAGGATTGGGACAAATATGTGGAAGGATTTGGAAAGGTTTTGGCAGGTATAGGGATCACAATGTGGGCCTGTCACTCCTCAAACTAACTGTAAATGCCAATGCGAGATCAGAGATACTCTTCAAGCTGCCCCAGTTTGGGGCATGGTAAAAAGATAGGTATGGACAAATGTATCTGTGAATTGTGAGGGTGTGAAATTCATATAACTTTTGCAAAATTGCCCTTGGTTTTGGGTATGAGTCACTTAAGTGAGGTTCAAAAAGAAGTTGCCCCCCATTTCGGGTTTACGAATGATGGACTCAAAATCATACAAAGCCCCAAAGTGTTTGCCCCTGTTTTGAGGGTAGATTTATGAATTTGAGTGCGGACAAATCTAAGAGGCCCAACAAAGGGGTGCCCAGGTCTTGGTACAAACTTTGAATATACACATGAAACAAATTTGAGATTAACAAAGTTGCCCAATATTCTAAATGGGCCAAGACATATGAAACTCTCGAAGTGGCCCTAGTTTTGGAGAACGGGCAAATAGGTTATGTAAAACCTACAAAGTTGCCCCTAGTTTGGGAATCGGAATTTGTTTGGGAATAAGGGGGAGAGTTTGAATGGGATAGGAATTTGTGATGGATACGAAAATGGTGGGCTTGAAAGGATTGCCCCTAATTGGCTTGATTTTCCTTCATATAATTTTGATCAATAGGGAGTTCCCTTCTTCCGAGGACATTTTTTTTTTTAATGGATTGTTAGTCATTTTGTCTTGTCTCAAAATTAAGCTTTATGAAAATTTAAGCAACCATTATTCAATCTGTGTGGACTTTTATTGGGCTTGTAATGTGGCTTTGGCTGAGGGGTATTGATAGAAAGGATATAAAGGCCCAAATAAATGTTTGTGGATATATATATATATATATATATATATATATATATATATATATATATATATATATATATATATATATATATATTATTTTATTTATTTATTTATTTATTTTTTTTTTTTTGAAACAAGAGTTACCATCTACACCTTGTATTAGCTATTCGTCAAATCTGTTTTGACTATTTTGCCCTTTCTCAAATTTCATTCTTTGTTTGACATCACTTTGTGATTCTTTCCATTTTTACTTTGTTTTTGCTGAATTCTCTTCATTTGATCACTAAGTTTATTGTTTGCAACTTGAGTTGACTTCTATGGTGATGGTAACCCTTGTTTAGGTAAATTTCGAAAAGAAAATTCATATTGGCTCAAATTTGGTATCAAAGGATATATTTTGTTTTTTTTTTTTTTTGGATGAAGAAAGATGGCCATACGTCATTTCAAATTTTGGTTGTTTTATTTTCAAAAGATTAATTAGGAGACAAGACTAAATGATCTCAACAAGAGTTATTTTTCATCCCTTTCTTCTTCTCTTTTTTTTGCTTTTTTTTTTTTTTTTTTTACAACGGATTCCAGGATCTCCCAAATGAAAGCCAGTGGAGGTAACGGAAAATCTGCCCCAGTGTAAAACTTGGTGTTTATTATTTGGGCTCAAGAACATGATTAGGTCAATCTTTGGTATAGCAAGGGCTGAAGGATGATGTTTTCAAGCAATGCACACACAAATATCTCTTAAGAATATATGACTTGATCATTTGACTCCAGGAGGTTATGACATCCATTACATTTTTTTTCTGAAATCTCATAAAAATGGATAATTTGCATCGAAAACAAATGACTCAACTTTTGCGTATTTTTTTTTTTTTTGGGTTTTATGAATGAAGAAATGTAATATGAAGTAAAAGGATGATACTAGCTAAAGATTTTTTATTTTTAGAGAAAATTGGGTTTGGTGGCCAATGTGGCAACTGGACTTTCTGGGCCAGTGTAGGAACTGGGCTTTTATGGGCTTTCATGGGCCGCAAACAGTTCATCTTTAAATCTTAAGTTTTTTTTTTTTTGTTTTTTTCTTTTTTGCACAAATACTTGTTCACACAAATGGAAAGGGAAAAATTATGAATTGAAAACACAAAATCTATATAAACATGTATTTTTTCAGAAATTCAGATGCACTGGTTCAAGAGAAACCACATATGACAACGAGGCCTAATGGGCTCAAAAACTGTTCATCTTTCATTCTCAGTTTTTGACAAAAAAATCAGAGAAAATCACACAGGATAATTTGGATAATTGTATTGGAAAAACATTGTTGAAAATTTGCACTTTGATAATTTTTGAGTTTTTTGGATTGACTTTTATTTTACAAGACTTCAAAGAAAAATGGGTCAAACTTTGACCTGAAGCAAAATGAATGCAAGGTAGTCTCAGCTTAACGGGCCAGACATACCCAAATGTGAGTGCCACACAAGGAATTGAAAATATTTTTATTTTTATTATTTATTTTTTTGTTTTAAACTGGAGTCTGACATTATGTGAAGATTATGAAACATGATGAGGGAAACATTTTTTTTATTTTATTTATTTAATTGAGAAAACAAAACTAAGGAAAACAATACACTGAAAATGGGCCGAGACAGGCTCAACGACAACTATTCCTACTATCACACTGAAAAAAATGAAATCTAACTTGATTTTTTTTTTTGACAAATCTGAGAATGATACATTATTCCACAGCAAAAATGTGAAAACAAAATATTTTTGACATATTTTCAAAAGAAGTAGACTCGAGAAAAAACAAAGGCCATTGGGCTTAATGGGCTTGAGCAGCGTTCCCTTCTTTTTTCTTTTTTTTTATTTATTCAAAATGTAGAAGAAAAAGGAATTAAATCAAACAAATTGGTGTGGTGTGAAAATTATGAACATTTCCAAAATAATTTTTCACTCAAATTTATATTTCAGAAGAATTGGGTTCAAAGAAGGCTAACATGACAAGGAGGCCCAATGAACCTGAAAAAATGTCATTTATCATGCAAATGAAAA
The DNA here is from genome assembly GCA_034642375.1 of Vigna nakashimae. Lineage (NCBI taxonomy): Eukaryota > Viridiplantae > Streptophyta > Magnoliopsida > Fabales > Fabaceae > Vigna > Vigna nakashimae. The sequence continues at coordinate 16,349,471 of CM067760.1, read as the reverse complement.
ATAATTTTGAATACTTCAAATTTTACATCACTCTATTTATTATTTTTGAAAATTTTCTATTTATCCTATTTTTTATATTTTGTTTTATTATTATTATTTTTGGTGAAATCGGATCATCTAAGAAGTCTTGTATTGGGCCGGATTGACCCAACAAAACCCTACCCGTTTTCATTTTTCAATTTTTTTCAATTTTTTTTTTATTTTTATTTTTGAACTCAGAAAGACCGGGACTGTGGACGTCCCCGGTAGCAATGACCGGAATTGTGGACACAATGGCAGAATCCTTGGCTATAAATAGGCTACCCTTCAGCGTTTGAGCGGCATTTCTCGACCTGCCCACTCTCTCTCTATCCCTCTCTTTCTCTCTTCTCTTCCTTCTTCTCTCTCCCCCTTGAGCGTCTGGACTTCTGCGAGGAGCCTCTGCCCAGTGTGCCTTCGAAGGCGTCCCAGTGCTGCGACGAGCTTCTGTAAGCCCTTCTGCTTCCGGGTAAGTCCTCTGTACTTCTTTCCTTCTTGTTATTTCTTTTCTTACTTCCCTTTAAGCTTTTCGTTCCTTCTTCCTTCTCTTGACGCTTTCAGTGTTTTTCTTTCCTTTCATGTTTTTTCTGCTCCCTTATGCTTTCCAGCTTTTGCTTCTTTCTTTCCGTTATGCTGTTCAGTTTTTCTTTTAAGCTTTTATGTTCTTTTATGTTTTTATGTTTTTCCCTGCTTTCTTTTCTCTTCTTTGTTCTCTTTTTATTAACTTAAAAAAAACACACTGTCTTAAACTAAGGGGTATATAGGCTGGAAACCAGACGTTAATCTCCCTTCGTTTGAAGGTATGGCAGAGACAATCGGGTAGAACAACGCCACGTACCCCATAAAAACAGAAAACTTAAAAGAAAATTTATCTGTATGAACCGGACATGGACAAGATGGACATAGATCTTATTTGTACGAACAAAACATGGACGATATGGACATAGATCCGTTTAGGAACCTTTGTGAGGACCATGAAACAGATCACAAACTGGACAATAAGACTCGAAAGACCCAATATAAAATTAACTTAAAAGAAAAACAATGGAGGAAGACATTAGACTATGAACATAGTATTTTTGTTATTTATGGTTTATTTTGTTTTTTTTTTATTTATTATTTATTTAAACAAATTAGGGAAATGGATGAGAAGGAAATGGAGATGGAGAGACCGACCTGCCCAAAGTGGCGTCCGACAGAAGACCAAATCAGGATAATGACCAACATTTACAATTACGGAGTCACTCACCCAAGTCGAGCTCAGATTTTTGAGATCACTACTCGAATCAGGGCATTCGGAGAAGCGGGGGAGTACAATGTCCAGTGCTGGTTTAGCAATCATGGGAATAGAGTAAGACGTTGGCAAGCAGAATTGGATCCCACCGGCACTCTCTTTTCTCTACTACCCCTGTACATGTATGGTAAAACCCTAACTTCATCCTTGTCTTTTTAATTTTCTCCCTCTCTTCCTTCTTTTGACACAATTATTTCTCTTTATCATTATTTTTTTTTTTGAAGAAACCGGTTGGGTAGTCATGAAGGCTCCGAAGCTTCTGGATCTGTTCCCTGTTCCGATCATCATTGACGACGACAGAGATGAACGACAACTCCCTCCACCAGCGCCTCCTGCATTCCGCGGATTCCATATCAGACCTCCCTCGACAGAGCTCTCTCTTAGACCACCACAACCAGCTCGAGAGTTTTTCTACCATTGAAATGTTTTTTTTGTTTTGTTTTTGTTGGCCGAGTGTGGCCGGAATTTAATAAGGACTGTAATATGGACACTTAATATTTTTTTTTTAAAGCCTATTTCTTCATTGTTTCCCCAGTGGAGTCGCCATCTGTCGCAACCGAGATCGCGACGGGACGGCGATCCATGGAAAATAAAACAGTTTTGAAAAAGAAGAGATTTTGGAGTCGCCACCATAGTTTATTCTGGAAAACTACGGAAAAACCATAAAATGATAAAGCATGGTCTGCGAAAATGAGATTCTTGGTTCGGGAGTCGGTTACGTGTAGGGAAGGTATTAGCACCCTACAACGCCTGCCCTAAAGCAGTACCTTTAATTAAATAGGCGAATATGATGTGGTTTTCAAAATGTTTAACTATCCCCTAAAATAAAACTCTAAAGAAACAAAATGTACTTTTTTAGTTTTTTGGGCCCGACAAGGATTGACCTTGCTCCTACGTATTCTCATTCAGAATGAGGAATCAGGGTTCCGTAGTTCTTTTTGGAAATTGTTTGAAAAGTTTGTTTAAGGAATTGTTTGAGAATTTGAGAATTTTGATTATGGATAAATTTGAATTTTTGGGAGAGTGAACCTGACAAGGACTGGCCTTGCTCCTACGTATCTCCACTTTTGATGGAGAATCAAGGATCACGTAGTTCTGGCCAAGAAATTGTTTGTTGTTTGAAAATGTTGATGTTTTGGTTTTTTTTTTGAAGATTTTATGTTTTTTGGTATCTTTGCAGAACAAATAGAAAATGTTTTCAGCACAAGGACGATGCGTGCGATCACACATGTGCTTAACCTTTAAAATATTTTTGGTATTTTTATAAAATATTTAGATTTTTTTTGCGTAATGAGTACTAGGCTGATGCGTACGATCGCACGAGCACTCACACGGCTTTTTCCTTGTTTTTTATTGTTTTGCGTAATGAGCACTAGGCTGATGCGTACGATCGCACGAGCACTCACACGGCTTTGTTTTATTTATTATTTTTTTTTATATATATTTTTAATTTTTTTGTAATTTAATTTTTTCTTATACAAAACGAAACGAACAAATCAGAAATATAAAAATAAAACAAAGGGGTGGGGTTTATCATACAAAAGGGGTTACATACAGTAAAATCTAATAAGCATAAAAATAAAATAAAAGCATGAGAACATAAAAATAGGAGTGTAGAGATAAAAGAAAAAAAAACCAGAAGTATGACTCAATCAGCTTCAGTTTAGGTCCAGGGGACGATATGGGTGCAGTCAGTGAAGTTTGGAGGTGTTATTGGTGAATGCTGGCCCAAGACCGAGGCCCATTTCTGTTTTCTGTTTTTTTTTATGTTTGCACAGATTGGACTTAAGCCCGAATAGAATGAGGGTGTGGATAGAAAATACGTGTGGCAGGCAGAAAATGTTACTATATTTTTTTAATTTTTATATTTTGTTTAGAAAAGAAACCGGTCTAGCAAATAGGACCAAGGGTTTGCTTTGTTTCAGAAATTCTCCACTCCATTTGATGAAACCCAATTCTGATGCACACCCACGCCGCAGCCTCTGCCGATTCCGACATCGATAGCCAACTCCCACCTCGCGACTTTGCCGCCGGCGATGCGGGTCGCCACCGGGGTCTCAACCAGCCGCCGCGTGCTGGAGGCCACCACCAACGGGCTGGGATACTAACTCCGACTTTTCTCTTTCGAGTTGGGGAAATGATTTCTTTCTTGTGAAGATGGTAGGGGATGATGATGCTCTCTGGTTGCAGGTTCAAGAAATATTGGTTTATATGGGTACTTGATGGATGGAACAAAAGGATGGAAAGGTGATGAAGCAACACGGAGGATAGCACGAATTGATCATTGAGAGGATAAAGAGGTGTTGGAAATGAGGATGAAAAGGAAAGGGATGAGGATCATGATGTTGGAGGTGGTGTTGGCCGTGTTGGAGGTGAAAGAATCGGGAAAGAAAGCCGAGGGGTGGAGACGAAGAATGGGATGGAAATTGGAATCGTAGTTGAGATGGTTACGGGTGAGGGGCTTGAGCAGGCCGGAGAGCCATTGGAAGGTGGAGGAGGTGAAAGGCAGAGGTGTTTGGTGTTGAGGATAAAGTGTTAGAGGTAACAACGGTGTGGTTAGGATGTTGAAGATGGTGTGGAGACCACGGGTGAGAGGATCAAAGGGAACCAGTGAGTAATGTGTGATAGGTGGGTAGGTACGGGTTATTGGTGAGATGATCAGAGGAGCGCAAAAGGGAGCTTGTCAGTGTGCGTGTGAAGGAGGATGATGACTGGATGAGGGTAAGTGGTGGCCGTGAGGTGTTAGTAGTGGCCGAGTATAAGGTGTTGAAAGTTGATGGTGATGATATTGGCTGTGTGTGGGACGTCGAGATGGATTATGGTTGAAGGTGGAAATGATGTGTTGAAAATGAAGAAGGTAAGGGATGAAAATGATGGGTTGGCCGTGGGGTATCGGTGATATAAGGATGAAGATTATAAGTTGTTTGTCAGGAAGGGATGAAGATGATGGGCTGTTGGAGATGAAGGCTCCTCCAGAGTTTGGAGTTCGGCCATGGTATCATCATCTCCGGTGTCCCCCCTTTCCAAACTGCCACACTCCACATTTCTTATAGCCACGACACCCTCTGCCCGTGAATATCATCCTCCAAAGTGCTTCTTTCCTATGCTGAACGTGAGTTGTGTGTGAAGCATGCTGACAGGGATATTATGTTTGCTGCCTCCTCCTTTTGTCTCCCATTATCATCCTTTTTAAATTTATCTTATCCATTCAGCCTAATGAATACGTGAATATCCTTCTAGTGGGCTTCCTTCACCATTTCATTCTTTGTCTTCTTCTTCTTTGTTTTGGTCGTGGGCTCCCTTCTCCTTTCACGTGTGTGATGGGTGTGAGCTGCTGCCAATGTGCTGGACGGGTGGAGTTTGGACGTGAAGACCGTGACCTTCATAATTGGTGGCTCCCATTTTTATAATGGATTTTGACCTTTTTACACTTCAACAAATTTAGCTGCATTTTGGAGTTCCTATGACCGAGAATATGAGCCAAATGGTAGACCCCTCCATAATATGTTGTCTCCTCTTTTTGGAAATGCTAAAAGGAATGAAGGAGCTGTAACTCTTCAACAAATTCAGATTTTCAAATGGTGGCCCCTTCTCCAATTGTTTCTAATTGTCCTTTTATGAAATTCTTTTGCATGAAATTAAATTTCCGTGTGCATGTGGCTACTTCCAAAACATGGTGGCCCCTTTCTCTTTTATGCCAATAATGCTTAAGCCATTCAAAACAGCAAAATCAATCCATGATAAAAACCGTGAGCATTCTTTTGCTTAAATGTGATCCACTTCTTCCATTTATAAAGCAAGAACGTAGATTCCTTGGCTGGTTGCTTAAGCTTAAGGCCGCGTGGTTTTCTCCAATTAATGACCAATTTTACTTCTACAAATTCAACAAAAATATTTCATCACAGACAACACACAGATTAAATCACTACAGTGCAGCTTCTTCCCAAACACAGTGTACGAATGTTCTTCTAAACGTCTCAATTTGTATTTCCAAAATTTCCCTTGTAATTACTAATACAAATAATGCTTAGATAATTCAAATTAATCAAAATAAGAATTTCTGATCAAATTAAGCATAATTAGCAAAAATGGGAAAATACAGGACAATTAAGTATAATTCCCCGATTAATTCTAGCACAATAAACTAAGTAAAGTGAAGAAAATAATGATTCATCAGTAGGTGATGTGGAATGAGATGTGGAGGGTGAGGTGGATGGTGATGTGGAGAATGGGGTGTGATAAGAAAAGATGGGTGGTGAGGAAGTAAAAAAAATAAGAGATTATTTTGGGCCATTTGATTAAGTGTTTAAAAGAAAATTTGGGTTGCAAAAAGTAAATAGTATTTTTTTATGTTTTTTTTTTATTTATTTTTGTGATGAATTTTATTTACCCGGACGAAATTGGGTATTGACAAATGTGATTTTCAAATTTTATGGTTTAATACTGTATTTTTGGGATGTCACATTAGTGGTATCAGAGCAGTTTTGTTCTTTTAAGGACATTGTAGGTTGTGAGTACACCATGCTTGTTTTGTTGTGTGCTCAACGTTCTTTATTGAGTATTTTAGACTCTTTGAACTTAATTAATGATCGTTTTCTCTGTTTCTCAGAGAACTAATGGCACCCAGACTTCCTCCTCCTCCACCACAGACCAATGAACATGATGTGCCCAACAACACCAGGTTGTTGGAATCAGTGATCGAAAGGCTACAAGAGCAGAATGTTGTTTTGATGCAGCAGAATGCGGCTGCCTTACAAAGTTTAGAGGCCGCTCGCGCAAATTCTGAAGCGACCCAGAGGCAACTGATGGAGATCATTGCGACCACTAGGGGCACGCCCGGGGCGTCTGCTTTAAACACTAATCCTCAGACAGAGTGGAGTTTGGAAAATTTCCTGCAGCATCGTCCGGCCAAGTTTGATGGAAAGTGCCTTCCTGACGAGGTAGACCAATGGCCACGCGACATGGAACGGATTTACGACGCCAAGGGATGTCCGGACGACCGTAGGTTGGAGTTCACTGAATATTTGCTAACTGGAGAGGCCAGTCATTGGTGGTCGAGCGCGAAGATGTTACTGACAGACGTTCATAGTCCCATTTCCTGGGAAGTCTTCAGGGCTAAGTTTTATGAAGAGTATTTCCCTGACAGTGTTCGTTTCGCCAAGGAAGTAGAGTTTCTTCAGTTGGTCCAAGGTGGTTTGTCCATTTCTGAGTACACCAACAAGTTCAAGCATCTGGTTCGTTTTAATACGATGGCAACCAGTGAAGAATGGCAGTGTCAGAAGTTTGAGAATGGGCTGAGGAGCGATCTGAAAGTACTGATATCCAGCCTTTGTATTAAGTCGTTTCCTGCAATGGTTGAGAGGGCCAACGTGTTGGAGAGGAATGTGGCCGAAGCAGAACGATAGAAGAAGCAGCAGCAAACAACTAGGGGATCAGTCATGTCCAGACCTAATCTGAATCGGGGCAGGATGTCGTACGCTCGTCCAGCACAACCACCGAATTCTCAAGCTATGGTTGTTGCCGGACAGTCTGGGCAGCATGGAACAGTCAGGTGTTTTCAGTGCGGAGGACCACACTACCGATCTTCGTGTCCTTAGTTGTTGGGGGTAAAGATCTGTATTCGCTGTGGGAAGAACGGACATCTAGAGCGCGAGTGTAATATGGGCGGACGAGCGACAATGAGGCCGCCAAATGCTGGGAGAATGCAACAAGGAAGGGGTGGACGAGCACAGGTTGTTGGTCGAGTCTATGCAATAACGGGCGCTGAAGCTGCCAGCTCAGGTACGCTCGTCACTAGTACCTACTTATTACATGGAATGCCTGTTTGTGTGTTGTATGATTCGGGGGCAACACACTCCTTCATTTCGAAGGCGTGCATTGAAAAATTGGGATTAGCCGAACGCGAGATGCAGTTCGACTTAGTGGTGTCAACCCCAACAGCTGGTGAGGTTAGAACGTCCACTATGTGCATTAGACGTCCTATAGTGGTTGAGGGGCGTAGTTATAAGGTGAACCTCATCTGTTTACCCTTAAAAGATTTAGAAGTGATCTTAGGAATGGATTGGTTGGCTACCAATCACATCCTTATTGACTATGGTGCAAAGGAATTGGTATTTCCGGATGAACGTGAAGTGGAGCTATCTGTGACGCTCGGTCAACTAAGGGAAGACATCGTGGATGGCACCAGTTGCTTTCTGATCATGACGCATTCGGACGAACGGTTTGAGGGATCAAGTCATGAACGATCGTCCGGTAATTTGAATGGAGAACGATCGGTCGTGGATGAATTCCCGGACGTATTTCCGGATGAAGTGCCAGGATTACCTCCTCCACGCGAAGTGGAATTTACGATCGACTTAGTGCCGACTGCTGGACCCATCTCTATTGTGCCATATCGAATGTCGCCAACAGAGTTAGCTGAACTCAAAGAATAGATTGAAGAGTTGATGGATAAGAAGTTTATCAGGCCAAGCGTATCACCTTGGGGAGCTCCTGTACTCTTAGTGAAAAAGAAGGACGGCAGCTCTCGTCTTTGCATTGATTACAGGCAGCTGAACAAGCTAACCGTCAAGAACAAGTATCCGTTGCCTAGGATTGATGACCTACTGGATCAGTTACATGGTGCGACCGTATTTTCCAAGATTGATTTACGATCGGGATATCATCAAATTCGGGTGAAGGAAGAAGACATCCAGAAGACAACTTTCAGGTCTCGTTATGGACACTACGAATATGTAGTAATGCTGTTCGGTGTGACGAACGCACTAGCAGTTTTCATGGACTACATGAATCGTATCTTCAGGCCGTATCTAGACAAGTTCGTAGTAGTCTTCATTGGTGACATTCTTGTCTACTCCAAGAGCTATAACGAGCACGAGGATCACTTGAGGATCGTTCTAGGCGTATTAAGAGAAAAAGAGCTATACGCCAAGTTCTCAAAATGTGAATTTTGGATGAAGGAAGTGCAATTCTTGGGGCACGTGGTTTCAGCTGGAGGAATCTCAGTGGATCCGGCTAAAGTACGAGCAGTACTGGAATGAAAGAGTCCACGTTCGGTTACTGAGGTTCGCAGTTTTGTAGGACTCGCGGGTTACTACAGACGATTCATTGAAGGATTTTCCAAGATAGTAGCTCCGCTGACTCAGTTGACTAGAAAGGATCAACCCTTCGCTTGGACCGATCGGTGTGAAGCGAGTTTCCAAGCATTGAAGAAGAAGTTAACGAGCGCCCCAGTATTGGTCATTCCGGACACGTCCAAACCATTCGAAGTATATTGTGACGCTTCTCATCAAGGTTTGGGTTGTGTGCTCATGCAAGAGAGGCGGGCGGTAGCGTACGCTTCTCGGCAACTGAAGGTTCACGAGAAGAACTATCCGACGCACGACCTGGAATTAGCAGCGGTCGTCTTTGCTTTGAAGATTTGGAGGCACTACTTATATGGATCAACTTTTCAAGTGTTCAGTGATCACAAGAGTCTCAAGTATCTCTTTGATCAAAAGGAGTTAAATATGAGGCAGAGGCGTTGGTTAGAATTCTTGAAGGACTATGACTTTGAACTAGTTTACCATCCAGGAAAAGCGAACGTTGTAGCGGACGCTTTAAGCAGAAAGGTAGTTCACGTCTCATCCATGATGGTCCGAGAATTGAGTTTGGTAGAAAGTTTTAGAGATCTAAGGTTACAGTTTGACCTAGAAACGAACGGTATCAGATGTTGTAACCTTAAGATATCTAGTGTCCTTGTGGACCGAATCAGAGAGAAACAATCAGAGGATGAAGAACTGGTGAAGATCTTGAATGCACTCGGTACAGACCAAGCCAAAGAGTTCAATACTGGAACGGACGGTCTCTTACGCTACATGGGTAGGACGTGCGTTCCAAATGATGGCGAGCTGAAGCGAATTATTCTTGAGGAAGGTCATCACAGTCGTCTTAGCATACACCCTGGTATGACTAAGATGTATCAAGACCTCAGGAAGTCGTTCTGGTGGCCGGGAATGAAGAGTGATGTCGCACGTTTTGTGGCATCATGTTTGACGTGTCAACGAGCCAAGGCTGAACATCAGAGACCGGGCGGTTTGCTTCAGCAGTTAGAGATCCCCGAATGGAAGTGGGACGGCATTGCGATGGACTTCGTGACTCACTTACCTCGTACGGTCAGGAATCACGATTCCATATGGGTAATTGTGGATCGACTGACGAAGAGCGCTCACTTCTTAGCGGTCAACCTGAAGATGTCAATGACGAACCTTGCTAAGCTTTACATCAAGGAAATTGTTCATCTACATGGAATTCCGTCCAGCATTGTTTCAGATCGAGACACAAGGTTTACCTCTCGATTTTGGCAGTCGTTACAAAGCGAGCTCGGTAGCAAACTTCATATGAGTTCGGCTTATCATCCTCAGACGGACGGTCAGTCCGAGAGAACCATTCAGACGCTCGAAGACTTGCTTAGGACGTGCGTCCTAGATCACATGGGCGTGTGGGATGAAGTCTTACCTTTAGTAGAGTTCACCTACAACAACAGCTTCCAAGCCAGCATAGGAATGGCTCCCTTTGAAGCTCTGTATGGCAGGAAATGTCGAACGCCCTTGTGTTGGTTTCAAGAAAGGGAAAAGGTCTTAACTGGAGAAAGTGAAATTGATCCAAGAAAGGCTGAAGGCATCACGGAGCAGACAGAAGTCATACGCTGATAAAAGAAGAAGGTCGTTAGAGTTCAATGCTGGAGATCACGTCTTCCTTAGACTACATCCAACCACTGGAGTGGGGAGAGCCATTCGACCCAAGAAGTTGTCTCCCAAGTTCATCGGACCTTATCAGATCTTGAGAAAGATCGGACCAGTCGCGTACGAGTTGTCTTTGCCGCCTCAGCTATCTAATCTTCATCCAGTCTTTCACGTTTCTCAACTCCGAAAGTACGTAGCCGACCCTTCTCACATACTGGAGTTGGAAGACGTTCGTCTTCGCCAAGACCGTACGCTAGAAATGCAACCTGTTAGAGTTGAAGATAGCAACACCAAGTACTACAAGAATAAAGCTGTTACATTGGTGAAAGTCATCTGGGATGAAAAGACGGGCGACTCTACATGGGAAGTGGAAGAGGCCATGAAGGATTTGTATCCCCATCTGCTTGAGGGTACGTCTTAATTTTCGAGGACGAAAATTTTTGTAGTTGGGGGGAATGTCAGGCCTCAAAAAAAAAAAAAAAAAAAAAAACGTGGCAGCCTGAGAGCACGCCGCCTCAGCGACGCACATGGACAACAACAGCGCCCGACACCCACTAACGGACGCCAGGTGTCGCACGTGGAGGTGAGTCAGAAACTGATAGTGGATTACACGTGTCCGGCTCTGAAAGGGCGACCGTTTGGTATGGGCAGTGCAGAACGTGCGCCTGCCAGCGTGTAACGTGCGTCCGGCATGGGCTGTAAGTGGAATGCGCTGGCAGAGTGGAAACATGCGTTGGCAGAGTGGAGAAATGCGTTGGCAGCACGAGAAACCATGTCTGAGAATTTCTGAAATATTCTCCACCCTCCACACGCTCCACCATTTTCGTTTCTAAGAATTCAATTCTCTCCTCCTTCTCTTTAAGCTCTCTGCACCCTCTCTCTGAGACACTCCACTGTTTCATCCCCTCCAATTCTGGGTTTCGGCAGTGTGGAAGGACGCACGACATCCAGGGCTTCCAGAGAAGAGTGTTGGGCTAGCGAAGCTGGTAAGTCCTTCCTTCCTCTCTGACGTTCGTTTCCAGTGCATGCAAACCCAATTCTGAGTTTGTACGTTCGTCATTCTTCTGAAAAAAAAATGGGTAGATGTGAATTGGTGTCGGGGTTCGTTTGTGTAGTTGGATTAACGAGCGTTGTCAGTAGGAGAATCTGTGGTTGAAGAGTTGTGTCTCTACGTCTGTGGACGTTCGTCATTTCCAGGTAAGGGAAGCTTATTTAATTTAACTAATGTATGTTGTGTGAACGTTCGTTATTTGATGGTATGAGTATAATGCGTGATATTTGATTTACTGAACTGCATGAACGTTCGTTTTCTTGGTGAAATGAGATATATGAATTTACATGAGATGGTCTGTATGAAATGTGGAAGTTGATGTTGATATGAACGTATGAAACTATGAGATTTTGCATAATGAAGAATGAACTGGAAATATAAATGAATATTGAATAAGAACTTCCCCTATGATTTTTACGTTCGTACTGAACGGTCTTTGACCGTTCGGTCTCCCTATTTAACAGTCAAGAAATGGGATTCGTTCATTTGGATAGATCCCTGGTCGAGGACGAGCGTCCTCATGTTAAAATGCTTCGTTTGAGCGTTCGGTCAAGTACTGTGTTTAGTATTCTTTGATAAACTCCCTTCTGTTGTATGCATATATGTAATAGTGTATTTTATCGTTCGTAAACACTTTTTCAAAAGTCCCTTAGTATATTTATCAATTCTGTTACTTTAAGTCATTAAACGTTCGGTCTCACACCTGACGTTCGTACTTAGGAGTGTTCGGTCTTATACCGAACGCTCGTTCTAAATGGTGTTCGGTCTTATACCGAACGTTCGTCCAAATAGTGCTCGGTTTTGAACTGAGCGTTCGTCCTAAAATGGTGCTCGGTTTTGAACTGAGCGTTCGCTTTAATTGGTGCTCGGTCTCAACTGAGCGTTCGTTTAAATAGTGCTCGGTTTTGAACTGAGCGTTCGTCCTAATATTGCTCGGTTCAACTGAGCGTTCATCCTAAAAGGGTGCTCGGTTTTATGCTGAGCGTTCGTTCTAAAGGGTGTTCGGTTTTATACTGAACGCTCGTTCAAAAACGGGGGCTCGGTCTTAGATTGAGCGCTCGTTCAAAAATGGTGCCCGGTTTGAACGTTCGTACTCCGATTCTTAACGAGCGTCCTTTTGGTCCAGTCAGCATGGTTCGTCCTCGTTTTCTTGGTGAGGGCAGAACGTTCGGTTTTTGATGGTCATCCTTATAAATAATGAAGATGATTATAGAATGATGAATAATAAATGATGAACAGTATATGAAATGGAAAGAAAGATGTAATGTTGAACGAGCGTTCCGGGTTGGGACGACTCCTGATATAGAATTTGAGAATTTGTAAATGTATGACTGTGGGAAGTTAATGCTTGCTGTTCGATCCTGATGTTCCGTGAGTGTTCGTCCTCAAGTAGAGGGTGCACGTCATGCGTGGGAACAGCAGGAGGTCGTCGTCCTTAGAGGTACTTTTGACGAACGTACTAACCTCGGGTGGCAGCTGATGAGGATGCCAGTTACCACACCACCCGGGTGCGTGAACGCCTGTAACTATGCAGAATTCATACAGTCCGGATGGTCAGTCGTGTGTTGAGTATTCTGTTATGCGTGCGTTGAAATGTACATGTATGATGAACTGTTTATGTGAATCTGTATGTTGATGCATGAGTTAAATTACATAAGCTTACCCTGCGTTTTTCCTTGTGTTGTCTCGTTTTGTACGTCCGTCCTGTCATTGCAATGATCGTCCGTGTGGATGTGAGCAGAGGGAGACAAGCGTTTGGAGGATGCTCTGAACGAAGAAAATTTGGTTGAAGTTGAAGTGAAGACCGAGCAGTGAGACGTTCGGCCAATCCTTTAATTCTATTATGTATGACCGTTCGGTGTTTTCCTGTGTGAACCATTCGGTCAGGTTTTAATTTTTCGTTTGGTTGAAATTTGTAACTCTGGTATGGACGTGCGGCTTTACGCGTTTGTTCTTTATTGTTGTAAGACTGTACTCAAGGACGTTCGTCCTTGGGCGTTCATTTGGTTTTATTTTAGTTGGAAAACTGTACTGAATTATTATTAAATGTGATTTTCAAATTTTATGGTTTAATACTGTATTTTTGGGATGTCACAATACCCATCATAGACCTTATGGATCCCAATGTCAAGAAACTCGTATCCCTTGCATGTGAGAACTGGGTTGCCTTCCATCTGAAGAATCATGGCATACCCTTAGATGTTTCTCAAGGGGCTGAACAACAACTCCAACGCTTCTTCTCTCTCCCGACTCAACAAAAGATGAAGGCTCTCAGATCCCTAATTAATGCCAATGACTGATATTATTTAACCCACATATCCCCCATTAGTGCCAATGACTGATATTAATTAACCCACCCCAATGATTGATATTAATTAAATTATAACAGGCCAACCCAATGGGTCGAATTGAATCCATTTTTCCATTTCTAACTCTAGGACAATATGTTTGTGTCTATCACATATCATAATAATCAAGGATGAAGTCCCAAGGAACTTGTCGATTTGTTTGTTATTTAGCATGTATGCAAGATAAAAACTCAGTTATATTTAATGTATGAATTAGCCTAATAATCTACTTATGATTTGTATAGGTTACTAACAATGGAGGATCATATGCTATACAACCAATGTATAGGTCACTAACAAACACCAATCACATCTGAGTCAAGTATATAAGGGATTGACACCACTCTTTATTCAAAACCTTAAAGCAATAGGTTAATAAGTCTTTCATCTTTATATATTGCTTTACTTTCTCATTTCTATCCAATGTGGGACTTAGACTCACACTTAGATACCCAACAGGATCCACTCACATACCCCAACTTTCTCTTTATCAATCAATCTGTAACTCTATAGGTTAAAGAATCTACCTTATTGTTACCACTAGGATCTGTTAGATAAACTTAAATTTTAGAGATTTATTATTTTATTAGTTTTGGATTTAGTAATATTTAGTTTGATTTTGATTGAGATAAAATAGATATAGGTGGTTTTGATTTTAAGTGAGTTAATATTTTATTGTAAGTTTTTATTATTTGTATTTGGTTCAAGGCCCAATTTCCATCTGTTTAAAGGTTGTCAAGGTTTAATGAAAATTACCCACAATGACTTAAAGAGTAAAATTAGTTATGTGGGTCACGTTCTGTTACAAAATGGTATAAAAAAAAAGAGAGTAAAAAGAGAGAGTGTAAGCTAATCTTGCAAAAAGTGTTTTCCTGGTTCAGTTGACAAAGTGAGTCAACTATGGTAATTGGAGTCTGTAGTTGATGGTTCTTCTTGGATTCCGATGTTTGGGATGTTGTAGAGTATGGGAAACGAGAACCCACAGAGTACGAAGAGCAGACCCAGATTTTTGCGGTGAAAAAGACGCGAGTGAAGGACAGGTTCTACGAGATTGTAGACGAGTCCACAACGGTGAGAAGATAGCGAAAGATGCATCTTCAAATGACGCGTAAAGGGGAGAACTGTGTTAGGCAAGACCCGCTTCAAACTTTGAGATATAGAGTTTGAAAATTTGAAGGAGAAAGTGGCAGATCAACTCGGCAGAAATGGAGAGTAGTTGCCTGCCAATCGAGTTGTGGAGAAGAGTTTTAAATCATTGACATATGATTTCGAGGGTTTTGTGTGCGTCATCGAGGAGTTGAAGGACCTGTCAAAGCTCATGGTTGAAGACTTTGATCGGGTTATGAAGGCCCACCAACAATGGAGATTTTAGCCACTAGTTCAAGTGTTTCAGGAAAAGTATCACCAGAAGTTCGGAACACTCAAGGCCTAGACGACCCTAAGTGGGAGAGTTTTGTTAGATAAACTTAAATTTTAAAGATTTATTATTTTATTACTTTTGAATTTAGTAATATTTGATTTGATTTTGATTGAGATAAAATAGATATAGATGGTTTTTGTCACGTCCCATTAATTTCCCAGCTGAATCACCTCTCTGCTTCCTTAAATGCACCCCGCCACACGTGCAGTGCCATTAAAACGCACTCACCTTTTTCTTACGCACGTTCGACAGGTGTCAATTTGGAATGTTCGGTTTTGACAATGGAAGCCAAGTGTCAGCGCAAGAGATAACGTCCGTTTGACTTGGGAAGAGAATTGATTTTCTGAAACACTCTTCCCCTTCTCTGCGTGCACCTTCATCTTCCCCAGAAAAATCAAACCTCCATTTTTCTCCTCCTTCTATCTAGAACCCCTTCTCCTTCTCTCTTCCGTAACTTACCATTCTCCTCTCCGATCACGTTTCAGAAACCGCAGAAACGTTCCCTGCACCGAGAGCTTCATCTTAGGCCGAACAACGTCCAGTTCTGTAACCGGTAAGTTTTCCAACCTGAGACGCTTGTTTCTGGATTTCCTACAAACCCAGATCCAGCTGCATGCATGGGTGTAAACTCAGTTCGTTCGTTTTCTTTTGGTTAATTTTTAGTTGAAGAGTTTAAGAGGAACATTGAGAATAGAAAGCCACCTTTGGACGAGTCAAAACCACTCACTTTTAGAACGTTCACTACTGGATCCGGGTAAGGGAAGCTTATTAGATTTAATTCTTGTGTTGTACTGTGATGTATGAATGTTCTGTGAATTAGATGCGTTGTCCTGCATGAACGTTCTGTAAATTTTGTATGAAGTATGATTTTGATATTGGATGTTTGGTATATGATTATGATTCGATGCATGAGGATTATGTGATATACTATGATATGGTTAATTAAATGTATGAAAGTTATACTGGAAAAATGAGTTACTGTAAGTGAGAAATTTAATATGAGATGTATATGATAATGAACGTTCGTTATCGAAACAGTCTTTGACTGTTCGGTATTTTCTGTAACTTCTTTGAAAAATCTGAATCCTTTCATTTGGAAAGAATTCTATTCGAGTACGAACGCCCTCTTATACATAACTTTACGTTTGAGCGTTCGGCCAAACGTAGACATCATGAGTGTTGTGTGAGAAATTGAGAAGCTTGAAAATCTACCTTTGGACACTTAGTCAAATTATTAAAAGGTAAACTTTAAGTATCTCATCTTATAAAAATTCCAAACTTCTATGATTTTAAATCAGAGAATAAGTCTCGACCCAAAAAGCGTACGTCTTAAGTGGCGCTCGGTCTTATACCGAATGCTCGTCCCAAAGCGTAAGTGATAAGTAGCGCTCGGTCCTATACCGAATGCTCGTTCTTTCCATAATTATCAACGAGCTGAAATAGCGGTCGTCCTAAATTTTAATAGCGTTCGTCCATAAACTTTAATACCGTTCGTTCTAAATTTTAGTAAATTCGGAACACTCAAGGCCACTAGTTCAAGTGTTTCAGGAAAAGTATCACTAGAAGTTCGGAACACTCAAGGCCTAGACGACCCTAAGTGGGAGAGTTTTGTTAGATAAACTTAAATTTTAAAGATTTATTATTTTATTACTTTTGAATTTAGTAATATTTGATTTGATTTTGATTGAGATAAAATAGATATAGATGGTTTTTGTCACGTCCCATTAATTTCCCAGCTGAATCACCTCTCTGCTTCCTTAAATGCACCCCGCCACACGTGCAGTGCCATTAAAACGCACTCACCTTTCTCTTACGCACGTTCGACAGGTGTCAATTTGGAATGTTCGGTTTTGACAATGGAAGCCAAGTGTCAGCGCAAGAGATAACGTCCGTTTGACTTGGGAAGAGAATTGATTTTCTGAAACACTCTTCCCCTTCTCTGCGTGCACCTTCATCTTCCCCAGAAAAATCAAACCTCCATTTTTCTCCTCCTTCTATCTAGAACCCCTTCTCCTTCTCTCTTCCGTAACTTACCATTCTCCTCTCCGATCACGTTTCAGAAACCGCAGAAACGTTCCTTGCACCGAGAGCTTCATCTTAGGCCGAACAACGTCCAGTTCTGTAACCGGTAAGTTTTCCAACCTGAGACGCTTGTTTCTGGATTTCCTACAAACCCAGATCCAGCTGCATGCATGGGTGTAAACTCAGTTCGTTCATTTTCTTTTGGTTAATTTTTAGTTGAAGAGTTTAAGAGGAACGTTGAGAATAGAAAGCCACCTTTGGACGAGTCAAAACCACTCACTTTTAGAACGTTCACTACTGGATCCGGGTAAGGGAAGCTTATTAGATTTAATTCTTGTGTTGTACTGTGATGTATGAATGTTCTGTGAATTAGATGCGTTGTCCTGCATGAACGTTCTGTAAATTTTGTATGAAGTATGATTTTGATATTGGATGTTTGGTATATGATTATGATTCGATGCATGAGGATTATGTGATATACTATGATATGGTTAATTAAATGTATGAAAGTTATACTGGAAAAATGAGTTACTGTAAGTGAGAAATTTAATATGAGATGTATATGATAATGAACGTTCGTTATCGAAACAGTCTTTGACTGTTCGGTATTTTCTGTAACTTCTTTGAAAAATCTGAATCCTTTCATTTGGAAAGAATTCTATTCGAGTACGAACGCCCTCTTATACATAACTTTACGTTTGAGCGTTCGGCCAAACGTAGACATCATGAGTGTTGTGTGAGAAATTGAGAAGCTTGAAAATCTACCTTTGGACACTTAGTCAAATTATTAAAAGGTAAACTTTAAGTATCTCATCTTATAAAAATTCCAAACTTCTATGATTTTAAATCAGAGAATAAGTCTCGACCCAAAAAGCGTACGTCTTAAGTGGCGCTCGGTCTTATACCGAACGCTCGTCCCAAAGCGTAAGTGATAAGTAGCGCTCGGTCCTATACCGAACGCTCGTTCTTTCCATAATTATCAACGAGCTGAAATAGCGGTCGTCCTAAATTTTAATAGCGTTCGTCCATAAACTTTAATAGCGTTCGTTCTAAATTTTAGTAAATTCTCGTACCGCGTTCGGTCTTCCACTGGCAGTCGGTTATTCCAACTAGAGTGTACTTAGTACATTTTAGTACTCGTATTTTTATATTCATTCAGTTGAATTGAACCTGAAATCTTATCAAGTGAATTATTCTAAGTATAATTTGAATTGTTCTAGAATCAGTTCATTTAACTAATTCAAATTGTAATAACATTCTTCATGAAAGATGAGTCAGCTTTACCCTTCGGAACAGAAGTTCCTTCAGTCTCGCTCTGGACGTTCGTTCTCTTTATGAAGAGGACTGAACGTTCGTTCTTTTATGAAAGTGGAACAAAGAATGAAAATGTATTTAAGAGGAAGTTTTATGATGTGCGAACACTATAAGAATTGAATTTATGATTTTGGATTTTGAACGAGCGTTCCAGGGAGGAACGACTCTTGTATGGAAGTTGAGATTTGTAAAGTATGAATGTGGTAAGCTTAGCTGGCGGTTCATCCTGATATTCCGTGAGTGCTCGTTCTCAAGTAGAGAGGAGTATGTCATGTATGGGAATGGCAGGAGGTCTTAGTCCATAACTGTAACTTGGACAGAACGGACTAACCTCAGGTGGCAGCTGACGAGTATTCCAGCTATCCCACCTGGGTGCACGAACGTCAGCTACACAGAATTCATACAGTCCGGACGGTCAGTCTAGTATAAGGATTTTGATTGAATGAATGAATGAATTGTATGTATGTGTTGTGACGTATTTGATGTGTTTGATATGTATGAATTGTATGTTTTACTTGAATTAAATTCAATAAGCTTACCCTTGCATTTTCCATTGTGTTGTCTGTATCTGTACGTCCGTCTTGTCTATGCAATGATCATCCGTGTGGATGTGAGCAGAAGGAGATGCATCTCTGGAGGAAGCGCTTGAAGAGGAAGTTATTGCTGAAGATAACTTAGTAGAAATTGAAGTGAAGGCCGAACAGTAGGTCGTTCGGTTATACCTTAGTTTTGTTTAGTAGCGAGCCGCTTTCGAGCGAGCGTCCCTTTTGTTTTGTGCTTAGTATTTGGACGTTCGGTATTTCTTTTGTAAACCGTTCGTCCTTATTATTTTTGAGCGCTCTTAGTTTATGTGTATAGGAAAGGCCGTTCGGCCATTATTGAACTTTGTTCTCTTATATTGTAAAACTGCTTTATCATATTAATACATGTTAATATTCTATTATATAGTTGCTGATTGTATAAATTTTGGGATGTTACATTATTGGTATCAGAGCAGTTTTGTCCTCTTAAGGACACTGTAGGTTATGAGTGCACTGTGTTTTTGCTGTGTGCTTATTGTGTGTTTAATGAGTTATTGTTTTTAACTCTGGCACATTACTAACGTTCGTTTTCTCTGGTTCAGAGAACAATGGCGCCTAGACTTCCACTGTCAAAACCGAACATTCCAAATTGACACCTGTCGAACGTGCGTCAGAGAAAGGTGAGTGCGTTTTAATGGCACTGCACCTGTGGCGGGGTGCATTTAAGGAAGCAGAGAGGTGATTCAGCTGGGAAATTAATGGGACGTGACAGTAATGTAGGAGAAAACTATGATAGCAAGAAAGAAAAAATAGAATAAGTTTAGTATATTTAAACTGTTAAATAGTATAATTAGTTTATAGTAAAAATAGTTTTAGTTTTTTAAGTATAAAATAGTATGTTGAGTTTTTAAATTAATTGTGTCCAGGCCTTAGTGGTAACGACGGCGCCCCTTCACCCTACCAACAACCTTCTATTTTCGTTTCAACAAGGTTCTTTTGTATTTGCTGTTTCAAAACTTCAGCATTTTTCTTTTCAAAATGTTTTACATCTTTTCAAATCAAACTGTATTTATTTCCCATCTATTTAAATTTTATGCATTAATCATAATATAATTAGATTAAATGGTTAGTCAATAGTATTATTCGAACTTCGGTAAGAGTAAAATCAATGAAGAAATAATTTTTTTTTTCTTTACATGCAAATTTAGGTCAACAATTGGAATTACAATCATTCATTAAACAATCCTCCAATGTTTATATTAAATAATTTGATATTAAGTGTGCTTAGTATTTTCTTTCAAAAACTATATGTTGAAATTGATTTGCTTTATTTGCTCACATTAATTAAAAATGGTTACTCTATAAATACTAATTATTTGTCGGTAATTTATTGAATTGTTAATTTTATTTAAGACATTTTAGTCTATTTTAGTCTTGTATCTAAATTAATAGTGGAAAAAATGGAGACTTTTTTTCTACTATATTATAATTATCCATTTAGAATGTATAATTTTATAAAATTTCATTTAAATTTTTTATATATAATTTTATCTTATAGATTTAAGATCATATAAACTATAATAGATTGTAAATGATTCATTAAAAATTATGTTAAAAAGTAAAATGTGTTTCAAAATTAAAAAGTAAAATATATTTCAACTATGTGAGTAATTAAACTCAAATTTTATTGTTAGGTTTTTTATGAGAAAATAAGGGTAATTATTATAAAACTTCGGCAATCCTTCTACCTTTCTCACTCTCTCCACGATAACTATTCTAGCCATGGTAGATAGATCACAGTATTTTCTTCATTTCATTCTTAATCGAATTGACAGTGCAATGTGTGACATCCCAAAAATACAGTTAAAAAACCATATAATTAGAAAATCACAGTTAATAATAAAATAGTACAGTTTTCCAACTAAAATAAAACCAAACGAACACTCAAGGACGAACGTCCTTGAATATAGTCTTACAACAATAAATAACGAACGCACAAAACCGCACGTCCATACAATAGTCACGAATTACAACCGAACGTAAAATTTAAAACTTGACCGAACGGTTCACACAGGAAAACACCGAACGGTCATACATAATAGAATTAAAGGATTGGCCGAGCGTCTCACTGCTCGGTCTTCACTTCAACTTCAACTAGATTCTCTTCGTTCAATGCCTCTTCCAAACGCTCGTCTCCCTCTGCTCACATCCACACGGATGATCATTGCAATGACAAGACGGACATACAAAACGACACAACACAAGGAAAAACGCAGGGTAAGCTTATGTAATTTAACTCATGCATCAACATACAATTTCAAGTAAACAGTTCATCATACATGTATATTTCAACACACCCATAATAAAAACTCAACACACGACTGACTGTCCGGACTGTATGAATTCTGCGTAGTTACAGGCGTTCACGCACCAGGGTGGTGTGGTAACTGGCATTCTCATCAGCTGCCACCCGAGGTTAGTCCGTTCCGTCCAAATTACTGTTATGTGACGGGGACCTCCTGCCATTCCCACGCATGACATACCCCCTCTATGTGAGGACGAGTAGTCACGGAATATCAGGATCGAACAGCCAGCATTAACTACCCACAGTCATACATTTACAAATTCTCAAATTCTCAATCAAGAGTCGTCCCAACCAGGAACGCTCATTCAACATCACAACTTTCTTTCCATCTCATATAATGTCTACCATTTATTATTCATCATTCCATAATCAATTTCATTATTTATAAGGTTGACCATCAAAAACCGAACGTCTTGCCCTCACCAAGAAACGAGGACGAACCATGTTGACTGGACAAAAAGGACGCTCGTTAAGAATCAGAAAACGAACGCTACCGATTTTGAGCGAGCGCTCAATCTAAGACCGAGCCCCTGTTTAGGACGAGCGTTCAGTCTAAAACTGAACACCCTAAAGGACGAACGCTAAGCTCAGAAACCGAGCTCATTAGGACGAACGCTCAGTTCAAAAACCGATCACATTAGGACGAACGCTCAGTTTAAGACCGAGCACCAACCAGAGCGAACGTGCAGTTCAAAACCGAGCACCATTTGGACGAACGCTCAATTAAAAATCGAGCGTCATTTTGGACGAACGCTCAATTCAAAACCGAGCGCCATATTGGACGAATGCTCAATTCCAAACCGAACACAATTTGGACGAGCGTTCAATTCAGAAACCGAGCGTCATTTTGGACGAACGCTCAGTGTGAGTCCGAGCACCAATTTGAGCGAACGTTCAGTATAAGACCGAACACAAATTAGGACGAACGCTCATTATGAACCAAGCATCAAACAGAACGAACGCTCAGTTCAGAACCGAACACAATTAGGACGAGCGTTCGGTGTAAGACCGAACACTCCTAAGTACGAACGTCAGGTGTGAGACCGAACGTTTATAACTTTAAAATAATAGATTTTACGAACGGAAATAAACTATTTCAAACATACCAGATATAACAAAGCTTGGCCGAACGCTCAACAAGGCAGTGGAACCTGAGGACGCTCGTCCTCGACCAGGGGTCATTCCAAATGAACGAATCCCATTCTTGACTATTAAAAAGAGAGACCGAACGGTCTAAGACCGTTCAGCACGAACGTTCATTACCAAGGGAGACTCTTTTTCAACTCATTTACATTCCAGTTCAATCTTAACATGCAATTCTCCAACCGAGCGTCCTTCAACGGTGTCCGAATACTGAATGGAGGAGATGAAATGGGTGGTTTCTTAGAGAGAAGGTTCGGAGAAAATGAAGAGAGAAGGAGGAGAGAGTTGAATTTTCAGAAATGAAAATGGTGGAGCGTGTGAAGGGTGGAGGATATTTCAGAATCTCAGATCTGCTTTCCACCTCACCAGCGTTCATCCGCACTCACCAGCGCACGTCCCACTTGCCAGTGCACGTCCCACTTTGCCAGGCTGGACGCACGTTCTGCACTCCTGATTCCCAACAATCCACGTTGGACGTCCACTCCGCAGTTGCCACGTGTTTTCCACTACCACCGGACGCACGTTCACACCCTGACATCCGACAGACGCTGTTGTCTCTACGTGCGTCACTGAGGTGGCGCGCTCTCAGGCTGCCACGTTTTTTTTTTTTTCTGAGACCTGACATTCCCCCCAACTACAAAAATTTTCGTCCTCGAAAATTAAGACGTGCTCTCAAACAGATGGGGATACAAGTCCTTCATGGCATCCTCCACTTCCCATGTAGAGTCGCCCGTCTTTTCATCCCAGACGACTTTCACCAATCTGATAGCTTTATTCTTGTAGTACCTGGTGTTGCTATCTTCAACTCTAACGGGTTGCATTTCCAGTGTACGGTCTTGACGAAGACGAATGTTTTCCAACTCCAGTATATGAGAAGGGTCGGATACGTACTTCCGGAGTTGAGAAACGTGGAAGACTGGATGTAGGTTGGATAGTTGAGGCGGCAAAGACAACTCGTACGCGACTGGTCCGATCTTCCTCAAGATCTGATAAGGTCCGATAAACTTGGGAGACAATTTCTTGGGTCGAATGGCTCTCCCTACTCCAATAGTCGAATGCAGTCTAAGAAAGACGTGATCTCCAGCATCGAACTCCAATGGCCTTCTTCTTTTGTCAGCGTACGACTTCTGTCTGCTCCGAGATGCCTTCAGCCTTTCTTGGATTAATTTCACCTTCTCAGTCGTCTGCTGAATGAGCTCTGGTCCAGTTAAGACCTTTTCTCCCTCCTGAAACCAACACAATGGCGTTCGACACTTTCTCCCATACAGAGCTTCAAAGGGAGCTATACCTATGCTGGCTTGGAAACTGTTGTTGTAGGTGAACTCTACCAAAGGTAAGACTTCATCCCAGACGCCCATGTGATCTAGGACGCACGTCCTAAGTAAGTCTTCGAGCGTCTGAATGGTTCTCTCGGACTGACCGTCCGTCTGAGGATGATAAGCCGAACTCATATGAAGTTTGCTACCGAGCTCGCTTTGTAACGATTGCCAAAACCGAGAGGTAAACCTTGTGTCTCGGTCTGAAACAATGCTAGACGGAACTCCATGTAGACGAACGATTTCCTTGATGTAAAGCTTAGCAAGGTTCGTCATTGACATCTTCAGGTTGACCGCTAGAAAGTGAGCGTTCTTCGTCAGTCGATCCACAATTACCCATATGGAATCGTGATTCCTGACCGTACGAGGTAAGTGAGTCACGAAATCCATCGAAATGCTGTCCCACTTCCATTCGGGGATCTCTAACTGCTGAAGTAAACCGCCTGGTCTCTGATGTTCAGCCTTGGCTCTTTGACACGTCAAACATGATGCCACAAAACGAGCGACATCACTCTTCATCCCCGGCCACCAGAACGACTTCCTGAGGTCCTGATACATCTTAATCATACCGGGGTGCATGCTAAGACGACTGTGATGACCTTCCTCAAGAATAATTCGCTTCAGCTCGCCATCATTTGGAACGCATGTCCTACCCATGTAGCGTAAGAGACCGTCCGTTCCAGTGTTGAATTCCTTGGTTTGATCTGTACCGAGTGCGTTCCAGATCTTCACCAGCTCTTCATCCTCTCGTTATTTCACTCTGATTCGGTCAATAAGGACACTGGATATCTTAAGGTTACAACATCTGATACCGTTCCTTTCTAGGTCGAACTGTAACCTTAGATCTCTAAAACTTTCTACCAAACTCAATTCTCAGACCATCATGGAGGAGACGTGAACTACCTTTCTGCTTAAAGCATCAGCTACAACGTTTGCTTTTCCCGGATGGTAAAGTAGTTCGAAGTCAAAGTCCTTCAAGAACTCTAGCCAACGTCTCTGTCTCATATTTAATTCCTTTTGATCAAAGAGGTACTTGAGACTCTTATGATCACTGAACACTTGGAAAGTTGATCCATACAAGTAGTGCCTCCAAATCTTCAAAGCAAAGACGACCGCTGCTAATTCCAGGTCGTGCGTCGGATAGTTCTTCTCGTGAACTTTCAATTGTCGAGAAGCGTACGCTACTGCCCGCCTCTCTTGCATGAGCACACAACCCAAACCCTGATGAGAAGCGTCACAATATACTTCGAACGGTTTGGACGTGTCAGGAATGACTAATACTGGGGCGCTCGTTAACTTCTCCTTCAATGTTTGGAAACTTGCTTCACACCGATCGGTCCAAGCGAACGGTTGATCCTTTCTAGTCAACTGAGTCAGCGGAGCCACTATCTTGGAAAATCCTTCAATGAACCGTCTGTAGTAACCCGCGAGTCCTAAAAAACTGCGAACTTCAGTAACCGAACGTGGACTTTCCCATTCCAGTACCGCTCTTACTTTGGCCGGATCCACTGAGATTCCTCCAGCTGAAACCACGTGCCCCAAGAATTGCACTTCCTTCATCCAAAGTTCACATTTTGAGAACTTGGCGTACAACTCCTTTTCTTTTAGTATGCCTAGAACGATCCTCAAGTGATCCTCGTGCTCGTCATAGCTCTTGGAGTAGACAAGAATGTCATCAATGAAGACTACCACGAATTTGTCTAGGTACGGCCTGAAGATACGATTCATGTAGTCCATGAAAACTGCTGGTGCGTTGGTCACACCAAACAGCATTACTACATACTCGTAGTGTCCGTAACGAGACCTGAAAGCAGTCTTCTGGATGTCTTCCTCCTTCACCCGAATTTGATGATATCCCGATCGCAAATCAATCTTGGAAAATACGGTCGCACCATGTAACTGATCCAGTAGGTCGTCAATCCTAGGTAACGGATACTTGTTCTTGATGGTTAGCTTGTTCAGCTGCCTGTAATCAACGCAAAGACGAGAGCTACCGTCCTTCTTTTTCACTAAGAGTACAGGAGCTCCCCAAGGGGATACGCTTGGCCTGATAAACTTCTTATCCATCAACTCTTCAATCTGTTCTTTAAGTTCAGCTAACTCTGCTGGCGACATTCGATATGGCGCAATAGAGATGGGTCCAGCAGTCGGCATTAAGTCGATAGTAAATTCCACTTCGCGTGGAGGAGGTAATCCTGGCACTTCATCCGGAAATACGTCCAGGAATTCATCCATGACGGATTGTCCTCCATTCAAATTACCGGACGATCGTTCATGACTTGCTCCCTCAAACTGTTCGTCCGAATGCGTCATGATCAGAAAGCAACTGGCACCATCCACGATGTCTTCTCTTAGTTGACCGAGCGTCACAGATAGCTCCACTTCATGTTCATCTGGAAATACCAATTCCTTTGCACCACAATCAATAAGGATGTGATTGGTAGCCAACCAATCCATTCCTTAGATCACTTCTAAATCTTTTAAGGGTAAACAGATGAGGTTCACCTTATAACTACGCCCCTCAACCACTATAGGACATCTAATGCACATAGTGGACGCCCTAACCTCACCAGCCGCTGGGGTTGACACCACTAAGTCGAACTGCATCTCGCGTTCGACTAATCCCAATTTCTCAACGCACGCCTTCGAAATGAAGGAGTGTGTTGCCCCCGAATCATACAACACACAAACAGGCATTCCATGTAATAAGCAAGTACCGGTGACGAGCGTACCTGAACTGGCAGTTTCAGCGCCTGTTATTGCATAGACTCGACCAACGGCTTGTGCTCGTCCACCCCTTCCTTGTTGCATCCTCCCAGCATTTGGCGGCCTCATTACCGCTCGTCCGCCCATATTACACTCGCGCTCTAGATGTCCGTTCTTCCCACAGCGAATGCAGATCTTTAACCCCAACAACTGAGGACACGAAGATCGGTAGTGTGGTCCTCCACACTGAAAACACCTGACTGTTCCATGCTGCCAGACTGTCCGGCAACAACCATAGCTTGAGAATTCATTGGTTGTGCTGGTCGAGCGTACGGCATCCTGCCCCGATTCAGATTAGGTCTGGACATGACTGGTCCCCTAGCTGTTTGCTGCTGCTTCTTCTGTCGTTCTGCTTCGGCCACATTCCTCTCCAACACTTTGGCCCTCTCAACCATGGCAGGAAACGACTTAATACAAAGGCTGGATATCAGTACCTTCAGATCGCTCCTCAGTCCATTCTCAAACTTTCGACACTGCCATTCTTCATTGGTTGCCATCGTATTAAACCGAACCAGATGCTTGAACTTGTTGGTGTACTCAGCAACGAACATACCACCATGCACCAATTGCAGAAACTCCACTTCCTTGGCTAAACGAACGCTGTCCGGGAAGTACTCCTCATAAAATTTGGCCCGGAAAACTTCCCAAGAGATGGGATTATGAGTGTCTGCCAGTAACATCTTTGCGCTTGACCACCAATGACTGGCCTCTCCAGTCAGCAGATACTCAGTGAAAGCCAACCTACGGTCGTCTGGACATCCCTTGGCGTCGTATATCCGCTCCATGTCACGTAGCCACTGGTCTGCCTCGTCAGGAAGGCACTTTCCATCAAACTTGGCAGGACGATGCTGCAGGAAATTTTCTAAACTCTACTCGGTCTGAGGATTAGTGTTTGAAGCAGACGCCCCAGGCGTACCCCTAGTGGTCGCAATGATCTCCATCAACTGTCTCTGGGTCGCTTCAGAATTTGCGCGAGCGGCCTCCAAACTCTGTAAGGCAGCTGCATTTTGCTGCATCAAAACAGCGTTCTGCTCTTGTAACCTTTCGATCACTGATTCCAACAACCTGGTGTTGTTGGGCGCATCATGTTCATTGGTCTGTGGTGGAGGAGGAGGAAGTCTTGGTGCCATTTGTTCTCTGAGAAACAGAGAAAACGGTCATTAATTAAGTTCAAAGAGTCTAAAACACTCAAAGAATGTTGAGCACACAGCAAAACAAGCATGGTGTACTCACAACCTACAATGTCCTTAAAAGAACAAAACTGCTCTGATACCACTAATGTGACATCCCAAAAATACAGTAAAAAAACCATATAATTAGAAAATCACAATTAATAATAAAACAGTACAGTTTTCCAACTAAAATAAAACTAAACGAACACTCAAGGACGAACGTCCTTGAATATAGTCTTACAACAATAAATAACGAACGCGCAAAACCGCACGTCCATACAATAGTCACGAATTACAACCGAAAGTAAAATTTAAAACCTGACCGAACGGTTCACACAGGAAAACACCGAACGGTCATACATAATAGAATTAAAGGATTGGCCGAGCGTCTCACTGCTCGGTCTTCACTTCAACTTCAACTAGATTCTCTTCGTTCAATGCCTCTTCCAAACGCTCGTCTCCCTCTGCTCACATCCACATGGATGATCATTGCAATGACAAGACGGACATACAAAACGACACAACACAAGGAAAAACGCAGGGTAAGCTTATGTAATTTAACTCATGCATCAACATACAATTTCAAGTAAACAGTTCATCATACATGTATATTTCAACACACCCATAATAAAAACTCAACACACGACTGACTGTCCGGACTGTATGAATTTTGCGTAGTTACAGGCGTTCACGCACCCGGGTGGTGTGGTAACTGGCATTCTCATCAGCTGCCACCCGAGGTTAGTCTGTTCCGTCCAAATTACTGTTATGTGACGGGGACCTCCTGCCATTCCCACGCATGACATACCCCCTCTATGTGAGGACGAGTAGTCACGGAATATCAGGATCGAACAGCCAGCATTAACTACCCACAGTCATACATTTACAAATTCTCAAATTCTCAATCAAGAGTCGTCCCAACCAGGAACGCTCATTCAACATCACAACTTTCTTTCCATCTCATATAATGTCTACCATTTATTATTCATCATTCTATAATCAATTTCATTATTTATTAGGTTGACCATCAAAAACCGAACGTCTTGCCCTCACCAAGAAACGAGGACGAACCAAGAAACGAGGACGAACCAAGAAACGAGGACAAAACTCGAGCGTCATTTTGGACGAACGCTCAATTCAAAACCGAGCACCATATTGGACGAACGCTCAATTCCAAACCGAACACAATTTGGACGAGCGTTCAATTCAGAAACCGAGCGTCATTCTTGACGAACGCTCAGTGTGAGTCCGAGTACCAATTTGAGCGAACGTTCTGTATATGACCGAACACAAATTAGGACGAACGCTCATTATGAACCAAGCATCAAACAGAACGAACGCTCAGTTCATAACCGAACACAATTAGGACGAGCGTTCGGTGTAAGACCGAACACTCCTAAGTACGAACGTCAGGTGTGAGACCGAACGTTTATAACTTTCGTCCACAAGCGAATGAACGCTCGTCCACCAGCGAACGAATGCTCGTCGACCACCGAACGAACGGTCGTCCAGTGTGGAACGAACGGAGGTGGACGAGCGTTCGTTCGCTGGTGGACGAGCGTTCGTTCGCTGGTGGACGAGCGTTCGTTCGTCATCTCAGCATCCACTCATCAATTTTTTTAACGCCGTCCAGCCAACTTAACGGAAAGGACTCAATTGATATCAATTTTGAAAATTAAGGACCATTTTGATACACTTTAGAAAACGAGGACCCATCTGAGACATTCATACATAAATAGGGATGTCGAAAAGGATTAAACCTTAAATTAAATAAGCTTCCCTTACCTCTAGTGTAGACGAACGTCCTACTGACTGAAGTTGGTTTGCCAAAGAACTAAGGTCTCCTTCTACCCTTAACAGCTCAACTACTCTAAGAACCAAATCAAATAACAGTTCAACAAATGGTTCAGAATTAAACTAAGGACTCATGAAACCAGAACTTGGTTTGCATGCTAGCCAGAACGAACGGTTAAGAAGTAGAAGACTTACCAGTATCAAAACATTGAAGTGATCGGTTCAAAACGAAGCTTAAGACACCAGGAACGGTTCTACGGTTTCTGAAACGTGATCGGAGGAAAGGAAAATGAGTTACAGTAAAGAGAAGATGGAGGCTTTTTAGAGAGAAGGTGGAGAAAATGAGAAGTCAGTTTTTAGGAAGAAGAAGGGTGCATGCAGAGAGTGGGAAGAAGGTTTTCAGAAAAAATCAGTTTTCTTCCCAAGGTCAAACGGACGTACTCTCACATACGGACACCTGTCTTCCACTACTGAATTCAGAAGGTTCCAATTTGACACTTGGCAGACGTGCTTCAGAGTTCGTGAGTGGATTTTTAATGGTCTGAGCAGGATTTTAAATGCATTAATTTTGATTTGACAGATGGCTTATGGTTTAATTTTCCATGGTCTTACACATTCGTGTGTTATTTTTTTACAATAATAAAATAAAAATTATTATTATTATTTAATATTAATATTTTTATAATTTTTATTTATTTTTTAACCTAATTTTATAATTGAAAAATAGTTAAGTTTAAAATATCATAAATTGAAAAAAAAATTAATAAATTTAAAAAACTATCTTTAAAAAAATTGATAAAATAATTATTTTAATTAAAATATATTTAAAGAATAAAATTGAATAAAGTTTAACTCACCATTTGTTTTCTAAGTTAATCATAACACTTTCATCAGGTATATGGGAGGTTGCGAACAGGATCGGGTGTAATCCTGAGCAACTTAGATTTTGTCTAACTGATGTTAAACCGGTAAGTATGCTTTGATTTGGAACTGCGGTTTGTTTTGACCCAATGCTAAAGATTTTGTTCTCCATGTCATATAGCAAGAGTTGGAAAAGGAAACACCTGAAGAGATGACTTCTAACTTCACGTGTGCTATGTATGATACTCGTGAAGAAGTATTTAAATGTGTCAAGCACATTATATGTATTGGTAACTTTGTTCTTAAGCATTGTAAGAGGGCTCTTGTTTGATTTTTTTGTTATTTTGTGAAACACATTTTACTTTTTAACATAATTTTTAATGTATCATTTACAATCTATTATAGTTTATATGATCTAAATCTAGAAGATAAAATAATATATAAAAAATTTAAATGAAATTTTATAAAATTATACAATCTAAATGAATAATTATAATATGAGGTCTATCATGTTTCTTCCGGTGACCCATTTCCCCCTTTTTGTCTTTCTCATTTTGTTTCCGTTCAAAACTAATTTTTCATATCAGGTCTATCAGGGGATAACACAATACAAAACCGTATTTTGGAACCTTTATATTTTGGTTGAATTGGTCCGAGGGTCGATTGTCCTTCCTCGCTCTGCTCTCTTTCGATCCTCCAATCCTTTCCGAGAATGTAATCCACTCCGATGGATGGTTGACCTTTAGAAGATGTCACGTCCCATTTATTATGGTGCTGAGTCACCACTCTGCTCCCATAAATGCATCGTGCCACGTGTGCTGAGCAATTTAAAATCCATCCACAGAAGCCCTGCATGCACGCCACTTGTCCAAAGTGGAATTTCTGAAATGAATGGTGGGGTGCAGGTGTCAAACAGAGAGACGTTCGATCGTCTGGAAGTGGGATTTGATCAAAAGTAAATTTTTGGAAAAACGCCCATTCTCTGCAACGCACCTTCTCCCCTTCCAAACTCAGATTTTCCTTTTCTCCTCCATCTCTCTAGAACCTTTCTTCTTCTCTCTTCTGCAACTCACCATCCTCTTCTCCGATCACATTTCAGTAAACGCAGAAACGTTCCCTGCACCGAGAGCTCCATATTGAACCGAACAACTTCCAGTTCTGGTAAGTTTCACTTGGACGCTCGTCTCTGGAGTTCCTGCAAACTGTATTCAGTTGCATGCAATGGTGTAGACTAAGCTCTTTCATTTTCTTTGGTTAGTTTAGTTAGAAAGCTTAAGTGAAACGTTGAGAGAGCCTCGTTTAGACGAATCAATATCCACTCATTTTAGAACGTTCACTACAATCCGGGTAAGGGAAGCTTATTAGATTTAATTCTTGTGTTGTGCGTTGTTGCATGATTGTTCTGTGATGTTGCACTGTGTTGGATGAATGTTATATGAATTTTGGTTAAGTATGATTTATGATATCAAATTTTAGTATATGATTTTGATGATGAGATGATGTATGAAAATGTATGAATTGTACTATGATATGAATGATTTAATGCATGAAAGTTTATACTGGAAAATATGGTTATTGTATGTGGAATGTAAATATGAAAATCCTATGAAAATGAACGTTCGTATCGATACGGTCATTGACCGTTCGGTAGTCTTGGTAAATTCTTTGAAATAGTCGAACCCTTTCATTTGGAAAGGATTTCCCTTTGAGGACGAACGCCCTCTTATACATAATTTACGTTTGAGCGTTCGGCCAAACGTAGACCTCATGAGTGTTGTGTGAGGAATTGAGAAGCTTGAAAATATCCCTTTGAACACTTAGTCAAATTGCTAAAACATGAACTTTAAGTATCCCATCTTATGAAGATCCCCAAATTTCTATGATTTTGAATCAGCAAATAAGTTTAGACTCAAAAGCGTACGTCCTAAGGAGCGCTCGGTCTTATACCGAACGCTCGTCCAAATGTGTATGTGGAAAAAGAACGCTCGGTCATATACCGAACGTTCGTCCCTTCTTTAATTATCAACGAACGGTAATAGCGTTCGTCCTGAATTGAAATAGCGTTCGTCCATAAATCTAAATAGCGTTCGTCCAATAAATGTAGTAACGTTCGTCCAAGACTTCTGTGACGTTCGTCCAAAATTTCATTAAATGTCTATTTTCGCGCTCGGTCATTGACTGGCGATCTGTATCCTGAATTAAATCTTGTTCAGTTTACTTATCTAAACAACTGGTGATTATATCTATCCATTTGATTTGCTCTAGTGTCACTGAACTTAGATTTTTCTAAGTATTATTTGGATCGTACTAGAATCAGTTCATTTAACTGATTCAAAGGAGTCTTTCTTGATCTCACTCTTGACGTTCGTCCTCGTTATGAAGGGGAGTGAACGTTCGTCTTTTTATGCAAGAGAAATAACGAATGAAAATGTATTTAAGAGGATGAATTAAGATGTGCGAACACCATGAGAAATGAAATTGTGATTGTTGGTTTTGAACGAGCGTTCCAGGGAGGAACGACTCTTGGTTGGAAATTGAGATTTGTAAAGTATGAATGTGGTAAGCTTAGCTGGCGGTTCATCCTGATATTCCGTGAGTGCTCGTTCTCAAGTAGAGAGGAGCATGTCATGCGTGGGAATGGCAGGAGGTCTTAGTCCATAACTGTAACTTGGACAGAACGGACTAACCTCAGGTGGCAGCTGACGAGTATTCCAGCTCTTCCACCTGGGTGCACGGACGTCGTAGCTACACAGAATTCATACAAGTCCGGACGGTCAGTCTAGTACCAGGAAATTGATTGAGTTAATGGTTGAATTGAATGTATGTGTTGTGATTTATTGATTGTGTATTTGATATGTATGAAAATTATGTTTGACTTGAATTAAATTCAATAAGCTTACCCTTGCGTTTCCATTGTGTTGTCTGTATATGTATATCCGTCTTGTCAAATGCAATGATCATCCGTGTGGATGTGAGCAGAAGGAGATGCTTCACTGGAGCAAACGCTTGAAGAAGAATTCATAGTGAAGAGAATCTCGTGGAAGTAGAAGTGAAGGTCGAACAGTGAGGCGTTCGGTTTTTAGTTAGTGATATTAGAATAGCGGGTCGCTTGAGCGAGCGTCCTTTTACTGATTGTAAATAGTTGGACGTTCGGTCATTGTTTTGTAAACCGTTCGTCCTCATTCTTTTTGTGAACGCTCGTTATTTTGTGTGTATATGTAAGGCCGTTCGGCCATTTTTGCACACTGCTCTCTTTAATTGTAAAACTGCTTTATCATATTAATACATGTTAATATTCTATTATATAGTTGCTGACTATATAATTTTGGGATGTTACAGAAGACACTCCGACGTTCAAGTCAGATATGTTTCATAAAGAGGTCTATATTTTATTATAATAGATTAACATGTCTCTATCTGGATACCAATGGTATATTTTATAGGACTTATTGATTAAACCTGCCTTTCACTTATAAATACCGTATATTTATTCTTAATATAATTATTAAATGTATTAATTGACCATTTAATGATATTTATCTTTTCTTGTTTGCACTTGCCGAACTTGTTTGCACTTGCCGAACAACCGATCGGTTGATTGTTTTGGCTACGGATCTTTCCTTCGCTAATGGGTCACTGGGATATATAGTACACTTTATACAGGCATATTTTGCAAGCTCACAAAGAACAGAAAGATTTAGAGTTATAATAGCTTTATCAACTATAATAGATTGTAAATGATACTAATGTTTTGCTTTTTCAATAACTTACTTCAATGTAGATAAAATGTTTTGCTTTTTCAATAAGGGAACAATATACCGTGTGAATGCTTTCTTCAGGCTGACTTGTTCCAGCATACCACTGGCTGACACTTCTGATTGCCTGTGGATTTCATATCCATCATCCAAGATTGTGGCAGATAAATCATTATGTAAATTTATATTCACATAAATTGATAGTTCCCAAACTAGGAACCAATGTCTAATGGTAGATTCTGTTAATATGACCAATTTTCGGTACAAGTAAATATAATCATATCGCAAATTGTGACATCCCAAAAATACAGCATAAACCATAAAATCAGAAAATCACATTTAATAATATTTCAGTACAGTTTTCCAACTAAAACAAAACAACGCTCAAGGACGAACGTCCTTGAGTACAGTCTTACAATAATAACAAAACAGACGTGCAAAGCCGCACGTCTTCAGAGTTACAAATGAAAAAGCCGAACGTACACGAAACTTGACCGAACGGTTTACACAGCACAAATACCGAACGGTCTATCAGAATAAAATAACGAGACAAGATGGTCAAACGACCACTCTAATACTGGCTACATAACTGGCCGAGCGCCTCACTGCTCGGTCTTCACTTCGACATCAGCCAGGTTCTCTTCATTCAACGCCTCTTCCAAACGCTCGTCTCCCTCTGCTCACATCCACACGGATGATCATTGCAATGACAAGACGGACGTACAAGGACAATAGACAACACAAGGAAACGAAAGGGTAAGCTTACTTAATTTAACTCATGCATCAGTCATACAATTCATTACATAATTCATCACATATCAAGGCATTATAACGCATGCACAAAATAAGACTCGACACGACTGACTGTCCGGACTGTATGAATTCTGCGTAGTTACAGGCGTTCATGCACCCGGGTGGTGTGGTAACTGGCAT
This sequence comes from Vigna nakashimae, assembly GCA_034642375.1. Lineage (NCBI taxonomy): Eukaryota > Viridiplantae > Streptophyta > Magnoliopsida > Fabales > Fabaceae > Vigna > Vigna nakashimae. Next base: position 16,314,655 of record CM067760.1, on the reverse strand, counting down.
TCTCATCAGCTGCCACCCGAGGTTAGTACGTCCGTCCAAAGTACCTCTAAGGACGACAACCTCCTGCCATTCCCACGCATGACGTGCGCCTCTACTTGAGGACGATCACTCACGGAATATCAGGATTGAACAGCCAGCATTAACTTCCCACAGTCATACTTTACAAATTTCAACTTTCATCTGAGTCGTTCCTACCTGGAACCCTCGTTCAATAATCATAGTTTCATTTTCATCTCGTATACTGTGCATCATTCATTACTCATCAATTCATATCCATTTTCACCATTTATAAGGAAACCATCAAAAACGAACTTTCTGTCCCGAATAAGACTAAGGACGAACGCTGTGAGCAAGACCAAAAGACGTTCGTTCGAATAAGAGCACGAACGGCAGAATTTCCATGACGTACACTGTTCATTGGACGAACGTTATTTACCTGAAAATTTCAATTGAATGAACGGACGCTCGTTAAGAATCAGAAAACGAACGTGGTAAATCTGAAGTTGGACGTACGGTTTTTCAAAAAAACCGAACACCATTTTGAGCGAGCGCTCAGTGTAAGACCGAGCCTCATTTTTAGGACGAACGCTCCTTTCAAAACCGAGCACCACTAGGACGAGCGTTCAGTAGCCTTTAGGACGAACGCTCAATCAAAACCGAGACCATTAGGACGAGCGTTCAGTATAAACCGAACACTCTCAAGGACGAACGCTAAGTTTAGAACCAAGCACTATTTGGACGAACGCTCAGTTTGAGACCGAGAACCATTTTGGACGAACGCTCAATCGGAGCACTTTTGGACGAACGCTCAGTTCAAAACCGAGCACAATTAGGACGAACGCTCAGTTTGAGACCGAGCACCAACTAGAGCGAACGCTCAGATCAAAACCGAGCGCCATTTTGGACGAACGCTCAGTTCAAAACCGAGCGCCAATTTGGACGAACGCTCAATTCAAAACCGAGCACCATTTGGACGAACGCTTAGTTCAAAACCTAGCGCCAATTTGTACGAACGCTCAGTGTGAGACCGAGCGCCTATTAGAGGGAGCGTTCAGTATAAGACTGAACACCAATTTGGACGAACGTTCAGTATAAGACTAGGACGAACGTTCAATATAAGATTAGGACGAACGCTTAATATAAGATTAGGACGAACGTTCAATATAAGTTTAGGACGAACGTTCAATTTAATATATGGACGAACGTTCAAGCATAGTTTTTAGATAAGAGGACGCTCGTCCAAAACAAGATAAAAACCGAACGGTCAATGACCGTTCAGTACGGATGTGCATTTTCATAGGGAAAATTCTTACAAAAATCCATTTTTCAGTTCATTTCTCATTATACAAGCTCATAAATTCCTTTCGTTCATGTCATGGTACAATTTACTGTGACATCCCAAAAATATAATAAGCACATCATATAATTTAGGGGTCAACATTCCAAATAAAGAGAACAGTTAGAGTATGACTTGCAATTAAACACGAAATTACAGTCATCCAGAACATAATACAGAGTTTAGACTTAGAAAGTTCAGAGTATTTTATATCCAGAGATCTAAACATCTAAATACTAAGTAGACTGTGCAGCAGCATCGTTCTCCTCCAACTCTTGCTCCAGAGGTATTTCCTCAACCACATCTGCTCCCATCCAAGTGGATGATCATCGCAAAGAAAACATACACAAACAGCACAAACACAGAAGCAAGGGTGAGCTAGATATAAAAAGCATGTTATCTCATAGCACAGTTAATTCATGTCATCATACATAGATACATATACAAGAAAAATTAAAGTATACTCATAACCCACATTTCATAACCTCATACGACTCATATTTACACTCGCATAGTTCAGCTGGTCTTTCTCCAACACTATACAAGGTAAATTCCCAACACACGACTCATCCGGATTTGTATAACTGTCGAACTATTGGTCGTCTTTGCACTTGCGTAGTTCAGCTGGCACTCCCCAACACTAGCAAGGTAAATCCCCCAAATCTGTCTATGTCTAAACTCTAAGACTATAGACGAGGACCTCCCTCTACTCTCACCACTCACATTGTCCTTCTCTATTTGAGCATGAACAATGCTTTGAGTTTAGGGATAGACATACCAGTTCAAAGCTCCATACAGTTATACAGAACAACATCATCACCCCACACATCACTTTCATCCATCTCTCCCTGAGATGTCCTCTTCATATTCATTTACATCATCATACAACATCAACCATGTCATAAAAACAACTCATAAATTACATACTTTCACAAAACCATCACTTATTAACACAAATTTCTTTAGGACTTTTAATGTTCAATACCTAAGTAATTCAAACAGCTTGGAGACCCTCACCAATGGCTCCGGAAGGGTCAAAAACCCCCAGAACGAACTAAAGAACGTCCAAAACGGACATCCGGAACTCCCAAAACATCAAAAACAGCAAAAACACTCAACCTGCGACACATAATTCGCTCAGCGCACCCCCCCTTGTGCGTTGTGCGAATTTTCCCAGACAAAAGGACCACTAAAATTCGCATAGCGCACCCTATTTCGCATGGCGAATTAATTCGCAGCGTACATCACTTCAAACCTCTCGCTATGCACCCCACTCGCTCTTCGAATTAAATAGGCAGCGATCCTAAACCACCACCAGTCGCATAGCGACAAGATTCGCCATGGCGAGTCCAAAAACAGTGAGCATCACCCTCTGGAAATTCGCACAGCGCACTAACTCGCAAAGCGAATTTCCAAAACAGTGAGCACCCCTTTTCAGGGTCTCGCTATGCGAGAGAACTCGCATAGCGACACTGCATAATCTGCAGTACGTGAATTCTGCATAATCACTCACTTACACTAACCCTTACCATTTCTAGGACTCTTGGTTAATTTCTAAGACCTCTTATTCGATTATTACTGGTAATTCTTCTTGTCTAGATGATCCAAATCCTCCCTAGTACTAATGTAAAGGGATTAAATTCAGTTTTTCCATTTAAAGCATCAATCCTTGCAACTTATGAACACATTCTTATCTCAACCATTATCTCAGGACTTACTCAGTTCTCTGACCCCTCACCAGTTCTATTAACTCAACTAAACTATCCCAACTGCCCAATTGGTCACCGGAGAAGAATCAGATGTCTGAACGCATCAGTCTCACCTTCGCCGCCAACACATATGACTAGTCACAACGTACTGGACCAGGCCAGGGCTGCTCTATGATCAGGGATGTGCCAACTCAGGTTTTTAAGATTCTTCTATCCTACCAACACAGTGCTCTCAACAAGTCCTAATTGCCTTATAGTACTCTAGACCCCATTCACCCAATTTTAGTACTTCACTTCCCTCACAGTAACCTAAAGCAATACATGTATCCATTCACCATCCTTTTTAATTATTTCCCAGAGATCTTATTCAAATCCAGAAACCCAGTACAGCCAACATAATGTTCATCCAAGTCAAACAATGTTCAGCACACTATGGTTACACAACTCCCACACATCCAGCAGATACAAATCAACATGCTCATCACAAAACATAACTAAACAGTACATAACAGTTCAAATCAACACACCGATTCAGAACTTAACATGCATATATCTCAAATTAATTTCAAACAAAAGACTAGCTCCCCTTACCTTGAAGTTGAGCAATACAACCCGTTATAGTGCCCTAACAGTGCCTTCACAGTGAAGACCCAAACAGTGCCCTACAACCACCTAAATGGTAAGGAAAACAACTCTTAGAGCTAGAATAGGCAGAGAATGAAATAAGAGAGCACCAATAGTTGCATAAAACCAATAGAGTTGCATGCCCTAGGGTCAAGAAAAGGGGAAAAATTGACTTACCCGTTCAAATGGAAATTTAATCGGATAGAAGGGAAGCTCTCAACTCCGTGAGCGAAAGGACACCACCCATTTGAAATTTCAACGGTGGAAAGTGGTGGAAAGGTAGAGAGAAGTCAGAGCAAGAAGAAGAAGAAAATGGAGATGAGTCTAGAGAGAGAAAGGGAGACTGAAATTAGTTCAGAGTTGGAGAATGAAGGGACTCCTTCTAAGTTTCAGGGTACCTTTGGCCTTTTGGGCCTGGCTGCCTCAAGAAATAGGGCCCCCTAGCCCATATAATTTTCCAGGTCCTCACATTTACAATCTTCATATAATCCATATCATCCAAATCTCATATATTTCATACAACATACGTAAACTTAGTCATATATCATTTTTCACTCAGTAAATAACGAACGTTCATGCAACTCAAATCACACCATCATCATGCATTATATTCACACAGTAATTAACGAACGTTCAAACGAAGCACACAACATGAATTAAATCAAATAAGCTTCCCTTACCTGGAAATGACGAACGTCCACAGACGCGCACAATTACCCCTTTTCACCCTCGCTCGTCAACGCTCGTTAAACTAAGCTACAGGAACGAACCCCAATACCAAAATCAGATCTACCCAATTCTAAGAAGGATGACGAACGTACAACTCAGAATTGAGTTTTCATGCATGAAGAACGAACGTCCGAGAGAGGGAAAAGACTTACCAGTCTAGCTTCACCAACCGAGCGTCTTCTCTGGAAATCCTTGACGCCGAGCGTCCTTCAACGGTGCAGAAATGTTAAACGGAGGAGATGGATGGGTGGTTCTCTAGAGAGAAGGTGCAGCGAACGTAGAGAGAAGCAAGAGGGAATTCAGAAACGAAAATGGTGGAGCGTGTGGAGGGTGGAGGATTTATCAGAGTCTTTCCACCTCGCCAGCGCGCGTTCACACTGCCAGCGCGCGTTCCCACTGCCAGCGCGCGTTCACACTGCCAGCGCGTGTTCCCATTGCCAGCGTGCGTTCCCACTGCCAGCGTGCGTTCCCATTGCCAGCATGCGTCGCTGAGGTGGCGCGCTCGAGGCTCGCCACGTCATATTTTTTTTTTTTTTTGAAACCTCACACAAATCCAAACAGAAACACTGTCTCAATTCTTCCTAGAATTATTATAGGAGCAAAATTTTGCAAAGTTTATCTTATACACCCTAGTATTAATAGTAAGATTTTTTATAAAATTTTTATGCTGTTTTGAATAGGTCCGTCAATTTGATCTTCTTTACAATGGACTCGGACCCTGTTTTTTTATTTTTTCAATGGTGGCCTTGATACGTTGACGTGGACGTGACATTCATTTAACACGCTCCACGTCAACTTTTTAGAAAAAAAAATCACAACAAGTGTGGGTAAAACGGGAAGAAAGGAAAATTTAGGTTTCGCTTTTTTTTTTTTCGTTTCTTATTCAAAAATCACATTTAGGTTTTTTCATGGTCGTTCTTGAGCTAGAAGGTTTTCCTCACGCATTCTCTGTTTTACTCTCTCAACACCACCACCTTTCATTCTCCTAATGCCCCATTTTCCACAACCCCATCAAAACCCTCCAATTTCTTCCCAATCCTCACGCACGTGCGAGCACCGTAATCCTCATGGGTAGGGTCCCCGCATGTACCTGGGTGGCGTGTCGGAGTGGGTGTGGAAACGGATGCAGGCGAAGAAGGTGAAGCAGCTACTGAAGGGGCGTCTGTCCAGGGAGCGGCAGATATACGAGATGAGGAAGCGGGCGGAGCTGAAGGCGGCGGTGTCGGAGCTGGAGCGGCCGTGGGAGGTGGTGGATAGGGCGGCGGCGGCGCCTTATCTGTTCTCTGTTGGGGCTGATGAGCAGGTGAAGGTTCTTGCCGACAGGTTTCAGAGGCCTGGTGGGTTTGATATGTAGAGTGAGAAGGATGGGCTTGTGTTGTTTGAGACCCCCGATGAGTTGCCATCTGCTAGGTTTTTCCCCAAAGGGGTGGTGCACAGTGTGAAGTCTTATAGGAGGTTTGATGGGTATGGGCTGGTGAAGGAGGGGTATGATGAGGAAGGCGGTGGTTTGGTAAAAGGGAATGCTTTTGATGATACGTTGAGTGAGAAGGAAAATGGGGGAAAGGAGATTGAGTTTGGTGGAAAGTTGAGTGAAAAGGGGAATTGGGGAAGAAATTTGATTTTGGTGAAGGTTTGAGTTGAATGGGAAATAGGAGGAAAGGGGTTGTGTCTGGTGGGGATTTTAGTGGAAATGGGAATGGAAAAGGGGTTTTGTTGGAGGATGTTGATGGAGAAATTTCATCTTTTGATGTGAATTACGGGAGAAATGGAGTTGAGGGTGAGGGTGAGGTTGGTTTGAGAAGGAATGGGAATGGGAATAGGAGGAGGCTTTTGTCTTGATAATGTTGGTAGAAATGGAGTGCAGTCTCATGGGAGGGAGTGGAGGGTGATGGTAAATTGAGAAGAAATGGAATTGGAAGGAGGGTTTTGTTTGATGATGTTGGCAGGTATAATAATGGATTGCGATCTTCTCGTTTGAATTATGAGAGGAATGCAAATGGAAAGTTTGATCGTGGAGAGCATTCTCCTCCATCTTCAACTTTTGGGAGGAATGAAACAAGTTTTGATGACTGGTTGAGGAGGAGAAGGGGTAATGGAAGTTGGGTTTTGTTCATAACCTCTATAAGAAATAATCACATAAGATCGATAATACCAATAAATGAGATGAAATCTATCTTCAAAAATTACAATATTTGTTGTTCATAAGTAATTGAGTAAAAAATCACTTCAGACTTATTGTATAACCACTTATTACCAAAGGAATGTGATCATTCATATTTAATTTAACCACTTTTATTGTTGTACATAATAGTTTTCAGAAATAATCATATAGAACTGAGTAGATAACCACTTCACCAATAAATTTATGAATTTATTTTCAAAAACCACAACATTTATTGTTCACAAACAATTAAGTAAAAAACCACATAAGACCTATTGTATAACCATTTACTGCACCAAAGAAATATAATCATTGATATTGAATTTAATCACTTTTATTGTTGTATATAATCCTTTTATAAATAACCACATGGGACTGAGTAGATAACCAATTACTGCACCAATAAATTTGATGAAATCTATCTTCAAAAACCACAACATTTGTTGTTCATAAGCAATTGAGTAAAAAACCACATAAGACTTACTATATAACCACTTACTGCACCAAAGAAATTTAATCATTCATATTTAATTTAACCCCTTTTATTGTTGTACAAAACCTCTTTCAGAAATAACCACATAGGACTGAGTAGATAACCATTTACTGCACCAATGAATTTGATGAAATTTATTCTCAAAAACTACAACATTTGTTGTTCATAAGCAATTGAGTAAAATATCACATAAGACTTATTATATAACCACTTACTGCACTAAATAAATGTGATCATTGATATTTAATTTAAGGTTTAATCATTCAGGAGGTTCCTATTTTTCGAGGAGAATCTCAATTTCGTCCTGTTCTTTTTCGGTTTCTCAATTGGTTCCTAATTTTATGAAAATTACAACAATTGGGTCCCTACTGTTAAATTGGAACCCAACTACATTAGTGTATGGTTGACGTGGCACGCTGGAGTCCCTTTCTTAATTGACGTGGCACGCTGGAGCGAGTGTTTTTAATTGACGTGGATTAATGATGTGCATTTGAGTAGATTCCAGAACTAGTAGAAGGTTATTTAGAGGAATTTACGATTTTGGAAGTTTTCCCGTACGAATACACAAAACGGTGAGTTGTCTGAGATCAAGGAATATCAAAAATCAAAATAACGAAGAATCAAGGTTGAGGTCACTGATGTAGTTGGAGGAGAGACTACACCTTTGACGTTGTCGCCGAATTCAACGCCTCCCCCAACGTCTTCTTCCCATCCACTGCACTTTTCCACCTCCTATTTCACAAGGGGGCATTTTTTTAGTCTGACGAACCCTTATCAGAAATTCTCCCAATTCTTGTTTTTTACTCCTCGTACAAACCCTAGCATTAGAGGGGTTTCTCTCCTTTCCTGTTTTATAAAGAGGCTTGACAAAATAGGGAGGCACCATTCTCCTTCCCCTTTTGGTTCTGCTTAAGGTCTGTAGAGGGCGTGTGTATGCATCCATCCCATAACATAACGAGAGGTTCTAAAATTGAATGCTATTTGGAACCTTTCTTTATACATGATACAAAAATGTTATTTTAGAATCTCCTCATGCATTGGACAGGATGTATATTGATGCACATGATACAATTTTATAAATGGTTTATGTGTTGCCATATGTTAAATGTGTTTTTTTTCTTTCTTTTTTTATGTTCTCCTTTATACATATTAATCATACTGTCGCAAATCATTTTATTGCTTCGTTTTTATGGTTTTATCAATTTTAATTGCAGGGAAAGATATTTTTCAAAATTTTGAAAGGTGTGGTACTTTTATGTCTTGTTTTGAAAGTGTTGTTAGATGCTGCAAATGAACCATGTTCCATTTTCTAATTTGCAGCAATTGATTTATTGAAAAATGCCTTCTTGTTTTGTTTTTGGGCTTGCATCATACAAGTTCAAAGGATCTTTGTGGACTCCTAATGGTGGACATGAACGCCAATTAGCTAGCTCTCTTTTGCAGCGAGCTGATAACTTGTTAAGACAGCTTGAAGTCAGTCATCCAGATTTCCAGTTTTTTAGCGTTGATGTTGTTAAACTGACTGTAATATTATATACTTTTGGATATTTAAGAACTGGTGGTTAGTGTTTGGTTCATTTTTTAGATGTTATACTTGATTGGAGTTGGTGTTAATAACTTATTTGACAAAAGGTAAAAGGAAAATTGGAGAAAGGATGTTAAGCACCGTCCTTTGTATTTCTCTGCATTGTTTGCTTCCATAATAAGTGAATGAATAGGGAAGCATTGGAGAAGCGGCAGTGTTGAGGCTACTTATTGTGTTCCTGGTGGATGTACAGATTAAAAGGCAGCTTCTCAAGTACAGGCTGATTTGTTTGGCTGCTTAGCATCAATGAGTCTTACATTAGTTGCTTCTTATGTATTGGGATGGTTTTCTTAAACAAACCAAAACATGCTACTTTTTTTCTGTCCTGGCGATGCGTTATATAGGACATAGTTTTAATTTATTGGGGAATTTTACTAGGTATGTTAGATGTCTCATGCTCCAATTGCCCCTAAACTTCTTGTATTTGAATTCTTATTGTAATCTTTGCTTTTAGATAATGCTAGAATTCAGTTATTGAACTTGTTCAAAATGTTGTTTTGCATTTTCTGATTATGTTATAAAGGTGGATTTTTAAGAATCGGTTTTGATTTGGATTAAAGAATCAAATTCATATCTTTTCTACTCGGCTCATTTTTCTCTTATTTCACTCGTAAACCCATTCTCCTTCCCCTTTTACAAGGAAGGAGATGATGGGTCAGATAGGCGCGATGTTTCTGCGACATCTGGATTCGCTCTCCGGCGGGGAAGTCTCTATTAGTTGGCATTCTCGTGGCCGCACATGGCACTGCATTAGGGTTTTGTTTTAGGGATTTTAGGGTTTTTGATTTTGGGTTGAGTCTGAAGAAGAAGACCTGCGTTTTGTTCTTGTTTTCTGTGTTTTGTTTTGATTGAATTGAAAAATAAATAAAAAGGAAAGAAATATAAAGTAGATAAACTTTTAAAATGAAAAGTAATCAAAAGGAAATGAAAACGTAAGGCAACTTTTAAAATGAAAAGTAATAAAAGATATACTTTCTTCTATAATGTGTCAGCCACCTCAATTAAGTAACCGACTCAGTGTGTCACGTCAATCACATACTAACGCCGTTGAGTCCAATTTAACGGTAGGGATCCAATTGTTGCAGTTTTCACAAAATTAGGACCCAACTGAGAAATCGAAAAAGAACAGGACGAAATTGAGATTCTCCTCAAAAATAAGGACCTCCTGAATGATTAAACCTACCACTTTTATTGTTGTACAGAACTACTTTCAGAAATAACCACGTAGAACTGAGTAGATAACCACTTACTGCACCAATAAATTTGATGAAATCTATCATAAAAAACATTTGTTGTTCATAAGAAATTGAGTAAAAAATCACATAAAACTTATTATATAACCACTTACTGTACTAAAGAATGTGATTATTGATATTTAATTTAACCACTTTTATTGTTTACTGAACCTCTCCAATAAATCCCCTGGGTTCTTGTATAAGTTGCTTTACAACTCTCTTTTTTCTTTTTTGTTTTATTTTAGTCATTGGAGAAATTCTTTAAATTTTTAAACTTGTAAGAAGTTCAAATTAGTAATTTTCTATTATTAGTATGTGACAATAGAGGGGTAAGTAATCATTTTAAATGTTACACGTAAATAAAATTAATTTGATGAAGATAAAAATTAAAAGTTAAAAATGAAAAACATTAATTAGATGAGAATGGAAGTAAGAATTAAGAATTATAAATATGAAAAATTGTATGAAATTTTATTAGAATTTGTAATAGTAAAAAATATTTCTTTATGAAAATCCTCACAACTTTATTATTTTCTTAATACTGTACGATGCAATTCTTAGACAATTGGTTTCTTGAATATTAATAAGTGCATACACACAACTTTAGGAGGCTTGAAAAATAGAAAGAATACAGAAGAATCAGGCTATCCTATCCACGGAGGAGGGGAAATATAAGAATTATTATTACAAATTTTGCAAGTGTTCATTGTAATACGAAAATAAAATGTATGAAAGAAAAAGTAAAGTGAAATATATAATTTGACCAATCAAAAATAGAAGTATAGAATAAAAATACTATGTAAATATAAAGTTAAAGTTACTTTTCAACAAGGTTTGAAAGTTTGCTTTTGTGTAGAATAGAAAATAAAAAAAAATTATGTGATTCAAATAAATTAAGATTAATAGTGTACTAATTAAAATAGTTTTTGACCTTAATCAGTGTAAGATTTAGAGCTTAAGAATAAAATTTAAAGCCAGGCTTTTGAAATACTGTTTGTTTATTTTCTTCAACTACATTTATTGGACCAAACAAATGTTCAAGTAAAAATAATTGGAGCATGTTTTCATGGTCTACTTGGAGTCGTTATTAGCATAAATAAACACACAAGATTACGATTATCAGAATTTTTAACAAAATATCATAGTGATGCACGAATGCACAAGGACTTGGTAACCAATTTTGTTTGGAGCCATGGTAGAATAGAGACCATCTTCATCAAGAGCAAGAAGAATAATTTTAATTTAACGAAGTTATTTCTTAAATTAATTTTTAATACAACTTATAAATAGCTAGATACCAATAAGTCCCCCATACACTAGTCTAACAACTAAAAAACAAAATCATTCCAGCATTGGTGCATGATTTCCCGAAAAACAGCTTATCTGAAGCATAGCAAAGTTCTTTCAGCAATACAGAACCCCTCATTTTGTGTACAGAACATCTTCCCATGGATGGCGGCAGAGTGGCTGTTACGTACCTGAGTACGAGAACTTGTCACTCAAACCCTTTCAAACTCCCAATAAACAATAGTATTTGAATGAATAAAACTATTTATTAACTGGAAATATTGGTATCACAATAAACAACCAATAACTAGGAATAGGGTCTCCGTCAGTTATCTGAGAGCCTAACCTCTCTTACAAAACTCTTTAATCAAAAACTGCCTAAACCCTATGTTCCTCCTTTATTAATACTAATTACTCATTCCCAAAAAGGTAAAGAATAATAGTAATTATGCCTATTTATTATAATTATCTGGTAAGAATATTTCTATCCTTATTTACTATATTTACTTCTATAATATCCTGAGGTACGTCCTTTGAGATTGTCGCCTATCCTACTGTTGTCAGTTAGAGCACTCGTTGTTGCTTCTACTCGCTTAGGACGCTCGTCATCGCTCCACTCGCTCAGCCCTCTTTTTCTCTTCCCCCTATCGTTCGGTCATCGTGCTCCCCCCTTTCCACCGTTCGGTCATCGTGCTCCCCACTTTCCACCGTTCGGTCATCGTGCTCCCCACTTTCAACCGTTCAGCTCTCGTGCTCCCTCCTTTCAACCGTTCGGCCACTATCCTCTACCGTACGGACCCCTTCTCTCTCTCTCCTATATCTTCTTCTCTCGTAAACTCGCCAGCCCCTAACATTACCCACCTCCTGAAGATCAACCTTGCCCTCAAGGTTGAAGTCTGGATATTGATCTCGGATGGTTATGGCATCTTCCCATGTTGCCCCATCCGGTCCGCCCTCTTGCCATTCGATCAATAATTCCTGCCGTTCGTCCTCTCCTTGTTGCACCTGCCTTTTATCCAGAACTCTGATCGGCCAGGGAGACGGTCCCTCCATCTCCAAGTCTATGGGTAACTCTTTCTCCACATTGTTCTCCCCCACGACCTTCTTTAATTGCGACACATGGAACACTGGATGTATCCGCGCGGCTTCAGGTAGTTGCAACTTAAATGTCACTTCTCCTATTTGTTGTATGACCTGGAAAGGTCCAAAATACCGAGCGGCTAGTTTAGAATGCAGTGTGGACGACATCGACGTCTGTCGGTGGGTCTGATCTTTAGATATACCCAATCTCCCACCACCACATTGGATGGTCTCCTGCCTCACCATTAATTCTTGAGCCTTGGTGTGAGACCCTAAATAATTAGCAGTAATAATTCCCTGTCACATCAAATTAATACACACCACAATCAATGCTTATTTCATTAAAACCCACTCCCAAATCTGATACATCACTCTGCTGTGCACTGAAAACCGAGCCACATCATTCCTCTGAAACATTAAAAACGCACTTTGCACCACATGCACACACGCCACCTGTCGCGGGAGAAGCTTCCAATTCAGAGTTTGGTGTGTAGGTGTCGGCTTGGGAGACGTTCGTTCGAACGAACGTGAGTTTAACAAAACTGGATTTTTGAAAACTCTCTCTCTCACCTGCACCACTCATCTTCTACCTCAGAACTTAACCTTTCATCTTCTCCAACTTCTCTCTAGAACCTCCCTACTCCTCTCTACTGTAACTCACCAAGTGTTTCTCCGATCACGTTTCAGCACCTTAGAAACGTTCGCTGGACTGAGAGCTACACTTTGGACCGAACAGTTTCAAGAACTGAAACTAGTAAGTTCTCTTTCAGTAGCTCGTCCTTAGGTTTTCTGGAAAACCAGGTTGTTGACTGCATGCAAATGTGTAGTCTAAAGGATTTCATTTTTCTGTGATTAGATTTAATTTAAGAGGAATCAAGAGGCCTTGAGGGTAGAATACCGTTAGCTGGACAAACAAAAAATCTTGTGTTAGGACGTTTCCTTCATTGATCCGGGTAAGGGAAGCTTATATATTTAAATTATACTTGTATGACTATATGAAAGCATGATCTGGTCTGTCCGTATGAAATATATGTATATGTGCTGATTTGGTATGCATGAACGAACCCTGTTGTACTGGATGAATATGATTTTTGATTTTGTTAAATTGCATGTTGATTTTGATGCGTATGAAGGATGAATGAGTAGTATATAGTTGGATTTGATGATGTGAATTAATGTTATAAAGTATGAAAATTAATGTGGATATGAATTTATAGAGTTTGAATCGTATGAATAATGTTAAAGTTAAGATAGTTGAAAATCTGGATCTGATAAATTCCCTATGATAAATGACGCTCGTCACCGTACGGTCTTATACCGTTCGGTTTCACTGAAAATAACTTAGAATGGAATTCTTTCATTTGGAAAGAACTCCGCTCGAGAACGAGCATTCCCATTTAAAGGTCTGAGCGTTCGGTTCAGCTTAACTGTGTATAAATACCTTAAACTTTAAAACACGTAACGTTCGGTCTTATGCCGAAGCGTTCGTCCTAAATAGCGCTCGGTCCTATACCGAAGCGTTCGTTCTAAATAGCGCTCGGTCTTATACCGAAGCGTTTGTCCTAAATAGCGCTCGGTCCTATACCGAAGCGTTCGTCCTAAATAGCGCTCGGTCTTATACCGAAGCGTTCGTCCTAAATAGCGCTCGGTCTTATACCGAAGCGTTCATCATAATGGGTGCTCGGTCACTTACCAAGCGCTCGTAATATTGAATAACCACATGGATAAAATAGCGTCCGTTCAAGTATTAAAATATTCATCTTCTTATGTTCGTTCAAATACGAGTATCGGTCTTAAAAATGCAAATTTCTTCAAAGAAAATTTCTAAGTATTATTGATCATTCTTCTTATATTAAATCTGGTCCAAGATCGTTATTATGAAAATTTTCTAAGTATCAGTACACCTTCAATTGAGTCAGTTCATTTAACTGGCCAAATAGATAGTCATGTTCGTCCATCCAGTGCATTATTGGACGTTCGTCCTAATTCTTCAAAGGACTGAACGTTCGTCCTTTTGTACTCTTAAAGTTAAAGATGAGATTGATTATAAATTATGATAAATTACAGTGTGAACACTATATTGAATGATTTTATGATGATGGATTTTGAACGAGCGTTCCAAGGAGGAACGTCTCAGATATGTTAAATATTAAATTTGGTAAAGTATGACTGTGGATAAGTTAGGACTCGCTGTTCATCCTGATGTTCCGTGATACTCATCTTCATGTAGAGGAGGGTAGTCATGTGTGGGAACGGCAGGAGGCCCTAGTCCAGAGGGGTACTTTGGTTAGGGTTAACCTCGAGTGGCAGCTGTTGAGTGTATCCCAGTTACCACACCACTCGGGTGCAAGGATGCTTGTAACTACACAGATCATACAGTCCGGACGGTCGTCTTATATATATGTATTGTGTATGATGTTAAATGTTAAACGATGTGCTTGTGTAAAATGATATGTTCATTGTATGTGTTGATGTATAACTTAAATTATATAAGCTTACCCTTTCGTTTTCCTTGTGTTGTCCATTTGTCTATGTACGTTCGTCCTGTCTTGCAATGATCATCCGTGTGGATGTGAGCAGAAGGCGAGGCTACCCTAGAGGAGGTGATCCAAGAAGAAAACTTAGTTGAAGTGGAAGTGAAAGCGGAGCAGTAGGACGTCCGTCTTTCATTTTGATTAGAGTGCTCGTAGATGTTAGGTTGTAAATGTTATCTTATTTGGACGTTCGGTTAAGTCTTTTGTAAAACTGTTCGTTCTCGTTGATTTTCTGTTTCTGCGATACGCTCGTTATTTTGTATTCAAGCCGTTCGGCTTTTGAACCGTGAACTCTGTTAATTATATGAAGACTGCATTGAATTACTATTAATGGTAATTAATTCTGATTTATGGTAATTACTGTAATTTGGGATGTTACATTAGTGGTATCAGAGCAGTTTTGTTCTTTTAAGGACACTGTAGGTTATGAGTGCACTGTGTTTTTGCTGTGTGCTTCTTGTATGTTTAATGAGTTATTATTATTTTAACTCTTGAACATAACTAACGCTTGTTTTTCTCTGTGTCCAGAGAACTAATGGCGCCTAGACTTCCTCCTCCACCCCAGCCTAATGAACCTGACGCTCCCAACAACACTAGGTTGTTGGAATCCGTGATAGACAGGCTTCAACAACAGAATACTACTCTTATGGAACAGAACGCGGCTGCATTGCAAAGTTTGGAGGCCGCTCGCGCCAACTCTGAAGCTACCCAGAGGCAGCTTATGGAAATCATTGCAGCCACTAGGAATACGTCTGGAGCATCATCTTCTAGTACTAATCCTCCAAACGAGTGGAGTTTGGAGAGCTTTTTGCAGCACCGTCCAGCCAAGTTCAGTGGTAAATGTCTCCCTGACGAGGCAGACCAGTGGCTAAGGGACATGGAAAGAATCTTCAACGCCAAGAGATGCCCAGATGAGAACAGATTGGCGTTTACTGAATATTTACTGACTGGAGAAGCGAGCCACTGGTGGGCGAGCGCGAGAGCTATTCTGACGGACGCGCAACAACCAGTCACTTGGGAGGTGTTCA
The DNA here is from genome assembly GCA_034642375.1 of Vigna nakashimae. Taxonomy (NCBI): domain Eukaryota; kingdom Viridiplantae; phylum Streptophyta; class Magnoliopsida; order Fabales; family Fabaceae; genus Vigna; species Vigna nakashimae. The sequence goes on along the minus strand of CM067760.1, from coordinate 16,298,854 downwards.
GAAAGAAGTTTTATGAAGAATACTTCCCTGACAGCGTTCGGTTTGCAAAGGAAGTGGAATTTCTACAGCTGGTTCAGGGGGGTATGTCCGTTTCTGAGTACACCAACAAGTTCAAGCACCTTGTTCGATTTAATACTATGGCCACCAGTGAAGAGTGGCAATGTAGGAAGTTTGAGAATGGTCTAAGGAGTGATTTGAAGGTTCTGATCTCAAGCTTATGCATACGAACGTTTCCTGCCATGGTTGAGAGGGCCAAGGTGCTGGAGAAGAATATGGCGGAAGCTGAACGACAGAAGAAACAACAACAAGTGAATAGGGGACCGATCGTGTCCAGGGGAGGTACTATTCAGAGGAGACTACCTTATGCTCGTCCAAACCAACCATCTCATGCAAGCGGATCACAAGCAATCGTTCCTGTCGGCCAGTCTGGACCAGGGAACGTTACTTGTTTCCGGTGTGGAGGGCCACATTATAGGAATGCATGCCCTCAACTAGTGGGAGGAAAACACTGCAATCTGTGTGGAAGGAACGGGCACTTGGATAACGAGTGCAACATGAGCGGACGTGCAGTGACGAGACCACCTAATGCTGGAAGGAACCAACCGAGAGGTGGTAGGGCACAAGCAGTGGGTCGTGTGTATGCTATCATTGGAGCGGAGGCAGCAAGCGCAGGTACTCTTATAACTGGTGAATGCTTGCTGTGTGGAATGCCATGTCGTGTGTTGTATGATTCGGGGGCGACTCACTCCTTCATCTTGAAGGCGTGTGTTGAAAAACTGGGAATAGAGGAGAGTGAGATGCAGTTCGACTTGGTGGTATCAACCCCAGCGGCTGGAGAGCTTAGGACATCTACCATATGCATTAGATGTCCTATTGTGGTTGAAGGGCATAATTATAAGGTGAACTTGATATGTTTACCTTTGAAGGACTTAGAGGTGATATTAGGAATGGATTGGTTGGCTACCAATCACATTCTTATAGATTGTGGCAGTAAGGAGTTGATTTTTCCGGAAGAAGAAGAAGAAGAGTTAACAGTAACGCTCGGTCAGTTAAAGAAGGATATTATGGAGGGTGCTAGCTGTTTTCTGATCTTGACCCATGAAGATCAGGAGTTCGAAAGATTGGGAAAAGAGCGAACGTCCAGGGAGGGCAGTATTGAACGAACGGTCGTGGATGAGTTTCCAGACGTTTTTCTAGAAGAGATCCCTGGACTGCCTCCTGTTCGTGAGGTTGAATTCACCATTGATTTGGTGACGACAGCTGCACTTATCTCTGTTCAACCATACCGTATGGCACCTGCAGAGTTGGTTGAACTCAAGAAGCAGATTGAAGAGCTCATGGATAAACAATTCATCAGGCCGAGCGTATCACCTTGGGGAGCGCCTGTGCTCTTAGTGAAGAAGAAGGATGGCAGCTCTCGGTTATGTATAGACTACAGACAATTGAACAAGCTGACCATCAAGAACAAATACCCGTTGCCAAGGATTGATGACTTGTTGGATCAACTGCATGGAGCAACGGTATTTTCTAAGATTGATTTGCGTTCGGGATATCACCAAATAAGGGTCAAGAAGGACGACATACAGAAGACAGCGTTCAGATCGCGTTATGGGCATTATGAATACGTGGTGATGCCATTTGGAGTGACGAACGCTCCAGCCATCTTCATGGACTACATGAATCGGATATTCAGACCTTATTTGGACAAGTTTGTGGTTGTCTTCATAGATGATATTCTCATCTACTCTAAGACGGAAGCTGAACATGAAGAACACTTGCGAGCAGTATTGACCGTGTTGAGGGAAAAGGAGCTATATGCAAAACTGTCCAAGTGTGAATTTTGGATGAAGGAGGTGCAGTTTTTGGGGCATGTGGTTTCGGCTGGAGGCATCTCGGTAGATCCAGCTAAAGTGCGAGCGGTGTTAGATTGGAAGAGTCCACGTTCGGTCACTGAGGTTCGTAGCTTTGTGGGACTCGCGGGCTACTATAGGCGTTTTATTGAAGGATTTGCTAAGATAGTAGCCCCGCTAACTCAGTTGACTAGGAAGGATCAACCATTCGCCTGGACTGATCTGTGTGAGGAGCGTTTCCAGGAGCTAAAAGTGAAATTAACGAGCGCTCCAGTGTTGATCATTCCGGACACGTCCAAGCCCTTTGAAGTTTATTGTGACGCGTCTCATCAAGGGTTGGGCTGTGTGCTTATGCAAGATAGACGAGCGGTAGCGTATGCGTCTCGCCAGCTGAAGATTCACGAGAGGAATTACCCCACACATGACCTGGAATTGACAGTGGTCGTATTTGCACTGAAGATTTGGAGGCATTATTTGTACGGGTCTACATTCCAAGTCTTCAGTGATCATAAGAGTCTCAAGTATCTATTTGATCAAAAGGAGCTGAACATGAGGCAGAGGCGTTGGTTGGAGTTTTTGAAAGACTATGAGTTTGAACTGCTGTATCACCCTGGGAAGGCCAATGTAGTGGCGGACGCCCTAAGCAGGAAGACAGTTCATGTATCAGTGATGATGGTTAAAGAGCTGAATTTGGTGGAGAGCTTCAGAGATCTAAGGTTGCAGTTTGAATTGGAACCGAACAACATCAAATGCTGTAACCTTAGAATATCCAGCAACGTCTTTGAACGTATCAGGATGAAGCAACGCGAGGACGAGGACTTGGTGAAGATTTTAAGCGCGCTCGGTTCGGATAAAGCCAACAAATTCAATACGGGAACGGACGGCCTATTACGATACATGGGTAGAACGTGCGTTCCCAATGATGGCGAGCTGAAGCGGATCATCCAGCAAACGACTGACAAAGTGAAGTTAATCCAAGAGAGATTGAAGACGTCCCTGAGCAGGCAGAAATCATATGCAGATAGAAGGAGAAGACCTTTGGAGTTCATTGCAGGTGACCATGTCTTCTTGAGACTGAATCCAATCACTGTAGTGGGAAGAGTCATTCGTCCAAAGAAACTATCACCCAAGTTCATAGGACCGTATCAGACTTTGAAGAAGATTGGACCAGTAGCTTATGAACTTGCATTGCCTCCTCAACTAGCGAATCTTCATCCAGTCTTCCACGTTTCCCAACTCCGGAAGTACATAGCTGATGAGTCATTATTTTCTTCACTTCACTTAGTTTATTGTGCTAAAATTAATCAGGAAATTATGCTTAATTGTCCAGTATTTTTCTGTTTTTGCTAATTGTGTTTAATTCGATCAGAAATTCTTATTTTAGTCAATTTGAATTATCTGAGCTAATTATTTGCATTATCAATTGTAGGGAAATTGTTGGATAATATTTGGAAACTTAAAGTGTGACATCAATTAGATTTTAAGCTAAAATGATAGATATGAATTTCATGTTTTTAAGGAGGCTTGCACTAGTGTCACGGTTTCTATTTGGAACCAGAAGCTGCACACGGCCTAGGGCCATTGGAAAATTATTTTGGCAAGGATCTACATGGAACAAAAGTGGGAGCCGCCACCTAGTGTTGAATGATTTCTTTTCTTTGGCTTAGGAGAAAGAAATCCGTGCAGCTGGATGGAATAAGGAAGCCACCTTGGGAACTCACGGTTTTATTGGGCAAGCATACACCAAAAAGCAAATGTTTTGCACTAATGAGGGGACCACATTGAAGCAAAAGAAGGCTCACGGTTTTTACATCCACCGTGGATTGGTTTTGTGTTTCTTTTAAATGGCTTAATGTACACACAGCCCCATGCAGCTGCCACCTAAGGAGGAAGGCATCTTTTACATATCATGAAGTGGAGCTCACGGTTTTGGAAGATAATAAGAAGACATGGCCCCGCTTGGAAAAGAAAAGAAAGCCTTTTTACCTTGGAGAAAGAAGCAACACGTTAAGGAATCAAATTCTCATTCTTTTTCTATGTAAGCAAACAACAACACGGCCTAGGACCCATATGGACAAGATAAATTGGCAAAGCATTCAGCACTTGAATTAGAAGAGGGACCACCTTGCAAGTGCAGCCCACGGTTTTGTATACACAAGGCCCCATGACAAATTCATTTTCAAAATAGAAAAACACAATTGGAATGAGAGAGGGGCACACTTCTTGAAGTCTGATGGTTCTTTTAATTTAGGAGAATATTGGTGTTGTTTTGAAGAAAGCATCCAGCAGCTGCCACCTACGTATTACACACATATATTTCTCATTTTGAAAGTACAACTTTCGTCCAGCTTGGGAGACTCTCACGGTATTTTGGCAGCAGCTCCAGCACGATCACACACACGGAAGAGAACACACGACCAAGTTCTTGATGCAGCAACACTTGCAATTGTTTTGGAGAATGATGGAAACATGAATGGAGAAGGAAGCCACGTCTGCAAGGTGTAGAAGATGACAAGAGTAGGTGCAAAATGGAGGGGTCCTTACCCTATTTTCTAACGGACAGAAAACTATTGTTCAGCATGCAAGGAAAATAGGCTCACGGGTTCTCAGTTTTGGCTATAAAAGAAGCAAGCATCCAGAGGAAAAAAAAACCATTAGATTTTAGATTAATAGTTAAGAGTGCAATTACGTTCTGGCTTTCCATTTTCCTCCTCCCCTTTGGGGGAGGTTTTAGATTTCTGTTAATTTTCAGTTTCAAGGATTGAATTTCCATTGTAGTTTTCACTCTGCATTTTCCAATTGAGGTTGAATTTAATTTTCATTTACGCACTCCGTTTTCACGTTTAAACTTTGGATGAAATTCTGTTCTGTTATGAATTTTTAGATTTGCAATTTTAATTCTGTCAGGAATTTATTTGTTTTGCAATTTAACGTTTTCTTAATTTAAGTGTTCAATCTTTGGTGAATTCCATTTTCAGTTAAATGTTTTTATCTGTTAAGTTTATCGTTCATGATTTTCTGAACTGTTAAATTCTGTCATTGCGTTTTACCGTTTGTTTTATTTTCAGACGTCTTCTAATTTTTACCATCTTTTACCGTTCAGTTTTTACCATCGTTAAAATTTATTTCAATGTGTTTTAAATTCAGTTGTTTTATTTAAATTCCAATTTTAATTTTTCGCACAAACACAAAAATCAAAAACCCCCCCTACTTCGTGTGTAAAATCTGAGACTGAACCAACACAAATTGGTCCTTGAGAGACGACCTAGGAGTCACTTCCTAGTAAACTATACTGCATTATTTTCGTGCAATCAACTTTTGTGAGCGGTGCGACCCGTTTATCAAAATGGCGCCGTTGCCGGGGACCAACAAAAGACGGTTTGGTTTTAGATTCTTGTTGTGTAAATTTTTGTTTTGTAATATGTGTATTTTGTGTGTTTTGTGTTCTCTATTTTTGTAGGCGACGACACCTTCAGCAAATTTTGGCGGCGTTGTCACTTCAGATCCAGGTTTTTGTTTTAGATTTTTACTGTGTTAATATATATTGTGTATATATGTGTTTAATTGTGCTATGTTCTGTATTTAGTTGAATTTAAAAAAAAAAATTAAAAAAAAAAAAATTAATTAAAAATTTTTACTATTGATGTTCTGTCTTGTGTGTGCTTGTAGCATGTATAAATGTGTTTTGTTTTATCTGATTCGTAATTTTTAGTTTTTAGTTTTTACTTTTTATTTTTCCATGTCTACCTATTTTAATGTTGTGAATAATGCTTATTCTGCCAATGTCTGTGATTATGATTCTTATTCTGCATATTACTTTGATTTTAAATCTGCTGATTTTTATGATGAGAACAATATGTTCCATCATCCAATTTCTGAGAGCTCTCTTTGGGAGCCAGTTCCACAATATGAGAGTCAGCAGTATGATTCTCCTATTCAAATAACTCCTCAGCCTTCAACTTCTGAACCTACATTGAAGGAGTTACTAGAGCAGATGACAATGCAGAACATTCAGTTTCAGAAAGGGAACATGCAGTTCAAGTAAGAGAGCATGGAGTTCCAGCAGGAAACTCAATCTGCCATTCAGAATCTGAGTGATCAGATCAGGCAGATGGCCACTCTTGCACCTGAGGAGACTGATGAAAATTTTGGGGACCCGGCAGAAGTAAGCAGTAATCCTGAACCAGGTAGACCACCTTCATCTTCCCACACTTTAGAAATCTTCAAGGAAGTAGAGGGAAGCATACCGCAAATTGATTATTCTGTTGATTATGCTGTTGATTGGTATGCTGATGATTATATAGTTGTTGATTCTGATTTTAATTTTTCCTCTGTGCATGATGAGAACCGTTTTTTACTATTACATTCAAATATTTGTTCTCCATGCACTGAACATGAATCTGAACCTGTTATAGATATTGTTTCTACATTTGAAACGGATTCATGTTATGAGGTTGTATCTAAGGCTCAGTATGATGAATTGGGATTGGGTGTTATACCTCTGCATGATATTTTTTTGGAACCATTTTGCACTAACCATGCTGCAGGAGGTACGTATAAACTGGATGAGCAGACACCCACAGTGGAAAACAAAGGTGCTGACACTGATAGTTTGAAGATCAACAGGCACCTGCTGAATCCGCTCAGTAACAATAATTGCTGCTTAGATCCGGTGGTGGAAGATATTTCCCTACTTGATCAGATTTGGAGGATGAAGCAGTTCGTCCTCAACACTTTCATGCTCGATCCTGAAGAAGGGAACATCTCCCTACAAGTCCAAAATTGGCAACTGCCACCCTGACCAGGGGAGTTTTCTTTTTCTTTCTTCCCCGTTTTCCTACTTTTATTGCATTTGTCCTTTATCTGTTTAGTGTTTTAACTGATGATCTTATGCTTAGAACACGTTTAGGACATTGTAGTTTAAGTGTGGTCTGGGGAAGATTCTGCATTTTGTTTTCTTTTATGTTTGTTTTTTATTTTTTTTATTTTCTTTATTAGTTTTCGAATTATTATATTTAAAAAAAAAAAAATTCTTTTTGATAAATTATTTTATTTTAAGCGTGCAAAATCTTTCCTTTCAATTAAAATTTAATTGTTATGTGATGTACATATATTTATATATTTAAAAAAAAAAAATAATGTGTTTTGTGTTTTATTTGCTTCGTGATTTTTAGTGTTTTTACTATATATATATATAAAAAAAAAATAATAATCAAAAATTCAAAAATTATTTTGCGAAGTCCATAATTTTGTTTTTTTCGGCCCTCAGTTTCTTACCAATAATCCAATAAAAATTTCACTTCAGATCTCATTTTTTTTTCCCTTATTTTTCTTCACTGTAAAATAATTTCTTAGTTGTTTCATACAGATCTTTGATTGAAAATTTTGTTTAGACTAAGAAAGATTTCATTCATCAATGCAAAAAATTACAGTAATGGAAAAGTGGAGATTGAACAGATCTGAAAATAAAATTTGCAGTAGATTCATATGTGAAAATAAGGTTGTTCAGGGGTCGATCATGTCTGATCGTTAATATTACACACCATAATAAATAAAAACAAAAACAACATAAAAAAAAAATTTAAAAACATAAAAAAAAACATAAGTGTTCATATTACAGTCCTCATTAATATTCTGGCCACACTCGGCCAGCAAAAACATAAAAATAAAAAAACATAAAACATTAAAACTGGAAGAATTCTCGAGCTGGTTGTGGTGGTCTAAGGGAGAGCTCCGTTGAGGGAGTTCTGGTTCGAAATGCAGGAGGCTTTGGTGGAGGAATTTCTCGTTCATTTTTGTCGTCATCGATAATGATCGGAACTGGAAACAAATTCAGCAGCCTCGGTGCCCTCATTATCACCCAGTTATTTTCTTTCAAACAAAAAAAAAATTGTGTTAATTATAGAAGAGGAAGTGAAAAAAAAAAATTATCAATAAAAATTGAGGTGTGATCAGGGTCTTACCATACATATACAGCGGCAGTTGTGAAAAGAGAGTGCCAGTAGGGTCTATCTCCGCTTGCCAGCGCCTGACCCGATTGCCATGGTTGTTAAACCAGCAGTGTACGTTATATTCGGTGGCATCTGCGAAGGTCCTTAGTCGAGATGCGATCTCGACGACTTGCGCTCGGCTTGGGTGTGTGACCCCATAGTTGTAGATGTTCATCATCATCTTGATCTGATCATCTGTAGGACGCCATCGCTGACTAGTGTATCTCTCTGATTCCATCTCACTCGTCATCATTCCTCTTGAAATATTCTAAAACATAATAAAAAAAAAATATAAAAATAAAAAGAACAAAAACATAAAAAAAAAAGAAAAACAAAACATAAAAAAAAAAAAAAAGAGAGAAGCATAAAAATATGTTAGATTCTTAGTCAGTATTTTCTTGTTCTTGTTTCCTTTTAGATTTATTTTGTCCTGTCTGTCTTTGATTGTTTTTGTGTCTGGTCTCAGATCTGTTTCACGGTCCTTGCAAAGGGTCCTAAACGGATCTATGTCCAGTTGTCCTTGTCCATATTGTTCTTGTATATTATGTTTCTGTGTTTTATTTAATTTTAAGTGGGGTACGTGGCGTTGTTCTACCCGATTGTCTCTGCCATACCTTCAATCGAAGGGAGATTAACGTCTGGTTTCCAGCCGATATACCCCTTAAGTTTTTAGACAGTTGTGTTTTATGTGTTTAAGTGTTTTCAGTTTCAAAAATATGAAAAAAAAAAATTGAAAAAGGAAAGAGGAAAGCAGAGAATAAAAGGCTAAAAGAAAAGAAGAAAGGAATAACGGAAAGCTTAAAGGGGAGTATGGAAATAAATTACATAAAAGGAGAAAGAAAGGCAGATCCAGGAGCAGAGGACTTACCTGGAGTAGTAGAGCTGGCAGAGAAGCTCCTCGCGGATCTCAGACTCTTCAGTTGGCACGGTGGCAGAGGCTCCTTGCAGGGCTCGTACACCTTCAGAGCACGCGGACGCGGGGGGGAGAGGCTCCCTGCAGAGATCCAGACGCTCGAGAGAGTAGAGAGAGAAGAGAGCAGAGAAGAGAGCAGAGAGAGGAGTAGAGAGAGAGAGTGAGGGATCAGAAATGGCGCTGGACGCGGAGGAGTGCCTCATTTATAGCCAGATTTCTTTCCACTGTAGCAATAGTTCCGGTCTTTGCCACCGAGACTGTTGTCACAGTACCGGTCTCCTTTTTAAGAAAAAAAAAATAAAATAAAAAAAAATAAATAAATAAAAAAATATAATAAAAATTAATTAGCATCTACTGATGGGTGCTACGTGATTTAGACATCTACTGATGGATGTCACTGAAAACATCTACTGATGGATGTTACTGAAAATTTCTTCCCATTTCCTAACATTTTATTGCACTTGTCTATATTATTTGATTGCTCTGAAGTTGATCATCTGATGATTGTAACACACTGAGGACATTGTGTGATTTAAGTGTGGTCTACTGGGAAGAAATTCTGATTTTTCTGATTTTTCTGTTAGATTGTATTTTGTGTGTTAAATTTTTTGTTTTTTGAGTGTTAAATTTTTTCTCTTTTAAGTTATTTTTATCCAGTTTTGTGTGCAATAAATTTTACATTTTTCTCTTGATTTCTGGATGATGTTTAAGTTGTAGATTTTTCCTTCACTTACTTAATACTTATAGTTTGTAATCCTTGCTTTTCTCTGCCTGGAAAGATGATTATGTGTTCAAGAGGTTGAATTGATTATAACACGGATACCCTGTGTGAGATTTGAGCCACTTAATGTTCTTTCTTGTGTGATATGACTCTTGATTTCTTGCACATATGCCTTGGCTTGATTCTTTTTGATATACTTGATTGATATGCATGTTCAGACGTGATAAAGGCATTTTTGTTCTTGAGCCTCTTTAGCCAAATAAGCCTACCTTGTTATTATCCTTTGATAACCCCTTTGAGCCTATACTGTATATATTTCTTTGTGTTGAAGCTCATACACTGATCCTAAGTGAAAAACAAATGATTACCTTAACCTTAGGAAAGTCTGGAGCTACAGAAGTGTTTTGAGAATAAGTGTGGTCTCCTTGGGAATTCTGATGAATTGGCTAGTTGGTTCCTCATCATGTTTTGAAATGATAATTTATATCCTGTTGTGTGATAAAAAAAAAAAAAAAAAAAAGAAAAAAAAAAGATAGGATAAATGATGAGAAAAAGAAAAAAAAAATTGAAAAATAATTCTGTGAATAATGGAGTCGAGAAGAGGATTGAATTAGAGGTTTGGGTGAGATTTCACTGTGTTTACATTTTTTTTCCTAGTGCACCTCACCTCTATTTCTTCTGAGCTATAGCTACTTATCCAAATTTATCCTCCCCTGTCCTTGGCCCCATTACAACCCAGTAAAGACCTTTTGATTTGAACATGCATATGTTTTAAGTATGGATAATTAGAAGCTTGCCAAGTCTACTTGTGTTTGTTTTCTTGAGTACATCGAGCTGATATAATTATTTACCCTAGACACTTGAGAGAAACACTGTGAGTGCATCTGTGAGGTTTTGTTATTTTTGAATCACCTCTTGAACTGATTAATTATTTTTGCCATACTTTGAATTGCTAGGATGATTTCTGTAAGTATCTGCTTTATTGGATTTGTGTTGGATAATTTCTATTTCTTTTATCTGTCCAAAATTCTTGAGAACTGTGTAAATTCTGTTTATTTTTTTCGTTAGTCTTTGTTTTCTGTCTGCTGAGTTTGTGTCACCATTCCTGAAAGTCCTTTGAACTATTCACTGATTTGCGTCTTAATTTTGCCCAGGAGTGCAAAAGACTAAGTGTGGTCTATTTTGATGAGTCATTATTTTCTTCACTTCACTTAGTTTATTGTGCTAAAATTAATCAGGAAATTATGCTTAATTGTCCAGTATTTTTCTGTTTTTGCTAATTGTGTTTAATTCGATCAGAAATTCTTATTTTAGTCAATTTGAATTATCTGAGCTAATTATTTGCATTATCAATTGTAGGGAAATTGTTGGATAATATTTGGAAACTTAAAGTGTGACATCAATTAGATTTTAAGCTAAAATGATAGATATGAATTTCATGTTTTTAAGGAGGCTTGCACTAGTGTCACGGTTTCTATTTGGAACCAGAAGCTGCACACGGCCTAGGGCCATTGGAAAATTATTTTGGCAAGGATCTACATGGAACAAAAGTGGGAGCCGCCACCTAGTGTTGAATGATTTCTTTTCTTTGGCTTAGGAGAAAGAAATCCGTGCAGCTGGATGGAATAAGGAAGCCACCTTGGGAACTCACGGTTTTATTGGGCAAGCATACACCAAAAAGCAAATGTTTTGCACTAATGAGGGGACCACATTGAAGCAAAAGAAGGCTCACGGTTTTTACATCCACCGTGGATTGGTTTTGTGTTTCTTTTAAATGGCTTAATGTACACACAGCCCCATGCAGCTGCCACCTAAGGAGGAAGGCATCTTTTACATATCATGAAGTGGAGCTCACGGTTTTGGAAGATAATAAGAAGACATGGCCCCGCTTGGAAAAGAAAAGAAAGCCTTTTTACCTTGGAGAAAGAAGCAACACGTTAAGGAATCAAATTCTCATTCTTTTTCTATGTAAGCAAACAACAACACGGCCTAGGACCCATATGGACAAGATAAATTGGCAAAGCATTCAGCACTTGAATTAGAAGAGGGACCACCTTGCAAGTGCAGCCCACGGTTTTGTATACACAAGGCCCCATGACAAATTCATTTTCAAAATAGAAAAACACAATTGGAATGAGAGAGGGGCACACTTCTTGAAGTCTGATGGTTCTTTTAATTTAGGAGAATATTGGTGTTGTTTTGAAGAAAGCATCCAGCAGCTGCCACCTACGTATTACACACATATATTTCTCATTTTGAAAGTACAACTTCCGTCCAGCTTGGGAGACTCTCACGGTATTTTGGCAGCAGCTCCAGCACGATCACACACACGGAAGAGAACACACGACCAAGTTCTTGATGCAGCAACACTTGCAATTGTTTTGGAGAATGATGGAAACATGAATGGAGAAGGAAGCCACGTCTGCAAGGTGTAGAAGATGACAAGAGTAGGTGCAAAATGGAGGGGTCCTTACCCTATTTTCTAACGGACAGAAAACTATTGTTCAGCATGCAAGGAAAATAGGCTCACGGGTTCTCAGTTTTGGCTATAAAAGAAGCAAGCATCCAGAGGAAAAAAAAACCATTAGATTTTAGATTAATAGTTAAGAGTGCAATTACGTTCTGGCTTTCCATTTTCCTCCTCCCCTTTGGGGGAGGTTTTAGATTTCTGTTAATTTTCAGTTTCAAGGATTGAATTTCCATTGTAGTTTTCACTCTGCATTTTCCAATTGAGGTTGAATTTAATTTTCATTTACGCACTCCGTTTTCACGTTTAAACTTTGGATGAAATTCTGTTCTGTTATGAATTTTTAGATTTGCAATTTTAATTCTGTCAGGAATTTATTTGTTTTGCAATTTAACGTTTTCTTAATTTAAGTGTTCAATCTTTGGTGAATTCCATTTTCAGTTAAATGTTTTTATCTGTTAAGTTTATCGTTCATGATTTTCTGAACTGTTAAATTCTGTCATTGCGTTTTACCGTTTGTTTTATTTTCAGACGTCTTCTAATTTTTACCATCTTTTACCGTTCAGTTTTTACCATCGTTAAAATTTATTTCAATGTGTTTTAAATTCAGTTGTTTTATTTAAATTCCAATTTTAATTTTTCGCACAAACACAAAAATCAAAAACCCCCCCCACTTCGTGTGTAAAATCTGAGACTGAACCAACACAAATTGGTCCTTGAGAGACGACCTAGGAGTCACTTCCTAGTAAACTATACTGCATTATTTTCGTGCAATCAACTTTTGTGAGCGGTGCGACCCGCTCATCAATAGCCAATCCTTCTCATGTTTTGGAGTTGGAGGACGTCCAATTACGCCCAGACCGAACGCTGGAGATGCAACCAGTCCGCATTGAAGACGTTCGCACCAAACTACACAAAGGAAAGGACGTTCGTTTGGTGAAGATAGTGTGGGACGCTAAAACTGGAGATTCAACGTGGGAGGTGGAGAGTGCAATGAAGGACTTGTATCCACACTTAATTACGTGTAAGTTTTGAATTTTCGAGGACGAAAATTTTTGTAGTTAGGGAGAATGTGAGACCCTAAATAATTAGCAGTAATAATTCCCTGTCACATCAAATTAATACACACCACAATCAATGCTTATTTCATTAAAACCCACTCCCAAATCTGATACATCACTCTGCTGTGCACTGAAAACCGAGCCACATCATTCCTCTGAAACATTAAAAACGCACTTTGCACCACATGCACACACGCCACCTGTTGCGGGAGAAGCTTCCAATTCAGAGTTTAGTGTGCAGGTGTCGGCTTGGGAGACGTTCGTTCGAACGAACGTGAGTTTAACAAAACTGGATTTTTGAAAACTCTCTCTCTCACCTGCACCACTCATCTTCTACCTCAGAACTTAACCTTTCATCTTCTCCAACTTCTCTCTAGAACCTCCCTACTCCTCTCTACTGTAACTCACCAAGTTTTTCTCCGATCACGTTTCAGCACCGTAGAAACGTTCGCTGGACTGAGAGCTACACCTTGGACCGAACAGTTTCAAGAACTGAAACTGGTAAGTTCTCTTTCAATAGCTCGTCCTTAGGTTTTCTGGAAAACCAGGTTGTTGACTGCATGCAAATGTGTAGTCTAAAGGATTTCATTTTTCTGTGATTAGATTTAATTTAAGAGGAATCAAGAGGCCTTGAGGGTAGAATACCGTTAGTTGGACAAACCAAAAATCTTGTGTTAGGACGTTTCCTTCATTGATCCGGGTAAGGGAAGCTTATATATTTAAATTATACTTGTATGACTATATGAAAGCATGATCTGGTCTGTCCGTATGAAATATATGTATATGTGCTGATTTGGTATGCATGAACGAACCCTGTTGTACTGGATGAATATGATTTTTGATTTTGTTAAATTGCATGTTGATTTTGATGCGTATGAAGGATGAATGAGTAGTATATAGTTGGATTTGATGATGTGAATTAATGTTATAAAGTATGAAAATTAATGTGGATATGAATTTATAGAGTTTGAATCGTATGAATAATGTTAAAGTTAAGATAGTTGAAAATCTGGATCTGATAAATTCCCTATGATAAATGACGCTCGTCACCGTACGGTCTTATACCGTTCGGTTTCACTGAAAATAACTTAGAATGGAATTCTTTCATTTGGAAAGAACTCCGCTCGAGAACGAGCGTTCCCATTTAAAGGTCTGAGCGTTCGGTTCAGCTCAACTGTGTATAAATACCTTAAACTTTAAAACACGTAACGTTCGGTCTTATACCGAAGCGTTCGTCCTAAATAGCGCTCGGTCCTATACCGAAGCGTTCGTTCTAAATAGCGCTCGGTCTTATAGCGAAGCGTTCGTCCTAAATAGCGCTTGGTCCTATACCGAAGCGTTCGTCCTAAATAGCGCTCGCTCTTATACCGAAGCGTTCGTTCTAAATAGCGCTCGGTCTTATACCGAAGCGTTCATCATAATGGGTGCTCGGTCACTTACCAAGCGCTCGTAATATTGAATAACCACATGGATAAAATAGCGTCCGTTCAAGTATTAAAATATTCATCTTCTTACGTTCGTTCAAATACGAGTATCGGTCTTAAAAATGCAAATTTCTTCAAAGAAAATTTCTAAGTATTATTGATCATTCTTCTTATATTAAATCTGGTCCAAGATCGTTATTATGAAAATTTTCTAAGTATCAGTACACCTTCAATTGAGTCAGTTCATTTAACTGGCCAAATAGATAGTCATGTTCGTCCATCCAGTGCATTATTGGACGTTCGTCCTAATTCTTCAAAGGACTGAACGTTCGTCGTTTTGTACTCTTAAAGTTAAAGATGAGATTGATTATAAATTATGATAAATTACAGTGTGAACACTATATTGAATGATTTTATGATGATGGATTTTGAACGAGTGTTCCAAGGAGGAACGTCTCAGATATGTTAAATATTAAATTTGGTAAAGTATGACTGTGGATAAGTTAGGACTCGCTGTTCATCCTGATGTTCCGTGATACTCATCTCATGTAGAGGAGGGTAGTCATGTGTGGGAACGGCAGGAGGCCCTAGTCCAGAGGGGTACTTTGGTTAGGGTTAACCTCGAGTGGCAGTTATTGAGTGTATCCCAGTTACCACACCACTCGGGTGCAAGGACGCTTGTAACTACACAGATCATACAGTCCGGACGGTAGTCTTATATATAAGTATTGTGTATGATGTTAAATGTTAAACGATGTGCTTGTGTAAAATGATATGTTCATTGTATGTGTTGATGTATAACTTAAATTATATAAGCTTACCCTTTCGTTTTCCTTGTGTTGTCCATTTGTCTATGTACGTTCGTCCTGTCTTGCAATGATCATCCGTGTGGATGTGAGCAGAAGGCGAGGCTACCCTAGAGGAGGTGATCCAAGAAGAAAACTTAGTTGAAGTGGAAGTGAAAGCGGAGCAGTAGGACGTCCGTCTTTCATTTTGATTAGAGTGCTCGTAGATGTTAGGTTGTAAATGTTATCTTATTTGGGCGTTCGGTTAATTCTTTTGTAAAACCGTTCGTTCTCGTTGATTTTCTGTTTCTGCGATACGCTCGTTATTTTGTATTCAAGCCGTTCGGCTTTTGAACCGTGAACTCTGTTAATTATATGAAGACTGCATTGAATTACTGTTAATGGTAATTAATTCTGATTTATGGTAATTACTGTAATTTGGGATGTTACACTTGGCTAGATGGAATTTTAGCTGGTTGAGTGCCTCATCCCTCATCTGTAACTCCTGGCCGACGGCTTCCACTAAGGTTTCCCCCGAAACGAACCGGTGTAAGGAAGGAGGAGACCTCCCATATACTGTTTCAAATGGGTGCATCTCGCCGACTCTTGATATCTGGTATTATACCAATATTCCGCCCAGGGTAGTACTATGCTCCATCCCTTTGGTTGTTCTGAGCAGAAGCATCTCAGATAACCCTCCAATACCCTATTCACAACCTCAGTCTGCCCATCAGATTCAGGATGATAGGTGATGCTCATCTTCAGTTAAGTTCCTTGTAATTTAAACAACTCCTTCCAAAAATTACTCAGGAACAGTGGATCCCGGTCACTCACGATAGATATTGGCACCCCATGCAACCGGACAATCTCCTTTACAAACACTTCAACTACGGTTCGAGCGGAATAGGGACGTTTCAGTGGTATGAAGTGTCCATATTTGCTGAGGCTGAAGCATCATACCCGTGGGACTTGGGTAACTTAATGATAAAATCCATGCTTATCTCTTCCCAAATGGCGTTGGGTATGGGTAAAGGTTGCAACAACCCCTACGGAGAGGATGACAGATATTTATGTTGTTGACATACCAGGCAGCTTGCAACGAAGTCAGTTACGACTTTCTTCATTCCTACCCAATAAAGAGATTGCGCTACCTTGCGATAAGTCCGATATACCCCTGAGTGTCCTCCTGTTTGTGTGGTATGAAACTCGGCTATCAACTTGGGCACCCAGGCCTATCGGGCAGACAACACAAGCCTCCCCTTATAGTGTAACCTCTCGTGTTCCAGAGTGAACGAGGGATGTGAGTTGAGGTCTTTTCTCAAATCTTCTATCACCTTCTTTAACTCTTCATCTGCCTCAACTTTTTCCAGAATCTCCCCGAAGTCTTGCCAGTAAGGTCGGGCCACAACCCTCAATTCCTTTTCTTCCTGCGAATCATCCTCTTCCTTCCGTGATAGGGCGTCTGCTACCTTGTTGGTGACACCTGATTTGTACACAATTTCAAAGTCATAACCCAGGAGCTTCGCAATCCAATTCTGGGGATTCTGAGTGGTGATGCGCTGCTCCAAAAGGTACTTCAGTCTCCTTTGATCGGTGTGAACCACAAACCGTTGTCCCAAGAGGTAGGGCCTCCAGTGTTGTATGGCTAAAACCAACGCCATTAATTCCTTCTCATATGTCGATTTACTCAGTGACCCCTCGGATAACGCTTTACTAAAGAAAGCTATGGGTTTCTTTCCTTGCATGAGTACCGCTCCTACCCCCCTTCCCGATGCATCACACTCAATGTGGAAAGGCTGGTCAAAATTAGGTAGAACCAGTACTGGTGCAGTAGTGATGGCCTTCTTTAACCTTGACATAGTGATGGCAACCCCTTTAGGGACTTCCCATCCAAAGAAGTATCAACTTTAATCTAAGACCAAGAAAGGGAAGTTGAATAAAGGACTTATCTTTTCTTTCTAAGTCTTAGCATGTTCTCTTTAACTAATTCCATTTACATTGTTTGTAGGACAATAAAGGTTGGAAAGTTCCTAGGAGAATTGCCAAGCAAAGAGGAAACAAGGGAAGCAAGAAGGAATGTATGTTGCAACCAGCCATGAAGCATGTTTTCCACACTTTCCATGTGCAACACATTCAGCCATGACTTTGAAGCACACTTGACTTGTTTTTCACGTGGAACACAAGCCACACCGTGAGCCATCTTCATTTGTAGCACATTCTCCATGCTTCCCACGTGAAAAATGCAACTCACGTTTATTAGTCTTCAGCACATGTAATTAGTGTAATTCAGTAGCTTTCCTTGCACGCTCCCAAGCTCATCTTCTCCTATAAAAGAGAGCTTCATCATTTGTAAACTCAACTTGATTTGTAGTAAAGAAATGCTGCCAATTTTCAGCTTTCACTCTCAAGTTCAACCTTGTGCATTGTTATCTTGCACCTCCTCTAGCTTCTTTCCCCTTTGGAAAGCCTGCTGAGCTAGAACTCTACCATACAGCCACTCCAAAACACTTCCAACATATCATCAAACACCTTGCATGCATCAAGAACTCCACTGCATTCTCTCAATCCGCTGCTACTTCTCTGAGTTTTGGAGCTTCTTCTGCATGTCTTGGAGTAGCTTCCATCACATAGCTTCCTCTGCTTGCTCCGTCCATGTAAACTGCCCCTTTTTAAGAAGGTTGGTCAAGGGTTTGGCAATCTTCCCATAATCCTTCACAAACCTCCTATATTATCCTGTCAGACCCAGAAATCCCCTCAAGGCCTTCACCGTCTTAGGTTTTTCCCAGTCTATCACGACCCTTACTTTGTCTTCGTCCATTTCTACACCCCTCGCGGATATCCGATGACCCAAATAGCCTATTTGAGTTTTGCCGAACTCACATTTCTTTCTGTTGGCCACCCACCTATTGGCCACGAGTTCCCTTAGCACCGTCCTCACATGCTCTAAGTGCTCCTTCCAGGATTGGCTATACACCAATATATCATCAAAGAATACCAGTACGAATTTCCGCAGGTAAGGCTGCATCAGGCTGTTCATTGCACTCTGGAATGTGGTTGGTGCGTTGGTGAGGCCGAACGACATCACCATGAATTCGTAGTGACCTTGGTGCGTTCGGAAGGCTGTTTTCTCTATGTCTCCATCTCCCATTCAGATCTGGTGGTATCCTGACTTCAAATCCACCTTCGAAAAATATTTGGCCCCTCTCAGTTCGTCTAGCAATTCCTCTATCAGTGGGATAGGGAATTTATCGAGTATCGTGGCTCGGTTAAGGGCCCTATAATCCACACAAAACCTCCAGCTGTCATCCTTCTTCTTCACTAATATTACCAGACTCGAATATGGACTGTTGCTCGACCTTATGACACCCGTTTTTAGCATTTCGGTCACCTGTTTCTCAATCTCCCCCTTCATCACATGGGGGTAACGGTACGGCCTTACATTCACGGGATCTGTACCCTCTTTTAATGGAATTTGATGAACCATGCCCCTATCTGGCGGTAGTCCGCTCGGTTCGTGAAATAGGCTCGCGTGCTGATCCAAAATTTGATTCATGTCATGCATCTGCTTCTTTGTCATCTCCGAACCGAACGATCCTTCTCCCTGATCGTACGATTTTCTTTCCTCGTCCTTTTCTGACTCCCCAACCTCCCACACCAGCAACCAGGCCTCTACTTCTTTCATTTTGAACAATGCTTCGGGTTCCACCAATCTCCGAGTTAAAGTAGGATCTCCTTTAATGGTCACGTTCCTCCCTGCTTGACCGAACACCATGGTTAGCTTGCCCCAGTTTAATGTTACTTCTCCCAGCTTAGCCAGCCATTCTACCCCCAGTATCACGTCAACTCCGCCTAGTTCAAACAGGTGGAACCGTTCGGTGATCACCGCCTCTCCCATGCGAATCATTACTTTTTCACAACACCCCCTCATCTCCTTTCTCTGCCCATCTCCCAAACTCACCCTATAGGGTGGTGTATCTACTACGGTTAATGCCAGTTCCTCTACCAATTCTTTTCTTATGAAGTTGTGGCTGGCGCCACTGTCAATCAAAATCAGTACCTGTTTCATTCCTATCTGTCCATGCAATTTCATCGTTTTGGGCTAGGTGAGCCCTTCTGCCGAGAATGCCGATAGCTCCATTCGGTCGAGTTCGGTCTCAGCTTCTTCTTCCCCACTTGATTCCTCGTCTTCTGCCAATATCAGCATCCGAAGACTCCTTTCCGGACAACGATGGCCTGGACCGAACGGTCCCCCACACCTGAAACACCTCCCTTCTTCCCTTCGTTTGACATATTCATCGTACGGTAAATCCCGCACGTTCCTTCCTTGATTATTTGAGAACGTTCGTTCTCCTTCTCTCCTCGGGATCCCTTCCTTCCCTCCTGTCCGTCCCCTCTCTGCATTCCCGTTCGGTTCTGATTATGCCGACTAGGGTTCGTCCTCATTACTGAACTGCTCGGTTTTACCCACGTCTGGCTCTTGCTTATGATTCCTTCTCCAGCCTTTGTGCCCCCTTGGAACTCTTCCTCGTCCTTTGCTAGTCTCATTACGTCCATCAATTCCCTCGAGTCAAGCAATCTGAGTTGATTACGGATCCCCTCCTGCAATCCTTCCATGAAGTATCCCATCAGCTATGCATCAGGTATTTTTTCTGCTTGGCCGACCAACGCTTCAAATTCTTGGATGTATTCTTCCACAGTCCCTGATTGTTTACAGGTCGCCAGTCTCTCGAAGACCGTTCCCCAACTTCTGCCTCCGAAACGGATCACCAACGACTCCTTTAATCCGGTCCACGAGCGGTTCCTGGCCTTCTCCCTCCAAAACCTGAACTAGTGTCCCGCGATTCCCTCCATGTTGATGTAGGCTAGGTGCAGCTTTTCTTCCTCTGACACTCCTTGCAGTTCGAAGATGGGTAATTCTACCCTTCTCCTCCAATACGGTTGCTCCTCTCGGTGTCCACCCTCTAGCCCGCTGCCATCTCTCTCGTCCTCCTCATTCCTTCTCCCGTTAACAGACCCTGACTTCCATCAGGATTTCCCTCATGTCGTCGACCTCGCTCTCTCATCACCTTCACCAGTTCCTGGACTGCTGCCTCCAGTCCTCCCATGGAGATTTCTATGACCTCCAATCTTCCTTCGACAGCATTCACTCTTCCCTCCATGATGTCTTTCACTCGTCTCTATTAGGATCCGGCAGGTCGGACCAATTGTTACGTACCTAAGTACGAGAACTTGCCACTCACACCCTTTCAAACTCCCAAAGGCATTAAACAATGGTATTTGAATGAATAAAACTCTTTATTAACTGGAAATATTGGTATCACAATAAACAACCAATAACTGGGAGCAGGGTCTCCGTCAGTTACCTGAGAGCCTAACCTCTCTTACAAAACTCCTTAATCAAAAACTGTTTAAACCCTAGGTTCCCCTTTATTAATACTAATTACTCCTTCCCAAAAAGGTAAAGAATAATAATAATTATGCCTATTTATTATAATTATCTGGTAAGAATATTTCTATCCTTATTTACTATATTTACTTCTATAATATCCTGAGGTACGTCCTTTGAGATTCTCGCCTATCCTACTGTTTTCAGTGATGGACAAATTTATGAGCACCAAAATATGATGTCACAAACTTGTTTTTCAATCGGCAAGTATGACCGAATCGTTCAAGTAATAAACTTGGTAAGACCAAGTATCGTTTTCCCAAAGGACTCACGGCCTAGTTTAGTTATGTGATTTGTTGATTAGCTAAGACTTACAAACGAAATAATTGAGATTTTATATGCAAGACAGAAAATAAACATGTATGCATGAAGTTTTGATCAATGGCAAAAAGCAAAAGATAAACACTTTCAATGAAATATATGAATGAATATGTTGTTGGGGGTTAATTTCATCTCATCCACTCTCACATATTTTAGGAATTCAACATTCAAATCATCATTGTTAATGCCACTCTCTAAAGTACCTTTCTAGAAGGCTTCTCCCTAATCACGAGCTCATACAATTCCTAGCATTCCTAATGATCAGTTCATAAGTGCAGGAGCTTAACGACAACCAATATCATATTGGGAGAAATTCCCCGGATCTAGACTTCCCCGTACGTGCCCGTATCGACAAAACCAATAATCATGCATCGAATGAGTTAAACAATGAAAGCATTAAGCAAAGAGGAAAAACCCTAACTAATGATGAAAGAAAGCATAAGTCTTAATTAAAAGATGTAAAAACAGATTCCATATATGAGAGCTTCAAAAGATTACATTGATTCCCCAACAAACATACAGAGTTTAGTTCACCATATTCATGGTGAACCTAGATGAATTTCAATGAAAGAATGAAAGAATAAACCCTAAAAAGGTGAAGAGGTAGCCTGAGCATCCAAGATCCTCCTTCAAAGGGGTGGAAGAGAAAGTGTTTGCCTCGTTTCTGCCAAAGATACAAACCCTAGGACGTCCTAAAGCTTATATACTATTCTAAAATTACAAAGAATCTAGGCCCAAGCCCATAAGTGTGCCGCTCAGCGGTAAAGTACCGCTCAGCGGTGAGTGCGCGTCTCGTTTCTTCCCCTCAGCGGCCATTTTGCCCCTCAGCGGATCTCCCGTGACTTCCTGAGTGCCGCTCAGCGGTAAAGTGCCGCTGAGCAGTGACTTCGGCTTCTCCTTTTGCACTCTTTGATTTCTTTTCTGATTCCATCTCTCTCCTTCTTCACTTCTTTCACTAAATTCACCTTAAAACCTGCACAAAAACACTGAAATCAAGCATAAACCTGTCCAGCTCTCTTATTTATGAAAATATGGATAAAAACATGATTTCAAGCTAGTTTCTAAGTATAAAGGTTGCTTTTAGTGTCAATTTTAAGCATGAAAATAACAGTTTTTCAACTGTTATCAGTCAGTTAGAGCGCTCGTTGTTGCTTCCACTCGCTTAGGACGCTCGTCATCGCTCCACTCGCTCAGCCCTTTTTTTCTCTTCCCCCTATCGTTCGGTCATCGTGCTCCCCACTTTCAATCGTTCGGCCCTCGTGCTCCCCCCTTTCAACCGTTTGGCCACTATCCTCTACCGTACGGACCCCTTCTCTCTCTCCTATATCTTCTTCTCTCGTAAACTCGCCAGCCATAACAGTGGTTGTTTCAATATCTTTTGGTCAAAGGTATGCCTGAAAAGATGAATTAATACAAATGAATTAATTTTAGGTCATGAATGTTGTATCTGCAACACAATGACTTTAGATTTCAAAATCCAATCAAGTTACGAGTTTTGACAGTGGGAATGGTTGAAATTTGTATGTCCATCAGTCACACGAGCAATAGTGTTGTATAATTCATTTGACATCCCACCCTACAATTCAATAGTTTTTTCTTCTCTCAACCATTGGTGTATACATAATAAGACAACGCCAAAAGAAATAGAGCTCAAATTCCAAATTTCTTAGCTGTTTGGTAATCAAACATTGGATAGCAGTGACTTTACTATCAAAATTGTTAGGATATATATCCTATTTTATCATCATTATAGTGTGTCAAGGGTTACCCTATTTATCATGATTATATTATGTCTAGGATTACCCTATTTATCATGATTATATTGTGTCTAGGGTTACCCTATTTATCATGTACTTGTGTATCAATTTATTCTTATAAATAGAAGATTGTGAGAGGGATCAATCAAGCCCTCTAGAATTATTTTACAGTTTCAATCTTAAGTTGGTATCAGAGTGGGTCGATCCCGCTCTGGTTTCTATCTCGTAATATATATCTGTCCGGCGCCACAGTTCTTCGTTGCCCGCCACTGTCCGCCACTACCCGCCGCCGACCACCGTCAACTGTCGGCCACCATCGTCCGTCACCGGCCACCATCCGGCCACTGCCGCCGCCGGCCATCGTCGCTGTCGGCCACCACCCGCCGTTGCCGGCCACCGTCGTCCATCATTGTCACAGTTTCCTTCGTCTAAACCCTTAGGGTTTTCTTGTTCTCATTAGTATTATTCGTCTTCTTCAGAAATGACGTCTGGCAGTACTCTTTCCTTCTCTGGAAGTCCATCAATTACCTCCGAGAAGCTAAATGGAAAAAATTATTTATCATGGTTTGCTGCCATTGAAATGTGGTTCCTTGGCCAAGGGCATTATGACCACCTTGAGCGAGATGGAAGCCATGTGCCTACTGAAAAAGCTGATCAGTGGAAACAATCAGATTTCCAGTTGTGTGCCCTGTTATGGCAATCAGTGGAATCCAAACTTCTTGTATCTTTGAGGGCTTTCAAAACTTGTCACTCCTTTTGGAAGAAAGCCCAAAGCATTTATGCCAACGATATTCAACGTCTCTATGACACTACGAACAAGCTTACATCTCTTAAAATGGCAGACCATGATATGGTGTCCTTCATGGCTGAAGCCCAATCTGCTGTCGAAGAACTTAGGATGTTTTTGGAAGTACATCCATTAGAGGATATCAAAAAGAAACTAGAAAAATTTTACATGGTGTTGATCCTTCGTGCCCTACATCCCGATTTTGATCATCTCAGAGATCAACTTCTAACTAGTCATGAGGTTCCCTCTATGGAAACATTGACCACTCGCCTTCTGCGTGTCCCGGTATCTCAAACTCAAGAAGCGCGTGAACTAGTGGAACCATCTGTCATGGTTGCCACACGAGGAAGAGGAGGACGTGGCACTAGAGGAGGAGGACGAGGAGGTCGGGGACGTACTCAATGCACATATTGTAAAAGGATGGGTCATACTCTAGAGAATTGCTACTCCTTACATGGTTTTCCTTCCAAAACTGCCAATATTTCGAAGACTGAAACTTCCACTTTGAAAACTGAAACCTCCACTTCTGTGTTTTCTGAGGATGAATATAAGAGTATTTAAGGTTAAAGTCTAACAGCTTGGCACAACCATCTCAATCTCCCAATACATCAACAGCCTGCGTTTCTCAATCTATGGAATGTCAAAATTCATGGGTAATTGACTCAGGTGCTTCTAATCACATTTCTGGTAATACCTCTTTGTTCTCGTCTATTTCCTTTCGAGAAAAACCTCATTTCATAACCCTTGCAAATGGATCTAAAACTTCTTCCAAAGGAGTCGGTCATGTTTCTTTGTCTCCCTCCCTCAATCTCAACTCAGTCCTTTTTGTCCTTAATTTAATTTCTTTAAGCCAGTTGACTAAAATGTTAAATTAGTCAATAACCTTTGATCATAAATCTTTTGTTATATAGGAGCGTGGTTCGGGGAGACAGATTGGAGAAGGATATGAAGTTGGCGGATTATACCATTTTGGATCTCGTCCAAGGGTGTCCTGTGTTGCTACTCCTAATCCTAAGGTGCTACATGATCGACTTGGTCATCCTCATTTGTCCAAGTTAAAAAAGATGTGTCCTGAACTTAGTGGTCTCCAAACCTTAGAATGTGAGTCATGTCAATTAAGAAAACATGTTAGATCTTCCTTTCCTAAAAGGTCTCAACCATACGTAATTCTAGTTTTTCCATCATCC
Source organism: Vigna nakashimae (assembly GCA_034642375.1). Classification (NCBI taxonomy): domain Eukaryota; kingdom Viridiplantae; phylum Streptophyta; class Magnoliopsida; order Fabales; family Fabaceae; genus Vigna; species Vigna nakashimae. The sequence goes on along the minus strand of CM067760.1, from coordinate 16,274,145 downwards.
ATTCTGATATATGGGAACCTGGTCGTATCTCCTCCTTTGGTTTTAGATATTTTGTTACCTTTATTGATGAATATTCAAGATGTACTTGAGTTTATCTTATGAAAAATTGTTCTGAATTGTTAGCTATCTTTACATCCTTTTTGAATGAAATCAAGAATCAATTTGGTCAAGTAATCAAAATATTAAGAAGTGATAATGCAAAAGAGTATTTCTCATCCTCCTTTTCTGCCATCTTGAGTTTCCATGGTATCTTACATCAGTCTACTTGTCCTCATACACCACAGCAAAATGGTATAGCAGAACGAAAAAATAGACCCTTGGTTGAAACTGCTCGTACCATTTTGCTTGGTGCCCATATTCCTGTCCATCACTAGAGGATGTCATCTTAACTGCATGTTATCTTATTAATAGGATGCCCTCCTCCTTTCTTGATAATAAAGTCCCTTTCTCCATTTTGTTTCCTAATGATCCTCTCACATCTCCCCGAGTGTTTGGCTGTGTATGTTTTGTTCATGACATGTCTCCAGGTCTAGACAAACTCTCCGCTCGCGCTCTCAAATGTGTCTTTTTAGGCTATTCTCGACTTAAAAAAGGATATCGGTGTTACTCTCCTGAAACTAAGAAGTATTACATCTCTGCCAATGTCACATTCTTTGAACAGACTCCTTACTTCTCTCCATCTGTTCAGGATGTTTCTATCCTCCAGCAGGTCCTTCCTATTCCAATGGTTGAGTCAAATAGCTCCACTGTCTCTGTCATTCCAAGTCTTGATCACAATCCTTCTACACTTGTTTCTCCACATACTGAGATCATCCCACACAGGGCCCCAATGGATAGTCCACCTCCCCAAGACAATGGTGAATCTCCTACTTCAGATTCTTCTCCTTTGTCACCTCCTCCCACGCCTCCTGGTGCAAATGATTCAGCATGGCCTATTGCCCTCAGAAAAGGTACTCGTTCCCCTCGGAACCCTCATCCCATTTATAATTTTCTAAGCTATCATCGATTGTCGCCCTCCTATTTTTCTCTTTTATCCTCAGTGTCCTCTGTTGTTATACCCAAGAATGTGAAAGAAGCACTTGATCATCCTGGATGGCGACAAGCTATGATTGCAGAAATCCAGGCTCTTGACCACAATAATACTTGGGAGTTGGTGCCCCTTCCCCAGGCAAAAAGGCAGTTGGTTGTCGATGAGTGTATGCAGTTAAAGTTGGCCCTAATGGTGAAATTGATCGGCTCAAAGCCCGGCTTGTTGCAAAAGGTTACACTCAGGTTTATGGTCTTGATTATTGTGACACTTTCTCTCCTGTAGCCAAGATGACTACTATTCGTCTCTTCTTTGCCATGGCAGCCATTCGTCACTGGCCACTTCATCAATTGGATATCAAGAATGCCTTCCTACATGGTGATCTTGAGGAAGAAGTTTATATGGAGTAACCTCCTGGGTTTGTTACTCAGGGGGAGTCCGGTATGGTATGCAAATTGCATCGATCTCTATATGGCCTCAAGTAATCCCCACGTGCTTGGTTTGGAAAGTTTAGCTCCATTGTTCAAAAATTTGGGCTAAAACGCAGTGAAGCAGACCATTAGTTTTTTATTGTCATTCTTTTCTCGGGAAATGTGTTTACTTAATAGTATATGTTGATGATATTGTCATTACAGGAAATGATGCTGTTGGAATATCTCAACTAAAAGAGTACTGTGTAGACATTTTCAAACCAAGGATCTTGGAAGTCTCAAATACTTCTTAGGCATTGAAGTAGCGCAATCAAAAGATGGAGTTGTAATCTCCCAAAGGAAGTATGCTCTTGATATATTACAAGAAACAGACATGATTGATTGTAGACCGGTAGACAGTCCCATGGACCTAAACCAGAAATTAAGGACAGAAGAAGGTGAATTATTCTCCGATCCAGAGAGGTATAGGAGGCTGGTTGGCAAACTGATTTATCTCACTATTACAAGGCCAGATCTATCCTTTGCAGTTGGAGTGGTTAGTCAGTTCATGCAAGCTCCATGTGTTGACCATTGGAATGCTCTCATTCGCATTCTAAGGTATGTAAAGAAGGCTCCCGGGCAAGGATTGTTATATGAAGATAAAGGAAGCATTCATGTCTCTGGGTATTGTGATGCAGATTGGGCAGGTTCACCTATTGATAGACGGTCTACAACAGGATATTGTGTTTTTCTGGGATGAAACATTATTTCATGGAAAAGTAAGAAACAGAATGTAGTAGCTCGATCAACCGCGGAAGCCGAGTATAGGGCAATGGCATCACTAACATGTGAACTTATATGGATGAAACAATTCCTTCAAGAGATTAAATTTTGTGACATCCATACTATGAAGATGTATTGCGACAATCAAGCTGCTCTCCACATTGCATCAAATCCAGTGTTTCATGAGAGGACTAAACATATAGAAATTGATTGTCATTTTGTTCGTGAAAAGTTGTTGACCAAAGAAATATGTACTGAGTTTATTGAGTCAAACGATCAACTCGCAGATGTATTGACCAAGTCATTAAGGGATCCTCGGATTGAGTTTATTTGTTCCAAGCTTGGTACATATAATTTGTATGCTCCAGCTTGAGGGGGAGTGTGTTAGGATATTTATCCTATTTTATCATCATTATAGTGTGTCAAGGGTTACCCTATTTATCATGATTATATTATGTCTAGAATTACCCTATTTATCATGATTATATTGTGTCTAGGGTTACCTTATTTATCATGATTATATTGTGAGAGGGATCAATCAAGCCCTATTTTACAGTTTCAATCTTAAGTAAAATGTTAGCACATCATTTTAGTTGTACAAGCTGGTGCTATTACTTAACAACAGAAAGGGAGTCAGCCAATGGTGGCTAATAGTGATGTTACATAATCCTATCCAACATGTTTACTGCTACCAATTTTCACTGTTATGCAGAACTGCACTTCAATATTAATTGATTCATCACTCCACGACCATAATTTCCACTCTGAAATCTACAAGACTGTGCTCACGAATACATGGATAGAAAAGCATTTCCTCCTTTTAAAGTAGTACTAGATATAATATCATATCCTTAACAACCTTTTAAAGTAGTACTAGATATAATATCATATCCTTAACAATGATGGACAAATTTATGATCACCAAAATATGATGTCACAAACTTGTTTCACAATCGGCAAGTATGACCGAATCGTTCAAGTAATAAACTTGGTAAGACCAAGTATCGTTCTCCCAAAGGACTCACGGCCTAGTTTAGTTGTGTGGTTTGTTGATTAGCTAAGACTTAAGAACGAAATATTTGGAGTTTAATATGCAAGACAGAAAATAAACATGTATGCATGAGTTTTTGATCAATGGCAAAAGCAAAAGATAAACACTTTCAATGAAATATATGAATGAATATGTTGTTGGGGGTCAATTTCATCTTATCCACTCTCATATATTTTAGGAATTCAACATTCAAATCATCATTGTTAATGCCACTCTCTAAAGTACCTTTCTAGAAGGCTTCTCCCTAATCACGAGTTCATACAATTCCTAGCATTCCTAATGATCAGTTCATAAGTTCAGGAGCTTAACGACAACCAACATAATATTGGGAGAAATTCCCCGGATCTAGACTTCCCCGTACGTTCCCGTATCGACAAAACCAATAATCATGCATCGAATGAGTTAAACAATGCAAGCATTAAGCAAAGAGGAAAAACCCTAACTAATGATGAAAGAAAGCATAAGTCTTAATTAAAAGAGGTAAAAACAGATTCCATATATTAGAGCTTCAAAAGATTACATTGATTCCCCAACAAACATACAAGGTTTAGTTCACCATATTCATGGTGAACCTAGATGAACAATAATGAAAGAATGAAAGAATAAACCCTAAAAAGGTGAAGAGGTAGCGTGAGCATCCAAGATCCTCCTTCAAAGGGGTGGAAGAGAGAGTGTTTGCATCGTTTCTGCCAAAGATACAAACCCTAGGACGTCCTAAAGCTTATATACTATTCTAAAATTACGAAAAATCTAGGCCCAAGCCCATAAGTGTGCCGCTCAGCGGTAAAGTACCGCTCAGCGGTGAGGGCCCGTCTCGTTTCTTCCCCTCAGCGGCCATTTTGCCCCTCAGCGGACCTCCCGTGACCTCCTGAGTGCCGCTCAGCGGTAAAATGCCGCTCAGCGGTGACTTCGGCTTCTCCTTTTGCACTCTTTGATTTCTTTTCTGATTCCATCTCTCTCCTTCTTCACTTCTTTCACTAAATTCACCTTAAAGCCTGCACAAAAACACTGAAATCAAGCATAAACCTGTCCAACTCTCTTATTTTTGAAAATATGGATAAAAGCATGATTTCAAGCTAGTTTCTAAGTATAAAGGTTGCTTTTAGTATCAATTTTAAGCATGAAAATAATAGTTTTTCAACTGTTATCACAACCCCAAACTTAGAACTTTGCTTGTCCTCAAGCAAATAAAATTTAACTCAATCTCCAACCCATTCATATGATGGTTCACTTATTCAAAAATCCTCTTTTTCAAGATAAGTAACAACTTCACTCAAACTTATGACCAAGAGTTCATTCAAGATATGCACATGCTTTAGTGTTCACAAAGTCATTTAATTTCCAACAAATGCTATTTTTCATGAATGATCAATCAATTAAGCATGGATGTTCATGTGCTTATGGAATATTTCCTCACTAGATAAAGTGTTTCACTCAACACACAAGTGTATAAGAGGTAAAGTGTTTCACTCATTCACTCCACTATCACAATGTCACATGAGTCAACTTTGCCTTTCATTTTACCACAATCAAAAACATTCACAAGCATGCATCATCACAAGGAATTTTCAATGGCTTATAATGTGGCTGGGCTAACAAGAAAATTGGTTTTTCTGGATCACAAAATCCTTGAGTTAAGAGAATCATAATAACACAATCATCTTATTCATTCCCAACTTTCTTTTGCCTTTGCATTTGCATTGAGCTTTACTTCTTTTTCTTTTCTTTTCTTTTTCTTTGCATATTCTTACTTTTTAGCTCTTAGCTCAATGCTTTTCATGTTTTCCCAACAACCCCAAACTTGAACATTTACCAATACCACACAAGATCTTCTACTTAACTCAAGGTAAAGATTTTTCAATCAAAGGTTTCAATGTATGTTCAAGGCTAAGGGTTCAAAGGATAGAACACAACGTGTTCTCTTTTAGTGGGCTAACTTTATGAATTTGGCCAATAAAAAGGATTCCAACAAACGGCCTTGATCACATGATGCAAAACAAGCAATTGATTCAATCATAGAAAACTTGGGCAAAGTCATTCATGCTTTCAAAGTAATAGCATTCAACAATAACAACTCTGGAGCTCAAAATCTCACATATCAGCTCATTCACATTTGACATACACATCCTGCTTAATTTCACAATCACAATCATGATATCATGCATTTGTTCACAAAGCTTGTGAATCACCTGTATAAGCATTTTAATGTGCACATCACCTCAACATCAATTAATCATAAGCATCATTCAAGCATTACTTATCAAACAATCACAGTTAATAGCAAACCATCATAAGAAACCAAGTTTCAAATAGAGTACATCAAACCCTAATCTAAAAACAAAAACAAATAAGTTCAGAAAACTTAAACCACACAAAAGCATAAGTCCTGCTCTAGTTATGATAGCATTCATCAGTAAATATTGTCTCAACTCCTCCTCAATCTGAGTTGTCCTCTGTATCCTCCTTCTTCTTGGATCTTATAGTCTTGATTCTTTTTGCCCGATGAGGAGGCCATCCCTGCATCAAACATAATTCAAAAAACTAAAAGATACATTGTTAAGCATTAGTAAACCACAATGAAGAAATCAGCCCCTTCAATGATGCTCTCTCCCAACCCCAAACTTAGATGGAAAACTAGTGAGAACGTGAGTGGAAGGGAGATTTTCTCAAGAGGGAAGAGGGAAAAGATGTGGAGAACCTTGGAAAAGGTATGTAGGAGTGTGTGTGCAGAGAAGAGCCTGAAAATAGAAGCTTATGTGCAGCTTAGGGTATAAAAATACCCTAATGGGCTCGGGTTCCGCTAAGGGGAACTAAAGCCCATCTGCGAGAGTACCGCTCAGCGGGCGGCACTTTCGTGATGTGATCTTCTCCTTCTTTTCTTAACCTACGTGCCTCCTAGACATGCCCCTCACTGGTTCCCTGCAATTCAATGTTTAAAAATACTTATGCAAACCCTAACTAAAATAAAACAAACAAAAACAATCAATCAACTGGGTTGCCTCCCAGGTAGCGCTTGTTTAACGTCACGAGCCTGACCCAAAATCCACCAACACCCATCAGTAGGTGTTTTAAACTTACCAACACCTATCAGTAGGTGTTACAGACTTACCAGCACCCATCAGTAGGTGCAAAATTTTCTCACCAACACCCATCAGTAGGTGTTACAAACTTAGTATCCTTCAGTAGATACTTAACCACCTAACATCCTTCAGTAGATGCTGTATCCAACAAAATATTTACAAAATAATGTCCACAAATTAAAAGTTACAAAACCAAATCAAAAGTTTTTAAATCCACTGGGTTGCCTCCCAGCAAGCGCTCTTTTAACGTCATTAGCTTGACCCAGTAAAGCTCAAGTTCCTTCTTCTTTTTCTTCTTTCTACTGAACTTCTTCAGAAATTTGATCAAACCAGGAACCTGTTGCAGTGTCTCAATCATAGGAACTTTAATCTCCAATTTCTTGAAGATTTCCATAAAGCACTTAAATTTCTTTTCCTTCCTATGATTCTTCTTTAGATGAGGATGGGATTTTTCATATGATTCCTTCTTCTTTCCTCTCATCTTCTTTTTCTTATGCTTCCTCTCCCCAAATTTTCTCTTTTTCTTTTCTCTTATTTTTTTCTTCCCTTTTCTTTTTCTTTTCAACTTCTTTATTTTCACACAAATTTTCTTTCTCTCTTCTCTCTCAACCACTTCTTTCTCTTTTTCTTCATCTTTATTTCTCTCACTCAATTCTTCTTTTTCTTTTCTCTCTATCTTTTCCTCATCGCCCCCTATTTTTTTCTCATTAAGACATTAGGGTTAACTTCAGTATTAACCTCATCATTCAATCTCTGACTAATGGAATGAAGCTGCATCTCCATCCTTTTACATGATTCTTCAATGCTTTTCTGAGTAGCGTTAGAATTTTTCAAAAATTGTTGAAGGGTGTCATCCAAACTTCCTGATAGAAAGGTTTGTTGATGTTGCTTGTTAAATCGCCCAGTTTGTCCAGCTTGCCCACTTTGTTCCTGACCAATACTTGGGTGTGGTTTCCACCCTTGATTGTAGCTCCCTTGACGGTACTGATTGGTCATGTAGTTTACATCCTCTACGGCTTCAACTGGAAAGGCACATTGACCATTGATATGGTCACCTTCACACAATTCGCACAACTGGGATTGTACCTGTGCAACAGTCTTTAACTCTTGTGGCAATTGTTCAAGTATCTTTGAGAGATTCTCCAATTGTTGAGTTATTAACTTGTTCTGAGCTATCAAGGCATCATTGGATTGCAACTGTAGAACTCCTTTTTGTTGAATAGGAGCTCCTCTTTCACTGTTCCACTTATTGTTATTAGTAGTCATGTTTTCAATTATTTCTGTGGCTTCCTCTGGAGTCTTCCATTTGATATTGCCTCCAGCTGAGGCGTTAAGCATCATCATGGTTTGTGAACCAAGACCTCCAAGGAAGATTAGGACTACTTCTCCTTCGTTAAATCCATGCGTGGGAGTCTTTCGTAATAGGCTTTTATACCTGTCCCATGCATGCCCCAGTGATTCTTCCATGCCTTGTCTAAATAAAGAGATCTCTTGCTTCCCTTTGTTGATTTTAAAGCTTTGTTGCTGCCATTGTTGTTGTGGTTGGTTCTCAAATTGTCCGGCAGCTTGCCAAAATTGGCTTTGATCCATGCTTGAGTCATGTTCCCACCAGTGGTTGAGATTACTTTGGTAGAATTGAGTGCCTATTAAATTATTGTTCGAATTGCATCCTGCAAACATTAGGCACAAAACTCTAGAAAATATTTGTTAGCACAAAAAGATATAGGAGAAGATATATATTCAGAAGATAAAAGATTCAGAAGATAAAATAAAATAAGATAAAATAAAATAAAATAAAATCAAATCAAATCTAATCTAAGCAAATAAAATAAAATAAAATCTAATCTAATCAAATAAGATAAAATCAAATCAAATCAAATCTAATCTAATCAAATAAAATAAAATAAAATCAAATCTAATCAAATCAAATAAGATAAAATAAAATAAAAACAGAATTTCAAAATTAAAGTCAAAGATAATCAATAATCACACAAATTAACCAGTTAAACCAGAGTCCCCGGCAACGGCGCCAAAAACTTGATGGACAAATTTATGATCACCAAAATATGATGTCACAAACTTGTTTCACAATCGGCAAGTATGACCGAATCGTTCAAGTAATAAACTTGGTAAGACCAAGTATCGTTCTCCCAAAGGACTCACGGCCTAGTTTAGTTGTGTGGTTTGTTGATTAGCTAAGACTTAAGAACGAAATATTTGGAGTTTAATATGCAAGACAGAAAATAAACATGTATGCATGAGTTTTTGATCAATGGCAAAAGCAAAAGATAAACACTTTCAATGAAATATATGAATGAATATGTTGTTAGGGGTCAATTTCATCTTATCCACTCTCATATATTTTAGGAATTCAACATTCAAATCATCATTGTTAATGCCACTCTCTAAAGTACCTTTCTAGAAGGCTTCTCCCTAATCACGAGTTCATACAATTCCTAGCATTCCTAATGATCAGTTCATAAGTTTAGGAGCTTAACGACAACCAACATAATATTGGGAGAAATTCCCCGGATCTAGACTTCCCCGTACGTTCCCGTATCGACAAAACCAATAATCATGCATCGAATGAGTTAAACAATGCAAGCATTAAGCAAAGAGGAAAAACCCTAACTAATGATGAAAGAAAGCATAAGTCTTAATTAAAAGATGTAAAAACAGATTCCATATATGAGAGCTTCAAAAGATTACATTGATTCCCCAACAAACATACAAGGTTTAGTTCACCATATTCATGGTGAACCTAGATGAACAATAATGAAAGAATGAAAGAATAAACCCTAAAAAGGTGAAGAGGTAGCCTGAGCATCCAAGATCCTCCTTCAAAGGGGTGGAAGAGAGAGTGTTTGCCTCGTTTATGCCAAAGATACAAACCCTAGGACGTCCTAAAGCTTATATACTATTCTAAAATTACGAAAAATCTAGGCCCAAGCCCATAAGTGTGCCGCTCAGCGGTAAAGTACCGCTCAGGGGTGCGTGCACGTCTCGTTTCTTCCCCTCAGCGGCCATTTTGCCCCTCAGCGGACCTCCCATGACCTCCTGAGTGCCGCTCAGCGGTAAAATGCCGCTGAGCGGTGACTTCGGCTTCTCCTTTTGCACTCTTTGATTTCTTTTCTGATTCCATCTCTCTCCTTCTTCACTTCTTTCACTAAATTCACCTTAAAACCTGCACAAAAACACTGAAATCAAGCATAAACCTGTCCAGCTCTCTTATTTTTGAAAATATGGATAAAAGCATGATTTCAAGCTAGTTTCTAAGTATAAAGGTTGCTTTTAGTATCAATTTTAAGCATGAAAATAACAGTTTTTCAACTGTTATCAAACAACACTATGACATGAACTGGAAAATAAAAAATCTACATACAAATTTAGAAACAAATCCAACAGATCCAGGCCGGTAGAGCTTGCACTGAATTATGTTCTCAATTGTTCCAGCAGTGTCACCTATCTTAAAACTACCAGCTTGAATTCCTCCGACAGTGGCTGGACCAATAAGAACCTAGCACAACATCATCACTAAAATTAGTATTTTTCAACCTATTGTATTTAGCTATGAAGTTTTCTTATGTAATTTGATTTCCATTTCTTCTCTCACCTTATTGTTTGCCCGAGCATACGCTATCAATTGCTTAGTGTCTGACTCAGGGACGCCTTCAGCAATAATAGCAATAACTCTAATTGTCGGCTGTTTTAAAGCAGACATGGATGATGCAGCCGCACTGCAAGTATATCAAACTATTATCGTGATACCATGCAATAAGATAGTCTTGGACTCAAAAAGAACAGCCATGAATACCAACCTTCTAAATGATGCAAAATTGATGAACACATCAGCAATAGCGTGTGCAGCATACTGAAAAATAAGTCAAACATAAACTTAGTGAAACGAGAATTTCCTTTCATTTTGGTATTCCGTCCAAGCAGTAAAGAGACCACAAAAATGAAGGGAGGAAAGGAAAACTCTTAACTATGTTTGGTTCACCAAGTCCAAATTTTAAGCCAAAAAGAGACAATTTGTGAATCATGAAACACATACTCAACATGAACCGGGATTGCAATTTCCTCCTGACCAAAAAAGAGTTTTTGATGACTTGTAAGAATTAAATGAATTTTATCATTCTATGGTTTTACCTATAACCAAGAATTAATACTATCACCATAGGTCACGACTTGGACTACAAATTCTGGCATATAGTTCAGGGTCTATGCTTTTAGCAAACACAAAATAACTAGCCAAACATGTACAACATTTTGTACTCTCACTGCACTATCTAACCTTTAAAGTAGACCACATCATGAGAAGATACATGAAAAGTTAAATGAAACGTTATGATTATAAACTTATGATTGCCACTTATTCTTCAATTGATTCTAAGCAAATCATTCTGACAATTTTAGAAGGTCACAGAGATCTAAATATATCATTGTGTAAACTATAAAAGAATCTTCCAGCATTAAATCCATTACATCAACTCTTCTTTTACATAACCTAGTCTACTGTTGTACAATGCTATGTCAATCTTTAAAGATTTTAAAAGGACATTTTAAAATATAATAAAATAATAAAACAAAAGATAAACAAATTCAAATACAACAAGTACATAATAATATTACCTTCACGCTATCAAATTTGACATTCATCACCCAGTTCAATATTATCTTCCATTGAAATTACATTTTAAATTTCTAAACTGAGGTAAACATACCTTGAAACAGGGATTATATCAATTGTACTTTAAATTATATTATACTAGCCTATCACACTGTAAGAGACTTATTTCACTTTCAAACCAATCAATCATTTCGCATGGTTACTCAAGTTTAGTTTGTGTATAATTATTTTATACTTAACAGACAAACATAGTAATGGTGATGTTCATTGTAATCAATCATGCACAATTACGTTCTCTTATACTTCTAACTATATTCACAATCCCTACAGGAAGGTATACAACATTTATCCACACAAATCCTAACAATTAAAATCTCCCCAACACCAAACTCAACCAGTACAGATCACAATATCTATCAATATTACCCAATAAAATGCCAAATTTAAGCTAATCGGTTAACTTAACAATAAGCCATCTTCAAACATCATGCACCCAATACAAAGCACAAATTATCATACCTCTATATATTCATTCAATGCTTTAATCACATTTATCAGCCAGATGAGAGAGACAACTCAATACATCAAATATACTTAGAATACAGGACAATCAAATTTGTCAAGAAGGGAACCTAACCAAACAAACATCCCAAATTACACATTCAACCAGACTTTTCAAATTAGTCAGATAGCTCCACAAACCTTCTCAGTGCTCTCACTCACTACCGATCTCGCTCGTCACAGATTGAGCATTTACTGTTCTCCCTACCGCAACACTCCCTCTCACAACCTTGCCCCTGTAGCCTACGATTTACGAAAATGAAGCAAAAATAAATGGAAAAATGCACAAAGGAGGACAAAAGAAGAAACGAAGAAGAAGCATACACCCACGAAAAAGAAGCGTTCTTTATCAGCCCCAACCCTAGCACAGCACCGAGCTCTTTGAGAAGAAGCGTTATCTATCAGTCCCAACCCTAGCCTAGCACGGACAGTCCCCAACCCTAACACAGCACGAACACTTCCTCTTCGTTCTTCTCGCGTTCTGTCAGCCCCACAGCAGGAACACTTCCTCTTCGAAAATGAAATGCTCTAAAATTGAGATTAAGGACACCAAAGTGAATCAAGTACAGCAAAGTGAAATCAGACTTTACTGAATAAAAGCGTTTCAGTTAGCAAGTAAAAGACAAATTCACCCTTCATCACACAGAATGTGGATCCACCGCCATGTCAAATGAAATCTTTTATCGCGTCAAAGTACAATAATTCTATTTGAAAAGATGTAAAACACTTTGAAAAAAAAAACTGAAATTTTGAAACAGAAAATATAAAACAACCTAGTTAAAACGAAAATCGAAGGCTGTTGGTAGGCTGAAGTCGCAGCCCTCGTTACCACCACCGCATCTTCTCCTTTCCATGTCCATGAGGCTTCGTGTTTTCAACCTTGTCTTCAAAACCATTCACAAACCCAACCTAAGACCCTTTTCACAGCCATTTGCATCCACTACACTCGCTCACTCCACCCCACCTTCTTTCTCCGACACCACCCCTTCCACGCCCCTTTCACACCCAACCACCCTCCAAGTCCTTCAAACCCTCCAATGTCTCCACCACCACCCCTCTCTCGCCCTCTCCTTCCTCAACCACCTCCACCGCACCGGCTTCCCGCACACCCTCTCAACCTACGCCGCCATCACCAAAATGTTCGCTTTCTGGAACCTTCCCAGAAAACTAGACTCCCTCTTTCTCCACCTCATTACCCTCTCAAAACACCACCATCTTCCCTTTCACCTCCTTCAACTCTTCGAAATACTCTTCCAGGACTTCGACCACCATAACCATTACTTGCTCAGAGCTTTTGGTGGCTTTGTCAAAACCTGTGTCAGTCTCAACATGTTTGATGAGGCTATTGATTTCTTGTTCCAAACTCGGCGCCGCGGAATTGTCCCTGATGTTCTCACTTGCAACTTCCTCTTCAACAGGTTGGTGGAACAGGGCGAGGTCGATAAAGCACTGGCCATTTTTGAGCAACTCAAGAGGTTTGGTTTCAGACCCAATTGTTATTCCTATGCAATTTTCATCAAGGCGTTATGTAAAAAGGGTGACTTGAGTCAACCTCTCCGTGTTTTTGAGGAAATGGAGAGAGTCGGGATCACCCCACATTCGTATTGCTATGCTGCTTACATTGAAGGGTGTTGTAATAACCATAGCTCTGCTCTTGGGTATAAGGTGCTGTAGAGATTTAGAAAGATTAACCTCCCTTTGGAGGATTATGTATACACTGCGGTTATTCGCGGGTTTTGTAATGAGATGAAGTTGGATGAGGCTCAGAGTGTGTTTGATGACATGGAGAGACAAGGGTTGGTTCCTGATGTGTTTGCTTATTCCGCGTTGATTCAAGGGTATTGTAAGGGTAATAATCCGAGCAAGGCTTTGGTTTTGCATGATAAGATGATTTCGAGGGGTGTGAAGACAAATTGTTTTATTGTTAGTTACATTCTGAATTGTTTGGAAAAGACGGGCAAGACTTTGGAGGTGGTGGTAGATCAGTTTAAGAAACTAAAGGAGTCCGGGATGTTTCTTGATGGAGTTGTCTACAACATTGTTTTTGATGCTTTGTTTAAGTTGGGGAAGGTGGAGGATGCGATATCTCTATCGGAAGACATGAAGAGAAGGGGTGTGGCTTTAGATCTTAAGCACTACACAACGTTTATCAAGGGATACTGCCTTCAGGGTGATTTCGTTAGTGGGTTTAGGGTGTTTAAGGAAATGATTGATGAAGGTTTCAAACCTGATATTATAACATATAATGTACTTGTGACTGGGTTGGTTAGAAACGGCCATGTTTATGAGGCATTAAAGTTTTTGCAGAGTGAAGGCGTGAAGCCAAACTCTACTACACATAAGTTAATCATTGAAAATTTGTGTTCAGTGGGAAAGGTTTTGGAAGCCGAGACGTATTTTAACAGTCTATAAGATAAGAGTTTTGGAATCTATTCTGCTATGTTTAATGGCTATTGTGAAGCGAACTTTGTAAAGGAATCCTATAAAATTTTCCTTGAGCTGTCAAACCACGGAGATATGCCTAACAATGCCTCCTGTTTTAAGCTAATGGCTAAACTCTTTATGAAAGGTGACACTAAGAAAGCTCTTATGTTGATGAGGAGAATGTTGTTGTCAAATGCTAAACCTAACATAATAATTTATTCACAAGTTATAGCTTTACTGTGCAAGACTGGGGATATGAATATGGCTTGCTCTTTATTTTATTTTTTTTTAAATGAAGGACTCATCCCTGATGTTATAATTTACACAATTATGATACAGAGTTATTGTAGGATGAACTATTTGGAAGAGGCCCATGACCTCTTGCAGGATATGAAGAGGAGAGGAATCAAACCTGATCTCATTACCTACACAGTTTTACTTGATGGAAACTTTAAAGCAAATTTAAAAAGTTCTGTCTCTCATCATGGAGAAGGAAATAAGACATCATTGAAAGTTTTTTCCATCATGAGAGATATAGATCAAATGGAAATAAATCCGGATGTTGTTTTTTACACTGTGTTGATTGCTAGATTCATGAACACAAAGGACTTTGAAAAAGCATTAAGCCTATTTGGTGAAATGGTTGACAGGGGACTAGAACCAGATAATATAACATGCGCTGTTCTGGGCTTAAATAGTACATCTCGCAGGAAAAAAGCCATTGACCAGCTTTATAAAATGGGAATGACAGCAGCAGCGTGTCATCTCAGCTCTAAAACGTGGTAGAAGGGTGCATTTTCATTAGAAGTTTGTCAGTTAGACGGTTTGCACTTATTTATTCTGATTTCTACAGTTTATCTAGTCAAAACCTAAAGGTAAAGCAAAATCACATATGCTATTTGTAATGACCGCACGTTCTCAGTAGGGGGGGGCAGCAGTCATCATGCTTGGAAGCACCAGCCGCCCCAATATCAGAAGTGGGCTTTTATTTTATTTGCAAATGGGGAGCAGCACTCAGAGGTCCCTTTCTTTCATTCTGCACCGTCCAAGAGCACCATTTCTTCCTTCTTAAAGGTAAAAGCCATGGATTCAAAGGGATTTGGGGATTCTGAAATTCTGGAGGAGTGAGAGGCTTGCTGCAAATCTGGGAGAAGAGAAGGAGAGCTGGGCACTGTAGCAGAGAACTGGAACGGCAGAGGAAGAACTCAGAGATTGATTCAAGGTTTCCAAGGAAGTCTTCAAGAGGTAAGGGGAGCTAGATTACTTTCTTCAGATGTATTAGGCGTTAGGTGTATGGTTCGAATTATGCATGGTTTGTTTGTTTGGAAATTGTATTGTGCTGTTTGAAATTGACTTGGGTGAGTGTGGATTGCTGTAATTGATCAATGAGAAGTGATTTATCTATGAAATCTTGTATGTTTTGGATTGGAAGAAAATTTAGGATTTTGTAGTCCGTTAAGTCATTTTGAGAGGAAGTGAGGTAGTGATTTTGGGCATTTGGGGTTTAGAGTGTAATTGGACTATTGGAACAGTTTTAACTACTGGATTATGACTTGTTTGAGTCACTAAATTGATCAAAATAGGTGCAAAATAGTAGAATTGGATTTGGGTACCTAAGTTATGAAAATTGGTATTTTAGGGTTGAATTTGAGTATGAATCACTTTAGAATGGAGTTAGGAATGTTTATAATCAATTAGGTAAGTCCAATCAAGTATAAAACAAGAATTAAGGGTGTTAGAAGTTGATAAAAATGGTTAGAAATGGTAAGGGGAAGCTCTGGCCTCATTCTGCAGAATTCTGCAGAATTCTGCACAGCGACGAAAACTGACCGTTCGTCCATGTCTGATTTGGACGATCGGTCATGTACTGACTGAACTGGCCGTTCGGTCAGATGTTGCAATAGTGTTAAGACACTTAACGTTCGTCCTACAGAGCGCTCGTTTATTGGTTACGAAACGATCGGTAATGTCATGAGCTGAGTAGTGTTCGTTCAAAAAGTGTTAATCTCAGGCTGCAATCTTAGCGTTCGTCCAAATGGTATAGCGTTCGGCAGTAGAGCTATCGTCAGAAAACGTTCGTCCAGATTGTTCAGATGACGTTTGTCCAAATGGTTTAGATGACGTTCATCCAGATTGTTTAGATGACGTTCGTCCAAATGGTTTAGATGACGTTCGTCCAAATGGTTTAGATTACGTTCGTCCAGATTGTTTAGATGACGTTCGTCCAAATAGTGTTCGTCCTGGTATTCGGAAATGACGCTCGTCCAAATAGTGTTCGGCCTAGTGTTCGGAATTGACGTTCGTCCCAATAGTGTTCGGCCTGTTGGTAAATAGCGTTCGACCTAAGTATCAATCTCAGCGTTCGGCCTTATGGTGTGATCGGTTAAATAACGTTCGGCCTGTTGGTAATAGCGTTCGTCCTAAGTATCAGTATCAGCGTTCGGCCTAAAAGTGTGTTCAGTGAAATAGCGTTCGGCCTGTTGGTAAATAGCGTTCGTTCAATACCGTTCGGCAGATAACGTTCGTTCAAATAGTATTATGAAAATACTGGGTTTTAAGTTCATTTCTCTTGAATTGAATTATGTGCAAAATGATTGGAAAATATATACTGTGATGGGATTTATGTGAATGTATGAAATACGTTGGACTTAATGTGATATTACGGAGGTATCTGGTTATTCATGACTTGGGATAAGGTTTAAAGTAACAGTATAATTCATGGACGTAATTCCATGATCCTCAAGGAGAGGATACATGGTGGTGTTTTGGGGTTGTATAGAATGATTACATGATAGCTCAGTTTTGGGGGTCATCCTGAAACTCCAATGGTCTTTCTTCTCATGTAAAGATGATTGAACATGTGGTGAAGAGTAGCAGGAGGTCCTAGTCTTGGATGCTTCCATATGATCCAAGGTGAGTGATAACAGATTAACCTCGTGATTGTGGCCGGGCGGGAGTGCCCAAAGTTTCACCAGGCGGTAGTGCCAGGGCGGGAGTGCCCAAAGTTCCACCAGGCGGTAGTGCCAAAGTTTCATAAGGCAGTAGTGCCAGGGCGGGAGTGCCCAAATTTCATAAAGCCACCACGAGTGCAAGACCCGCCATAGCTCGGTAATCATTCTAGTCTGGACGAGTCGGTTTATAAAGGAACAAGTCGGGGTATAAAGTAACAAGTCTTGTGATGTCAGTTTACCATGTTTGGATGAATGTTTACATGTCATGGGAGTGTATGAAATATGGATCAATGAGTACGCTTTAACTGTTTTTTTATATGAATCTATGAATTATTGCATGAATTAACTGTGCTGTATGTATAACATGCTTTTTATATCTAGCTCACCCTTGCATTGTTTGTGTTGTGTGCTGTTTGGGTATGTTTCTTGGCGATGATCATCCACTTGGATGGGAGCAGATGACGGGGAGGATACTTTGGAAGCAGCTTTTGATGAAGATGGCAGTGCTGCAGCTTAGATTAGCTAGTATTATTTCGTAATTCTTAATGCTTGGAAGAACTCGTGTGTGTTTTAAGTTTTAAATTCTCCGTGATTTTCATGGAGAAATTATAATACTCTTGTTGTGAATTTCGCACTATTCTGAGGATGACTGTAATCCTTAAATTACTCTTGACTGCTTTCCTATATTATGCATGATGATGTCTTTATTATATATGCATGATGTATATAATTGGGACGTTACACTATTGGCTTATTTGCTAAGACGTATGACTGAAACATGGTCTTTTAATTACTCAACTGACGGATTGTGTTTCTTTCTACAGGTTGAAAAGAGAAGGACTGTGCTGAAATTAGCTATTGGTTACCAGGTCATTGCAGATATGTTTGGATATGCTTTATACAAAATTAAAATGATACTAATTACGAAAGTATAAGGAGTGTAGTTAAGCAGTGTTTAAGACAGTTTTTCTTGTTTCTACTTGTTTAGCTTAATATATAACATGCATATTGTGTTTTAAATGGATTAAATTTGAGTTTGTTGCAATTTATATTTGAATTGAGGTCTTTCTTCTATATCTAATGAGGTATTTGTTCTTCATTGTATAGAAACATAACTGTGCTCTGTTATGAAAATCATCCCTATCCTTAATGAAATATAGATTTGTTGAATCTGATTTTATTGCTCATGATCAAAGTTTGTTTTTTAGTAAAAGTAACAAATTGCAGTTTAGTGAATATGCTGAAGAAAGTAAACCTTGACAAACCAACAATCCACTCCATCCACTTCCTCTCCACCATTACTTTCCACCCTCTATTTCCACCTCAAACCCTAACCCTTAAATCCAACAAGAACATCAAGTAAGTAGGCTAGGGTTAGCAACACCTAACTCACTTACGTACGCTCTTCAAAAGTGACCTCAGTCTTAGTTTCTTATAAAACTTCTCTTTGTTGAGAACGAGCTTGTATGCGGACTACATATTGGAAAGCTTGAGACGGTAGTCATTGATGAACGATTCACGTCAAGGATTTTAAATGGTGAAACAATTGATGATATTTGCGTAGTTAGGGTTTGGCGCTAGTGATGTGGAAGATTTGGGATCGAAATCCATGACATTCGATTTTGGGGTTGTAGAAGGTGTTGTCGTAGCAGTGACAGTGCCAGTGCTGCAACTTCAAGTGCCTCCCTTATGCTCAGAACAAGGAATAAAAAGTAATGTGTCACCTACATTACGTCATTTTTATTTTATTTAAAATATTTACCAGTGCAACATGCCATGTGACATCCCAAAAATACAGTATCAAACCATAAAATTAGAAAATCACATTTAATAATAATTCAGTACAGTTTTCCAACTAAAATAAAACCAAATGAACTCTCAAGGACGAACGTCCTTGAGTACAGTCATACAACAATAAGGAACGAACGCGTAAAGCCGCACGTCCATACCAGAGTTACAAATTACAACCGAACGTAAAATTAAAACCTGACCGAACGGTTCACACAGGAAAACACCGAACGGTCATACATAATAGAATTAAAGGATTGGCCGAACGTGTAAGGACCTCATTTTTTAAGTGGTAGGGACACCCACTCTTTGCATTATTGGGAGTGTATTATTGGAGTGCAATTATAGGAATGGGAGAATGAGGGGGGAATGGTCTCAGTGGGGGCATCTGCTCTCTGATGCCATGGCCATGTACTTCTTCTTCATTCACGGTTGCAGCTGCTGGTGTGATGGACTTCTCTTCTTTGCTTCCAAACTATAATTTCTTGTCAAGGCCGTGAAGCTTTCTTCACGCTGCTGCTGGATGCTTTCGGAAGTCCTCTCCTTTATTCCAAAACTTAGTGCTTTGGTGTATGCTTGCCACAAGGGGAGAGCAACCCAGAGGAAGGAAATTCTTTCTTCCCTTTTTCAATCGTCCAAGAGCACCCAAGGGAAGCAGTACCAATTTTAGAAGAGCTGAGAGGAGGATCTGGGTTGAGCATCTTGTGAGGGTGGAGTTCTTGCACCAAGATCTGGGAGAGGAAGTGGAGAGCTGTTGAAGTTGCTAGGAGATCTTGATCTGCACGTCTGAGAGGAGATAGATCCCAAAACTTACAAGGAAGTCTTCAAGAGGTAAGGGGAGCTTGATTTATTTCCTTAATTTTTGAGATATTAGGTGTTTGCTGCAAATCTGGGTAAAATCTGGGAAGAAGGGGTTGAATTTGGGGTTTCTGGAAATCTGACGCGATTCTGCAAAATTCTGCAGAATGCGCGTTCGTCCAATTTTGGTGAGTCAAAATTGGACGTTCGTCCAAACAGGGCTCGACAAAATTGGACGTTCGTCAGAACGTTCGTCCAATTCTGGTGAAATTGGACGTTCGTCCAAATTGCTCGGTGAGCGTTCGGTTCTGAACGAACTTTCGCGTTCGTTCGTCATAATATATGGGACGCTCGTTCAAATTGTATTTAAACAGTGAATTAATGAGCGTTCTTCCTAAACTCAGTATTTTCGTGGGACGTTCTTGAACGTTCGGCCTTGGTCTCTAGACGAACGTCCATAGGTTGTAAAGAGCGTTCGGTCGTACTGCGGATTAACGGACGTTCACTTTTGATGATATTTATTGTAAGTTAGCGATCGTTCATAGCGAACGTTCGGCTCAGATGACGTTTGTATTCGGATAGTACTCGCCATAGACAGCGTTCGTTCTTTAAGGATGTTTGATCCTTAAGCGCTCGTCCAAACAGTGATGAATTCAGTATGCTATCCAATGGTTTAGCGTTCGGCCTAGGAAATTGATCTTAGCGTTCGGCCTCGGAAATTGATGTTAGCGTTCGGCTCAGTAGTGTTGAATCCAACTTTGTGCTCGTTCTTGAGCGTTCGGACTTAGTATGGTTGTGATGTGAGCGTTCGGCTTGGTTTAATTGTGCATTCGGCCTTGGTGTGGTTGTAATGTGAGCGTTCGGAATTGGTGTGGTTGTGATGTGAGCGTTCGTCCTTGGTATGGTCGTGAGTGAGCGTTCAGCTTATGATTGGTTCTTAACGTTCGGTTTGGTGATTAGCAAATAACGTTCGTCCATGAATGTTCGTTTAACAGCGTTCGTTCATTAACGTTGGTGATTTGAAAATAGTGTTTGATGAATAGTTCTCGTCCAAATAGCGTTCGGCGAATATGTATGAATCCGTAATTCCTCCGGTGGTATTTTAAAACAATTATTGAGAATTGTTGGTTATTTTCCTTGATCTAATATTGATTAATTTATATATATTATTAAGAATATGTATGAATTCGTGATTGAGCACGTTTATTCTGGTGGAGGTGGTACATACACTATGTTATTTACTTGTAACTTCATCTGTCTTTTTTAGCATTTTTGCTAGTCTTGCGTGAGACGGAGATTCGAGTGTCACCTTCTTCTGCGCGAGGAGGTGAATGTCTCACCCAATGACTTCGGCTCGTGTTGAGTATAGTGCATCGTTACGCGTAGTATTGATGTTTTTACTCGTTAGTCCTTGAGGAGTCGGGGAGATAGGTCTGAAGTCGCGATGAAAGACGGCTCGGGTCGCCTGTTATTGAGAGCAGGTTATGACGACGAATTACAAGTAAACGACATCAGTTTATGAAAGACTAGTCTGCAGCGTCATGTGAGTCGATTTATCGTGGAAATTGTTATAGTAGGTGTATTGGGTTTATGATGTGATACTTCTGGTTATTCATCTTGCATGTTGTGGCTGTGGTTTCCAACCGTGATGATCGTATTGGTACGGGAGAGATGGTAGTGCAGATAAAGCTAGATTTGGAATAATTCTTCGAGAGAGATGGGAAGTAAAACTTGTTGGGTCTATAGGTAGTAGCGTGCGTTATTATTAGTGACGTTCGGTCTTGATATTATTTACTTTCAGATAGCAAGCGTTATTAGGTAACTGTTGATCTTGATGATAGTTGTTCTCAGGTAGCTAGTGTCCGATCTTAATTTGGTAACCTGAGGTTTAGTTTGATTACGTTAGGTCAGTACTGAGGTGTTCAGTAGAGTACTCTAGGTGTGACATCCCAAAAATACAGCATACACCATAAAATCAGAAAATCACATTTAATAATATTTCAGTACAGTTTTCCAACTAAAACAAAACAACGCTGAAGGACGAACGTCCTTGAGTACAATCTTACAACAATAACAAAACAGACGTGCAAAGTCGCACGTCTTCAGAGTTACAAATGAAAAAGCCGAACGTACACGAAACTTGACCGAACGGTTTACACGACACAAATATCGGACGGTTTATCAGAATAAAATAACAAGACAAGATGGTCGAACGATCACTCTAATACAGGTTACATAACTGGCCGAGCGCCTCACTGCTCGGTCTTCACTTCGACATCAACCAGGTTCTCTTCATTCAGCGCCTCTTCCAAACGCTCGTCTCCCTCTGCTCACATCCACACGGATGATCATTGCAATGACAAGACGGACGTACAAGGACAATAGACAACACAAGGAAACGAAAGGGTAAGCTTACTTAATTTAACTCATGCATCAGTCATACAATTCATTACATAATTCATCACATATCAAGGCATTATAACGCATGCACAAAATAAGACTCGACACGACTGACTGTCCGGACTGTATGAATTCTGCGTAGTTACAGGCGTTCATGCACCCGGGTGGTGTGGTAACTGGCATTCTCATCAGCTGCCACCCGAGGTTAGTACGTCCGTCTAAAGTACCTCTAAGGACGACGACCTCCTGCCATTCCCACGCATGACGTGCGCCTCTACTTGAGGACGATCACTCACGGAATATCAGGATTGAACAGCCAGCATTAACTTCCCACAGTCATACTTTACGAATTTCAACTTTCATCTGAGTCGTTCCTACCTGGAACCCTCGTTCAATAATCATAGTTTCATTTTCATCTCGTATACTGTGCATCATTCATTACTCATCAATTCATATCCATTTTCACCATTTATAAGGAAACCATCAAGGACGAACGCTGTGAGCAAGACCAAAAGACGTTCGTTCGAATAAGAGCACGAACGACAGAATTTCCATGACGTACACTGTTCATTGGACGAACGTTATTTACCTGAAAAATTCAATTGAATGAACGGACGCTCGTTAAGAATCAGAAAACGAACGTGGTAAATCTGAAGTTGGACGTACGGTTTTTCAATAAAACCGAACACCATTTTGAGCGAGCGCTCAGTGTAAGACCGAGCCTCATTTTTAGGACGAACGCTCCTTTCAAAACCGAGCACCATTAGGACGAGCGTTCAGTATAAACCGAACAGCCTTTAGGACGAACGCTCAATCAAAACCGAGACCATTAGGACGAGCGTTCAGTATAAACCGAACACTCTCAAGGACGAACGCTAAGTTCAGAACCAAGTACTATTTGGACGAACGCTCAGTTTGAGACCGAGAGCCAACTAGAGCGAACTCTCAGATCAAAACCGAGCGCCATTTGGGACGAACGCTCAGTTCAAAACCGAGCGCCAATTTGGACGAATGCTCAGTGTGAGACCGAGCGCTATTAGAGGGAGCGTTCAGTATAAGACTGAACACCAATTTGGACGAACGTTCAGTATAAGACTAGGACGAACGTTCAGTATAAGACTAGGACGAACGTTCAATATAAGATTAGGACGAACGTTCAATATAAGTTTAGGAGGAACGTTCAATATGAGATTAGGACGAACGTTCAATTTAACATATGGACGAACGTTCTAGCATAGTTTTAGATAAGAGGACGCTCGTCCAAAACAAGATAAAAACCGAACGGTCAATGACCGTTTAGTACGGATGTGCATTTTCATAGGGAAAATTCTTACAAAAATCCATTTTTCAGTTCATTTCTCATTATACAAGTTCATAAATTCCTTTCGTTCATGTCATGGTACAATTTACAATCTTCATATAATCCATATCATCCAAATCTCATACATTTCATACAACATACGTAAACTTAGTCATATATCATTTTTCACTCAGTAAATAACGAACGTTCATGCAACTCAAATCACACCATCATCATGCATTATATTCACACAGTAATTAACGAACGTTCAAACGAAGCACACAACATGAATTAAATCAAATAAGCTTCCCTTACCTGGAAATGACCGAACGTCCACTGACGCACCACACTCTTCTCCACTACGCTTCCCTTTCCCACGCTCGTTAACCAAACTACAATCGACGAGCCCCAACCAAAATCAGATCTAATAAATTCTAAGAAGGGTAACGTACGTACACAAAATTGGTTTCGTATACCAGTAAGACGAACGACCGAGAGGGAGAACGAACTTACCAGTTCAGTTTCTCCAGACGAACGTTTCCTCTGGAATCCTTGACGCCGAGCGTCCTTCAACGGTGCAGGAATGCTATACGGAGCAGGATAACGGTGGTTCTTAGAGAGAAGGTGCAGCGAACGTAGAGAGAAGCAAGAGAGAATTCAGAAACGAAAATGGTGGAGCGTGTGGAGGGTGGAGGATTTATCAGATCGTTTTCCACCTCGCCAGCGCGCGTTCAAACTGCCAGCGCGCGTTCCCACTGCCAACGCGCGTTCACACTGCCAGCGTGCGTTCCCACTGCCAGCGTGCGTTCCCATTGCCAGCATGCGTCGCTGAGGTGGCGCGCTCGAGGCTCGCCACGTCATCATTTTTTTTTTCTTTTTTTTGAAACCTCACATTCCCCCCAACTACAAAAATTTTCGTCCTCGAAAATTAAGACGTACTCTCAAACAGATGGGGATACAAATCCTTCATGGCATCTTCCACTTCCCATGTAGAGTCGCCCGTCTTTTCATCCCAGACGACCTTCACCAATCTGACTGCTTTCCTCTTGTAGTATTTGGTGTTGCTATCTTCAATGCGTACCGGCTGCATCTCCAACGTACGATCTTGACGAAGACGAATATCTTCTAACTCTAATATGTGAGAAGGGTCGGATACGTACTTCCGAAGTTGAGAAACGTGGAAGACTGGATGCAAGTTTGATAACTGAGGTGGCAAAGATAACTCGTATGCGACTGGTCCGATCTTCCTCAAGATCTGATAGGGTCCGATGAATTTGGGAGACAACTTCTTGGGTCCAATGACTCTCCCAACTCCCGTAGTCGGATGCAGTCTAAGGAAAACATGATCTCCTGCATCGAACTCCAAGGGTCTTCTCCTCTTGTCAGCGTAGGATTTATGTCGACTCCTGGACGTCTTCAACCTTTCTTGAATCAACTTCACCTTCTCAGTCGTCTGCTGAATGAGTTCTGGTCCTGTTAACACTTTTTCCCCTTCCTGAAACCAACACAAAGGCGTTTGACACTTTCTCCCGTACAGAGCTTCAAAAGGAGCCATTCCAATGCTGGCTTGAAAACTATTGTTGTAGGTGAACTCTACCAAAGGTAAGACTTCATCCCAAACGCCCATGTGATCTAGAACACACGTCCTCAATAAGTCTTCAAGCGTCTGGATGGTCCTCTCGGACTGACCGTCCGTCTGAGGATGATAAGCCGAACTCATATGGAGTTTGCTACCGAGCTCGCTTTGCAACGACTGCCAAAATCGAGAGGTAAACCTTGTGTCTCGGTCGGAAACAATGCTAGACGGAACTCCATGTAGACGAACGATTTCCTTGATGTAAAGCTTAGCAAGGTTCGTCATTGACATCTTCAGGTTGACCGCTAGAAAGTGAGCACTCTTCGTCAGACGATCCACTATTACCCATATGGAATCATGATTCCTGACAGTTCGAGGTAAGTGGGTCACGAAGTCCATCGCAATGCCGTCCCACTTCCATTCCGGAATCTCTAACTGCTGAAGTAGACCGCCTGGCCTCTTGATGTTCAGCCTTGGCTCGTTGACACGTTAAACACGATGCCACAAAACGTGCGACATCACTCTTCATTCCCGGCCACCAGAAAGATTTCCTGAGGTCTTGATACATCTTAGTCATACCAGGGTGTATGCTAAGACGACTGTGGTGTCCTTCCTCAAGAATCATCCTTTTCAACTCACCATCATTCGGAATGCACGTCCTACCCATGTATCGTAGACAACCGTCTGTTCCCGTGTTGAACTCCTTGGCCTGATCTGTACCGAGTGCGTTCAAGATCTTCACCAACTCTTCGTCTTCTCGCTGCTTCATTCTGATCCGGTCAAATATGTCATTGGAGATTCTAAGAGTACAGCATTTAATAACATTCGGTTCCAAGTCGAACTGTAACCTTAGATCTCTAAAGCTCTCTACCAAACTTAACTCTCGGACCATCATGGGAACTACCTTTCTGCTTAAAGCGTCTGCTACAACATTTGCTTTTCCCGGATGGTAAAGTAGTTCAAAGTCATAGTCCTTCAAGAACTCTAGCCAACGTCTCTGTCTCATATTTAATTCCTTTTGATCAAAGAGGTACTTGAGACTCTTATGATCACTGAACACTTGGAAAGTTGATCCATACAAGTAGTGCCTCCAAATCTTCAAAGCAAAGACGACCGCTGCTAATTCCAGATCGTGAGTTGGGTAGTTCCTCTCGTGAACCTTCAGTTGCCGAGAAGCGTAAGCAACCACCCTCTTTTCTTGCATGAGTACACAGCCTAAACCCTGATGAGACGCGTCACAATATACCACGAAGGGTTTAGCCGTGTCAGGTATGACCAGTACTGGGGCGCTTGTTAACTTATTCTTCAATTCCTGGAAACTTCTTTCACACCGATCGGTCCAAGCGAACGGTTGATCCTTTCTGGTCAGCTGAGTAACCGGAGCTACTATTTTGGAAAATCCTTCAATGAACCGTCTATAGTATCCCGCGAGTCCCACAAAACTACGAACCTCGGTAACTGAGCGTGGACTCTCCCATTCCAGTACTGCTCTTACTTTAGCCGGATCTACTGAGATTCCTTCAGCTGAAACCACATGTCCCAAGAATGGTACTTCCTTCATCCAGAATTCACATTTAGAGAATTTGGCATATAACTCCTTTTCTCTTAGCACGCCTAGAACGATCCTCAAGTGATCCTCATGCTCTTCATAGCTTTTGGAGTAGACAAGGATGTCATCAATGAAGACGACTACGAACTTGTCTAGATACGGTCTGAAGATACGATTCATGTAGTCCATAAATATTGCTGGGGCATTTGTCACACCGAACGGCATTACTACATACTCGTAGTGTCCGTATCGAGATCGGAAGGCTGTCTTCTGGATGTCTTCTTCCTTCACCCGAATCTGATGATATCCCGACCATAAATCAATCTTTGAAAATATGACCGCGCCATGTAATTGATCTAGTAGGTCGTCTATCCGAGGCAAAGGGTACTTGTTCTTGATAGTCAATTTGTTTAACTGCCTATAATCAATGCAGAGACGAGAGCTACCATCCTTCTTCTTCACTAAGAGTACCGGCGCTCCCCAAGGTGATGCGCTAGGTCTGATAAACTGCTTATCCTTGAACTCTTCAATCTGTTCCTTGAGTTCAGCTAACTCTGCTGGCGACATCCGATAAGGTGCAATAGAGATAGGTCCAGCATTCGACACTAAGTCGATAGTAAATTCCACCTCGCGTGGAGGAGGTAATCCAGGCACTTCATCAGGAAATACATCAGGGAATTCATCCACGACTGATCGTCCTCCATTCGATTTACTAGACGGTCGCTCATGATTCAAATCTTCAATTTGTTCGTCTGAATGCGTCATGATCAGAAAACAACTGGCACCATCCCCGATGTCTTCTTTCAATTGACCGAGCGTCACAGATAGATCCACTTCATACTCGTTTGGAAACACCAATTCCTTTGCACCGCAATCTATGAGAATGCGATTGGCAGCCAGCCAATCCATTCCTAAGATTACTTCTAAATCTTTCAAGGGTAGACAGATGAGATTCACTTTATAATTTCGCCCCTCAACCTCTATAGGACACTTAACACATACAGTAGACGTCCTAACCTCACCAGCCGCTGGGGTTGATACTATCAAGTCGAACTGCATCTCGCGTTCGGCTAATCCCAATTTCTCAACACACGCCTTCGAAATGAAGGAGTGTGTTGCCCCCGAATCATACAACACACAAACAAGCATTCCAAACAACAAACAAGTACTGGTGATGAGCGTACCTGAGCTGGCAGCTTCGGCGCCCGTGATCGCATACACTCGACCAACAGCTTGTGCTCGTCCACCCCGATCCTGTTGCATCCTTCCGGCATTTGGCGGCCTCATTGCCGCTCGTCCGCCCATTCTACACTCACGTTCTATATGACCATTTCTTCCACAACGAGTGCAGGACTTCACTCCCAATAACTGAGGGCAAGACGACCGGTAGTGTGGTCCTCCGCATTGGAAACACTTGACTGATCCGTGCTGTCCAGACTGTCCGCCAACAACCATAGCCTGAGAATTAGATGGTTGTGCTGGGCGAGCATACGACAACCTGTTCCGATTCAGATTCGGCCTGGACATGATCGGCCCCCTAGTTGCTTGTTGCTGCTTCTTCAGTCGTTCTGCTTCAGCCACATTTTTCTCTAACACTTTTGCTCTCTCAATCATGGCAGGAAAAGACTTAATGCAAAGGCTGGATATCAGCACCTTCAGATCGCTTCTTAGCCCATTCTCGAATTTCCTACACTGCCACACTTCACTGGTCGCCAGGGTATGAAAACGAACCAGATGTTTGAACCTGTTGGTGTACTCAGAAACAGACATATTACCTTGCACCAACTGGAGAAATTCCACTTCTTTGCCGAAACGAACACTATCCGGGAAATACTCCTCATAAAACTTTTCCTTGAAGACTTTCCAGGAAATAGGGCTGTGAGATTCCGTTAGCAACATCTTCGCAGTCGACCACCAATGACTGGCCTCTCCAGTCAATAAATATTCAGTGAATGCCAGTCTTCAATCGTTTGGACAATCCTTGGCATCATAGATCTGTTCCATGTCCCGTATCCACTGATCAGCTCCGTCAGGAAGGCATTTCCCATCAAACTTTGCAGGGCGGTGCTGCAAAAAGCTCTCCAAAGTCCACTCAGCCTGATGAGTAGCATTTGAAGCAGATGCCCCCGGCGTACCCCTAGAAGCTGCAAGAATATCCATCAGCTGCCTTTGAGTCATTTCAGAATTGGCGCGAGCAGCTTCGAGATTTTGTGAATTAGTCGCGTTCTGCTGCATCAGAACAGCATTCTGCTCTTGTAGCTTCTCGATCACTGATTCCAATAGCCTGGTGTTGTTGTCGGGCCCATCATGTTCATTGGTTTGTGGTGGAGGAGGAGGAAGTCTAGGTGCCATTGACTCTTTGGAACGGAGAAAAGAACGAACGTTAGTCCTGTTCAAAGAGTCGAAAATAACTCATTAAACGCAATTTAAGCACACAGCAAAAACACAGTGTACTCATAACCTACAGTGTCCTTAAAAGAACAAAACTGCTCTGATACCACTAATGTGACATCCCAAAAATACAGCATACACCATAAAATCAGAAAATCACATTTAATAATATTTCAGTACAGTTTTCCAACTAAAACAAAACAACGCTCAAGGACGAATGTCCTTGAGTACAGTCTTACAATAATAACAAAACAGATGTGCAAAGCCGCACGTCTTCAGAGTTACAAATGAAAAAGCCGAACGTACACGAAACTTGACCGAACGGTTTACACGACACAAATACCGGACGGTTTATCAGAATCAAATAACAAGACAAGATGGTCGAACGATCACTCTAATACAGGTTACATAACTGGCCGAGCGCCTCACTGCTCGGTCTTCACTTCGACATCAACCAGGTTCTCTTCATTCAGCGCCTCTTCCAAACGCTCGTCTCCCTCTGCTCACATCCACACGGATGATCATTGCAATGACAAGACGAACGTACAAGGACAATAGACAACACAAGGAAACGAAAGGGTAAGCTTACTTAATTTAACTCATGCATCAGTCATACAATTCATTACATAATTCATCACATATCAAGGCATTATAACGCATGCACAAAATAAGACTCGACACGACTGACTGTCCGGACTGTATGAATTCTGCGTAGTTACAGGCGTTCATGCACCCGGGTGGTGTGGTAACTGGCATTCTCATCAGCTGCCACCCGAGGTTAGTACGTCCGTCCAAAGTACCTCTAAGGACGACGACCTCCTGCCATTCCCACGCATGACGTGCGCCTCTACTTGAGGACGATCACTCACGGAATATCAGGATTGAACAGCCAGCATTAACTTCCCACAGTCATACTTTACGAATTTCAACTTTCATCTGAGTCGTTCCTACCTGGAACCCTCGTTCAATAATCATAGTTTCATTTTCATCTCGTATACTGTGCATCATTCATTACTCATCAATTCATATCCATTTTCACCATTTATAAGGAAACCATCAAGGACGAACGCTGTGAGCAAGACCAAAAGACGTTCGTTCGAATAAGAGCACGAACGACAGAATTTCCATGACGTACACTGTTCATTGGACGAACGTTATTTACCTGAAAAATTCAATTGAATGAACGGACGCTCGTTAAGAATCAGAAAACGAACGTGGTAAATCTGAAGTTGGACGTACGGTTTTTCAATAAAACCGAACACCATTTTGAGCGAGCGCTCAGTGTAAGACCGAGCCTCATTTTTAGGACGAACGCTCCTTTCAAAACCGAGCACCATTAGGACGAGCGTTCAGTATAAACTGAACAGCCTTTAGGACGAACGCTCAATCAAAACCGAGACCATTAGGACGAGCGTTCAGTATAAACCGAACACTCTCAAGGACGAACGCTAAGTTCAGAACCAAGTACTATTTGGACGAACGCTCAGTTTGAGACCGAGAGCCAACTAGAGCGAACTCTCAGATCAAAACCGAGCGCCATTTGGGACGAACGCTCAGTTCAAAACCGAGCGCCAATTTGGACGAACGCTCAGTGTGAGACCGAGCGCTATTAGAGGGAGCGTTCAGTATAAGACTGAACACCAATTTGGACGAACGTTCAGTATAAGACTAGGACGAACGTTCAATATAAGATTAGGACGAACGTTCAATATAAGTTTAGGACGAACGTTCAATATGAGATTAGGACGAACGTTCAATTTAATATATGGACGAACGTTCAAGCATAGTTTTTAGATAAGAGGACGCTCGTCCAAAACAAGATAAAAACCGAACGGTCAATGACCGTTCAGTACGGATGTGCATTTTCATAGGGAAAATTCTTACAAAAATCCATTTTTCAGTTCATTTCTCATTATACAAGTTCATAAATTCCTTTCGTTCATGTCATGGTACAATTTACAATCTTCATATAATCCATATCATCCAAATCTCATATATTTCATACAACATACGTAAACTTAGTCATATATCATTTTTCACTCAGTAAATAACGAACGTTCATGCAACTCAAATCACACCATCATCATTCATTATATTCACACAGTAATTAACGAACGTTCAAACGAAGCACACAACATGAATTAAATCAAATAAGCTTCCCTTACCTGGAAATGACCGAACGTCCACTGACGCACCACACTCTTCTCCACTACGCTTCCCTTTCCCACGCTCGTTAACCAAACTACAATGGACGAGCCCCAACCAAAATCAGATCTAATAAATTCTAAGAAGGGTAACGTACGTACACAAAATTGGTTTCGTATACCAGTAAGACGAACGACCGAGAGGGAGAACGAACTTACCAGTTCAGTTTCTCCAGACGAACGTTTCCTCTGGAATCCTTGACGCCGAGCGTCCTTCAACGGTGCAGGAATGCTATACGGAGCAGGATAACAGTGGTTCTTAGAGAGAAGGTGCAGCGAACGTAGAGAGAAGCAAGAGAGAATTCAGAAACGAAAATGGTGGACCGTGTGGAGGGTGGAGGATTTATCAGATCGTTTTCCACCTCGCCAGCGCGCGTTCAAACTGCCAGCGCGCGTTCCCACTGCCAACGCGCGTTCACACTGCCAGCGTGCGTTCCCACTGCCAGCGTGCGTTCCCATTGCCAGCATGCGTCGCTGAGGTGGCGCGCTCGAGGCTCGCCACGTCATCATTTTTTTTTTTTTTTTTGAAACCTCATACTAGGCGTTTAACCCAGACTCAAGCGTTCTTTATTATAGTGCTCTGTCTCGTAGCGATGGTTCTTAGGGAATGATCTTTATTGGTGATGTTGCTCTGAGGTTGTAATCATTTATGAGGAGTGACCGGCCTTGATATTCGATGAGGTAACGATCGATTAATAAATAGTGATTAGTCGTGATGATGCATGATTCAGACAGTGATCATTCATAGGTAGTGCTCGGTTTGGATGACGCTTGTCTCAGATAAGGATTGTTAACAATTAGGGGTTGTACATAGGGAACATCCGGTCTCGATGAGGTTACCCTCAGATAGTGTTAAATCCAGTAAAGTGATCAATTAAGTGTTCGTCCGAATGGTACTTAATCTGTGGTGCGCGAGATTTGATCTTTGAGCAATCGTTCGAATAGTGTTCGAAATAATAGTAATTGTTCTAGTAGAGTACACTGTCTTAACGTGTAGTCTGGGTACTTGATTTTACTTAGCGTTTGATCTTTTGGTATTTGACCTAATGGTATCCAATATAATAACGTTTGGTGTTTAGTGTCGAGCCTAAGTGATCAATCTTAATGTTCGTGTAAACATTATTCGATATAATAGAAGTTCGTTGTTTTAGCGTTCGATTCAGTAATGATATGGTATCTGTGTATATATTGATGTTGAGGGTACTGTAGTAGGATGTCCTGGTCTATGAGCCGATTTTGGACATAGTGAGGGGACTAAGGATGGTATCATAAGTGGAGAATCTTTTGTTGAGTTACTCATCCATGTATCATCCGGATGAGAGTCTATTGTGTACTGGGTTGATTATTGGGTACTGTGGGATGAGTGTCCAATAGGAATCGTGGTACGTTGGCATGAGGATGTCTGACTTAATTATTATATGACATTTGTATAGAAATAACTCTGCATGTTTTATAAATGATGTGTTTGAGGTTAGCTCACCCTTACTTTGCTTGTTTGTGCATGTGAATGCGATGATCGTATAATGTGTGATGTTATACGGGAGCAGTTGAAGGATTGTCACGTGATCCTGTTCAAATGGAGGAAGAGATGGAAGATCGAATTAGAAGGATTCAAGGCTATCTTTGCAGTTGCGTCTGAGCTTAAAACTGATGTATAGATTTTAGTTGATGTTCGAGATGTTATGTATTATTACAACATTTAAGTTTTGAAAATAATTTTTTTGGGTGAATTTTTGGGATGTTACAATAATGGTATCAGAGCAGTTCATCCTTAGGATGACCTCTGTGTTGTGGGTTTGCCGTGTCTTCGCTGTGAAGAATTTAGTGTTAATGGTATGATTTACCATTTCCTCCGAGTCTACATAGTAAGGTGTGTATCTAACTAGAAGTTTTGAGAACAGAAAACGTCTTGATAAGAGTAATGAGGGTGCACACTCATGACTTTTACCATAGATGATTTTCCTTTCTTAATTCTGAAGGTTAGAGTTAAGAGAGAGTTAGAGTTTTAGTGTTGTTTCCCGTAGTAATTCCTGTCTTGCTCTTGCTTTTGTGGTAGTATATTGTGCTGATAGTAGTAGGGGAATGCATATTCAAGGGCAATTTGAGTTGTATACCTTTATTGGAATTGGTTTAAGCCTTTGAGACAAGTTCTTGCCTCGAAGATAGGAGTTAGAAGACTAAAAGTTAAGCTCCGGAGGACGAGTGAAGATATTGGAGTTTAGAAGTAATGTTATGGGTGAAGAAAATTTCAAGAAAACAAAGTCAGGAGATCTTATATCGTACACTCGCAAGAAGTTCAGAGGTAAGCTTATGTAATTTAACTCATGTATCAACATACAAATTCAGGTAAACAATTCATCACATGTCAACACAATTTAACGTCCGCATAACATAAAACTCAACACACGACTAACCGTCCGGACTGTATGAATTCTGCATAGTTAGAGGCGTTCGTGCACCCGGGTGGTGTGGTAACTGGCACTCTCATCAGTTGCCACCCGAGGTTAGTCCGTTCCGTCCAAATTACAGTCATGTGACGAGGACCTCCTGCCGTTCCCACGCATGACGTGCGTCCTCTACTTGAGGACGAGCACTCACGGAACATCAAGATCGAACAACCAGCATTAACTTCCCACAGTCATACATTTACAAATTCTCAAATTCTCAATCAGGAGTTGTCCCAATCCGGAACGCTCGTCCAACATCACAACTTTCTTTCCATCTCATATACTGTTTTTCATTTATTATTCATCATTTCATAATCATTTTCATCATTTATAAGGATGACCATCAAAAACCGAACGTCCTGCCCTCACCAAGAAAACGGGGACGAACCATGCTGACTGGACGAAAAGAACGCTCGTTAAGAATCAGAAAACGAACGATCAATATAAGACCGATTTTGAGCGAGCGCTCAATCTAAGGCCGAGCCCCAGTTTAGAACGAGCGTTCAGTATAAAACCGAACACCCTTTAGAACGAACGTTCGGTATAAGACAGAACATCAATTTGAACGAGCGCTCAGCATAAAACCGAGCACCCTAAAGGACGAACGCTAAAATCAGAACCGAGCACCATTAGGACGAACGCTCAGTTCAAAAACTGAGCACAGTAGGACGAACGCTCAGTGTGAGACCGAGCACCAATTAGAGCGAGCGTTCGGTATAAGACCGAACACCATTTTGAGCGAACGCTCATTATAAGCCGAACACCAAACAGAACGAGCGTTCGGTACACGACCGAACACCAATTAGGACGAACGTTCCCTTCAAAACCGTGCACTTTTAAAACGAGCGCTCAGTTCAAAACCGAGCACCATTTAGGACGAGCGCTTAGTTCAAAACGGAGCACCCTTTTGGACGAACGTTAGGTGTGAGACCGAACGTTAATAACCTTGAAATAATAGATTTCGAGAAATAATCTAAGGGATTTTCGAAAAAGTATTTATGAATGGTAAAGTATACTATTGCATATAAATATAAAGGAATGGAATTTATCAAAGAATACCGAACACCACAATAATTGACAGAACGCTCAAACAGAGCTTTAGAACATGAGGACGCTCGTCCTCAACAAGGTTCCATCCAAAATGAACGAATCCCATTATGATCATTTAAAATAAGGAAAACCGAACGATCAAAAACCGTTCGGCACGGACGTTCATGGAAAACTCTTTTTCAATCCATATCATGTGAACTCATATACCTCATTTTACCAAATAACGAACGTTCATGCAGTTTAGTAAATCAAATATCATGCATTATACTCACACCATCAAATAACGAACGTTCATACAATTCATACATATCATACATCATGCATTAATTTCATGCAGTAAATTAACGAACGTTCATACAAAGCACACCACATGAATTAAATCAAATAAGCTTTCCTTACCTGGAAATGACGAACGTCCACAGACGTAGAGACACAACTCTTCAACCACAGATTCTCCTACTGACAACGCTCGTTAATCCAACTACATAAACGAACCCCGACACCAATTCAGATCTACCCAGTTTTGAGAAGAATGACGAACGTACAAACTCAGAACTGAGTTTGCATGCATGAAGGACGAACGTCAGTGAGAGGGAAAAGACTTACCGGTTCAGGTTTCATCAACCGAACGTTTTCTCTGGAGTCTTTTACGCCGAGCGTCCTTCAACGATACTGGAATACTGATCGGAGGAGAATGAAACGGTGACTCTTAGAGAGAAGGTGCAGATAAATGAAGAGAGAAGAAGGATAGAAAGAATTCTCAGAAATGAAGCAAAGAGGGGCGTGCAGTAGGAGTGGGGAATAAGTTCAGATCTCAGATTTGTTCCCACTCCCTTTCCAGCGCACGTCCAGTCTGGTAGCCAGCGCTCCACTACACGTCTGCCAACCCATGCCGGACGGTCGTCCACTCTGAGGTCGCCACGTGTTTTCCACTACTACCTGACGCACGTTCACAGCCTGGCAGTCAGCTTTTCTGACTCACCTCCACGTGCATCCGCGAGCGTTCATTGGTGGGTGTCGGACGCTGTTGTCGGCCATGTGTGTCGCTGAGGTGACGCGCTCTCCGACTGCCACGTTTTTCTTTTTTTTCTTTTTTTTTTGGAGGCCTGACATGCCACGTATTCATCAAATTTCACAGCTTAGTCAGGTTTGGCCATGGTGGCATTTACACCGTTATATTTTTAATGGCGTGAGTGAAAAGGACCGGATTGAATATTTTTTAATAAATTATGGAACCTTATTGAAGTATTTTGAAAGGTAGAGTCATTTTGAACAGAACTCATAAAAGTAGAGATGAAATGATGTATTAAACCTCTCTAATAAAATTAAATGATTTGTCTTTGGATGCCTTGATATTTTGTAACTAAAAGAAGACAGTTAAAGAAGAAAATTGGAATATAAAACAAGAATGATGAAACCCTTTTACAAAATTCAATAAATACGCCTTCCACTCACGAAATTTAATTATAAATCTACAATGAGGACTATCTGTTCTATAAAGAAAATGCTTATTTTAATTATTCTAAAGAGAAGTTATTCTGAATATTATTTATTTTGAATGAATGATGTAAGGAATCGTACGTTTAAAAAAAAACGGGGAAGGAAGGAACGAGCGCTAGAAAGCGCCAGTTTTGTTGAAGATAAAAAGGGAGTATGGGTTCTGCTTAGGGGGGGAAATCATTGCTGCAAATTCGTGAGAGAGGTGAAGTTGAGAGCTTCTGGAACTGCAAGGAAGCCTTGGTACTGCAAGTTGTGGGAGAGAAGAAGTGGAGAACTTTTGGAATTGGAAGAAAATCAAATCCTTTGGAGATAGATTCAAGGAAGTCTTCAAGAGGTAAGGGGAGTTAGATTTTTTGTTTGATCGTTGATTCATACTGTATTAATGCAAATCTGGTAATTGGGGATCAATATTGGGTTTCTGGATTTCGCGATTCTGCAGAACGTGCGTACGTCCAATTTTGATGATCAAAATTGGACGCTCGTCCAAATGGCTCGACCAATTAGTGGTCGGCCAAAATATTGAACGTTCGTCCGCACAGTGCTCGACCAGTGGTCGGTCAGAATATAAAAAACGTTCGGTTTTGTGTTCGGCGAGCGTGAGCGTTCGCCCTTCTTTCTCAGTATACCGTTCGGTCGAGACTTGTGTTCGGTTAAGTGTGGTTCGGTGAGGATGGTAGACGTTCGTCCTAATTTGGTAGTCTCGGCTGGTGAACCTGAGCGTTCAGTCTTGAATTGATAGGTTGCAATTTTGAGCGTCCGGTCATGGTGAAATAGTGATCGTTGGTGTTCGTCCATAAATTCCTATTCTCAGAAGTGATATTAAACGTTCGGCCTCGGTAGGGTTGTGAGGAGAGCGTTCTTACTTGGTATTGTTGTGAGTGTAGCGTTCGGTCTTCATTTGATATTCTAAGTTTGAATCTTAAACGTTCGGCTTTGGTGTATTAGAAAGTATAAGCGTTCGTTCTTTACTTGGTATTCTCGGGTAGCAATCTTGAGCGTTCGTTCTTAACTTAATAGTGTTAAGTGTGGATCTTGAGCGTTCGGTATGTTTATGTGACTAGTAAAATATAGCGTTCGACTTGGAACAGGTATTCGAGGTTTAGACTGTAAGCGTTTGGTCTTGATAAGGGTTGATCTTTTAGCGCTCGTTCAAACAATGATGAATTCAATATGGTGTCCAATGGTTTAGCGTTCAGCCTAGGATCCGATAACGTCCGTTCTTATAGGATTCAGGAATTAGCGTTCGGCAGAGAGCGTTCGGCCTTAAACTTTGGATCTCGAACGATCGGTTTTGGAGTATTCGTGAACGTTCTGTAGATCGCGTTCGCTAGATAGCGTGCGTCAGATAGTGTTCGTCCAAATGGTGTTCGGCTTTGATATTTGAGCGTTCGGCCAAATAGTGTTGAATCCAATATGACGTTCGGTTTTAGCGTTCGGCCTGATAGTGTAGGATTTAATAACGTTCGTTCAAACAGTGTTTAATTCAATAGGGTTTTCGATGATTTTAGCGTTCGGCCAAATTGTGTTCAGTGTTCGGTTTTAGCGTTCGGCCTAATTGTGTTCAGTGTCGGTTTTAGCGTTCGTCCAATTGTGTTAAATCTCTTAGCGTTCGTTCAATTGGCATAATTTGCGTTCGGTTTATAACGCTCGGTGAATAGTGTTCGTCCATCTAATGGTCTGCAAATGGTGATGGGTTCTAAGTTCCTTTGCTCTTGGATTGAATTATGTGTACCAATGTTTGGAATATATGCTTTAACGTGAATTAGGTGAAAATATGTGAATGTATGAGATATGTTGGATTTGTTGTGATAATGTGGTGGTATCTGGTTATTCATGGCTTGGGTTAAGGTTCAAAGTAACAGTATGATTCATGGACGTAATTCCATGATCCTCAAGGAGAGGATACATGGTGGTGTTTTGGGGTTGTATAGAATGATTACATGGTAGCTCAGTTTTGGGAGTCATCCTGAATCTCCAATGGTCTTTCTTCTCATGTAAAGAGGATTGAACATGTGGTGAGGAGTAGCAGGAGGTCCTAGTCTTGGATGCTTCCATATGATCCAAGGTGAGTGATAACGGATTAACCTCGTGATTGTGGCCGGGCGGGAGTGCCCAAAAGTTCCACCAGGCGATACTGCCCAAGTTTCACAAGGCGGTAACAAGTCTTGTGATGTCAGTTTACCATGTTTGGATGAATGTTTACATGTCATGGGAGTGTGTGAAATATGGATCAATGAGTATGCTTTAATTGTTCTTTTATATGAATCTATGAATGATTGCATGAATTAACTGTGCTGTATGTATAACATGCTTTTTATATCTAGCTCACCCTTGCATTGTTTGTGTTGTTTGCTGTTTGGGTATGTTTCTTTGGCGATGATCATCCACTTGGATGGGAGCAGATGACGGGGAGGATACTTTGGAAACAACTCTTGATGGAGACGGCAGTGCTGCAGCTTAGATGTGCTAGCTTTTATTCTGAGGACTCATATTATTTGGAAGAACTTTTGAGTGTTTAAATTTTTAATTGTCCCATAAATTCCAGGGAGAAATTCTAATACTCTAGTCGGAAATTTCGCACTATTCTAAGGATAACTGTAATCCTTGATTAACTCTTGACTGCTTTCCTATATTATGCATGACGACGTCTTTATTATATATGTATGGCGTATATAATTGGGATGTTACAAATGACATAAATATTATTTCAATAAGTTTGACTTCTTGAAAAGGAATAATTAAATAAATATTTAGTTTGATTATATTTTTTCTCCATATACTTTTAAAAATTGTAGTTTTTTTTTTCTGAGTTGAGAGATATGGTGTGTTCCAAAGTCCAAGAATGCTTTGATGTTGGAAGTGAGAATAGGATGAAGACACGAGACAAGAATCAACTATATAACATTGACGTTTGAACGTGTTTATGCCGTGGTGCAATTTTCTATACTACTACTACTGTTTCACACGCATTTTAATTTTTTCTTTTAGCATTCAGGAGTTAAAAGTCACAAAATGATGAAATAGTTTTGCGAAAGTTACTCATTAGGAAACAGGATTTATGTTTGAATAATTTTCTCCTTTTCGCTTTGCGAAAATGACTCTCTAGGAGATATTTAGTTCGAATAGTCGTGGAAGTTGTTTACAATATAGTTTATTCAGCATTAACACTTTTGCATCAGAAAAAAAGAAAAGGTGTTTTTTTATTAAATTAAAATAAATTTTTTTATCAATTTCAAAAAAGTCTTATGAAAAAGCTTTTGCGAATTTAAGTTATGAAAAGTAATTTTAATTTTAATTTTATTTTTCTTTTTGGGATGTTTATGAAAAAATTATCCAAGTCCCTGATAACATTTCTAGGAGTCCTTTTATCATATATTAATTTAATTTTTATAGGTTTTGTATTATAGATGCCTGTGTAATTCGTCCACAAGTCGACCAATTCCTACTAGGCCATAAGTTGGTCTCTATTTATTTAATCGTAAGTCAATCTGATGCTATCAAGTTACAAGTCGCCTTGTTCATACCCTGTCACATGCTAATTTATTCTTACTCAATCACATGTTGGTCTATTTCTACCTAGTCACAAGTCGACCTATTTCTATATGGTGTTAATCTGGCCTATCATACATTCTTTAACTTAGCACATTCTGAAGGAGACAAATGACTCATGAGGTAAATGAGTCAATGATCCATTCAGGTTCATATAGATGAAAATCTACAAATCTACAGTTATCCTATAAATAGTATATCCATTGAAGTAAATAATTTATATTTACATTTATAACATGAATTATTATATGACATACTTGACTAACTTGGACGTTAAAATATTATTTTAGAGACACACTATCATCCATTCATGAATAATGACTACCTAGATGAAGAAGAAATAATACTAAGGCTTATAAATTTATAAAGTTCATCTTCACAATATATATTCGGCTTGATGTGTCATATCATTTTCAAGAATTTTTTTACAAACTTTTATTTCAATGATGTTATAAGATTCACACGATTGTTCATGTTTTATTAAAATAAGTTTTGGGAAAAAGATTGGTTTGTAACAACAAATAGAAACATTTTTTTAATAAAATAAGAAAAAAGACATTTTTACAGTAAAAAGTTCATCTTTTTTAAATTAATTTTGTTTTAGTTCAATTAATAGATAATATAATTAAATACATGTTTAATCTTTATTAATTCTCACATATGCTTATTGTAACATCCCAAAATTATACAGTCAGCAACTATATAATAGAATATTAACATGTATTAATATGATAAAGCAGCTTTACAATAAAAGAGAACAAAGTTCGAATAATAGCCGAACGGCCTTATGTCTACACATAAACTACGAGCGCTACAAAGTAATAAGAACGAACGGTTTACAAAAGAAATACCGAACGTTCAAAGATTCAAAACGCAAGTCAAAAGAAACGCTCGCTCTAAAGCGGCTCGCTACTAAACTAAGCTAAAGTATAACCGAACGCTTTTACTGCTCGGCCTTCACTTACACGTCTACGAGATTTTCTTCAGCTAAGATTTCTTCTTCAAGCGCTTGTTCCAGAGAAGCATCTCCCTCTGCTCACATCCACACGGATGATCATTGCAAGGACATGACGGATATACATATACAGACAACACAATGGAAATGCAAGGGTAAGCTTATTGAATTTAATTCAAGTCAAACATACATTTCATACTTATCAAATTCAGCAAGTAAATTCACAACACATACATTCAATTCATACATTAATTCGATCCAAATCCTGATGCTAGACCGACCGTCCGGACTGTATGAATCCTGTGTAGCTAAGGCGTCCGTGCACCCAGGTGGGTAACTGGAATGCTCATCAGTAGCCACCTGAGGTTAGTCTGTTCTGTCCAAGTTACAGTTATGGACTAGACCTCCTGCCATTCCCACGCATGACATACTCCTCTCTACTTGAGAACGAGCACTCACGGAATATCAGGATGAACCATCATCTAAGCTTACCACGTTCATACTTACAAATCTCAATTTCCAACCAAGAGTCGTTCCTCCCTGGAACGCTCGTTCAAAATCCACAATCACAATTTCAGTTCTCATAGTGTTCGCACATCTTAATTCATCCTCTTAAATACATTTTCATTCTATGTTCCACTTTCTTAAAAGAGCGAACGTCCAGCCCTCTTTGTAATAGAGGACGAACGTTAATGTAATACCAAGAAAGGCTCGTTCACGAGTAGAATAAAACCAAGACAGGTTATTAGACAGACTTCGTTATAACTTGAATCAGTTAGATGAACTGAATCTAGTACGATATGGAAAATACTTAGAATAATTTAAGTTCAATATCGCTAGAGCGAATCCAATGGATAGATACATCACAAACTTGTTTAGATAACTAAACCGAACATGAGTAAATTCAGGAGCCAAACCGCCAGTCAATGACCGAGCGTGAAAATAGGCATTTAATGAAGTTTTGGACGAACGTCACTGAAATCTTGGACGAACGTTACTAGATTTATTGGACGAACGCTATTTAGATTTATGGACGAACGCTAATTCAATTCAGGACGAACGCTATTACCGTTCGTTGATAATTAAAGAAGGAACGACCGTTCGGTATATGACCGAGCGTTCTTTTTCCACATACACATTTGGACGAGCGTTTGGTATAAGACCGAGCGCTCCTTAGGACGTACGCTTTTGAGTCTAAACTTATTTGCTGATTCAAAATCATTGAAGTTTGGGATTTATATATGATGAGATACTTAAAGTTCATGCTTTAACAATTTGACTAAGTGTACAAAGGTAGATTTTTCAAGCTTCTCAATTCCTCACACAACACTCATGAGGTCTACGTTTGGCCGAACGCTCAAACGTAAATTATGTATAAGAGGGCGTTCGTCCTCAAAGGGAAAACCTTTCCAAATGAAAGGGTTTGACTATTTCAAGGAATTTACTATGAATACCGAACGGTCAATGACCGTATCGATAACGAACGTTCATTTTCATATATTTCTCATATTAAAATTTTCTCTTATAGTAACTCATTTTCCAGTATAACTTACATTCATTTAATTAATCATATCATAGTATATTCTATACTTCTCAAGCTTTGAATCAAAATCATATACCAACATCAAATATCAAAATCATACTGCATACAACTTTACAGAACATTCATACACACAAGCATATAATTCCCAGTACATACATGCATCACTTTCATATATCATCTCAGAATCATATTCATATACTCAAAAGTCCAATATCATAAATCATATTTTCAAGCATCACATAACGCGCATGTAGTACAGAAATCACATGAATTAAATCTAATAAGCTTCCCTTACCCGGATTGTAGTGATTGTCCTAAAAGAGAGTGGTTTTGAATCGTTCAAGGGTGGCTTTCTATTCTCAACGCTCCTCTTAAATTCTTCAACTAAATTTAACAAAAAGAAAACGAAAGACTGAGCTTGCACCCATGCATGCAGTTGGATCTGAGTTTGTAGGAAATCCAGAAATGATCGTCCAAGGAAATC
This sequence comes from Vigna nakashimae, assembly GCA_034642375.1. Lineage (NCBI taxonomy): Eukaryota > Viridiplantae > Streptophyta > Magnoliopsida > Fabales > Fabaceae > Vigna > Vigna nakashimae. The sequence goes on along the minus strand of CM067760.1, from coordinate 16,231,694 downwards.
TTACCAGAACGGAAAGTGGTTCGGTCCAAGATGAAGCTCACGGTGCAGTGAACGTTTCTGCATTTTCTGGAACGAAATTGGAGTAGGGAGTGGTGAGTTGCAGAAGAGAGAAGAGGAAGGGTTCTAGAGAGATGGAGGAGAAAAGGAAAATCTGAGTTTGGAAGGGGAGAAGGTGCGTTGCAGAGAATGGGAGTTTTTTTCCAAAAATTTTACTTTTGATCAAATCCCACTTCCAGACGAACGAACGTCTCTCTGTTTGACACCTGCACCCCACCATTCATTTCAGAAACTTCCATTTTAGACAAGTGGCGTGCATGCAGGGCTTCTGTGGGTGGATTTTAAATTGCTCAGCACACGTGGCACGGTGCATTTATGGGAGCAGAGTGGTGACTCAGCACCGTAATAAATGGGACGTGACACTTATTAAAGAAGAATTTAACATGATTTTATAACTATCTTTTAAAAATAAATAATACAAATTTTAAATTTACAAAATCTGTTTAATGATAATTGCATATTAAGATTAATATTTCCTCTAATAAACAGACAATAATTACTAAAACCAAACAACTACAAATATATTTTTTTTATATTAAGATAAAATTACTGATATTTATTTTACTTCATCGACTTATTATATTAAATATGTTTTTAGTCCCTAAACTATTGGTCGTTTCTGGTTTTCGTTGTAAGGAATCGTACGTTTAAAAAAAAAAAAATAAAGACAAAACAAACGGGGAAGGAAGGAACGAGCGCTGGAAAGCGCCAGTTTTGTTGGCCACAAGGGACAGCAAACGTTGCTTCCATCCCCATTCAAAAAAAGAAAAAAAGGGAGGCTTGTGGGAGATAAAAAGGGAGTATGGTTTCTGCTTAGGGGGGGAAATCATTTCTGCAAAATTGTGAGGTGAAGTTGAAGCTGCAAGGAAGCTTTGGTTCTGCAAGTTGGGGGAGAGAAGAACAGGAGAACTTTTGGAGTTGGAAGGAAATCAAACTCTCTGGAAGTGATTCAAGGAAGTCTTCAAGAGGTAAGGGGAGTTAGATCTTTTGTTTGATTGATGATATATGTTGTGTTTGTTGCAAATAAGGAAGGGATGAAAAATTGGGATTTCTGGAAATCTGGTGCGATTCTGCAGAATTCTACAGATCGCGCGTTCGTCCAATTTGATGAGCCAAATTGGACGTTCGTCCAATTTGCTCGACCAATTAGTGGTCGGTAGAAATGATATGAGCGTTCGGTTAGGGTGTTCTAAGGAAACGAGCGTTCGCGTTCGTCCTTAAGTAATGTTAGAAATTTTAGACGTCCGTCCAAACTGTGAATTAGTAATTTAGACGTTCGTCCTAAGTATCAATCTCAGCGTTCGGCTTGTTGGTAAATAGCGTTCGCCCAATTTGATGAGACAAATTGGACGTTCGTCCAAGTTGCTCGGTGGTCGGCCAAAATATGTTGAGCGTTCGGTCTTTAGTTTGACGAGCGTTCGTTCCTAAATCGGTATTTATAGGAAGTGATCTTGAGCGTTCGACCTTGGTGTTGCTGTGATTATGAGCGTTCGGCCTTGAGTTAGTATTCTTAGGTTTGGATCTGAAAGAGTCGGTTTTGATGTGCTAGTGATAATAGCGTTCGGTTTCATTTGGTGGTCTCAACTATTAATCCTGAACGTTCGACCTTAAGTTGATACTATTAAGTCTGGATATTCAGCGTTCAATTTTAGTGTATAAGTAAGCGTTCGGCTAAGCGTTCAGGGGTATTAATGATTGTGAGCGTTCGGCTTAAAGTTAGTATTCTAATACTTGAATCTTGGGCGTTCGGCCTTTGCTTAATTGTGATTGTAAGCGTTCGGTAATAATTTGATAGTATTAAGTTTGAATCTTGAGCGTTCGGTAATAATTTGATAGTATTAAGTTTGAATCTTGAGCGTTCGGTATTATTATGGGATTAGAAATTTTTAGCGTTCTCCAGAGAGAGTTCGGCCTTAAACTTTGCGTCTCGAACGATCGGTTTTGGAGTATTCGTGAACTTTCTGTAGATCGCGTTCGCCAGATAGCGTACGTCAGATAGTGTTCGTCCAAATGGTGTTCGGCCTTGATATTTGAGCCCTCGTTCAAATAATGTTTAATGCAATAAGGGTATTCGATGGTTTAGCCTTCGGCCTAAGTACTCGGTCATAGCGTTCGGCCCAATAGTGCTTAATTGAACATGGCGTTCGGTTTTAGCGTTCGGCCAAATAGTGTTGAATCCAATATGACGTTCGGTTTTAGCGTTCGGCCTAATTTTGTTCAGGCGTTCGGTTTTAGCGTTCGGTCAATTTTTGTTAAATCTCTTAGCGTTCGTCCAATTGGCATAGTGGCGTTCGGCTTATAACGCTCGGTGGAATAGTGTTCGTCCAATGGTCTGCAAATGGTAATGGGTTCTAAGTTCCTTTGCTCTTGGGTTGAATTATGTGTACCAATGTTTGGAATATATGCTGTAACGTGAATTATGTGAAAATATGTGAATGTATGAGATATGTTGGATTTGTTGTGATAATATGGTGGTATCTGGTTATTTATGGCTTGGGTTAAGGTTCAAAGTAACAGTATGATTCATGAACGTAATTCCATGATCCTCAAGGAGAGGATACATGGTGGTGTTTTGGGGTTGTATAGAATGAATACATGGTAGCTCAGTTTCGGGGGTCATCCTGAATCTCCAATGGTCTTTCTTCTCATGTAGAGAGGATTGAACATGTGGTGAGGAGTAGCAGGAGGTCCTAGTCTTGGATGCTTCCATATGATCCAAGGTGAGTGATAACGGATTAACCTCGTGATTGTGGCGGGGCGGGAGTGCCCAAAAGTTCCACCAGGCGGTAGTGCCCAAAGTTTCACAAGGCGGTAGTGCCAGGGCGGGAGTGCCCAAATTTCATAAAGCCACCACGAGTGCAAGACCCGCCATAGCTCGGTAATCATTCCAGTCCGGACGAGTCGGTCTATAAAGCAACAAGTCGGGGTTTAAAGTAACAAGTCTTGTGATGTCAGTTTACCATGTTTGGATGAATGTTTACATGTCATGGGAGTGGGTGAAATATGGATCAATGAGTATGCTTTAATTGTTTTTTTATATGAATCTATGAATGATTGCATGAATTAATTGTGCGGTATGTATAACATGCTTTTTATATCTAGCTCACCCTTGCATTGTTTGTGTTGTGTGCTGTTTGGGTATGTTTCTTTGGCGATGATCATCCACTTGGATGGGAGCAGATGACGGAGAGGATACTTTGGAAGCAGCCCTTGATGGAGACGGAATTGCTGCAGCTTAGATTTGCTAGTTTTTATTTAGTGAACTCGTTTTATTTGGAAGAACATTTTGTGTATCTTAAGTTTTAAATTCTCCATAATTTCCATGGAGAAGTTCTAATACTCTAGTTGTCAATTCCGCACTATTCTGAGGATGACTGTAATCCTTGATTTACTCTTGACTGCTTTCCTATATTATGCATGATGACGTCTTTATTATATATGCATGACGTATATAATTGGGATGTTACAATTTGGTCCTCATACTTTTCGAAACTTTGGTTTTAGTCCTCCAAAACTAACACCGTTAAAAATGTGCTGATGTGTCTAACGTCTCTCTCCACGTGTAATTGGTTTTTTGCTGACGTGTGTTAAGTCATCTGGGGATGGAACTGATTCCTCTTTAATTTGGAATGAAATAGGTACTCAAAATCAGTTACAATTGGTGTTGGTATTGCTGTTCTTTGTTTGGGTTTGGTTCGTGGTTCATGTGTTCGTTCTTTGAGTTTGCTTGGTGAAAGAAAGGGATTTCTTTGTCGTTCGTTGAGCAAGGTAATTTTTTCGTTTAAGTTGAACTTGTTTTCTCTGTGATTCGTTGAACAAGAAAAGCAATTGTGTGTGTAATGGGCATTCCGCTATGCATTGTGAGTCTAATGTGGGAAGTTTTCATTTGACCTTTGTCAACACCCAATTTCGTCCGGATTGACTAGATAAATTTATTTTATCGTAAAAAGAAAAATAAAAAAATATATATGTATATAAAAAGAAAAAAATAACAAATAAACAAACAAATAAATAAATAAATAAGGGAAGAAGAAAATATAATAAATAAAATAAAACAAAAAAACAAAAAAAAAACGTTCGTCCTCCACTGAGCGCGTTCTCTACCATGCGTCTCAAAGACGCTCGCCCGCATGTGCTCAATCGTTCGGTCATTCAGTTTGATAGGATGTTCGTTAATTCTCAGCCTCAACCGATCGCTTATCCTCAATTGTTCAGCATCTCGGTCTCAGTGACGTTCGGCTCCTTCCCCTGCTTGGCCGTTCGGTCTTTTCCTTTATTCTCAATCGTTCGGCTTTCCAGCTTGTGGCCGTTCGACCTCACCTTAACCATTCGGCAATCCATGAGGAGTTCACTAGTCGACCGTTCGGCCACTCGATCCTTTAGGACGCTCGTCCTTCGCTTCAACCGTTCGGTCATCATCAAGCTTTCCCCACACTACCGTTCGGTCATACTCAAGCGTTTCAATATATAACCGACATCCTCAAGTGTTCCACTATTCAAGTGTTTGACCGATCGGCCTCGCATGTTTATCGTTCGTACTTTAGTAATTATTAGCGTTCGGTCATTATTGTTTTAAAGAACGTTCGGTCATTTCATTTGAACGTTCGGTTGGTGAAATTAACATTCGGTCTGCATAATGTTGGTCTTCTGCGTACGTACTAATGGTGCTATATTTTGATTAGCGTTCGGTTTAGTGCGTTCGGTCTAGTTTGATTTGATGTGGCCCAATAGTGTTGGATCCAGTTAATTCGTTTTTAACGTTCGCCCTGCATGATTCTTAGAGTTCGTCCAAACAGTCTGAGGCGTTCGTTCAAGAACCGAATATCACAGACGTTCGTCTTTTTATAATCGTGCCGCTCATCCAGGTCGCTTCCCCCATCTACCGCTCGTCTTCGCATCTACCGCTCATCACTTCCCTTTCTACCGCTCGTCCTGACCTTCACTCCCCTACCGCTCGTCCATCACTTTCCTCCCTACCGCTCGTCCTGATCACCATCGTCTTGGTCGCTCCCTTGTTTAGGGCCCAGTAATGATTCCCAGAATCTTCCAACGGTCCACTTCTACCCTCCCCCACTTCACCAACCCTCCAATTATCTGTGTACCTACCAAATTCTTCCACTTTCAAACAATCTCCCAATCAAAGCTACCGACACTCCTCATCCTCCAATCACAGCTACCGACACTCTCATCTCTTACTGTGCTGAAGCCTACATAATTCACACGAGAGAAATGGGGAAGAGACCCACGGCTACGGGGGGAGACCCATCATCTTACTCTTCATTCATCCTGACTCCCTCACCCTATCTTCATTCCTTTCTTCTTCATTTTTCATCTCAACAGGGCCAACACCCATCATCATTTTATCCAGACCTCACGGCCACCACACAATCTTCAATCACCATCCTTCCATTCAACTTCCACTTCATCTCCCCAACATCAAAACTTCAAAATCCAAACACCCACCCTCCTAATCCCAGCACTTCCCTTTCACTCGTCAACATCCAGTTCAATTTCCAGTTCAACTTCACCCATCAACTACACTTCCTTTTCACTCCAAATTCCCCATCTCAACACCCGGTTTACACACAAAACTTCCATTACCCATTTATGAACGTGGCTTAGTTCAACATCTTTATCCTCCAGCCATCACATACAACTACATACCGAAACCCATTTTCCTCCAGTTCATCACGCATATAATTCATACATCAATTAAACAGAGAAGGAAACCTCAAATATTTTCCCGGCAGAATCTCTAGTGGTGGCTGTCTCAAGGTGGAAGGCAAAACGGCGTATCCTAAATCGGAGGAGAAACCATCCCTTAGTTGCCGCCGACGCTGAGACTGGACGACGGTGATGGCGCGGTGGCCGGTTTGGCGCGGTGGCTGTTTTTGGTGACATGCAGGGAAGACGCCCCTCATCGGGTTTCATGGCTGTAGAGAAGAGAGATTTGATTGTGGGAGATGGAAGAATGAAGAGAAGGGTGGCAGAACCCCTAACCTTTCTGCTAAAAAAACTTGGACTAAATCCATCAAAAAAAAAATAAAAATAAAATCTATGCTCTCTTTGCACACACCCATCTCCTATACACACCTCCTTTCATTTGGGCTTAAGGCATTCTGCCAGTAAAATAAAAAAAAAAGAAAGGAATTAGACCTAACACCTATTTCAGGATGCACTTCTGTTTTCATTTTTACACCCCTGACAGATAAAGGAGCTTCAATTTTTACTCTCTGCAACTCCGGGTTTTTATCTCTGCACTCCTATTCTTGTTGGTTTGTTTCTCTCGCTTTGTTCTTAAGTTTTTATTTCTTTATTTTTTATTATTTGTTTTTTTTTGTATGTAGCCCTTTGTGTGATAACTCCACTCTTGTATATTGTATCTTATATTTTGTCAGATTTGTTCAGAAATATAAAAAATTTAAAATAAAAAGAAAAAAAAGGAAAAAATTAAAAATTACAAAAATATATTTTAAAGGGTTAGGCACATGTGTGATCGCACGCATCGTCCTTGTGCTAGAAACCTTCGTTTTCTTTCATAAAAGTAAATAACAAAAATCAAAAAAATATGTTTTAAAGGTCAAGCACATGTGTGATTGTTCGCATCGTCCTTGTGCTAGACACCTTTCTTTTTTATAAAAATATCAAAAATATTAAGCACATGTGTGATCGCACGCATCGTCCTTGTGCTGAAAACATTTTCTGTCTTTTATAAATATACCAAAAAAATATAAAATCTTCAAAAACTAAAAACATTCACATTTTCAATCAACAAACAATCTTTCTGGCTAGAACTACGTGATCCTTGATTCTCCATCAAAAGTGGAGATACGTAGGAGCAAGGCCATCCTTGTCAGGTTCAATTTCCCAAAAATCCAAATTTATCCATAATCATTTTCCAAACAAATTTTCTAAACAATTTCTCAAACAATATTTTCAAGCAGTTTCTAAAAGAACTACAGAACCCTGATTTCTCATTCTTAATGAGAATACGTAGGAGCAAGGTTAATCCTTGTCGGGCCCAAAAAACTAAAAAATACATTTTGTTTCTTTAGAGTTTTATTTTAGGGGATAGTTAAACATTTTTAAAACCACATCATATTCGCATATTTAGTTGAAGGTACTGCCCTAGGGCAGGCGTTGTAGGGTGCTAATACCTTCCCTACACGTAACCGACTCCCGAATTTAGAATCTCATTTTCGCAGACCATGCCTTATCATTTTATGGTTTTTCCGTAGTTTTCCAGAATAAACTATGGTGGCGACTCCAAATCTCTCTTTTACAAAACCGTTTTCTTTTTCGGATCGTCGTCCCGTCGCGATCCCGGTTGCAACAGATGGCGACTCCACTGGGGACGCTAGAGAGTCAGGCCATTTAATTAGATATGCGAATTCAATGTGGTTTTTCTTTGTGTTTTTTTCCTTTTCCTTATCCATGATTGATATTTGAAATAGTCACATGTGAGTTTTTTTTAGTTGTTCTTTATCTTTGAAATAATTGTTCCTCACCTATGTTTGATATGTCTACTTATTTGTGTTTATTTTTGCAATTGTTATTTTACATTATAATCTCCCTCTACACATTATGCATATCATGAGTGGGGCCCTATACCCGGGTCTGAGCGCAACTTAGAATTAGAGGGGTTGTGTAGAGGTGTCACTCTGGGATGTACTTCTTGTTTGGCTATTGTGAGAACCCCAGTGTAACATCCCAAAATTATACAGTCAGCAACTATATAATAGAATATTAACATGTATTAATATGATAAAGCAGTTTTACAATTAAAGAGAGCAGTGTGCAAAAATGGCCGAACGGCCTTACATATACACAGAAAATAACGAGCGTTCACAAAAAGAATGAGGACGAACGGTTTACAAAACAATGACCGAGCGTCCAACTATTTACAATCAGTAAAAGGGCGCTCGCTCAAGCGACCCGCTATTCTAATATCACTAACTAAAAACCGAACGCCTCACTGTTCGGCCTTCACTTCTGCTTCCACGAGATTCTCTTCAGCTATGAATTCTTCTTCAAGCGTTTGCTCCAGTGAAGCATCTCCTTCTGCTCACATCCACACGGATGATCATTGCATTTGACAAGACGGATATACATATACAGACAACACAATGGAAACGCAAGGGTAAGCTTATTGAATTTAATTCAAGTCAAACATAATTTTCATACATATCAAATACACAATCAATAAATCACAACACATACATTCCATTCAACCATTAACTCAATCAATTTCCTGGTACTAGACCGAGCGTCCGGACTTGTATGAATTCTGTGTAGCTACGACGTCCGTGCACCCAGGTGGAAGAGCTGGAATACTCGTCAGCTGCCACCTGAGGTTAGTCCGTTCTGTCCAAGTTATAGTTATGGACTAAGACCTCCTGCCATTCCCACGCATGACATGCTCCTCTCTACTTGAGAACGAGCACTCACGGAATATCAGGATGAACCGCCAGCTAAGCTTACCACATTCATACTTTACAAATCTCAATTTCCAACCAAGAGTCGTTCCTCCCTGGAACGCTCGTTCAAAACCAACAATCACAATTTCATTTCTCATGGTGTTCGCACATCTTAATTCATCCTCTTAAATACATTTTCATTCGTTATTTCTCTTGCATAAAAAGACGAACGTTCACTCCCCTTCATAACGAGGACGAACGTCAAGAGTGAGATCAAGAAAGACTCCTTTGAATCGGTTAAATGAACTGATTCTAGTATGATCCAAATAATACTTAGAAAAATCTAAGTTCAGTGACACTAGAGCAAATCAAATGGATAGATATAATCACCAGTTGTTTAGATAAGTAAACTGAACAAGATTTAATTCAGGATACAGATCGCCAGTCAATGACCGAGCGCAAAAATAGACATTTAATGAAATTTTGGACGAACGTCACAGAAGTCTTGGACGAACGTTACTACATTTATTGGACGAACGCTATTTAGATTTATGGACGAACGCTATTTCAATTCAGGACGAACGCTATTACCGTTCGTTGATAATTAAAGAAGGGACGAACGTTCGGTATATGACCGAGCGTTCTTTTTCCACATACACATTTGGACGAGCGTTCGGTATAAGACCGAGCGCTCCTTAGAACGTACGCTTTTGAGTCTAAACTTATTTGCTGATTCAAAATCATAGAAATTTGGGGATCTTCATAAGATGGGATACTTAAAGTTCATGTTTTAGCAATTTGACTAAGTGTTCAAAGGGATATTTTCAAGCTTCTCAATTCCTCACACAACACTCATGAGGTCTACGTTTGGCCGAACGCTCAAACGTAAATTATGTATAAGAGGGTGTTCGTCCTCAAAGGGAAATCCTTTCCAAATGAAAGGGTTCGACTATTTCAAAGAATTTACCAAGACTACCGAACGGTCAATGACCGTATCGATACGAACGTTCATTTTCATAGGATTTTCATATTTACATTCCACATACAGTAACCATATTTTCCAGTATAAACTTTCATGCATTAAATCATTCATATCATAGTACAATTCATACATCATCTCATCATCAAAATCATATACTAAAATTTGATATCATAAATCATACTTAACCAAAATTCATATAACATTCATCCAACACAGTGCAACATCACAGAACAATCATGCAACAACGCACAACACAAGAATTAAATCTAATAAGCTTCCCTTACCCGGATTGTAGTGAACGTTCTAAAATCAGTGGATCTTGATTCATCTAAACGAGGCTCTCTCAACGTTTCACTTAAGCTTTCCAACTAAACTAACCAAAGAAAATGAAAGAGCTTAGTCTACACCATTGCATGCAACTGAATACAGTTTGCAGGAACTCCAGAGACGAGCGTCCAAGTGAAACTTACCAGAACTGGAAGTTGTTCTGTTCAATATGGAGCTCTCGGTGCAGGGAACGTTTCTGCGTTTACTGAAATGTGATCGGAGAAGAGGATGGTGAGTTGCAGAAGAGAGAAGAAGAAAGGTTCTAGAAAGATGGAGGAGAAAAGGAAAATCTGAGTTTGGAAGGGGAGAAGGTGCGTTGCAGAGAATGGGAAAATTTTTCCAAAAATTTACTTTTGATCAAATCCCACTTCCAGACGATCGAACGTCTCTCTGTTTGACACCTGCACCCCACCATTCATTTTAGAAACTTCCACTTTGGACAAGTGGCGTGCATGCAGGGCTTCTGTGGGTGGATTTTAAATTGCTCAGCACACGTGGCACAGTGCATTTATGGGAGCAGAGTGGTGACTCAGCACCATAATAAATGGGACGTGACACCCAGCTAGAGTCTGTTCTCTTCATTTGTGTCTCCGCATCTAGTTGATTACTCTGACTGTTGTGGAGAAACAATGAAAAGAGCCATAGCTCTGGTGGCCTTGATTTAAGCATTAGGGAACCATCCTTGTGAGTGCATATCTTTGGCCTTAGAACTTTAAGTTATTCAACCTCTGATACGGCACAAAAGGGAGACTATGTTGTTTCAGTTTGTCTGTCATTTCCTATTTTACAAAAAATTTGTCATGTTTCTTTTAAATAAAAAAAAAGAGAAAAATATGAAAATAAAAGATAAAATTAATGTTCTCGGAATCATTCAAAAAAAAAAGAAAAAATTAGAATTTCTTAAAATATTTTTAGGGCATGAAAAATCTTAAAAAAAAAATTAATTAATAAAGTGTACATATTTTGGGGCAATATAGATCATCGTTTCGAATTTCTGGACATCATTTTTCATACAAATAAAATGTGAAATATTGTTATCTTTCAAAAAAACTTTTGCTTTGAACGTGCAATATTTTCCTCTTCGAAGTAGTTAATTTTTCGCACAGGTATATATATTTACTTTTCTTAATTTAAAAAAAAATTTAAAAATTTAACTCATTAAAAATAAAAATTCTTTAAATAAAAAAGAACTGAAAACATTTTTTTTAGCTTTGAGAACAGTTCTTGGGCTCGTTAGACCCAATTGACGTTTATGTTTTTCTTGAGTCTGATTTCACTAAAAAAACGAAAAATTATATTTTTGGGGCATGAAAAATCATAAAAGGATTTTTTAAATTGTACATATTTTGGGGATCATTGTTGCGAATATCATATTTGAATTCATACAAATAAAATTGTTGTTATCTTCCAAAAAAAAAAATCTGAGAATGAAAGATGAACAGTTTTTGAGCCCATTAGGCCCCGTTGTCATATGTGGTTTCTCTTGAACCAGTGCATCTGAATTTCTAAAAAAATAAAAAATACATGTTTATTTTGTGTTTTGAATTCATAATTTCCCTTTCCATTTGTGTGAACAAGTATTTGTGCAAAAAATAAAAATAGAGGAATTCAGACCCTTGTCTGAAGATTTTGTCATGGTTGTAAAAAGAATAGTGTTGGGCCCATTGAGTCTAGTAGTGTTGCAAAATTTTCTTTAGTTCAATCTTGTGAAATCCTTTCATAACAAAAAATGAAAAAAATGAATTTCTTTTAGCTTATTCCATATACTATGAAAAATGAAAAAAATGTTTTCTTTGTCATCTTCTTGTGTCAAGTTCACACGGCTCAGGACATCTGATCCATTGGGTCAATGTGCCTGGTAAGTCCAACTTCCTTCTATGTTACTTCTCCTCAGGTCCGATCCGATCTGGATTTTCCCGTGTCAGAAAGTAAAAAACAAAAAAAAAAAACAAAAAAAAAACAAAAAAAGAAAAGATCGGTTCGGAGCCCATTGAGTCCTGTAACATCCCAAATTATAGTAATTACCATAAATTAGAACTAATCACATTTACAGAATAAAACAGTGTAGTCTTTAATACAACAACTATTAAAAGCCGAACGTTAAACGGATACAGGGTTCAGAAAATTTCTACAATAAAACCAAGGTTCCGAACGAACGGTTTTACAAAACTAACTAACCGAACGTCTCAAAAAGCTAAACAGAAATACGAAAGACTACAACTTAACGAGCGCTTTAGGACTCGGCTTTAACCTCTACTTCGACCAGATTGGCGTCCTCCAAATTTTCTTCTTCCAGTGATTCTTCAAGCAACGCCTCTCCGTCTGCTCACATCCACACGGATGATCATTGCATTGACAAGACGGACGTACATAAACAGTAGACAACACAAGGAAATGCAAGGGTAAGCTTAGGTAATTTAATTCATACAACCAACATACAATTTACATATGCAATCAACATATAAGAAATACAACAATATATCAGCATAGAATAAATCATCCAAACTCTCACAAGACCGACCGTCCGGACTATATGAATCCATGTATCTACAGGCGTTCGTGCACTCGGGTGATGTGAGAATTGTAAACGCTCAACAGCTGCCACCCGAGGTTAGCCCTATCAGTCCAAAGTACTCAGTAGGACTAGGACCTCCTGCCATTCCCACACATGACCTACTCCCCTCTACATGAGGACGAGCACTCACGGAATATCAGGATGAACAACCATCAGCAGCTTTACCATGGTCATACTACACAACTTCTCATATCCATAATCATAGTTTCATCTATTATACTGTTCGCACATTATAATATTTCCTCTAAATCACATTTTCATTCTTAGTTCCACTTTCATAAAATGACGAGCGTTCGATCCTCTTCATAATGAGGACGAACGTTAAAAGCGAGACCAAAAGATTCTCTTTTCCAAAGGAATAAAACTGACACACTTTTCAGGACGAGCGACATGACTATTTGAATCAGTTGAATGAACTGACTCTAGAACGATTCAATTTATACTTAGAATAAATTAAGTACCAATATTCAAGGTCAAAACCCACTAGATAGAAATACAACAAGATAGTAGTAAATGTACCAAGAGCAATTTAATTAGAGTAGACCGACTGTCAGTCAATGACTGAACGCCAATTATACAATTTGGACGAACGCTATTTACGTCCGTTCAAGAATCAAAGGTAAGGACGAGCGTTCAGTATAAAACCGAACACTACTTAGGACGAACGCTAGGTGGATGACCGAGCACTAATTAGAACGAACGCTCGATATAAGACCGAGAGCTCATTTGGACGAACGCTTAGTATAAGACTAATCGCTACCTATAACGAACGCTGGATTATAAAACCAAGCGTTACTAACATAACTTCAATTAATTACGATCATTGGATACCACTAGGCTGAGCCGAACGCTCAAACCTAGCCTTTCACAAGAGGACGCTCGTTCTCAAACAGAATTCTTTCCAAATGAAAGAATTCCTATTCTAAGTCATTTTCAGGGGAAACCGAAAGGTATAAGACCGTACGATGACGAACGTATTTTATCATAGTGAAGAATTATCATGATCAGATTTTTCATCTTATTCTAATTCAACATTTCTCATACAATTCAAAATCTTATACTTTCACATACATCATTAATTCGCATACTTTATAGAATTCTTCATATTAACAAATCAAACCATACCAAAATCATACATCTCCAAATCCATGCGTATCAAGATCAACATGCAGTTAAACTCACATAAATCATATTCAACACAATAGCGATCGTTCATGACAATCAAATCAGCATACAGTTCATGCATCCAGTTCAATTCATGCTTTCACACGCATTATACAGTATCAATTAAATTACTAAGCTTCCCTTACCTGGTTCAGTAGTGAACTTCCAAATACAAGGGTTTTGTTCGTCCTCCCACAGCTTTCTATCCAAGGAGTCACTCAACAACTTTCACTTAATCAGCTCAGATCCTAGTTCTGTTCGGTCCAGAACGATGCTCACGTCTCAGGGAACGTTTCTACGGTATCTGAAAGTTGATCGGAGGAGATGGTGGTGAGTTATCGTAGAGAGAAGATGAAAAGAGTTCTAGAGAGAAGGTGGAGAATTTGGAAATCAGAGTTTTGGGGGAGAAGACGAAGCATGCAGAAGAGTGGAGAAGAGTTTTTCAGAAAATCATTTTCCCTTCCCACGCAGGACGAACGTCCATTCTCCTGATGCCACTTGTCTTCCACTACCGATGTTCGAATGTTCCAGCCGTGACACTTGGCAGTCGCATGCAGAGTGGGTGTGAGTGCGTATTAACGTGGCACGGTGCATTTAATGATGATCAGAGTGTGGGGTTGGGGTGCGTTAATTGAGATTTGACATATATTTTGCATGCGGTAATTATTTAGGGTCTCACAAGTCCAATTGTCCTTCTCTGTCAAAAAAAATACAAAAAGATTTCTTTCCGTAAATTGCATAATTTTCCTTCAGTAATATATTTGTCAAATAAAAAAGCAGCATAATTGTGGAAGATACAAATTGTTAACAATGTGTTTTCAATACAGTCTTCCAAATTATCATGCATGATTTTCTTGGAATTTGTTGTCAAAAAAATTAAGAATTAAAGATGAACAGTTTGCGAGCCCATTAGGCCCAGTTGGCATATGTGGTTTCTCTTGAGTCAGTGCATCTGAAATCCTAAAAAAATAGAAGGAAACGCTTGTCTCGGTTTGTTTTGTGTTGTCAAATTCATAATTGCTAAAAATAAAAATAGAAGAATTCAGACCCTGTTCAAGATTTTTGTTATGAACACAAGAAGAATAGTTTTTGGTGCCATTGGGTCGAGAGAGTGTTGTGAAATCTTCTCTAATTCAATTTTCTGAAATCCTCTAAAAAAAATATATGAATTTCTTTTAGCTTGTACCATAAAATATGAAAAATGAAAAAATATTTTCTTTGTGTCAAGCTTTCACGGCTCAGGTCATCTGATCCATTGGGTCAATATGCCTAGTAAGTCCAACTTCCTTCTATGTCAATTCTCTTTAGGCCCAATCCGATTTGGATTTTTCCCGTGTCAAAAAGAAAAGTCCAATTCTAAGCTCATTAAGTTCATTTCTCGTTCTCTGTTAAAAAAAAATATATACACAAATGTTTCCTTCAATAAACTGCATAATTTTTCCTTATTAACACATTTTTCATTCATAAAATAAAATGCAGCATAAGTTTGAAAATACAAAAAGATTTCTTTCAGTGAATTGCATAATTTTCCCTCATTAGCATATCTTTCATTCATTAAATAAAGAGAAATATAAGTGTGAAAAATACAAAAATATTTCTTTCAATAAGTGCATCAGTTTTCGTTTCATGATGCATGTTTCCATTCAAAAAAAAGGATAGCCCAAGTGAAAAAATACAAAAAAAAAATATGTTTGAATGATTCGCATGATTTCTTCATAAAAGAATGATGCACAATTTTGAAAATTCAAAAAGATTTATTTCAGTTAGTTTCATCATTACATTTCTGTATTCATAAAAAAAGAGAACACAAATTTGAAAAATTCAAAAAGATAATTGAGTTAATTGTTTTCGAGGTAAGTCATCAAGTTTATGTTATTCTAAGAATAAAAAGAAAATGGATGTCATTCTTTGTTGGGTCAGATAATTGGGTCACATTTGCCGTTTGAACCTCAGTGTGTGCATTGCTTGAGAATACTCATTCCTTAGTAATATCCATCCCTCATACTCAGCCTTAATTGAACCTTTGTTTGTAAACATCTACCTGTTAGCCTTAGTTGAGCTTTTGTTTGAAAACATTCATCCTCCGGCCTTCATTGTACAAAAGGATTGACCCCGATCATTGCCCAAGATGAACAAAATTATATTTTGGGGCAAATGTGCCTGTCCATAATTTTGTCAGTTAGGTGATCCCTGAATCCTTCAAAGACAAAAAAAAAGAGAGTTTCAAAAAGAAAATAAAAGAAAAACAACTCGTGCTGAAGTCAATTGATTTGTCATAGAGTTAATCTTTCGAAAATAAAGTGACCAGAGTTCAAGATGATGTGTGGCCATTTTCCTTCATCCAAAAAGAAACAAAAAAAATATATCCATTGATTCCCATTTGAGCCAAGAAATAATTCTTTTTCAAATTTACCCGAGTAAGAGTTACCATTACAATAGAAGTCGACTCAGGATGCGAACAAAAGACACTTAGTGATCAAAGAAAGAAAGTTCATCAAGAAGAGCAAATAGAAAGAAGAAACACTGAGTGGTGATCTTAAGAAGAGAAAAGCATTGAGGAGGTTGACAAATAGCAAATTCAGGACCAAAATGGTAACTCTTATTTCAAAAAATAATAATCTAAAAACATTTGTTTGGGCCTTATCCGTTGTTTGAATACCCTTCAGCCCACAACATCATTACAAGCCGAATAAAAGCCCACACTGATTGAATGATGATTTCTTTAATTTTCATAAAGATTAATTGTGTGATAAGTTGAAATGACTTGCAATATAGTTGTAAAAAAAGAGAAAATAAAAATGAAGAAATAAAATGTCTTAGGAAGAGGGGATTTTCTTGCTAACTGGCTAAAAAGAAAGGTCATTTAAGGGCATCCTTTGGTTCAATCCTTTCCAAACCCATCCTCAGACGAGGGGCAGCCCTGTTGAGCCTCATTCATCTTGACATTCATCAATCCATTCACCCAACTGGGTCATCCCTTGCTGGGCCTCGCATGATTTTGGTTCGCCCCGAACTTCAAAAATCCTTCACCACCAAAATTGGGGCAATCCTTTCAAGCCAATCATTTCCATATCCATCACAAATTTTTGAACAAATTCATTCAAACTCTTCCCCCGATTCCCAAACTAGGGGGCAACTTTGTATGTTTTACATAACCTTTTCGCCCGTTCTCTAAAATTAGGGCAACTTTGTGAAGTTCATATGTTTTGGCCCATTCAGAACCTGGGGCAACTTTGTTAATCTCACATTTGTTTCATCTGTATATTCAAGGTTCATACCAAGACAAGGGCATCCCTTGTTGGGCCTCTCAGATTTGTCCGCACTAAAATTCATAAATCCACCCTCAAAACAGGGGCAGACACTTTGGGGCTCTGAGTCCATCATTCGTAAACCCGAAATGGGGGGCAACTTCTTTTTGAACCTCACTTAAGTGACTTATACCCAAAACCAGGGGCATTTTTGCAAAAGTTATATGAATTTCACACCCTCACAATTCACAGATACATTTGTCCATACCTATCTTTTTACCATGCCCCCAAACTGGGGTAACTTCTGAGTATCTACGACTTCACATTGGCATTTGTATTTGTTTTAAGGAGTAAGAGGCCCAAGTAGCCAACCCGGTACTCTCCAAATCCTTCCACATATTTGTCCCAACCCTTGATATCAAGCATGTACGCACTAATATTTCGTCAAGAAATTTCTAGCACAGAAGCTTCATTTTGAACATTTGACTTTAGAATTGGACATCCAATGTAAAAAAAAAGAAAATGAACGTCTAAATCTTCATAAAATTGATGATTTCAAAGAAAACAAATTGACTCAGTAAAAAAAACAAAAAGAGTGTCATAGTTTTATAATCTTCCATCACTGGTCAAAAGTCAACATCATGTACATATTTTCATGAATGTTCATCAAATCTTCTCATCAACATGCGTCAAAGTTTTCTTCTCCAGTTTCAAAATTACATAGTTTCATCAAATCTTTTTCTTTCCAAAAGACAAAAAAAAAAATCAACATGCATCAAAGCTTTCTCCTACAATTTCCAAATTTACATCAACCATGCTTCTCATTTCAAAAAACTAAAAATGGACACTCATTTCTATCTCAAGAAAAAAAAAATTCAAAAAATTTCAACATCTCAAAATTTCAACAAAATCCAAATTTCAAATTCAAAACAATCAAACAATTTTACTTTCTGTCATTGGTATCTCGGCCCTTTGTAAGACAATGGTTGAACCCAATAATCAAAATTATCATTCATTCATCCAAAGGGTTGCGACACCCTCTACGAGGTTATGACACCTCATTCACTTATCCATAAGGTTGCGACACCCTCCACGAGGTTTGTACACCTCATTCACTTCATCCATAGGGTTGCGACACCCTCCACGAGGTTATGACACCTCATTCACTTCCATAGGGTTGTGACACCCTCCACGAGGTTATGACACCTCATTCACTTCCATAGGGTTACGACACCCTCCACGAGGTTTGTACACCTCATTCACTTATCCATAGGGTTGCGACACCCTCCACGAGGTTTGTACACCTCATTCACTTCATCCATAGGGTTGCGACACCCTCCACGAGGTTATGACACCTCATTCACTTCCATAGGGTTGTGACACCCTCCACGAGGTTATGACACCTCATTCAATTCCATAGGGTTACGACACCCTCCACGAGTTTTGTACACCTCATTCACTTCATCCATAGGGTTACGACAACCTCCACGAGGTTTGCACACCTCATTCACTTCATCCATAGGGTTGCGACACCCTCCACGAGGTTTGGACACCTCATTCTCTTCATCCATAGGGTTACGACACCCTTCACGAGGTTTGCACACCTTATTCACTTCATCCATAAGGTTGCAACACCCTCCACGAGGTTTGTACACCTCATTCACTTCATCCATAGGGTTGCAACACCCTCCACGAGGTTATGACACCTCATTCACTTCCATAGGGTTGCGACACCCTCCACGAGGTTATGACACCTCATTCACTTTCATAGGGTTACGACACCCTCCACGAGGTTTGTACACCTCATTCACTTTATCCATAGGGTTATGACACCCGCCACGAGGTTATGACACCTCATTCACTTCCATAGGGTTACGACACCCTCCACGAGGTTATGACACCTCATTCACTTCCATAGGGTTACGACACCCTCCACGAGGTTTGTACACCTCATTCACTTTATCCATAGGGTTACGACACCCTCCACGAGGTTTGCACACCTCATTCACTTCATCCATAGGGTTATGACACCCTCCATGAGGTTATGACACCTCATTCACCTCCATAGGGTTGTGACACCCTCCACGAGGTTTGTACACCTCATTCTTTTCATCCATAGGGTTACGACACCCTTCACGAGGTTTGCACACCTCATTCCTTCATCCATAGGGTTACGACACCCTCCACGAGGTTTGGACACCTCATTCTCTTCATCCATAGGGTTACGACACCCTTCACGAGGTTTGTACACCTCATTCACTCCATCCATAGGGTTACGACACCCTCCACGAGCTTTGCACACCTCATTCGCTTCATCCATAGGGTTGCGACACCCTCCACGAGGTTTGTACACCTCATTCATTCACTTATCTATAGGGTTGTTACACCTCAATTCTCTTAGCCTTGTTCATATTTGTTTTAAATCTTGTTTATTTTGAAATACGGACGAAATTAGTGTTTCTTTCTTTACTCAGCTTTTACTCTGATAATACAAAAATCTCAAATTTTCATATTATCTAGTAAATCTAAGTAAAGAGGGGCAGCTGTCATCACCCAATTTCGTCATTTTATCGTAAAAAGAAAAATAAAAAAATATATATGTATATATAAAGAAAAAATAACAAATAAAAAAAAATAAATAAATAAGGGAAGAAGAAAATATAATAAATAAAATAAAAAAATAACAAAAAAAACAACGTTCGTCCTCCACTGAGCGCGTTCGGTTCCATCCTCTGCATGAAACCGATCGTCCTCTACCATGCGTCTCAAAGACGCTCGCCCGCATGTGCTCAACCGTTCGGTCATTCAGTTTGATAGGACGTTCGTTAATTCTCAGCCTCAACCAATCGCTCATCCTTAATTGTTCAGCATCTCGGTCTCAATGACGTTCAGCTCCTTCCCCTGCTTGGCCGTTCGGTCCTTTCCTTTATTCTCAATCGTTCAGCTTTCCAGCTTATGGCCGTTCGACCTCACCTTAACCGTTCGGCCATCCATGAGGCGTTCACTAGTCGACCGTTCGGCCACTCGATCCTTTAGGACGCTCGTCCTTCGCTTCAACCGTTCGGTCATCATCAAGCTTTCCACACACTACCGTTCGGTCATACTCAAGCGTTTCAATATATAACCGGTGATGCGAGTGTCGCGACCCGTCAAATTTGTTGTGCATTAAATAATGCAGTATAGTGCTAGGAAGTGACTCCTAGGTCGTCTCTCAAGGACCAATTTTGTGGCGGTTCAATCTCAGATTTTTTACACAAAGTGGGGGGGGGGGGTTTTGTAGATGTTTTGTGCGGTAAAATAAATTAAAATTAAAAACAACAGTGCAGAAAACGTAAATGACAGGAATGAAGAAAATACAGAAAAACGGTAAATTTGGGAAAACGTTAAAAATGGAATTTAACTTTTTGAGAACATAAATTGGAAACAAAATTTTGACAGAATTAAAATGCAAAGCTAAAATTCACAATAGAACAGAAAATAAAAGTAATTGCATCCCAAATCTAAACGAGAAAACTGTAATCAAATTTTAATGCGTAGATGAAAAATAAAATTCAACAAGATTGATTGGAAAATGCAGAATGGAGATTACTATTAACATTCAACTTGAAACTAGAAATTAAAGAAACACAAAACCTCCCCGAGAGGGGAGGAAAAAACCAAAGCCAGAACGTGTTTTTCCTCCTACTCTCTTGAAATTACACTGCTGAAAATAAAACTAAGGAAGAACCATTGGAAGAGAAATGAGGCAAGAGCCCTTCCAAGGCCTCCCAAAACTCGTCCCCCTGCTCTCTGGAACTCCCTCCTCTTATAGCCAAAAATTTGGACAACTCACGTGTATCCTTCAGCCTACTTTTACATTAATTTGTTCTTTCATTTTGTCTCTAGCAGCTCCTTTCTCGTGACCTTGTCAATTGAAAATAAGGTTGGACCCTCTTCTTTCCAGCCCGTGAATTTCCTTCGAGTGTGCTCACCGTTCCATTCTCCACCTTGTTTTGTCTTCCTCTTACTTCTCATTGTTGGGTATTTGCTAGACTTTCCCTTTTCAATCTATTGGACACTTGGAGTGTTGGTGTTGGACCGTGATTCTCCTTGGACCGAGCACTCTCTCCACTGCTGAACTAGCTCCATTAATCACCGCATCTTCAACTGCTTGCTTCCACTTTGCTGCATGTTGCTTGCTTAAGCTCCATCACCGTGAAGCTCTAAACTACTGGACTGGGAAATCCGAGAGTTGTTGGACACTGGTGGACGTGGAGTGTGCAGCTGCTGCCAGTGAGCTTGCTTCCTGATGAACGGGTCGCACCGTTCACAAAAGTGTTGATTGCAGATATGAATGCAGTACAGTCTAACTAGGAAGTGACTCCTAGGTCGTCTCTCAAGGACCAATATTGGGTTCAGTCTCAGATTTAACACGAAGTGGGGGGGGGGTTTTGTGAATGGTTTTGTACGGAAAACCAAAATAGCAGTGCAGAAAATGAAAATGCAGTAAATATTGAAATTACAGTAAATAATAGAAAACCAAAGACAGTAAATTTAGAGAATGGTAAAAACGAAATTTAACTTTTTAACATAACCAGAAAATGTAAATCAACAAGTGCGGTGAAAATAAAAATCGAGAAACAACTGAACAAAGTTTTGAAAATGTAAATTGAAAGCTGACAGAATTAAAATTAAAACGCAGAGTGGAAATTACACGATCATTGAGAAAAGCTGAATGGAAATTACAATTAAAAATTTAATCCTTGAAACTGAAAATTTAAAAGAAATCTAAAACCTCCTCCAAAGGGGAGGAGAAAACCAAACCAGAACGTAACCTAAACCTACTCCTCAAATCTAATAAATTCTTCTCTGCTGCTGCTGCCCTTTTATTGCCAACTCTCTGGACCAACTCCCCGTAATCCCTCCTTCATTCCAGTTTTTCCGTTTCTTGTTCCTCTCTGTATGTGCCAAAGTCAAGAAGGTGGAGACCCTCACTTGTCTTCTTCTTTAATTTGTTGCCGCACACTTCTTCCTCTTTCAGGGAATTGGTTTTCAACTGTGGGCTCCCACGTGTTGTCCATTTGCTTAAGCTGCTTAGGCTTTCACGAAAATTTGCTCCTACTCCAAACTACTGTAGCTTGCATGCTGTGGACCGTGATCTTCTCCATCCAACGTATGTGTTTCTCCCTCTCAACGTGTTGGATATGATGCTGCCCACGTGAACTCCTCTCCAACCGTGATAGCATCTCAAGCTTTTTCCTTCTCATTCATCCAAAATCCAAGACCATGGGTGCCACTTCCGCGCTTCTTTCTTCTCCCGTGAACACACTTCTCCATTCCAAGACTCAATTCTTTCCCTCTATTCCAAGTGCTGCTGCTGGTGTAGAAAACCGAGAGCTCCTTCAAATCTGCTGGTTGCGTCAACTTAAGGGCCGTGTGGAAGGTCTGCTGGACTTTTCCTTCAACTAGACTAAGATTGTGGAGCATCTCCTTTGCTGGACTAACTCCTTCTTCTTCAAACTCAGCTGCTCCAACACGTCAACACCTTGCTCACGGCTGCTGTATGTGGCTGGACCGTGAAGGTAGTTAGGAGGATGAAGTCCTTGCTGCTGTCTGGACCAGCCGTGAGCTTCTTTTCCCATTGAAAATCTAGAACCAAAACTTGTATGGAGTGGAGTAGATGGAGAGTTAAAATAAATCTGCAAGTTTGACATGGCCGTGTGTACATGCTAAGCCATTTAAAAGAAAGAACCAATCCAAAGTGGATGTAAAACCGTGAGCTGTGTTGCCAATTTCTGGACGGTGCAGCTAGATGTTTCTCAAAGAAAACCGTGAATGGTAGCTGCTCCAAACTGCTGGATTTCTTCTTCTTCAACTCGGTAGATACTCCTTCAACTCCTTTACATGAGCTGCAGCAAAATAATAGAGAAACCGTGAGGTGGCCCCTTCATTCAACAAGCTTCACGGCTGCACACTCCAAAATGAATTCTCCAATGTTAAGAAGTGGTGGTCCCTTTTCTAATTCAACAGTGAATGCTCCCAACAATGAATTAAATTGTCCATCATGGCCGTGTAAAGCAAAGAATTTTGGAGGTATGTAAGCTTTCAAAGTGGTGAATGGACCCCATATGTTGGAATATCAATTTGTTACTTCTCTCCATTTTCACGTAAGTTTCAAAGTGGTGGCCACTCCATTATGTCAAAACATGTGCTTACAAAATGAATGTGCCCTGACACCATTTCCAATAACTCAATATTAAATCAATAAAATTCAACATGAGCTTCTCCCATACGTGAACTATGAACAAAGTGGTGGCTGCTGGAAAATTCACTTCTTAATTGCCGAAGTCCTTTTGATGTCCGTGGCTTAGTGTGGCAGCTACTTAAGGACGTGGATGTGTGCCACTTATTCAATTGAATGTGCCTTTTCTTAATAACCCAAAAACGAATCCAGCCATGAATATCAAGTGCATTCTCCAAAATAAAGTCTTGTGTTTGCAGTTCAAAAATAAACCTCCACCTTTGGGTCCAATTGTCATCTCTTTTAACTTTCAAATGTCCCAAATTATATTTCCAAAATTTTCCTGCAATTACTAATGCAAATAATTAACTCAAATAATTCAAATTAATTAAAATTAGAATTTCTGGTCAAATTAAGTACAATTAGCAAAAATGGGAAAATACTGGACATTTAAATACAATTCCCTGATTAATTCTAGCACAATAAACTAAGTGAAGTGAAGAAAATAATAACTCATCAAAATAGACCACACTTAGTCTTTTGCACTCCTGGGCAAAATTAAGACGCAAATCAGGAAATGGTTCAACGGACTTTTAGAAACGGTGACACAAAACTCAGCAGACAGAAAAATAAAAACTCGCAAGAAAACAAACAGAATTTACACAGTTCTCAAGAATTCTAGACAGAGATAAGAAGTAGAAAATATCCAACACAGAATCAAAGAAAAGCAGATACTGACAGAAATCATCCAAGCAATTCAAAGTATGGCAAAAATAATTAATCAGTTCAAGAGGTGATTCAAAAATAACATAACCTCACAGATGCACCAGTAGTGTTTCTCTCAAGTGTTTAAGGTAAATCAATGTCACTCAATGCACTCAAGAAAACAAACACAAGTAGACTTGGCAAGTCTCTAATTATCAATACTTGAAACATATGCATGTTTAGATCAAAAGGTCTTTACTGGGTTGTAATGGGGCCAAGGACAGGGGAGGATAAATTTGGATAAGTAGTTATAGCTCAGAAGAAATAGAGGTGCACTAGGAAAAAATGTAAACACAGTGAAATCTCACCCAAACCTCTAATTCAATCCTCTTCTCGACTCCATTATTCACAAAAATTATTTTTCAATTTTTTTTTTCTTTTTCTCATCATTTTTTTTTTATCCTGTCTTCTTTCTTTTTTTTTTTTTTTCTTTTATCACACAACAGGATATAAATTATCATTTCAAAACATGATGAGGAACCAACTAGCCAATTCATCAGAATTCCCAAGGAGACCACACTTATTCTCAAAATACTTCTATAGCTCCAGACTTTCCTAAGGTTAAGGTAATCATTTGTTTTTCACTTAGGATCAGTGTATGAGCTTCAACACAAAGAAATATATACAGTATAGGCTCAAAGGGGTTATCAAAGGATAATAACAAGGTAGGATTATTTGGCTAAAGAGGCTCAAGAACAAAAAAAAATGCCTTTATCACGTCTGAACATGCATATCAATCAAGTATATCAAAAAGAATCAAGCCAAGGCATATGTGCAAGCATTCAAGATACATATCACACACAAGAAAGAAAATTAAGTGGCTCAAATCTCTCACACAGGGTGTTTTTGTCACGATTAAATCAACCTCTTAAACACATAATCATCTTCCAAGCAGAGAAAAGCAAGGATTTCAAACCATAAGTATTAAGTAAGTGAAGGAAAAATCTACAACTTAAACATCATCCAGAAATCAAAAGAAAAATGTAAAATTTATTGCACACAAAACTCGATAAAAATAACTTAAAAGAGAAAAAAAAAAATTTAACACTCAAAAACAAAAAATTTAACACACAAAATACAATCTAACAGAAAAATCAGAATTTCTCCCAGTAGACCACACTTAAATCACACAATGTCCTCAGTGTGTTACAATCATCAGATGATCAAATTCAGAGCAGTCAAATAATATAGACAAGTGCAATAAAAAGTTAGGAAAAATGGGAAGAAATTTTTCAGTAACATCCATCAGTAGATGTTATCAGGGACATCCATCAGCAGATGTCTAAAACACCTAGCACCCATCAGTAGATGCTAATAATTTTTATTATTATTATTTTTTTTTTTTTTTTTTTTTGAAAAAGGAGACCGGTACTGTGACAACAGTCTCGGTGGCAAAGACCGGAACTGTTGCTACAGTGGAAAGAAATCTGGCTATAAATGAGGCCGCTCCTCCGCGTCCAGCGCTATTTCTGATTCCCATTCTCTCTCTACTCCTCTGCTCTCTCAACTCTCTCTTCTCTCTGCTCTCTCAACTCTCTGCTCGAGCGTCTGGATCTGCGAGGAAGCCTCTCCACCCCGCGTCTGCTGAAGATCTGAGATCTGCGCAGAGCCTCTGTAACCGTGCCAACTTCTGAAGAGTCTGAGTGAGATCCGCGAGGAGCCTCTGCAAGCCTACTTCTCCAGGTAAGTCCTCAGAACTTAGTAACTCCTTCTTTCCTTTCCTTCATGTAATTTCCTTCCTTAACGCTTTCTCTGCTTTTTTTTTTTTTTTTTTTACTTTTCCTGCCTTCCAGTCTTTCCCTTTCAGTATTTCCTTTTTCTGCCCTTTAAGCTTTCTGCTCTTTTCTTTGCTTTTCAGTTCTTCTCCTTTTACAGCTTTCAGATCTATCATTTTTTTTTTCTTTTTCCTGCTTTCAGTCTTCTTTCTGCTTTGATCTCTTGCCTGCTCTCCCTCTTTTCCATTTTTTTATTTTTATTTTTTTTTTTGAAACTGAAAACACTTAAACACATAAATCACAACTGTCTAAAAACTTAAGGGGTATATCGGCTGGAAACCAGACGTTAATCTCCCTTCGATTGAAGGTATGGCAGAGACAATCGGGTAGAACAACGCCACGTACCCCACTTAAAATTAAATAAAACACAGAAACATAATATACAAGAACAACAAGGACAACAGGACAACTGGACGTAGATCCGTTTAGGACCCTTTGCAAGGACCGTGAAACAGATCTGAGACCAGACACAAAAACAATCAAAGACAGACAGGACAAAATAAATCTAAAAGGAAACAAGAACAAATAAAGAAAACAGAGAACTAATCTAATTTTTTTTTTTTTTTTTTTTTATGTTATGGTTTTTTTTTTTCTTGTTTTTGTTCTTTTTATATGTATTTATTTTTTATTTATGTATTTGTATATTACGAGAGGAAGGATGAGTGATATGGAATCAGAGAGATATACCAGTCAACGATGGCGTCCTACAGATGATCAGATCACGATGATGACCAAAATCTACAACTATGGGGTCACACACCCAAGCCGAGCGCAAGTCGTCGAGATCGCGTCTCGACTAAGGACCTTCGGCGAAGCCACTGAATACAACGTGCACTGCTGGTTTAACAACCATGGCAATCGGGTCAGGCGCTGGCAAGCGGAGATAGACCCCACAGGCACTCTCTTTTCACAACTGCCGCTATACATGTACGGTAAGAACTCTCATCATACCTCCATTGAAATTGTTTTCACTTCCTCTTCTATTATTAACACATGTTTTTTATTTTTTTTTATTTTTTTATTTTTTTTTTTGTTTGAAAGAAAACAACTGGGTGATAATGAGGGCACCGAGGCTGCTGGATTTGTTTCCAGTTCCGATCATTATCGATGACGACAGAAATGAACGAGAAATTCCTCCACCAAAGCCTCCGCTCGTGACTTTTCGAACCAGAGCTCCCTCAACGGAGCTCTCCCTTAGACCACCACAACCAGCTCGAGAATTCTTCCGGTTTTAATGTTTTGTTTATTTATTTATTTATTTTTTTTTTTTATGTTTTTGCTGTTGGCCGAGTGTGACCAGAATTTGAACAAGTACTGTAATAAGGACACTTAATTTTTTTATGTTTTTAATTTTTTTTATGTTTTATGTTTTTTTTTTATTTGGACTGTAATATTAACGATCAATAATGATCGAACCTCGGACATCTTTATTTTATTATTATGAATTTTATTTTTATTATCAATGTAAGACAGAATGTTTACTGCGAATTTGTTATGTTTCAATAAATGCACTCAGATTAGTGTCTCTGTTAAAACTTCACTTCTCTGCCTTACATGTTAATTCTACTCTTATGACTATATAAATATATTTTTTTCTTTTACACAAAAACTAAATAAATAAATAAAACAGAACACAATTTAACAAAACAAAAGACCTAATATCGAACAAAAAAAATCAAAACACACAAAACGCAAATGTCAAAAACAGCAGACAAAACACATATTTACAATACATACATTAACAAAATAACACGCGTGAAAGAGAACACATTTTTTTTTTTTTTTTTTAAATTTTTTTTTTAAATAATAATAATTTGTAAACTAAGAAAATCAAAATTCTCCCCTAATTCGCAAATTAAGAAAATTAAGGGAAGAAGGAATAGAAAAACTCCCCTGGTTATGGTGGCAGCTGCCAAATTTGGACAATCAGGGATATGCTTTCCATCACATAATTCAGCAGAGAAAGTTTTAAGAGGAACTGCTTCATCAGTATAGCTTTATCATTCATAGCAAGATGTTTCTTCTTTCTTCCTACAGCAAACTGTTGCAGCAGTATCTCTTCTTCTACTGGGACTTGTTGAGTGTGTTACACCGGAATAGATATCTCTGGCTCGCTCAAAGAAATAGCAGTATACTCTTCTTCATTAATCATGCATTCCTTAATGTCAGCACCTGCATTCTTTTTGAACTCTGCATCCTTATCATCAAACTCACAATTAATAGCATCTGTAATAAACTTAGAGTTTGGCTGTAATGCATAATCAATTTCAGCACAAATGGAGCAAGAACCAGATTCGCAATCACATTCAAAATTTTCAGAAAACTGTGTTAAATCAAAGTTTAGTCCTAACTCTATATAATCATCAGATTGCACAGTTTCTCTTTCAAAATCAATATTGAAGCGACTTTGACCAATGAGTTCAATGGCTGACACTGAATTAAAAATTTTAGAATGGTCAATCAAATTTGTATCAGTATCAGTCATAAACCCTATAAAATCAGTGTGCGTCAAGTCACATGCAATTGAATGTGTCTGCAAATCGGGTAAAGTAATTGAAATATCAGGTTCAGAATAAACCTGTTTTTGCTCACTGAAACGTTTCTTACCAAACTCCAAGTTATCAGCTGTATCCTCAGGGCTATCAGTGTTAGAATCCAGAATAGGCTGCTCAGGTTCTTCCTTTGTTAACTCAATTGGACTTTCACCAACCAGCTTGCAGAACAACTTCCTCGCTTCTGATGGGGTTATATCCATCAAACATCCACCAAAAGCTACATCCACAAGTATCCTTTCACTGTCCAAGAGCCCTTCATAAAAATAAATCAAGAGCAAATGCTCTGGAAATTGGTGGTTTGGACAAGTTATACAGAGCCTGTTAAACCTCTCCCAATAATCTGCTAGGCTTTCTTCTTGAAACTGCTCAATAGCAGTGATCTTCATCCTAATGCTGGTCACCTTTGCTGCTGGAAAAAACTTGTCGAAGAATTTTTGTTGTGTTTCCTGCCAACTATTAAAAGGATACTGGTATATGAACCAGTCTCTTGCTTTATCTTGAAGGGACATGGGAAACATTTTTATCAACACTGTCTCCTTTGAAACACCAGCAGGCCTCATAGACAAACACACCAAACAAAACTCCTTGAGGTGCCTGTATGGATCTTCATGTGCCAACCCATGGAATTTGGGAAGACTCTTGACTATCTCATACATCCAATCTTGAGAATCAGTCATTTCCTCTATTGTAGTGCAAAACCTGTCTCAGACTTGGACTTCCTCTTCAAACAAAGATTGTACAGAAAGAAATATACAGAAACATAACAAGGAGGAAAACTAATATTTTTTTTATTTTTTTAATTTCAGAAACAAGAGCTAAATACAACATACAACACATGTTTTTTTTTTTTTTAAAATTAACAAAACAAAACTCATACGCATGCACAAAACAAAACATTACATCACAACACAAGATAAAACACACCAACAAATATTAACAAAACAAAAACCTAAAACATATATCACATGTACACAAAAACACACATAACAGAAAACAACAAAAGACCCAAAACCAAACCGTTATTGGTCCCCGGCAACGGCGCCATTTTTGATGAACGGGTCGCACCGTTCACAAAAGTGTTGATTGCAGATATGAATGCAGTACAGTCTAACTAGGAAGTGACTCCTAGGTCGTCTCTCAAGGACCAATATTGGGTTCAGTCTCAGATTTAACACGAAGTGGGGGGGGTTTTGTGAATGGTTTTGTACGGAAAACCAAAATAGCAGTGCAGAAAATGAAAATGCAGTAAATATTGAAATTACAGTAAATAATAGAAAACCAAAGACAGTAAATTTAGAGAATGGTAAAAACGAAATTTAACTTTTTAACATAACCAGAAAATGTAAATCAACAAGTGCGGTGAAAATAAAAATCGAGAAACAACTGAACAAAGTTTTGAAAATGTAAATTGAAAGCTGACAGAATTAAAATTAAAACGCAGAGTGGAAATTACACGATCATTGAGAAAAGCTGAATGGAAATTACAATTAAAAATTTAATCCTTGAAACTGAAAATTTAAAAGAAATCTAAAACCTCCTCCAAAGGGGAGGAGAAAACCAAACCAGAACGTAACCTAAACCTACTCCTCAAATCTAATAAATTCTTCTCTGCTACTGCTGCCCTTTTATTGCCAACTCTCTGGACCAACTCCCCGTAATCCCTCCTTCATTCCAGTTTTTCCGTTTCTTGTTCCTCTCTGTATGTGCCAAAGTCAAGAAGGTGGAGACCCTCACTTGTCTTCTTCTTTAATTTGTTGCCGCACACTTCTTCCTCTTTCAGGGAATTGGTTTTCAACTGTGGGCTCCCACGTGTTGTCCATTTGCTTAAGCTGCTTAGGCTTTCACGAAAATTTGCTCCTACTCCAAACTACTGTAGCTTGCATGCTGTGGACCGTGATCTTCTCCATCCAACGTATGTGTTTCTCCCTCTCAACGTGTTGGATATGATGCTGCCCACGTGAACTCCTCTCCAACCGTGATAGCATCTCAAGCTTTTTCCTTCTCATTCATCCAAAATCCAAGACCATGGGTGCCACTTTCGCGCTTCTTTCTTCTCCCGTGAACACACTTCTCCATTCCAAGACTCAATTCTTTCCCTCTATTCCAAGTGCTGCTGCTGGTGTAGAAAACCGAGAGCTCCTTCAAATCTGCTGGTTGCGTCAACTTAAGGGCCGTGTGGAAGGTCTGCTGGACTTTTCCTTCAACTAGACTAAGATTGTGGAGCATCTCCTTTGCTGGACTAACTCCTTCTTCTTCAAACTCAGCTGCTCCAACACGTCAACACCTTGCTCACGGCTGCTGTATGTGGCTGGACCGTGAAGGTAGTTAGGAGGATGAAGTCCTTGCTGTTGTCTGGACCAGCCGTGAGCTTCTTTTCCCATTGAAAATCTAGAACCAAAACTTGTATGGAGTGGAGTAGATGGAGAGTTAAAATAAATCTGCAAGTTTGACATGGCCGTGTGTACATGCTAAGCCATTTAAAAGAAAGAACCAATCCAAAGTGGATGTAAAACCGTGAGCTGTGTTGCCAATTTCTGGACGGTGCAGCTAGATGTTTCTCAAAGAAAACCGTGAATGGTAGCTGCTCCAAACTGCTGGATTTCTTCTTCTTCAACTCGGTAGATACTCCTTCAACTCCTTTACATGAGCTGCAGCAAAATAATAGAGAAACCGTGAGGTGGCCCCTTCATTCAACAAGCTTCACGGCTGCACACTCCAAAATGAATTCTCCAATGTTAAGAAGTGGTGGTCCCTTTTCTAATTCAACAGTGAATGCTCCCAACAATGAATTAAATTGTCCATCATGGCCGTGTAAAGCAAAGAATTTTGGAGGTATGTAAGCTTTCAAAGTGGTGAATGGACCCCATATGCTGGAATATCAATTTGTTACTTCTTTCCATTTTCACGTAAGTTTCAAAGTGGTGGCCACTCCATTATGTCAAAACATGTGCTTACAAAATGAATGTGCCCTGACACCATTTCCAATAACTCAATATTAAATCAATAAAATTCAACATGAGCTTCTCCCATACGTGAACTATGAACAAAGTGGTGGCTGCTGGAAAATTCACTTCTTAATTGCCGAAGTCCTTTTGATGTCCGTGGCTTAGTGTGGCAGCTACTTAAGGACGTGGATGTGTGCCACTTATTCAATTGAATGTGCCTTTTCTTAATAACCCAAAAACGAATCCAGCCATGAATATCAAGTGCATTCTCCAAAATAAAGTCTTGTGTTTGCAGTTCAAAAATAAACCTCCACCTTTGGGTCCAATTGTCATCTCTTTTAACTTTCAAATGTCCCAAATTATATTTCCAAAATTTTCCTGCAATTACTAATGCAAATAATTAACTCAAATAATTCAAATTAATTAAAATTAGAATTTCTGGTCAAATTAAGTACAATTAGCAAAAATGGGAAAATACTGGACATTTAAATACAATTCCCTGATTAATTCTAGCACAATAAACTAAGTGAAGTGAAGAAAATAATAACTCATCACTTCCTCTCAAAGTGGCTGCTAGGAGTTTCTTCTCCTCTTCTCTGCGTGAATCCACAAAAGCCTGCTGGATATAGAAGGTTGTTCTCTACTGGACCAGCTGTGAGTGTGCTCTCCATCAAAGCCAAAATGAAACACCTCCATGTAGTAGTGGACGGTGCAGCTGTGTTGAAACTGGATAGAAGCTGCTCCAGCCGAGACATCTCTATGCTGCCATCTTCTCTTCCGTTTTTGTGGAGACGTTTCCAGCCAATGAATCTCAAGTGGACCAGCCAAGTGGAAATATGCTGCCAAAATAAGGACGTGTGGTGCTGCCAGCATTCCTTCAAAGGCCGTGAGTGTCTTTATCAATTGAAGATATTTCATAGGTGGTGTAGAGAAACCGTGAGTGTGGGCAAGGTGGTCCCTTCCATGTTGAATTGATTGTTGAACGAGAGCTTCTCCAAGCCGTGGAATGTGGGTTGGATATCCATCAACTTTTCCAGAAATCAGGAAAGAAAGATGTAATGACATTGTCCACAATTGAATATTATAATAACCTTTCTTCATTCTCTTACGTGGACATACATTTTTTAAAGCCACAAAATGTAGTAACCGTGAAGTTCTCATTTAGTTGTTTTCTTAATTGTGGGCCGTTGGCAATAAATCATTTTTTTCCAAAATAAAGCATCCACTTTCTTAAGCAATAATGGAATAAAATTCAGCACTTCATTTGGAGCTTGGATGTGAGCTTTCAACATGATGGTCCCATGATTTCTCACGTGTTGTCTCTTTTAGCATCTTCAATCAACTTTTTACGTAAGAAAGGAGGCCATGTGTCCTTGGATTTTTGATGCATAATTTCCTTCCAATAAAAAAATGAGGTTACATATCAATTGGACATATGTAGCCGTGATATTAGCTTAAAAATGTGGTACCATGGAAATTCCTCTTAGTTTAAAATAAAATTTATGCCACATTTATCTTAAAGTTCCAAAATATTATCCAACAATTTCCCTGCAATTCATAATGCAAATAATTAGTCTCAGACAATTCAAATTAATCAAAATAAGAATTTCTGATCAAATTGAGCACAATCAGTAAAAACGGGGAAATACTAGACAATTAAGCACAATTTCCTGATTAATTTTAGTACAATAAACTAAGTGAAGTGAAGAAAATAATGATTCATCAAAATAGACCACACTTAGTCTTTTGCACTCCTGGGCAAAATTTAAGACGTAAATCAGGGAATGGTTCAAAGGACATCTAGGAAGGTGACACACTCTCAACACGCAGAAAAGAAAGACTCAAGAGAAAATAAACAGAATTTACACAGTTCTCAAGAAATCTGGACAGAGAAATGATGTAGATAATATCCAACACAAAATCAAGGAAAGCATATACTCACAAAAATTAATCCAAGCAATTCAAAACATGGTAAAAATAATTAATCAGTTCAAGAGGTGATTCAAAAATAACAAAACCTCACAGATGCACTCACAGTGTTTCTCTCAAGTGTCTAGGGTATACAGTTTCAACTCAATGCACTCAAGAAAACAAACACAAGTAGACTTGGCAAGCTTCTAATATCAACACTTAAAACATATGCATGTTCAGATCAAAAGGTCTTTCAGGGTTGTAATGGGCCAAGGACATGGGAGGATAAATATGGATAAGTAGGTATAGCCCAAAAGAAATAGAGGAGCAATGGGGAATAAGTGAAAATACAGTGAAATCTCACCCAAACCTCTAATTCAATCATCTTCTCGACTCCATTATTTACAAAATTATTTTTTTATCATCATTTTTTTTTCTTTTCTCATCAATTCTTTTTTCATCCTGTCTCTTTTCTTCTTTTTTTTTTCTTTATCACACAACAGGATATAATTCATATTTTCAAAACATGATGAGGAACCAACTAGCCAATTCATCAGAATTCCCAAGGAGACCACACTAATTCACAAAATACTTCTATAGCTCCAGACTTTCCTAAGGTTAAGGTAATCATTTATTTTTCACTTAGGATCAGTGTATGAGCTTCAACACAAAGAAATATATACAGTATAGGCTCAAAGGGGTTATCAAAGGATAATAACAAGGTAGGCTTATTTGGCTAAAGAGGCTCAAGAACAAAAATTGCCTTTATCACGTCTGAACATGCATATCAATCAAGTATATCAAAAAAAATCAAGCCAAGGCATATGTGCAAGCATTCAAGATACATATCACACACAAGAAAGAAAATTAAGTGGCTCAAATCTCACACAGGGTATTCGTCACAATCAAATCAACCTCTTAAACACATAATCATCTTTCCAGGCAGAGAAAAACAAGGATTTTAAACCATAAGTATTAATGAAGTGAAGGAAAAATCTACAACTTAGACATCATCCAGAAATCAAGAGAAAAATGTAAAATTTATTGCACACAAAACTCGATAAAAATAACTTAAAAGAGAAAAAATTTAACACTCAAAAAATTTAACACACAAAATACAATCTAACAGAAAAATCAAAATTTCTTCCCAGTAGACCACACTTAAATCACACAATGTCCTCAGTGTGTTACAATCATCAGATGATCAATTTCAGAGCAGTCAAATAATATAGACAAGTGCAATAAAAAGTTAAGAAAAATGGGAAGAAATTTTTCACTAACATCCATCAGCAGATGTTATCAGGGACATCCATCAGCAGATGTCTAAAACACCTAGCACCCATCAGTAGATGCTAACATTTTTTATTTTTTTATTTTATTTTTTTATTTTATTTTATTTTTTATTTTTTTTTTAATTGAAAAAGGAGACCGGTACTGTGACAACAGTCTCGGTGGCAAAGACCGGAACTGTTGCTACAGTGGAAAGAAATCTGGCTACAAAAGGTCCGCTCCTCCGCGTTGAGCAACATTTCTGAACGCTCATTCTCTCTCTACTTCTCTGCTCTCTCAACTCTCTCTGCTCTCTTCTCTCTCTGCTCTCTCTGCTCTCTCTCGAGCGTCTGGATCTGCGAGGAAGCCTCTCCACCCCGCGTCTGCTGAAGGTCTGAGATCTGCGCAGAGCCCCTGTCCCTGCGTCTTCTGAAGAGTCTGAGTGAGATCCGCGAAGAGCCTCTGCAAGCCTACTTCCCCAGGTAAGTCCTTCTTCTCTAAGGATCTCCCTTTCTTTCTGCTTGCTTTACTTTTCCTGCTTTCCTTTATTTTTCTTCTCTGCTTTCCTCTTTCCTTTTCAGTATTTCCTTTATTTTTCATCTGATCTCTTGCCTGCTCTCCCTCTTTTCCATTTTTTTTTATTTTTATTTTTTTGTAATTTAAACACTTAAACACATAAAACACAACTGTCTAAAAACTTAAGGGGTATATCGGCTGGAAACCAGACGTTAATCTCCCTTCGATTGAAGGTATGGCAGAGACAATCGGGTAGAACAACGCCACGTACCCCACTTAAAAATAAAACACAGAAACATAATATACAAGAACAAGGACAACAGGACAACTGGACATAGATCCGTTTAGGACCCTTTGCGAGGACCGTGAAACAGATCTGAGACCAAAAACTGAAACATCAAAGCATGACTGGACAAAATAAATCTAAAAGGAAATAAGAACAAATAAAGAAAACACTGAATAAATTTTTTTTTTTTTTATTGTTATTTATGTTATGCTTATTTTTCTTGTTTTTGTTCTTTTTACATTTATTTATTTTTTATTTAAGTATTTGTATATTACGAGAGGAAGGATGAGTGATACGGAATCAGAGAGATATACCAGTCAACGGTGGCGTCCTACCGACGATCAAATCAAGATGATGACCAAAATATTCAACTATGGGGTCACACACCCAAGCCGAGCGCAAGTCGTCGAGATCGCGTCTCGACTAAGGGCTTTCGGCGAAGCCACTGAATACAACGTACACTGCTGGTTTAACAACCACGGCAATCGGGTCAAGCGCTGGCAAGCGGAGATAGACCCTACTGGCACTCTCTTTTCACAACTGCCGCTGTACATGTACGGTAAGACCTCTGATCACACCTCCATTGAATTTTCCATTCCTCTTCTATTATTAACACAAGTTTTTTATTATTTTTTTTTTATTTATTTTTTTTTTTTTGTTTGAAAGAAAACAACTGGGTGATAATGAGGGCACCGAGGCTGCTGAATCTGTTTCCAGTTCCGATCATTATCGATGACGACAGAAATGAACGAGAAATTGCTCCACCAAAGCCTCCGCTCGTGACTTTTCGAACCAGAGCTCCCTCAACGGAGCTCTCCCTTAGACCACCACAACCAGCTCGTGAATTCTTTCATTTTTAATGTTTTATGTTTTTTTTTTTTTTTATATGTTTTTGCTGGCCGAGTGTGGCCAGAATATTAATGAGGACTGTAATATGAACAATTAATTTTTTTTTTTTTTTTTTTATGTTTTTATGTTTTTTTTTATGGTCTGTAATATTTAACGATCACTAAAGATCGACCCCCGAACATCTTTTATTTATATATATCTACTGCAATTTTATTTTCAGATCTGTTAAATTTCCTTTTCTCAATTACTGTAAATTTTTTTTTTTTTTTGCAATGATGAATGAAATCTTTCTTAGTCAAATTTTTCAATCAATAATCTGTATGCACACAACTAAGAAATTATATTTACAGTGAAGGAAAATAAGGAAAAATAAGATCTGAAGTGAAAATTTTTATTGGTATAAAATAATAAGATACTGAGGGTCGAAATAAAATCAAGGAATACGCAAAACAATTTTTGAATTTTTGATTTTTCGAATTTTTTTTCTTTTTAGTAAAAACACTAAAAATCACGAAGCAAATAAAGCACAGAACACATTTTTTTTTTTTAAATATATGAAAAATAAATATATGTACATCTCATAACAATTAAATTTGAAAAGAAAAATTTTTGCACACTTAAAAAAAAAATTATCACAAATAATTTTTTTTTTTTTTAAAATAATAATAACTGGAAAACTAATAAAGAAAAATAAAAGGAAAAATAAACATAAAAGAAAACGAAATTCAGAATCTTCCCGAGACCATACTTAAATTACACTGTCCTAAATGTTTTCTAAGCAAAAGATCATCAATTAAAACACTAACAGATAAAGGACAAATGCAATAAAAGTAGGAAAACGGGGAAGAAAGAAAAAGAAAACTCCCCTGGTCAGGGTGGCAGTTGCCAATTTTGGATTTGTAGGGAGATGTCTTCTTCAGGATCCAGCATGAAATTGTTGAGGACGAACTGCTTCATCCTCTAGATTTGATCAAGCAGTGAAATGTCTTCCATCGCTGGATCTTTGTTTTCCACTGTGGGTGTATGTTGATCAAATTTATACGTACCTCCTGCAACATGATTAGTGCAATGTGGCACTGCAGAAATTTCATGCAGAGGTATAACACCCCATCCTAATTCATCATACTGAGCCTTAGATAAATCCTCATAACATGAATCAATTTCTAAATTGCATGCAATATTAATCATAGACTCAGATTCATGTTCAGTGCATGAAGAATAACCATTCGAATGTGATAGTAAAAAGCGGTTCTCATCATGCACAGAGGAAAAATTAAAATCAGACTCAGCAAGAATATAGTCATTAGCATACCGATCATCATCACAATCAACATAATAATCAAATTGTGGTATGCTTACCTCCTCTTCCTTGAAGATTTCTAGAGTGTGGGAAGGTGAAGGTGGTCTACCTGGTTCAGGATTACTGCTTACTTCTGCCGGGTCCCCAAAATTTTCATCAGTCTCCTCAGGTGCAAGAGTGGCCATTTGCCTGATCTGATCACTCAGATTCTGTATGGCAGCTTGAGTTTCCTGCTGGAACTCCATGCTCTCTTGCTTGAACTGCATGTTCCCTTTCTGAAACTGAATGTTCTGCATTGTCATCTGCTCTAGTAACTCCTTTAATGTAGGTTCAGAAGTAGAAGGCTGAGGAGTTATTTGAATAGGAGAATCATACTGCTGACTCTCATATTGTGGAACTGGCTCCCAAAGAGAGCTCTCAGAAATTGGATGATGGAACATATTGTTCTCATCATAAAAATCAGCAGATTTAAAATCAAAGTAATATGCAGAATAAGAATCATAATCACAGACATTGGCAGAATAAGCATTATTCACAACATTAAAATAGGTAGACATGGAAAAATAAAAAGTAAAAACTAAAAACTAAAAATTACGAATCAGATAAAACAAAACACATTTATACATGCTACAAGCACACACAAGACAGAACATCAATAGTAAAAATTTTTAATTAATTTTTTTTTTTTAATAACAACTAAATACAGAACATAGCACAATTAAACACATATATACACAATATATATTAACACAGTAAAAATCTAAAACAAAAACCTGGATCTGAAGTGACAACGCCGCCAAAATTTGTTGAAGGTGTCGTTGTCTCCTACAAAAATACAACAGACAGAACACACAAAACACACATATTAACAGAACAAAAATTTACACAACAAAATCTAAAACCAAACCTCCATTGATTGGTCCCCGGCAACGGCGCCAAAATTTGATTCGAGTGTCGCGACCCGTCAAATTTGTTGTGCATTAAATAATGCAGTATAGTGCTAGGAAGTGACTCCTAGGTCGTCTCTCAAGGACCAATTTTGTGGCGGTTCAATCTCAGATTTTTTACACAAAGTGGGGGGGGGGGTTTTGTAGAGGTTTTGTGCGGTAAAATAAATTAAAATTAAAAACAACAGTGCAGAAAACGTAAATGACAGGAATGAAGAAAATACAGAAAAACGGTAAATTTGGGAAAACGTTAAAAATGGAATTTAACTTTTTGAGAACATAAATTGGAAACAAAATTTTGACAGAATTAAAATGCAAAGCTAAAATTCACAATAGAACAGAAAATAAAAGTAATTGCATCCCAAATCTAAACGAGAAAACTGTAATCAAATTTTAATGCGTAGATGAAAAATAAAATTCAACAAGATTGATTGGAAAATGCAGAATGGAGATTACTATTAACAGTCAACTTGAAACTAGAAATTAAAGAAACACAAAACCTCCCCGAGAGGGGAGGAAAAAACCAAAGCCAGAACGTGTTTTTCCTCCTACTCTCTTGAAATTACACTGCTGAAAATAAAACTAAGGAAGAACCATTGGAAGAGAAATGAGGCAAGAGCCCTTCCAAGGCCTCCCAAAACTCGTCCCCCTGCTCTCTGGAACTCCCTCCTCTTATAGCCAAAAATTTGGACAACTCACGTGTATCCTTCAGCCTACTTTTACATTAATTTGTTCTTTCATTTTGTCTCTAGCAGCTCCTTTCTCGTGACCTTGTCAATTGAAAATAAGGTTGGACCCTCTTCTTTCCAGCCCGTGAATTTCCTTCGAGTGTGCTCACCGTTCCATTCTCCACCTTGTTTTGTCTTCCTCTTACTTCTCATTGTTGGGTATTTGCTAGACTTTCCCTTTTCAATCTATTGGACACTTGGAGTGTTGGTGTTGGACCGTGATTCTCCTTGGACCGAGCACTCTCTCCACTGCTGAACTAGCTCCATTAATCACCGCATCTTCAACTGCTTGCTTCCACTTTGCTGCATGTTGCTTGCTTAAGCTCCATCACCGTGAAGCTCTAAACTACTGGACTGGGAAATCCGAGAGTTGTTGGACACTGGTGGACGTGGAGTGTGCAGCTGCTGCCAGTGAGCTTGCTTCCTCTCAAAGTGGCTGCTAGGAGTTTCTTCTCCTCTTCTCTGCGTGAATCCACAAAAGCCTGCTGGATATAGAAGGTTGTTCTCTACTGGACCAGCTGTGAGTGTGCTCTCCATCAAAGCCAAAATGAAACACCTCCATGTAGTAGTGGACGGTGCAGCTGTGTTGAAACTGGATAGAAGCTGCTCCAGCCGAGACATCTCTATGCTGCCATCTTCTCTTCCGTTTTTGTGGAGACGTTTCCAGCCAATGAATCTCAAGTGGACCAGCCAAGTGGAAATATGCTGCCAAAATAAGGACGTGTGGTGCTGCCAGCATTCCTTCGAAGGCCGTGAGTGTCTTTGTCAATTGAAGATATTTCATAGGTGGTGTAGAGAAACCGTGAGTGTGGGCAAGGTGGTCCCTTCCATGTTGAATTGATTGTTGAACGAGAGCTTCTCCAAGCCGTGGAATGTGGGTTGGATATCCATCAACTTTTCCAGAAATCAGGAAAGAAAGATGTAATGACATTGTCCACAATTGAATATTATAATAACCTTTCTTCATTCTCTTACGTGGACATACATTTTTTAAAGCCACAAAATGTAGTAACCGTGAAGTTCTCATTTAGTTGTTTTCTTAATTGTGGGCCGTTGGCAATAAATCATTTTTTTCCAAAATAAAGCATCCACTTTCTTAAGCAATAATGGAATAAAATTCAGCACTTCATTTGGAGCTTGGATGTGAGCTTTCAACATGATGGTCCCATGATTTCTCACGTGTTGTCTCTTTTAGCATCTTCAATCAACTTTTTACGTAAGAAAGGAGGCCATGTGTCCTTGGATTTTTGATGCATAATTTCCTTCCAATAAAAAAATGAGGTTACATATCAATTGGACATATGTAGCCGTGATATTAGCTTAAAAATGTGGTACCATGGAAATTCCTCTTAGTTTAAAATAAAATTTATGCCACATTTATCTTAAAGTTCCAAAATATTATCCAACAATTTCCCTGCAATTCATAATGCAAATAATTAGTCTCAGACAATTCAAATTAATCAAAATAAGAATTTCTGATCAAATTGAGCACAATCAGTAAAAACGGGGAAATACTGGACAATTAAGCACAATTTCCTGATTAATTTTAGTACAATAAACTAAGTGAAGTGAAGAAAATAATGATTCATCAACCGGCATCCTCAAGTGTTCCACTATTCAAGTGTTCGACCGATCGGCCTCGCATGTTTACCGTTCGTTCTTTAGTCATTATTAGCGTTCGGTCATTATTGTTTTAAAGAACGCTCGGTCTTTTCATTTGAACGTTCGGTTGGTGAAATTAACATTCGGTCTGCATAATGTTGGTCTTCTGCGTACGTACTAATGGTGCTTTATTTTGATTAGCGTTCGGTTTAGTGCGTTCAGTCTATTTTGATTCGTTTTTAACGTTCGCCCTGCATGATTCTTAGAGTTCGTCCAAACAGTCTGAGGCGTTCGTTGAAGAACCGAATATCACAGACGTTCGTCTTTTTACAATCGTGCCGCTCATCCAGGTCGCTTCCCCCATCTACCGCTCGTCTTCGCATCTACCGCTCATCACTTCCCTTTCTACCGCTCGTCCTGACCTTCACTCCCCTATCGCTCGTCCATCACTTTCCTCCCTACCGCTCGTCCTGATCACCCTCGTCTTGGTCGCTCCCTTGTTTAGGGCCCAGTAATGATTCCCAGAATCTTCCAACGGTCCACTTCTACCCTCCCCCACTTCACCAACCCTCCAATTATCTGTGTACCTACCAAATTCTTCCACTTTCAAACAATCTCCCAATCAAAGCTACCGACACTCCTCATCCTCCAATCACAGCTACCGACACTCTCATCTCTTACTGTGCTGAAGCCTACATAATTCACACGAGAGAAAGGGGGAAGAGACCCACGGCTACGGGGGGAGACCCATCATCTTACTCTTCATTCATCCTGACTCCCTCACCCTATCTTCATTCCTTTCTTCTTCATTTTTCATCTCAACAAGGCCAACACCCATTGTAACATCCCAAAATTATACAGTCATCAACTATATACTTAGAATAATCACAATTATTAATATGGCAAAACAGTCTTAAAGAAAAGAGAAAGAAAATTCAAAAGTGGCCGAACAGCCTTAATGCATAAATTAACAAGCGTTTACAAAAGAATTAGGACGAACGGTTTTCAAAATATTGACCGAACGCCCAACTATTTACAATCAACAAAAGGGCGCTCGCTCAAGCAACCCGCTAATCTAATCTCACTAACTAAAAACCGAACGCCTTTACTGTTCGGCCTTCACTTCCACTTCAACGAGATTCTCCTCAGCTAGGATTTCCTCTTCAAGTGTTTGCTCCAGGGAAGTATCACCTTCTGCTCACATCCACACGGATGATCATTGCAAGGACAAGACGGATACACATATACAGACAACGCAAGGAAAGTGCAAGGGTAAGCTTATTGAATTTAATTCAAGTCAAACATATATTTCATACCTATCAGATACAGCAAGTAAATTCACAAACATATACATACAATTCATACATCAAGTCCATTCAATTCCTGATACTAGACGACCGTCCGGACTGTATGAATCCTGTGTAGCTAAGGCGTCCGTGCACCCAGGTGAGTAACTGGAATACTCATCAGTAGCCACCTGAGGTTAGTCTTTTCTGTCCAAGTTAAAGTTATGGACTAGACCTCCTGCCATTCCCACGCATGACATACTCCTCTCTACTTGAGAACGAGCACTCACGGAATATCAGGATGAACCACCATCTAAGCTTACCACGTTCATACTTACAAATCTCAATATCCATTCAAGAGTCGTTCCACCCTGGAACGCTCGTTCAAAATCCACAATCACAATTTCATTTCTCATAGTGTTCGCACATCTTAATTCATCCTCTTAAATACATTTTCATTCTATGTTCCACTTTCTTAAAAAGACGAACGTTCACTCCTATTCATAACGAGCACGAACGTCAAGAGCTAGACCAAGAAAGACTCCTTCGAATTAGTTAAATGAACTGATTCTAGTACGATCCAAATAATACTTAGAAAAAATCTAAGTTCAGTAGCACTTGAACGAATCCAATGGATAGGTAAAATCACAAGTTGTTTAGATAATTAAACTGGACAAGATTTAATTCAGGAGACAAAACGCCAGTCAATGACCGAGCGCTAAAATAGACGTTTAATGAATTTTGGACGAACGTCACTAAGAACTTGGACGAACGTCAAAAGAACTATTGGACGAACGCTGTTTAGATTTATGGACGAACGCTATTTCAATTCCGGACGAACGCTATTACCGTTCATTGGTAATTAAAGAAGGGACGAACGTTCGGTATACGACCGAGCGTTCTTTTACCACATACTCATTTGGACGAGCGTTCGGTATAAGACCGAGCGCTACTTATTACTTACTCTTTGGGATGAGCGTTCGGTATAAGACCGAGCGCCACTTTAGGACGTACGCTTTTAGGTCGGGAACTTTCACTGATTCAAAATCAAAGAAGTTTGGAATTTCTTTAAGATAAAATACTTAGAATTTATGTCTTATAATTTGACTATGTGTTCAAAAGAATGTTATCAAGTTTCTCAATTCTCACGCAACACTCATGAAGTGGACGTCTGACCAAATGCTCAAACGTAAAGCTAGATAAGAGGGCGTTCGTCCTCAAAGGGATCCTTTCCAAATGAAAGGTTTCGACTACTTCAAAGATAACACTGAGAATACCGAACGGTCAATGACCGTATCGATAACGAACGTTCATTTTCATATACTTCTCATATTAAAATTTTCTCTTACAGTAACTCATTCTCCAGTATAACTTACATTCATTTAATAAATCATATCATAGCATATCCTATACTTCTCAAGCCTTGAATTAAAATCATATCCAATTCATCAAATACCAAGATCATACAACATACAACTTTACAGATCATTCATATACACAAGCATATAATTCCCAGTACATACATGCATCACTTTTCACCTATCATCTTCTAGTCATAATCATATTTTCAAACACCACGCACGCACATGCAGTACAGAGATCACATGAATTAAATCTAATAAGCTTCCCTTACCCGGA
The DNA here is from genome assembly GCA_034642375.1 of Vigna nakashimae. NCBI lineage: Eukaryota > Viridiplantae > Streptophyta > Magnoliopsida > Fabales > Fabaceae > Vigna > Vigna nakashimae. The sequence goes on along the minus strand of CM067760.1, from coordinate 16,188,332 downwards.
TTAAGCAGCGTGCGTTCGTTCTTCAGAAAGAAAACAAGGTTCCAATATACTCTTCTACTCTTAACGTTCAAACCCCAAAAACTCCTCAAACTAAAATTTCAGAAAACCAATATTGGTTCAAAGAAGGTGCCTGCAGATTCAAAATGAGGCTTGCATGTTGAAAATGAAGAGTAGTTGAGGATGTGAAACTTACCCGTTTCAGAATCCAAAACTGTTCGGTTTGATGGAAAGCTCACGGTGCAGGGATGGTTCTCACGGTGCTGAAACGTGAATGGAGCAACGGATGATGAGTTACAGAAGAGAGAAGAAGAAAGGTCTCTAGAGAGAAGGTAGAGAGTTTGAGAGGTCAGAGAGTTGGAGGAAGAAGATGAAGAGTGCAGCGGGAAAGGGAAGAGTTTTTCAGAGAAATTAATTTCTCTTCCCACGTAGGACGAACGTCTAACCGCTCACTGCCACTTGGATCCCACTAACTATTTGGAACGTTCCAAAGTGACACTTGTCAGCATGCATGCAGTGTGAGTGTGAGTGCGTTTTAATGGAAGGGTGTGCGTGTCACGGTGCATTAATGGAAGCACAGTGGTGACTCAGCAGAGTAATTATTGGGGCGTGACAATCCCCCTAACTACAAAAATTTTCGTCCTCGAAAATTGAAGACTTACCAGGGAATAGATGAGGGTATAAGTCCTTCATGGCATCCTCAACTTCCCAAGTAGAATCGCCAGTCTTGTCGTCCCACACTACCTTCACCAACTGAACGTCCTTCCCTTTATGTAACTTAGTACGAACGTCTTCAACACGGATTGGCTTCATCTCCAGCGTTCGATCTTGAAGAAGACGAACGTCCTCAAGCTCCAATATGTGCGAAGGATCTGATACGTATTTTCTGAGTTGAGACACGTGAAACACCGGATGAAGGTTGGACAATTGTGGAGGTAAAGCCATCTCGTATGCAACTGGTTCAATCTTCCTTGTGATCTGGTACGGCCCCACGAACTTGGGAGATAATTTCTTTGAACGCAACGCTCTGCCCACTCCAGTAGTTGGATTTAACCTTAGAAAAACGTGGTCACCAGCTTTGAACTCCAAGGGTCGTCTCCTCTTATCTGCGTATGACTTCTGCCTGCTTCTGGACGTCCTCAATCTCTCTTGAATTAATTTCACCTTCTCAGTTGTTTGTTAAACGAGCTCTGGTCCAGTCAATATGTTTTCTCCTTCTTGAAACCAGCAAAGTGGTGTGCGGCATTTACGTCCGTATAGGGCTTCAAAAGGAGCCATTCCAATGCTTGACTGGAAGCTGTTGTTGTAGGTGAACTCCACTAATGGCAGGACTTCGTCCCAAACGCCCATGTGATCGAGCACGCACGTTCTCAACAAATCTTCAAGCGTCTGGATTGTTCTCTCGGATTGACCGTCCGTCTGAGGATGGTACGCTGAACTCATTTGGAGTTTGCTGCCTAGCTCGTTCTGCAATGACTGCCAAAACCGAGAGGTGAACCTTGTGTCTCGGTCAGAAATGATGCTGGACGGCACTCCATGCAGACAAACGATCTCTTTGATGTAGAGCTTTGCTAAGTTGGTCAATGACATCTTCAGGTTGATAGCTAGGAAGTGAGCACTCTTTGTTAAGCGATCCACTATCACCCAAATGGAATCGTGATTCTTGAATGTGCGAGGCAAGTGTGTCACGAAGTCCATTGAGATGCTGTCCCACTTCCATTCTGGAATCTCTAAAGGTTGCAGTAGGCCGCCCGGTCTTTGGTATTCAGCTTTAGCACGTTGACATGTTAGGCATGATGCCACAAAGCGTGCGACATCATTCTTCATTCCTGGCCACCAGAACGACTGCTTAAGGTCGTGATACATCTTAGTCATGCCTGGATGCATGCTAAGACGGCTGTGATGCCCCTCTTCTAATATCATCCGCTTCAAATCTCCATCATTGGGAACGCACGTCCTACCCATGTAACGTAGTAGGCCGTCCGTCCCAACGTTGAACTCTTTTGCTTGATCTGTGCCGAGCGCGCCTCTTATCTTCATTAGTTCTTCATCTTCCAACTGCTTCATTCTTATCCGCTCAAACACGTCACTGGATAATCTAAGGTTGCAGCATTTGATGCTGTCCGGCTCTAAGTTAAACTGCAACCTTAGGTCTCTAAAGCTCTCTACCAAGCTCAACTCTCGCACCATCATGGACGAGACATGTACTACCTTCCTGCTCAGTGCGTCTGCCACGACGTTCGCTTTTCCTGGATGGTAGAGTAATTCAAACTCATAATCCTTTAAGAACTCAAGCCACCTCCTCTGCCTCATATTCAACTCCTTCTGATCAAAGAGGTACTTGAGACTCTTGTGATCACTGAAGACTTGGAAAGTTGATCCGTACAAGTAGTGCCTCCAAATCTTCAAAGCAAAGACGACCGCTGCCAGCTCTAGGTCGTGCGTTGGATAATTCCTCTAATGTATCTTCAATTGTCGAGAGGCGTACGCCACCGCTCGTCTTTCTTGCATGAGAACGCACCCCAAACCTTGGAGAGATGCATCACAATAAAGTTCAAATGGCTTGACAGTGTCCGGAATCACTAAAACTGGAGCGCTCGTCAGCTTTTGCTTCAACTCTTGGAAGCTAGATTCACACCGATCGGTCCAAGCGAACGGGTGATCTTTCCTGGTCAGCTGTGTTAACGGTGCTATTATCTTAGAAAATCCTTCTATGAAACGCCTATAGTAGCCCGCGAGTCCCACAAAACTTCTAACTTCCGTGACCGAGCGTGGAATCTCCCACTCTAAGACCGCTCGTACTTTAGCTGGGTCGACTGAAATCCCACCAACGGACACAACATGACCCAAGAACTGCACCTCCTTCATCCAAAATTCACACTTAGATAACTTAGCGTACAGCTCTTTTTCTCTCAACACTCCAAGTACCAACCTTAAGTGCTCCTCATGCTCTTCACAGCTCTTGGAGTAGATGAGAATATCATCAATGAACACTACCACGAACTTGTCCAAGTACGGCCTGAAGATCATGTTCATGTAGTCCATGAAGACTGCCGGAGCGTTCGTCACACCGAACGGCATGACCACGTACTCATAATGTCCGTAGCGCGAACGGAAGGCCGTCTTCTGAATATCCCCTTCCTTAACACGAATCTGATGATAGCCCGATCTCAAATCTATCTTTGAGAAGACGCTCGCTCCATGCAATTGATCCAGCAGATCGTCAATGCGAGGTAGGGGGTATTTGTTCTTGATGGTCAGCTTATTTAATTGACGATAGTCAATGCATAGCCGTGAGCTGCCATCCTTCTTCTTCACCAATAATACGGGCGCTCCCCAAGGTGAAACGCTTGGGCGAATGAACCTCTTGTCCATTAAATCTTCAATTTGTTTCTTTAGTTCAACCAATTCAGCTGGTGCCATTCTATATGGTTGAACGGATATGGGAGCTGCAGTCGTTACCAAATCAATCGTGAATTCCACTTCACGAACGGGAGGCAGTCCTGGTACTTCATCCGGAAAGACGTCCGGGAATTCGTCCACAACCGTTCGTTCTTCAGTGTACTTATGGGACGAACGTTCAAGGCTATTATCCGCAACCCATACGTCTTCATGCGTCATAATCAAGAAACAACTCGCGCCCTCCATAATGTCTTCTTTCAACTGGCCGAGCGTCACACCCAATTCCTCTTCATATTCTTCAGGAAAAATTAAATTCTTAGCTCCACAATCTATGAGAATGCAATTGGTATTCAGCCAATCCATTCCCAAAATTATTTCTAAGTCCTTGAGAGGCAAACATATCAGATTCACCTTGTATCTATGCCCTTCTACCTCAATAGGACATCTAACGCACACAGTAGATGTCCTAATCTCTCCAGCTGATGGGGTTGACACCACCAAATCAAACTGCATCTCGCTCTCAACTATCCCCAACTTATCAACGCACGCCTTCGAGATGAAGGAGTGTGTCGCCCCCGAATCAAACAGCACACAACATTGCTTTCCATAAATTAAGCAGGTACCGGTGGTGAGCGTACCTGAGCTCGCGGCTTCTGCTCCAGTAATAGCATATACACGCCCAACTGCCTGGGCTCGACCACCTCTTCCCTGCTGAGTCCTTCCAGCGTTCGGCGGCCTCATAACAGCGCGTCCGCCCATATTACATTCACTCTCCAGATGCCCACTCCTTCTGCAACGATTACAATACTTTCCTCCAACCAATTGTGGGCATGATGATCTAAAATGAGGTCCTCCACACTGGAAACATCTGACCGACCCCTGTTGGCTTGATTGTCCAGCAACCACCATAGCTTGCGAACCACTTGACTGAGTTGGACGAGCGTATGGGGTCCTGTTCCGATTCACACTAGGTCTCGACAGAACTGGTCCTCTTGACGCCTGTAACTTCTTCTGTTGTTCTGCCTCAGCCATGTTTTTCTCTAACACTTTAGCCCTTTCAACCATGGCTGGAAATGACCGAATGCACAGACTTGAGATTAACACCTTCAGATCACTTCTTAGTCCATTTTTAAACTTTCTACATTGCCACTGTTCACTAGTAGCCATTGTATTGAACCTCACTAGATGCTTGAACTTGTTTGTATACTCTGAAACCGACATTCCTCCCTGTACCAGCTGAAGAAACTCCACCTCCTTAGCAAAACGAACGCTATCTGGAAAGAACTCCTCATAGAACTTGCTTCTGAACACCTCCCAGGTAATAGGACGTTGAGCGTCCGTCAGTATAGCCTTCACACTCGCCCACCAGTGGCTTGCTTCTCTAGTGAGTAAATACTCCGTGAAAGCTAAGCGGTTCTCATCCGGACACCTCTTAGCATTGTAAATTCGTTCCATATCCCGCAGCCACTGGTCTGCTTCATCCGGAAGGCCCTTCCCACTAAACTTGGCCGGATGGTGTTGAAGAAAACTCTCCAAACTCCACTCGGTATGATGAACAGCATTGGAAGAGGACGCTCCTGGCGTACCTCTGGTGGCAGCAATAAGTTCCATCAATTGTCTCTGAGTAGATTCAGAGTTCTCGCGTGCGGCTTCAAGGCTTCTTAGAGCAGCTGCATTCTGCTCCATAAGAGTAGTATTTTGCTGTTGCAGGCGTTCAATAACCGTTTCCAACAACCTAGAATTGTTGGACGTATCAGGCTCGTTTGGTTGAGGGGGAGGAGGAAGTCTAGGCGCCATCGTTTTCTGGATCATAGAAAACGAACGTTAGAAATGTCTAAGAGTTAAAACAGTAACTCATTAAACATACAATAAGCACACAACAAAACGCAATGCACTCATAACCTACAGTGTCCTTAAGAGAACAAAACTGCTCTGATACCAATAATGTAACATCCCCAAATTATACAGCCATCAACTATATACTTAGAATAATCACAATTATTAATATGGCAAAACAGTCTTAAAGAAAAGAGAAAGAAAATTCAAAAGTGGCCGAACGGCCTTAATGCATAAATTAACGAGCGTTTACAAAAGAATTAGGACGAACGGTTTTCAAAATATTGACCGAACGCCCAACTATTTACAATCAACAAAAGGGCGCTCGCTCAAGCAACCCGCTAATCTAATCTCACTAACTAAAAACCGAACGCCTTTACTGTTAGGCCTTCACTTCCACTTCAACGAGATTCTCCTCAGCTAGGATTTCCTCTTCAAGTGTTTGCTCCAGGGAAGTATCACCTTCTGCTCAGATCCACACGGATGATCATTGCAAGGACAAGACGGATACACATATACAGACAACGCAAGGAAAGTGCAAGGGTAAGCTTATTGAATATAATTCAAGTCAAACATATATTTCATACCTATCAGATACAACAAGTAAATTCACAAACATATACATACAATTCATACATCAAGTCCATTCAATTCCTGATACTAGACGACCGTCCGGACTGTATGAATCCTGTGTAGCTAAGGCGTCCGTGCACCCAGGTGAGTAACTGGAATACTCATCAGTAGCCACCTGAGGTTAGTCTTTTCTGTCCAAGTTACAGTTATGGACTAGACCTCCTGCCATTCCCACGCATGACATACTCCTCTCTACTTGAGAACGAGCACTCACGGAATATCAGGATGAACCACCATCTAAGCTTACCACGTTCATACTTACAAATCTCAATATCCATTCAAGAGTCGTTCCACCCTGGAACGCTCGTTCAAAATCCACAATCACAATTTCATTTCTCATAGTGTTCGCACATCTTAATTCATCCTCTTAAATACATTTTCATTCTATGTTCCACTTTCTTAAAAAGACGAACGTTCACTCCTATTCATAACGAGGACGAACGTCAAGAGCTAGACCAAGAAAGACTCCTTCGAATCAGTTAAATGAACTGATTCTAGTACGATCCAAATAATACTTAGAAAAAATCTAAGTTCAGTAGCACTTGAACGAATCCAATGGATAGGTAAAATCACAAGTTGTTTAGATAATTAAACTGGACAAGATTTAATTCAGGAGACAAAACGCCAGTCAATGACCGAGCGCTAAAATAGACGTTTAATGAATTTTGGACGAACGTCACTAAGAACTTGGACGAATGTCAAAAGAACTATTGGACGAACGCTGTTTAGATTTATGGACGAACGCTATTTCAATTCCGGACGAACGCTATTACCGTTCATTGGTAATTAAAGAAGGGACGAACGTTCGGTATACGACCGAGCGTTCTTTTACCACATACTCATTTGGACGAGCGTTCGGTATAAGACCGAGCGCTACTTATTACTTACTCTTTGGGACGAGCGTTCGGTATAAGACCGAGCGCCACTTTAGGACGTACGCTTTTAGGTCGGGAACTTTCACTGATTCAAAATCAAAGAAGTTTGGAATTTCTTTAAGATAAAATACTTAGAATTTATGTCTTATAATTTGACTATGTGTTCAAAAGAATGTTATCAAGTTTCTCAATTCTCACGCAACACTCATGAAGTGGACGTCTGACCAAATGCTCAAACGTAAAGCTAGATAAGAGGGCGTTCGTCCTCAAAGGGATCCTTTCCAAATGAAAGGTTTCGACTACTTCAAAGATAACACTGAGAATACCGAACGGTCAATGACCGTATCGATAACGAACGTTCATTTTCATATACTTCTCATATTAAAATTTTCTCTTACAGTAACTCATTCTCCAGTATAACTTACATTCATTTAATAAATCATATCATAGCATATCCTATACTTCTCAAGCCTTGAATTAAAATCATATCCAATTCATCAAATACCAAGATCATACAACATACAACTTTACAGATCATTCATATACACAAGCATATAATTCCCAGTACATACATGCATCACTTTTCACCTATCATCTCCTAGTCATAATCATATTTTCAAACACCACGCACGCACATGCAGTACAGAGATCACATGAATTAAATCTAATAAGCTTCCCTTACCCGGATTAAGCAGCGTGCGTTCGTTCTTCAGAAAGAAAACAAGGTGCCAGTATACTCTGCTACTCTTAACGTTCAAACCCCAAAAACTCCTCAAACTAAAATTTCAGAAAACCAATATTGGTTCAGAGAAGGTGCATGCAGATTCAAAATGAGGCTTGCATGTTGAAAATGAAGAGTAGTTGAGGACGTGAAACTTACCCGTTTCAAAATCCAAAACTGTTCGGTTTGATGCAAAGCTCACGGTGCAGGGATGGTTCTCACGGTGCTGAAACGTGAACGGAGCAACGGATGATGAGTTACAGAAGAGAGAAGAAGAAAGGTCTCTAGAGAGAAGGTAGAGAGTTTGAGAGGTCAGAGAGTTGGAGGAAGAAGATGAAGAGTGTAGCGGGAAAGGGAAGAGTTTTTCAGAGAAATTAATTTCTCTTCCCACGTAGGACGAACGTCCAACCGCTCACTGCCACTTGGATCCCACTAACTATTTGGAACGTTCCAAAGTGACACTTGTCAACATGCATGCAGTGTGAGTGTGAGTGCGTTTTAATGGAAGGGTGTGCGTGTCACGGTGCATTAATGGAAGCACAGTGGTGACTCAGCAGAGTAATTATTGGGGCGTGACACCCATCATCATTTTATCCAGACCTCACGGCCACCACACAATCTTCAATCACCATCCTTCCATTCAACTTCCACTTCATCTCCCCAACATCAAAACTTCAAAATCCAAACACCCACCCTCCTAATCCCAGCACTTCCCTTTCACTCGTCAACATTCAATTCAATTTCCAGTTCAACTTTACCCATCAACTACACTTCCTTTTCACTCCAAATTCCCCATCTCAACACCCGGTTTACACACAAAACTTCCATTACCCATTTATGAACGTGGCTTAGTTCAACATCTTTATCCTCCAGCCATCACATACAACTACATACCGAAACCCATTTTCCTCCAGGTTCATCACGCATATAATTCATACATCAATTAAACAGAGAAGGAAACCTCAAATATTTTCCCGGCAGAATCTCTGGTGGTGGCTGTCTCAAGGTGGAAGGCAAAACGGCGTATCCCAAATCGGAGGAGAAACCATTCCTTGGTTGCCGCCGACGCTGAGACTGGACGACGGTGATGGCGCGGTGGCCGGTTTGGCGCGGTGGCTGTTTTTTGTGACATGCAGGGAAGACGCCCCTCATCGGGTTTCATGGCTGTAGAGAAGAGAGATTTGATTGTGGGAGATGGAAGAATGAAGAGAAGGGTGGCAGAACCCCTAACCTTTCTGCTAAAAAAACTTGGACTAAATCCATCAAAAAAAAAAAAAAAATCTATCCTCTCTTTGCACACACCCATCTCCTATACACACCTCCTTTCATTTAGGCTTAAGCCATTCTGCCAGTAAAATCAAAAAAAAAGAAAGGAATTGGACCTAACACCCCCATTTCAGGATGCACTTCTGTTTTCATTTTTACACCCCTGACAGATAAAGGAGCTTCAATTTTTACTCTCTGCACTCCGGGTTTTGTCTCCGCACTCCTATTCTTGTTGGTTTGTTTCTCTCGCTTTGTTCTTAAGTTTTTATTTCTTTATTTTTTATTATTTGTTTTTTTTGTATGTAGCCCTTTGTGTGATAACTCCACTCTTGTATATTGTATCTTATATTTTGTCAGATTTGTTCAGAAATATAAAAAATTTAAAATAAAAAGACAAAAGGAAAAAATTAAAAATTACAAAAATATATTTTAAAGGGTTAAGCACATGTGTGATCGTACGCATCGTCCTTGTGCTAGAAACCTTCGTTTTCTTTCATAAAAATAAAAAAAAATCAAAAAAATATGTTTTAAAGGTCAAGCACATGTGTGATTGTTCGCATCGTCCTTGTGCTAGACACCTTTCTTTTTTATAAAAATATCAAAAATATTAAGCACATGTGTGATCGCACACATCGTCCTTGTGCTGAAAACATTTTCTGTCTTTTATAAAAATACCAAAAAAATATAAAATCTTCAAAAACTAAAAACATTCACATTTTCAATCAACAAACAATCTTTCTGGCTAAAACTACGTGATCCTTGATTCTCCATCAAAAGTGGAGATACGTAGGAGCAAGGCCAGTCCTTGTCAGGTTCACTTTCCCAAAAATCCAAATTTATCCATAATCATTTTCCAAACAAATTTTCTAAACAATTTCTCAAACAATATTTTCAAGCAGTTTCTAAAAGAACTACGGAACCCTGATTTCTCATTCTTAATAAGAATACGTAGGAGCAAGGTCAATCCTTGTCGGGCCCAAAAAACTAAAAAATACATTTTGTTTCTTTAGAGTTTTATTTTAGGGGATAGTTAAACATTTTTAAAACCACATCATATTCGCATATTTAGTTGAAGGTACTGCCCTAGGGCAGGCGTTGTAGGGTGCTAATACCTTCCCTACACGTAATCGACTCTCGAATTTAGAATCTCATTTTCGCAGACCATGCCTTATCATTTTATGGTTTTTCCGTAGTTTTCCAGAATAAACTATGGTGGCGACTCCAAATCTCTCTTTTTCAAAACCGTTTTCTTTTTCGGATCGTCGTCCCGTCGCGATCCCGGTTGCGACAACCTTGTAGGAAAAATGGTTTTTGATGTGTGTTTGTATCATATGGGGAAGTTCATGAAGAACAAGGGTCTCCAATACGTGGGAGGAGAGATACAGTGGGATTTGTTAGAGAATTCAAGTACTCTGGAGAGTTCAAACTTTGGTGGAAGGGTTCCAAACAAAAGGCAATGAATAACCTCAGACCACTAACAGATGACAAAGAAGCCATTTTGTTGGCTAACTATGCAGAGGCAAATAAGGAGGAAGTTGAAATCTATGTTCAACATGGCCAACCCAGTCAGACAGAGGAAATTAGTTTTCTTACATTTGGTCAGGAGGTAGAGGAAGTAAGAGTACAGCAGATGGAGGAAGAGGTTGTTATGGATGAAGAAGATATTGGTGGGGTGGAGGGAAATGTTGAAGTACAAGACTTGGTAGTAGATGATGAAGAGGAAGAGGGGAATGTTGAGGGAGAAATGGTGGAAGAGCAAGAGGAAGAGGGGAATGTCGAGGGGAATGTTGAGGGAGATGAAGAGCAAGATGAAGAAGAAGATGAAGAGGGCAATGTTCTTGAGGACGAAGGGATGGAAAATGTTGATGACAGTGAAGAGGAGAGAATGGCAAATGGTGATGATGGGTTTGGGATGGACAATGTGAATGTTGAAGAAGAGAGAAGAAATATTAATCCAGTTTTGGATAGGTGGAAGAGAATGAAAAACAAAAATAAAAGTGTTAGGAGCAGATTTGGAGATAGTGAGGGGCATTTGTCATTAACGAAGATGTTGGAGAACATGAGATAAATGAAGTTTATGATACAGAAGAGTTGTCCTCAAATGTAGATAGTGATGAGGATGTGAGGGACAATAGAAGGCACTTTCCAAAGTATAAAGCAGAAGATATGAATAAGGGATTCAAATTTAGATTGGGATTGGAGTTTAAGTGTTTGAAGGATTTTAAGACTGTCGTACAGGAGCATAGTGTTTTGAATGGAAAAGAAGTAAGGTTTGTGAAGAATGATTTGAAGAGGGTAAGGGCAGTTTGTAAGAAGGGGTGTGGTTTTGTTATTATGGCTAGCAAGGTAGGAAGCAGGGAAACCTTTAGACTCAAAACTCTAGTTCGGCACAAGTGTGGAAGGGGTTTTGGTGGCAAAAGTGCAAATGTACAATGGATTGCACAGGTTTTGGTTGCCAGATTTGTCAATGTTGCAGGCATGACAGTGAAACAAATCATAGATGAAATACAAAAGTCATATAGTGTTGGAATAAGTCATTGGAAAGCTGGAAGAGCTAAGAGAATTGCAATGGATTGTTTAGTGGGTGATGGAGAACGACAATATGCTCGTTTGTATGGCTATGTGGCTGAGTTATTAAGAGTCAAGGCTGGGACCTTCAAGATTAAGGTCAATCAACCCGAACCCACCTTGCAACCAAGGTTTGGGTCATTTTACATGTGTTTGGAGGGCTGTAAGCAGGGGGTTTTAGGTAGTTGCAGACCATTTATTGGTGTAGATGGTTGTCACTTGAAGACAAATTATGGAGGTCAGTTGTTAGTTGCAGTAGGAAGAGACCCTAATGACCAGTATTTCCCACTAGCTTTTGCTGTGGTAGAAACAGAATGCAAAGACACATGGATGTGGTTTTTGAGACACCTGCTTGATGATATTGGAGGAATAGATTGTCAAAGGTGGATCTTTATTTCGGATCAGCAAAAGGTACATTAAAATTTTTAGTTTAGTTAGAAATTTATTTTGATTATGTAATACTTATTAGTGTATTATGGTTGCAGGGATTAATGTCAGTTTTTGATGATATCTTGAATGGAGTGGAACACAGGCTATGTTTACGCCATTTATACAACAATTACAAGAAAAAATTTGGGGGAGGCTTGCTCATTAGAGACCTTATGATGGGGGCTGCAAAGGCAACATTCTATAAGGAATGGGAGAAAAAAATGGGTGAGTTAAAAAATCTGAATGTTGATGCCTTTAATTGGTTGATGGGTATACCAACTAAAAGTTGGTGTAAGCATGCTTTTAGTGCTTATCCTAGGTGTGATGTGTTGATCAATAACTTGTCAGAATCATTTAATAGTACTAATTTAATGGCAAGGGACAAACCAATAATTTCAATGATGGAATGGATTAGATCATACATAATGAGTAGGTTTGCAAGCCTTAGAGAAAAACTTGACTCATATCCTGGTGATGTTATGCCTAAACCGAGGAAAAGATTGGATATGGAGGTTGAAAAAAGTGGGAATTGGCTTCCGGTATGGGCAAGGGGTTCACAGTTTGACGTAACTCATGGCTTTACCATGGACAAATTTGTTGTTGATTTAAGTAATCACACATGTACTTGTTACTTGTGGGATTTGGTAGGAATACCATGTAGACATGCGGTTGCTGCCATTCATTACAAATCAGAAAACCCAGAACATTATGTTCATCCTTACTATAAGAAAGATGCCTATAGAACTTGTTATGCACCAATTATAAGTCCTATCAATGGACAACAACTTTGGCCTACAAGGGATTTACCGAAGGATTTTTGGCCGTCGATAGGCCTTCGGTAAACATCCATTATCGACGGCTTTTGGCATTTTCCGAGGGCTTCTGGCCTTCGGTAATGCCCTACTTTTTTGTAGTGACACCTCCTGGGAGGCCAAAAAAATTAAGAAGATGAGAAGTTGATGAATATGTCAACCATGGAAAATTGTCAAAGACCAATACTGCTATAAGATGTAGCACTTGCAATGCATATGGACACAATGTAAGGACATGTAAAAAGATCCAGAAAAGCAAGGTAAATCTTCTTGGTAATGTTATTTACAAGTTCATTTATTTACAACTATTTGTTATTTAACTCTCTTACTCCTTTCGTAGGACAAAAGGGGGGCTTCTACATCAACACCTGGCTCTGCATCAAGAAGGGTTGCATCTGCATCTGCATCAGAAGCTGGAAGGGGGGCATCTGCATCTGCATCACAAGCTGGAAGGGCTGCATCAATTGCTGGAAGGGGGGCATCTGCATCTGCACCACAAGCTGGAAGGAGATCAGCCAGAGATGCAGGGGCTGGGGCTGCATCAGCATCACAAGGTGGAGGATCTGCAACTATGCGTGAAGGGGCAAGAAGAACATCCTCAAGATTGGCTGCACAAATTGTAGGGTCTCAAGCAAGTTGTAATTGAAAGATGTAATTTCAGACAAATTGTAGTGGCTGTAGGCTGTCAAGGAAGTTGTAATTAAAGTAGTGGCTGTATTGGACCACTTTTTTGTCTTGTACTGACTGTAACCCTTTAAACTATGCTGGGACCACTATTTGAACGACTTCTTTATTAATCAATATGGACCACATTGCTTTGCTTTTACTTATGTTGTAACTGGTTAAGCTGTTGTCTGCTAAAGTGTGCTTCATTATGTTCCTTTTACTACATTTTAAACTGTTTATTCATACTGCTAAACTGGTTTAAAAATTTGAGGTTTCTGGTTTTTTATACAATTTGGTGGAAGTTTATGCTTTGAGTCCCTCTGTTGGCTGCTGGAACAACCAACAATTTCGTGGCAGTTTCTGCTTTTAGTCCCTCTACAAATTTCCCATTCTAATCCACCACTTTTGGTGCTAAAGACCAACTCATACACTGATATTTTCATCTCGAAGCTTTTAGCCTTTGCTGGCAGTTAGTACATGTCAAATTTGGTCAAATAAAGTTGCTAAAATCATCACATTAACATTCCAAACTCGTTTATGCAAAATTGACATTTAAACCCCCAAATTTTAAACACTTTTTTTGATAACTTGCAGAATTTGGTGATTTTAAACACAGCTGCTAATATTTCCAAAGTATATAACACAAATGCACATAACACAACCATCAAGGCACAATTGAACTGAACTTCCACATTTTATTCAATTTAAAACTTGCTTGTACATCCACAACACAACCTATCTAATTACAATTTACCTTCAACACAAACAGAATACAAAACATGGCAGTTAATGCCCATGACAATACAAAAAACACCAACATCATTTTGAAATTTTTTCTCTCTTCCTCTAGTTTCTTCTTCAACTTGTCCTTCTTCTTCCTTAGATCCAACACAACATTTTCAATACACACTTCAACTTCTTCACTCTTCCTTTGTAAGCTTCCTTCCATTTCGAAATCTCCTTCATCAACCCATTCAAAGAAGTTACAGCTTGAATTACTCTGCAAATGAAAATTATAAATCAGCAATACAATATTCAACACAATAAATAAAGCTTTTATTCTCACTTACTGCCAAATTTCTACATCTATAAAATAGTCTCCCTTTGTTCTTCAATGTAGTTGCCTTCAACAACAACAATCTTTCCCCACAACCACAGTTTTTTGAAGCTAAGTGAGATGATCCACAACTTTGGGACATTCCAGAACCTATGCTCCTTGGTGTGCAACCTCCTCTATCACCTTTCATTTCCCTTCAAAAGTGATTAACAAAGAAACTCAAGTTCGAAACCAAAACCCTTCAACAAAACCCTATATCCCCAAATCCATCCATCATTTTAAACCAAAACAAAGACAAATATGAACTTACGTGCCTAACTCCACCAACGCCGAAGAAGGTGATATCCAAGCTTGAACCTTCTTTCCACTTTGTCTTTGCTCAAATCCTTCAGACAACACTTTGCAATGAAACTAATAAACCAAACTTTACCAACGTTGGATTAACTTTGCATTTTAGCTGTTTAAACACGTGGACAGTGGACAGACACGTTAGAACACGTGGACAGAGACGTTAGAACACGTGGACAGAGACGTTAGACACATCAGCACATTTTTAACGGTGTTAGTTTTGGAGGACTAAAACCAAAGTTTCGAAAAGTATGAGGACCAAAATGTACCTTAGTTTGGAAGAGGAACGAAAACCAGAAACGGCTAATAGTTTAGGGACTAAAAACATATTTAACCCTTTAATTTTTTATAATAGGTTTAATCATTCACTAAGTCCCTATTTTCGCATGGAATCTCAATTTCGTCCCTTTCTTTCTGAAAATATCAATTGGGTCCCAATTTTATGAAAATTGTAACAAATCGATCCTTTCCGTTAAATAGTGTCAAACGGCGTTACGGTGTGTTTGACGTGGCACGCTGTTGTGGACGTGTTATCTGACGTGGTTGAAGAGAGCAGGAGCAGTGGGGCACGTGGATATTGAATATTTTATAAGTAAAAAGAAAAGAATTGTTTTATAAGTAAAAAGCACGTGGATATCAAATTAGGGATCCTTCTCAGTACTTCTAGGGTTCGGTTCGTCCAAAGTTGATTTCATTTCAGAAAATTGGGGTATCAATTTGGGTATTTAGGGTTGAATCGAGGTTGACCTTCAGAGAGTGTGCAGTTGTCGTCGTCCTCATCGGAGTTGTGGGACCTTCTTCAGTTGCAATCTGGAGTGGCCAGGTCAGTAAAAGTTTGGTTTTGTTAGAAACCTTTATCTTGCGATGTTGGGTGGTGGTCCCCACTATGTATTGTGTTTTATTTTTGATTGCAATGTTGTGGTCCCGTTGGTCGGATTGTGTTCCATTTTTTATTGCAATGTTGTGGTCCCCCCATGCCCCCCATGTTTAAAGTGATAATTTTCTGTGTGTGTGAGTGTGTTTTGGTTACGGTTTTAATACATGTTTTGTCGTGAATTGATTATATTATGGGTGTACAAATACTTATATATAGTGTTTTGCATCATGGACGAGGATATTAAGGTTGTCTTTCACCATGGAGGGAAATTAGTTAACGATGGGAAGCTTAAGTATGAAGGGGGGAGACATCTAGGTTTATGTTTGACCAAGATGTTTGGAGTTATTTCGTGATTGTTAGTGTAGTGAAGTCTTTGGGATACGATGGGCTTAAAGATATGTGGTACTCTGTAGGAGGGGCTTCAATTTTGGATGATAAGTTAGAGCGTCTGTGTGATGACACTGGTGCCATGCATATGGTTAATTTAGCTAGGCTGAATGGTGAGGTCCATGTGTTTTTGATACACCCTGTTTCTGAACCCGAAGTCATACATATGCTGGAACATGTTGGTAATGATGAAGGAGAAGTTGAAGAGAGGGGTGAAGAAGTGGAAGTTGAGGCTGTAATGGAGGAAGAGGTTGATGGACTTCAACAAGTTGAGGAAGTTGGTGGTGATGGTGAAGAAGTGGAAGTTGAGGCTGTTATGGAGGAAGAGGATGTTAGAGTTGAACAAGTTGGTTGTGTGTTGGAAGAGATGGGTGAACAAGTGGAAGTTGAGGCTGTTATGGAGGAAGAGGTTGTTGGAGTTGAACAAGTTCAGGAAGTTGGTGGGGATGGTGAAGAAGTGGAAGTTGAGGCTGTTATGGAGGAAGAGGTTGATGGTGATGATGAACATGAAGGTGTAGAACAGAATGAAGTTGAAGCAGATGTGGAAATTCGAAGTTGGAATTCCTCTTTTGAGAATGGTAGTGGTGATGGAAATAATGAGTGGTTGGAGGGGCTTGTTGATATCAATGTTGGTTGTGATATAGATGATGATATACATGCAGACTTCGAGGGAAATGTGGAAGTGGAAGTCCAAAGTATGTCAAATGACTCTAGTGGACCATTAATTAGTGGAGCAGAAAGTGGAGCAGAAAGTATGTCAAATGTTGGTTGTGATAGAGGTTTATCAGATGATGAGTGGGAATCTGAACAATTAATTAGTGGAGCAGAAAGTGACTCTAGTGGACCATGTTCTAGTGTAGAGGGTTATGGGAGTTTTCCAACATTTGTGTTGCCAAAAAGTATGGTTGACTTTAAGTGGGAAGTTGGGATATATTTTGCTGAAAAGCAAGAAATTTTGGAGGCTATAAAAGATTATGCGTTGGATAATGGAAGAAATATACACTTTGTTAAGAATGATAAACAAAGAATCAGGTTGAAGTGTGTGGGTGCAAAAGGTGAATGCCCTTGGAAGTTATATTTTGGTTATATGAAGGCAGTGAAAACATGGCAGTTGAGAACAATGGTGGACAACCATACCTGTAGCAGGGAGTTCAACCTTAAATTAATTGATGCCAAGTGCTTGAGCAAAAAGATACACAAAACTATTAGAGATAATCCTACAGTTAAGGGTGTGGATATAAGGGAAAAAATTCAAAGGAAATGGAACATTGGTATTTCTAGGTGTATGGCCTATAGGGCCAAAAACATAGCAACAGAGCAAATTGATGGCTCTTTCAAAGAAGAGTATAAAAGGTTATATGATTATGCCCATGAGTTGGTGGCCAAAATCCTGGGTCAACAGTGAAACTAAAGGTTGAGGATGTGGGGGGTAAAGTCATTTTCAAGAGATTTTATGTATGTTTAAAGGCTTGCAAAGACAATTTTATGTCATGCAGGCCAATTATTGGTTTAGATGGAGCATTTTTGAAAGGTAAGTACGGTGGTGAGTTGTTAACAGTTGTGGACCGAGATGGGAATGAGCAGATGTTGCCAATTGCATACTGTGTTGTTGAAGTTGAGAACAAGGAGTCATGGAAGTGGTTCCTGGAACTGTTGGTAGATGACCTTGGAGGGGCTGAAATTTGTTCCACATTTACCTTTATATCAGACCAGCAGAAGGTAATATTAATTTGTACATTTTAATTTGAGGTTGTTAAGTATTTGTTGCCTGTATTCATTACTTCTATATTGTTTGCAGGGTCTACTTCATGCAATAGATTAATTGCTTCCTGGAGTTGATCAAAGGTTGTGTGAGGCATATGTATGCCAACTTCAGGAAGAAATACCCTAGTAAAAACCTGAAGCGTTTAATGTGGAGGGCAGCTACAGCCACACATCCACAAACATGGGAGATGGAAATGAGAAACATAAGAGCAGTAAACGAAGATGCTTATAAGCATTTGATTGCCATCCCTCCAAGGTTAGTCTTCAAAAGTATAACATAATTCCTTATTCATATAATGTTAATAATAATTCTATTATTTGTTGTAGGTATTGGTCAAGATCAAGGTTCACTGAAAGAGCTAAATCTGACACCTTAGTAAACAATATGAGTGAGGGCTTCAACAGTGTCCTCGTTTCTGCCAGGAGTAAACCCATCATTACGATGTTGGAGACGATACGGCTTTACCTCATGCAAAGATGGGCAAAGAACAGGTCAAGCCTATCATCATTTACTGGATCCATCTGTCCCAAGATTCTATCCAGATTTAGAAAGGAATGTCATTTAACTCAAAATTGGATTCCTAGGTAAATTTCTGTAATCACTTCTATGTTATATATTAATTTACTACTGTGCCTAATAATTATTGTTGTCTTCTTGTACATAGTTGGTCAGGCAACAAGCTATTCGAAGTTCGTCACATGTCTAACAATGGAGATAAGTTTGTAGTCAACCTAGATGAGTCCTCATGCACATGCAGAACTTGGATGATGACTGGAATCCCCTGTTGTCATTCATTGGCTGCAATGAAGTTCCTCAACATTGATGGAGAACAATTTATTGAGTCTTGCTACATGAAGTCCAAATATGAGGAGACATATTCAACAATCATATATCCCTTAAATGGAGCCAACATGTGGAACATTACTCCATATCCTGATGTGTCTCCACCACACAAAAGAGTAATGCCTGGACGACCAAAGAGAAAACGAAGGCTAGAGCAATGGGAAATGAGGAAGGATGAATCAAGAATGACCAAATCTGGCTTGCAAAAGAGATGTGGCATATGTAGAGAACATGGCCATAACAGAACTCGTTGCCCATCAGCAACCCAACCAGGAACTGTGCCCAGTACATCAGCAACCCAAGCAACTCCATCCACTCAACAATCTGAAATATTATGTACATCAGCACATCAGCCCAGTACATCAGCACATCACTCTGGGAATCAACCATAGTAGACAGTAGGAATTAACTGATGCAAAATTGTAATATTTCTGGTACTGTATGACAGCACTTTTATGTTGATAACTGATGTAATATTCTGGTCTGTATGACAACACTTTTATGTAGGAACTTCAGCTTAATTAAATTTCAGCAGATATGCTTCATTTGGTTCCATTTATCTGTTGTGTGCATTGATGTTATGTTGATATTAAAGAACTATTTTGTTGTGCATTGATGTACTACTTCAGCTTAATTAAAGAACTTTTTTGGTGTGGGCATGACTCAGAAATAACAACACATTCTACTATTATACAGTGCTTCAGATTAATGAAGGTGATGATATTGGCCCTGTGTGAATATGGAGTATCCAGCAATAAGGATGATGGTCAGTTACTGGAGTCTGCCGAACGTTACAATCACTAGTATAACAAAACGCCAAAACCGAACACTCACAAACACTACCACACAGACCGAACGCTTTAAGATTCAACCCAAATTAAAACCGAACGGACGCTCGCTAACTGAGAAAACATGCAAAATCAACATCACATATAAGGAACGAACGCCTAAAAGTTACTCGAGTCTGCCGAACGTTACAATCACTAGTATAACAAAACGCCAAAACCGAACGCTCACAAACACTACCACACAGACCGAACGCTTTAAGATTCAACACAAATTAAAACCGAACGCTAGATACGGACGCTCGCTAACTGAGAAAACATGCAAAATCAACATGAAGTACATTCCATCATAAGAACGAGCATCACATATATGACCAAAAATTACAAACAATACAAACTTTTATAGTCAAAATAACTTTGGTTCATTGCATTCTAAGTACATTCCATCATAACTACAATGAAATCATGGTGATGGTGAACGAAAAAACACTATTGTAAGTACAATAATGTTCACCACAACAAGGACACAGACAATCCCTAACAGTACATTAAGCCTATTTCCCAATTTCTTCACAGAGCAGTCCAAATCACTTATAATCTTCCATCCACCTTCCATTGCTTCTCTGTTCAGCAAACACTCAGACTTGCCTTCACACTTTGCACTGCTTTCCGTTTCAATAACCCCATGATCTGCACACCATGTGAAATAATTGCAACCACCATCTTCACCACCATTCTGTACAACAAAAGACCAATCAGGGCACCCTCGAACTGAAAATAAGAACAACGAAAAACCCAACAAAAAACCTTACCTTGAACTTAGGGCAGCCCCAAAATTGCTTGCCTCTGTTCTTGACTGTTCTTGCAGTTCTGATAACACATTTCATCCCACAATAGCACAACGGACTACCATTGTTGTTCTTAACTCCTCGAGCACCACCACAGACCACGTTACTATCTTGCTTCCGCCACCCGCTGCATGACGAAGACGAGCAGGGATGCATCTTCAACCGCAACTTCGATTAAACCGTAGAAGTACTCAGAAGAATTCGATCTGCACGAAACCTCAATCCCTAATTCGATCTGCACGAACTGAACCCTAGAAGTACTGAGAAGAATCCCTAATTCGATATCCACGTGCTTTTTACTTATAAAACAATTCTTTTCTTTTTACTTATAAAATATTCAATATCCACGTGCCCCACTGCTCCTGCTCTCTTCAACCACGTCATATAACACGTCCACAACAGCGTGCCACGTCAAACACACCGTAACGCTGTTTGACACTATTTAACGGAAAGGATCGATTTGTTGCAATTTTCATAAAATTGGGACCCAATTGATATTTTCAGAAAGAAAGGGACGAAATTGAGATTCCATGCGAAAATAGGGACTTAGTGAATGATTAAACCTTTATAATACTTCACTGGAAAGCTCTTATAATATCTTTGTCTTAATCTTTAATATCTCTTAGAATTTGAAAAGTAATCTTTCAAATATAATAGACTTGTGACTTATCTATTTGTGTCACACCCCAATAATTACTCTGCTGAGTCACCACTGTGCTTCCATTAATGCATCGTGACACGCACACCCTTCCATTAAAACGCACTCACACTCACACTGCATGCATGCTGACAAGTGTCACTTTGGAACGTTCCAAATAGTTAGTGGGATCCAAGTGGCAGCAGGCGGTTGGACGTTCGTCCTACGTGGGAAGAGAAATTAATTTCTCTGAAAAACTCTTCCCTTTCCCGCTGCACTCTTCATCTTCTTCCTCCAACTCTCTGACCTCTCAAACTCTCTACCTTCTCTCTAGAACCTCCATCTTCTCTCTTCTGCAACTCACCATCCCTTGCTCCGTTCACGTTTCAGCATCGTGAGAAGAATCCCTGCACCGTGAGCTTTCCATCAAACCGAACGGTTTTGGATTCTAAAACGGGTAAGTTTCACGTCCTCAACTACTCTTCATTTTCAACATGCAAGCTTCCTTTTGAATCTGCATGAGTCTTCTCTGAACCATTATTTGGTTTCTGTATTTTAGTTTAAGGAATTTTGGGTTGAATCGTAAGGGTAGAAAAGGGTGTACTGGAATCGGGTGTTCTTTCTGAAGAACGAACGCACACTGCTAAGTCCGGGTAAGGGAAGCTTATTAAGTTTAATTCTTGTGATTTACTGTGATGTATGAATGTGCTGGAAAATATATGTTTTGTAATGTATGAACGTTCTGTAAATTTGTATGCAGTGTAATGTTTGATAATTGATTTTTGAGTATATGAGTATGATCCGAATTAATGTGTGGAAATGATGAAATTCTTATGTTTTGATTAAGTGGAAATGAGCTGTATGATGAGATGATATGTGAAAATGCATGAATTTGTATAATGATTTGAGTAAATTAATGTATGAGAGCTCATACTGGAAGATGTGTATACTGTAAGTGATGTTGAAAATATAAGATTATGAAATTGAACGTTCGTTATCGATACGGTCATTGACCGTTCGGTATTCCTAGTGAATTCCTTGAAATAGTCGAACCCTTTCATTTGGAAAGGATTTTCCTTTTAGGACGAACGCCCTCTTATATAGCTTTACGTGTGAGCATTTGGCCAGACGTACACTTCATGAGTGTTGCGTGAGAATTGAGAAGCTTGATAACATCCTTTTAAACACTTAGTCAAATTGTAAGACATAAATTTTAAGTATCTTATCTCATAGAAATCCCAAACTTCTTTGATTTTTGAATCAGTGAAAATTCTTGACCTAAAAACGTACGTTCTGAGTGACGCTCGGTCTTAGACCGAACGCTCGTCCTAAATAGTGTAAAAGATAAGTAGCGCTCGGTCCTATACCGAACGCTCGTCCTTTCTGTAATTATCAACGAACGGTGACAACGTTCGTCCTGAATTGAAATAGCGTTCGTCCATAAATCTAAACAGCGTTCGTCCAACAGTTCTATTGACGTTCGTCCAAGTCCTCAGTGACGTTCGTCCAAAATTCATCAAAAATCTATTTTTCGCGCTCGGTCATTGACTGGCAGCTTGTATCCTGAATTAAATCTTGTCTAGTTTATTTATCTAAACAACTTGTGATTTTACCTATTCATTGGCTTCGCTCAAGTGTTACTGAACTTAGATTTTTCTAAGTATTATTTGGATCGTACTAGAATCAGTTCATTTAACTGATTCAAAGGAGTCTTTCTTAATCTCACTCTGAAGTTCGTCCTCGTTATGAAGGGGAGTGAACGTTCGTCTTTTTATGAAAGTGGAACATAGAATGAAAGTGTGAAGAAGAGGAAAGTTTAAGATGTGCGAACACTATGAGAAATGAAATTATGATTGATGAATTTGAACGAGCGTTCCAGGGAGGAACGACTCTTGGATGAAAGATTGATATTTGTAAAGTATGAATGTGGTAAGCTTAGCTGGCGGTTCATCCTGATATTCCGTGAGTGCTCGTTCTCAAGTAGAGAGGAGCATGTCATGCGTGGGAATGGCAGGAGGTCCTAGTCCATAACTGTAACTTGGACAGAACGAACTAACCTCAGGTGGCAGCTGACGAGTATTCCAGCTCTTCCACCTGGGTGCACGGACGTCGTAGCTACACAGAATTCATACAGTCCGGACGGTCGGTCTAGTATCAGGATTTTGATTGAGTTAATGTATGACTTGAATGATTGTGTTATGAATAAATTGATATGTTTGATATGTATAAACTGTATGTTTGACTTGAATTAAATTCAATAAGCTTACCCTTGCATTTCCATTGTGTTGTCTTGTATATGTATATCCGTCTTGTCAAATGCAATGATCATCCGTGTGGATGTGAGCAGAAGGTGATACTTCCCTGGAGCAAACTCTTGAAGAAGGATTCATTGCGGAAGAAAATCTTGTAGAAGTTGAAGTGAAGGCCGAACAGTAAGACGTTCGGTTATTTAGTTAGTGTAATTAGAGTAGCGAGCGACTGTGAGCGAGCGCTCTTTTGATTGATTGTAAATAGTTCGACGTTCGGTCATTATTTTTGTAAACCGTTCGTCCGTATCATTTTGTGTACGCTCGTTAATTTATACATGAAAGGTCGTTCGGCCATTTATTTTAAATTTGTTCCTTTATTTTTTTTTAAGACTGTTTTGCTTTATTGATACGTGTAATTATTCTAAGTATATGGTTGATGACTGTATAATTTTGGGATGTTACAATTTGCGTTTCAAAAAAGGATGCAATTAGAAGAAAACAATTTTTCGAAAATGTATTTTTTAATTTTATTCAAACGGGGGTGCAGAAAGTTAAAATTATTTTGTTATATTTTTTTTTAAAAAAATCATATGAAAACATTTTGCATATTTAAGTTATAAAAATTATTATTTTTTTGTTATTTTTCTTATGTTCATTGTCCAACACCTAATAGGAGTCCTTCTATCACATCTTAATAAGAATAAACGTTTTTTAATAAACAATTTACTAAATATCAAACATACATTAAATTATTTAAGGTTTAAATAATTTTCGTTTCTTTAACTTTTAATCAAAATTGAAATTAGTCTATTTTCAATGGATCTAATTTAATCTTTAAATATTAGAAATGTATCTGTGAGACCCTAAATAATTAACGCACTCAACCCCACACTCTGATCACCATTAAATGCACCGTGCCACGTCAAAATGCACTCACACCACTCTGCATGCGACTGCCAAGTGTCACGGCTGGAACCTTCGGAAAACCTTAGTGGAAGACAAGTGGCATGTGGAGAATGGGCGTTCGTCCTGCGTGGGAAGAGAAAATAATTTTCTGAAAAACTCTTCTCCACTCTTCTGCATGCTTCATCTTCTTCCCCGAAATTCTGATTTCAAATTCTCTGCCTTCTCTCTAAAACCGCTTCAACTTCTCACTACTGTACCTTACCATCATCTCCTCCGATCCCATTTCAGAAACCGTAGGACCGTTCACGGCGTCGTGAGCTTTCACTGGAACCAAACACTTTAGAGTTCTGTGACCGGTAAGTTCTCAAGCTCTAAACGCCCTTTTCTGAGTTGCATGCGGACCCTGGTACAGCTGCATGTTAGAGTATTAGCTAAGTTCTTCTACGTTTCTTGTGGTTAGATTTAGTGAAGCACTTGAGAAGCACGTTGAGGGTAGGAAACTGTATTTGGACAAGTTAAAAAGCATTCGCTTAGGGTGTTCACTGCTGAACCAGGTAAGGGAAGCTTTAGTAATTTAATTGATACTTGTATGATGATTGTGAAAGCATGAAGTGTACTGGATGTATGAAATGTATGATGTTTAAGTATGCATGAACGAACATTGTTGTACTGGATGTGTATGAGGGATATTGTTTGAACTGTATGTTGAGGATGAAACGTATGAATTGGAAAATGGATAATTTCTGTAAGGTATGAGATGATAATATGAATTCTGTAATGTATGAAATTTATGGTGGAGATAAATTATAAGATATGAATCGTAGGAAAAATGTGAAGTTACTGTAGAGGAAAAATCTGGAAAAAATATAATAGTCCTTATTTTGATAATGCACGTTCGTCATCGTACGGTCTTATACCGTTCGGTTTCCCCTGAAAACGACTTAGAATAGGAATCCTTTCATTTGGAAAGAATTCTGTTTGAGAACGAGCGTCCTCTTGTGAAAGGCTAAGTTTGAGCGTTCGGCTCAGCCTAGTGGTATCCAACGATCGTAATTAATTGAAGTTAGATTAGTAACGCTAGGTTTTATAATCCGGCGTTCGTTATAGGTAGCGCTTAGTCTTATACTAAGCGTTCGTCCAAATGAACTCTCGGTCTTATATCGAGCGTTCGTTCTAATTAGTGCTCGGTCATCTACCTAGCATTCGTCCTAAGTAGTGTTCGGTTTTATACTGAACGCTCGTCCTTATCCTTGATTTCTGAGCGAACGTAAATAGCGTTCGTCCAAATTATGAGTTTGCGTTCGGTCATTGACTGGCGGTGTCGTCTCCTGAACTAAATTACGCTCAGTTAATTATCTAAATAATTTGTGGTGTATTTATCCATTTAATTCTATCTAGAGTCATCTTACTTAAATTATTCTAAGTATTATTCAGATCTTCTATAGTCAGTTCCTTAAAATGATTTAAGTATTCGTAACGTCCGTCAGAGGACTGGGGTTCGTTTCTTTTGTTCAGAAACGAGGATTTCTCTGTACTGTGATGACGTTCGTCCTTATTTTGAAAAGAATGAACGCTCGTCATTTTATGAAAGTGGAACAAAGAATGAAAATGTGAATAAGAGGAAAGATTAAAGTGTGCGAACGTTATTTTGAGTGAAATATTGAAAGTGGATTTTGAACGAGCGTTCCAAGGAGGAACGTCTCTATGATCTGAATGTGATAAGTTGTGTAGTATGACCATGGTAAAGCTGCTGATGGCTGTTCATCCTGATATTCCGTGAGTGCTCGTCCTCATGTAGAGGGGAGTAGGTCATGTGTGGGAATGGCAGGAGGTCCTAGTCCTACTGAGTACTTTGGACTGATAGGGCTAACCTCGGGTGGCAGCTGTTTGAGTGTTTACAGTTATCACATCACCCGAGTGCACAAACGCCTGTAGATACATGGATTCATACAGTCCGGACGGTCGGTCTTGTGAGAGTTTGGATGATTTATTCTATGCTTTGATATATTGTTATATGTCTTGTATGTTGATGGCTTATGTTAAATTGTATGTTGGTTGTATGAATTAAATTACCTAAGCTTACCCTTGCAATTCCTTGTGTTGTCTACTGTTTATGTACGTCCGTCTTGTTAATGCAATGATCATCCTTGTGGATGTGAGCAGACGGAGAGGCGCTGCTTGAAGATACGCTGGAAGAAGAAAATTTGGAGGACGCCAATCTGGTCGAAGTAGAGGTTAAAGCCGAGCCATAGCGCGCTCGTTTTTTTTGTAGTTGTTGGGGTTTCTGGATTGTATTTTGGGACGTTCGGTTATTAGCTTTTGTACAACCGTTCGTCTTGGACTTGGTTTTCTGTATAATTTTGGAACAGTGTAGCTGTTTAACGTTAGGCTTTTATTAGCTGTTGTAATTAAGACTGCACTGTTTTATTTTGTAAATGTGATTAGTTCTAATTTATGGTAATTACTATATATTGCGATGCTACAGTATCAATTTATTATTTTTAACTAAATTTTGTTAAGTTTATTTAACCTTTCAAAAGAATGTGTAATAATTAAATTGGTTACAGTAACATCCCAAAAATTCACCCTAAAAAAAATAATTTTCAAAACTTAAATATTGTAATAATTCATTTACGGTAACATCCCGTAACATCATACTAAAATCTATACATCAGTTTCAATCTCAGACGTAACTGCAAAGATAACATTGAATCCTTCTATTTCGTTCTTCCATCTCTTCCTTCATTTGCACAGGATCACGTGACAATCCTTCAACTACTCCCGTATAACATCACACATTATACGATCATCGCATTCACATGCACAAACAAGCAAAGTAAGGGTGAGCTAACCTGAAATACATCATTTATAAAAAGTGCATAATTATTTCAATACAAAAGTCATATAATAATTAAGTCGGACATCCTCGTACCATCGTACCACAATTCCTATTGGACACTCATCCCACAATACTCAACAATCAATGCAGTACTCAATAGACTCTCATCCGGGTGATACATTGATGAGTAACTCAACAGAAGGTTCTCCACTTGTGATACCATCCTTAGTCCCCTCACTATGTCCAAAATCGGCACATAGACCAGTACATCCTACTACAGTACCCTCAACATCAATATATACACAGATACCATATCATTACTGAATCGAACGCTAAAACAACGAACTTCTATTATATCGAATAATGTTTACACGAACGTTAAGATTGATCACTTAGGCTCGACACTAAACACCAAACGCTACTATACCGGATACCATTAGGTCGAATACCAAAAGATCAAACGCTAAGTAAAATCAAGTACTTAGACTTCACGTTAAGACAGTGTACTCTACTAGAACAATTACTATTATTTCGAACACTATTCGAACGAACGTTCAAAGATCAACTCTTACCGAACACTGCCTCTGACGAACACTATCTGAAGGCAACATCATCGAGACTGAACGTTCCCTACGAACGACCACTAACTATTAACGATCCTTACCTGAGACAAGCATCATCCGACCCGAGCACTACCTATGAATGATCACTTCCTAAATCATACATTATCACGACTGATCACTACTATTAATCGACCGCTACCTCAGCAAATATCAAGGCCGGTTACTCCTCCTAAATGATTGCAACCTCAGAGCAACATCACCAATAAAGATCACTCTCTAAGAATGATCGCTACGAGACAGAACACTAAAATAACGAACGTTTGAGTCTGGGTTAAACGCCTAGAGTACTCTGCTGAACACCTAAGTACTGACCGAACGTAATCAAACTAAACCACAGGGTACCAAATTAAGACCGGACACTAGCTACCTGAGAACAACTAACATCAAGATCAACAGTTACCTAATAACGCTCGCTACCTGAAAATAAATAACACCAGGACTGAACGTCACTAATAAGAATGCTCGCTACTACCTATAGACCCAAACAAGTTTTACTTCCCGTCTCTCTCGAAGAATTATTCCAAATCCAGCTTTATCTGCACTACCATCTCTCCCGTACCAGTATGATCATCACGGTTGGAAACCACAGCCACAACATGCAAGATGAATAACCAGAAGTATCACATCATAAACCCATTACATATACTATACAATTCCCATGATAATTCGACTCACATGACGCTGCAGACTAGTCTTTCATAAACTAATGTCGTTTACTTGTAATTCGTCGTCATAACCTGCTCTCAATAACAGGCGACCCTAGCCGTCTTCCATCGCGACTTCAGACCTATCTCCCCGACTCCTCAAGGACTAACGAGTAAAAACATCGATACTACGCGTAACGATGCACTATACTCAACACGAGCCGAAGTCATTGGGCGAGACATTCACCTCCTCGCGCAGAAGAAGGTGACACTCGAATCTCCGTCTCACGCGAGACTAGCAAAAATGCTAAAAAGGATAGACGAAGTTACAAGTAAATAACATAGTGTATGTACCACCTCCAACAGAATAACCGTGCTCAATCAAGAATTCATACATATTCTCAATAACATGTATAAATAAATCAATATTGGATCAAGGAAATAACCAACAATTCTCAATAATTGCTTCAAAATATTCCCACGGATTCATACATTATTGCCGAACGCTATTTCCAACTCGGATACTGTCTGGACGAAAGTTCTGGGATCCATCATCATCAACGACCGAACGCTGCCTATGGACACCAAATGCTATTAAATCGAGCCCCAAAGGACGAACGCTCAAGAGCAAGCGTAGTCGTAACAATACCTTTGACGAGTACTTCATGAGGATTAATATCATCGAGAACGAACGCTCACAATCACAATTAAACCAAGGTCGAACGTCCAAGATCCAAACCGAACACTTAAAGCCGAACGCTCAAGATTGCTACCCAAGGATTCCAAGTTAAGAACGAACTCTTATACTCACTAATATCTCAATACCGCACTTAAATCAAACACTATAAATCCGAACACGATTAGGACGAACGTTTTGATACTTAGTCGAACCCTTAGGTCACTTTGCCGAACGGCATTAAAAGAAGCATGACCGAACGACATAAATTAGCAGCTAACCGAACGATGCTAAAGTCAAAACTTAACCGAACGCTCAATAGTCACTAATACCCCAAGGCCGATCGTTCAAGATTCAAAACTTAAGAATGAGCAACTTAAAACCGAACGCTCACTTATACCCAAAAATCGAACGTTCAGGATTCAAACCTAAAAATCCATATTAAGGACGAACGACTGCAATCACTAATACTCAATACCGAACGCCCAAGATTACTTCTTGTGGAAGCCAGTTTAGGGACGAACGCTCAAGTTGAAGCCTAGAATACCAATTGATAACGAACGCTCACAATCTGAACAATGCGAATACTAAACTAAGTACGAACATCCAACATCTCTAATTCATTGGATAATATTTGGACGAACGTCTAATATTTTATTAACTCAAGGACGAACGTTCATATTATTTTGGCCGACCACTAATTGGTCGAGCAAATTGGACGAACGTTAAAGATCAAGTATAAGGCCGAACGCTACAAAACGAGCACAATGTTAGATTTGAACACTATTTGACCGAACGACAAAACCGACCGTCATTAACCACTATTCGGCCGAACGCTAACACTTAGCACCACAATTAAACACTATTCGGCCGAACGCTACAAACCGAGCACCATATTGAATTCAACACTATCAAGCCGAACGCTAAAACCGAACGTCATATCGATTTGACTATTGTTTGGACGAACGCTAAAACCGAATGTAAGGTCGAACGCTCAATATTACTTCACTAAAGTACTAAGTTAAGGACGAACGCCTAAGGTCATTAATTCACTATTTAATACGATTTGGACGAGCGTCTCATATATTACTGACGGACGAACGCGGACGTTCGTCCAAAACCGAACGCTGATATTAGTTTTGGCCAACCACTAATTGGTCGAGCACTATTGGGACGAACGTCCAATTTTGACCCACCAAAATTGGACGTACGCGCGTTCTTCAAAATTCTACAGAATCGCACCAGATTCCAGAAACCCCAACTTCATCCCCTTCTTCCCAGATTTTACCCAGATTTGCAGCAAACACATAATATCTCAAAAAATTAAGGAAATAAATCAAACTCCCCTTACCTCTTGAAGACTTCCTTTGTAATTTTTTGGGATCTATCTCCTCCTAGACGTGCAGATCAAGATCTCCTTGCAACCTCAACAGTTCTTCACTTCCTCTCCCAGATCTTGCTGCAAGGACTCCACTCTCACCAGATGCCCAACCCAGATCCTCCTCTCAGCCCTTCTGAAGTTGGTATAACTTCACATGGGTGCTCTTTGGACGGCTGGAAACGGGAGGAAGGGTTCCCTCCCTCTGGCTGCTCTCTCTCTCTCTCCCTCTCATGCCAAAAATGAATCCCTCCCCTTGTGCAAAGCCTCCCGTAATCATGCACCACCAATAATTGCATTCTAATAATGCAAGAGGTGGGTGACCACCATGTCCCCACCATTTCAAAAATACAGGTTCTTACAGTTACCAGTTGATATATTTTCGCTTTAATGTTAATTGAAAAACAAATTTAAAATCTTAAATAAATTTAATAAAATTTGATTAAAAAGATTTAATGCACGCATTAAAAATTAATTCCAATTTACACTTAAAGTTAACTATGTAAAAACATATTTAATTAGAATTCAAACAAAAATAATAAAATTAAAATTTTATTCTAAAAATATAATTTTTTGTATTATATTACAAATAAAATATATAAAATGATTATTATATCAAACCAATTATATATTTACCCATAATTTACTATTTTTATTATTCAATGTCTTATTTTATTTTTTTATATTACTTGGCTGAAAAGATCTTATTATCCCTGTCTTAATCTTTCAGAATTTGAAAAATAAACTTCCAAAGATAAATAAGCTTTTGACTATACGTTTCCACAAGAGGATATATAATTTGAATAACACAAATTTCTGGAAAATGTGGCTTTTCTTCTATTCAAACAGACGGATTGAAAAAATTGTCTTCTTTTTAAATATAGATTTAAACACTTTTCGCCTTCATATTTGTTGGTAAATCTCAAATGGGTCATCACTTTTTAAATCGTCAAAATTGGATCCATATACTTGTAAAATTGAGTCAATTTTGTTTTGTCCCCTCCGTTAAATTTTGACAAACGGTGTTAAGAGATGCTCCAACCTCGTCGGATTCACCATCTTCTTCTAACCCAACCAGAAAAAAAGATTATCTTTTTTTTTGCACAATATAAATACTTCAATTGGGTGTTTAGGAGGGGTTCCTTGTTTATAGCACAATTTGGGTTGGGAGAAGGGTGCATTTGTAGTGCTGATTTGGACTGTGCAGTCTTCATTTGGGTGGGGTAGTTTTGTTTGGAAGAAGGGGTTGGAGTCATAGTGGAAAATTTGACTGTGAGAAATAAAGATTGAACTGAGAAAAAAGAATTGAGAAGAAGAAGAAATTGGCACCGGAGACAGAGAAGAAGTCGGAGACAGAGAAGAAGCCGGAGAAAGAGAAGAAGCTGGACACATAACCGATTAATTTAATACATAATACCACGTCATTTAAATAAAAAATATACAATTCAACATCTATTAACGTCGCAAAACTTAACGGAGGGGACAAAATTGGCTCAATTTACAAATATATGGACCCAATTTTGACGGTTTAAAAAACGATAACCCACTTGAGATTCACCAACAAATATGCGGATCAAAAGACGGTTTAAACCTTAAATATATAAAAGAATATTTAGTGTTATTTCACGTACTTGAAGCCCATCAGTTTTGAAAGTCTTCCAAAGAATATTTAGTGTTATTCGGCTTTTCTTAGTCAAATGGTTAAACTAATTGAGAAATAAAATTTAGTTACTTTACATCTTTATAGTTTATAATATAAACTAATGATGTAGTATTAAGAATCGATTCTTATATAAAAGTCGTTTTTATACCATGACTCTCAACTCATCGTACTCCAATGAAATTCTTAAATAACTATGAATTACCACTACATGTTTAAAAAATCCTTGAGAAACTAAGGTGGATCATTGATGTTAGTCAAGATATTATAATTTTCATATGAATTTCATGACATTATACTTAATTGATTTTCTATGTAGTTAATAGAACAGAGGAGTATATTATTTCTGTACCACACATCTTTTATAGTCTTTTTATTTAGGAAAAAAAAAGTTAGAAATGAAATGTATTTAAACTAAGGATGAAAACATCTACGGTTCTACTCATGAATCCACCGACTCATCTATAATTCACTATTTGGACTAAAGGGTTTATTTTACATTGTTAATTAACTTCTCATATGTTAATTGTACATCTCCACATATGTATAAGATATCCTTAAATCTCATAGTCTGAATTAGTTGAGGAAGTGACACATCCCTTATTTCACATCATAACCAATCGTTTGTTTGATTTGAATATCTTCAAAAATACAAAAATTAGGCTAAAAAATAACAATACAATTTAAGGCTTTATTGATTTGAGAAATAAACAAAATGTTATATTCTACATATGGAACAGTTAAAACAAAATCTAAATTCAAATTATTAGTAAAAGTCAAGGATCATTTTCCAAATAATAGAGGTTGTGTTATCATGTATAATCTTTGTCTCAACAATTGTTGTTGAACTTTTTCTTTGTTGATCTCGACTATGACATCACATGCCAAATTATCCCATTTTAATCAAATTACTAAATTGGTGTGCAAATGGAACAGAGAAAGAGTACTTGACTTTTAAAATGTGTCTTAAAATGATTTAGTTATATACAAAACAAGAATAGAGCAT
The DNA here is from genome assembly GCA_034642375.1 of Vigna nakashimae. Classification (NCBI taxonomy): domain Eukaryota; kingdom Viridiplantae; phylum Streptophyta; class Magnoliopsida; order Fabales; family Fabaceae; genus Vigna; species Vigna nakashimae. Next base: position 16,155,599 of record CM067760.1, on the reverse strand, counting down.
GTTCAAGACAATAAAAACAAAATATAACAAAAAAAATATCACAAATTTTCTCCACTTATGTTTACAATATTATTATGTTTGGTTATAATTTGCATACAAAAAAAGTCATGTACTATAGGATATCTAATCCTCCAACGGTCAACCAATAACCCGACGAAAATTAAACCACTGCAGGTCATTCTCATGCCCGTAATGACATTCGACCACATAACGTGGTCGACCACTTGGTGCTCGACTCGTAATGACATTTAACCACATGGTGTTGTCGACCACTTGGTGTTCGACAACCATATATGTGATGTCGCGACATGAGGCATTCGCGCGACAAGTCGTCCACTTATGTTGGCACGCAGAATGATCGACATACAGAACGCGATACCGCAGTCTAGCGGTTACAGATAAGCAGTTACGCATGTTGGTTAGCCAGTACCGTGAATCACGGAAGTAATTGACTCAGTATCAGCACACGATCTAGCAGTTACAACTTCTAAACAGTCAACTTCAATAACTGACCGAATTATCAAGTAACGATTCATTTTACTGTTTTAAATACACAGAGCCCAGGAGAAAAAAGGTACATTTTTTCCCTAAGAGAAATTAAGAAAGATTTTCTTGTTCTAAGAAAACCCCTATTGACTTGAGCGTCGGAGTGCCTTTGCAGGTACCCAGCCCACCTTACTCAAAGAATCGGAGAAGAGAGAGAGAAACACAACGAAGTGAAGGCAAGATAGAGAAGAAGCAGTGCAGAGTTGTTAGGTTCGGATCTTGGTATCCACACCCCTACTGAAACAGGTCATTTTATTGCAATATTTATAAGTTTCAATTGATTTTTGGAGAAATCAAAACTAACCTAAACCGATAAAAAATTATAGACATTAGGCACCACACTAATTGCTTTTGTTAACTTGTAGTTGTAGAATGTCACAGATAAAGAACTAGTTTGAAATGTAGATAATGAGTTCATTTCTTAAGCTAATTCCTTAGATATGTAGTATTTGTGTCAAAAATAAGAAACAAATGAAATTATGTATTTTTGTGTGTGAAATAACAATCCTTATATCAAATTACCAAGCAATGTTAATTCATGTTTATTGTTTAAAAAATTGATTCAACCTAATTCTTACCAAATTGATTCAACCTAATTCTGTTTAGTGTAGAGGATGAACAGTCACGAAAGATAGAAAGTGAACGAACGGTCGTGCATTGGGAGGAGCCGAACGGTTGTATAGTGTGCAGGACGAACGACATAAAGATATGGAGAATAGGAATGATCAGGACGAGCGGTAGATGAGAGAGAGTAACCGGGACGAGCGGTAGAGTCCGAAAAGCCGAACGTCTATGCAGAAACGCTCGTCGCCAGGAGAACGAACGCTCGCCCTCTGGACGCAAAAGAGGACGCTCGTCCAGCGAACAGGAGTTGACACTCGTCCTTCAAGCAGAAATGGACGCTTGTCCAGCAAGGACGCTCGTCCGGATCAGTGGACGCCCCCCTCCCCCTCCCCTTTTTTTTATTTTTTTTATTTTACACTCATGATGAAAATAAATAAATCTATTTGTCATTCCGCACGAAATTGGGTGTTGATACACAGGCTAAATAAGTGGGTACTTAGGTTAAACGTTTTCCACACAAATGCGAACTCGGTACACCACACTCATTCAGAGGTGCCTAATGTGTTCTTCCTCATTCGTTGTCTTTGTCATTAATTTCGAAACAATTATTTGTCAATTTATTAACAAATTCGTCCCAATCCAACCTCAATTGGTAACGCTCCAGGTGCAGGACCAGAACTGGTACCAAAGGCTAAATAAGTGGGTACTTTGGTATAACTCTTTGCACAGACAGGCCAAGTAGGTACTTGGATAAAACGTTTTGCACATGAAAGTCAATTAAGTACAACAAACTGAATTTTAACTACCAAATATATTTGTCAACAATTTCTGAAATCAGATTGGATGTGCAACCAATACATAAATATGAAATGTAACAACAACTATTCTTTCATCAATAATCCCCAACATTCTATAAAATGCCTAAATCTTCCAACACTTGATTCCTCCGCATGTTGTCCACATCCAAAATCCATTGACAAACATATTGCTCCCTAAATTGTTGTAGTTCTTCCTGCAAAGACAATAATGCACAAAACATGAATCCAATGCAACATTTGTATGAAAGATGCACAACATAGAAATTTTGACAGCTTACAGTTGTGTAACTGGCATTGTGTTTCTTTCATATTTGTCAATGCCATCCCACAACTCCATAATTTTCAAAACAATTACTCCACAATCAAATCTACAACAACACAAGTCCAACAACGCAAGTATCATATTTAACATATCATTTATACAAGAAAATATTATATTTACAAAAATCAACATTACAAACATACTTGTTTGGTTGGATTGGAGTATGCAACTGTTGTACCTCAAATGATGGTTTCTTGTCTTCCGAACAATTCAACAAATGTCCAAAAAGCAATGCAAGATTATGTGCCTGGAAACAACATACTTCCCTTATAAATTTGTAATTACAAAGTAAACATCAATTACTATACATACAATGACATTGTCAATCTTTTGTCGTTCTTTTCTTTTGTGCCCTAAAGAGTCCAGTGCAAACAGTCAAACAACAAATCTATGGAAGTCTTTTATACAATCCTGCGTACCTTCTTCCTTCTATCACGTCCTTTACTTTGTTCACCAAGTTTCTCCATGACACTACACCAACACAAAAAGTTAAATTACATTACACCAACACAATCAAGTAAAAGAACAAAATGGAAATGATAAAAAACATTGTCAGCATTTGTTAAAAGACAACCAAAAAGAGAACAAAAAAATAATACTAATTTATTAATTCATATCATTCGTGCCACATAATACATTTTGTAAGACTCGTGGTACAAGAACAGAACTGGTACCTAAGGAAAATTAACTGGGTACCTGGGTTCAAGTTTTAGCACACCGAGGCCAACAACGACCACCACACTAATTTTGGGGTGCCTTCTTTATTTTCCCTCATTTTATCTACTTCTACGTTATCTGGGAACAATTTCTTAACATTTTTTTAACAAATTCGTGCCACATAAAAATACATTTTCTAACACTCATGGAACAGGAATATAACTGGTACCTTAGGCAGAATATGTGGGTACCTCGGTTCCAATTTTTGCACACCAAGGCCAACTACGTCCACCACTCTCATTTTGGGGTGCCTTGTTTGTTTTCCCTCGTTTCAGCTACTTCTAAGTAATCTGGGAACAATTTCTTAACATTTTTTTAACAAATTCGTGTCACATAAAAATACATTTTCTAGGACCCTGGGTTCACCAACATAACTCGTACCAAAGCCGAATGAACTGGGTAATTGGGTTCAAGTTTTTTCACAACAAGGCCAACTAGGTTCACCACTCTCATTTTGAGGTGGCTTGTTTTTTTTCACAGCAAGGCCAACGCAGCCCATGACTACCAATCGAAAAAAATTACAACAACAATGTAAGATTAAGCAAACAACAAGTATACAAACCAGTAACACAACAAAATCCACTTGGGAGACATTTCATACATAAGCAAAACCATCCACAAACAACATCATGCATGAATGAAACCTTCATTCCACTGAAATAAAAAAAAAAAAAAACGAACCTTCACTCAGCACGAGGTGCGGCGGTTGGAACACAGACGAAGATAAAGGTGTGGGTGGGACTGACAACCCGGAAAACCCCTCTTTTTGGTCCATCGAACAGTCCACACTCCGGCGACACTCCGGCGGCACTACGGGACAGGGACGGAAGCAGGAAGGATGACGCAAGACCTTCAACGCGCCCCTAGTTCGCTGGGCCGGACCGGACGGAAGACGATGGCGTCTTCCCTTCCTTCGCCAACGTCAGACCTGTGGCGGCCGTGAATCGGAATCGCCTGGAGGGGTTCGATAGCTCCCAGACAGCCTTCAACGTTGTCCGGCGACACTCCGGCAAGCACTCCGTCGGACGTCTCTCTCTCCAACTCCCTTTCTCCAAGTCGTTCGGCCTCTCTAGGTTACACTCTCTATCTCTGAACCTTCGCGCTTCTCTCTCTAAAATTGTTCCAAATTCAATTTCAAATTTGAAACGCGGACCTGCAAACCCTGACCACTCTCTTTCCACGTCATATTTCATTTTCATTTAATTTTTCCAACTGGACCACTCAAATTTAGACACGTGTGGCGTGTCTAAATGTTGTCAAAAATGGTTGTTCAAGTATCATTTTCCGTTACAAAATGCATGTTTAATTAAAGGTATGTGTGATAGCTATTGATATTCGTTGATTTTGGCAAGTCAAAAATATCTTGTGACATCATTGATAAGAAGACTAAAGTTTGAAATGAAAAAAAGAAAAAGAAAATTTGTGATGTTGGTACATTAAAATTATAATAAACTTTTTTTTCATTTGAATAATTATAAAAATAATACACTAAAGGAAAAAAAAAAACTTCATTAACCATTAAAAGATACTGGTAAATTACAAATGAGAGTGCATCTAAATATTATAGTTTTCTATTGGCCAATCGTAACAAAAAATTTCAAATTGTGTATATCATATGCATAAATTTTGTATGTGAAGTAACAACTTTTGAAGGAGGTAGAATAGAATCAAAAAACATATAAAGTAATATTTAATATTAGTTCACCAACAACTTTTAGATTATGTTGAGTTCCTTTTTACTGATAAAAAAAATTATTACAAGCATCATTATACAAATCACTTTTAGGTACAAACACCACATATAATAAATGATAATAATAGTAATTCTTAGAGAAAGGATACTTTTATAGTAAACACTGTCATTTCACTATTTATATAATATAATAAAATGACTTCTTTAAAAAAAAAGTTAATATATTTATTCTTTACCAACCAATTAAAAATATTAAAAATTATTCTGATGAAATAATTGTTTTCTTGTATCATTATACACAAATGATTCAGTGCTTAAATAAAAAAACTAATTAAAACAATTTTATTGAAAACTATCATGAGGTAAGATGAAAATAAATCTTAATAAGTATTAAGATGGGATGAGAAGACATGATTAAAAAATTGAAATTAAATAAAGTCTCTTGGTTGACTATAATCATAACGTGAGGAATGGGGTACTGGTGGGTTCACATGGTACTCCCTTTTAAAACACTTCGAAATAATAAACAAACGTTCACAGACAAAGCTGTCAAATTTGACTGTTGAGTGGTGTGATCGAGATCATGGAAATAATCTATTCGGACAAATTCTTGTTTGGTTTTGGTTTCATCTGACTTTCACGTTTCAATCAATATGCAACATTATCTTCTCGTGTCGTGCAACATGTTCTAAAGGCCAACTAAACAATGTCACCAACAACATTTAATGCTCCCTCTAAAATATAGTTAATGTTTCATTTTTTTATTAAATAATGATAAATTCATAATTCATTTATATTTTTTTCTGACACTAAAATATCATACAAATGAAACTAAGAGAATATTAAATTATATTGTATTTTAATTATTTTTGGTTGCATAATAATATGTGTTATTAAATATAAGAATGAACCAATATTCTTTTCTTTTTTGTAAAAATTTAATTACATTTTTTATTTTCAAATACTGTAATTATTTGATTTTTCAAATAATATTATAAATATTTTCATTTGTTACATACTACTACAATTTTAATTATTTAAGAAAATTCAATTTGATTTTGTAGCATTTTTTTTCATATTTAACCTCAAGTTAATTGTTCTTTCTATGTTAAAACAATGTATTTATTAGAAAAGGTTTTTCGATAAATTTATTCTTATTTTAATATAATTAACTTTATTTAACAAGAAAGTCTTAAACTTTACATATAATTTACATGTATCTCTCTATAAAAAGTAAGTTTATTATGACAATCTAGATTAAGTGAGAATAACTTTAAGTCATCTTACTTCTTTTTTCATTTGACTCCATTATTCCATTTTAAAGTCATAACGGTTTTATGAAAATATCTATGCCATTCTCTTTTAAAAATTTTAATCGCAATCATATTTAAAATGATGACAATTAATATTATTAATACTGGTAAAAATATACTTTATCATCTTAAAATTATTATTTACTAAGAATAATTTATTCTATGAATTATTAAAGCTTTATCTTTTATATATTTTTGCATAATCAATTTTTTTTTTATATATCCAGACAAACTTATGTAACATGGAGATAAAGTAAAGAGAAATAGATCTGTCAAACACATCTACTTCAGTTCAATAAACTTGTGAGTTTATCCAATAAATTATAAATTAATTTAAAAAATATTTCAAACACACTGATTCTTTATTTCAAATTACGATATTGAATAAAATAATAATAATTTGACAATATTCTTTTTGATAATATTTTAATATCATTTATGTGTTATTTTGTTATTAGTTTTTGTTATTGGTCTATATTAGTTTTATGATTTTTATTGATTATGAAGTAATTTTGGACTAATCATAAAATGACAAATATATATTAAAATGTTGACAAATATATATTAAAATGACTAAACATTAATATCTTATATCAGTTAGACTTATAATTGTTGTTTTATCTTTTCAATAGATTTTCTTCAAAAACCCACAAGAAAAAAGAGAAATAAAACTGTAAGGACCTCATTTTAAGTGGTAGGGACACCCACTCCTTGGCCGTGACATTATTCACTCACTTTGCAATCAAGGAGTCACGGGCCAACTCTTCTTCACGTGAAAAGAAACACTCTTTATGGCTCCACCCACTGTTGCCTTCTATTTAAAATTGTTTACCTCTTCTCCAGCAAAGCAAAGTGGCGTGTGTGGTGTCTTCTCCATCTAACAAAGACGGCAGTTTCCTCTTGGTCTTGTGTCTCCCTCCAGAAAGTGAATTTCCATTGTCTCAATAATCAAACACGCATGCTACCTTCATCTCTTCTTGGCTGTAGGAAGGTTGTGCATGGAGAAGAATGTTCACAGCCAAGAGAAGAGGTGCAGCAGCCACCTTTAGAGGAGAAAACGTTCCAGCAACAAGCTGGAAGTCTCACGGCCCTGGTCCAGCTGAGTTGGAAGAAGAAGCACACGGCCATGGCAGCAGAGAGAGCAGCGGAGGGAAGGAACTCTTCTCCTGTTTCCAGCCGTCCAAAGAACACCCAAGGGAAGCAATTCAAATTTTACAAGAGGTGAGAGGAAGGCTAGGAGGAAGCAACAATCAGAAAGAGAGAGGGAGAAAGAAAAAGAGAAAAATGGAGCCAGAGGAGAAGGAGGATTCCACTGGAGAAGGATCGGAACCTGTGGGGGAAGATCAAGTTCTTGATGGAAGTCTTCAAGAGGTAAGGGGAGCTAGATATTTTGTGTGATTAATTGTATGTGCTTTGTATGATGCAAATCTGGGTAAAAATCTGGGAAGAAAGGGTTGAATTTGATGTTTCTGGAAATCTGCAATTCTGCAGAAATTCTGCAGAACCGTTCGTCCAATTTGGTTTCAAATTGGACGTTCGTCCTAAAATGGCTTAGCCAATTTTTGAACGTTCGTTTATTTGTTGAACGTTCGTCCAAATAGATAAATTTGTGAACGTTCGTTATTTTTCTGAACGTTCGTCTAATTCTAGTGAAATTAGACGTTCGTCCACCGGAGTGAGTGTTCGGTTATGAACGAACGTCCGCGTATGTTCGTTTTTGAGGTATGAGCGTTCGTCCACAAAAGCTTGTCGTGCGTTCGTCCAAGCTTCGTTGTTGCGCGTTCGTCCAAGCTTCATTGTGGCGCGTTCGTCCAAGCGGCCTGTTGTTGAGCGGTCGTCCTAAGTGAGCGTTCGGCCTGTTCTTGAGCGTTCGGCCAGATTCTCATAACGTCCGTCCATTCGGTTAAAATAGCATTCGGCCTAAATATCAAAATCAACGTTCGTCCAGTTTGATTAAAAGAGCGTTCGTCCGTTCTTAAATTGCCGTTCGTCCAAATTGGTTAAAAAGCGTTCGTCCGTCCGAAAATGAGCGTTCGTCCGTCCGAAAGTGAGCGTTCGTCCAATTTGGTCTGGCCCTCGGGAAATGACGTTCGTCCAATTTTTGGCAGGTGTTCGGAAAAACGACGTTCGTCTTGGGACGTTCGTTCAAAACTGTTAGGTGCTTGGAAAGTACGTTCCAATAGTGTTTTGTATAAGTTGGATTTTTTTTAGTATTATTTTCTCTTGAATTGATTTTTGTGTATTAATGTGTGGAATATATGTGGTGATGTGATCTGTGAGAAAATATGAGAATGTATGAAATATAATAAATTATTGTGATTATCTGATGTAAATGTTGAAATTTGAGAATTTTATGGAATATATGTGATTATATGAGCTATGAGAAATATGAGAATGCATGAAATATGATAAATTACTGTGATTATATGATGGGAATGATGAATGTGAGTATGATTCGGAAATCTCAGGGAGAGATGGATGAAAGAGGTTATGTGAAATATTGTAGTTGTGTCTGTATAATTGTAGGGGCTTTGAAATGGTTGTCTATCCCTAAACTCAAAGCATTGTTCACACTCAAGTAGAGAAGAACAATGTGAGTGGTGAGAGTAGAGGGAGGTCCTCTTCTATGGTCTTTGAATTTAGACATAGGCAGCTTGGGGGATTTATGTTGCTAGTGTTGGAGAAAGACCAGCAGAACTAGCAGGTGTAGAGACGACCAATAGTCCGACAATTATACAAAATCCGGATGAGTCGTGTGAGTATGTAGATTGTGGTTTAATAAGCATGCATAAATATTTTCTGTATTTAAATCTATGTATGATGACGTGAATTAACTGTACTAGGAGATAACATGCTTTTTATATCTAGCTCACCCTTGCATTGTTTGTGTTGTGTGCCAATTTGGATATATGTCTTTGGCGATGATCATCCACTTGGATGGGAGCAGATGCTGTCGAGGAGAGTCAATTGGAGCAAGAGTTGGAGAATGCTGATGTTGCAGAGTAGTCTTCTTACAAGTTTCCTGATTGATCACTTATAGTGATCAATCCTTTCTAGCTGTTCAAGGTTTAAATTTTCACTCATTTAATTTGGATGATTGTAATTTAATAATTAAATTACACGTCGTATTCTGACTGTTCTCTATATTGGAATGATGACATCTTTATTATGTAATATTTGTTATTATATAATTGGGATGTTACAAAAACCATTTGACTATGTGATATGCTTTATAAAGATCCGTAAACTTATACAGGATGAAATATTTCAAACTTTGCGAGTCTTTATTATATCATTCAAAAAAATAAAATCACCTATACATGCATTTAGAAAGTTGGTGCAGAAACCTGCATAGTTTATTTGTGTTGTGTAAAGAAAAACCGACATAGTTTGATGAAGTTTAATGGAACATTATTATTTCTGGTTGAGATATTTTCTTTCTCATCCAACCCAATGCACATGCATTTAACGATTCTTTACATTCTATTTTATTCCTTGAATATAAGTTAGGTTAGAAAATCAGAATAAATTATTAATTTAGTTAATAATAAAAAACCTAATTTACTTAATTGGTGCATGTTACATATATTTATGCCTATTAGCTTTATACATGTCCTTTATACATGTCCTTTACTTAAAGTGATAAATATCGTTCTCTTTGAATAAATTTGTGTAACATATGATAATTCTTCTTTTTATGACTTAATTACACATTAAAATGCACAAAAACATAAAAAACTCCTAGATAAGGAAGAAATAAAAACCATAGATAGGATTGGACAAAAATAACTGATCTGTACTATAGTTAACTATACTATAGTTAACTATACTATATTATAGTTAAAAAAACTTATCCACTTTTACTAAAAATTCAGTATACTATTTTATGGTTTAGTTTTTAAAAACTGAACTTATAAGTTCAATTGCTCCGTCTTGTTAAGAAACTTTTATTTAATAATAAAATATTAATAAAAGAAATCGTTCAAATAAAAAATTAATAATTAATTTTTTAAGACAAAATTTTTTTATCACAAATTTTTATATTTTTTATCAATAAACATATATTACTTTTTAAATAATATTATTTTAAGTAATAAAAATAAAATATATTTTTTTTAATTTTATTTTATTAAATGATTAAGTAATATAAATCATAAAAAAAGACTATATAAAAAAATAATACTTTAAATATATTATATTCTTTAACATATTATTAAATATGTAAAAATATGTTAAAAAAACTTTTAATGATATTAAAATGTCTGTAAGAACACACACTAAAATAACTATTTATTTTAAAAATCAACTTACTTTAAAATAAATATCAATATTATTATTTTTAAATGATAGTATTTTACATACTAAAACTAAAATATATTTTTTAACGTTAAATTTTATTAAATGAATATATAATGAAATATCATAAAAAAATAGTAATGTAGCAAAAATAATTAATATTATAGAAATATCAAATAAAAAAAAATTAACAAACGTTTATTAAGAGTAATTTTTCTAGTATCCTCTTTTATTATATTATAATAATTAATAAATATTAGTTTAATTTTTACATAATAAAATATAAATAATGAATAATTGATTAATAAAACAATTTTACGAGGGAACAAAATAAATATAAATAAAAAATTATTTTAAAATAAAATAAGTAGATAAAAAGATAAAATAAATTATATACACATATAAAACAAAAACATATAAATAAAAAATTAAAAAAATAAATATAAAAGTAAAATAATATTCATGACAAAATAAATATAAATAAAAAAATAAAAAATAAAATAAAATAAATAAATAATTTTCATACACATATAATAATAAAAGAAATATAAATAAAATAGAAAATAATAATATCAAATAATTAAAAAGTTAATTTGTAAGACACTTATGAATAAAATAAAATTAATATTAAAATAAATTTCAATTAAAAAGAACATGTATTGTTATACTATTCAGTTTAAAAACTAGTACAATTCAGTTTAAAAACTAGTACAATTCAGTTTAAAAACTAGTACAATTCAGTTTAAAATTAGTATAATTTAGTTTAAAATTAGCATACTTAGTAGTTCAGTTTAGTTTATATTGTAGTTTAGTATAATTTAGTATAGTTCAGTTCAGTCCAGTTTGATAAAACAAAAAACAGTTCAGTTCAGTTTGTCTGAACTGTTTTACAGCTCAGTTCAGTTTATACAAATTAGTTTTTAATTCAGTACAGATTTTAGTAGTACATTGCAGTTCAGTTCTATTTGCCCACTCTTAGAAAAGATGTATCCCTCTCCCAAGGTTCTTGGTAGCTGCTTCATGCTCTGATTGCATCATTCCTTCTCATCAACACTTCTAATTTGTGACTCATCTTCCTCCTCAACCCAACTAAGGAATCCTTCTCGATCGGGCTAAAACCTTCGAGTAAGGGTGAGTTCCAACCAAGGAACCCCTCCCAAAAACTCTATTGGATAAGGGGTTCCAACTAAGGAACCTCACCCAATCAAACTAATGCATTTGGGTAAGGGCGAGTTCCAACCTAGGAACCAACCCTTCCCAAAAATTCCATCGGCTAAAGGCGAGTTTCAACTAAGGAACTCCTTCTGATCGGACTACAACATTCGGCATACATAAGCATCATGTGTTGTTTTCTTTTTAAACCCCTTCGTCCCTTCTACTACAGGTACTTGAGTTTCGAAAACCAATACATACCTTTTGGACCAATCACCCTTGGTCGATCACACTTGGGCCTATCAACCTTAGGCCAACCATCCTTGGTTGATCACTCTTACCTGACCATTCTTGGGTCGATCACCATTGGGTCAATCGTCCTTGACTGGTCTCCCTTTTGCTGATCACCCAAAGAGAATGACAAGACCGATCGATTACATAATGAAGGTTAGATTAACACTTAGTTAATGATAACCACAAATCAACCTACTAATGCTAATTAATGTATGATTAGATCGTGATTAGACCAATAAAAAGATAAAAGCCCATAATAACAACTATAAATAAAAATCTAAGGTATGGTTGTCCACACACATGCATAATCACATTTAATACTCTTTCAATAAATCACATACTAACTTTAACATCGGGTACCTTCTACAAGTATCATCCAAGCGATTTTGAATGTACGAGAAACTTAGGAGACTGAACAAACAAGAGACAGAAGCAACACAAGATAAGCTATTTGAGAATTGACATCACTCGTCCGATCTATACCGAAGCAATAAACATATAAAACTATTTTATTATTGAACTATAACTTTAGAGATAAATTTAATTTTTAATTAGAAATTGTTTTGTCATTAAATTTTAATATTCATAACTAATATATACTTGTAAATGTTATAGGACGCTTATGAGAACATTTAAGATTTACTAGTGCACTCAGTTTTGATTTTGATTAAGATATAATATAAATGTGTTGAGTAGTGTTGTACAACTTGAATTTTTTGTAAAGATTGAAGTCTCTCGAGTTTGTCCATGAATTCTCTATTATAATTGAAGGGAATGTGTCTCTTCCTAAGAACAAAAATGTTAAAATAGATAAATAACCACTAAGTCTATAAAATGGTTATAAACATTCATTATTTAATTAATTAGAAATATCATCTCTCAATAAATATATTATTCAAACTTCCTCTAATATGTAACCTACTTTGCTAATGAAGTGTACATTATAGAGACAGATAGATGATATATCAAAATAGGTCAATCATAATATGGATTCGGAGCTAATGTTTTGAAAATGTCATAAGTTCAATTAAACTTTTGGAATATTCTATAATTGCTTAATATACACTTTCTTTAGATAAGAAGAGTTAATTAATTTGCATTTATTTAGTGTTGTATTGAATTAGATGTATGATATGCATGGTTTGATTTATGAAAACAAAAGTAAATGGAGATATAGTATAGTAGTATATATATACAACTTTATTTTGTTATTGTTGAATTAGCGTACTCCAAGTTAGTTGACAATGAATTATAACAACTATATTGATGTAAATTGGAGTTTTGGAATGTTTTAAAACATAATATAGTTGGTATTTTGTAAGAATATGTATCATTTCAAATGTGTAAACATGATAATGTATGTCTTGGGAATGATATGGTTCAAAAGGTAATAAATGTCAAGCAATACCTAAGTAGTGAGTCACCATTGCATGATCCATAGATGTTAAGTACAGTTGTTGGTCAATTATGCAGTAAAAGGAAAGCATATTTTGGCTGTTGTCAAGACATACACTTTCAACATATATTACAAAATCGCAATAATGAAATAAGTTTTCATATGTAGTTCAGAACCCACATGTCGTAGGGTCCAACATATAAAGAAAAAAAATAAAATATAAAAGAAAAATAAATCCTAAATAATCATAAAAAATAATCTAAATATTAAAAGATATAAATACTTTAGTTTTTTATTTTGTGCATTGAAATTTGCTATTATACATGTTGTATGGCAAGGGTACTTTTTCAACTTTAAACATAACCTAAACCTATTTTGAACTGTTTCTCATTCCAAAATTAGGTTTAGCACCATATAATACTTCTTTGTAGCTCCTTACTTTCTTTATCACATGGCTAATAAAAAATGAAGACTGGTAGTAGTATTAGTAGCTGCAGAGATGCATCAAGTTAACACAGATCAGTCTAATTTCCAATTATTGAGCACTACTAATTTTATAACATAATGATATCTGCCGAACATCATGTGCTAACTCTAATTGATTTCAAACTTAATAATCACTACTGTGTTCATAACAGAGAAGGAATTAGCACTGTCATCTGGTTTGCAAACAGCAAATTTGTACTGGCATTACACACATAATTAAAGTGAATGAAGTGCCTCTAGAAAATATAAATAAAAGAATGAAAAATCACAACTCAAGGAAAAATCTCATGGATGAGAGCCTATAGTTTTTGAGTAAAAGGGAAAAATTATATAAACCAAAGTAACATTGCATTAAAATTATCCAAAATAACTAAATGAATCAACATATGATATTATCTGAATTTTGAGTGTGAAAGCATAAGCAGTGATGGTAGGGACCATTACGTCAATATCAATTAAAATAGTGAAGATCATGACCAAGAGGGTGGTGGTTGTAGAATGTAGAAGCAGTTGCTTCCTTTAATGGTCCGATTCTGGTTCCATTAGTAACCGGTCTTGGTAAATAGTATGTTCAAGCTCCTGAAATGTAACACAGGGAAACTGAAATGAGTCATGCTTCTGTCCAGCAAAGATATTAAACTTTTACTAGGGAAAATAGACTTGAATGACTTAATTAGTTAATAATGTGAACATAAACGTTGGTACAATACAAGTATTATCAGCAGATAAACAATTAACAAATGAGCTTAATTAAGTAGTGCATGAATAAAGCTATATCAGAAAGCAGCTTCATATGATTTGGGTTTATTTTCTTATCATCTAACACATCTACAAGCACAAAACATGACCTTATCTTAATTAATCATTGTCAAGGTTATCATTATCAAATCAAGATTTAAATTGTGAACGGTCAGCTATTTTTTAATCATGAATCATAATTTGCATTGCATAGGAAACTTCAGAGCTCAATACATTAATTTTAAACTGAAAATAGATAGAGCAACCTAACCATAAGTCTGATAAAACAAAATTGTAAGATTTAAAGTCAATTGAGATTTATCGTATGATATGAATCAACAAGTAACCAAATAGTATCAAATTGTAAGATAAAAACAGTGAAAGTGAATCATAAGATTCGAATAACTGAATCATAGCTAAAGCGTTATTTCATCTACGCACATTCACGAACATAAGAAATACATTCTCATCCTATATCGTATATGTTGTGAAAACGGATTGCACTACCGAACCAACCTAGATATGACTAAAAAATGCTGCGGAAGTTATTCCAGTAGTAAAAAGTATAGAATGCAACTCTCAAATCTCTGCACCTAAATGTAAATTCAATAACCTGCATACAATTGAAACCTCATTTCCTTCCCCTACCTGTTTTGAATCTCAGTGCAATTGCAACCGTCTAAAACTCAAATTTGATGTGTTTCATCTGCAGATAGGTTAAACCAGCATTTCATCAAAAGACTGCGGTTGAAAATTTTAGCAGTTAACACTGCTGCTAGTTGGCCCAAAGGGGCATATAAAAAATGCATCGGAAGTGAAGAGGCTTGGTGAATAAAATCCCGATAAAGGTGGCGACTTTAACAAAATCCTAAAAGCAAGCAAGCTTGATATTTATTTTTCAATAATTTCAATTATTTGATCCACATTTTCAAAAGGTGTCATTTGATAATTAGCATTTCCATAGCCATTACTTGCCCAACTCAATAATAAAGTAGCAGTAAGTAACTACGTATCAGGTTTATGATGTATGTGCCCAAGACCTCAAAAACAACAAAATATTTGTAAAGAAGTGGAGATGAGCTAAGTGGAACAACAAATTGCTTTTTGTCTCTAACTTTTTTGTTTTGACAAAATCAATCAGAAAAAATGAAAATAAAAATAGTCATATGATGTGAAATACAAAGGGTACCTTTATGTAGCAAGGTCCTTTGTATGGTTATTTAAAATTCAAGGAAGACACTATCAATTGTCTTGAGTTTCTCCATCTCCTCCTCACTGGCAATTCCAGGATCAACATAACACAACTGAAATAGAAACAATATCATCTAGCCTCATCACATAATGTTGCAGGGAAATTACAAAATTTGGTTAAAGAAAAACCTGGTATTGTGGCTTCTTTAGTGTGTGCACTCCTCTTTTTATGTGTTTCCGCCATCCAACTTTCTCTATAAGAGATCTTTCTAGAGCACCAGTTCTCTATAATGATAAGTCACAACATTTGAAAGGATGTCATGCCATCATTACTACATAACATATATATTCCAGATTCATTCCCTTAATAAGCACACAAAAAAGAGTAGGAAGAAAACACATCTTAACCTACTTCAAATTGCATATCCTTACTTGCTAATCCAAAGAATACAACCGATTAACAGAAAAAACGAACTGAAAAGTTCATATAAATATAGTAAGGGTTATATTATTTTTTTAAATTCGTTAAGCTTTGTAGTTTGACCAGTTTCAATTGATCAAGAAGCACCTGTAGGATATGCAAGAACAGAGAATTACTCACATGCATCTAAATAACCAGAAAATAGACATTAGAAAGAAAATATATTACATGACTGGGATCCAGAACCAGGAGATTGTATTGTGGAATTCCAGACCGTTGATGCTTGACTTGAATTCCAACTATTGTTCTTGAATGTCCATCATGCTGAAAGTACAGTGGCCTGTACAAGAAAAGCTTTCTAGATTTAAAACATCATATAAAAAAACACGATTGTCTGCAAGGTCAGAACATGTGTACCTAAAATGCAGTCACTTACGTTTTCTCACTGATAAGAACATGCTTGTGATCAAATTGAACAGTGCTTTTATGGGAGAAATAATTCCACACAAAGTCCATAAGAACTTGGTGACCCTCATTTAGTTTCTCTTTGCCGTATAGCACCCTATTACCACTACTTTTGTTATCCACAGCGTCACCAACACGTACAAGGGAAGGACATGACTTTGCATCTTGGTTGCAACTTGTTTGAGCAACACCACGAGACACATATCTATCCATTGGTCCATAAGTATTTGATGCTTTCCTCTTCCTTCCATCGTTACTTTTCACAAGATCCTTTTCCCCAACACTTGAACCAGGGACAGATAAATAGAGTTCCTCAGATTTCTTAGGACCAAAATCCACTACCCTCACCCGGAGACCAAAAGAACGCAAAAGGGCAGCACATTCAGTAGCCCCAATCCATTTTTTTGAGCCATAGACAGCATGGTTAAACTGTTCAGCGCCAGGTGCATCAAAACCCCTTTCCCAAGCAATCTCAAGCCACCTCTGGAGTGATGGGATATCAGGAACAAACCCTGAACGGCCAAACATAGCTTCTCTTGCTTCTGGCCTTTGTGTCATTAAGTGAGAGCTGAGCATTTGAATGTTACGCCAACCACAACCCCATCCAACATCCTTAAACTCAAGGCTCTGGAAATGATCAACATAACATGTCAAAATGCTTCTTGAGTTTTCAGCCTCAGACTCCAAACAGTCTCTCAACAAGGCCATCAAACCTCTTTCAACCTTGTAAAACTCTCCCCTTCTTTGCACATCAACTAAGCAAGAGATCTTTTCATCCATTTTCAACACCACATTATCCCCACCCCTTACTCCATCAAAATGCAAGCCACTAGCCTGAAGAATATGAAACAGCGACAAAAATCCCGTGTCATTCTTCTCTTGAAAAACAGATGAAACCGCGGTCCACTTTAGACCATATATGTAAAAGAATTCGGTTCCTTTAAATGTGCAAGGATAGTAATAAAAAGTTCCTTCAACAAAAAAATGTACTTTCCACTAATAATAAAGAGAGAAAAATGTAATCTTTACTCCATATGTTTTTAATCAATCATGGTCAAGGTCCTATACGTTCGTACGATGAATTTGGTCCTTCCCAACTTCAAAAACATGATTTTTCAGAGAGAAAAGACTAAATTCACATTTTAGTTTAAATGTGAAGATCAAATTCATAAAAAAAGGGGAGGGGGTAAACAAAGGATAATATTGCACTCTAATAGAGCAGAAAATGCAAACAAAATAACATTGTAAGATCATGTGGGTAAAATTTACTTCCACCACCATCCACAAAGCGAATCACTTTCAAAAAGGGTTTCAAAAAAATCAATTTTTATTTTCTGAGTTTCTCAAACAAACCAAAAGTAATGGTGAGGTGAAGACAGAGAACGAGAGGGAAAAAAGGGTACCGAAGGGGAGCTATAGTCGGCGTCGTTGTCGTCGAAATGGGCGTTGGCGTGCCTGCAATTGAATTGAATTGAAGCAGTGTCACTGAAGATGTAATGAGTGAAAGGGAAAATAAAAGAATGAGAGAGAAAAAGAAAGAGACGATTGGAGTTCAGAGGAAGGAACAGATAAATGACAGAAGGGGCAAGTGGATGAATTCATGTTCATCAAATCATCAAAAATTGAAAGAACAACGAACGAGGAAAGGGGTGATGTGAGGTTAGTGGCGGAAAACCCCTTCCTTTCAAATGTTAAAGGCGGCAGCTACATTTGTTTGGTTTTGTAATCTACCCATTTCAAAGTTTTCTTTTGTTTTCAAATATTTTCTTAAATATTAATTGATGAGTCCATCTTCAAGCCAATTTCCATGTGCATGGATAAGTGAAGGTCCGGAAGCAAGCTAGAAAGGGGAGGTGTGAGGTTTCAAAAAAAAAAAAAATGATGACGTGGCGAGCCTCGAGCGCGCCACCTCAGCGACGCATGCTGGCAATGGAAACGCACGCTGGCAGTGGGAACGCACGCTGGCAATGGGAACACGCGCTGGCAGTGTCAACGCGCGCTGGCAGTGGGAACGCGCGCTGGCAGTGTGAACGCGCGCTGGCGAGGTGGAAAGACTCTGATAAATCCTCCACCCTCCACACGCTCCACCATTTTCGTTTCTGAATTCCCTCTTGCTTCTCTCTACGTTCGTTGCACCTTCTCTCTAGAGAACCACCCATCCATCTCCTCCGTTTAACATTTCTGCACCGTTGAAGGACGCTCGGCGTCAAGGATTTCCAGAGAAGACGCTCGGTTGGTGAAGCTAGACTGGTAAGTCTTTTCCCTCTCTCGGACGTTCGTTCTTCATGCATGAAAACTCAATTCTGAGTTGTACGTTCGTCATCCTTCTTAGAATTGGGTAGATCTGATTTTGGTATTGGGGTTCGTTCCTGTAGCTTAGTTTAACGAGCGTTGACGAGCGAGGGTGAAAAGGGGTAATTGTGCGCGTCTGTGGATGTTCGTCATTTCCAGGTAAGGGAAGCTTATTTGATTTAATTCATGTTGTGTGCTTCGTTTGAACGTTCGTTAATTACTGTGTGAATATAATGCATGATGATGGTGTGATTTGAGTTGCATGAACGTTCGTTATTTACTGAGTGAAAAATGATATATGACTAAGTTTACGTATGTTGTATGAAATATGAGATTTGGATGATATGGATTATATGAAGATTTTAAATTGTACCATGACATGAACGAAAGGAATTTATGAACTTGTATAATGAGAAATGAACTGAAAAATGGATTTTTGTAAGAATTTTCCCTATGAAAATGCACATCCGTACTGAACGGTCATTGACCGTTCGATTTTTATCTTGTTTTGGACGAGCGTCCTCTTATCTAAAAACTATGGTTGAACGTTCGTCCTAATCTCATATTGAACGTTCGTCCTAAACTTATATTGAACGTTCGTCCTAATCTTATATTGAACGTTCGTCCTAATCTTATATTGAACGTTCGTCCTAGTCTTATACTGAACGTTCGTCCAAATTGGTGTTCAGTCTTATACTGAATGCTCCCTCTAATAGGCGCTCGGTCTCACACTGAGCGTTCGTACAAATTGGCGCTAGGTTTTGAACTGAGCGTTCGTCCAAATATTGCTCGGTTTTGAATTGAGCGTTCGTCCAAATTGGCGCTCGGTTTTGAACTGAGCGTTCGTCCCAAATGGCGCTCGGTTTTGATCTGAGCGTTCGCTCTAGTTGGTGCTCGGTCTCAAACTGAGCATTCGTCCTAATTGTGCTCGGTTTTGAACTGAGCGTTCGTCCAAAAGTGCTCCTGTTGAGCGTTCGTCCAAAATGGTTCTCGGTCTCAAACTGAGCGTTCGTCCAAATAGTGCTTGGTTCTGAACTTAGCGTTCGTCCTTGAGAGTGTTCGGTTTATACTGAACGCTCGTCCTAATGGTCTCGGTTTTGATTGAGCGTTCGTCCTAAAGGCTGTTCGATTTGTACTGAACGCTCGTCCTAGTGGTGCTCGGTTTTGAAAGGAGCGTTCGTCCTAAAAATGAGGCTCGGTCTTACACTGAGCGCTCGCTCAAAATGGTGTTCGGTTTTATTGAAAAACCGTACGTCCAACTTCAGATTTACCACGTTCGTTTTCTGATTCTTAACGAGCGTCCGTTCATTCAATTGAATTTTTCAGGTAAATAACGTTCGTCCAATGAACAGTGTACGTCATGGAAATTCTGCCGTTCGTGCTCTTATTCGAACGAACGTCTTTTGGTCTTGCTCACAGCGTTCGTCCTTAATCTTATTCGGGACAGAACGTTCGTTTTTGATGGTTTCCTTATAAATGGTGAAAATGGATATGAATTGATGAGTAATGAATGATGCATAGTATACGAGATGAAAATGAAACTATGATTATTGAACGAGGGTTCCAGGTAGGAACGACTCAGATGAAAGTTGAAATTCGTAAAGTATGACTGTGGGAAGTTAATGCTGGCTGTTCAATCCTGATATTCCGTGAGTGATCGTCCTCAAGTAGAGGCGCACGTCATGCATGGGAATGGCAGGAGGTCGTCGTCCTTAGAGGTACTTTGGACGGACGTACTAACCTCGGGTGGCAGCTGATGAGAATGCCAGTTACCACACCACCCGGGTGCATGAACGCCTATAACTACGCAGAATTCATACAGTCCGGACAGTCAGTCGTGTCGAGTCTTATTTTGTGCATGCGTTATAATGCCTTGATATGTGATGAATTATGTAATGAATTGTATGACTGATGCATGAGTTAAATTAAGTAAGCTTACCCTTTCGTTTCCTTGTGTTGTCTATTGTCCTTGTACGTCCGTCTTGTCATTGCAATGATCATCCGTGTGGATGTGAGCAGAGGGAGACGAGCGTTTGGAAGAGGCGTTGAATGAAGAGAACCTGGCTGATGTCGAAGTGAAGACCGAGCAGTGAGGCGCTCGGCCAGTTATGTAGCCAGTATTAGAGTGGTCGTTCGACCATCTTGTCTCGTTATTTTATTCTGATAGACCGTTCGGTATTTGTGCTGTGTAAACCGTTCGGTCAAGTTTCGTGTACGTTCGGCTTTTTCATTTGTAACTCTGAAGACGTGCGGCTTTGCACGTCTGTTTTGTTATTATTGTAAGACTGTACTCAAGGACGTTCGTCCTTGAGCGTTGTTTTGTTTTAGTTGGAAAACTGTACTGAAATATTATTAAATGTGATTTTCTGATTTTATGGTTTATGCTGTATTTTTGGGATGTCACAGGAGGTAAAGGTTGATTGATGATGATACACATGCTAAAAAAGTTTTAAAAAAAAATTATTAAAAAAATATTTTTTAAAAGAAACTCTAATTTAAATTGATTCACAAAAAGAGAGGAGTATAAAGTACTCTCAACAGAGTTTTTCTATCATATTTGTGAATGGTTTTTGTATGGTTTAGATTCTTATGCATAACAGCAAAGGAAGTTTATAAAATTTTGAATGGGTAAGACCCTTAATGTTAATTTATCAATCAATCTAGTGTTTGTAACAATTACAATACAATTTACTATTCATAACAAGATAATAGATACTTTTTAAAACTTTGCATTTTTTTAAAACTTTGCATTTTGTATGAAAAATATTCTCAATAAGTTAGTGTTTGGAGAGGTAAACATCTTTGTTATAGGCTTACTAGACTCCTTATTTTCACTTACTCTTATTTTCATTTTATTTGATATACTTGTCAACATCCTTAAAAATTGTAAGCTTTTTGGTGGGACATAGAATTGTTATGGGATCTTTGTCAAGACATTTGATATCATTAGGGTGAATGTGTGATGAGGTTATTCTTTTTTTTTTCTTTCTCTTTTCCTTTGGCTAGATTCCTAAATGACTCTTCTTTCTTATATTCTCTTTTAAAAATCCTTCATATATAAGAGTTAGGTTGAGTTTGGTTTCTTTTAGAAAATTTTTTTCTTAAATATTGTTGTTTTACTTTCATGTACATTAATACTAAATCATTTAAATTTTTATAAGGTAGAAACTCAACTCTATCTCTTGTATCAATATTCAAGTCATTTAAGAATCTAGTTATGGTAATGGTCTCCTCCTCAATTATTCTCGTCCTCATAATGTGAAATTCCATTTTCTTCCTATATTATTCTATAAACATAGTATTTGTTGGAGTCTTTGAAGTTTGTCCATGAGCTCTTTATTGTAGTCGAAGAGGATTTGCTTCCTCTTAAGGGTAAACTTAAGATCATTCAAATATTACTCAATTAGAGGACCATTACTTCATAATTTTTCTTGGGCTAGAGAGATCCACCAATACATTGCATATCCTAGGAAGCTTAGGGTTGCTAGAGACACTTTTCTTTCTTCTCTTAGTTGGTGGCATGCAAAAAGTTAGTCCACCTTCATTTCTAAGTCTAAATATGCCTCTACATCATCTTTTTCTTGGAAGTATGGTAGGTTAACTCTAGACTCCTTAAGAGTAAGTTCTCTTCCTTATCTCCTAATATGAGAAGGTTGTTGATAGTAATCTCCTAATCTTAACCCTCCCTCATATTCCTGGTTGATAGTCTCATTGCTCCTAAACCCCTCGTCAGAGTTACTCCCATTTTTTATTATCTTTTTGAATTTTCTCATTCTTTAATCTCAAAATTATAATCTTCTCTTTTAAGATGGAAAGTTGGATGCCTATTTCAATTTAATCTTTTACTTTTTGTATTACCTCTCGCTATTTCCATAATTCAAGTGATTTGAGCGGTTGACAAACTTGTTATAAACTATTAATTGAATGCTTAGACTCACTTACACAATGTAGATAAGGTTGCCTAAATAAGACTAATTTTTTTTATTTATTTTAGGATTTAGCTTTTAAACTAAGGTCTTTCTAAGAAATTTTAAGAAAAAAAAAAGGTAAATAACAAGCTTCTTGAGTTCTCTTTTAGGAAAGAGAAGGGAATAATTTAGATTGCTTAATTAGAAAATCTTTCCTAGTAAAAGAAACTCAATACTCTTTCACAAAACTTTTTAAAGTTATTTTTGAGCATGTATTTGAACCTTTATGGATATTGGGCTTGTTATACTTAGAGGAGGTCTAGTCTTCTTATATCTCTTAGCCATAACTTTGGTTATAGATCTCTTTGCTATAGATTTGTCATAACTAATACATAAATAAAATTATTTTCTTAAGAAAACTTATAATAACTTTATACCCTGGTCCAATTAAAAATAATCATATGATAATCTTAAGGATTATTATAAAAGTTATATTAACAATAGTTTTAAATTGAAAATATGAAAAACATTATTCTCCAATACATAATTACTAAATCTATTTTATTATAAATAATTATATGAATTAACATATCTTAAAATTCTCTAAACTATATATATAAGTGGGTTAACTTTGTTTACGATAATAAAATTATTATTATTATTATTATTATAATAAAATTAAATATAAATATTTTTTATAATTTTATTGTAAATTTTTTATTTACGCAGTTTATAATTAAAAAATATTTAAATTTAAAAAACTTGTCAAATAAAAAACAATTAAATTAAAAAAATAGTTCTTTAAAAGATAAAATTGATAAAATAGTCATTTTAGTTTTAAAAAATTATATAAAATATAAAATTGAAAAATAAATGTGGACACGAACAAAAAATCTCTTTTATATATATATAGGTATAAATAAATTATCATTTCGATTTATAATATAAACTAAAAGGACATTTATGTTTAAAATATATCATCTATAGTTTTTAGGTTGAACTAACAATTAAACTCTATGATTATTTTACTTTTTATAATAATTACTTGATAATTTAAAAGTCTAAAAAGTGCATGGAAATTAAATTTTATTTTGATATTGTTTCGTTTTTGTTTAAATAAGTTTAGTATTCCTCGATTTTCTTTTTAGTATTAAATAATTTTTTAACAAGTTATTTAATTAAGTATATATTATAATTTAAAGTTTTGAGAAAATATTAATCTGTATCCTTTGTCTCTATTAAGTTGACTCTTTTAATTTCTTTTTATCTGTTTTTACATTTTTCATTTTGATTCTTTGATTTATTTTTTTATCGTAACAGTTAATATGCTTTTCTTGTATATGTAAGGAGTTATTTTTAGGTGTTAAATAAGTAAAAAAAAAATGGAAAACTAAATTTTAAAATATATATGTACATGAATGCATATGAATGGATGAAATGAAAGTAGTGTAATAGAAATTTTGTTGGGGAGTCTATTAGTTGGTGGGCAACATAGACAAAAATTTTGAAAAAAACAACAAGAAGAAGTTGGGTGAGCTTCATGTTTTGATGTAGTAATATAAAGGAATAAGGTTTTATCTAACTTGTAGATGAAAAACATTGAAGTTTCTTGTGAGGTTTAAAAAAAAAAAAAATATGACGTGGCGAGCCTCGAGCGCGCCACAACATCTTACGCTTCGGCTTAAGATATTTACCATGAAACTTCTGGCTTTAATCTTGCCACGTACAAGGAAATTTTGATATAACTACAGTGAACATATCTTCCTTGATTTCTTTCATGATGACATTACCCTACATAGAAATTAAACCTTTACAATTATTATAAGATAATTTCAATATATTAATCAGCTTATATAATCAAATAATAAGATCTTGAGAGAAGAAAAACATCACAAAACTTATAAAGAAAAGTCAATATACATTCAAAGCAGTGTTTGCCTGCATGCATCTTTACAAAGAAATTCAGCAACCTTTTCTTTCAAAACAGCAGTAACATTCTTTTTCCAGCCTTTGTCATTGCCAAACACAATAGTTATGCAAGTTCCTCGTTTCATAACTACAATGTCTATAAGGACTGAGAGAAAATTAGCATAATTTTAGTGATTATAATGAAAATGGTGTTTCTAGCCAACCAACATTCAGTCAGGATATGTACACAAATCCATTGGATCATTCTCTTCCCAAAAGAACTGTTTGTTGCTGTGTATAACTGTAATTGATTAGTAACACTCTTTAGTCAGCATCACCCCCTCAACTATTTTATAACCTTGATGATGAACCCAGTAATTTAGCATGCTCAAGCTTTATGCTTGTTCAGGATCCTGGTGCCACTCTTGGAAAGAAGAAGGTCTCTCATCTCTCTGTAACCCCTGAGCTCTTCAAGTGCATCTGCTGTCTTTCGAGGCATGAAGAAACCAGAAGCAGTGGCAACTCCTCCATCAAGTTCAGCCTTTGGGGAATGGGATGAATAGCAGCTTGGATCTTGGCGCAATGGAGGCGCAGTCCTCAGCATGTGCACAAGAACACCAACAGCAGCATCTTGTGATTTTTTTCCAATTGGGAGTGATGTTGAAGTTATCTCTGCTGTACTCTTCCCACCCACATTCTGACTGTTTATGCATAAAATGAACAAAAACGTTGGGTGAAATAACATAATCAGATGATAAAACACAAATCATAACTATTTACATAAGCACTAGAAGAGTTGGTCAAAATCATAATATGCTAAAACAGTATTCCCCTCAAACTTCTAACAAGGGCTCAAGTAGAATTGACATGGCCTTTTGCCCATACTAATGGAGAATAGCCAAATTACCATAGCAATGCAAAATATAATCCAACAAGTGATCATCCGTTCCCAAAAGCCAAAAGGATGGATCAATAATGGTATAAAAAGTAGAACTTTAGGACCGCTTTAGTAGCAGGATAAATAAAATGCAACTACATGTTCCTATAGCAAACCAACCCTCTAAAGGTTGCCAAAGTAGAACCCCTCATGATAAATTTTATTGCATAGCAAGAACAAGAAAATGTAGCAATGCAGAGACTCGCCACCCTGGTACTAACATATGAAAAAGTAAATGCAACCACGACAATCATTTATCATGCATATTTTTTCTTCTGGATCCCGCTATAGGAATTAAGCTCTTTACAATGATGAAGTCTTTCTGGTCTCTTAACTCCTTGATGCAAAGGATTGGAGTTTATAGGCTAACATAGATCACTTGTTCAAATTAACATGGAGATGTAAAATAAATCAATGATGCTTTTCGCATATGAACTTCTCTTCTCTATTAATTGATTAAATCTTAATATAAAAAGCTACTAGAATCTCAGAAATAATGATTAGGAAACATATCTACGAAGCTCTACATAACAAATCCATTATATCAAATAATCTTTTGTCTACTTCTTATTCATAAGCATTCCATGGAATATCAATAGATAGGGTCCTTGGCCATCAAATACACATGTCTAGAACTCCAAATATCATTCCTGAAAATGTGGAATTTCTTTTACCATTCTGAACATGTAAGCACATTAAACTAACTTCTAATGTGGCTAAGTAACACATCCATTATAATCTTTAACCAAGAATGATTTTAAACATTATAGATTGATTTTAGGAGGCTTCCCTGAAATTATCTTTGACCAAGGACCTATGCTAAAAGTATAACACTGATCATATCAATGTATTCATTGTCCAATCATAGATGCCCACGACTTTAATTGAGAGACAAAGTCTATCAATGTACCTGGATTGGACATCTGGTGCATCAACATCATCAACATCAAAAGGACAGGAAAAGTCACCATCATCCAACTCATCCTGAAATGATAATCTACTTGAGGTTCTTGAAAATCCAATGCGTGGTGAGCCACTTGAGGACAACAATGCTGAGAACCTCCCTGAATCATCCTTACTGTCTCTGACAAACTAAGGAGCAAATACAAGGCTTGTCAAACAGATAAAACAGATTTGAATTTAACTACAGGAGTAGCAATGAAGGAACAATGTTACCTTATGACCAGTCCTTGAAGCTTCTAATTTCCTGAGTGACCTGATTCCAGATGGAGACTCTTGGAATGAACCATCATTCCTTCTGGGAGATAGAGGGGGCAGAGAATTTCTACTAGGATCTGAAAAATTAGGAGAAAGATTTCTAGTGCTTCTTCCTATTACTGGATGAGGTATAGTTACAGGGGCGGTTTCAGAGCGTATGTGAGTTTGTATTGGATTGCTAGCATAGAAGTATGTAGGTGGTGATGGAGATGGTGAAGATGAGAAAGGAGGAGAAAGTTGATACTCATCATAACTAGTAGATCTTTGCTGATTTAGCATTCGTTGGTTGGGTAATCTGACACCATAATTATCAATAGGAGGGGATGGATAGTCATTCGGCTTGGAAGAACCTCGATACACTGGTGGGGAACCAACATAAGGATGATTCTGTACAAAATGTGCTGCTCTATGGAAACCACTAGTCCAGCTATGAGGACGATCAAGTGGTGAAGAAGATGGTGGTGCTATCCCTCTTAATGGAAAGGAAGTGGCCCCAACACCCTTATCCGAGACAGGGAAAGACCTCAAGGGGTCAGTACTGGGGCTTCCAACATAATCAGTGATTATTTTGGTTGGCAATGATGCTGAACACTCAAGGTTTAACTCAGATAGCACAGTTCTGAAGGTCACAGATATACAAAGGCGACCAGGAAGAGCCTCAATAGGATTGAAATTATATTCTTCCATCATTCCCCCTTCTGCCCTATAGAAAGGATCGCTAAATGAAGACACCTTGTAAACAATATCAAAATTACAACTATGACTATATGTGCTTAACTGCCTGAATATCTTATAAGCAGGGAGAAGCCTCATCTGAGAGTAAAGAGCTCGGAAAAGTACTATTGACTTCTGGTATGTCTTCTTGTAAGAGCTAGTAATGTCACCTGTTTGAGGAGCCACTACACGAGGACAATCATACTGAACAACCCACCTCTCTATGACTGTCTCAACAGAAGAACCAGCCACATCATGAACTAGTATAATGTCAATTATCATTGGATCCATCAAATTCCTGTGCCAGAAGTTCAAGTTATCCAGAGCAGAAGGCCTATCACCTAATGCCAAGTTAAACCACTTGTCACTCCTTCTCACACGAGAACCTATGGACAAGTCACCACTTCTATCATGGGGGCGTAAAAAAGGTACCCTTGAGTCCAAAATGATGTGCAAGCACTTCAAAAGAAATTGATAAACAATTTGTTCCAATTTGCCCAATTCAGGCTGCATGTTGTTCTGCAAATCCATCCTACCCTAAGTAAGAAAAATAATTCCAAACCAAATACCCCCCTCCACCCAAGAACATATCTTTACCACAAAAAAGATAATTTCCAAGAAAAATCCACTACTTGTCAAACACACTTCTCTCTGTCTCTCTTCAAATAGAAAATTCCACGAACATATGAGATAAAGAGCAAACCATCTAACTCACAGCATCACCTAGTGATCATCACCAGAGAAAACGAACCCCATCCGCGTCAACCAAGCAAAGCCAGAATCATGGATCACTCTGATTACGCAAAAACAACAATCAGCAAGCATGTCCACATAGTAGCATGCCAACGTCATCAACAAGCAAATTCCAACTACAATGCAGATATACACAGCCCCAAGAAAGAAAAATCAATTGAATACACAGATCATACGGGTTTTCAACCAATCAACAACAAACTAATACACCTTAATCTTCCCAAAAAAAAGAAAACATCATCGCCGCAACGCATGGGATCTAGGAATCAAGAACAAATTTTTATCATGTGGGTTGCAACAGAGGAACTCAAGAGAGAGAAAAAGCGAAGCACTCACATATTAGGAGAAGCCGAGATGAAGAAAGGGGTGAAGGGTATGGTGGCATTGGAAGAGAGACGCCATTGGAGAAAAAAGGTTGCGTAGAAACACACAGTGCCGTAGAGTTCTCTCTCTTCAACTCCTAGTTATTGATTACTATTACTATCATTAATTAGATTAGATCCATAATAATAAATTAATAATTAATAAGACATATATGTTGTGTATTTTAATAGATCATATTTGGAAATGGATTCAGAAAATTGTAGTAGCAATAGCATGATGACGATTATTATTATTATTAGATAAATGTTGAAAATTGCAGACACAAAGATAAGAAATAGGTTTCTTTCTTAACCTGAGGTTCCTCTGTTTTCTCTGTCTCATTTGGCCAATTTTATCATCCAAAAATTCAAACTCTATGATTGATTGGTGTCTTTCATTTTTATTTCCTTTTCAAAATAATAGGACTGATTCTGGTTGGTGGAGTGATGGTACAGACTCCACTTTGCAGAGCCGTATCACAATAAAAGTGGCTTTTATTTATTATTTTTTCACATGGTTTTCAGGAAAATTAAAATCTGCAAACTGTATATATGTGTAATAGTTTATGCATAAAAGTCAGAACAGTGAATTTCATCCCCAAAAACATGTGATTTTGCATCAATGGTTGAGTTTAAATAAATTAATGAATAGTTCTGAAGATTTTTTTTTAATTATATATGTGCGTGAGAAAATAGTGTCCTTATAAAAGGAAAAAATATTTTTTTATAAGTGTACAGTAAATAAAACAAAATCAATTTAATCCATATATTTTCAAAACTAATCATTCTTCAAATAGGAATAATTGATGTTAATAATATCATTTAACAAATTTAGAATTAAAATATTGAACTTTTCGAAAACATTTTTCAAATTAAAACATTTTTAACAATCCAAACTTTAGCTCAATGTTAAAATTGAACTCAAATAATCTCATCCCAATATTTTTCTTGTGTTATTAACAAATATGTACTGTAGAATCGAATGTTCAACCATAATAAAGAGGAGTAGTCAGTCTCGCTTGCTTCAACCCCCAATTTGTTTGCTGCAAATATGAAGACCATCCCATCACGTTTGAGTGGAGGTCGAACAGACTATCCTAGTAACAAAGTACTTCTTAAGAAACGTTAAGAATCGAGATTAAGGGTACGTATCAATTAGTGTAATGAACTGAGATTGGACTGTGATTAGAATTCTAATAATTTTAGGTTTATTTAAAAAACTATAAATAAAGGTCAAAGGTAAGAGGTAGGGGATCACATTTATTATGAATTTAAGACTTTGCTCTGACCCTGTCCGGATTCATTACTGACTTAAGCATCGAAGTACCTTTGACAAGTATCCCGATCGATTTGGAAAGCTGACGAAGGAAGATTTGGACTTAGAAAGAATATAAGTACCCTTGCGACTAAGGAGTAAAAGCGTGAATGTGTGTTTTGTGGAGTTTCTTAACCCTACACCCGAAGCATTTTGGCACCTACCGTGGGGTCGAGCGATTTAGAAGACCCAATTGTGACCACGAGAAACATGAGCTCAGAAGACTCAGTTGAGATGATCAGAATGCTTCAGCAGTGGATGGAAGAGATGCAACAACGTTACGAAGGAGAGCTGACTACCCTCGGAGCTGAGAATGCGGTAAGGGCTGGCACGAAGAAGGCAATTGAAGAAGGAGACAAGACCGTCCACGTGGAACGGATCGGAGGGAACTCCTTACTGGTCGGTACTGGTCAAACCACTTGCACAAAGGTTAGAGAAAGTGAGACGAAGACTACCTTAGAGGAGTGTACCGCCTTTAGTAGAGAGCACCATACAGTAAAGACAGAGCATACATATGGTATGCTGCCATTCGTTCCAGCTATAATGGAAGTCCACATCTTGGAGCAATTCGCTCCCTCAAATTTCAAGATGTACGACAGATCCACAGAACTGGAGGACCACACAGAAATGTTTACCAACCGAATGGCATTTCGCACTAGTAATGATGTCATCTAGTGTCACACCTTCTCCCTGTCTTTGGAAAGAGAAGCATTAAAGTGGTTCAAATCTTTGTCACCCAATTCGATTGAAAATTTTGCAAGCATCAAACGTATGTTCGGGCATCAGTTCCCAGCAAGTTGGACCCAAGACCTAACCGCCTTCTCCTTCGTGAATCTCAAACAAGAAAAGGAGGAGTTGTTAAAAATGTTCATGGACCGATATAAAATACCGTATGGCGGGTGAAAGGCCTCAATCTTGAGTTCGCCCTCCAATACGTACTACCAACCCTCAAGCTAGGACCATTCGTTGATAGAATTTGTCGGCCACCGCCAAAAATAATGAAGGAGTTGAGGGAGTAGGCGACGAAGAACATAGGAGTGAAGGAAATAAGAGAGGCTCGTAAGAAGCAAAATCAAGAAGTAGCGGAAAAAAAAGGAAAAGTACAAGAAACCTAGCAGTTTCGGAGAGAGGCCAGGAGGATCAAGGTTGAAGGAACTTCCTTGGGGATTGCATTTCCAACAGTACACCCCGTTGAACACGCCCCGAGCTAAGATATTGCAGGAAGCTCTAAGCGTAGAGCTAATGCTCATGTCAAAGAGGAGCCCAACGCCTTATAACGGTAATTCTAACCATTATCTGAGGTTCATTTTACAGACAAAATCAACTCTTTCTTAGCTTATTGCTTGCTTAAATCCTCTCTTTTATCTTGTTTTAATGTTTATTTATATTTTGGGCTATACTGATATAAATTCATCATTAATCCCCTTACTTTGGAGTTAAAACTGTGCTTGGAAGAACCTCCACCAATGTATAGAGCTGAACCAGCCACAAAATGAAGCAAATATGCGCAAAATGGGAGAACAAAGTAATGCTGCCAGAATCTTGCATGCGGGCGCCCCTCGATTGGCATGTAGGTGCCATTATGTTGTCAGAATTTCGTGCCCGGATGCCCCTCTAGGGGCGTTGAGCGCTTGATAACAGTTGAAAAACTCTTATTTTCATGCTTAAAATTGATACAAAAAGCAACCTTTACACTTAGAAACTAGCTTGAAATCATGCTTTTATCCATATTTTCAGAAATAAGAGAGCTGGACAGGTTTATGCTTGATTTCAGTGTTTTTGGACAGGTTTTAAGGTGAATTTAGTGAAAGAAGTGAAGAAGGAGAGAGACGGAATCAGAAAAGACATTAAAAAGTGCAAAAGGAGAAGCCGAAGTCACCGCTCAGCGGCAGTTTACCGCTGAGCGGCACTCAGGAAGTCACGGGAGGTCCGCTGAGGGGCAAAATGGCCGCTGAGGGGAAGAAACGAGACGCGCACTCACCGCTGAGCGGCACACTTATGGGCTTGGGCCTAGATTTTCTGTAATTTTAGAATAGTATATAAGCTTTAGGACGTCCTAGGGTTTGTATCTTTGGCAAACACGAAGCAAACACTCTCTCTTCCACCCCTTTGAAGGAGGATCTTGGATGCTCAGGCTACCTCTTCAACTTTCTAGGGTTTTATCCTTCATTCTTTCATTGTTGTTCATCTAGGTTCACCATGAATATGGTGAACTAAACCTTGTATGTTTGTTGGGGAATCAATGTAATCTTTTGAAGCTCTCATATATGGAATTTGTGCTTGCATCTTAATCTAAGATTTATGCTTTCTTTCATCATTAGTTAGGGTTTTTCCTCTTTGCTTAATGCTTGCTTTGTTTAACTCATTCAATGCATGATTATTGATTTTGTCGATACGGGAACGTACGAGGAAGTCTAGATCCGGGGAATCTCTCCCAATATTATATTGGTTGTCGTTAAGCTCCTGTGCTAGAAGAACTAATTATTAGGAATGCTAGGAATCGTATGAACTCGTAATTAGGGATAGGCCTTCTTGACAAGGTAATTTAGAGAGTGACATTAACAATGATGATTTGAATGTTGAATTCCTAAAATATATGAGAGTGGATAAGATGAAATTGACCCCCAACAACATATTCATCCATATATTTCATTGAAAGTATTTGTCTTTTGCTTTTGCCATTGATCAAAACCTCATGCATACATGTTTATTTTTGTCTTTTGCATAATACAATCCAATTATTTCGTTCTTAAGTCTTAGCTAATCAACAAACCACACAACTAAACTAGGCCGTGAGTTCTTTGGGAGAACGATACTTGGTCTTACCAAGTTTATTACTTGAAACGATTCGGTCATACTTGCCGATTGTGAAACAAGTTTGTGACATCATATTTTGGTGATCATAAATTTGTCCATCAGCGCTATTTGCCTTGATAACTCATTTAGGCGCCCCTAAACGGGCTCTGAGCGCCACTTTCGCTTATGCGGCAGATTGAGCTTATTTAAGCCTAAAACGAGAAGGGGTTTGGTTCTTTGGTGGTTTGGAGGCTCGATTTCACTCAGAGGAGAGCTTGAAGGGCTTCTAGGGTTTGTGGGAACACTTCCTTCTTCCTCTTTGGGTTCTTTTTCTCCTTTCATGGCCATTTTGTAAGCTTAAAGGCTCTCTATGGAAATAAAGAACCAAACCCATCTTAGTTGTAGCCTTTGAATCTTGGGTAATTGTTAAGTGATTAATATATGTATATATATATATATATATATATATATATATATATATATATATATATATATGCCTTTTCTATCAATTGCTAATATTCTTTTTTCCAACCTTAAAGCTTGCATGTAATAGGGACGTTCATGACTTGATTTTGGGGTTTCATGGGTTATGGGGACGTAAGATGGAACCTAGAACTGAAACAAAAGTCCTTGTGGTTCACTGATTATAGGGATAAAAGATGATTCACATGTTGTCTTAGATCCTAGTTCTTAATGCAGGTTTTACTTGTTAATTAATCAAGGGATTGATAGTTAATAGGTAAAAGCTAGGCTCTTTCACGTAAGGGATTAGGGCTGGGTAATTTTCTGGATTGACTTTAGTAAATTGATGGAAAGGAGATGAAATTGTGTATGCACAATAGTGAATTGGTGAAACCTAACTTTAGCAATGTCATTTCATATAATTTCTACTCTACTTCATTCTTAAGTGTCTTCAAACACTAAAGTCCAAATTTGTATAGTTGAAATTTTATCTTCTTTGCACTTGTTTTTCAATTGATATGTTATTCTTGAGTCTATGTGAGTTGTTAATAATGCAATTAACTAGTATTACGCGAGTCTCTTGGGAAATGATACTTGGTCTTACGATTTTATATTACTTGAAAGATTTGGTACACTTGCCAATGACGAGTTAACAATGCCGCCTGATGTAGACGACAACAAGCATTGTCTTTACCACAAAAACATGGGTCATACCACAGAGGAGAGTGTGACCCTTAGGGACAAAACCGAAGAGTTGATTCACACGGATCAATTACAGAAGTACGTAAATATCAACCGACTGGTCGAGCGACTAGAGAGGAGTCCAGAACGAAGTCCTAACAGGAAGGAATATCGTGGGCACCCTTAGTACGAGGGGAACTATAGTCCTCGGTTAGAGAGAATAAGAAGTAGGAGCTGTAGTCGGAGTGGCGATCATCTGTTGCGTGATCATATCAACATGAACTCCGGGGGATTTGCCGGCGGTGGATCCTCGTCGTCAACCAGGAAGCAACACGTAAGACCTCTCTGGTAGGTTCATCTAGTGGACAAGCCTCGGAGAACCATGCCGTCAATCACATTTACAGATGCAGATTTCCATGCACCTGACCCGGAGCAGGATGATCCCATGGTCATCACAACAGAAATAGTAAGATATGGCGTGAGCAAAGTCCTAGTCGAATATGGCAGCTCGACTTATATTAGAAAACCTTCCAACCCACGAACTTGTCGGAGGATTTGATTGTGTCGTACAACGAATAAATTGTATGCTTCATTGAAGAACGGGTAGACATAAGAGGATACGTGGAGCTCCGAACACACTTAGGAACTGGACGAGATAACAAGGAAAGGAGAATTTGTGGAGGCCAATACGTCTTATAACACATTGTTGGGGCGTCCCAATCTGAATACTTTCAGCGTCATTGTCTCCGCACCACATCTCACGATGAAATACCCTTTCGACACGGGAACCATTTGCATCATCCGGGCATATCAAAAGACGGTGCGAGAGTGTTATGCGACCGGCTTGAAGATTAACGCGGGACTATAAGAGGTGGCTCATCGATGAAGTTTCTCGTTCTCGCGACAACCTCGCGGTGAAGAGCAATCCTGCAGACGGTGGCAACTTAAGGCTTGCAAGTAGTGACCCAAACCAAATTTGGGAAGGTCCAATTAGGCACATCTGGGATGGTCCAATAAGGCAGATCCATTTTGGGAGTTTTTTTTTTTGTTTTGACTGGATATGGATCTAAGCGGATTTATTTTTTCGGACGTTTATGAATTTTTAAAACTCAAACCTAGCACGGGCTCAATCTATAGGGATGATCCATTTTGATATATCCAATTTTGGGTGACATGGATTTGGATCTAATTTTGGACTCTTATGGTTTTCTAAAATTAAAATTCTAAAATAAAATAAAATAAAAAATTAATTAAAAATAAATAAAAGTAAAATTAATAATTAATTAGGAATAAGTAAAATTCAATTTTGGTCTTGTTTATAATTTTTAAACAAGCTATTGATTATTAAAAAAATCACAAAAGTGAGTCTTTTTTTTTTATTTGGAGTAGTTCATAGAGAAATTATGAATGTTTGTGTTTATGCATATCCATGTGAGTATTGGTCGGTCCAAAGGAAGATTAATATTTGGCTAGATTGTATATGCACATGTGATGGTAATGTGTGATAATTATAAGGTTTTTATATGTCAATGATAAAATTAATCCAAAGCTAGGTTTGTTATTGAACATGTTATTATTATCAGTGTCCAAAGACTTGATATTACTGTCCAAAGACTTGATATTGGTGGAGCATTAGGTGTCTTGAGATGGGATAAACCATTATTTGAATATATTTTTATAATTATTGATTTTACGGTGTGAGCTTAATTCCTTTGTTTCTCTTGTATAAAATACAGTTACGATGGATTCAATACCAACTTAAATTCAGTTCCGATCCTCAACGATACAAATTTTAAGGATCAGAAAGACAACATAGAGATAGTTCTTGGCTGTATGAATCTCGACCTCGCATTAAGGATGAAGAAACCTCCTTCTCTTAAGGACTCAAGTACCTTTGACAAGAGAAGAGAATATGAGAAGTGGGATCGCTCAAATCGCATATGTTTGATGGTCATTAAGCGTGACATTTTGTAGGTCTAGAGAGGTACTATATCTAAAGAAATTACAAATGTTAAAGATTTCCTTACCGAGATTGAAAAACGCTTTGTGAAAAGTGAAAAGGCGGAAGCTATTGACTTCTTTAAAGCTTGGCTTCCATGACGTATTAAGACAAAGGAAATGTGAGAGAGTACATTATGGAGATGTCAAACATTGCTTCAAAACTTAAGGCGTTGAAACTTGAGTTGCAGGAAGACTTACTTGAACATTTTATTATAATATCTCTTCATATAACTGTTAAAAGGAGAAATGGTTTCTTAATGAGCTTATTTCATATTATGTTCAAGAAGAGGAGAGACTAAAGTAAGAAAGGACTGAAGAAAGTGCTCACTTAACTAGTACCTCCAATAACAAGGGCAAAAGAGAGAAACTTAGGAATACTAATAGTGATGCTCCTAAAGGTCCATCACAAAAGAAATGAAAAAAATTTAATAAATGTTTCTTTTGCAATAAAGTTGGACACATGAAGAAGGAATATACAAAATATCATGCTTGACAAGCAAAGAAAGGGTTGTCTAAGCTATAAGAAGATAATTGATTCTGAAAGATGGATCTATTTAGAGATGTCAAATCGATAGTGATGGAAGTGATACAATGTTTTAGATTATTATTTTGTATTATTTTTCTAATTTTTGTTTTTAAAGACTTCATTGTACTGTTATATAGGCGGAATTTGATTTCATTTGTTTATTTGAACAAATTTTGTTAATTATGTTAGTTTGGAAATAATGAATTCATATTTTTTTTTTAAATTTAAGTTTTATTGAAACCAGTGCACTTTTGGAAAATAATAATCTATATATTATGCATACAACGACTTCCTATTATGAATCCTTAAATATGAAATTGCATGATATTAAGCATAATACTCTTTGAGGATATTGAGTTTGATGGGAATAATAAAGTTTAGAGGAAGAATTATTGAAAGTGATATGATTCGTAAAGTTTAAAACCTCTAGTAAGTTTGGAACCTCTATAAGAACAAACTCAAGATCATAAAAAACATGTGCTTTACGAGGAGTATAAATTTATGCAAGACAATAATGTTTGGAAACTCTTCCTGTTACCAGAAGGTATGAACCCCATCGAAAATAAGTGAATACTTAAGACCAAAATGGATTATAATGGTAATATAGAGAGGTATAAAGTTTGTCTTGTGACGAAGGACTATACTCAAAAGGAGAAAGTTTGTATGTTGATGACATTCATAAAACTTTTAGCGTGAAGGATAGTAAATTAGGGGATTCTCCAGTTGCTAAGGGAGACACGTTTAGTCTCAATCAATGCCAAAAGGAAATTTAGAAATTCAAGAAATGCATAAGATTCCCTATGTTTCAACAATAAAGGGTTTGATGTATGTCCAAGTATGTAGCATATATAGTTGAAATTTTAGGCAGATATTTAAGCAATTAATGAATGGATCTATGGAAAGTAGCCAATAAATTTATGAGGTTTTTTTTTTCAAGAGAACAAAGGTTTATAAGCTCACATATATAGGGTTAGACAAGTTAGAGATCATTAAGTATTCTGACAATTTTACAGAATGCCAAGATAGTTTAAGATCCACTTCAAGTTACATTTTCATGCCAACTGGTGGTGTGGTTTCTTGCTTCAGTACCAAGCAAACCCTTATAGTTTTATCCACTATGATTGCATAATTTATAGCATCCTATAAGGCATCAAATCAAGCTATACAGTTGATTTTTGTCACAAGGCTACATATTATGAAAGGAATTGAAAGACCGCTTAGGTTATACTATGACATTAAAATCAGTTGTTAAAGAAAGAGTACAAAGTGGATGGATTTTCATAGAACAATTAAGGACAAACTCCTTGATGGTATATCCTCTTAATAAGGTTGTTACATCCAAAGTCTTTCATAAGCATATTGCTCATATGGGTTTTCATAGTTTGAGAAATCTTTGGTTCAGTAGGAGTTAGTCACTTTTGTGTGTTTGTGTTCTACGTTGGTTTTCATGTATGCATACATTCTAGTTTATTATCAGAAAATTATACTCTATATGATAAAGTTATTATATTGAACTCATTAAGATAAAGTAAGGACTAGTTGAAAATAGACATGTATAGATCACCTTCATGTGATTTTCATGCTACACAGTTCATGATGAATCCATGTCGTTTGATTTTGTCAACATTAGTGATCATTGTTAGGTTTTATTACGATTGGTGCATACATGCGGATATAATTAATGGACGAGACTTTTGGATATGCTCAAGGTATATATAATGGCCATTTTGAGCTCATAAAGTCTAACACATTTGTAAGGATTTATATGGATATATATATTTGTGACCAGTGGGAGATTGTTAGCAATTTGGGTCACTTACATATATATATATATATATATATATATATATATATATATATATAATAACATTTATTAAATGTGTTAGGGTTATTATATTTCATTAGCCAACTTTATAAAGTGATCTAATTAAGTAAATATGGCTAAGGCTATATTTGTCATGAAAAGTATATTGTGTAGAGACCAACAATAATTTTAATTTGTTGAAGGGGCCAAATTATAATTATTGAAAGTAAAGAAAAGTAACTCCTCATGTTAAAGGGTTTATTACTCATTAATTGTTAATATGTCAATTATAAATTCCAACAGGGATGACCAACCATAACAAAGAGGAGCGGCCGATCTCACTTGCTTCAACCCCCAATTTTTTTGCAACGAAGACGAAGACCATCAGGCCACACTTGAGTGGAGGTCGAACAGTCCATCCCAGTAGCAAAGTACTTCTCAATAAACACTAATAATCGAGATTAAGGGTAAGTATCAATCAGTGCAATGAGTTGAGATTGGGTCGTGATTAGAATTATACTAATCTTAGGCTCATCTCAAAAACTATAAATAGAGGTCAACGATAAGAGGTAGGGGATCACATTTATTGTGAATTTAAGATTGTGCTCTGACTCTATCCGGATTAATTACTAACTTAAGCATCATAGTACCTTTGACAGGTACCTCCCAATTGGTTTGGAAAGCTAACAAAGAAAGATTTGGACTTAGAAGGAATACAAGTATCCTTGCGACTAAGGAGTAAAAGAGTGAAGGTGTGTTTTGTGAAGTTGCTCACCCTACACTCAAAACAAAATCCAAAATCCCAACAATGTCTAACTTATGTTAAATCCAAACTTCATCAAAATTCCTCCTTGCAATTCTATTCATTGATAAGTCATATCTCAAATTAGTTTTATACTTAGACAAAAATGTTTCCTTTAAAGGATCTTTAAAGAAAAAATTGAGTTAGGAACGCTCCAGGTTTTTTTTCCAAAAAGCCAAATCCAACAAACAACCACACCATTATGAACTTAGATTTAAGGAGATTTATCTTTTCTCAATTGATTATTCATGCACTAAAGTTTTTATACCCACATGGAAATAAAAAAGAGAAGATAACTTAAATCTAAAAAGAACACAAAAACTTAAGCTAATAACTTTTTTTTAGTTACTATAAATCTTTCTTACTCACCCTTAAATTTTGAAAAAGGAAAAAAAAAGTAAAATATCATTAAGAAAATCTAGAGAAAATAAAGAGAATTTAGGTTTTAGAGAGAGAGACATTGATTTTAAAGAAACGAGGAAATATTTTAGTTTTTTATATATAACATTTTTCACTAAAAGCATCATTAACATTCTTGGTTAGCTTTTTCCATTTCCTTTTAATGATATTTGTATAGTATGTCACCCGTATTTCATTTAGGGATAGATTGGTTTATGGTAATGGACCGATCACTGGACAAATGGCATCGTTAACTAAAGGCAAAAACATTATTAACAACATAAAACATCAATTAAGCGTTAAACGAAGATTACACCATGATTGAGCCATTATTAAGCCAACTAAGAAGGTAAAAGCCCAACATAAAAGTATAAATAGGTGGTCCAGGTAATGAATAAGTTGGTTACACTTGCATTTATACTACCTTTTTTGAACTCAATCTAACTTAAGTTTTGGAGTATCTTTTGCAAGTACCATCCAAGCGACAATAGTGGGAGAAGAAGACAAGCGATTGGTAGTAGTTGAGGGCGTATGGTGAACCTTTGGAGATATTTGGAGTGGCGATTGTTTGATCTTGCACAAACATTTTTGTTAAGACAAGATCGTCTATTAGACTGAACTGTCTAAATGCTCTCATGTATTTTGAACTTTAACAAATAGCATTAAACGAAATAAGCATATGACAAGTGTTAGAATAACAACATAGGTAAAACATAAGTGATTTATGAAAATTCCGAGAAACCGAAATACCTTAGGAAAATCCTTAATGAAACACTTAGATATGAACAAGACACACCACTATACAATTCCTAAATCAATGCGTCAATGAGAGTCTTCTTGAATGTAAACTTTATACATTGTTAGACGATAACCAAACAAACTCTCAATATGTCTTAGTAGATAAAAATATCAAAATATGTTTTAGAAAGCATGCTGAAAAGTCTTAATTGTTAGTCCAAAAACTTATGTTAGAAGATACGTTGCTAAACACATTTGTTGAATAGAATGGAGAAGAATCTAAAGCGTTTACATAGGCTAGACGATACCATGTGCCAAACAATCTACTTCATCCAACGGTGAAGTTTTCATCAACTGCTTAGTATCTTAGTACAAAGCTTAAATGATCAAATCTTACCTGAATGATAGAATACAAAAATAAAACACTTTGTTGTTCTGAACATGCATTAAATGTTGTTTAAAAGCAACAAAAGTGATAAGAGGAAAGACATATTTGTTGCATGCATATCTACTCTACTTTGTGCAGATTACCTATTACACGCATACACCTGCTCTATCCTATACAAATAAG